>CM070513.1:37275290-38556420 GCA_036346375.1 Guadua angustifolia | reverse complement strand
GGGGATTTGTTCCTAACGCCCCTGAAGTTCTTGCCTCGAGTAACAATCAAATTGCCCATCGAAGCCATGGAAAATGAAAAGATCTCTTCACATATAGATCTATCTGATTAGTAGTAGTTATTAGTAGTAGTTATTAGTAGTAGTTGGGTTGTTGCTTTGGGGATGGAAAGGAAGAAGACGGTGGATTAGTGAGGAAGCTGATGGGATGGGGCTTTCAAATTAGTGCTGCCACATGGCATGGTTTGAAAAGTGCCCAAGTTGATGAATCAAAAGACCAGGTTCTATAGGATTTGGTTCCTGCTGCGCGTATTTGTGCGTGAATTGACTGAATTAAATCACAATTGTTTTCTCTTTAGTCTGTTCAGATACACGTGGATTTCTCTTTGATCTAGTGATTGGCTAAGTATTAATCCAAACCAACCGACAAACATTCACTTGAAGAATGACGAGCTGAATAATTTCAGATGGTATTTTTCTTATGGGAAGAATGACGAGCTGACGATTGCATAAGTTTACTAAGTCGCTACCAAACCGGGGCTTCCAAGTTATAATTTACCATAGCTCAGGAGACCCATAAGTTTACATTCTCAATTTCAACCATTTCTAATTTCATTGCTCTAAATGAACATGCATCTCCATTCTCCACGTTGTAACTCATTTCTAGCTCAGCCTCAAGCTGTTCTAAACTAGCTTGGTAGTTTTTTGTAAATTTGTCAATGATGAACCCCTAGATTCTAGGGCCTTAGGTCGAGCAGAATATCTGCCCAGTATATGCATCAGAAGAATGTGAACAAATCATACATGATCAAAAAAAAAAAAAAAAGGGGAAGGAATATCCCACACATATATTTTTATCATTTATTATTTTATGCAACTCAGAAATGTGTGCTCATGGTACATAGACAAGGTAGAAAATTTTCGGTATTCAAAAGAAAACTCACTGGAGCGAACATACCTCATTTCATACAAGCTAAATGTTCAAAGAAACCACCTGCACCGGGTTCTCCTTGTCAACAACAAACGATCTAGTTACCTGTCCTGAAGGCGTCGCTACTTGCACCGTGTATGACCCATGGTAGCCTCTGAATTTAAACTCCCCATGACGATCGATGTTGCCATCAGTGTGGGTCAACCACTCTTGCTTCAGAGCAAGGTACCTTTTGCCAGCCTCATTGATTGTTCCATCAGCGTTAATCAGGTGAGCGTGTTCTCGAAACATAAACATCTCCCAGAATCCCCATAGGATAATCCCCTCCACAGCAGGATGTGCGAATGCTTCGCGGAGGAACACCTCTAGGTCATCAGCTCGAATGTGTTCGTTCTCTGCCGTGACATCCAACTCAGTAACCCAAATTGGGAGACCCAGTATGCCGAGCTTGTCCAGGGAATCGCATATGATTTCTCCCACTGGATGGCTGATATGACCTTGCACACCAATCCCACCAACTGGAGCACCCCTTTCTTGGAGATCAACAATCTGCTCAATGTACTTTTCTGGGGTAGATTTTGAATCACATCCATCTTCCACATTGTAGTCATTCACAAAGAGGACCGCTGAAGGATCAAGTTTATGTGCTTCTCTGAACATGTGAGCTCTAATATCCCTTCCCAGTCTATCTTGATAGAAAGACCCATGAAGCATCTCGTTGTTTACATCATGATGTTTAAACCGACCTTTGTACCTTGACAACAGGCTTTGCAAACGATTTTGTATGGCAGCCATCAGGTGGTGGCCATGCAATGATCGAAGCCATGGCTGGACTGCATCTTCCACTTCCCAGAATAAGCAATGGCCACGAACTTGTATGTTATGTTTCCGGCAAAATTCAAGCAACTCATCAGAATCTTTGTAATTTAGTCTTCCTTGTTCCGCCTCTGTCCAGTACCACTTCAGTTCATTCTCAAATACAGCCCAGTTGAAGTTCTTCACGAAGAAATCAGCAAGATCCTCATTCTCAATGTTGCTTCTCCCTATGCATGATCCAAATGGAAAACTGTTCTCTGTCTGCTGTATCCTGATAGATGAATCAAAAAGATTCGCAGCATTTGATCCTTGGAACTTCAGAACGATATCACGCTTCCTTACCTATCAGGGAAAAACCAGCAGGACATTAAATTTAATCTCACAAAATCATCACTATTATAAGCAATCAACAGATGATGCACAGACAAAATGTTTCAGTTTAATGCTTATTTTGAGGAAAATGAGATATCTTTATATGCTTCTGTAGACACAGCAAACTGTCATTTTAACATGGAAAACATTGGAGGAAGTTCACCTTGTCTGATTTCTCCTTCAGATACTCAAAACGTGCTTTCCTATCAACTGCATAAATTCGGAAGCCCATGACTCTGAGATCAACGCCTGGAGGAGGGCCCTGAACATATGCAGTGACTTTGGACGGCTGCTTTTCAAGCTTGAATGCTCCTTTGACTTCGTACCATTGATCCCCATCAGCTTCCACTTGCCCACCATTAACCCATTGGTGGTCAACAGCAAGACATACATTTACGTGGTAATGGCCATGTCCTCCAGACCCAGCACGTACCCAAGCAGAGACCCTGTAAGTGGTGTGCAGCCTTAGCTTGTCAGTTATCACCTGTGAAGGCCCCATCCACACATCACTGCGATTTGTGGCAAGGATATAACGACCATTTATATGTTGCTGACTCGAGGGGTCCTTCAATATGGAAGATAGCATGTGGGGCGATTCAGTTTGGATACTCAATCGACATGAACCCATCGGACTCCACCCAGCAAGCCCATGAGACAAAGCGCTATTGTGTAACACATTAACGCCATAGGAAACATTCTGCCATACCAGGAAAACATCCTTGAGTTAACAACAAAACATACTTGAATTAGAAAGGACAAATTATAGCTTTCTATTTACTATCATGACTCATGATTGAGAAATATTTATGAAAACAACTATTTTTTTGCATGTGTTAAGATCATTTGAACAAAGTCCTGGGGCAGCAATTGTATGAAGCAATTAGCTTACCAACCTCAGTTTTTGGGCATGGTGCAGCATGGAGTTTTCTTGCTGGAGATAGAACAAGGCCATCTACAAGAATGTCAATTCCTGCAGGTGGCCCCTCTATAAAAACAACAGCTTTCGAAAAGGGAGCATGAAGGAGGAACCTTCCGTTCAAATGTGTCCATTGCTTATCAGAAGCCTGGTTTCTTTGTTAATTAAAGAAACATTAGTAAACCAGTATATCTATGGCTCCTTTAAAAAAAACATTGTCAACAGAGGGCATAACCAACAAAATGAATATACTTACTTCGCAAGACATACATATCGTTCACGGCCATATTCTTGTACCCACAAAGTAGCACGAACTTCAGTATCATTGGCACTGCCAAAAATGCGAACAGGAGAACTAGTCTCGTAAAGAACTTTTCTCTGCACTCTGCCTGTGATATCTTGCTGGATGCCATTCCAATTGTGGACCCGTCCAGTTGCTGAAGCAAAATAGCTGCCATTTAAGGGCTGAACATTCCCGTATGCAGTGAACTCATGCCTACAGATATTACATCCTCTTCCAGACCAATTGTTTAACCCTTCTTCAAAGTGAGGATTCTTAATAATAGTCTCAATTCGACTTGGTACTTTTACTTCCTTTAAAATGAAAAGTTAACAGGTCATAAGCATTGCAAAAAGATTAAAAGGCCATAAGCATCGCAAAAAATTATGTATGATTTTATATGGCATGAAGAGCAAGAACAGATCAGAAAATGGACATATTCGCTGCATACAATTATAACTTATAAGGCTAAATGGGAAAAGAATGGATACTGAAATTTGTGAAATTATTAGCTGAATACTAAAGTATACTTGATCTTTTGCACTAAAAATCTTGAACTTTAACTATTTTCCTAGAAGAGTTTCAGAACTCCACACAGCTCAAGTGTAACATTCAGTAAATTCTAGCTGATCATGAATTTGGTGTCCAGGGGAACCTGTGTCTCCAGTAGTCATTTCAACATGATGCAATGTTTCAAAAATCCAACAAAAAATCACAGAAGTAGTTCACATAGAGTTATGTGAACCTGCAAAATTTCAAATTCAAATTCATCTCTGGTATCAAGAACCAAAAAGACAAGCAGTCAGTCATGCACTGCTCATATGCGCTCGAAGTATTGCTTTTTTTTGTTTTGTTTCTTGATGCCAGGAACGAATTTAAAAATGAAAATTTGCAGGTTCACATAACTTTTTGTGTACTACATTCATGATTTTTTTGTCATTTTTGAAACATTGCATCATGGTGAAATCGCTGATAGGGGACGCAGGTTCTCATGGACATGAGTGAATTTCCAATTCTAGTTAGCTGTCGGTAAACTTCTAAGAAGCATATAACATGTTGCCAATCTGAATGGTAAAATATGTTGTTCAGGAAAAGGTATTAAGAGGTGCACATGGAAAAGCACTCACCTTTGATTGCTTATGTTCAGAGCAAGTAATAGTAACAGAATCAATGATAATATCCACCCCAGCAGGAGGTCCTTCCAAATAGAAGACCACACGTTTTGGCATATTTGTCAAAGAAAAAGAGCCTTCCAACTTCTCCCACTTTTCTTTTGAGGCTAACACACTGTCACATCAGGTTATATCATCAATTAGGGATGACAAGGAAAGAATTTGGCTGTTGAAAAACTTTAAAGCACAGTACCTTCCAACAGAACTGTAGTGTATTGATTCATCTGGATTTTGCAACCTCAGGGTTGCCTTGACTTCAACTTTCCCATGGATAATCCCATCAACTCTCACATACGCTGAAACTGCATAGGCTGTACAAGTAGATACTTTATCTGTAATATCTTGTTCGAGACCTTGCCAGAATTCAGTTCTCTTTGAAACAACAGCATAATTCTCTCCTGAGTTCCCTCTAATACCATCAAGGAAACCAGACCATTGTGATGCCACATATGCGTGGCAGCAGATAGGATGCCACAAATGAAGGCCTTCGGAAAAATCACAATTTGAAATGATGTTTGTTGTTTGGGTTCCGCCAATCAATGAAGACACTGCCCTCTCTGTTTTCTGCAGAAATTTATAGTTAGGAAAATGACAAGACACAGAATCTAATATCCAATTGGTATTATAGAACTAGCTGCTGTTAAGAACCAGATACTAATATATAAGATGCCTCAACTATGGTGGCAATACTTCTAGTACATGTGCTGGAGGATTAAGCAAAACATGTCATGGTTGTAGGCCTTCAGCAATTCGTATTAGCGTATGATATTTCTTCCTTTCTAGGGCCATTCAGAAATGTGGTGCAAGCAGGATGTGTTACTAAATCAGAACTTGCATCATGATTCCCATTAGTAATACAAGATCGGTTCACACCCATAAACATATGCAAGAGAGTTGAGAACATACTTTGTAGGAGATAGTACATGAATCTATGAGCAAGTCTACACCAGCAGGGGGACCTTCAAGGTAGAACACCAAACGTCTTGGTAGAGTTGTTAGCTCAAATGATCCTTCCAACTTCTCCCAGCATTCTTGTGAGGCCAAAATCCTGGTCAAACAACTTCCTTTGATAAACCAATGATTCTGATATAGTATCATGTAAGACAGCGAACAGTACCTTCCAGTTGAAGTACCTTGCAACAGAACGATAGTTGATAGAAGAACTCTCGCCCTCAAGTTTTAGAGTGGCCTGGATTCCAACAGGCTCATGAAGTTCCCCGTGAACTCTGACATAGGCAGCAACAATGTACTCAGTACCAAGAGTGATTTTTTCTGTTATGTCCTGCTCAAGCCCCTGCCAACTCTGTGTGCGGTGAGTAAGTACAGCATAATTTGACCCTGAATGTGGCCTTATACCATAGTGGTAACCTGATCCTTCTACAGCCACAAATGCATGGCAACTATTAGGATGCCACAAATGTAGACCTTCAGAAAAATCATTGTTTGACAGAATGTTCTCCATGACAACTTTGTCGGAAGCACCTTGCTCCTCTTCTCCCTGCTCAGCATTGCATAGAAAATAAATTTTCATGTCAAGTCCAGTGTCGTGAGTCATAACAGATGATAGGACCTGAGAAGCCATGGTTGGCTAACAATCTAGTATACATGTATAATATAAAAAATATATATGAGGCTAAAGGAACCACATTTACTCAAACTCTGGAATTGTTTGGCAAATATTAGGGGAAAAAGAAGAATATGTCTTCCCAATAAGCCACATCATCTTTTCTTTTGTTTGCTTTCCACAAAGGTGTGTTATACTGTTATCAAGTTATTTTCTTATTTTGGCATGTCTTTGTCAATGCTCTTGGTTGTAATTTGCATGGTTTGGCCACTCTTGCCTTTTCTGTCAATTTATAAAGCTATTTCTTGCAAACAAGCAATTAAACTTCCAACATGAAATGAAAAGACAAGTCTGAGCCCCTGACAGCATCAATTTATCACGAACATCCAATAACACAGGGGTTCGCATTTTTATTTGAAGTGCTGATGCAGAGAAAAAAAAACTTTCTTCACTGTTGATTATCCTGCCAATAAATCTTGTTATGTGTTTGGTGATAGATGCACACTCTTATGTTTGAAGCAATAACCGAAACTGCTCACACGTACTTTTATTAAACCCTATGAACTTGCGGTACTAATTAGTGAAGAAGTGAAGGATGGGTCGGCAAACAACTAATTTGTAAACTTGTTTCATTGTCCTGAAGCTTCTCAAATGCCATTTGCCTTGAATTATATCTTTCAAAGAACCTCCCAATCGGATAGGAATTTCAAGAAACGGCAAGGTGCATGTGGAATGTAGCGATTTTTACTAGCATTGATCTTGAGAAGATAACTGCTATTGGATCTAATGTCAAGGGAAACAAAGGTGGAATTCGTACAACTAGTGCTTCTCCTCTCCCAATTTCTATCGGTGGCACTGACTAAACACACCCTGATTCTTTGATAAATGCGCAATCAAATCAATAACTGATGGGCCAAGGTCATAACACCGCCAAGCAAACCTATCTTAGATCTTTCCCGGCGTCCTAGATAATTCCACAAGACCAGGAGGTAGTTGTTATTAATGATACCTTGGGCTCAGGAGGCGGTGGATCTGGGTGCGGGAGCGGGGCAGCCGCGCGGCGAGGGCGACAAAAGGAAGAGAGCCATCCGCAGCGCCGCCTCATCTCATCTCAAAGCCCAGACGGCTCGCCGGTGGCGTTGACGAACAAGAAGGCGTTCTTGCCGTCGGCGGAACAACAGTTGGTCGGCGGGTGGGCTACTGTGCCAGCTGTCAAGAAGACGACGGGGGAAGCAAAGGAAAAGAAACTGAAAAGGTAGCGGTGGTTACCTTCTACCAAACTACCGAGGTGGCGAGACGACAGCTCAGGGATGAGGGAAGGATACAAGGACAGCAGCTGCGCGTGTCCGTGTACGACACGACGGTGTCCACAGCTTGGCATTTGCTTGCCGAGTTCGCTTGCTTCCTCTACGGGTAAATGGTGGCGTGTACAGGGCGATTGGGACGGGATGGAATCGGATGCTCTCTCGCTGTGGAGGAGGAGAAGAAGGAAACAATCCAAGAACCTTGCCAGTTACCACTACTCTCCGGGGGGAGTAAAAGGAGAAAGCGGTAGAGTGAGAGAGAAGGTTACTTACCTCGGGAACGCCAGATCCGGCTATTCTCGGTGGATCTGAAGATGGGGGAAACCGGGGTACGACCGGAGGCTAGCAGCGGCGCGGGGAGGCCAAAGGCCGGCGTGGCGCCCGGAGGAGGAGAGGCGCGGTGATGGCGTGGGAGCTCGGCCGAGGCGCGGCGATGGCGAGAAAGAACAGGCGGCGACGGCGGTGTGAGATTAATCTAAGTACTAAGCACTAAGTCTTTAATCTAGCCTAGATCATAATCACACATATACAGAAAAGTAGTGAGAACTACCCCGTTGAAAATAATATCGCCATTTGTTCGGTTGTCGGTGTCATAGTGGATGCTGTCGATTGGTCACGGCGGCCTTCGGGACGCCACCTGCACTGTCCTTGGATAGCCCTTCGATGCTCCTCCAGCGCCGGTTAGGATCGGTAAGGTTTAGGATTTTTCAGAAGAGATAAATCGTGTGTAAGATCGTCACCCTCACATAGGCTCATTTCTTCTTGTATATATAGCGCTGAGGAACTCGGGGGCGTGTCCTATGGTTTGGAAAGCACCTCGGATCATGGTGTATAATTAAGGAAGAGCTAATTACGGGATTAACTTTTAGTTAGAAAAGTTATTGCGTGTATGGTAATAAGGGTGGTAATATCCACGCAACTTTGTCTGAGATCAACCAACATTCTCCCACTTGATCGAAAGGCTATCATAATGTATTCACTTTTAGTGAAATAGTAGTCCAAAGTAATGTATTTTCAGCAACAAATGAAAACGCTATTGAAACATCAGTACTTATAGTCCACTATAATACCATGATAGAATACTAGTTTAGTCATAACGGGTGTTGATTGATTTAGTGCCCCTATATCCAGGATCATGATCAAAGGTCCTCCAATAATCCTATGCCGGCAGTATATTCTTTAAATAAGTTAGGAGGTAAACCTTTAGTGAGCGGATCCGCGAGCATTGATTTAGTACTGATATACTCAATTTTAATAGTTTGATCCTGGATTCTATCTTTCACAATATGGTATTTAATGTCAATATGTTTAGCAGCACCACTTGACTTGTTGTTACTCGAATAGAAAACTACAGCTTTGTTATCACAGTATATGGTGAGTGGTTTTGTTATGCTGTCTACCACTCTTAGTCCCGGGATAAAGTTTTTAAGCCATACGGCCTGCCCAGTTGCTTCATAACATGCTACAAATTCTGTCTGCATTATCGACGATGCAGTTAGGGATTGTTTGGAGCTTTTCCATGAAATCGCTCCTCCAGCTAGGGTGAAAATGTAGCATAATGTGGATTTCTTAGTGTCTACACACCCTGCAAAATCAACGTCTAAATAACACAAAACTTCAAGGTTATCAGACTTTCTATATGTTAGCATGTAGTGCTTAGTGCCCTACAAATAACGTAGAACCTTTTATGACCTTCGATGGTCTAGACACAGGTTAGATGAAATCGCCAAGCATCCGTGCGAATGCCATGTGCGGGCGCGTCTGCAGACTTGAGCGTACATTAAGCTTCCTACAACCAAAGCATAAAGAATCGTCTTCATTTGATCTGATTCTAATTGATTCCTCGGGCTTTGAAATAATCCAAATTTATTGCCCTTAACTATTGGAGCAGGCGTGGCAGAGCACTTACTCATGTTATATCTTTCAAGTACTCTGTCAATATATGACTTTTGAGATAATTCTAGTACTCCTTTAGATCTATCTCGGTGAATTTCAATGCCTAAAACAAAACAGGCTGCACCGAGATCTTTCATATCAAAATTAGAGGATAAAAAATCTTTAGTTTCATCAGCATAATTTTATCACTGCTTGCTAATAATATATCATCAACATATAGTACTAGGAAAATGAATTTTCCACCCTTACTCTTGATATACATACAATTATCCACCTCATTCTCCTTAAATCCGAAGTTTTTAATTATTTTATCGAATTTAAGGTACTATTGTCTGGACGCTTGTTTAAGTCCATAAATGGATTTCTTAAGTCTGCACCCCATATGTTCCTTGCCTTCTACGACAAAATCTTCGAGTTGTGCCGTGAAAACTTGTTCATGCAAATCACCATTAAGGAATGCAGTTTTAACATCCATCTAATGGAGCTCTAAATCATAATGAGCAACAAGCGCCATAATGATTCTAAATGAATCCTTTTTAGAGACAGGGGAAAAAGTCTCATTATAATCAATTCCCTCTTTCTGTATGAAACCCTTTGCTACAAGGCTTGCTTTGAATCTTTCAATGTTTCCTTTAGAGTCATGCTTAGTTTTGTAGACCCATTTATAGCCTACTGTTTTGACTCCTTCAGGAATTTCTACTAAATCCTAAACACCATTAGTGCTCATAGATTTCAGTTCATCTTCCATGGCCTCATCCATTTAGATGAATATTCACTTGTTATGGCCTCTTTGAATGAGGTGGGGTCATCTGCCTTACCAATATCTTCGCCAAGGAAGACTTCATAATAATCTGGTATAGCAGACCTCCTTACTCGTTGTGATCGTCTTATAGTTTCATTAGGGATCACTGGCGGTTATAGAGGCACTTCTTCAGTTACTTGTTCATGAGATGCCACAGAAGGTTGTTGAGGTTCATTATTTGGCTCAATAAACTCCTCAACGATGGGTGCTGCTCCAGAACTTTCATTTGGAGGTACCATAGTATGAGGTATTGCATGAGGAATAGGAAAAATATACTCTTGAATTGTTGGTAATGGGACATGAGCCCGAATTTCCTCAAGGTCTATCTCCCGTTGTTGTGAGCTCCCACTGATTTCATTGTCCTCTAAAAAACAGCGTGTCTAGTCTCAACGAATTTAGTGACACGATCTAGACAATAAAACCGATATCCTTTATATCTTTCCGGATATCCAATGAAATGGAAACTCACAGTCTTAGGGTCCAATTTCTTTAACTATGGGTTAAATAATCTGGCTTCAGCATGACAACCCCATATATGTAAATAATTAACTGTTGGTTTCCTTCTAGTCCACAATTCATAAGGTGTCTTAAGTACAAACTTGCTAGGAACCCGATTAAGTATGTGGGCAGCTGTTTTTAGTGCCTCCATCCACAAGCTAATAGGCAGACTAGAATGACTAAGCATGCTCCATACCATATCCATAAATATACGATTACGACGCTCTGCCACTCCGTTCTATTGAGGTTCTCCAGGCATAGAGTATTGGGCAACTATGCCATTTTCTTGAAGGAATTTGGCAAAGGGCCCAGGTATTTGCCCATAAGGAGCATGTTTCCCATAATATTCTCCCCCGCGATCTGATCTTACTACTTTGATCTTAATATTATGCTGATTTTTGACTTCAACTTTATAGATCTTAAATTTATCTAGCGATTCGGAACGATCACGAATGGGGAAAATATAAACATAGCGAGAGAAATCATCAGTGAATGTAATAAAGGAATCATAACCATCCACTGATGTTATTGGGAAGGGTCCACAAATGTTAGTGTGGATTAATTCTAAAAGACACGTACTCCTAGTGGCTCTATTCTTAATTTTCTTAGTGAATTTACCTTTAATACAATCTAGACAGTGATTCGTGTCTGAAAAGTCTAAGGGTTGGAGTATGTGCTCTTTAATGAGACGTTCCATTCTCCCCTTAGAAATATGGCCTAAGCGACAGTGCCATAATTTCGACGACGTCTCACATGTCTTCTTATTTACAACAGTGCATACATTCAATACAGATTCATCCATAGAGAGTAAATAAAGTTTGTCTTACTCGAAGGCAAGACCAATAACATCTTTATTTAACTTGATAATACATTTGTTGTCCACAAACTCACATGAATAACCTGTTTTAGTCAATACAGAGACTAAAATTAAATTTCTCTTAACACTAGGAGCATAAAGAACATAAAAAAGATGAAAACTAAAGCCGCCTCCTAATGCAAGTTGAAGGGTTCCAACTGCCTTGACTTCAATCTCTGTTCCATCAGCGACCTTAAGACTTTGGTCCCCTCTTCTTATTGTCGTCACGAAACGCAATCCCTGTAATGAATTAGTAATGTGCACAGTTGCACCTGAGTCAATTCACCATGTATTAGAGGTAAATTTAGTAAATAGAGACTCATCAACGTAAGAAATGATTTCATTACCCTTCTTTGCTAACCATTGCCTGAATCCCACACAATCCTTTTTGTACGTCCCCAAGCTTCTTGCAAAATTTGCAAAGGAAGTTCCCTGCGGTTGGTGGTACAGCCAGTACAGGAGGTGCCTGAGGGCCATAAGCAACAACTTTTCCCTTACCATCATTTTTAGGAGGGTGATAAGGCCTTTTATTTGCCTTAAACCCACCAGACTCCCCCTGATTCTTCCTTTTGCCATTGCTGACAAGATGAGCTTGTTCCTTCAGTCTCTCTGCCTTCTGCCTCTCTTCTTCCTCAACAGAGTGGCGTATAAGCTCAGCTATGGACCACTTCTCCTTCTAAGTGTTGTAATTGATCTTGAAGGGTCCATACTCAGGTGGCAAGGAGCTCATGATTAAATGCACGAGAAAACCATCAGAAATGGCCATGTCCATTCCCTTCAGTCTAGCCACCATGTCAGTCATGCTCATGACATGCTCCCTCACACCGTTGTTACCATCATAGCGGGAGGTGACCATGCGCATGATCAGGGTACTAGCATAAGTCTTGGAAGTACCCTTAAAGTTATCCTCAACATTAGCCAAGTACTTTTTAGCATTTTCGGAATCAGGGATTCCTCCCTTAATCCCGACAGAAATGCTATTCTTAATGATCATTAGTGACATGCAATTAGACTTCTCCCACCGCTCCGCCTTCTCATCATATTGCTTCTTGAGATTAGCATAATTCTCAACATTAGGGGTGGGTGCGATAGGAGCATCCTCTCGTAATGCTAGGTCAAGGTCCAAGACCCCTAGCGTAATGAGGATCTTATCTTTCCACGAGGGAAAGTTAGTGCCATTAAGTTGTTCAATGCCAATGATCTGAGAGGCAACATTGTTAATTGCTGAAAAATAACAACAAATTTTAATCAATAATTGCCATATATGTAATTAATCATACGTTGGTCTAATTAAATACACATAAATGATAAAATATCACAAAAATTTCATTTCGCATCACCGTTGGGCAGAAAACGAAACGAAATTTAACAACAAGATTAAGCCCTAAATTGCATCACCGTTGGGCAGAATACAAAATAGGAATTGGATACATAAGAAATGACTTTAAAATTATCGATAACGTTGGTTATACATAATTTTAAGCCAAAAATTAATTCTCTAATTAAATTTTTTGTTGGTTCCATTTAATCAAAGATAATATTTCAGAAATAATCATTATGAAAAATTAATTGCCACATTAATTAATTTGCAGAGAAAATTAATCATAACATTAATGCTCGAAAAATAAAGTAATTAAACAGTCACACCGCCCCTGACAGACTCAACTCCGGTTTTTCCGCGCGATCTCTTTTTCGAAAAACCAAAAACCATTCCTTGAGCCATAAGATGAGCAACACATGATCATACACACGTGCAAAACCCATTTGCACCAATTTAGCTCATGCTCAAAGAATTGCAACCAAATTTCGAAAACACATTTTCGCAACCGACTCCAAATCTATTTGCAAAACGTATTAAGAAAATCAAACCCAAGTTTATGAGATTAATCCCCCTAGCCATGTGAAGGTCAACACGAGACCCAGTCAACTTGCCAACACCCGTTGCAAGCCCTACTCACATGCTCTCGGGATTCCGGACTCATAAACCTCAGTTTATTCGCACAACAAACTTGCAAATAACTCAATAAACACAATTTCATGCTTGAGCACTACTCTTTGCAACACATGCAAAAGTCTAGCTCCAAGCAACACCAAATCAAGATGCATGAACTCTCTAATTGCAACACATGCAATTCTCTAGTTTCATGCAACACCAAAACCAAACTTCAATTTCACACCAAAACCATTTCAACCATATGAGCTCTCTACTTGCAACACATGCAAGCCTCTAGCTCCATACAAACACACAAACATCGAATCATGCTTGAGCTCTCTCCTTTTGCAACACATGCAAAACTTAGCTCCAAGCAACCACAAGATTTTGAAAGATTGTTTTGAACGAAACCAAAACATGAGGCTTCAACATTTGCAACACATGCAAAAGTGAACTTCACGCAAAAGCCAACGCATTAGCTTATCCTATTTGCAACACATGCAAATCAAAGCATTATGCGAAAACCAAATACATATGCTCTTTCTCTTTGCAACACATGCAAATCAGAGCATAAACCAACAATAACCAAACATAAGTTTAACCCATTCACAACACATGCCAAATGGTTAACCCTCATGCAAAAACCAAATCCAAAGGGTTTGAGCTTGAGTGAACGCGGATTGAGATCACCAACACATGATGAAACTCAAGCTAGGAAACAACCCCTCTTAATAGTACGGCAATAAAAACTAGACTCAACGACTACAAAGTCCTTAGCCTATCTAATTATACCTTTGCTGCCGTACGCAAACAATCCCCTTTGGGGTCTTTATGATCTTCACTTTGATACTCCCCCGGGGTCATCACTCGACTCTTCTCTTTTTCTTCGGGATCTTCTCTTGACGTCCATCTCTTCATGATGCCGTCTTTATCCCGTTCTCAATCATCTCATCCATCTTTGGACCTAACTTAATCACAACTCATAAAATAGTTAGTCCAAGATGCACGGTTGTCTCAATTATCTCTTGCACTCCATTAACACATAATGGATGCCTTTAGATCAATTGAGCACAACCTAAATCAATTGAATGATTAAATGTGTCTTAAGTACAATAATGCAACACATGCTTCATTATACTTAAGAACTATTCATTTGTCCTCAATTAATTACGGAACACCATCAACACATGATGAAGTGTTCTTTAATGATTAATAAGACAAATGAACATAATTTAAATTATCATTTAAATTGATATGAGTATATATTAACTACACAAGTTTTCATATACTCATGTTGATGAAAAGTAATGATCCATTATGTGTAGGCTATATGGAAATGATCATTACTCTAAGTCATCAACTATAGAATAAACCCCACATGTATATGTGCATAAATATGATTGACTTGGATATAATATGCACATATTCAATTTGATTATATTGGAGTATATCCTATATTACCATGAGTATACTTATAACTTAGGCAATTCAAATATATACTCAAGTATTTAGTTTCTTTGTCTTGATCCTTATATGTATCAATAAGAATTAGATCAATACAAGGAGACTTTCAAGTTAAACTATAAACTCCCCCTAAGTGTGTGCATCCATGTAATATATGGATTGGGAAACATGATGCACATTTTGTGGTTAATATAATGGGGACATTCATATTTTAACTTGACTCCAAAGTATGCAACTAATACTATAATGAATACGCAAACAAACCTTGGGTTTTCCATTTTTTCAATGCGATGAGACAAATCAAAGATATTCTAAATAAACAAGTTAGTCTTGATATAAGATTCGTCATTAATAACAAAATCACATTAATGGATAATCACAATATTAGATTTGTCATTAACACCAAAACCATAACTAATGAAGGTTGAACTTACAATCTCCCCCTTTTTGGTGATTAATGACAAATCCAAGCTTAATAAGCACATTTGGATTAAAACTAACATATTGAGAGAATTTAAGCTATTTGAATGCATGAATGCATATGCACATTTTAAACAATATAAGCATTGATAATTTTTGTATATGCATATGAGAATCAATTCTCCCCCTTAATCATATTAAGCTCCCTTTTTAAGCCAAATGATATTAAGCTCCTAATTCTCCCCCTTTTGGCATTAAACACCAAAAATGGATTTCTAAGATGGTTTCTCCATTTAAGTATTTTCCCTTTTGCCATTTAACTATCTCTTTTAATGGAGGTCATACAAGAATTAGAATGAACACTTATGACCTTGGCAAGGAATTAAAGGAGTTTAAGCCAAATGAAAATTTTAAGAACAAACAAGAATTCAAATAGAACAAAATTTTAAATACCACTTGTAAAGATACCACTTGTAAAGATAAGCACAAAAAGCGAAGTAAGGGTATCACACGGGTTATTTGAAACACATTCAAATAATTCACTCCTCATTTTATTAGGCTTTGCAAATTTTCAATATGATTCTTTTGAAGAATCCAACAAATTTGCCTAATAGGGTTAGACGAGGAACCCAAGAAGAAATACCACTTGAGAAATTAGATATCACTTTAAATCTATCTCAAATGTTTTGCTTGAAGATCCACAAGAAATGAGTGTTTCCAAATTTTCATGAAGAACAATGCTCAACAAGAGATTTCCTCTTTAATGTATTTCAACTCATAAAGGCTCTCACACAGAGAAGTCTTAGGCGGTTGAACTTACAATTTTAGCTTGCGAGGAAAAATCTTAATTAAGAATGTGGGTATCGCAATAATGCTACAAAGAGGTAATGAAATACCACTTGTAGGAAATAATTGAAATCAATGATACCACTTAAAAAGGAATCCAAATAATTAAGGATATCACTAGAAGAAAAGAGAAACTCAAAGATACCACTTGTAAGCATATGGAATGAATAAAAGCTCGATTGATACCACTTAGGATCAAATCACAAAGAAATGATACTACTTGAAGGAATTATCGATAACATTTATGGGTGTCAGAGAAATATAATCAGAGCAACATATACTCACGGGTATCAAAAAGAAAGCAAAACTCAAGAAGGATCAATAAGAATCACAAAGAATTTAGTATCAGAGCAAATTAAAAACATGATATCACTTGGAAGCAATTAAGTGCCCAAAACTTGATATAAATAAACTCCCCAAGATATTCAATGAATGAACCATGGAGTTATTTGCATTTGAATTGCACAAGTTTTGTCTTTTCAAAAGATCAAGTGAATTCCACTCTTTAAAACAATTAAATGCTCGAACTGATACCACTTGGAAACGTGATCAAATAAATTTCAGAGCTTTTCAAATTTTGCACAAAAGAATTTTGGGATCACAAGAATCTTTTACAAAAAGAATTCTTGAAAAAGGAAGTACTAATCATAAGATATCCCAAAACCAAACTTTGAAAAATCCTGAAAAATCAGAGCCAGACTGCCATGGCCGGTCCGACCGCACTGGGGCCGGTCCGACCGGTTGGTCGGTGCAACCGCAACACATGCGGTGCAACCGCACCTGACAGGTTGAAAACTGCAGACTTTTGCAAATTTTGGCAAAAATAATTCAAATGAAGTCCAATTGATTTGAAAATTTCAAAAAACCAACTTTGGACTATTTAGAAGGTTTTGCAAAAAGAATTTTCTCAAAAATAATTTTATTTTGAAAGATATGGCAAATTGCGCTTTGAGGCATAAAAGGAAATTGATTTTCATGAAAAGCCTCAAAATGCAATTCAATTTGGATTTCATGCAATTTCAATTCTCATGGCTTAGATTGGTGTATCAAGAATGTTTCTAGCTAAGATTTATAGTGAAATCCAACTTGAATGCCAAGATTTGAGCTATATGCCTAAATAGGCCATTTTGGATTAAATCAAATCGTTTTTGAGCCAAATTTGATTTCAACATATAGTTTTTCATTTTGGAAGCTTGTAAAATATTTGAAATACTTAATAGAATACCTTTTCAAAGCTTTTCACAAATTTGGGCCTTTTAAATATGAATTTTGACTTTTGACCTAAATAGTCCAATTTAAGAAGCAATAGAGAACAATGTCAAATTCAAATCAACACAAAGTTCAATTGAAGCAAGAAGTAAGATATATGGATTTGAATTTTGTGTATGAGTCTAAAATACCATTTTGAATCAAAATTCTACACAAGAATTGATCCAAATGGAGAAACTCACTAAGTGCAATAATATGACCATTACGGGTCAAGCATAGTTTTTCGGCGAGTTTCAAAATCAAATATCTTTTGATAAGTTGGTCTTTTGAAAATCTTTTGAACACGAAAATTGTTAAGAATGACCAACTCTAGGATTTTTGTTTTGGAATTATTTTTAAAATCTTTTTACTTTTAATTTTATGAAAATTTTAAGATTAAATCCAAAACAAGATACTAGTAACTAGCTTTTGGAGTTAAAAACTCATTTTCTTTTCAAAATAGATTTTGTGAAACCAAAACCTTTGAAAAACATTTCAAAAGCATTTGTATACATTTTAAACTAGTTTTTCACAAGATTGGTAATAGTATATAAAGTTTTGACTTTTGGCTAAATGGTTTTATTTTGAAATTATATATATATATATATATATGCACTTATATTAATATGGGCACACGTTGGGATGTGATACACATGAATATGAATTAACACTCCCCCTAAATGTGCCACTTCCTAACTTGCTCAAGATTTGCAATAAGAGAATAGGTAAGAGGCGAGAGCAAGTTCTTACAACAAGTGATCTAAATTGATTTTTCATTTATATTTCAATATAACCTACACAAGGCTATAAGACATAATTGTAATCAATTTAAATACTTGTTACCCGGGATGGCATTGGCTCATGATGAACTTGATTTTCTTCATGCTTGACACCACTTGTAGATGAATAAAATCCTTCTCCTCTTGAGTGAGTAAGCGTCCAATCCATCTCATATTGCCTAAAAATCTTATAGGCGATTTTTGGTACACAATCCTTGTTGGGTCCGACAACGTTAGTCACAATAGATTTAGGAACCCAAATGGTCCTAATTTTAGCATTTTTAAATTGACTAACATAACTAAAAATAGAATTGCAATAATTATTTCTCCTAGGCAAATAATTTGCATTTTTATGAAATGGCTTAGGAGGGCAATGATACTTTGCAAAATTATTTCTAGTTTGATCTCTTCTAAGCATGTGATAATCATTATAGTAAGAACGCTTAGAGGATCTAGCATTTCTAGCAAATGTTTTGCTATAGTTATTTTTCCTAAGCACATGATTTTCATGATTTTTCATAGTCTTAGGAAATCTAGCATTTTGAGCAAACACATTTCTAGAATTACTCTTCCTATGCAAATGAATATCATTTTGAACGGGCATAGGGGACTTGACAAGCTTGGCAAACACATTGCCATTCTTGTCCTTCCTAAGCAAATAATTTTCATTTACAATAATAGGCTTAGGAGTTATACATTTGGGACAATCCTTACCGAAATGTCCCTTTTCCCGGCAATTGAAGCACGTTACACCGTTTGGTCCTCTCTTGACCTTCTTGTTGTGCTCCTTGTCGGTTTGCCTCATTGTTGATGTTGTGGCCTTGTTATCCACTTGATTAGGGCACACGGAGGCGAGGTGGCCCTTCTTGTTGCATGCGAAGCATTTGATTGTCTTCGTGTGTCGCGCATTATGCCTCGTCTTGCTATTTTCCCTCTTGGAGTTGTAGCCGAGTCCTCGCTTATCATGAGGCGCCCTTGGCTTGCTCAAGATCTCGTCGAGAAGGGCTTTTCCTTTTACGCATCTCTTCAAGTCATTTTCTAATGTTGAAGCCTCATGTTTTGCGTGAAGTTCACTTTTGCATGTGTTGCAAATGTTGAAGCCTCATGTTTTGTTTTCATTTACAAAACAATCTTCTTAATCTATGTGGTGAGAGCTCATGCATTGTGTTTTAGCTTGTGACTGGATCATGTGTTGATCATCACAAAGGCTAAATAAAGTTTATGATTTGTGTTTGCAAAATGTGTTTTTGCATAATGTTGTTTTGTTATTTGCAAAAGTGGATTGCAAATAAGCTAGAGGTTATGGGTTTCAATTCTAGAGTATGTGTTGGCATTTGCAAATGTGTTTTGCAAAGTGTCGGGATCATGTGTTGATCCTTACATGGCTAGATGATTGATCTTATAGCTTTTCGGGTTATTTGCAAATGTGTTTTGCAAAAGTTATTTTGATCATGAGTTGATCATCATGGCTCAATATTTGATGTTAGTGACTCTTTATAGCTTGTAGTCATGCCTTTAATCAAGTCTATTTGAGAGATTTCGAAAAATCATATTTTAGACTTGAATGACTACATTAGAGTTTGGTTTTGGTGATATTTAAAAATATATATGGTTGCTTAAATCTTGAAAATGGGTGGAGATTGTAGCCCTCATGATAATCTTCGCATAGAATCAAAAATCACCCAAATCGGAGTTCGGAGTAAAAAGTTATGAGTGTTTTTGTGGCTGATCGAGTGGTGTGACCGGGCCACATCCGGTGTGACCGGATTTCCGGTGCGACCGGGCTCCCTCCGGTGCGACCGGACCTTCTCCGGTGCAATTTTTCCAGAAGGTTGGTTTTAGCTCTATGTGGGCGGTGCGACCGGAGGTCCTGCGGTCAGACCGGATGAGCGGTCGGACCGGACCTGCTGCGGTCACACCGGCCATGTAACGGTCGGTTTTTCGACCGTTGGTCTGTGAGGGCCGGTCGGACCGGGTTTTTTGCTGTTTTCGCCCATTTTAGCCCCCAACGGCTAGTTTTCTTTGGTGCGGTATAAATAGACCCCTTGGGGGGCTTGGGGCAGAGGTTGCTGGCTTGGTTCAGTGTTTGGGTGAGTTGTTGCATGTGTTGCACACTCCCATTTGAGTTTTGAGCTAAAAAGTGAGCACTAATTGCATGTGTTGCAATTAGGAGTGGTTTGAGAGCCTCTTGTGCATGTGTTGCACTTGAGGGAGGCCTAGGTGCATATGTTACACTAGGTGATCACCGGGAGCGCATTCGTTGTGCTCGGTGAAGTTCAAGCAAGGAGCGGCTTGTTACTCTTGGAGGTTGCCGACTCCTAGACGGCGTAGACGTCGTGCGCGGGAGCTCTCAAGATTGTGAGAAGCCCTGGCGAAGTTTGTGAAGGTTCGGGTTGAGCCTACGCGAAAACGTGAAAAACCACAACTAGTGGAAACGAGGCGGGTGCTCGAGCGGGAGCCGGTCCAAGGGTTTGGGCTTGCCTCAACGTGGACTAGGGGAGACCGGCAAGTCTCCGAACTCCACGGAAAACCATCGTTTGCCTCTTGTCTCTTTTACTTTCAAGTATTTACATTTATTGTATATTGTTCAATTACTTGAGTGTAATTAGAATTGCTTAGTATTAGTTGTTTGTTCAACATAGCAATTCTAGTATAGAGACTCAATTTAGTTAGTGCACTAGTGAGCCTAGTTGATTTAGGCTTTAATTGTCAAAACCTATTTATCGCTTCCGCATATATCTTTGATTAGGTTTTGACTTAGGGGTGTATTAGAGCAAATTGAATTAGTAAGCGATTAATTTTGTAAAACACCTATTCACCCCCCTCTAGGCGCATCCTCGATCCTACAAGTGGTATCAGAGCCACGGTCACTCTCATTTTAGGCTTAACCGCTTAGAAAGTAAAAGGGATGGCGACTAGAGGTTTAGTGCACTCACACGATCCACTCATGCTAAATGAATCAAATTATGCTTCATAGAAATTATTTATGATTAATCATTTTAAATCCATGAGCCCACAAATATGGTGGATCGTAGATGTCGGCTTTTCTTCTCCACTAAATGATATTACTTCAACTAAAGGAGAGGAGAAATGCCTACATCTCGACGCTCAAGCTACTAACGTTTTATTTAGTGTTGTGAGCGTAGATGTATTTAATAAAATATGCAATCTCAAGAGCGCTCATGAGATGTGGACAAAGCTTCAAGAGTTATATGATAAGTTCACATCCCCCAGTGAGAATTGCATAGAAGAATGGGTGTCGGGAGATGAAGCTTCAAGCTCTATCTCAATTGATGAAGAACCGACAACACCATCAACCCCAACTTCTACCTCAAGCGATGATGAGCATTTAATTCCATCCCCACCATCGCATTGCTTTATGGCCAAAGGTAAAATTGAGGTAAATGATTTCAAAATGATTATAATGTGCTTAAAGAAAATCATGAATCCCTCCTTCTCAAGGAAATCATTAAGCCTAGAGTGGATATAGGAATTCAATGCGATTTAATTGATGATTTGCCATGCTTAAATGTTAATCCTAGTATTTCATCAAAAATTGATATGTCCACCCCTAGTGATGATATGCCTTGTTGCTCTAATAAAATTGTGTCAAGTTCCTCTACATCTTGTGACGCTAACCTTGTAGAGGAAAATATTGAGCTCAAGGCTCAAGTCATTAAATTGGAAAATGACTTGAAAAGGTGCTACAAAGGGAAGGCCACCCTTGACGATATCCTAAGCAAGCAACAGGTCTTGCACGACAAGAGAGGGATTAGCTACATCTCCAAGAAGAAAGTGAATAGCAAGACAAGGCACAACGCAAGACACACGAAAAACACCAAGTGCCTTGGATGTCATGAGAAGGGTCACTATGTCTCAGTGTGCCCAAACCAAGAAGAAGTCAAGTCTAGAACATCAACAAAGAGGCAAACCGGCAATGAGCAAGTCAAGAAGATCAAGAGAGGTCCAAATTGCCAAACTTGCTTTAATTGCTTGAGAAAAGGACACATTGGTAAAAATTGTCCCAAAGGTAAAACTCTAAGCCAATTCTTTATAATGATCATTATTTACTTAGGAAGGACAAAAATGGCAATGTGTTTGCCAAGGTTGTCAATTCTCCTAAGGCTATACAAAATAGTGATAATCATTTGCTTGGGAGATATAAATCTAGAAATGTGTTTGCTCAAAATGCTAGATTTCCTAAGACCAAGAAAAATCATGTTGATCATGTGCTTAGGAAAAATAACAATAGCAAACCATTGGCTAGATTTGCTAGATCATCTAAGCATCCTCAATATAATGATTATTATGTGCTTAGAAAGGATCAAACTAGGAATGTATTTGCTAAAAATGTTAAAACTCGTAAGCATCCTCAATTCAATGCCGATATATCGCTTAGGAGTAATAACAATCGCAAATCCATTGCTAGTTATGTTAGTTCACCTAAGACCAATAATATTAGGGCCATTTGGGTTCCGAAATCTCTTGTGACTAACATTCTTGGACCCAACAAAAATTGGGTACCAGCAAATGCCTAAAAGATTTCTAGGTACTTAGAGTGGCATTGAAGGCTTGGCGTCCTAAAGAAAAAGAAGATCCCATCATGTGCAATTTGGAGTCAAGCATAAAGACATTCACTTCAATCTTGAGCCAATGCCATCTCGGTAATAAGTATTTAAATTGATAATTTTAGCTTATAGCCTTGTGTAGGTTAAGATGCATAATTCATGAAAAATCAATTTAAATATCTTGTTCATATTCTTGCTCATGCTTGTTAGTTGTATTGATTGTAATCTTGATCAAGTTTGAGTGGTGGCACATTAAGGGGGAGTGCTAAATCATAATCATGTATATCACATCCCTATGTGTGCCCAAATTAATTATGTGCAAATATTAAGTTTTTAAAATTGAGCCGTTTAGCCAAAAGTGAAAAATCTTAGTAACTATTACTAATCTTGTGAAAAACTAGTTGAAAAATGTATATAAATGCTTTCAAAAGGTTTTTCAATAGTTTTAGGTTTACAAAACTAATTTCAAAAGAAAATAAGTTTTTATCCCCAAAACTAGTTACTAGTATCTTGTTTTGGCTTTAAATTTATAATTTTCATAGAATTAATTGTAAAATGATTTTGAATATAGCTCCAAAACGAAAAACATAGAGTTGGTCATTCTTAACAATTCTCGTATTCAAAAGATTTCCAAAAGACCAATCTATCAAAAGTTATTTGACTTTGAGACTCGCCCAAAAACTATGCTTGACTTATATTGGTCATATTCTAGCACTTTGTGAGTTTCACCTCTTGGACCAGATTCTTAATTATATCTTGGTTCCAAATGGTATTTCAAACTCATACATACCAATTCCAATCAAATATCTTCTCATTTGCTTAATTTAATACTTTTTTGAATAATGTTCAAAACCATATGCATGCATATCCTTTATATGAGTCGTTTTGGTCAAAAAGGCAAAAATGTATTTAAAAGACCCATATTTGTGAAAATCTTTATAAAAGTACTCAAATATGTATTTCAAATGTTTTACAATGCTCTCAAAGTGAAAATTCCTATTTTAGAAACAAAATAGCAAATTTGGCCTCAAATGGATCTTATGTGATCTTGTTTTTGAATTAAATGAAACATTTTCATAAATTAAAATCTATTGAGTTTTTGAAAAAATGATCAATACAAAACTCGTAGAGTTGATCATTTTAAGCATTTCTCTAGTTTAAAGTTTTTCCAAACGACCAACCGTTCAAAAGTTATAGCCATTTGAATTTAGCCAAAATCATCCATTTGACCCAAAAATGACCTATTCTTGCATTTTGCGAGTTTTGCAATTTGAGTTGGATTTCTTTATGTATCCTGGCTTTAAATAGTATTTCTAACTCATTCAAAGCTATGAAAGTTCAAATCTCCATAAATTTCAAATCGGATTGCATTATGAGCATTCAATGCAAAATGAACTTCTTTTCATACCTACAAAGCGCAATCTGCCATATCTTTTGAACAAAATGTGCTTTTAAGGAAATTATTTTTGAGAAACCTTATAAATAGTCTAAAGTTAATTTCTGGAAACTTTCAAATTATTTGGACTTTATTTGAGAAAGTTTTGACTTTTCTTCTCTTTGAATAAAATTCATACCTACAAAGCAAAATTTGGTATATCTTTTAATTGGAGACTCCTTTTTGGAAAATTCTTTTTGGAAAAGTTTCTTAGGAGTCTAAAGTATGTTTTTGCACAATTTTAAATAATTTCAACTTAATTTGCAAAAATTATGGCTTTTTCTCTCTTTGATCAAATGCTGAAAATTCAGAGTTTTGCATGATTTTAAGCTGATTTGTGATTTTTGTATCTCTAAATTAGAGCATAATTTGAGGGGATCATCTTTGTAATAATTCGTCCTCAATAGTTGGTCTATAATAAAAAAATTTATCATATTTTTTAGACCTCATTTGAGCAGTTTTTCAGCCCTCTTTTGAAGCCTAAATGAATTGTCAAAATCTAAAAACCTGAAATTTCAGTTTGTGAAACCCTTGTAGATTTCATATGTTCAAAGTGGTTTTAAGTTGAAAGAACCTCTCAAAATAAAACTTGAGTATATTTAAATGTATTAGCTCCATGATATACCTCATGATCCTTTTGGAGCTTGTTTAATCGAGTTTTGTGTGTTTGAAAGAGAGACTCTTTTCGGTTATGTCATGGTATAAAGTTGATCTTAAATTGACATATAGTATTGGTTTCTGAGAAAATGAGCTTGTTTTGAAACAAATGTCAATATTTTCCTCAAAATTGGTATCCCCATACAAAATGATCTTTTACAAGTGGTATATCTTACAAATAGTATTATTTGAAAAATATCTTTACTCGTGGTATCATTAAGTTTATTGCTCATACTTTCAAGTGATATCTTTTGGTTGTTCTTTCACGTGGTATCATTGAATTCATTTATTTCTTACAAGTGGTGTCATTATTGCTTCCTTGTAGCATTAATCTAATACCAAAAATTCTTGATTAAGAATTTCTTCTCAAGTCAAAATTGTAAGTTCAATCTCCTAAGAATTCTCTGTGTGAGATTCTTTATGCATTGAAATACATAAAGAGGAAAATTCCTAGTTGAGCATTGCTTTTCAAGCAAAATTTGAAAATCCTCATTTATGTTGAGTTTTCAATCAAAGCCATTGAGATATACTTTAAAGTGATATCTAATTTCTCAAGTGGTATTTATTCTTTTGGTTTCCTCGTTTAACCCTATTAGGCAAATTATTGGATTCTTCAAGAGAATCATATTAAATATTTGCAAAGCCTAATAAAATGAGGAGTGAGTTATTTGAATGTGTTTCAAATAACCCGTGTGATACCCTTCCTTCGTTGCTTTTTATGCATATCTTCACAAGTGGTATCCAAAAACCCAAATATGGTCTCTTTTCAAGTTTTCCTTCTTTTATGCCATATTTCAAATAAAACAAGTTTTCATTTGGCATAGCTTTTATTTCTTGAATGACCTTCTTTTTATTTTTATTTTGGCCTAACTTCTTTTAATTCCTTACCAAGGTCATAAGTGTTCATCTCAAATTCTTATATGACCTTCTTTAAGAAGGGTGGTTCAATGCCAAAAAGGGGAGAATGCTTAATTCAAAAAGGGGGAAATGTTTTTAAGATATTTTCTAAGTTGGTTTTCTCATTTTTGGTGTTTAATGCCGAAAGGGGGAGAATGTTTGACTAATTCCCTCTTTGGTATTTGGAATTTTAGAATTCCCACTTGCATTATTTGGATGTTCATACCAAAAGGGGGAGTATGCTCAATGTAAGTAATTGATAATAAATGATATTACAAGTGATTTAGAGCATACAAGTTTTTAGAGAATTAATTTCAAGTGAGTCAAAGCATTGTTTTCATCCGAATAAAGTTATAATAGAGTGAATTAGTGGGTTTGTCATCAATCATCAAAAAGGGGGAGATTGTAAGTTCAAGAGCCTTTGGTTTTGGTGATTGATATTAATTAATGTTTAATCTATGTTTAATGATAAACCTAATCTTTATGAGACTAACATGTTTTATTGAGCATATATTTAGCAGTCTCATATTTGGATGAAAAATGGAAAACCCAAGGTATGTATGCGTATTCTTTCTAGTATTAATTGCATACTTTGGATTCAAGTTAAAGTATAAATGTCCCCATTATATTAACCACAAAACGTGCATCATGTTTCCCAATCCATATATTACATGGATGCATATACTTAGGGGGAGTTTGTAACTTAACTTGAAAGTTTCATTGTATTGATCTATACTTTATTGACACATATAAGGATCAAGACAAAGAAACTAAATCCTTGAGTATATATTTGAATTGCCTAGTTATAGTATACTCCTGGTAATATAGGATATACTCCAATGTGATCAAATCGAATATGTGCATATTATATCCAAGTCAATTATATTTATGCACATATACATGTGGGGTTTATTCTATAGTTGATGACTTAGAGTAATGATCAATTCCATATAGCCTACACATAATGGATCATTACTTTTCATCAACATGAGTATATGAAAACTTGTGTAGTTAATATATACTCATATCAATTTAATTGATAATTTAAATTGAGTTTATTTGTCCTATTAATCACTAAAGAACATTTCATCATGTGTTGATGGTGTTCCGTGATTAATTAAGGATAAATGAATAGTTCTTAAGTATAATGAAGCATGTGTTGCGTTATTGTACTTAAGACACACTTAAATCATTCAAATTGATTTAGGTTGTGCTCAATTGATCTAAAGGCATCCATTATGTGTTGATGGAGTGCAAGAGATAATTGAGACAACCATGCATCTTGGACTAACAAGTTTCATGAGTTATGTTTGAGTTAGGTTAAGTCCAAGGATGATTGAAATCGGGAAGAAGAAATCATCATGTGTTGATGAGCTTCAAGAGAAGATCCTGAAGTGAAAAGAAGGGTAACGATCCCAGGGGTGCGTATGCGTGTATGATCATAAAGACCCCAAAGGGGATTGCTTGCGTGCGGCGGCAAAGGTATAACTAGATAGGCTAAGGACTTTGTAGTCTTTTGAGTCTAGTTTTTATCGCCGTACTATTAAGAGGGGTTGTCTCCTAGCTTGAGCTTCATCATGTGTTGGTGATCTCAATCCGCGTTCACTCGAGCTCAAATCATTTGGATTTGGTTTTTGCATAAGGGTTAACCATTTGGCATGTGTTGCGAATGGGTTGAGCTTATGCTTGGTTGTTGTTGGTTTATGCTCTGATTTGCATATGTTGCAAAGAGGAAGAGCATATGCATTTGGTTTTCGCATAATACTTTGATTTGTATGTGTTGCAAATAGGATAAGCAATATGTGTTGGCTTTTGCGTGAAGTTCACTTTTGCATGTGTTGCAAATGTTGAAGCCTCATGTTTTGTTTTCATTTACAAAACAATCTTTCTTAGTCTATGTGATTTTGCATGGAGCTAAATTTTGCATGTGTTGCAAAAAGGTGAGAGCTCATGCATTGTGTTTTAGCTTGTGACTGGATCATGTGTTGATCATCACAAAGGCTAAGTAAAGTTTATGATTTGTGTTTGCAAAATGTGTTTTTGCATAATGTTGTTTTGTTATTTGCAAAAGTGGATTGCAAATAAGCTAGAGGTTATGGGTTTCAATCCTAGAGTATGTGTTGGCATTTGCAACTATGTTTTGCAAAGTGTCGGGATCATGTGTTGATCCTTACATGGCTAGAGGATTGATCTTATAGCTTTTCGAGTTATTTGCAAATGTGTTTTGCAAAAGTTATTTTGATCATGAGTTGATCATCATGGCTCAATATTTGATGTTAGTGACTCTTTATAGCTTGTAGTCATGCCTTTAATCAAGTCTATTTGAGAGATTTCGAAAAATCATATTTTAGACTTGAATGACTACATTAGAGTTTGGTTTTGGTGATATTTAAAAATATCTATGGTTGCTTAAATCTTGAAAATGGGTGGAGATTGTAGCCCTCATGATAATCTTCGCATAGAATCAAAAATCACCCAAATCGGAGTTCGGAGTAAAAAGTTATGAGTGTTTTTGTGGCTGGTCGAGTGGTGTGACCGGGCCACCTCCGGTGTGACCGGATTTCCGGTGCGACCGGGCTCCCTCCGGTGCGACCGGACCTTCTCCGGTGCAATTTTTCCAGAAGGTTGGTTTTAGCTCTATGTGGGCGGTGCGGCCGAGAGTCCTGCGGTCGAGCCGGATGGCGGTCGGACCGGACCGTTGCGGTCACACCGGCCATGTAACGGTCGGTTTTTCGACCGTTGGTCTGTGAGGGCCGGTCGGACCGAGTTTTTTGCTGTTTTCGCCCATTTTAGCCCCCAACGGCTAGTTTTCTTTGGTGGGGTATAAATAGACCCCTTGGGGGGCTTGGGGTAGAGGTTGCTGGCTTGGTTGAGTGTTTGGGTGAGTTGTTGCATGTGTTGCACACTCCCATTTGAGTTTTGAGCTAAAGAGTGAGCACTAATTGCATGTTTTGCAATTAGGAGTGGTTTGAGAGCCTCTTGTGCATGTGTTGCACTTGAGAGAGGCCTAGGTGCATGTGTTGCACTAGGTGATCACCGGGAGCGCATTCGTTATGCTCGGTGAAGTTCAAGCAAGGAGCGGCTTGTTACTCTTGGAGGTTGCCGACTCCTAGACGGCGTGCGTCGTCTTGCGGGAGCTCTCAAGGTTGTGAAAGCCCGGCGAAGTTTGTGAAGGTTCGGGTTGAGCCTACGTGAAAGCGTGAAAAACCACGACTAGTGGAAACGAGGCGGGTGCTCGAGCGGGAGCCGGTCCAAGGGTTTGGGCTTGCCTCAACGTGGACTATGGGAGACCGGCAAGTCTCCGAACACCACGGAAAATATTGTTTGCCTCTTGTCTCTTTTACCTTCAAGTATTTACATTTATTGTATATTGTTCAATTGCTTGATTGTAATTAGAATTGCTTAGTATTAGTTGTTTGTTCAACATAGCAATTCTAGTATAGAGACTCAATTTAGTTAGTGCACTAGTGAGCCTAGTTGATGTAGGCTTTAATTGTCAAAACCTATTTATCGCTTCCGCATATATCTTTGATTAGGTTTTGACTTAGGGTGTATTAGAGCGAATTGAATTAGTGAGCGATTAATTTTGTAAAACGCCTATTCACCCCCCCTCTAGGCGCATCCTCGATCCTACATCACGGCGGCCTTCGGGACGCTACCTGCATTGTCCTTGGACAGCCCTTCGATGCTCCTCTAGCGCCGATTAGGATCGGTAAGGTTTAGGGTTTTTCAGAAGAGATGAATCATGCGTAAGATCGTCACCCTCGCATGGGCTCACTTCTTGTATATGTAGCGCTGAGAAGCTCGGGGGCGTGTCCCATGGTTTGGAAAGCGCCTCCGATCATGGTGCATAATTAAGGAGGAGATAATCACGGGATTAGCTTTTAGTTAGGAAAGTTATTGCGTGTATGGTAATAAGGGTGGCAATATCCACGCAACTTTGCCTGAGATCAACCAACATGAGGCGCTCGGCACGCAGAGGTGTCAGGTCTTGAGCTAGGAGGAAGAAGCACAGTTCAAAGCCAGCAGTGTTTCAGGTCGTTTCGTCGACTTCTAATAAATGAAGATCAACGATGGAGATGATCAGGCGGTATCCCAGATAGAATCCAAGGGCTAAATGAAGAGATACAGTAATTACGACACAGTTAATGTAATTTCGTTTTGTCGTTAAGTATAGTTACAGCGCGTATTGAGTTTTACCTTCACCTTTCTGTTACAAGGGAATCTTTTGGTTGTGAACTGATTATAAAAGCTGGAATGAAAAAGGAGAAGAGCAGGACTCCGCATATCTTCTAGTTGTGTATTTACTCTTAGTTTTTCTGGTAGATTGATGTTCTTCTGGTTATCTTGGTTTTCGTATTTGCTGTGTTTGGATCGGTGCTGCTGTGTTTCCGATTGCTGTTCGGTTTGAGTTGGGGTCCTGACAAGAGGGGCAGGCGGTGCGTGAGGAGGAGGAGAGAGCCAGGTGGCCATAGACCAGAGGCGGCGCCCGCCTGATCCGCCGGATCCGAGAAGGAAAACGGATATCGGGTAGGATCTAATCCGGATCCGGATAATTAAAAACATATATCGGTTTGGATTCTATCTGGAAAATATGAATCGGGAATCGGATATTGGGTAGTTGTATCATCTGGATATCCGGATTTGGCATTTGGATTCTCGTGTATCGTCTGACTCCCTGACTCCTCCCTTGGTTGGCGGCTGGCGCTCCTCCTAGATCTCATCTGACTCCCTCGGTGGGCGCCGGTGCACCCCCACGATCTCCCCCTAGCGGCCATGATCTCCCCTTGATGGCCATGATCTCACTGACTACTCGACCGACGCTCCTTGTGGCGGCCATGATCTCCCCCTAGCTGGCTCTACCCCCAGCGGCGACTCCCCTCAGCAGACGCTCCCCCTCCCCCAGCGGCATCTTCCCCAGTTAGCGCTCCCCTTCCTTAGTAGCGTCTCTCCCTAGCGGCTTGTTTCTTGGAAGGTAGAGGAGTGGCTTGTGTTAGTGGCACACGACTGGAGCATATCCGACGGCTGGCGTGCGACCCGCAGGTGGTGCCGATGCTCGTCCACCACCTTCGCATGGCGCTTGTCTAGGCACCTCCGTTGTGCTCCTCCACCAAGCTTCCATCGCACATCAAGGCCTCCCTCAAGCAAGCCCTCATCGACTCCATCACTCTCGACCACAGGTCCTTCACTAACCACCTTTGTGTCGGTTTTAGTTTTCAGCAACTCTGTCCAAGTTTGGTGTTGTTCCTGCAAACAAACACATGATTTCACAAAATTTGGGAAGGCAAAAAAAAAGAATCAGCAAGATTCACCAGTAAACAGCCATAGCCATGCTAGCTAATGCTTGTTTCTGCTTAATACTGGCGAAATCAAGAGCTACTGGACCTTGGTTGGTGCTCCATCTAGTACCAGACTAGTTCGCTGAATCAACCAGATATCAGCACTAATCACACAGTGGTAACATCATTGATTCTCTTAAAAACATTGGGCACAGCAAGCATCAATTCCATAGAAGTTATTTAAAAATTGGCCAAATTAACTAATTCCTCACATGTACACTGACACTGTCTTACCAACAAAGTATAAACACTGCTATATGCTTGTAAAATCAAATCTTACATATTTCAAGTTTTCAACATTTGTGACAACAAGTGTCTCAATAAACTAATAAATGGTGAATTGGCAATAATATGAGGTTGTTAGATAACCTTTACCTCAGAGAATACCACTTCATTTTAATAGTTTTAATTACTTGCTTCAAAAGAGGATAGAGATAACACTACAAAGATACTTTGCACAGCATACAGTACTGCACAGGTTACCTCCACTTTGCCTACTGTGTCCTTCCATATCTCAGGCCCTGGTGTTTTCAGAAAATGACAATGAAATATGATGGTTAGGAACAAAAAAAATCACAATTGATGATAAAAAATAGTTGTAATTTGTAAAGCATGAAAATTTGGCCTCTCCCATATAGGTACCAGTCCATTTGAAGTGTGCATCCGGATTTGCTGGATTGGTTATTTGATTCAGACAGTGAGAATGGTATACTCCTTACTAGGGGTGAAAATGAGTCGGGTATTACCCGTCGGGTATCGGATACGAGTAGTGTTTTTATCCGTTTTTTCGGATACGAATACAGGTATTTTTTTCTCGGGTCGGATACGGATAGTACTCAGATAGTTGAGTGTCGAATTCGGGTCGGATTCGGAGCGATCACTACCCGGCAAATACCCAAGGATCTCGGGCGGATACGGGTACCCGGGGTTCGGGTACCTAGGAGTATAAAATATAGCCCACAGCCCATTGAGCCCACTGCTTTGATTTCAGCCTTTTAGGCCTGATCCAATGGCCCAACACAAATTCCAGGGTTTATTCTTCCACTCCACAGTCCACACCGACGAGCCTTCCTGCCTCGGCGCGTCGCCGCTGGCTCCCTCGGTGCGTCGCCGCCAGCTCCCTCCTCAAGCAGCGCGCCCCTCGCCACAAGCCCCCGCCACCATGTAATATCCCCTTGCCTCAGAGTAACTCTGGACATGAGATTGAAATCGAGCAGCAAGAACAAAGGGGAAAAATACAGACAAAGGAAGAAGAAGAAGATGAGAGGAAAGGAGATATTGCATGTAACTCAATCCATACTTTTCCATTCATGCCTTTGCATTCGGTTACAGGGTCTTTATACCCGACCGGACAAAACTAACAGGAATTTAACCCCAACCAGATTCTTACTGAGTTACCGACAACAACTACTTTAGCCCACGATAATTACTGTTGCAGTCATTTTGCCATCGGATCTTCTCTCCGTTAATCACTGCCCTCCATGCCTCTTACTGAAGTCGACGAAGCGTTACATTAGGCGCCGACTTCATCTATTCATCATCTTCCTCCTGGTGATCGTCTTCCAGACGAAGCGTGACAACACCCCGCCGTCCAAATGTTGCTTGTCCCCAAGCAACTGCTGAGGAAAACTGATCCTGCAAAACATTCAAATCTTCCCACGTAGCTAGCTCAGCGGGTAGGCCAGACCATTGAATTAATACTTGAACACGAGCTGCATTTCCTTTCTTTACTAAGCGTCTGTCCAAAATCTTCTTTGGCTCAGTAGGAATGCTGTCCAAAGTTAACGTCTTCGGTAAGTCTGCTCTCCGACTTGAAAATTTCGTTCCTGCCTGTTCTTGTTGGCTTGCATCTTCATTCTATTTTGGCGTGACCAAATGTTGTTTAGCTAATGCGATATCTTGCTCCGTCTTTGAGATAACTTCATTAACTTCGAACTTCGTGTCGACAACAATGGAGGAATGATCCGTAACTTAGTTCCTTTCTTCCATTGTCGAGGCCTTGTTGAACAAAACAGTATAAATACATCTTCCATTGTCCCCAACCACTCCCATAATTCCCATAATTCCGGGATCCCATTGCACATAAAACCAAATTGCAAGTATTGTTGACTTGTCATCATCCTTTTCAAATTCTTTATCAGCATGCTCCCTGAGGCATATCGGTGCCAAATTCAATTCATCATTCAACTCAGCTTCTTGAACCTGCTTCTCCTCTACTTTCTCGTTTGAAGTCTTAGAGACACGCCACAACTTCAATGGGCATAGAGTACCATCCATTCTTTTGCTCAGCTTGTTGAACCTGCTCCACCTCCGTATTTCTCTGCTTTGTCAACAACAAATTCTTGCTCCACAGGATCTATTAGCACGAAAAACAATTCCATTTTAGAGCACCTGTTCGAGTTGCTCATCATCGAAATCTCGTTTCCAATAGATGTTTCTGATCCTTGGCTTTCAATTCATTTGTCCTCCTCGGCTGACATCTGCGATCACCTAAGACCTCCATACAAGCAAATCCAAAGAATTTGGGGCACCGTCGTTGGGATCATCACCTTACTGCCCATTTCGGGCATGGGTGTGGTCGCAACAAAGCTCATTTTCATGAATTGCTCCTCCTCGCACTCGCTCTCACTTGATTCAGAGGTGCCATCTCCACAGTTCATCGCAGCGGCAACCTTCTCTTCTTTCCGCTTCTTCTTCATCTCGTCTTCCTCATCCTTCATCTAATTCAATTCCTGCGGCAGCAACTCTGTGGCTTCCGCGAGGACCCTCTCCTTGTCCGCGTCGCCGGCGACAAGGCCCATGGTCCGGAGCTTGGCAAGGTCCCTCGTCGCCGCGTCCACCGCCTTCCGCGGCGCCGCCTCGTAGTACATGAGGTGCCCCTCGTCGGCAATCCCCCACCTCCGCGGCCGACGCAGGTTACATGGATGCTCTCAACCCCCTTCACGGCCGCCACCACCCTCCTGGTCTCCAATCGCGCCCCTGCCTGCGCCGTGGCTTCCATCTGGGCTGCGAGACGATGTTGGTCCTTTGTATTCCTTTCTATTGCCATAGCCGTCAATTCACTTCGCCTCATCAGTTGTTGCTGGGTGACATCCAACGCCTCCACTCGCTCGAAAAGTAGATCCAGACTCTCCTGAATCCATGACAACCTCTCCTCGGTTCGTCCTACCACTTCGCCCATGGCTTCCAAGACGAAGGAGTCTGCACCGGTTGAGGAGTCATGACGTATTGACGAGCCAAGCCAACCAGATTCCCGGAATTTCACAGGGATCACAGAATCGAGCAAACTCGAAACCGGTTCGCCAACCTTCCTTTGGAATTTTTTGTAACAGCTCCACGCCCCGATTGCCTTGCTCTGATACCAAATGTAATATCCCCTTGCCTCAGAGTAACTCTGGATGTGAGATTGAAATCGAGCAGCAAGAACAAAGGCGAAAAATACAGACAAAGGAAGAAGAAGAAGATGAGAGGAAAGGAGATATTGCGTGTAACTCAATCCATACTTTTCCATACATGCCTTTGCATTCGGTTACAGGGTCTTTATACCCGATCGGACAAAACTAACAGGAATTTAACCACAGCCAGATTCTTACTAAGTTACCGACAACAACTACTTTAGCCCATGATAATTACTGTTGCGGTCATTTCGCCATCGGATCTTCTCTCCGTTAATCACTGCCCTCCATGCCTCTTACTGAAGTCAACGAAGCGTTACATTAGGCACCGACTTCATCTGTTCACCATCTTCCTCCTGGCGATCGTCTTCCAGACGAAGCGTGACACACCAACTTCTGCGCCCCCAACTACGGCCTCCGTGAGTCATTGTGATGTCTGCAACCCGCCTAACCACCATTTCCTCCTCCCCATCCGGGCTTTTGAGAAGATTGCGCTGGAAGGCGGCGTCATGCCCATCGATCTCAGCCGGTATGTGCCATCCTGGGCTGCACCCTTCTTTGCTACCTTACTCTACTTTACACCGGATGCTAGGCTAGATCTAAGGCTAAGTTTTCTCAATTTCCTAATCCATTTTGTGTGAAACTGTGAAAGTGCTTTCCGAGCTAGAACTGTGTTGGTTGGCACAATGTGGGATCCCAAAAAGCTAATTGTAAGTGTCCATTGGAGGGGAAAGTATGACGGGGAGGAAGTGGACCCTCTTCCAGTGTGGTCAACATCTGTTAGGGTTCAACTGGGTAGTTTTATTAGCTATCATGGCCCTTACTCCTTAGTGTGGTTTGGTGACTGGGTTAGGAGGAAAGGAGCCGTTTGATGCAGCGTTGACTATCAAGTGGATCACATGCTTGCTTTGGATGAATAATAGAGCTCCGTTTCAGTTGATTTCCTTCTGATTCAGTGGCGTAAGCATTAGACTTCCAAATCTGCTTCAGTTCATTTAGTTCTTTGGAGTAATAATTTTTGGGTTGGGATTAAAATACGGTTTACTAACATCTCAGGCTCTCGCCGATAATCAGAAAACTGGTGAACTATTGGTTATCAACTTATCATCCTAAATCCTGCTCAACAGTAAGGCCTCTTTTATCCCAATGTTTATGATTGGTTAAGGTTACTGGAGTGTAGAATCGGTACGCTGAGCTGTGACAACTCATACCTAGGGATGGCAACGGGGCCATTCCCCGCCGGGGAGTGCCTCCCCATCCCCATCCCCACGATCCAAAATTTTCCCCGTCCCCATCCCCGTTCCCCATCTCGGGGGAGAAAATCCCCCCGTCCCCATCCCCGTTCGGGTATCGGGGCCCCGTCGGGGACCCATCCCCGCGAAAATTTCACACAAGAGAAGAGCTCTTATAGCTATTTTAACTCTAAAATCATATCAACAGACAAGGAAAAAAAGAATGCATGCATTCATTGAAGATTATGTTGTCCTGTTTATGAAAATGTGAATATGATGGGTTAGAGAATATGTTTGCAATCTAATAACTAAATTGAACTAAACTAAATTTGGATCCCCAACCGGGTCCCTGCGGGAAAAAAATTCCTCGTCCCCGTCCCCGCCATCCCCAACGGGGGAATAATTTTCCCCGTTTCCATCCCCGCGGGGGACGATTTCTTCCCATACCCGTCCCCTAATAGAGGAATTCCCCGCCAGGGATCGGGGAACGGGTCCCCATTGCCACCCCTACTCATACCATGTTTAACAACTTTTTTTTTAAAAAAAAGATGCTCATATCTGTTCTAGTTCCCTGGGTTTTGCATAAATTAGTCAAAACTGAGGACTTCTGGAAAAATTTTAGAGTGGATTTTATTATATATAGATTGTTTTATTTTACATTGGTTGCTCTAAGGATTGGTGGATAATAATGAAAATGACAGCATCAAGAAATATTTCAGAAATTTTAGAATTGTTGATCGACACCATTAGATAAGCATTTAGCATCATGAGTTATTTGCTTCTAGGGGTACATAAGGTGCCCTTTAGTACTGGTGACCACCAAAGCTGTGCATCTGATTGTATCGACACATTAGTTGTTGTTATCCTTAATATTTTGTGTTTTTGCTAGCAATTTATGCTAGTTGGTAGGTCTTTCAGATCCTTTAAACAACTTCATTACTAATTGGTACTTAGACTGTTAACAAGAACTTTGAATAGTGACTTGGTAGTTGGCCATTAATTAACTTGGCTTGTACTAATTCTTTTTCTTCATATGTTAATGTTACAGATGCAAACAGGTTACAATCTAGTAATACTTCCCATCCACATGAGTAAGTTGATCAAGGACTACTATGGCATCTCTAGTGCCTTTCAAAAGACAAATTTAGGAACCTGCATGTATACTATACTGAATTGGGGTGCTGTCTAATAGCTTCAAAAGTACTTTAGAGTTTAGAGATGAGTAATAATCGCTGTTGCATCTAAGTTGGCATTCCAGATGTGAGGTGTATTCAAGATGGTTTCCTAAATGATAGATTGGTACAATGTGCTATATCCATCCTACAGTGCTTTTAAGACTAAAATGTCAAGGCTTAAGATCCACCACTTGTTACATAGCTCCTTGATTGTTAGCACTTAGCAGGATTTCCATGAGAACAAATGTATGTAGAGAATGAATTACTGTTGCACTTAGCAGCAAAACTACACATGGACAACTAGCTACATGATAACCTGTCAAAAGAAGACAAAAATGGCTTAGACTGTTGGCTGAGATCGGCATGTTTCCTTCCTTGTATGCAGCGTTAAGTGTCTTTGTGAAGGCGGCGTGCGGTTTTCTGTCTCAGGGCGGAGCTTCTGTTGGATTATTTGGGCCAATTCCACTTAATTGAGACAAATAATTCCTAGAAAATCTCAAAGGCCCACTCATGAGGAGACATGTGTGCATACATTAGTCCCATATTGCTTGTGGAGGTGGAGGATGACCAACTTATAAGGGAGAGTTCTCTCCACCTTCCTAGAACTATGTGGGAGAAAGGGAGAAAGCTTCTTTAGTCGCATTTGCAGTATGAGATATGGACTCTGTAACAGACTCCGATCGTGGCACGTCCTCCGATTGTGGCACGTCCTCGGTCACGGTTACCAGAGTAACCCTATAAATACTGCGTCGTGGACCCATGTAGAAAAAGATACGCAGAACACATCGTTAGGGTTTTGCCACCTCTCACTGCTGCCGCCGCCGTCGTAACCTTCTCCATCCCAAGCGTCGACGTGCATCCGCAATCGGAGAGCGGTCTCGGAACCCTTCATCTTGAGATCCTGCACCGGGAGAGGGCGAATAAGGTTTTTGGGAAGCGCTCCGCGCGACTGCTCAAGTTCGTCACCACGGCTCGTCTTCCTGTTCCTGCTGCTGGACGTCGTCGTAGCCAGCGGCTCCTGCGACGCGCCATCACCAACGTCGATCACGTCATCACCACCAACGTCGACCACATCAACACCGCAACTGCACCAGCTACGTTGTCTGCATCCTCTTCTGCTCAGTACGTTCGATCTGTCCTAATCTCGTGGTTAATCATGTTTATCAAGATGATCATGATATTCGTGCTATCTATGTTAGAGATATACATGCTAGTTTCTGTGATGCTGTTCATGATTTATATTCGGAATTTAATTTGGAAAATGTCTAATTTCTCAACAGCTTCTTCCTCACGGTCTGATCAATAACGTTGGTGGCGCCGGCGATGTCGGATCGATGAAGATCAAAGGGACGAGTCTGGTGGCTCTCCATGGGCATAGCGGGGCGAATATGGCACATCAACGCAGACTTCAAGGCAGCCCACGTCCTTCGAGCTCACATATAGCGGCGGCAAGACGCCGACCAATTTCAACGTCGTGCCCAAGGAGTGGGACTGGGGCAAAACGTATACCGGCAAGCAGTTCTGCTCTAGTGGAAAAATTGTTCAGCGCAGAGCCTCAGATAGTTGTTCAGGTGCCGATTAGTGTTTGTGAACCGTTTGAACTCTGATAGTTGCTCTACAGAAGCTTGACGTACCATTCGAAATAGAAGGTCGTATTTGGCGTCTTGATCGTATGAGCGTCTGTACCATTTAAACAAATGATGTATTTATTGAACTCTATGTATTAGATTATATATTAATTAGACTCTATGTTGGAGTACGTGTGTTTATTCAACTTTATGTATTATCTTATATCTTAATTTGGCTCTGTGTTAGTTAATTGGACCATGTGTGTTAGTTAAATTATTTTTATCACATACTTTGATCCTAGGTAGTTTGCGTACTATTTGACTAAGTACCCGTTATCCGTATTGTACCCGTCCGTATAATATCCGGTATCCGTTTTCTACCCATTCGTAAATACCCGGTATCCGTATCCGTATCCTACCCGATTTTCACTACTCGTACCCATATCCGTATCCAAAAAAATAATTAGGGTAGAATACAGGATGACTTACTACCCAACCGTATCCGACCCGTTTTCACCCCTACTCCTTATCAGCTCTTCTGCCTTGTCATTCATTCCCTTATACCCAATTGCAGGATCTGCAGCAAAAGAAACGACATTACTTAAGAGCTGGTTGAGTTCCTAACCATTTCTAGGATCTTAGAATAAGATCCTACTTCTCACCTGATAACTTTATCCGTATGTATATGTGTGTGCATTATCCGTATTCATATGCTTTGATTTAACATATATTACTTTATGTATGTCATGGCCCCAAGTTCGAAATCGGCTCATACGGCTAACATTAGCGCCAACCAAGTTTTGACCGCATTTGAGATCAACTTCCGACTTCAGTGAATATCCTAAACTGCCACTTAGAGGAATTTCCTAACTTAGCAAAAATTAAGAGCTAGAAATTTCAGTGTGCATGTTAGTGGGTTACAAACTAGGAAATTTTTCTCGATTCAATGGTTGAGTTTTGAGCTCAATCCAACATCAAACGCTAAGTTAAAGCATAGCATCAAAATTGAATCTCTGTGCTGAAATTCTGGAGGCTTACCCAACTGCTTACAAGTGGGGTCAAGTGAGTAACACACAAAAGGAATTGGGGGCAGCAGCAAACCAAATCAGCTTATCATTTTTCCTGGTTTTTCCTCCCTCAAGCAGCCCCCTCCCTCCAGCCAAAACTGAATCAGCACCTTCCTCCCGAGTTCTCCTCCCCATAACGCCTTCTCAAGCTCTCCACCTCTCCCCAAGCCAGCACTCATTCCAGCACCTCCTGGTGGCGCCTCCCTCTCCCCAAAGCAGCCAAGACTCTCCTCCCAAGTCAAGCTCCATCCCTTCCTCTTCCACTCCCTTGAAGGTAAGACTCCCCTAGGGTTTGATTGAGTGTTTCCTGGTTTTGGGGCAGCAATGGTGATTTTGGGGGTTTTAGTGAGTGGAGATTTGGGATTTGGGTGGGGAAACAACACTCTAGGGTTTTGAGCACAATCCTGAATTTCGAGTTGATTTTGTAGCTACTGTTTCGGGTTGATTTGAGCAAGTTAAGGACATCTCCTACTAGGCTGACTGTAGAGAAAGTTGTGGGTAATGGAATCATCTTTCATTTCCAACTAGAATCACTTGATTTCGTTAATCCAGCTGAAAGTTATGATAATTTTAGTGCATGCTGCTCTGGAATGCTGAAAATGTGGAGCTGAAACTTGAGCTGCGGTTTAAAAATAGTTAAAGGCTGAATTAGAATAAAATTTTGCCTGAGAAGTTGTAGAAAATTTTGTGTAGATTGTAAAAATGTTATCATTCACTCAATTCCATTAAGTATAGCAACTTTTATGATGAAAATGGTGCAGGCTGTCTGAAACTCTGAAAATTCTGAACACTGAAAACTGCTCTCTGTTTCTGGCCAAACTGGGAGTTATCTGGTCAGATTCTGGAGGTTTGGCCAAAGCTAAGTGGTAGATCTATGTCTTGTGGTCGTTTAGGATCTGAGTTTGCTCAATTTGATTAAGTGGTTCGAAAGTTATGGCCAATTGTATTAGTGCTGTCCTGAAACCGGGTTTTGCTGAATTTCAGAATTTGTGGGGCTGAAGTTCAGAGTTTAGTGGAAAATTTTCAAGCTATATTCTGAATGTTAGGATGCATGGTAAAGTTAGATCACCCTCTTGTGGTCTTTTAGAGTCCAAGAAGTCAATTTTTGGATTAGCCAATTAAAGGTTATGCTTGTTTAGAGAAGTGTGTTTATTGTTTCCAGTTTTTGCTATAGATTAGAAGTGGAATTTAGCAATTGTGATTTCAATTTTTAAATTGAGTTTATTGTTTGCACTTTGGAGCTGACTTGGATAATGCATTTAGTATTTTCATTTCATATGCATTGCATGTATCTCATTTCATATGCATTGTAATCGTGTAGAGACCGAGCACACGGAGGGTGACATGGCTGTGACCGAGGGGGGTACCGGAGAGCCGAGTATTATTGAAAATCCAGCAGAAGCTCAAGGCAAGCACCTAAGCATTTTCAACCTTACATATAATTGTATTTTGGCGAATAAACTGCTTATTGGATGATTACGTCTTGCATTAGGAATTGAAATGTGGGATAGGGCTAGATCCTAATTGCTGCACATACACTCATTGATAATTGTTGAACACCTCCCTTGGAGTTAGTATATGGGTAATTATATTGTGTCCATGCTTAGTTTGCTTAGATATCGGGTATGGGCCAAGTGGTGGATGGTTCCTTCACTTGAGATTAATTACTTCATACTATTGGGTTACAATGGATATGGTTATGTTCTGAAATGTAAATTTGAGACCGGGCGAGAGGGTTGGATCATTTGGGTGTGGAGACACAAATGTTGTAGTCTCGCCTGTGTGAGTTAAGGACCGATCCGTTGTTTGCCATGTTGATCGAGCACCCCTTGTTGATCGCATGCCTGATATAATGGTATGGTAAGCCACCCTTTTATGGCATACTACTCGATGGGTCATGCCCTCATGCGATTGGACGTGGTTGAGAGCGAGGCCTAGGCCAACTCTCGAGGGCTAAGCGAGGCTTGAGCCACTCGAGGGAGGTTGCTAGGTGCTCGGGCCGCATGAGGATGGTTCAACGAGTAGATATGGATGGGAGGAGGGTTGACATGAGGTTCCTTGTGGCACATGTCGTGCGATTGATGATCCCCTACAGGGAATAAGCGATTCGAATTGCCGCGCTCTCGGATATGAGCACGCTTGTATCATCCGACACTTCAACGTAGTAATAACTTAAATTGAAACTAGTTGGTATACTTGATGCGGTTACTTGTTCATGATTTTATTTGCTCTCTTAAATGTTTAAATTCAGCTCTCACTTTAGCAATAGGTGCTGTACATAACTGCTATAAAACTTGTAAATTGAGTAGTTGAATGTGAAAATGAACCAAAGTTAAGATTTTATGCACTTTTACCTTAAGCTTATCCCTTGCTACATCCAAATGCATATTCCTTCGAGTCGGTCATATATGGACCACGGGTAAGTCTTGCGAGTACCTTCTGTACTCATGCTTCTGCTTTGTGGTTTTCAGGTGAGGACCCCGACGGGTGTGAGTTCTGTCCGTACTGCTTCTCGGTGGTCGGGCGGGGCATCGAGTAAAAGCTAGCTCAACGATGGAAATGCCCGGAAGTGTTCAAGGGCAGGACACTTCCGGAGATGTCTTACTTTTGGGTTGAATTTGGTGGTTGTTCATTTATTTTGTTGTAAAGTTAACTTTAAAACTTGTTATGGCTATGTTTAATTACTTGGCTACTTCCGTTGTTGAACCTCGTTGTATCACCGTGCTTAACTCCTGTCTGTGATGTTATTTCTATCCATGTCATTGTTTATGTTGTGGTTGTAGTTGTGATATATTTGTTTAGTTAATTGTTTCTTCTGTCTGCTGAGTGGATGTCCGTACTTCTAGGGACGTCATGCTGAAATTTTGTAGATTTCCTGCGTCTAGGCTAGTTCTTGCCCCGTGTGGTTGTTTGGTTTGTCTTTGTGCTTTGGTTTTTAGTCGTTGTTGTGCTTCCGTGTTGCGTGTCTGGTAGTAAAGTTTTGGGTTCGTTGCCCCTTTTATGCGAATTAAATTGATATGGCAATGGAAATCGGTATCTTGAGGCGATCTGGCGAGCTTCGAATTACATCTGGGGAATCTGGGATTGTTGTTGAGTTATTCGAATGGGATCATTGTTGTCCTAATTGGGCTTGGGTGTTAGCACTATGAGCACCATCGGTGATTCCGTTGCTAGCCCTCAAATCCAATGCGGGCGACCGGGCATTCGAATAATCCGAGGACGGTCTGGGCGGCTCCTCACAATGTATACGTCCATTATCCGTATATTTTTATCTATTCCGATCCGAATCCGTCATATATCCTACCCGTGTCCGTATCCCGAATTATTCGGATTCATATCCGAATTCAGCTAATCCGTATCCGGTTCCGAATCTAGAAAAAAATATGAGTAATTTTAGCCTCTTGAATTCGAAGAATAAGAATAACTAATCTCTAGAAACTAAGGATTCAGGTCGTAAGATGAAATAGGAGATTAATTCATACTTTTATGCCGCTAAAAAAAATTAGTTCGTGAATAAAGACTAAATAAGGTAATTATTTATGCAATCAAGAAACCCTAACCCTAAATCACACATGTTCTATGTAGTAGATTTTTATTTGATTTTCCATCTAATTTCTTTTTGCCCTTATTAAAAAATTATTAGTAGCTCATTTTCAATGAGCTACGTGTAGATTCTGACGTTCCAGAATCTGCGACAGTCGATTCTAACTTCACGACTAAAATCGATAAGTAAGACAAGCAACCTTTTAATCAAATTGATCCTAGTATTTTAATTTTTATTTTGTTTTATTAAATCAATGTATGCATACGTGTATTTTCTGTAAATTCGCTATATTGGGGTACTGGTAGATACACTTGTTATCTCATGGAATTTCCTTGATAAGTACGAACATGTGAACCTTGATAACCTTAGAATTAAGGTTAAACAATATATAATGTCAATTTGGGTATAAGCGATGAATAATAATTATGCTTAGCTATACTTTAGATTTGGAATGAACAAGTTGGATAAACTGATCAGATAAAACTTTAAAATGTTGAGACATAATGATGGTTATTGATATTTTGTTATAAAAACTTAAAATAAAACCATGGTTTTGACGCGGGCGATTATTGACAATAGGCGAGTGTGCATGGGACGTGCACGCAATATAGGAGGAGATTATCACCCATATCGGATTAAGGACTGAACGTAGTGTACGTTATATCCAAGTACAACCGTACAATCACAAGGTTGGTATGAGACAGTCTTAACCTATTAAGTTACTTAAAACTAGTTTTGCATATTCAAAGACTGTAGTAATACGAGCTTCCGTTACTAATCGCTTGAAGGGACGTCCACACAGAGGTGATTATGGAATAAACGTTTACCAATATAACGGTGTACGCTATACTATGGGGATAAGCAAGACAATGGGATGTGAAACCATTTATCTTCTACCACTATAGCATGAATTTATCGTCACTGAGCTGATGCGAAGCAATGGCTAGATAATGAACGGTTATATTATAATCTCCCTGTCGACACACCAAAGGAAATGTGTTATTGGCTTGACAAAAGAGATTGATCATTCTTGTGGGTAAAGTTGTAAACCTCTACAGAGTGTAAATCTTTTCGAAAAGCCGTTCCCACGATCAAGGGACACTTGATGCATCTGCACTAGTTAGTTGTTTTATTATTTTCAAAAAGGTTTGGTTTCATCTGATATGCCTCATGCTGTCAAAGATTGGTTTTGTGCCATATCTTGGCAAGAATTGTATGTCTCGATGCTCACATCGTAGAGGACTGTGAGTTGTTACTATGCTCTACATGCTTATTACTTTCACATCAGTGAAATTTGGTTTTACAAATTCCGTTCACAAATTACAACTTGCTTTATAAAGTTCAATCTCGCTTTATGCAAACTAACCGTAGAAACCTCCTTTGACATAACCTGTATTACTGTATTTTACAAATACTATCTTAAGTCTTGCTAAGTACAAAAATACTCACCCTTACTTATTGTTGGTTTTAGGTGAGGATAGTGAACCTCCAGACGATATGTACTTTGATGCAGGTTGTGGAAATTATCTTAGCGAGTTTTTTTTGAGTTTATGCCTTATCAGTTGCCTGAGAGTTGGATAGACGCACTACAAGACTTTTGCTTTTTTCCGCTATAATATACTTTGAATTGTAAGGCTACATTGTATCAATAGCTTCCGCTTTAATAATATTATGTATGGATGTGATTCCAACTATTGTAATTATGCGTACTAGTCACTGATCATGGGACTAGTATTGAATGCACATAAATCATCCTTATTGGTATTATGTACCAAAAATGAGGGTCATTACACTAGGCTGTTTTTGGCTTCTCTTAGTATAAATAAGTTGCTAGCTTTCGGTTGCGAAGAAACCGGCCGTTTAGTGCAAGTTTCCAGTTTCTAGAGAGCATAAGTCGAAACTCTAACTATCTCAAATAGGCAACAAAAGCTAATAAAGATGTGACTTCTTAACTTATTGAGAGTTGATTTTTGACTAATGCCACTGAAGTTAGCATAAAATTACTACATACAAAGATAGATTGCTTTTAAACTACTTATGAAAAAAAATATATTTAAGCTACAAACAAGGCCTAATACAGTAAATTAACCAATGAATAAAAAGCAATACTGTTTCTATATTTAAACCCTGTTTGTTTAGGCTTATTTACCGGCTTAAAAAGCTAAAAAAGCTAAAACCTAAACTTTTTATTTTTTTTAAAAAGCCATAAGTCTCCATATCTGGGCTTTTTATCTAGCCCTATTTGGAGGAGGCTTTAAACCAATTTCAGCTTCTAAAATACCAACAAGCCTCTATACAACTTAGTTTTTAAGTGATCTTTGGAATAATGTAGAAACCATATATAACTAGTAAAAACCAAAAGTCGAAAGTTGAGCTAGACCTATTTTTACAGTTTATTGCTGAGAGAATTAGCTATTTATCAAAAAATCTCTTATATAAAGTTACAATTGCTTTTTAAGTTCTATTTATTTTGGTTATAACTTTTTTAAAAAGTAGCTTTTAGTTAGGATGCATGCTGCTTCAATCAGGCACTTCTAAACAAGGATTTATTCCACACACACACTAAAGTCGGCGCATTTGATGATTTAAAACGCGACGTCACAAGTGGCAAATCCTTAATTTTCCCTCTTAATTAAAGGCCTCGGTTGTCGAATACTCCAGTCGGGATCGAACCAACGAAGGAAAGGAAGCAGAAGAAGAGCAGGGCTAGGGTTTCTCCCCGATCGCCCCACCCTCTCCTCCGCCATGGACGCGCAGCGAGCTCTCCTCGACGAGCTGATGGGCACAGGTGCCAAATATTTCTCCCGCCCCCCGAACGCCACGCCGCCCCCAAACCCTAACCCTAACCACATCGCGCCGCCGTATTTGCAGCCCGCGACCTGACGGAGGAGGAGAGGAAGGGGCACAGGGAGGTAAGGTGGGACGACCCGGATGTGTGCGGCCCCTTCTTGGTCCGCTTCTGCCCCAACGACCTCTTCGTCAACACCAAGAGCAACCTAGGTATTCCCATTTTCTTTGGTTCCCGATTCGGATCGATTCGTGTAGTTTTGTATCTACTCGTGGTTTTGGTTGCTGATTGATTTGGTTTGGTGCTCGCAGGGCCGTGCTCGAAGATCCATGATCTGAAGCTCAAGGAGAGGTAAGCCCTGTTGCGCTGTGAATTTTCTTGAAATTCAGTAGGTTCTGTCTGGAACAAAAGAGGGTATCTGGGTTGCTGGGAATTGGGTAAAGAGGAACCTTTGTTATTGGGAGAGAGCATAGGTTATGAACCCTATATGGTGTGGTAATAGATGTTTGTGTGCTGTGAATATGAGCTATTAAAATTGCGGATTTGGGTTTGTTTTTCCTATTGAGGATTTAACCGTTGGAGATTCCCTTGAGGTGGGAGAATTAGAGTTTGTTACTTTTTTCCCTGGGCATATCTTGTTTTGTTTGCTTAGGGCATCTTGACATGCAGAACTAGATGTTGGATCACTATGCATTACACTATATCTTTGTAATAACTTGGCCCAAAATCCGCTCAAAGCCCAGCCCACACTGGGCAAGCCCTCGCATGCATTGCGTCCCTCTTACACATTCGTCATCGCTTTGTGTGAAAGGGTTTACCCGGAGGTGCTACGTTTGGACCCAACAATCATTATATGTTACTACAACTCACTTTGGACAAGCCATATGGGACTAATTCCACCATCACTCCACTTGGGCCTTCACACTAATGGGTCAGGGTATTACAATCTTTTATGTGATTGGTGATGCGATGGAGCTCTGCCCAAGCAGCCATTTCTGGATAGATTGCACATACCTAAAAAGAAGTTTTTCCCTCTAAAAAATATCTTTCTATACCAAAACATTAAACATGCCAAAATGCCCTCCGCAGTATGGAGAGATTTGATTTTATCTGATAGAAACACATTGGGTTGAATGTGAAGAATGCATATTGATAAGGGCCATCTAGGGAAATATACCTAGAAATCGTAAATTGGCTAGTTTTTGTGTAAGATAGATGATTTCTTTTGGCTGGAGGGAGTCAATGTAGATGGCTTTTCTACGACCCTGATGCATATAAATGGTCGTGAATAGCATGTTGTACTTGTACCATGCAGAATTTTCATACTAATGTTTGAGATGTTTTAAAGAGGTCTTGCAAGATACAGTATATGAGCATGCGCTCATTTTACGCAGAGGATTATGCATGGTCCATTATCTTGTCACGAGATCATGTAGTTGGAATGAATTGGAAATCACGAGGTTTAATAGTGCTACCTAATGAACAAAATCTAATCATTGTAATGGGCTTAGTGGTCGCAGCTAGTTCAGGAACAATAACCGCTTACCTTTTATGCTTCAAAAGTTCCTTTATTTCGATTTATAATGCAGGATAAGCACTTAAAAGTTGTCCAGAATTAGGTCAAGTCTTATTTGGTTAGAATTTGAATATCTATTTTTGGCATATCTGCACACATTAAAGCACAGCACAGCATGGTCATAGTTTCCGATAATATGGTATGTCCAGGTCATAGTACAGGGTTGTGATTTGTGGTACACTGGTCACCTAGTGAGCACACGCTGCAGCGTGGGGAGGGGGTATACTTGTTCTGTATTGGACATAAACCAAATTATTTTGGGATGACGACATTGATTTGTGGCACGTGCACTAGATGCACCCAAATCGATGGTCCTGTTATGAATTAGGCTGAGGGTTTTCAAAGTTATTTGGATCAATAGTAAAGTATGTATGTTGTATAATGTATTAATGATTTGATGTGCAATGTGTCTTTTTTTTTTTTTTTTTTTACGGAGAATGTAACCGATCATGATGTTGAATGTTGGCAACTCAGTATAATTGTTCATGGTGAATGATTTTTGTACAACCATTTGTGGAGCTTGTATTTTATAGACAAGGCAATCACTGCATGGTTGCACTACTGATATTTTTTGTTTAAGACCTAATCGTTGTATTCTGATGCCAATCACAGGATCTGTTCTGTGAAACATTTAAAAAATGTAGGGCCAGAAATATGTAAAGGAGGAACAAAAGTCAAGCATGGACAAGTATGTACATACTTCGAACCAATGTTAACAGCTTGGAGGTATGCAACCATTCAGATGTTAACATTGGTTTGAAGCATGTGCACCCTTGTCCATATCTGACATTAAACCCTTCCGTATATATTTATTTCTTATGATTGTTGATGCCACCCTTTTCAAATATTTCACACAATAGATCAGTGGATGGCATTGCGTACAATATTATGAGAAGGTCTTAAACCAAAAAATATAAAGAACAGATTGGAAGGTCAACCATGTAATCCTTGCCTTCTTTTTAAAACATGGTCCTCACAGAGGCAGACAGATGTAAATAATCTTTCCCCATTAAACAAGTATACTGAGTTACAAACATCAAACAACTTAAATAAATGACAGCAGCAACTACAGTAAATATGTAAACATTGTATGTACAGTGAAGCATGTTGACACAGATTAGATGGGCATTCAAGCACGATAGAAGATAAAAATATCACAATACCAAAATAGATGATGTCATGCGGATTTCAGATCATGTAAATAGCACACAATCACAAGTTTACAACAAAACACACTAAGATAAAAAGCTATTGGTTGAGTTGTATGCTTTGATTGTTTTTGAGAGGAAAATTTAGAGTTTTATCTTCAGTCAGTAAGGTGGGCGATTTCAAGATGGATGGTTATATTTGAATGTATTTACTGTTCGAAGCAAGAGAATTATATGGGTATTCACAACTGTGCATCTTATTTCATTAGCAATAGAATTACTTATATAAGGGAGTTATGGACCACATAGGCCAAATCTATACTAGATGAGCCATATAGGCCATGTTGTCCTATATAAATATATCACACTTGACATTTATGTACCAGGGACATGAACTTACTCTGGTTTTCTGAAGAATTGGTATGCGATTGCAGCATCCTTGAAGGGTCGAATGCCTGGGAGGATTAACTGTGTTGTGTAACTATCCTAGATAATAGGTGACTGCAATTCATTTTGCTTGCTTTGCGACTTCAGTTGATTCATTTGTAGAGATTGCTTTGAACCAGTGATTCAGCTCTGTTATATTGTATGCTTTTGATTCATCTCTTTTATATTATACGCTTAACTATCTTGTATAAGTACACAACTGTTTGTATAGTTCAATTTTTTTTCTGGGCAAGTGCAGCTTTGAGAATTCTCCCAGGCATGATACATTCACGCGAAGGTTTGAGGCAGAGCTTGTTCAGCAGTGTGAGAAATTGGTGAGTTATCACTTGTTCTTGCAAAATTTGATGACTAGAATATTTAATTGTTTATTTTGTTGCAGGTAATAGATTTGGATAGAAAAATAAGGCGTGGCCGAGAAAGGTTGGCTCAAGATACTGCTGTGCCACCTACCATCCCTGGGAAAAAATCTGAGCAGTTGTCAATGCTAGAAGACAAGATCAAGAAGCTGTTGGAGCAAGTTGAGGAGCTTGGTGAGGCCTGTAAGGTGGCTGAAGCTGAGGCACTTATGAGGATGGTACTGATGCACAGGATCCATCATGTTTCTTTACTTTAATGTTTGATCGAAATGGAACAATACTTCACTTATTGGTGGGATTGTCTTGTTTATTTCTGGGTTGTAGGTTGACCTTCTAAATGCTGAGAAAACGGCTTTAATGAACCAAGCAGATAACAAAGTGGCCATGCTTCCACAAGAGAAGAAGATGGAACTATGCGACATATGTGGCTCGTTCTTAGTAGCTGATGATGTTATTGAGAGAACACAATCCCATGTGACTGGGAAGCAGCACATTGGTTATGGTCTGGTGAGAGATTTTCTTGCCGAATACAAGGTGAAGTATCATTGCAATAGAAGTAGTAATATTGCTTTAATTCATTAAGTACTTATGGTTGCCTCCTTTCCAGGCTGCAAAAGAAAAGGCAAGAGAAGAAGAGAGGCTTGCAAGGGAGAAGAAAGCAGAGGAGCGTAGGAAACAGAGGGAAAAAGAGTACGATAATGGGGGGAGGGAGAGTGGTACCAAAAGAGAGAAGTCTGGGGAGCGTGACTATGACCGTGATCATTACTATGAGCGGAGCCGTGAAAGAGAAAGGTCTCGTGTTTACAGAGATAGAGGATCAGAGTATAGAAGCAATTCTTACATAAATGGGAGGGATTCTGAAAGAGATAGACACAGATATAGGAGTGGCGATGTAACAAAGGACAGAGGGAGAATGAGGAGCAGGTCACGTTCTCCAAGCAGGCATGGTTATGGAAGGTCAACAAGTCCAGATTATTAGTTGAACATGTAGATAGTTTTTTCCCAGTCGATACTCATGAGGTAGAACATTACGTCCCTTTTGCTATTTCTTATGGTACAAACGGTTCTATTGAAGTGTTTATATCTGCTCTGCTGTAGCACCTCTGTTGGAATCCTAAAGCCTTCCTTTTAAAGGAGAACAAAAATCTCTGGTAGGTATTGTCTGCCCTTCCTACAATTTTTGAGTTTTGTATATTCTATATGTATGTTAAAGTTTTGTTTCAACATTCAGTACTAAAAATTATTGTATAATAAAGCTGAAGCTAGTACAATAACACTAGTATTGGACTGCCAATCTGGATGCAGTTCTTTTCAGTCTATAACAGGTAACCTTTGATCATTAGTGTTTCATGTTATACACTTATTCTAGTTGCATGTTTTTATTTTTCGTACTTCCCTCTTTAACAACTTTGCAAGAAATAATTTTTGATCTGGTTCATTATGGTTGGATTTTTGGCTGGGTTAGAACTTTACCCAAACAACCTAATTTAACTCAGCCAGGGATCAGTCGATTTCTGGCAAATTTTTTGCAAATGGTTGTGTTTAACTGTAAATATCATGAACCAATGCCATCTTCTGAAAGAACAATCAGAAAAAAAAATTAAAAAAAAAACACCCAGGTTCAACGCCTATCGTCTGTAGTTTCTTTTCTTTTTTCTTTTTTTTGGAACCACCAAGCGTCTTATTTACAAATTGAGCAGATTGTTTTTGCTGTAAAATATTAGCCAACCTGGAGAGGAATTATTAACTTCCTATTAGAGCAGCGATAATGTTGTTTTAAACATGCAATCGCCCACAGTGATCTCCAAATTAGATGATCTGTTTCGTAGTATGTTTTGCTTTCAATGTGTAGGTGGTAGCACAGGAGCACATTGGGCTTCCGGCAACTTATGTCTGCTGATGTTATGATGTCTGTCGAACATGCAAATACATGGATGGATGTCATTTGCCAACTCATACGTGAGGGTGAAATCTTTGCTCGTAGTCCCCCTTTAGGATAATGGTGATGATTTGTATCATGTACAAATCATGCTTTTGGAATAAACCTCCCTCTATGGGGAACAATTGTATGTGAAGTGAGAACACGGCCATATCTTGGTGACATTTGAAATTAAGAGCAATTTGCTGTACATCTGTAGTATTATGAACTCCAAATGCCATTTCCATAATGCGGAAGGTGAGCGCTATCTGTACTACTTGAGTGACACTTTTGCCGGTTAAAATTTACCGTTTCATTTGAGGCCAGGTGCTGGACGTGTTTGCTGGTGCTGGAATGGTTGTATGTCTCATTTTGGGTGCTGGAATGGTTGACAGTCCGAACTGAACTGAAGCATCCGGACGCAACAGAAGCAGGCCATTGTACTCGTCTTAAGGAACAGGATATTGTATTGTACGGTACCTCCCTTTTTTCATGCGGCTCTGGGTTTGCCATCACAAACTAGTGACACTTGCACCTTGTGTACCAAGTGGTGAAGTAATGTTGTTCATTGGTGAAATACGTGTGATTTAGTTAACTCTCCTATTGAATGAAGAGAGATTTATGAGACCGTGCATCCATTTGCATGGAGGTCGAATTCGGAACATAAATGGGAGAAAAGAAAGCCAATCACCTGCGTACGTGTCAGGCCGTATCTATGCAAGCGATCTGTTGGGCTATTGACAGAATTGAATATTAATCTCAGTTCCAGAATATCAGCGGAGGAGGGTGTTTGGTCTAGTGGTATGATTCTCGCTTCGGGTGCGAGAGGTCGCGAGTTCGATTCTCGCAACACCCCAGAAACTTGTTTTGCCGTTTTCGGATTTAATTTCCGAATTTCGTTTTTTTTTCTCCCAATTTTCCTCTTGTCCTGCCAACCCTCTTTGAATACAGTGCACTGCTTAGTCGGACGAAGAAACTGATGTAGCTCTGCATCTCGCCGTGGAGTCCGGCTTGGACCACCACGAACTCGCCGCAGGCGATCAACGGCGACGGGAAACGTTGAAGTGGGCTCCCTAGCTCGAACGACTCTTGGAGGTTGAAGGAAGGAGCTTCCATATCTGACTGTCGGCAAGAATCCGATTAGAGATGCTCAAAGTTGACATGGACAGTCCAACAGTGCATATATATGGTTGTCCTCAACCATGGCACGGTGCTGCCATAGAGTTGGGGGAACCGGAGTCGAAGGGATGGAATCTGGAGGCGGTTTCCGGCGACGGCGAGGTGCAGAGCTCCAAAGGTAAAGGCATCACGCCTAGGCCCACGGCGGAAGACAGTAGAAGAGCTTGCTCAAGAGTCACCAACGGCGGTTCGGTTGAAAATCGATCGAGCAAGAACTCTGAGGCGACCATAAAGCCCTCCTCCGTCGGTCGGCTCGATCAGGTCAGACGTACGGTCAACCGGGACGCTACCGCATGTACTGAGTGCACCATGGCCCTCCGTCTTCGATTTTTTTTAAATAATATATATATTTTTAAAAAAATACAAAATAATATACTAAAAAAAATAAAAAAAATACCAACCTCTATCGTAATTCCAAATTGTGATAGAGCTCTTTGTCACAATTTGGAATTGCGACAGAGAGGAGAGGGATTTGCTCTCGGACGCCCGGCTTTTGGCTTCATTTCACCGAGCGCCTAAGCCATTCCATTCACCGCCTCGCCACGGGAGAAAAAAAGAGGAGAGGGGAGAGGAAGAAAAAGAGAAGAGGGGAGGAGGGGAGGGGAGGGGAGGAAGAGGAGGACGAAGGAGAGGCGGGGAAGAAGAGGGGGAGGATTTCGTCGTGGATTAAGGTAAATTTTACTGTTATTGTTTTAATTTCGGTTGTAGTGGTTGAATTAGAAAAATGATATAGTGATTTAGAATTAGAGTTGAATTTCTGTTGTATTAGGGTTGAAAATTTCGATTGTATTAGGGTTGAATTGTATTAGGAATTAGAAAAAGATTGTATTAGAGTTGAATTTAGTAGTTTTTTAGAAAAACGATTTAGTGATTTTCAATTTAATAGTTATTTAGAAAAACAATATAGGTACGAGATTAATTAGGGTTAGCAATAATTTATTTAAATTGACGATTTAGTGATTGGATTGTGTAGAATTTTAATTATTTAGTTGTATAGAGTTATAATAGCTAGATATAGATTTTTAATTATTTAGTTGTATAGAGTTATAATACCGGGTATAGAGTATGTCATCGTATAAGTAGATTAAGACTTGAAAGGTGGTAGAGTTTTGTCGTACGATCATTAAAAAATTTATGAAATGTTTGATAAGTATGGATGAACGAGTAGAATTTAAAATACACTATGGAGAAGGGGTTTCGCAGATGGGTGCATAAGGGGTGGAACTTAGTCATTTCCCAAGTGTTATGGTCGGCACATCACGTCTTTGGTGAGTGTTAAGTAGAACACGGTTAATAGATGGTTGTACCACATGTTTTCGTTGAATAGGAAATTGCATGATCTCAAGCTACACGGAGTGGGGTCTCGGAGACAGGATTACACGTACTGGGAGTTAGTAGAACTGAAGGGGCCAAGTCCTGGAGCTCGTACATAAAATTGGCAACTGAAAATGGTTAGCCACATTAGTGATGTTGGTATAAGTATTTGAGAAAACCAATACTGACCATACGATGTAGGAGGAGGTTGGTGGTGATGAACCAGAGAAAGTTGGGGAGAGTAGCTGAACCGAAGAGTGCTTAGTGAGGCAGGATGTTAGCTCGAGTCATAAGGGTGTGCGAGATGAGAAAGATGATGTTCCAAATCCAGATGTTCAGGAAACATTGGGCGTGGCAGACGAGGGAGAAAATACTGAATCATTGGTTGAAGCAATGGAGGCATAGAGGTAGGAATATAAGAATTTGAGTAACGATGCAGATGATGAAGAGCATTTCCCTACGAGTGGGATGCATGTTAGTTCGATAGATTGGTGGTCGACGAGGGTGAACACTTCCCGTGGTAGTCGGATAGGAATGAGGTGAGGTAAGGTGCTATTTACAAGAATAAGTTTGAGGTTCAAGAAGCAGTGACAGCATAGGCAGTGTCGCTTCGTAGAACCTTTAAGGTTGCGAAGTCAGACCAGCGGACATATGATGTCAGATGCCAGATAGAGGGTTGCCCATGGCGTGTGCATATGTACCAGCCTAAATGGGATACCGTTTGGAAGTATTATATAGTCGTCCCACACACATGCGTGCTTACGAAGTCTGCCCAATTGCATAGAAACATATCTTCAGGTTTTGTTGTAAATGCAATGTATGGGGAGATTGTGGGCAACCTGGATTTAGAACCATGTGCCATCAAACTTGCAATAGAGCAGAGGTTTCAGTACACCATAAGCTATGCGAAAGCATGGAGAGCAAAGCAGAAGGCTTTGGAAACTATATTTGGTACATTCGAAGACTCATATCAGAACCTACCAGGTATGCTTGAGGTGATCAAGGAAAGAAATCCTGGAACTTATGTCGATATTTGTGAGCGGCTCTCGCAGCGTTTCCTTGGGAAGATGGTACTCAAGCGGGTATTTTTTGTTTTCGGAGCATATGTCAACGTGTTCAGATATTGCCGTCCGTTGTTATGTGTTAATGGGACATTCTTGACTGGAAAGTATAAAGGTCAGATATTGACTGCCATATGAGTTGATGACAATAATTAAGTTCTTCTAGTAGCGCTTGCATTCGTGGAGGGTGAGAACACAGAAAGCTGGCTCTAGTTTCTAAGGAATGTGAAAGCTGGCGTCATGGATCAGTGGCCTAGAGTTTGTGTTATACACGATCGGCACCCCAAGCTGTTGAACGTGGTTGTGCAGTTGCAGAAAGGTGTAGAAGAAACACATCCATGGCCTGATATGCGAAGTAGGTGGTGCAAACGACACATGGGTACTAACTTCTACAAGCAGTTCAAGAACAAGTACCTTACGAAGATTTTTAAGAGATTATGCGACCAGACCCAATAGAGAAAGTTTGATGCACTATAGAAGAAGTTGGATGAGCTGACATCAAGGCATACAGCAGAGGCAGCGAAGAGGCCAATTCCTAGCACAGAGGAAGCCCCAATAGCACTGGAAGTGTTACCCACAGACCTTCCGCACTTGGTCCGGAGGAATGGAAGATGCACGAAATGCTCCTCCAAATGGATAGAGCATGAGCATAGGCAGAAATGTGCATTACTTTATAACACCGATGGTGCCCGGTATGAGGTTATGACGACAAACTTGGCTGAGATTTACAATTGGGTCATGCGAGGCTTGAGACCCCTTCCTCTTGTTGCTATAGTGGAGAGTGTTCTTCATGGTGTTGCAAAGTACTTTGTGGATCGTCATGCTAGGGCGTTAGCCCGCATGAGTAATCATAATGTGAAATACTCAAAGGTGATCTGTACGTACATGGAGGAGAAAGGGAAAAAGGGGGAGATGCATAGAGCATTGAAAATGGGCACGAGGGAGCTTCGTTTCGAGGTACTATGCAAAGAGAAAGCCGGACGTGGAATGAACCGGCGTAAAGTTGCTCACGAATGCATTCTACAACGGCAAACATGTGTCTGCACCTGCAACAAGCCTCGTCTGCTACACAAGCCATGCTCGCACGTAATGGCTGCCTGCTCAACAATCCATATGGATCCAGGTATATTCTTGTCGCAGTTTTTCAATAAACAAGCAGTGACGGCAACTTGGAGCGGAGAAATATACGGCTTTCGAGTGGTGGGTTTGTTCATAGAGCATCAGAGATGGGAGGATACATGGTGGGTTCCTGATGTCAGCAGGCTCAAGGGCGTAGGGTGAAGACAAACAAGACGTATAAGGAACGACATGGACGCTGCAGAAAGCGGGCATTGTGCGAAGAAATGCTCCATTTGTAAGGATACGTGACACTCTTTCAAGTATTGCCCAATAATTTAGAGGCCGAGACATTGTTGTATGGGCTCTGTATATGAAATTATTAGCTCGCATGTCAATGTGATATGTCGAATTCCTATATGTAATGCATGGATGGACATATGATGTGTAATGCATGTATGGATGTTGGATGTGTTATTATCGAGTTCTATTTGGTTCAAATTGGTATGGATGTTGGATGTGTTATTATCGCATCCTAGTTGTTAGCGTTTGTGCATTGTAATGTCTAGTTGCTTTGTTGTATTCAAATTCTATTTGTAATCACTGCATTCAGTTTTATTGTGCATTTAATTTTGTTCTAAGGTTGTTTTATTCAATTGCAGGTATGGCGAACGACAGGGAGTACGAGTTGCTGGACCTAGTGACACAACTCATCGGAGTCGCTTGGCCACCTTGCCACCTCCAGAGGGGGAGCCACCATTTGAGCTTAGTGCTCTTCACTTGCGGACCCCGATGATAGCATGGCAGGTCGACCCCCGATGGATTCGCAAGTTCGTGCACTTTTCCCACACTTCCCTTACAACTATTGGTTCAAATGCACAGGAGACGTACATGTTTCACCTCCCGTGCGATGAGATAGCGCCGACACTAGAGGACGTGAGCTACCTTCTTGGCCTACCTTGCACCGGAGATGCGGTAGTGCCTGAGGACGTCCACCCAGAGTGGTAGGTGAACCTCCTAGCCCATTTCGCGGACGTGCTACCAGTTAACCGTGGGTACACACCTTTCACTTTTACGCACGGTTCGACGCAGAAGTGGCTGATACAGTTTTACGTAAGTGACATTAACTTTATCTAAATTTTAGTTCATTATCTCTTAAAGTTGTGAAACTGACCATTACTTTTTGTAGCCCAAGAGGATGGTAGACGAAGCAGGGGAGTACGTTGTTAGTCGCCACTTCGAGGCGTACCTCTTGTGGCTCTTCGGCTGGGTTTTGTTTAGCTCCTCCCACGGGGACACCGTCGACAAGCATATGATCCAGTACGTGAGGTCGATCGTAGACGCTGACATCGAGAAGTTCCCGCAGCTAGCATGGGGACCGGCTCTACTGGCTGCCATGCACTAGGGTCCTTGTGACGGTTGTCATCGCGTGGGGTACTGGTCTATTCTCGCGGGATGTTCATTGCTACTTCAGCTGTGGTCTTTCGAGAGGGTCTAGATCGGCCGACCACATATGGATCTTGGACCCTACGTAGCAAACTTCTACGGCGCCCTCGGGGATGATGTCGACCGTCCTACCATGGGGACCTTTACCATGAATTATGCAATAATTTCAAATTTTTTTTGTCTAACTTCGGACTAATCCTTTTTTTTGTAGCCGACGTACACGCTTGTCACGTCACATGCTTCGTACCCTGAGTACGTAGCGATGTTCGACTAGCTGACAGATGATCGTGTCATCTGGCGTCCTTACCTCCTCAGCTGGTTGCTGCGTGAGCACCTCACAGCCTCTCCTTGCAGTGCACCCGTGACGCTGCCTTCTAGTTGACACGACGCCACCTGGTGTTCGACGTGTACGTCGAGACGTACGCCGTGCACCGTGTCATGAGGCAGTTTGGCCTCTGCTAGGTCTTCCCCATCCCCACTATTGAGGTTGTCCCACCGAGCGTGCACATATGAGTGCTCTTCCATGTCAATTTCAGTTGCATTATTTTTTGTGATGTTTGCGCCAGTAACGTCATTGCTCTTGTTCTCATGCAGGCTCACACGCAAGGGGTTCGTTGGTGGTACGAGCTGGGCAACACGTATGTTCCCTCATGCTCAGCAGTGGGCGTAGGCATTGGTGGACGTTCACGAGGAGGCTGCCCCGTACGACCCTAGCACGTACGACGAGTACATTCGATGGTTCACTCCACGCACACGCATTCGTGTTGTGCGTGTCGTTGACTTGCCTCCGAGGTACGTGCCCTCCACAGCGGACACCTATCCCACGTAGCTGGACTTAGCGTTTCATCACTCGGTTAGTACTTCCAATGTATCGTTACTGTATTGTGCGAACTAACTAGTATTTGAATGCGTGCGTAGAGCGACCTTGCTAGGGAGACCATGGAGGATGTGAATGCACTGCTGGCATTGGTAGACAGGGCGGGCAGGCTCGACGTCACGATGAACTTCCTGATAGGGACGTTGTAGTTGAAGGAGAACGCGGTGCTACGCTAGCCGAAAACAAAAATTTTTCTACCACGAACACCAGGAAACATGCGAGTCAAAGATCATGGAGCGTTACCCTTAAAGCACGTTAGCAGCGGAAGTAGAGTGGGTGAAGCCTCCCCGCGTGCTCCGAAGCACTGTACATAGTCGAACACGATATGGTACAACTTCTCCTTGTCACAGATCGCCGTCACAGCAACGTTGTTGTAGTCGTACAGTTGATGTAGCCGATTGAATCGATCAGCACCAATGCAAGAGCGATGACGCCTCTGTGGTATCCACACATCCGGGGTGGGATCACCGCTACGGTGTGCTAGCACCCAGCGTGCGGCTAGGGTTTAGAAGGCGATGGGAAGCAGCGACGGCTAGGGCTTGTGGTGGGGGAGACCTCTTTGCTGCACACCCCCACACCCCCTTTATATAGAGCGCACTAACGGGCCTTCTCACGATAGAAGCCCATTAGGACTCACGCTAATGGATCTTCTCTGATGAAATCCATTAAGATGCGGAAGGATCCAAATCTGCGTAAACCCACTAATGGATCCAATCCATCGGACATGATCCAACCCGTTAAGTGTGTGACCCATTAGGCTCATGTACAAGTCGGCGCGGTCCGGAGAACCCTTTCCCGGACCACAAGTCAATAGCGGTGCCGAGCAGCACATATTGACCCCGAATGTACACAATGATCGAATCGGCTAAACCTTGATACACTCACATAGGATCCTTTTGCCACATGATATCGGTCAAGCTCAAAGGCGAAGCGTGCCACCCTTGTGATAGCTTGACAAATTCACTCGTCAATGTAATGGATATAATTAAGTGATTAACACTTTAATCACTTTGGCATAACTATGCACTTTTCATATCCATCCACACCAAGGGCCCAGAGATATCTCTCCGTTATCAAGGAGGGCAAATTCCATCTTGATCTCTTATATCTCACGCCATATTTCATGGCATACCCGTAAGCTACCTTTATAACTCCCCTACTACGGAGAAGCGTTTGATAGCCCCAAAGGTTATGCATGCTGAGAATCAATAAGAATCTCAGGTCAAAGGATCGTATAGGTATACCACTCGAGACTACACCCTGATGGCACTTCTAAGATAACAATCTCATCGATGTCTCGGGCGGGTCTATCCAACCCCATGTTCTCTAACATGTGCCCACATTATTGATTTGATATCTCCATATCTATGGTATGTGAAACATTACCATCAATCAATACATGTGCTGGTCAGATCACTATTGTCCCACATAATGATGTGATCAGGGATCGTTTAGAATAATATCATATAACCAATGTGTTTCACAATTAAGTCATACTCAATGAACAAAGGAGTGACATTTATTCATGGAACTGATAAGTACATGAACATAAACATATGATACAATCATCTCACATGATCGCCTCTAGGGCATATCACCAACAGTAGCATGTACGCCAAAGGACCGTCCGCATCGTCCAGCTTACATCCTACAGGAGGCCTAAGGACGACGACGTCGTATAGGTTCATGGACGTGCCTTAGCTGTACGTGGTCAACACATGCCACAGGCCGTAGCTAGCACACCACGCACGTAGGAGGCCCCTCCTAACATGTCGGTTGGATCTAGTTAGCAGCGTTTTGCGCCGTACGTCCCTATGACTGCAGGTATACCACGCTGTCTCTTTTCATCTTTTATGTTCTTCATGTTATGTGCTGTACTAACATGACAACTTTGTCAACAGTAGCCCATCTAACACCAGACCAGAGCGCGAGCACCTCTGCTAAGATCTCTTCGCTCGACGCCGCCGACTTGGACTACTTCATAGATCCTTACCAACAGGCCATGGGTGCAGTCCTTGGCCCCTCCTAGCTCGTCGATGCGCCCGGCCCGAGTCAGCCGTCACAGGATGTCTTCGCTACTCCTCCAACACCAGTATGGCCTACTAGGAGTACTCGTGGACATGCCCCTGACAAGCTGACGTATCCCTCTGGGCATGTGCAACGCTATAGGAGCCCTGGGACCACATGAGGAGTAGCACCGCGCAGGAGTTGTAGTTAGGTTTTTTTCCTTTCATACTAGATGTACTAAACATAATATTTTCTCAAATTATGTAACATTCAGTTATGGTATTTTATTTTGTTACGTTATCTTCTATTACGATATCACATGTCGCCCCCTCGTAGCAGTTTTTTCAGGATGATTAAACACCACCATCAGCTTTTTCACATCAATTGGTCAACGCACACAACAGCTTTGTCAGTGCAATGTGATAGCAAGCTGCTAGCAGCTTTCTCAGACTGATTCGACAACACTCTTGCACAACACCAAGTGACAAAACACTGCCCATCTTAGATAGACGGACAACACACTGACGACCTCAAAGCGAAGTGACAACACTCTGCAACCCACCGCTTTTTTAGTGCTACTTACAAACACAGTACTATAAGCTTTATCACGTCGATTGGACGGTACACGCAACAGCTTTCTCAGTGCGATGTGATAGCATGCTGTAATCATCTTTGTCAGACTGATTCGACAACACTTTGCATACCACCAAGCGACAAAGCACTACCCATCTCAGACCGACGGATAAGACACTGGCGACCTCAGAGCGAAGTGAAAACACCCTACCACCCACCGCTTTTTAAGACTAAAACGACAACACATTGCAGCCCACTTTTTCAGATGAACGGGCGATAGATAATAAATCGATTGTTAGTGGGCGACAGAGGCAGTGCACCCAACCCTATATAAGGGCAATACCCGCCCTTTATACCACTCGCCTGCCTTCCTTCTCAATGAGTGAGATCAAGAGGAAAGGCAGAACCGAGAGAAGAGAGAAAAGAAGAGAGAAAGGAAGGCGAAGAGAAAAAAAGAGAGGGAGGAAAGAATAAAAAGAAGTAGAAGATCAACCCAAAATGCCGAGGTGTGCAAGTGGAAAGGGAAAGGGGAAAGCAAAGGAGGAGGGATGCACTTCGAACTGGCCGTGCAACGTCACATACCAGGACCTCTTCCTACCTCGCGGGGCTGTCCCACCGATGTGTATGTGCGGAGATCCTTGCAAGCTTGTCTGCTCTTGGGAAATTACAACTTGGAAGAGGAGGTATTGGAAGTGCCGCAGCTACGCCTTTGACCCGCCGGAGAAGAGCCTGAAGAATCGCCAGATGGTAATAATCATATGTGTTTCGTAATATTTCTACATGAAACTTTGCTAATATATGTATCATGCAGTCGCCTCCGCTACTATGTGAATTTGAGCATTGGTTTGACATGGAGATTAACCCCGAAGACCAAAGGCTCCTTGATCAAGCCAACCGAGACGAAGAGCTCAGGTGACAGCTACAAGAGCAGCATGATACTGCACGCAAGGAGGCACATAGAAAGGAAGAGGAGGAGAAGGAGGCCGAGAGAGAGGAAGCGAGAGAGGGCACGTCGTGCTAGAGAAGCCCCACCGGAGGCATGAGCGAAGGGGAAGTGGCCTCGATGCACTCAGTAGACGTCAAGTTATGCTCCTCCCAGTTTTAAGTTGTAATAAAGAGTGTGGTCTACTTTATTTTCCGCAATAACTTCTGATTTGAGAATCGCCCTCTCTCTAATCTCCCTCTCCCACTCTCGTTTTGTGACATCCAGTTGACCATTCGAATTCCCTATTCTAAGATCCATGCCATAGAATGTATGATTCTGTGACATGTACCTGTGCTGTATCCCAATCATATGAATTCCTTCTGTTGTTTCGTGTTGTTCACATGCTGTACTACTGTAGTTGTCATACTTATTACGTTTTGTAATATAAATGATTTACTCAGTGTTTTAATATGATTTCTCATGAAATTTGTCATCAAAGAGAATGAAGAACATCGAAATTTGAATTTTTTGTCAACCAAAAGACACTGAATAATAATTTTGTAAAATACTACATGACTTATCCTCGTGACAGTGTAGCAATCAGCAGGACGGAGGGGAGGAGGCCATGGTGGGCCGGCACCAAATCCTTGCCGAAGGCAGCGTGGGTTGCAGTTTTTCACATGCTAAAGAGGGCGGTTTTTCACCGAGGGTGATAGAGTAGGCGAGGGAGTATGGGAGAAAGAGCATGGTATATTTTTCCAATTTGAAAACACATTCATCTTTAAAAAATTTAGGCATGTTAGAACATCACATTATTGATAAAAAACACAAACAAATGTATCGATGAAAGGGTATTTTCTAGAGATTACAACATCCCAGAGGAAATCAAATATTATCACTGCACATGGAACATGAAAACTTTTACTGCAATGCTCATAATAACAACCAAGGGCTGCTCCTGGGAGTTTGCATCTGCTGCATCACAATTTTGAAGCACGACTCACTTCTGACTCCAAGTTTATAATCCTATCACCCTCGTACCATACTTTGGGCCCTTCACAAAAATTAGTAGGGAGAAAAAGATCGTATCAACATAAACCCTACTATGGTTTGTGAGACTAATATTAAGCAGAAGAACTAAACAAATGGGCCATCATCGTCACATCTTAAATCTACATTGAAAATTGTATGATGGTAAATCTCAAATATGTAAAATAAATATAAAGAGTTAAAGATTGTGTGTAATGAAACTTACCACTCCAGACATTTTTTATGCACATAGATTATATTTGATGGATTGCTGTCATCACTGGACACAAGCCTTCCATTTAGGTAAAGTACCATCGGACCATGAAACTGAAATAGTAAAGTAAAAATATTTTAATGCTAGTGAGAACTGCTTCAACAGATCACCTCAGACTTAAAAGATGTAAATGATTTGATTGTATTTACCTCACTGGTTCTAAATGAATGGCAGAAAATACATTCATCTTCAAATATTTTGAAAAAAAATTATCGTACTAAAAAAAATTTGTTAACGCTCAAATGTTACATCGAATTTTTGAATGAAATCAATGTAAAAAATATCTGGCATAAATTTAATTTTCTAATATTCTACAATTTTCATACTTTAATTTTGTAATATTCTACAATTCTCAGAAGCATTATTAAAAAAATTCAATTTATTTAAGTCGCTATTCCGATATGCGACAGAGGCAACTGCGACTAACTGTCTGTCGCAATTTGAAATAGTGACAGTATTTTTGTCGCAATTCTAAACTGCGACATATCTTTATCGTATTTCCAATTTGCGATAGAGACATGTCGCACTTTGGAAGTGCGACAGGTGGGTATTTCTGTTATTTTTTTGTATATTATTTCTGTATTTTTTTAAAAATATATTATTTTAAAAAAATTCCTCCGTCTTCCACATGTGGTCGGCAAACGGGAAAAAAAGTAAAAAAGAGGATGAAACCGGCAACGCGTTTGATACAGATCCCCTGCCAGCCACTGTTTTAAGTAAGAATTCACTAATCCTAATTTATTCAATTACTCCTCGTCATCCCAGTCCTCTGCTTGCAATCCTCAACACAATATATCGCTTAGCCCATATAGAAGAACAAGCAACACAATTCAGACTTTATCACAGACAGTAAGCAATATCTAAGGCTCTGTTTGGAAGCAATGTATTTTCATAGTTTCTAGGTAATATCATGGTTTCTAAGAATACAATGGTATTTTATACCATAAGGTGTTTGGTTACTGTCGGGGATTGGATGCACTGTACCAGGGCGACCATCGAAGGCCGGCGCCAACCGACCATACCCTTGCTCGAAACAGCATGCGCGGGACCGACAACCATTACACCCGGCCCGTAGGCCAGCTCGGGGTGTCCACGACAAGGCGACGTGGCATTTAATGCCGGTGCGCGAGATATCGCGTGCGGGACATCTTGCTTGCCATGTCCGCGCTTCTGCGATCTGCGCTCACTATTCCCACGTCGCGCGGTTCCCGGCGGGTGGCGCGGCCCCTATGCAGCAGGTGTTCCCCATAGTAAAGCGCCCCCTATAATAAATGATTTGTCTCCTGTAATTCCCTATAAATACCCCCCTCCCACGATGGATCGGGGGTTGGACTTTCTGTACTTCACGTGCATACGCATTCAGAGCTTGCTCGCGGGCACCCTTAGGAGCATTCAGGGTCCCGAGCAAGCGCATTGTAACATACATCTCCTCACTAGTGAAACACACTGGACGTAGGGTTATTATCTCCATCGCGAGAGGCCCGAACCAGCTAAAAAACGACCCCCGTGCCTTCCGGTTGTCTTGTGCGCCCCGTTCCGTTGCTCGGTAGGCCCTCAGATGCTAAACCCTTTGCGAAAAAGGGGCCTTAGGTTGATCCCTCATTCAACAAGTAAGCTCGGCGAGGGACCCCTGCCCCGAATCGTCGACGGATGGCGCCGTCCGTGGGGATCGACTGAGTCCTTTCGCGAGGAATCCCTGAAAAATGCCAAACTCGCAGGACAATTAGGACCTCTGCGTCTTCGACGACGTAGAGGATGGCGATGAATACTCGCCCGGCGATGGCGTGGCGGTCTGGCCGACCGGAAGGTCACAAGGACAAGAGTCTTTCCCATGGCGCGGCATGAGCGTTCCTCGCCCGCAATCGAATACCCTCATTCGCGAGGAAGAACACGGCGACCTCCGGCGATCGAGCGCTCCCGATCGCCTCGAGCTCGGCCGGGAACACGGCGTCGACACCACCGGTGTCGTCCCGCGCGATCTTAGTATTCCGCGGCGTCAACATGGCGGGAGGAGGGCGACCAGAAGCGAGCATCGGTCCTTGAAGTTTCCCTCGCCACCGGTAGCGATCTTGTGAAGACCGCCGGAGTTGTCCCGGCGGAACCCGTGTCGCCCACCGTCAACCCTCTTGGGGGCGGCGCGGGCCGAGGATCGGCCTAGCAAAGATCCCGGCCGATACCGCTCCTCGAACGCGTCTTGTGGCGCTGCCCAAGATCGCCTCCCGTCGTTCCCCAGAGCGCCGAGCGTCTTCGCGCCATCGCGATGGTTGTACACGGCCTCCAGAACTTCTCCAGTCAGGCAGACCTAGCAGCCATGGGGGCACTTGTGGCTGAGAACCTGGAAAATCTTGCCGCCGATATAGGGCTCCCAGGGCCGTCTGGCGCCCAAGGGCCCCGGAATGTTTCCCGGGACCACCGACACCCCTCCCCTGTTCGCTCCGTCACGATGCCCCAAAGTCCCCTCGGGAGGCCGTGGGAAGCAAGCGGTTCCGTGAGATGCTGGAAGCGATTCGGCGATTCGCGGGCTCGGGGGCGTGCCCCAACCGCTTGCGAGCCTTCCGAATGCTCTTCCTCGGCGTCATGTTGGGCGTTTTCTCCGCATCAAGCGTGCGCAAAAGGACCGGCTAAACTCGACCATCGTGGTCCCCACTCCGCGAGAGCGCCATGACGGCCCGGCTTTGGTTCTGCGGGCCTTTTTGCGTCCTTGGCGAGTGGTGTGGCGAAACAAGTTCAAGCCGGCCACATAAGCGGTTTAACGGACCCGAACCCGGACGAGTTCCTCTCAATCTACTCCACCGCCATCGTGGCAGCAGGGAGCGAGAGGTCATGGCCAATTACCTCCCCACGGTTCTCGATGGCTCGGCTGGGGCGTGGCTCTTCAACCGAAGGAGGGCTCGATCCGCTCGTGGGGCAGCTCTGCGATGCCCTCGCGCCAATTTCCAAAACTGCTACACTCGCCCGAACGCTTGAGATCTGGAGCGGCTGATCGAACGGACAAAGAGACTCTGCGCCACTTTGTCGAGAGGTTCATCAAAGTAAGGAACTCCATCGAGCATCTCGGACGAGGCGGTCGTTCGACCTTCAAATTTGGGGTCATGACGTTAAGCTTCACCACAGATTTGGAGATCCACCCGACTGACTGACCAGCGAGCTTTCCGTATGGCCGTCGGTGCTGTGAACGCCGACGAGGCCGTACAATGGAAAAGGATGATCGACAAAGGCAAGCTACCGCCTCGGTAGGGCTGAAGGCTCCTCGGGCAAGCGCTCGGGCTCGGTTGAAGAAGGCCAAAAAGAAGAAGAGGTAATGTCTGCAAGACGCGATCGCCGCTATCGATCGCCGTCCCGCGTGCCCAGTGGTCGGGTCGATGGCGACCAAGCCCGACGCTGCCCGCGTCGCAACGACCAAGACTGCGATGATCAAGGTCACGACGACCAAGGCCGTGGCGGCCAGGAACGCGAGCAAAGGGGCCCCTCGGTGCCCGGTTCTGCCCATACCATCAAGCGGCAGGTCACGATCTCCGCAATTGTTGAACCTGGGCGTACCGCCTGGAAAGGTTCTACGACGGCGAGGGCCCCATGTCCACGCTCTCGGGCAAGGCAGAAGACAGCAAGGGCAAAGGCCCAGCGGAGGACGACGACGACAACACGGGATACCAGGAGCCCCAAAACCACATCGCGGTCATATTCGGGGCTCCTCGGCCTACAAGTCCCGAGGACCTCAAGGAGAACAACACAGAGGTCGCCATATCACCCACGACAAACCGCCCGTTCAATAGCTCGAGTAGTCCGAGCTGCCCTCACTTTCTCCAGGAGGACCCCTCGGAATGACCAAGCCCAGAGGCTCCGTTGGTCGTGGCCGACCATCGGCACGCCAAGGTCGGCGAGTCCTCGTCGGCAATGAAGCTCTCTGGACCTCATATCTGCCTCGGTCCTGGATGAGATGTAGGTTCCTCGTTCCAAGATCAGGAGCATCGCTATCCCATTCTTCGGGATCGTCCCGGGCACTTCGATCAAGCCTCTTGGCGGATCGTTTTGCAGAACGCAGGGCCCGACCAACTTCCGGACCGGCGGATCAACTTTGAAGTCGTCGACTTCAAGTAAACCATAACGCCATCCTTGGCGGCCGGCCTATCCAAGTTCATAGCCGCCACGCACCACGCCTACCAATGCTGAAGGTCCGGACCAAAAGGCGTCATCACCATCAAAAGCGACCACAGGCGGCCTTGGTATGATTTAAAGGCGCTCGACATGGTCGAGCGGCTTCTAGCGGCCTCGACCAAGTGCAGCCGCATTCCTGACCAAAAGTTACCCTCCATCCCGGAGGAGAAACCAAGGCGGTCCCTCTCGACGAGGCTGACCCGACCAAGGTCCTCCATCTGGGGTCTCCATTAGACCCCAAATAGGAGCTCGAGCTCATCACTTTCCTCCGGAGGAACGCGGACGTGTTAAGCAGGAACCGTCCGACATGCCCGGGTCCCAAGGAAGTGATTGAGCCTGAGCTAGCGATTGACGACAAAAACCCATGCGCCAGAAACTCAGGCGCTTTTCCCCGGAGAAGCAGGCGATCATCCGGGATGAACTCGACAAGCTCCTCAAAGCCGGCTTCGTCAGAGAAGTCGAGCATTCGGAGTGGCTGGCAAATCCCGTCATTGTGAAGAAGAAGGGGGGCAAGTGGCGTATGTGCGTCGACCACACCGGGCTAAACACTGCCTGCCCAAAGGACAACTTCCCACTGCCGCGCATTGATCAACTGGTCGACACAACGGCGGAATCCCAGGTAATGAGTTTTTTGGATGCCTACTCAGGTTATCACCAGATTAGCTTATTTCCCGGGGACGAGGAGAAGACTTCCTTCATCACCCGTTCGCACGTTACGCTACGACCATGTCGCCGGTCTGCGGGCAGCGGCGACCTTCCGGTGCTTGATGCGAAAACTTTCCGAGACGGATAGGCCAAAACACGGAGGTATATGTGGATGATATAGTAGTTAAGAGTAAGCTCCCCTTAGGTCATGTATTCGACCTCGAGGAAACCTTTTGTAATCTCCGTAGACATAAAATAAAGCTCAATCCCGAGAAATGTGTTTTTGGGGTAAAAGCAGGCAAAGTGCTTGGGTACCTCATCGGGCCGCAGGGCATCGGTGCTAACCCAGAGAAAATCAAGCCCATCGAAAGGATGCGCCCTCCGGGCTCCATAAAAGAAGTCCAGACCCTAACCGGACGTATGGCAGCTCTGAGCCGCTTCATTTCCCGGTCCGGTGAGCGCGGCCTGCCTTTCTTTAAGGCGCTCCGCAGTCACGAGGCTTCGTGCAGACGACAGAAGCTAACCGCTCCTTCGAGGAGCTAAGCGGTACTGTCTAGCCCCGGTCTTAGCCACGCCAAGGTCGGAGAGCGCTCTCTACCTCATGGCGACACGCCACGCCGTAAGCGCGTGTTGGTGGTAAGCGGGAAGGACACAACGTCCGTTATACTCGCCCGGTAATCTTGCCGGGACCAAAGGAGTGTTACCCCGAGGTCCAGAAACTCCTGTACGCATTGCTCATGGCTTCCAGGAAGTTGCGCCACTACTTCCAAGCCCACAAGGTCGTCATCCCGACCAATTTCCTTCGAGGACATCCTAAGGAACAGCGCGCGTCCGGACGGACGAAAGTGGGCCATGGAACTCGCGAGTTCGACATACACTTCTCGCTCCCGCCTGGCGATTAAGTCCAGTCTTGGCGAGACTTCGTAGTGGAATGGGCGAACCCGCCCGACCCACCACGAATCTCAAGAACCTCGGGGCGGCCATTGAACCATGTGCCGATGGGTCCCGAGCTTCTGGCCTTCGAAATGGCGTTATCTTGGTGTCCCCTCAAGGGACCGGCTGCATCGTCATCCAATTACACTTTCTTCTTTGTCGGCGATCGGAATCGCTGACCGCAAAAGTGAAGAGGGTGTTAGTGTGTAAGGGACCCAGTCGGACCTTGCTCACGGAGGTTTCTGCTTGCGGCGTAGAGTCGGAAGAAGACGGCGAAGAACATGACACAACGAGTTATCTTGGTTCGAGCCCCCTGGGCGGGTAATAGCTCTACGTCCAGTCTTCTCCGGAGGAGGAGGAATTCACTAATTGTGCGTGCAAAGAGATGATTACAGCTAGGGCTTGAGTGCCCTGTTTGTGTCTATTGGCCTATTGCCGATCCCCCCCCTCTCCCCTGTGTACCTGCCCTGCGAGGCCTTATATCCTTCCTAATGTTCTCCGAAACGGCCGGGAGAGATTCCCGGAGATCATGGCCTCGCACGACTTGAAGAAGGTAATGCTTGCTCGATTATACGCCTATGACAGCCTTGACTCTGAATTCATGGATCACGGTAACATGCCCTGAAGGCGCGTGCTCTGTCGAGCTAGTCCTCTTGGTGGGGCGAGCAGCTTGCCGCCCGATCATGAGGTCTTAGCGATCTCGAGCTACGGGTCGTGAGGAGTCCGCGCAACCCAGTCTTGGTCGGCGATGCCATTCCCGAGCTTCGAGCTTGGGGCCACTGCTGACCGTTTGTTGACTTTGTCGGAAGTTTCTTGACCCTCGTCGGCTAGCCCCGAGGCTCAAGGTCGGAACAAGGTGCTCGGGGCGACCTCGAGCCTCTGTCTTGGGCGGAAGAAAGCGATCTCCGGCGTCCCGGGACCCAAGGTCGAGGTCGGCGGAGACCGAAAAGGGCTCGATGGCGGACACAGCAACCACAGGTATGCCGCAGGACCACCAAAAGGCTATTCGTCTGATGAGAGAATCTTCTGTTACTGGGTCGAACAAAAAGCGAAAAAAGCGGGCAAGAGGCCGCCTGTCGACAGCAGTCGGCGACCGGACTCAAGGAAGCCGTCGTCGAGTGGGGCGGCCGTCTTGGCCTGATTCTCTCATGGTCGAGCCCCGAGTTTGTCGGTTTCTGCAGATCTTCTTCTTTGGCATCTTCTTTCCTTCTGCGGCGGCGTCGTGCGGGCGCCGTCGAGGCTTCAGGTCCTTAGGGACCAGGGGTTCGACCTTCGCACGAATGACTGGAGCCATCACGGGCCTAGGGACCCCAAGCTCGGGTATCAAGCGAAAGGACTCCGCCACACCCTTGGGACACCGAGATACCCTTGACCCTTTACGAGACAAAAGGTCGGTGACCGGTACCTATCTTTCTTTTACCGCGAAGTTTTCACGCCTTTAGCTTTATAGTCTTTTCTTCGTCGCGGACATTGAGCCCCCGAGCTCAATGCTCGCCCATCGACAATGCCGTTGCCGGGATGAGCAGAGTCCGAAGAGGAGGGGACCACCTTTGGGATGGTGCGCGTCATTCATCGGGCGGGGCGCATCCATGCGGACCCGGAACCGGGTCATGATCGGCGAGTCCGTCCAAGGTGTCGATGACCCAGTGTGGGCCGAAACCTCATGACGGCCGATGAAGACAAAGTCGATGTCACTTGGACGCCGAGGCCAGCACCTCCTGCCAAGGCCTCCTCAAGATGGCACCCATAAGCGCTCCGGCCGCCCAGACGAGACCGCCCGAGCCGCGCCGCCATGGTCGATCCCGACCTCGGAGATCAGGCGACCACAGCCATGGAAGTCGACCCATGATCTGGTGAGGTCGTGTGAGGGTCTTGTTGAAGATTCGGCGAGGTCTCCGCGGAAGGGCTGAGAATACCCCGCCACGGAGGAGGAGTGTCGCGATCGCCAAAGCGCTTCGAGGTCGAGCAAACCAAGGCGGAAAAGCTGAAGAAGACGGCTGCGGACCACCGTGCCAAGCTCGAGGCCAGAGCTAAGGAGCTCGAGGAGAAGCTGGATCGAGCGGCCAAAGCAGCGAAGAGTGCCCTGGCCCAGCTTCAAGGCGAGCGCCACCGCGCCTCCGACTCGACCAACGAAGCCCTTCAACACCAAGGCGAGTTATCGACCTTGATGCCAAGCTCGCCGAACGTGAGCGAGAGAAGCTTGTTCGGAATACGGGCTGATCTGTAGATAGGGTTAGCAAAACACAAGTTGCATATAGAGCTTTGTAAGACAAAAGGTTAACAGGACAAAGCTGTCTTTGTCAAAAATAATTTGTGTCTGAGGTGCTCCTCGTTCAGGACAAAAAAGTTGTTTAGGACACAAAAAGTTTTCACTGCGTACTTGGCATTTCTTGAGGGAGTATACCCCTGCCTAGCCCCGGTTGTGGCCAGGGTTGAGCAGCGCCGACCTTGGGCGCAATCACAGAGGCCTCAAAACCTTCGACCCGGAACAGCCGAGGTCGCTCCTAGGTGAGACTCTCTGAATCCCGACCACGACTTATGCTTTGCTCATCGGTGTCGGTCGGGCTAGGATCGACCTGGCGCGGGGCTGTAGTCTTGAGAGATTCGGCTTATGAGCAGCTCGACCACCGGGGGTGAATTTTAAGCTCGCGACATTCGAGCATAAGACCAAGAGCACTTTCGCCGTTGGTCGGATTCGAAAAAAACCTCGAACCATACGAAATTTAAAAAATGAAAGAATCACGAAACCATCGTGGCGGTTGAATAAAAGGCCTTCTTTGAAATTGGAGATAAAGGCGTTACTCATTTCTCCGATCAAGAAATTTTTCCCAATCGTGTACTTATCCTTTTACGGCGTGCCCTTGAAATTTGAAGGTCGGCGGCGTCGACCTTGGGCGCAAAGACGAACTGTAGAGACCACGACTGCAAGATCGAAAAAAACCCACAGGGAGCATAGCATGGGCACACGGGAAAAACTTAGGCTTGAGAGTAATAGGATCGTTGCTTTGGCGAGCCCATGAGATCGACTTTGCGCCTTGCTCGTTGGACCGACACGAGCCTAGTTCAACCTCGGCGCAGGGGAACGTCGATCTGAAGTGATTAAACACAAGTAGTTCGACCCACAGGGGTGAAGTTTTAAGCCCCGACGCTGGGCCAAGAGCAAGTCGCCTGATCCTTAGGTCGGACTCAAAGAAGCCCGAACTCGGGCAAGCACAAAATGACGAACAAAAATGAGGCGCAAAGGCCAAACATGATAATTGAACGACAACTTTATTGAAATGTGAGATAAAGGGGTTACGCATAGAATTTGTGAAGCTGGTCCATGTTCCACGAGCTAGAGAGCTCTCCGCCATCAGGCAACACTAGTCGGTAAGCCCCCGTGCGATCTGTTAAAACAACTCTATAGGGGCCCTCCCACTGCGGGGATAACTTGTTGGTGTTGGACGAAGCCTGAATCCGACTCAGGGCTAAGTCCCCAACAAGGAGCTTCCTAGGTCGTACCGATCGGGACGCATGTCTGCGTAGAGATTGCAGGTAATGCGCTGATCGTAGCAGTGCACGGCATCTTACTTCTTCTGTCAGGGTAAGGTCGAGAGACCGTTCTTGCTCGAAGTCGACCTGGTCGACCAAGCCGACCCTGGCAGAGCCTAGCGTGACCTCTGGAGGCAGGACGGCTCTGGTACCGAACACAAGCCGGAATGGTGTAGACCCTGCTGCCCGGCCGACAGTGGTACGAATAGACCATAAGACGGTGGGAAGTTCGTCCACCTAGGTCTGGCCGTGTCATTCGAGCTCATCTGATACTCGCTTCTTGACGCCTTGGATGATCTGTCCGTTGGCGCGCGCCACTGCTCCATTGCTCTGCGGATGGGCCACCGAAGCATAGCATACTTTGGTGCCTATGTCTTGCAATATTCTGGAGCAGCTTACGAATAAATTTAGTCCCATTGTCGTGATAATTCTACATGGAACCCCATACCGGTGACCACGAATAAGCGAAAAAGCGGCCGCTCGAGCCGTGATGGTCGAGCGGGCTCGGCCTCGTCCTCCTTCATGAATGTGTCGATGGCGGCGAACAAGAACTTCTTACCCCGGCGGCTTGTGGAAAGGACCGAGGATGTCGAGCCCCATGTCGAGAAGGACCAAGCGGCGGGATGGTCCGGAGTTCAGTGGCGGGTTCCAAGCATGGGCTGGCGAGCTCGACATGCATGGGCGATGTCACGAGCATCTGAAGCGCATGATTGGCGCCAGAACCCCACGTGGAAGACCTCACCGACCATCGTCACGAAGAAGAGTGTGCTCCACAAAGGCCTTACCTCCACAGTCGAAAATTGATAGTGACGCCAAGGTCTCGGGGCGGCGCTGGAGAATCGCGTCATCGGGCGAGCCGAGATTGGACGATATCTGTCTTTGGGGTTGCTTTTCACAGGTGCATGCACGAGTTCGGAGTTACGAACTATCTGTCCCACTTCGCCTCGGCGAGATACTTTGGCCATCGAGTCCCCCACGCATGGTGGTCTTTCTTTGAAGCCCAGTTGGCCGTGGTAGAGTCGCCCTTTGGCTATCGGTAGCCTGCGCCCAAAGCCTTGCAAACTCGAAGACCCACGAGGAGAGCTTCATACTCGCAACATTGTTAGTTGCGAGAACCCAAAATGAACCACATACCTTAGCACGCCGCGGGTGAGAATAAAATTCGGCCCGGCGTCTTGAAGGATCTCGGCCGTCGAAGCACATGATCCAGAGTTTCTCCTCATCGTTGAAGGATTGCTTGAAATGAACTAGCTGAGGGCAGAAACAAGGGCGTGGAGTCATCGCGCGTGGGAACCGTGCCCGAGCCTGAGCCCGACGAATGGATCCCGTCGGGATGCGCCATGCCTCTGAGATCTTGATGCTGCACCTTCGGATGAGCGAAGCCATCGGGCCCCACGGTGGGCGCCAGCTGTCGACGATTGGAATCGCCAAACCGCAAAAGTGAAGAGGGGTGTTAGTGTGTAAGGGACCCAATTCGGACCTTGCTCACCGGAGGTTTGCGCTTGCAGCGTAGAGGTCGGAAGAAGACGACAGAGAACATGACACAACGAGTTATACTGGTTCGAGCCCCCTGGGCGGGTAATAGCTCTACGTCCAGTCTTCTCCGGAGGCGGAGGAATTCACTAATTGTGCGTGCAAAGAGATGATTACAGCTAGGGCTTGAGTGCCCTGTTTGTGTCTATTGGCCTATTGCCGATCCCCCCCTCTCCCGTGTGTACCTGCCCTGCGAGGCCTTATATCCTTCCTAACGTTCTCCGAAACGGCCGGGAGAGATTCCCGGAGATCATGGCCTCGCACGACTTGAAGAAGGTAATGCTCGCTCCGATTATACCGCTTATGACAGCCTTGACTCCTGCATTCATGGATCTGGTAACCACCGCTGGGCGCGTGCTCACAGTCTGAGCTAGTCCTCTCGGTGGGGCGAGCGCTTGCCCCGATCATGAGGTCTTGGCGATCTCGAGCTCGGGTCGTGGGAGTCCGCGCAACCCAGTCTTGGTCGGCGATGCCATTCGAGCTCGAGCTTGGGGCCACCTGCTGACCGTTTGTTGACTTTGTCGGAAGTTTCTTGACCCTCGTCATTGCAACCAATAGCGCGGAGGAGTATGAAGGCTTCTTGGCAGACTCTGGCGTGCAAAGGCGCTTAGGCGTCAACGACTCACCGTGAAGGGCGATTCACGGTTGGTGCGTCAACCAAGTAAACAAGGAGTATCAGTGCTCCGATCACTCAATGGCGCTTTACTTGGTTGAGGTGAGGAAGATGGAGCGGTACTTTAGAAATTTTGAAGTACTCTACATCCCCAGGAAGGACAATTCCCTGGCCGACCAACTCTCCAAGGTCGGTTCCTCGCAGTTGCCCGCCCCACTGAGGCGCTGAGTTGGCTTTCTGCACAAGCCCTCCATTCCCTCTGTAGAGGAGGCACCACCCCAGATGCCCGCCCAGCCCGGGGCCCCAGCCGAGCATCTGAAAAAGCCCTCCATTCCCTCTGTAGAGGAGGCACAAGAGACGTGCGGTAACATCTCCTTCCTCGAACAAGGTGCAGATTGGATGGCGCCATTCATCCAGTATCTTGCCCATGGGACATTGCCCGAGGAAGAAGCGAAGCGTTCGGTACCGCAAAAGCGGTCATCGGTTTACAAGCTCGTAGATGGCGCCTGTCATAAAAGCGCACTCAGAGTCCTCTCCAAGTGCATATCTCGAGAAGAGGGCGAATTCCTTCTCAGAGATATCCATGAGGGAATGTGCGGAGCCCACTCGTCCTTCCGGACGCTCGTTAGCAAGGCATTCCGGTTGGGATACTATTGGTCTACAGCGCTAGACGACGCTAGGGCGATCGTGGCGACTTGCCAGGCGTGCCAATTCCACGCCCGTAAGTCCCACCAGCCGGCGTACGCGCTCCAGACCATCCCACTCTCGTGGCCATTCTCGACCTGGGGGGCTGACATTCTCGGGCCTTTCCCTCGTGGTCGAAAGGGTTGCAAATTTTTGCTCGTTGCCATCGACACTTTCTCTATGTGGATCGAGGCCGAGCCAGTTTCTACCATCTCGGCCCAAGCAGCCAAGAGATTTTTCCGCAGCAACGTAGTGATGCGCTTTGGGGTTCCCAATCGCCTCATCACGGACAATGGCACTTTCGGTTCTGGCGGTTTGTTTGTGCCCATCTGCGAACATTGGCACAAAGATCTGCTTCACCTCTGTAGCCCATCCGCAGAGCAATGGAGCAGCCGAAAGAGCAAACGGCCAAATACTCAAGGGATCAAGAAAAGGGTCTTCAAAGACCTCTCCGACAAAGGCGGGTCGTGGGTGGACGAGCTTCCTTCCGTCCTTTGGGCGTCACACTCATCGCAAGCCGAGCTCTGGTGACGCCATTCGGCTCGTGTATGGCGCAGAGGCCGTCTGCCCCTTGAAATCGTGCTCGGGTCCCCAAGAGTACACTTGGCGAGGATATCCACCATGGTCGTGGCGTCGCCTTGACCTCGATCTCACCAAGAAAAACCGAAAAACACGGCTTGATCGGTAGTCTACCGGCAAACCCTTCGCAAGCATGTGGCCAAGTCAATTCGGCCCCGCGCTTTGCAGGTTGGCAACCTTGTTCTACGCCGCATTCAGGACACATCGAAGACCAACAAACTATCTCCCAAGTGGGAGGGACCATTCACGGTCGTTTCAGCGACACGCCCGGGGGCTGTCCGCCTTGCAATGGAAGATGGCCGCGTGCTCCCCAGTTCATGGAACATCGACCAGCTGCGCAAGTTCCATGTCTAAACTCATTTTGCTATTTTACATTATGTTGTAAATTCACGACCTTACTTTTGGAGCAATACAACTTCCATCCGTTTAAAATCTTTTTACCCCGCTAAAATCAGATCGCGCATGCGTAATAACACAGCGTGCCGCGAGAAACACCCGGCCACTAAAACGCTCACCGCCAAAGGCCTTAGTCTCGATAAGCCGACCTTGGTCCGCAGTAGCTATCCGCTGCGCGATACAAGTCGCAAACAGACACCCTTTCGGTCAGTCTGAGGTTTAGCTCGGCTTGCGCGTGTTGGTCGCTCCACACTACATCTATTAGCCATGCGCCCTCCCTTCATACGACCACACTCGCAAATTAAGGGTGTGCACCCTAAGTGTCAACAAGTTTTATCGCACGCTCGTTTTCCCTCCACCGACCTATCCACGCTTGTCGCTCGCACAGGCCGGTGTTCTGGTCGGAGGGGCCGCGCGCTTTTCTTTCATCTCTCCTGCGAACAAGCCCTTGCTCCAATCTTAGGTGCACGAGCATTATTCGCAGCGGGGGCTGGATAGGAGCGGATCACCGGGCTTGCGTATTTGTATCACTGGGTCACAACTCGCCGTAAAATTGCTGCTCCCTTTCGAGCATTTTCCACCTACGCAAAGTCGTTCCTTCTACAACTTACTTCGGGCCTATGTCGCCCATGCATCGCTCTGACCCACACTATGTCTACCTCGCAGTCATCTTTTGCGGGAAAACGAAAAGGCATCATCACAGACAGCAAATACTCAAACAAGAAAGAGCTTACGCCCCAGGTTGTCATCGCCGAAAAAGTTTTCCAAAGCAAAAAGAAAAACATACAATACTACGAGCCGGGCTTCGCCCCTCTAAGCGCCGCGGAGAGCTTCTGCCGATAGTCAGCGATTTTGGCCTGAAGGTCGATCACCTTTCGCCGGGCTTCACGACCTTCGCTGGCCTCTTCACGGAGCTGCCCGACCTCTTCTTTGTCTTGGTCGGCAAGGGCGGCAGCCGCCCGCGCTGCCCGCTCAAGTTCGGCCACCTTGGCTTCGAGGCCTCGAGCACGCTGTTTCTCCTGTTCAAGACCCTGCTCGAGCTCAAGAGCCTTAGCTTGGCTAAGGGCCAGATCTTTCTCCAGCCGGCCAGCATTCTGTTTCCATTGCTCTAGCTCTTCTTTGGCCTGGCTGGACTCCTCAAGCTCGGCGACCCTGGTCTCGAGGATCCGGGCGTGCTCCTTCCCCTGTTGAAGCTCCCACTCGAGACCAAGGACCTTGTCCCGGCTTTGGGCAAGACCCTCCTCCGCCAGGCTAGCGGTCCGCTTCAGCTGCTCCAGCTCTTGCTCGACCGCGAGTAGTTTCTTCTCGGCAGCGGCAGTGTCTTCCTTGGACTGGCGGGAGCTCGACCTTTCTTGCTCGAGCTCTTGCTCGAGCTCGGCGACCCGCCCTGTTGATGCGGCGACACTTCGCTGCGCTTCTTTGCACCTTTGCGTAAGCAAGGCTTCCGCCTGCCTGAAGTCACTCAACTTCTCCTCCAGCCTCTCGACCCGGGCTTCACTTTCTTCGTAATAGCGATTCACGGCGTCGGGGACGTACAACACCTCTTCGAAGTCGGCCAAGGTCTTTTGAAGAAGCTGCGGGCAGAAAATGCTCTAAATAAAACTCTCCCCACGAGATCCAAAGGAGAAATGTCACCAAAATGACGGAGCATCCATAACTGAGCAACGTTGGTGCGCATGTTCTCCCGGAATTGCTCGAAGATCGCCACCGCCTGAATGTCTCCGGGTTTCGGCAAGGGGCTGCGCACGAGCCCGGAGTCCTTGAAGCGCGGCGGGTCACTCGAGGACGACGAAGCCTCCCCCCGGGCATGAGAGTCGCCACGAAGCGCCGCGCTATCTTCCTGAGCAAGTTCCTTGCTCAGGGTCTTCTCGCTGTCCACCGCGGCGTGTTGCTCGCCCGGCGGCGAAAGAGTAAATCGAAACATCTTGTTGCTCGGGGCTTCAAGCCTCCTTGGGCAGATTCTTCGCCCGAATCTTGAAGCACGACCACCTCTTGCGCGTCCACCGTGCTCGGGAGAGCCGGAGGCCCTGCCCTGCCTAGGTCGTCGGCGACGAACTTCTCCGCTGCCTCCACGCCCTCGGCCATCGCAATGTCGGCGGTGTTAGAGCATATCCCCGCTAGGGGAATGTCAACGAGCTCATAAGCCATTTTTCGATAGTCCGGGATGAACCTATGAGCTATGTCGCCCACGTCAGTTGGGTGGGGCTAGCTCGGGTCGAAGCATACAAAAACAAAGACCAGGACAAAGTGAATATCGAGGCTCACCTTTGGCCAAGCCCGTGATCGATCGCCGGGTAGGGTTCGCCACCGCCCATGAGCACCAGCTCGGCCCTTTTCTTAGAAGCCCTGGTGATCCTCGCCAGCTGGGGATCGACATCCTCCATGTCAACCCCTTGACGTTTTTCCCGACGCCTGTTCAGTGCAGGGCTGCGCCCGGCCGATGATCCCGAACTCCCGAGCTTTGGCGGCTCGAGTGAGTTGATCCCTCACATCCTCGAGCTCCCTCGCCAGCGTCCTACTCGGCCTGCACCATCCCCTCGATCAATCTCCCTTCCGCCTCGATTTGCTCGATTTGAGCGCGGGCTATAATTCTCGGCCCGAGCTTGAGCGTCTTACCTCCTTCCGATCGGCATACTCCAAGTGCCGCCTCGGGGGGTTGCTGGGCGCCACCGCTTGCCTCTTCGACACCCGGGTGCCCGCGGGCGGCGGCGCTAGCCTTTTGCCCTTCCCTTTCTTGGCCTTGGCCGCGGGAAGGAGCACGGCACTACTGTCCGCCTTGGATTTGAGCTCGGCCACACCCAGCTCGAGGGCAAGCTTTTCCTGCCAAAGGGAAACGGAATGCCATCAGAAAAGCTCGGATGTTGTTCCCGCGCGCGAGTACTTAGCGAAGCTCGGATGTACTTCCCGAGCATAAATGGCCAAGGAGGCTTACCTCTTCGCACCGATCATGCACGTTCTTCGGTACTTGGCGGTCGCGCAGAAGCTCCTTGCCCTTCAGGGTCCCGAACATCTCGGCAACCCTCCTCTCCACCCAGTCGAAGCCCGGGGCTGTCGCCATGTTGCACGAGGAGTCAGCACGGGCTCAAACGGTGTGTGCGTCGCGAAATTACCACGAGTCATGAGAGCTTACTAGATTCGCCTTCGCGGGTGAAGTCCTCCCACCCGCCGATCTTGAAGAAGGGGCGCTCTCTCTGCCTCAGCGGTGATATTCGGTTCCAGAGGAAGTCGCGGACGATGTACCGCCCAATGAGCCCCAAGTTCGTGAGTTCGTTGATCGTCATCAGGATCTGCTCCTCTTCAGGGCCAACCGGCGGGCGTGGCGTCTCGGTGCTTGGCACCGCCGCTTCGGTGTAGCGCAGAGAGCTCCCCGGCAGCCTCCGCAAGTAGAACCAGTGGTCGGCCCAGCCCACGACGGAGTCCTTGAGGGTGAAGACGGGGAACTCGTACGGGTGAACGGGTCTCAAACGGAAATACAGAGCACCGGTGGGGGAGGCACTGCCGGTGCGGAAGAGATTGTAGAAATGGAAGAAAAGGCTTGGCGTAGGAAGAGTGCCCACGAAGCCTTCACAAAGATGGGCAAAGATGTTCAAGACGAGGATGGAGTTGGGATTCAGGTGGGTGACCTCGCACTGACATTGCTCAAGCACGTCCCCCAGGAATTCGCTCTCGGGCATCCGGAGCCCATTGATGGTGTAGAGCTCGCACGAGATTATCTCGTCGTCGTGCGGCGCGGGGCTCCTTCGCCGGCCGGGACCCTCCAAGAATAAGGGTCCAGGTACCCATGATCCTGCAGCACCCTGAGCCTCTCCGTCGTAATTTTGCTCACACCAAACCGTGCCATGGGAAGACTCGGACGGAGGGGCGTCGCGGCGAAAAAAGGGAGCTTGGAGGTTGGGAGGCTTGTGGCGCAGCGCTTTTCGCGGAAGATGAAAATGAAGAAGTAAAGGGCTTTCGAAGCATCCCGGTCGGTTATTTGTAGGCGGAGAAGTCGAGTGGCCAAGGGAAGACAGTCGATTGCCAACACCTGGCGGTTCGGTCCTCGAGGCAGGCCTGGCGTGGCGCGGTTCCGGAAAAAGCTGTCAGAACCACGCCGCGACGCTTCGCGAGGAAGGAACCACCACGATTTTTCCCGCGCTCCGCTCGCGAGTGTTATTTGGCCCGGGCTTCGGCCAAGTATGCTCGGGCTCGCCGGAGCGCACCTATCCCCGAGCCTAGTTGCCCGGATGCCGCAACAAGTTTCCTCTCGGTGCGAGACCCCTTTCTTCCCGAGCGTAGCAGCTCGGATGCTGCGGCAATTCTTCGCCGCAAGGTTTTCACCCCGAGCATAGTTGCTCGGGCGCCGTGGCAGTTTCTTCGCTACGAGATCCCCCGCTCCTGAGCTAAAGAAGCTCGGGTGCTGCGGCAGTTCTTCGCCGCACCACTCCAATCCCTCCTCTGAGAAGTCTAGAGGCTTAAGGCGTAGGCCCCTTCAAGACCGTTTCCCCCTTTAGCCTCGGGGGCTAGCTGTCGGGGATTGGATGCACTGTACCAGGGCGACTATCGAAGGCCGGCGCCAACCGACCATACCCTTGCTCGGGCAACGCACGCGGGACCGACCTTCGTACACCCCGGCCCCGAGCAGGCTAGCTCGGGGTGTCCACGACAAGGCGACGTGGCATTTAATGCCAGCGGCGCAGGATATCGCGCGCCCGGGACATGCGCTGCCGCGGTCCGCGCTGCCTTGGTCTGCGCTCACTATTCCCATGTTGCGCGGTTCCCGGCGGGTGGCGTGGCCCCTATGCAGCAGGTGTTCCCCACAGTAAAGCGCCCCCTATAATAAATGATTTGTCTCCTGTAATTCCCTATAAATACCCCCCTCCCACGATGGATCGGGGGTTGGACTTTCTGTACTTCACGTGCATACGCATTCAGAGCTTGCTCGTGGGCACCCTTAGGAGCATTCAGGGTCCCGAGCAAGCGCATTGTAACACACATCCCCTCACTAGTGAAACACACTGGACGTAGGGTTATTATCTCCATCGCGACAGGCCCGAACCAGCTAAAAAACGACCCCCGTACCTTCCGGTTGTCTTGTGTGCCCCGTTCCGTTGCTCGGTAGGCCTCAGACGCTAAACCCTTTGCGAAAAAGGGGCCTTAGGTTGATCCCTCATTCAACAAGTAAGCTCGGCGAGGGACCCCTGCCCCGAATCGTCGACAGTTACCATGTAAAAAACTCTGTATTAAAAACTATGGTTTAGTAGATACCATGGTATTTTTGGAGTATTTGAAACTCCATTCCAACCCAAAGTTTTCATGGTTTTGGCTAGCTTCTTGCCTATTTTTACTCAAATACTATGGTTTGTGATGTTGCATCCAAACAGTTGGTAGTTCCAAGAAATACCATGGTTTCAAAGGGGTTTGGTAAAACCATGGTATTCATGATAAAACAATTGCAAATCATAGTATATCAAAACCATAGTTTTAAAAAACTATGCTTCTAAACAGGGCCTAAAATGTACCTTCTTACCATCCTGTCCTTGACTTGCTCCAGATCAGAGTATTCCAATGGTCATAGACGCTGCCAATTTGCTCATGTTCATTATCAATGAGAAAGTGGTATGCTGCTAGACAGGTGATAAGAGCATACATATGAGACAGATCGTCGGACTCATAGGCACATCCAGTAAAACACAGACACCCGCGTGCAAAAACTGGTAACAACAAAGCATGAATAGACAGCCCAACCTATTTCCAATGACATGGAAGGAGAGCAATATATGAGAGCATATTAAGTATAATATAGGAAACTATCAGCGCATTTTGATGGAGCATTATTTATGGTCCAATTATTTTAAGCTATATACTTATAAAGTAGGTCCCCATATACCGTACGAATCTGTAGCATCGAAAACAGTTGAATATCTATGAAAACAGGACGGAGCCTCATCTAGTATGTTCTGAGCGATCATAGAAATACCATAATGTATGCAACCTAGCCAATAAAATGGACACTCAACCCATAGGATGGCAGCGATTAGGTATCACTGGTTTGCTCCCGTTATCACCTATGCCTATTTGTGAATGTCAGAACAGTAGTATACTTGTATGGTTATTTCCTTCCATATTGTTCTAAAATGAGGACATTGTTTATACTAAAATTTGGCAGGAGCAGTTTAATAGGAAACATTAGAGTTTGGGTAATGTACAGTTTGGAGATATCACTATTACGGAAAGGACCTTCAGTATCGGTTCAAAACAGCCTTTAGTACCGGTTTTTGAGCCGGTACAGGCTATTCGGGACTGCCCGGTTCCCTCACCCGGTATTGCTCTTGAGAGCTTTTGCGAAATCCGTGACAAAAATGATCGATCTAAATCATTCATCTTTTTCATCTTGTTGAAATGTAGCTCTGATTTTCAAAATTCAGGTTTTTTTGAATGCAAAACAAATAGTAAAAATTTTCTAAAATACGAAATTTTGTCTATAGCTACATTTCAACAAGATAAAGAAGATGAATGGTTCGGATCGAACATTTTTATCATGAATTTCGCAAAAGCTCTCGAGAGCACGGAAGGATCCGTGCTCTTGAGAGCACATTAGCAATTCTCATATATATATATATATATATGGCAACATATCTAGTGCTAAAGGTGATTTCAGTGCTAATATGCTAAAATCTAATCTGGACCCTTGGATCAAGTTTTGAAGGTTGAGATTTAACTAATCAGCTATGTGTAAAAGCATTTATGACTATGGGTTGTTTGCCACCTCCAATGTGAAAGCATTAATTGAGTGAGTTGCTTGACCTTCACCTCAGTAGATCTCAACCTTCAAAACTTGATCCAAGGGTCCAGGTTAGATTTTAGTATATTAGCACTTAAATCACCTTTAGCACTAGATATGTTGCCTATATATATATATAGGAAACCTTTTCCATACTCCCGGGAGTACATACTCCCACCTCTAATATACCACTTAAATAAACGTTTTATACTCCTTTATCACTTTCGGTATACTCCAATAATAATTCTAAGATACTCCAATACAACATGATTAAAAAAATTTTATCAGACCTTTTATTTTTTTTGCTACATACCCTTTTCCATATGTATAAGGAATATGTAAACAAATTATGCTATAAAAGGGTGGATTTTAATGAAATTTTTCATGAAACTCACTTTGGAGTATCTTATCATCAGTATTAGAGTATACTCAAAAGGATAAAGAGGTATAACAACATTATTTAAACGGCATATTAGAGGTGAGAGTACGTACACCCAGGAGTATGGAATCATTTTCCTATATATATATATATATATCTGTTTGTGTGTGTCCAGTAGCTATTATATATGTGTGTGTGTGTTAAATCACAACTAATTAAAGCACAGATAATCAATCATGCACTTTGCCTGATAATTAAATCACTGAACATTCATTAACAAATTTAATTACATCTAATGTATTAAAATATGTACACATATTTGTTCTTCTGCTCATCGTCTAATGTATTACAATATATATGTACACAACTTTAATTACAACTTTAGTATTTCTTTTCCTTCTGTTCATCGGGATCTTTTACGCGCATCGCTCTTGCTAGCCGTAGATGTCGACCCCGACAGTTCACCGGTCCTTATTGAAGGGCCCCACCTATTTAGATTTGGTTTGTGAAACCCACCTTTTGGATTTACGACCTCATCGTAAATAAAGCCGACGAGTTGTTCTTGGATTGCTCTCACTCGTGCCGGCGAGAGTTCCAAACCTTGTTCCGCCAAATATTGAGGCACGTATTGTTAAGTCATTAACTAATCAATACTTGAATTTGTAAAAGATATAAGGAGTACCTATACATCATTAAAACTAGTAATTATATTTACTCACCCCCTTGTTGTCTTTTAGCGTGCGGTCGGCGGCTCCGGTTTGGGTGTGCATAAACTCACATACATAGTAGCCGCATAAATTGTTGCCTGGCGGCTGACTCAAGATCTACGATGGAAAAAGTTGAAAGTGTGAAATGAATGCAAGGAAATTAAGTTAACTAACTAAAAAGCTAGCATTATGATATATGTACATGAAAGGCAATTGTAATGTCAAATTTCTCCTTGAATACGCCTCTGTTTTTAGCATGGAACCATGCGAATGCACTACACATGTGATTACGAATTGTACATGATTAGAATTTATTTCAAATTGAAGGAAATAGAACTAGTATGGAAATAGATAAGATTGTTTGGGAAACCCAAGCCGACACAGATTCTGTTGACGCCGTACTGTAATAGGATTTGAATCAGCCGAAAGGTATATAAGATGAGCCCAGGTCGGCTAGGGAGAACACTCCTCAGCCAAAAAACATCTACTTTGGTTTTCCAGCCAATTAGTTCCTAGTTCTGTAGCTTTGCCTTGTAATCCGATATTGATCAATAAAGTGGCGTATTGTCGATTTTGATCTTTGTCGATTACCTCAGGTTTGGTTCGCTCTAATTTGTTGCGTATTGTCTCTTCAGAGTTGTTCTGCTTTTACCCTTTTATTAGCCTTGATCGGCTAATCTCTTTTCCGTCCTGATCGACTTTTGGCTGATCGGAGTTAGCCGATCATCGTTCGATATCGGCTTCGAGTGAGTTCACGATTTTTCCTTACCGATTGCAGGGTCAAATCGGAAGGCACGCATTGAACCAGGTGTTCGTCTGGTGTGTTGAAGCCAGAGACCCTACTTCAAGTTTTTGACGTCAACAGACACATTAAAATCTTAACACAGAAACATCTGCATATATAAATCACAAAATATAACTAACAATTATGTGCATACTTCGAATACCTTAGTATCCAAATATCTAGAACGGTGTAACATTCATATGGGATCAAACAATCTTGCAGCAGTGGTAGTTAAATATGTACCACACATATTGTTATGAGGGCACCAATCAGCAGCAGCATGCTGATTGAAGGGACAATCATGTGATGGAAAGCTACGGTAAAAGTTATTACTAATTACCTCTTTTTCATTGCCATATACTGGAGCACAATCAATATGCTGATACCCATCCTGTGTCAAAAAAAGCAGGGAATTTTTAGAATGGGGCAGAAGAATAGATACAAACATGCAATTTGATATATATCAGGACTTCAGAACGCAATACAACAAAATTATGGAGCATATGAACAATTCAAGTTGGCTTTGAATTTACCAATTTTCCTGTTCTAGAGGTAATTCAATTGGTTAGCTGAGGTAACTGAATCAATAGAAATTTCCACATCGGTTCAAAAATTTGATCTCTCATAGTCTCATAAGCTCATTTTACAGATTCTATATGCTCCAAATAATAAAAAGCTGATTCTACCCTGATGAAGTGAACAGGTAATTCATGCTCAGTACATACTAATATGGCAAGATTCACAAAACCATCAAGAAGAAATCAAGACATAATTAGAGCAACAGGAAAAGACCTTGACAGCGGCATAGATGGCATTGCTGACAACGCCAGGTTGTAGTTGCCATGCATAGGGGAAAACCAATGGGATTGTAACACCCCGGCGCCAAACGCACCACGGATGCTACCAAAACTCTAAATAACTACTGACACCTCTAGTGAAAAAGACTGAAACGGAATTCAATCTCTAAACTCTTAATTCGGCTTAAAACTAAGCCACCGAAATTTACAAAATTTCGGCATGACCTCTCTAGAACAGAGGACATCCACTTAGCAGACAAAAGAACAAAAGCAGTTATATGATATATCAATCACTCAAAATAGAATGAAACATTCTAGCAGGTCCTTAGATAATCAATCACACACATCCAATAGAAATTAATAAACTTCACTACGACAACAACACATTACAACCGAATTAATTACATCCAGAATTAATGAATTGGTTAAATGAATTGTTGAAGACCGAAGTCGTGCACGTGATACTACTCCCAACCCGACAAGCCAGCTTCAAAGTACCTAAGACAAGAAACAAACAAGCGTGAGTCCAAGACTCAGCAAGTGCAACAAGTAGGAAAAGTAAGGAATTAGACCAAAATACAGCTACTTCAAGACATAAAGTAATAGTTCCTTTAATTGATATCCGTAAATAAAGGAAGCAGTTGAATTCATAAAAGATCCAAAATGTAAGAGCACGACTACTTCATCATTTAACATAACCATTACTTAACTGAAAATATCCAGTATTAGAAACAGTGACTAACTCCACTTACCACAACCACTCGAAAACGTAACAAAAACTTACCTATGCCTCAACAATCATTTCTGGATGAGCCCACGACTCAATCCTCAACCCATTCTTTCCATTCTCATCAATTAACATGTATCAATTGCAACACACAATGCAATGAAATGCTTTATGCTTTCATACTCAACATGCAACCTTTTTGCCTATATGGTATAGCTGAGTGCACACCCGTCGGTGTGCACCCTCTCATTCCCAACCATCCCATGGCGGGGCCTACTCTTACTGACTCGCTCCCATCCGTGGATGGGACTACGAGGTAGGACTTGCTAAAGGCGCTCCGGATTAGTCATAACTTTCTCACCGACCTCACCGGATTAGTTATGACTTTCTCACCGACCTGGCCTTTGTCTCATGCAAAACATAAATGCAACCGATACAATCGATACAATATAACATTGTAGTTTTAACACGATAGTAATAGAAAATTCTCATATACACAATCTAAAAGGGAATCGGCGTAACCATTTTAACCAAACCCATGTCACCTCCATTCATTCGAACCACAACGTACCAAAACCCACTCTCACCCAATATTCATCTAAATTTGCATAGCATTAAATAAAATAGGAAACATCACATATTAACTCACGACCATACTCAACATCACGATGTACTTGCATCCATCCTTTCGACCTCTACATCAAAGAGTAAACATTGAACTAGACGTATTCATGACATAATTTAAACAATAATATGCAATTAATCGTAACGCAAGCATTCATCTCATTTCCCCTAATAGCAATATAAGGGTTGCACTTGCCTTTACCGACACGTGAGGCAACTCAGGGTTGGGATCACCCCCGAAGACACTCTCCCTGAAATACAACGTTGCGCACAAGAAACAATCAAAAACCGACTTAGAACAACATTGCTTAACCCACTCCCAAAACCCAAAAAACAGAAATCTGTCCAACCGGGACAACAGCGATCCAACGAGCAAAACATTTGATTCGCTTATCCAAATGGAGTGAACTCAGCTCCTAATCAACCATAAGAGGATGCCCCACAGCTATCTCAAAGCCAATCATGTGGGAGATACCTCGAGGGCCTCCAAATCGAACACTAAACCCCAACCGAAAGGTGGAGCATGCTGCAGTTTTCCAATTTCAGCACCGAGACTTCTAAATAGCGTAACTCTTGATTGGCTTATTGGATTTTCGAGTTCTTATGATCAACACGACCGTGAGGAGACAACCTTCACGTATAACATAGCCATTCACTCAGCCAATGCACCTGTTGTTCCCAGATCGAAGATGAACACAGACTGTACCAATCGCAACAAGAATTGGACAACACTCGGAAAAATAGCCATAACTTTTAAATGGCTGAATGAAACTTAATGATTTCGGTCTCTATTGAAAGGTAATTCGATATCTACAACTTTCACAATAGACAGACCCCCAGGAAACGCTTGAAGAATTTTCAAATTCACGTTATAACAAAGCACATGAATCTGCTCGAAAAACCAAAACTGCACAAGTTCTAGGGTTCCACCTCTAATCCAATCCATACACCACCAAACAACCAAATAAACTCCATGACAAGAACCCTAATCCAGCCACCCAACCACACCCCAAACCCTAGACTTTTCCTCACCTTGGCTCAAGGGAAAAACTGCAAAGGGGGAGGGAGAAAGGGCTCACCGGCCATGGGGAGGTGAGGGGCGCCGGAGCTGGGGGAGGTAAGGGGCGCCGGACTTGGGGGAGGTGAGGGCGCCACCAGGAGGAGGCACTGGCACAGGGCGCACGACCAGAGTGGAGGCGCAGGGAGAAGCTCTGGGCGGCGCCAGAGCAGACAGGCGGCGCCAGGATGAGTCAGCTTGGGGAAGGAGAGCAACAGGGAGGGGAGGCGCCAGGATGAGTCGGCAAGGGCTGCTGGCCATGGAAACTCAGGAGCAAAATGCTAGGGTTCCCACTCCTCATTTCTTCTTTTTGTACTCCAACAAAAAGGATACCACTAAACAATAGAGTTAGGAAAAAGAAATGAAGACCCTCCAAAGAATCCAAAATTCAACTTTAAACCCTTAGAGTGAACCGACTAATTTAATTTCTTGGCGCGAAATGGCAATTGTCAGAATAGAGAACATGCCGCAAAACTAAACGGCTCAGTAAAAACCTCAATCCGAGAAACTAGGGTAAATAACTAAAACCTTTCACAAAAGCTTCGGCTGCGCGACGATAAATAGCTTCTCTCGAAACAAACAAAGAAAAACCTTGAATCACGAAGATGGAAACATTTCCGGCCGAAAACCCTAGCAAAAGAGATTTTCGGTATTACAGGGATCCTTGCACCATTTTCAGGACAAAGGATTCTTGAACAAACCACCAAAAATGTCAATCTCTGCATCAGGATAGGCCACAAACTTTCATTATCATAGCACATTGAACTCTAAACCTAAGCTAGAAACCACATTTATGCAAATTCAAGAAAAATAAAAGAAAAAGGGAAAATCAATTCGGAACAACGGACGCACGAAAATATATCTTTCTAGATGTTGTGGCAAGTAGTCTAGGTAACTCAGGAACCCAACAACTTTGGAAACACAAATCACGAACCCCGTCATCCAAGAATGGTCTAGGCCACAAAACAGTTCCTACCATTACACGACGCAGATAGAACTCTCACACAAATCAAAAACCAAGAACCGAAATACTATCTCAAAGAACCAGATTGGACGCAAAGGAAACAAACCACTGACAACTCAAGCCACCTTCAAGAACCCAACCGTGCTCGAACCAGAGGAAGCAAGAAATAGAAAATCTAACCCAAAAAAGAGCAATCTTTTATCATTTGTTCTAGAATCTATGACGGCGACCTCGCCGTGGTTGCGCATGAGTGCCTCCACATTGGGGAAGGGTAGCTGGAGCACCAGGCAAGCTATCTTGTCATGCATCCTTGGGGGCAAGGAACTCCGACCAAGCAGAGCAAGCAAGGAGGCGGGCACGGCTGCATGAGTATGGTGCAAGTGCGTGAGTCATGCATGAGTGTGTCCACATCAGGGAAGGACAGTTGGAGCGCGAGGAGTGGCATCTCACCACGCATCCTAAGGGACGAGGAGGCCATGGTCGAGGGCGGACGACCATGGGGGGCAACGACAACGATGTGGAAGGCAGTAGGGCGGTGGGGACAATCTTTAGGAAGAAGACCTCAAGGGACGGATGGCGCAAAGGAAATGTGGAGCTCGCGAGGTGGGGAAGGCAGAGACGAATGACATCAGCACAAAGTAACGGCAGATAAAGAACCATTGTTCAAGCAGGTGGGGCAAGGCATGGACAACCCAGGATGGTGAGCGATTGTTCAAAAATGTTAGAATTAAAACCTGTTGCCATTATTTTTTCAGTTACTGTATTTGTTGCTGCATTTGGAGTCATTAGGACAGTACATTAGGATGGCACATTACTGCATGAGTTATGTTTTTTCTAGTGCATGTCTTGGAGTTACTGCATGAGTCATTAGGATGAGTTACTGCAATTAGATGGCAAGTTAATTGTTTCAGTTACTGCATGTAATTTAGTATAAATAAGAAAACCAGAAAAGCTGTGTGCAATTCAGCGCAACGCAATTATGTCCTGAGTTTCAATATTTGGTATCAGAGCTGATTTGCTCGATCCTAGGCAATGTCCACTCCGATAGAAGGACACTCGAGGTCGCCACCACGGCGTGGGTGTCCGCACTCACCTTCTCCCCATCAGCACCGACCGCGGCATCACGACGATCGTGGTGTCCGTGAGGTCGTGGTGCAGTGGACAGTGTGGGAAGTCGGCAGTTCAGCCTATCTGACCCTGACACGTACCAACTACAATGACTGGGCATTGATGATGAAGGTGATGCTCCAGGCGCGAGGCCCAACTCTAGGAGGACCGTATGGCGCTGGAGGCAATACTGAAGGCTATTCCACCAGAGATGATTTCTTCACTCGTGGTGAAACGCAATGCCAAGGAGGCGTGGGACTCCATGATGGAGATGCGAGTCAGAACCGACTGTGTTCAGAAGGCGAAGGCCCAGCTACACCGTAAAGAGTACAAGGTCATTGAATTCTAAGACGACGAGGCGGTGGAGGACTTCGCCATGCGCCTAAGTGGGTTGGTGAGCCAGCTCGCAATTCTTGGTGATGTCATCGATGAAGAGAAAGTGGTGAAGTATCTGCGTGTTGTACCCTAGAGGTTCTCGCAAATAGCTTTGTCCATTGAAATGGTTCTTGATTTGTCGACGCTGTCCATCGAGGAAGTGACAGGGCGGCTCAAAGCTGTTGAAGATCGCACCACTCTTCCCACCTCGGTAACAATGAATGAGAAGTTGTTACTCATCAAGGAGGAGTGGGAGGCACAACGTAAACAACGTCAGGTGAGTGAGCAGTCATCTGGGGGTGCAAGGTCGGGCCAAAATGCACGGCGATGTGGGAGGCCATGACCACCCCGAAAGAATGATGATACTGGCCGTGTTGGGAAGGGAGGCGCACATGACTTGTCACATGACAGTTGCCGTAATTGTGGCAAGTACGGGCACTGGGCGCGTGACTGCCGCCAGCCACATCATGAGCAGAAGTAGGAGGCTCACTATGTCGAGGCACAGGAGGAGCAACTAGCACTTCTCTTGGCCTAGCACTACGAGTTCACGTAGGTTGCGGACGAGCAGCCACAACAGGTCTTTCTCAATGAAGAGAGAGTGATTCCGGTGGATGTTGGTCCTGACCTATGGTATCTTGACACGGGGGCTAGCAACCACATGATCGGGAAGCGCTCAATGCTAGCATCGCTTGATGAGACAGTGCGGGGCACTGTGAAGTTTGGGGATGGATCTCACGTGGAGATCTATGGCAAAGGCTCCGTGCTATTCCAGTGCAAGAACTCGTAGCATCATGTGCTCGTGAAGGTATATTATATTCCTCGTCTTCATAATAACATTGTCAGTCTTGGCTAGCTCAATGAGAATGGGTGCAAGATTGTCATCGAGGAGGGTGAACTGTGCATCTTCGACCGTGCGCGCCTGCTACTAGCAAAGGTGACGCGCTCGTAGAACTGCATGTACACGATGGGGTTGAACATCATTGAACCCGTGTGCCTCTTGGCAGCGTGTGGTGACCTGGCGTGGCACTGGCACACAAGCTATGGGCATCTGCACTTTCGTGTGTTGCATGATCTGGCGGCCAAACACATGGTGGATGGCGTACCAAGCATCAACTGGGTGAACCAGTTCTGCGACTGTTGCGCGCTCACCAAGCAGCATCGAACTCCGTTCCCTCAGGCCTCGACATACCGGGCTGAGCGCAAACTAGAGCTCATGCACGGCGACCTCTGTAGTCCTATCAACTCGACATCCCCAGGCGAGGCTAAATATTTTCTGTTAATTGTCGATGATTATAGCAGGTTCATGTGGGTTGAAATGCTACAGTCCAAGGATGAGGCATTCAAGTACTTCCGCAAGATCAAGGCTCTCACGGAGAATGAATGCGACGTCTGGCTGAAGGCGTTCCATTCAGATCGCGGTGGGGAATTCAACTCTATCACGTTTGGCTACTGGTGTGATGAGCAGGGCATCAAGCGGTACACCACCGCACCCTACTCACCGCAGCAGAATGGCGTCATCGAGCATCAAAACCGGACGGTTGTAGAGATGGCGAGGAGCCTGTTCAAGAGCATGCACGTTCCGATGATGTTCTAGGCTGAGGCGGTGAAGACCGCCATGCACATTCTGAACCACTCCTCGACAAGAAGCCTTAAAGGCTGCACTCCATATGAAGCCTGGCAGAAGCGGTGCCCAAACGTGTCATATTTTCAGACCTTTAGGTGCATCACACATGAGAAGAATGTCAGCCCTGGCATCAACAAGCTCGTGGATCACTCGACCCCGATGGTCTTCATTGGCTATGAGGATGGGTCAAAGGCGTATCGTGTTTATGATCCATGTGCACGCAAGCTGCACATCACTCGGGATGTGGTGTTCCAAGAGGAGAAGGCCTGGGATTGGCATGCAGGCAGCGACACGCACGGTACCGATCCCTTGCCAAGCACTTCACCGTCGAGTACTAAACCGAACTACGTCAGGACTCAACACCAGAAGCCGATGGAGATCCAGTGAACCAAGTAGGCCCAGCTGTGGAGAATAGCGGCGTGGCCACTGTTGGTGGCTTGCAACAAGATGCGACTCCACACACGCCGGGCACAACCGATGCGCCGGATGCGGGGTGGGTCACACCATTGACTGGTGGGTCACATGACTCGGAGGGCCTGCCACTCCACCACTCTTGATCACGTACAGCCACATCCATTAGGAATAATCATCAACAATCAACATAAAGTAGTTGTTATGACGAGGGTCAACATCGTAATCGGGCTGCACAAATCAGTGTGTAGCAGTTCAAGCGGCTCCTCCACTCGGTAGTTTGCCGTTGCTGAAAACTGCTATCTCACCTATTTAGCCACCAAGCATCCTTAACACAGCTAGTTAGGGTGCATGATTGGCAACACCCTCACCACCATCTCCTTGTTGACGAGCATCTTTAGTGCATGGAAATTTACATGGCCAAGCCTAGCATGCTACAACTATGCTGGGTCCTCGAGGTCGCCAGTAGGCACACCACCTCCACCAGATGCAGCTCAATTCAGTAAAGGTGATTTACAGTGCTCCTCACCTAGCAGCCTCGCATGACTTTTGTCTAGCACTTGTAGGGCATCCTCGTCCATGATCACCTTGTGGCTAGTCTCGATGAGTTATCTGAGGCTTACGATGTTGCTGCGAAAACTCGGGATGTAATATACCTCCTAGAGCAACCACTGATCCCTGTTCTTGCAGGCGAATAAGATTGATCCCTTGCCCATGATCTGCACCGTTGAGCCGTCGCCGAATCTTACCTTGCCAATGACAGCCACATCCGGCTCACGGAGTTGTCTTATCACCGATCATGTGGTTGCTTGCCTCATTGTCCAGGTACCAGACAAGACAGGGGGCAGCCTTCTCCTCTACACCGCACAGTTCCAGCGCCCTCATCTTTTCCTCGTTCAGTAGGATGGCATCCTGCCACTCCTGCCGTTTCGGCACCAGCTCCTTCGACATCGTGAGCAGAAGGTTGGCTCAGTGTCATCCGTGCACGTGAGGTGTTGTAACATCCCAAATTTTTGACTTTTTATTTAGTTAATAGTGTTTATTTGCAATTTATGATTTTTTTAATTTTTTGGATTTATTTGGATTTTCTGGGATTTATTTGAATTATTTTAAATTAAAGTATATTGCCTTTTGTCAAAAACTAATTATAAATAGATAAGTTTAAAATAAAGTTTTTCCAAAAATATTTTATTTGAGTCCAGAATGTCTCAAAGTATTTTTGAGATTTTTCTGGGAATTTTCCTGATATCTTTGTTGCCCCAAATAAATCAAAGTATTTTTCTCTAATTATTTTAAAAGCTAAAATCAGAAAAATCGGTAGTAACAGTAACGGGCCGAGCCCATTACTGTGTGCTCTAGTAGCACGCTCGTGTGGCCCAACAGCTGAGCCCGCCTTCTAGAAGTCGCCGTCAGATTCTAATCCGACGGTGGAAATCGACCATGAAACCCTAGCGCGTGCAGGGAGTTTGGCCGCTTGATCTGCCGCGTGTCGCTCATCCGTGCGTCGTCCCCAATCCGTCTCCGAGTCGGACTCCAGGAGTTCCTGCCGTAGCCGCTGCGGACTCCTCGCCAAATCTCGCCTTATCCGGCTGCCGTGCGCTATAAAAAGGGGAGCACCGGGTGCGCAAAACCTCAAGCCGCAGAAGTCCCAAGCCCTAGCCTGTGGAGCACCGTGCAGCCGCCGCAATTGGAGTTTTCCCCGGAGCACCGCCGCAAGCCTTTCTTCGCCGATTAGCCGTCGTCGGAAGGTCGTCTCAGGTCGTCAGCTAGGCTAGCACGTCCGCCGCGTCAAGGCGCATCCCGTGCGCACCGTCGTCTCGCCGAAGCACTGCCAGGGAAGGAGTTCACCGTGAGGGCTGTCGCCGCCGGAGAAGAAGACTGCGTCGCCGTTGAACCGAAGCCTAAACCCCAAATCCGAGCACGTCATCAGATCGGCGACATCAAGGTGAGTCTGGAGGGGTGTCGCCTGCTCGTCGCCGGTAACCCTAGGTCCTCGTGCGCCGCCGGCTGAGGTGGCTTGATGCTTCGTCGACGCATGGCAGACATGTGGACATGATCACCTGCGTGGTGCTGGCGTGGTCACTGACATGTGCGTCGCGTCGGTGCCGAGTCAGTGCACAGTCAGCTGGTGTGGATCCCGCGCGTTAGTGGGAGGAAGCCACTTGGACCTGGCCCACCGTGGACCGATGATCCCCGTGGACCTAGTCCATGGACCGAGGGACACGGGTCACTTCCCGATCGATTCAGATCAGGGCTGATGTCACGCCTGCGCAATAAGGCGATTTTTCTTTTCAAAAATAATTCGGATATTATTGATTTTCCAATTTTATGAATTTTCAGGAATTTCAATCTTCCGAGAGCTCGTTCTCCCTCATACGAACTCCGATTGAGGTGATTCAAATTTCTAAAAATTTGTAAAATTGAGATCTATGCAGTGGTAGCTTTTGTTTGATTTTTGGAGTTCATTTTCTCTCTATTTTGGGTGTTTATTTGCTATTTCTTTTCGATTCGGGTAGACGTTGAGTTGTGCGAGGCTTCGGAGGAGGAATTAGCAACTCAAGATCAATTTCCAGATCAAGACCAGTAGCATAACCAAGGCAAGTTGTGTTTTGATCATGTTGGACCCATGTTTGCAAAATCGCTATTTTGTTTTACCTTATTGCATATTATTTCATGTGTAAAATGATTTCAACCTAAATTGGGATTTAGATATCATACTCTTTGAATTACACCCTACCTTGTCGATTGTATGCCATGATCCACTTGTCACCTTAGATTGGTTTACTATAGTTGGTTAATAATAAAATCAACATGGGATGGTTAGATCGGATTAGATTGCTTAGCCATGCCACATCATCACATGTACCTGAATTATTGATAAATAATCTTGACTAATGGAATATGGAACAATGTTATGAGCTTGTGTGTCATGTGTGGTCACACGATGAGATTGAGTTGTTGTGGCGATGGATGTCACGCAACGATATTGAATTGTTGATGGCATGTGGTGCTTGGTAATCAACTGGGGTGGTTATGATTTAGATCGGAGCAAGTGGCAAGGGCAAGTGTGCCTGGGTGGGCCGATGGGCAGAGGGTATGTGCAAGTCTTGCTTTGATCAACCCTAAGGACTTAACCTTGCGAGCCTTTGACCTGAGTCAATCATGCAACCACATGTCTGTTATGTGGCAGCCTAGTTGATTAATTTGCAATGTCTTAGCTTTAGTACTGCTTTGGTGGTGTGAGTCCGAGTTCACGGATCAACTCACTTGGCGCAAGAGGGGGGCCCTGTTCGGTGGTTCAGCTCATCAGTGTTGAAACCTCAGCGGGTAGTACTGGGTTAAGATGGTGCATTGTAAAGGCTTTGTTATGATCATTCGCCTGTGTGGTGCATGGTTGTATCGTGTGGGTAAAGTGCATAACCTCTGCAGAGTGTACAAACTATTCGGATAGCCGTGCTCATGGTATTGAGCAATGCTCGGAAATTGCAGTCAAGGGTTAGTTAATTAATTGGACAACTGAATGGGATGGCAGGATGCCATGTGGATAATGAAGCTTGACTTTGGTGGAAACTTGGTTTACTTGAATCATTGAATCCATTTATTGTTATTATTGGTTTTGCTGTCTTTTCAATCTATGTAATGTCTGTGTTCTTAAATGCTGCTTTACCGCAAATAAACCACATAGCCATTCTTTGGAATAAGCCTTGCATATAGCTATGGTAGGAGTGCATTCTGTGCACAACATGTTGAGTGCTTTTGTACTCACCCTTGCCATCGACAACAAGCAACAGTGGATGAATCATCGCCCATGTTGGAGGAGGATTTCCAGGAGGATACGAGTCACTAGGCCAATCCTTGTCAGTCGCCTGTGGTGTGCTGATGGGACATCTACGTCTTTTGCTATTTTCTGCTGCATTTGTCTTAGTTATTTTCAGTCTAGCCCTGAGTGGCTGAATAATGTAAGTGATCGTAAGATCATACACTAGTTATATTAAATAAATGAAGTCTTATTATTCTTATCGTTGTGTATGATGTGATGCTTACCAATGTTAAGCTGTGTGCACTAGCATTGATCACAGGATTAGTCTTGGTAAAATCTGATGGATTGAATTGGTGGTCGGGTCCTTCTGAGAGTGGTGTCGAGCATCTTGTTGTAGTACTTAATACTGGTTAGCATGGTGGTGTCCTAGGAGTGTCCAAAACTATTTTCTAAAGAAAAACCTAAATTATATTAAGATAACACTCTTGATTCTTCTTATTCTCCGCTTCTTGCCTTTGCTGAATTTTTATTTTCTGAGTGGCCGTTTGAGAGTTAAGGACTTATCTACTTCTCTTTTGAATAGATGAGGAGGCTGCAGACGTACGGAGAGCGTGAGGGTGGTTATGCCGCAGAGCTTTGGAGAGTGCTTCAAGTATTGGGAGGCTTCACCAGGCCGATGTATCGAGGCAGGAATTGGATCGTTAACGGAGTCACGAGAGGAGTGGCGTGCAAACTTTTAATCTATACCAGAGACATTGAGAAGGCAAGCCAACCTATCCACATCACCGTTGTGGAGGGGCACAGCGATCGCTTTGCGCCGATGCCGCCGGACCCGCCAGTGTACCCAACGGGAAGTTCCCATGGAGGGTGGTTGGAGGAGTGAGAGTCTTAGGGATAAGTCGAGACTTAAGTGTTGAGTCGCGTCAATAAGATAGTCTTACCATTTGTAATAGACGTTAAGGTTGTGTGCTTAGTTTGGTTCTTAATGTTTGCTAAGTGTGCAATATGTGTTGCATAACCCTTAGGCTTTTGTAAGCAACCATACCAAGTTAATTAATAAAGTTATATAAGTTTGGGTTTAACCTATTCCCCCGCCTTAGAAATTCTCGCATCTTACCTATGCTACCTCTACCTTCCCTAACCCAAGAAGCAATCAGCAGATGGTGAACACTCATGGCAACAATGGAGCATCAGGAAGTGGCCTTCGCCGGAATGACAGTTTCAATGAGGAAGTGCCACCGCAGCCAGTACCGCTAGTGGACATGCAGAACTTAGGAGCTTTCTTGGCAGCGCAGACTCAGCTCATGCAAACAATGATGCAGCAAATGCAGAGTACGGCCAGTCAAGCTACAGGCGGCAACAACGTGCAACAAGGCAACAATGGGCTGCGTCCTCACTCCAAGCTGTCAGACTTCATGAGGACCCGTCCTCCAACATTCTCAGGCAATGCTAATCCTTTGGAGGCCGATGATTGGTTGAGGACCATTGAGAGGAAGCTGCACATCACGCAGTGTGAGGGCAATGAGAAGGTATTATATGCCTCACACCAGCTGGAAGGAACTGCCGCAGAGTGGTGGGAGAACTACTGCGCCGCACATGAAGCCCCACAGGAGATTACTTGGGAGGAGTTCTCCGCTGCTTTCCGCCAATATCATGTGCCAGAAGGAATGATGGACCTCAAGAAGGAGGAGCTCAGGGCTTTGAAGCAAGGAGGCCAGTCAGTGGTGGAGTATCTGAACAAGTTTACTCAGTTGGCATGATATGCACCAGAGGATGTGGCTACAGATAAGGCTAGGCAATCCTATTTCTTGAAGGGTTTAAACTCGGACTACAGGTGAGACTGATCACCCATAACTTCCCTGATTTTCAGGAGTTGGTCAATAAGGCTTTGATTCTTGAGGACAAGCACAAGGAATTTGGTGAGGACCGTAAGCGCAGGATGGCTAGTCAAGTAGGGCGGCCTAATCAGTTCAGATTGAGGATGTCCCCCCAACAGTTTGCTAGGATTCAGTCGCAGTTGCCAGTCAAGATGTCAACTTCAACCTCTCGCCCCGCTAACCAGAATTTCCAGACACCAGTGCCAGGTGGCAATGCACCAGTAGGAAGTCAACAGTCTGTGGTCAAGAAATGCTACTCTTGCAATGAGCCAGGGCACTACGCCAATAAGTGTCCGAAGAGGGGAGGAATTACCCCGGTTCGCTTTAATTTGGGCACTAGTCCAGCCAAAGCTCTGGTGACAGGAGGAAACCGAGTGTCAGTGCAGGCAGGAGCAACACCTCAGTCAGCAGTGCGTGGGAGGATTAATCACATTACTGTAGATGAAACTCAAGAGGCATCAGACGTCGTACTGGGTAAGTTCTTGGTTAACTCAGTACCAGCTACTGTTTTATTTGACTCTGGAGCTTCGCATTCATTTGTTTCTCGGAGTTTTGCAATGAAGAATGGATTTGCTGTTAAGAATCTTAAATGTGTGCTTTTAGTCCAAGCCCCAGGATCTGAACTTCGGTCTAGCCTTGGGTGTTTGGGAGTAAAGTTGCTTATGAATGGGATAGAGCTCCTAGAAAATCTTATCCTATTAGATACCCAAACCTTGGATGTCATCTTAGGAATGGATTGGCTGTCCAAGCATAAGGCTGTTTTGGATTGTGGCCAAAGGATGGTATCCCTAGGAAGCCCTAGTGGCAAGAAAGTGGAAGTGCGTGCAACCACAGTTCGTGATGGTCAGTTAATGGTCAATAGTGTAAAGGTTGCTAATTGTCGGTGTTTCGTATAACTGGCAAGTAAATTTGTAAGTCAATGGGCCGCGCGCTCCCTCTCCATGATGGTTGACTTAGGGAACCCGAGATGTATATTGGTTCGGGCGGAATGTCCCTATGTCCAGTTCGTGGTGGTGATTCTTATTGCTCTGGGTGTAGCGGACTACAAGGGATTACAAGCGAGTGCTGAGGACAGGCCCTTAGCGCTCGTTTGAGTGAAGGAGCTCGAAAGTGTTTGCCTGGGTCGGAAGGCTCGTACTGAATCGAACGAGAAGGCTCCGGGTGCGAATATGGATCGAAAGAGAGAGCCCCCCTTTCCCTGAGGGTCCTGCCTCCCTTTATATAGACGGAGGGGCAGGTTACACGGGAGTTTGGAGAAAAAAGGTAGGGGTATGCTATGCGAGAGTCGATCTTGATCTGGTATTGGCGATTGACGAGTTCTTGTCCATCCCATGCTCAGGTTAGTAGACACAGCAGACGATGTCCGTTGGGAAGGTCTTGCCTGCCCTCTGTTACTTTGTCGAGATGATGGCGTTACTTCTGTGTGCCACTGTACCGCCTTGGGACAGAGCGCGCCTCTCCGCTGTGCCTGACGGGGTGAGGGGATAGGTGCTTGACTTAGCGTTTCCCCGGCCATCTTGGGATGGAGCCACCGGCCTCGGCATGGCCGTCGTGTCCACGGGGCAGGTGACCAGCTTAAGGCCGATCGGTGACACGGCGGGGGTCGTGGAGTCGGAGCTCGTTAAGTGCGACCTATGGCGGTCGGGACTTCGAATGCGTCAGAGCCTGCGGCGGGTCGAGCATCTTCTAGCGAACTGGGCGTGGTCGTGGGTCGCCGTGGCCAGCGGGGCCTAGAGCTGGGCCCAAGGTGGGTTATTTGGTGTTCCAACCAATATTTATGGATAATCCCATCTATGAGGGACGAAGGGTTGTGGCAGTATCCCCTCCAGCGCCTTGCATCGCCTCTAGTCCGGCTGTAATGTATTGACGACCGAGGGATATACGATTTTGAAATAGATGTATACCTTGCTGTGGGGTACCCCCTGTATGAGTATTCGTCAGTAGCCCCTGGGGCCGTCCTGAAATGCAGGTGTTCCTGGATGGGCCCATCGTCTTCCGTCGGCAGGATCTCCTCGGAAGCACGGCGATGCAGAACGAAGCAACAGGCCCTTTCGGGGGTGGTCACCCTGGTCGGCCAGGCCCCCGAGCCCCCGAGCAGCTCGGAGAGCTGGTCAGGGGGTTACACTGGTCGGCCAGAAATCCGACTGAGCGAACCGAGTGGACTTGATCGACCGTGAGCCCCCAAGTGGATCGGATGGCTGCTTTGGATGGCGGGATCCGACCGACTTGGTCAGCCGGTTTCGGCCAAGTCTTGTGGCGCTTTTCGGTGGAGTGTAGCCCGGCGGTCGGAGAGCTGGTCGGGGGGTTACCCCTAGTCAGCGCGGTTGTTTAGATGCCTCGGGGGAAGTTTGAGTCGTCTGAGTGCTCGCTTTACGTCGTAGCTGGACGTGGCCGTGGTCGGCAGGGACGCCCAGATGCCTTCGCGAGAGGTTCTGGTTCCCGAATGCTCGTTTTACGTCATAGCTCGACGTGGCCGTGGGTCAGCACAGACGAACAAGCGCCTCGGGCGTGGTTTAAGTGTCCGGATGCTAGTTTTACGTCGTAGCTAGACGCATCGGAGTCGGCGTGGACGACCAAAATGCCTTAGGCGTGGTTTAAGTGTCCGGATGCTAGTTTTACGTCGTAGCTAGACGAGCTTGCAGGGCTGGTTTTACGCCGGAGCTAGGCGAAGGGCGTCCGTCCCGAGTCCTCATCGGGCGAGGCTATCTATGAGAGGAGAGGCCGCTGTCGATCCCACATGTACGCCCCGTCCGCAGGTGTGGGACCTGGAGGGGGTGAGCAAACGCGTGTTTACCATACGTCGGCCGAACACTGTGCTCGTGGAGCTACTAACGTGTTATCCGAGTGGGCCCTAGAGATCACGCGACCTCCGAGCGGACGATCCCTACGTCGGGTATCCGACCCGCTGGGGGCGACCCATAAAAAACCTTTCTTTACTCGATCCGTCTGGGACCGGACGTCCGCCGACTGAGGCGCGGCTGCCGCCACCCATCGATGGGTTCCGCGGGAGAGTTTGAAGTATGGTCTCGGACAAGAGTTTAGGCGATTGGGTCGTCCGCCGACCCAACTAGAGACCCACCGAGGGTTCGCCTTGCCCTCACCCCTCACTCGATTTGCGTCGGGCGACCCTGGATCCATTTGGTGGATCAGGGCTTTGGAACCCGCTGCGCCAGTACTAGGCCCTGGCGAAGGCAGTTGGAATTTCTCACCACCTCGAGGCCGTAGCAGCCCGACAGACTTTTTATACCTGTTGCGGCCTAGTCGATCCGGCCGGGCGGAGTTTGAAGGTTGAGGCGTCCACAGGCGGTGCCACGTGTCCCTGCGAGCATTTAATGCGTCGCGGGAGTTTTAATGTGAAGCGAAATGATTGGGGGTGATACGTCTCACCAGCGGCGCGGCGTGGCAGTCTGACGGGACGGGCGACGCTTCATCCGAGAGGAGGTCCACTTGACTGGCGTCCGCCCGATCGGTGCGTGTTTGGCCGTTGCCTGTTTTGGCTGGCGCCTGTTCGGCGCCTATAAATTCGACGTGGGGGTTGCTGGGGCACGCTCCTGCTCCCGCCTTTGCCGCCTCTCTTGCTTTTGCTTTCCCCGCTCTCCAGCCTTTGCCTGAGACGAAAGAGCGAAAAGGAAGCCAGAGAGTTCCTCACCTTCCCCCTTCTCACCACTTGCATCTTCGGAGATGTCGTGGTGGAGTGCTTCTTTCGGCCAGGCGCTCAAGGCACGGAGAGAAGGGTTCCTCCCGCAGAGATGCCTCGGGATGGCGAGTGCCGACGAGGCGCTGGGCGCCATCTCCGAGGTAACCCGCCCGATCGGCACGGTAAGCAGAACCGAACCCCAGCTTCAGCTTTCGACTTGTCTCGGCAGTTGGCAGCTTAATAAAGCGCTTGCATTCTTGCAGCAACTGAAAATCCGGTCGGGGGAAAAGGCGGGGTTCCTCCCGGTCCTGCATGGCCGAAGGACGGCAAGCGAGGAGGGCGACTGCTTGTGCTCCGAGCTACATGATGCTCGGGAGGCCCTGGTGCGCGAGCGGGTGGAGGCGGCGGGGGCTCGCCGTGAGCTTGAGTCTCTCCTGGTGGCGGCAAACAGCGCAAAGGACGCTGCCGTTGCCGCAGAAGAAACTGCATGGTTGGAGGTGACCCGCCTCCAGGGTGAGCGCGACCAGGCTCGGGAGGAGTTGGACTCTGCGAGGAGGGGCGCTGAGCGCGAGCAGGAGGCCCGGGCTAAGGTCGAGGAGGATCTCCGTCGTCAGGTGGCCTCCGCGGCTGGTAAGCAACCCAGCCATGGTTCAGTTTCTGCGGTCGTAGATCGCCGGGCATGCTTTTTTATATTGCTTCGATCCACAGAGATGTAGAAGAATCTTTGTGGCGCCGTGGAGGCGCGGGAGTTGGTGGTGGAGGAACGCGACGCGGCAGTCACGGCGAAGGGACTGGCGGAACAAAAGCTGTCCGAGCAGACCGCTGAACTGACGGCCCTTCGTGGGGCCAGCCAGGAGGTCTGCAACCGGGTATTTGGAACCACCGCGCAGAGTCCAAGCTTGCTTGCCGCCGCGCTAGCCTGCGTGCCGGAACACGTCGAGCGTTCGTTGAGTGTAGGAGTTGAGCTTGGGGCTACTTCGGCGCTTGTCTTCGTCGTTTCCCACTACGACGGCATTGACCTTGCCGCTGTCAGCGGCGGGGTCGCCGCGGACCGGACCGACGAGGAGGTTGCCGATTTCAATACCCAAGTCGACCCGCACGCCACAGTGATTGCCAACCGGATACCGCCACGGAGCATCCTCCACCGGGAGCGGGAAGAAAGTTAGATATTTTGATTTTTGTAATGCAATAACCTCGTCGTGTAATGAACTGGAGTTTGTTTTGGCGCTCTGGCCAGTCGGGCCAACCCGTAGGTTCGGCTCTTGCTGTTTACACTCTCCTACTGTGATGAACATCTTACGACCAGAGCCTTAGAAACCGCGGGGGTTATTTAAGCGTAGGTCGGTACGTTATCACTTTTGAGAAAAGCACAAAAATAGAGCGGGAACTTAGGGGCGAAACATTCGCTAGCACCTGACGCGGAAGTGGAGTGTTCCCGACTAGCTATGGTTCGCACCGCACGGGCAGTTCCTTCTTCCGCAAAGCACTACTTCGGAACCGTAGCCGCTGGGGCGTAGGCCGTAGCGCTTGGGTCGAGAGGGTTACCGCTAGGGAGGACAGGGTAGCCAACCGGGTCACTGACCCACGTGAGCGTATGAACTTAAGCATAAACCGTTCATCTGTACTTGCGCGGGAAAGGAGTATTCCCGACCAGCTGAGGTTCGCACCGCACGGGCACTTCCTTCTTCCGCGAATCACTACTTGAATTTGTGGCGGTAGGGTGGGCCGTGGCGCTTAGGTCGAGAGGTTACCGCTAGAGAGGCAAGAATGGCAGTTGGGTCACCGACCAGTGTAAGTGTGTGAACCTGTAGCCCCCGAGCGGTGTGTGGGGACCAAGCTTGCGGTCGCCACGCAGCATTTGAACTCGGAGGAGTGAAAAACGGATGCGGAAAAAGCTTTAAGGAAAGGATTGCCTTAACTTTTTATTCCGCGCGTTGGAGACATCGTGGTTGTTGGGCCCCTTGCTCAGCTCTTCGCCGGGGCGGTCGAGCCAATGGGCCTTCTGCCACTCTGGTGCCGCCATGGCCCATCCGGGCCTTTCTTCGTTTTGTCGTGGCGGCCAGTCGGCCGAAGCTGAAACGAAGAACGCGGGCGCCACGGCGGCGATATCCTTCCTCCCCCCGCCATCCCATCGCATTTTAATGCGCAGTGGGAGAGGTGGAAAGGACACGTCCCGTTGTGTGGGACGTGGAGTTAATGTGTGCACGGCGCGCCAGCCGGGGTGACGCCCGCTTGGACCGCTCCGCCCCACCTCTATAAAAACGGCAGGAGGGTCGTGAGAGCGACCACGTTTGGCCATTTACTCTTGCCTCTTCGCCTCTTCGCACTTTCCTGCAGCGCGAGAGGAAGGAGTTCTTGCATCTTGAACACCTGATGGCGAGCGGCGGTGACGACCGGAGAGCTGGCAAGCGGGAGGCAGCAGCGGGCCCACAGGGTTCCGACGCCAAGATGCCTCGAAGGAGAGTAGGGCTCGTATTGCCCTCGACGATCTTCCGCATCCGGAACCCCCTTGCGGAGTGAGTGCCTTTCGTTTGGCCATGGGATGGCTTTGATTTCACTTTGCCGACGTCGGGCTGTTCCTTCCTCCTCCCAGCGTTTCTGGCTCGGGCTCGGGTCAACCGCTGGCTGCACCCCCGGCAGCCGTCTCGGTGAAGGAGGTTGCCGCCGGAGCTGCCTCCGACGCCCACCTGACCGCGCTGGGCGGTCCTTCTGCGACGGGGGCTCGGGCTGCGGCCATGGTGACGCGGATGGAGGCTTCCTTGCGCCTTCAAGCCGCGGCGGCCACCGCCCAGGAGGCGGAGGTATCGTGGCAGCGAGCTCGGCTTCGGGCCACCGAGGAGGAGCTCGCCAAAACGCGAGAGGAGGTGCTGGCGCAGCGGGTTCGGGCCGAGGCCGCCGAGAAGGAGCTGGCCAAGACGCATGAGGAGCATTGGACCACGCGCGATAACCTCATGTCCATGCTCGGCCCGGCCTTCGAGGGCATGGCCAGGAGCTTAAGGCCGTTAGGCGAGGCAAAACCCTTGGGCGTACTCCGTTGCGATCGCCGGCCTCATCTGGCGGCGATGCCTGGCGACCTGCCCGCGCCTTCTGTGGCGTTCCGTTCGCGGCGAAATCACCGTCGGCGTGGCGAATGCGTCTTTGGTGTCTTTGCACCAGCCGCGACGCCTCCTTCAACCCGGACGCGACCGTCACCGGGGTCGAAGGCGACGCAGACCAGGCGCGGGCCAGAGTGTGGGCTGCGATGGAGACGGTTGTAGGGCTTTGCGCGGTCGTCGTGAACAGTGATAGCTCCGATGATGACGATGCCACTGAGTGAGAGCCCTTCAGGCGCCCTCACCTTACTTTTGCTTTCGTGGGATGTAATGCATGCACTCCTTATGTCATGGATTTTGGGGACTTTGCCTGGTATTTCGCATTTCATTTCTGCGATGAGCACTCGTCGAACGACCGTAGCCCTTAGGAACCCATAGGGTCGTTATAGCATAGGTCGGAGCGCTAACGCTTTGAAGAAAATGCAAAAATAGCCAGGGACTTAATAGCCCCAAGATGCGTGCCGGATCGATCGCGAGTCGCCCCGCATGGGCACTTCCTTCTTCCGCAAGACACTACTTCGCAACCGTAGTAGCTGGGGCGTAGGCCGTAGTGCTTGGGTCGAGAGGGTTACTGCTCGCGAGGGACCCGATGGTTGGTCGGGGTGCCGACTTTAGCAAGCGTGGAAGCACGCAGCCCCCGAGTCGTGTGCGAGGACCAGGATGTGGTCAGCACGCAGCGCTTTGAACCCGGGGGGATTGATGGAAACACGCGGGCAAAGACTAAGTTTAGGGATAGAATCTCCTTAACTTCTCGATGCTCCACGCGTTTGGTACGACGTTGCCATCGGCATCTTTGAGTCGGAAGGTGCCGGGTCGGGGGACTTCCATGACGGTGTATGGCCCTTACCACGGAGGGGACAGCTTGTGTCTGCCAACGTTGGACTGAACCTGGCGCAGGACCAGGTCGTTGACGCTGAAGGACTGACCCCGAACTTGACGACCGTGGTAGCGCCGTAGTGTTTGGTGGCCTTTGGCCGACCGCAGAATTGTCTTCACCGACCAGGACGAAGGATTTTGCCCGCCGAGCGAGGCACCGGGCCTCGGTGGAGTCGGCGGGAAGCGATCCATCAGTCGGCCGGTCGATGAAGGGTTTTCTCCAGTCGGAGTCGGCAACCGGCATGCGGCGGCCCAACCTGGACGTCTTTGCGTCCGACCGGCCGGCGGTCGGAGCGGCTGCGTTCGGAGAGTCGGTCGGCTGCTCGGCTGACGAGTCCAGTCAAACGGGAGGCTTGTAGAGGTAGGAGACAAAGACCCCTGGCGGGATTGGTCCCCGGCCTTCGGCAGTATGCTGCCACGCGGGCGTTGCGAGGCTCCGAAGCCTTCACGACTTGGTCGACGACAAGCTTGGGGTCGCCGTGTACACAGAGTCGGCGCACGCCGAGGTCGGCAGCGACCCAGAAACCACTGACGAGTGCCTCGTACTCAGCGACACTGTTGGTTGCGTCGAAGTGGCTCGAGGAAGCCCCCGAGCGATGGGAGCTGGGGCCTTGCGTGTACTGCACGGCCGCACGCTCCACCAATCCCCAGAGGTTCTGGTACTTGAACTTTGCCTTCGGATCTTCGGGCTCGGGGATGCCGCGGAGCGGCATTGTTACTGCGGCGACATTTCGGCTAGCGTGGGGGGAGAACGGAAGACCGTCGGACCCCTCGGCCGGTTGGCGATGGACCTGGCGTGCGTTCGCACGTGCGCCAGGCATATGTGAGGGCTCGGGCTGGTGCTGCCCAGTCGACTGGAGCTTGTCGGTGGGCTGTTGAGCCTCGGTATTGGCTTCTTCTGAAGCTCAGTGCGGACGAGTGAGGACCCTCGCCACCTCCTACGCCTCGGCGCGCCGGGTGGCGGTTCCCGGACTTGGAGGGGTCGCGGCCAGGTCATTCGCGCCCGCCATGTTGCACTCTCGAGAGTACAACACGTCTGTGGTGTGCTCCGCATCGAAGCTGGAGTCGTCGCTGGAGGAGACCTCCAACGGCTCGTAGACAGAGGCTGGCGCGTAGCCAACCATCGCCATGAGCCGTGAGCCTGCGGGGGGCGGCATTATCGCCAGCGCAGGCTCGCGCGTGCCGCTGCTAGAGGTGGTGCAGCGCCTGAGAAGTTCTGGCGTCGAGATCCGCGTAGGGGCCTCGAGCCAGAGGTCGCTGAGGGCATCGGCGATGGGGTCCAGGCTCCTAGTGGAGGCCTGGAGCTGAGAGGTGGCGAGGACGAGCACGAGCTCTCCCGCCGGAGCGGCGACAGGGTCGAGGGGGCTGAAGCGGACCCCGCTCCCTAACGCAAATGCGCCATTGTGAGCGAAGAAAGCCATCAAGGAGGTGACTGGGAGTCCGAAGACGAAGACGATGTGTGAGGCCCCTACAGTCATGCCAACGGTGTTTAAATATAGCCGAAAAGTAAATTTGTAAGTCAAGGGCGCGCTCCCTCTCCTTGATGGTTGACTCAGGGAGCCCGAGATGTATACTGGTTCGGGCAGAATGTCCCTACGTCCAGTTCGTGGTGGTGATTCTTATTGCTCTGGGTGTAGCGGACTACAAGGGATTAAAGCGAGTCTTGAGGCGGGCCCTTAAGCGCTCGTCCAGTGAAGGCTTCGGGAGTGTTTGCTTAGGTCGAAGGCTCGTCTTGAATCGAGCGAAAGGCTCGGAGTGCGGATATGGATCGAAAGAGCCCCCCTTTACGAGGTCCTGCCTCCTTTATATAGGCGGAGGGGCGGGTTACACAGAGTTTGGAGAAAAAAAGGTAGGGGTATACTCGCCGAGAGTCCTGGGTCTTGATCTGGTATTTGGCGATTGACAGTTCTTGCCCATCCATGCAGGTTGGTTGACACAGCAGACGGTGTCCCATTGAAAGGTCTTGCCCTCTGTCCTTTGTCAAATCTTGGCGTTGCCCGTACCGCCTTGGGACGGAGCGCGCCTCTCCGTTGTGCCTAACGGGGTGAGGGGACAGGTGCTTGACTCAGCGTTTCCCCGGCCATCTTGGGACGGAGCCACCGGCCCCGGCATGGTCGTCGTGTCCACGGGGCAGGTGACCAGCTTGAGGCCGATCGGTGTGGCGAAGTCGTGGAGTCGGGCTCGTTGGGTGCCCGACCCTCGGCGGTCGGGACTCATGGTCGCGTCGACCTGCGGCCGGGTCAGAGCGTCTCTGGCGGGCCTGGACGTGGGTCCTTCATAGCCCGGCGGGGCCTAGAGCTGGGCCCAAGGTGGGTTATTTGGTGTTCCAACCAATATTTAGGGATAATCCCATCTGTGAGGGACGGAGGGTTGCGGCAGTATCCCCTCCAGCGCCTTGCATCGCCTCCAGTCCGGCTGTAATGTATTGATGACCAAGGGATATACGATCTTGAAATAGATGTATACCTTGCTGTGGGGTACCCCCTGTATGAGTATTCGTCACTAATCTAGAATATTGGCCAGTGGTTAAAAATTTTCCAGAAATATTCCCTGAAGATTTGCCAGGCACGCCGCCAAATCGGGACATCGAGTTTGTCATTAAGTTAGTACCTGGAATAGCACTAATAGCAAAGAGGCCGTATCGGATGCCAACCGATGAGCTAGTGGAGATGAAGAAGCAGATTGAAGAATTGCTTGAGAAAGGTTTCATTCGACCAAGTTCTTCGCTATGGAGAGCGCTAGTGTTGTTCGTCAGGAAGAAAGATGGAAGTCTAAGGATGTGCATTGATTATCGTGTACTTAATGAAGTGACGGTCAATAATAAGTACCCCTTGCCTAGGATTGATGATTTGTTTGATCAATTGAGAGGACTAGGAGTTTTTTCCAAGATAGATCTCAGATCAGGGTATCATCAGCAAAGGATCCGAGCAGAAGATATTCCAAAGACTGCATTCTCTACTCGTTATGGACATTATGAGTTCACAGTCATGTCTTTTGGACTGACAAATGCCCCTGCATACTTCATGAACATGATGAATAAGGTATTCATGGAATATTTGGATAAATTTGTGGTTGTCTTTACAGACGATATCCTTGTGTACTCCAAGTCAGAAGAAGAGCACGCAGAGCATTTGAGATTGGTTTTGGAGAAGTTGCGAGAACAACAGTTGTATGCTAAATTCAGTAAGTGTGACTTTTGGAAAGAGAAGGTGGAATTCCTTGGCCATGTAATGACCGCTAAAGGAGTCGCTATGGATCCAAGTAAAGTGGAAGCTGTGTTGCATTGGGAACAACCGAAGACAGTTACCCAGATCCGTAGTTTTCTGGGAATGGCAGGATATTACCGTCGGTTCATAGAAGGATTTTCGACGATTGCGAGACCCCTTACGCAATTGTTGAAGAAAGAGAAAAAGTTTGCGTGGACGCTAGAGTGCGAAAAGAGTTTTCAGGAGCTAAAGAAGCGGTTAACATCTGCACCTGTGTTAGTATTGCCTGATGTGCAGAGCAGTTTCGACATTTATTGTGATGCCTCAAGGCAGGGTCTTGGTTGTGTGTTAATGCAGAATGGCAAGATAGTGGCCTATGCGTCAAGGCAGTTGAGGCCGCATGAAGGGAATTATCCGACGCATGATCTAGAGTTAGCTGCCGTAGTGCATGCTTTAAAGATATGGCGTCATTATCTCATTGGGAATAGATGTGAGATATATACAAACTATAAGAGTCTAAAGTATATATTCACCCAGTCAGATCTCAATATGAGGCAGAGAAGATGGCTAGAATTGATTAAGGATTATAATGTTGGAATTCATTACCATCCTGGAAAAGCCAATGTGGTAGCCGACACTCTGATTCGTAAAAGCCACAGTGTAAATATGATGACAGCAAGCGATCAACCAAAGTTGTGTGAGGAATTTCAGAGGTTGAGATTAGAGGTTATACCGTAGGATTTGTAGCTGCCTTGGAAGTAAAACCAACCCTAGAGGATCAAATCAGGGATAGGCAGAGTAAAGATGAGAAAATCAGCAAGATCAAATCCAAGAAAGAAGAGGGATTAGCAGAGGATTTTCCGATGGATGAACAAGGAACCCTGTGGTTTAAAGGTCGAATTTGTGTGCTGAACAAGAAGGAGCTTAAGCAATTGATTCTTGAGGAAGCACACGATTCTAAGTATTCCATCCATTCGGGGAGTGCCAAGATGTATCAAGACCTTAAAAAGAGATTCTGGTGGCCGAGTATGAAGCGTGAAGTAGCAGAGCATATTGCATTGTGTATGTGTGCCAAAGGGTAAAGGCGATGCACCAAAAGCCCGCAGGAATTTTGTAGCCATTAAAGATCCCAGAATGGAAATGGGAGGAAATTGGAATGGATTTCATCACTGGGTTGCCCAAGACTCAGAGAGGCTATGATTCAATATGGGTTATCATTGATCGGTTGACCAAAGTTGCTCACTTCATCCCAGTAATGACAACCTATTCTGGGGATCGATTAGCAGAGTTATACATGTCAAGATTTGTATGTTTGCATGGAGTGCCCAAGAAGATTGTGTCAGATCGAGGTACCCAATTTACCTCAATATTTTGGGATAAACTGCATGAAGCGATGGGGACTCATCTAAATTTTAGCACCGCTTATCATCCGCAGACAGATGGTCAGACAGAACGAGTAAATCAGATTTTAGAGGATATGTTGAGAGCTTGTGCGATATCTTACGCTACATCTTGGGATAAATGCTTGCCATATGCAGAGTTCAGTTATAACAATAGTTATCATGCTAGTTTGCAGATGTCACCATTTGAGGCCTTATATGGTCGTGCCTGTCGTACCCCGTTAAATTGGAATGAAACGGGGGAGCGTTCAGTGTTTGGGCCCGAAATTTTCAGGGAGGCCGAAGAGCAAGTTGCCATGATCAGGGAAAGGCTGAAAACAATGCAGTCGAGGTAGAAGAGCTACGCTGACAATCGCTGACATGATTTGAGTTTTGAACCTAATGACTTCGTGTCTCTCAGAGTCACTCCCCTTAAAGGTGTAAAAAGATTCCATGCCAAAGGGAAGCTTGCACCCAGGTTTGTTGGGCCGTATGAAATATTGAGCCGTCGAGGAGAGGTTGCGTATCAGTTGGAGTTACCACAGTCATTAGCAGGTGTGCATGATGTGTTCCATGTGTCACAGCTCAAAAAGTGTCTCAGAGTGCAAGCAGAGCAGACGCCGTTGGAAGCAATCGAGTTGCAAGAGGACCTGACCTATAAAGAGCAGCCGATCAAGATTTTGGATGTGATGGAGCGTAAGACTAGAAACAAGTCTGTTCGCTTTTGCAGAGTTCAATGGAGCAATCACTCAGAGAACGAAGCAACACAGGGCCTTGAAAAGAGAACCTAAAAGCGGAATTCCCAAACCTATTCTCTAGAGCGACCACAGAATCTTGGGGTCGAGATTACATTAAGGGGAGGTTTGTAACATCCCAAATTTTTGACTTTTTATTTAGTTAATAGTGTTTATTTTCAATTTGTGATTTTTGTGAATTTTCTGGATTTATTTGGATTTTCTGGGATTTATTTGAATTATTTTAAATTAATGTATATTGCCTTTTGTTAAAAACTAATTATAAATAGATAAGTTTAAAATAAAGTTTTTCCAAAAATATTTTATTTGAGTCCAGAATGTCTCAAAGTATTTTTGAGATTTTTCTGGGAATTTTCCTGATATCTTTATTGCCCCAAATAAATCAAAGTATTTTTCTCTAATTATTTTAAAAGCTAAAATCAGAAAAATCGGTTGTAATAATGTGGGCGAGCCCATTCTTTGTCTTGGCGCTTCTTGACCTTTCGTCTTGACCCAAGCGAGCTTGCCTTCTAGAAGCCGCAGTCAAATTCTAATCAAGCGGTGAAGCGACCATGAAACCCTAAGCGCGTCTTGAGGTTTGGCCTTTGATCGCGCGTGTCGCCCATCCATGCGTCGTCCCCAATCCGTCTCCAAGCCGGACTCCAGGAGTTTATGCCGTAGCCGCCGCGGACTCCTCGCCAAATCCTGCCTTATCCGGCCACCGTGCGCTATAAAAAGGGGAGCACCGGGTGCGCAAAACCTCAAGCCGCAGAAGTCCCAAGCCCTAGCCCGTGGAGCACAGCGTAGCCGCCGCAATTGGAGTTTTCCCCGGAGCGCCGCCACGAGCCTTTCTTTGCTGATTAGCCACCATCGGAATGTCGTCTCGAGACGTCAGCTAGGCTTGCACGTCCGCTGTGTCAACGCGCATCCCGTGCGCACTGTCGTCTTGCCGAAGCACTGCCAGGGAAGGAGTTCACCGTGAGGGCCGTCGCCGCCAGAGAAGAAGACCGCGCCGCCGTTGAACCGAAGCCCGAACCCCAAATCCGAGCACGTCATCAGATCGGGACATCAAGGTGAGTCTGGAGGGGTGTCACCCGCTCGTCGCCGGTGACCCTAGGTCCTCGTGCGCCGTCGGCTGAGGTGGCTTGATGCTTCATCAACGCGTGGTAGGCACGTGGATGCGATCACCTGCGTGGTGCTGGCGTGGTCACTGACATGTTCATCGCGTCAGTGCCAAGTCGGTGCACAGTCAGCCGGCGTGGGTCCCGCGCGTCAGTGGAAGGAAGTCGCTTGGACCTGGCCCACCGTGGACTGATGAGGCCCGTGGACCTAGTCCATGGACCGAGGGACACGGGTCGCTTCCCGATCGGTTCAGATCAGGGTTGACGTCACGCTAACGTCACGCCTATGCAATAAAGCGATTTTTCTTTTCAAAAATAATTTGGATATTATTGATTTTCCAATTTTATGAATTTTCAGGAATTTGAATATTTCGAGAGCTTGTTCTCCCTCATACGAACTCTGATTGAGGTGATTCAAATTTGTAAAAATTTGTAAATATGAGATCTATCCAGTGGTAGCTTTTGTTTGATTTTTAGAGTTCATTTGCACTCTATTTTGGGTGTTTATTTGCTATTTCTTTTTGATTCGCGTAGATGTTGAGTTGTGCGAGGCTTCGGAGGAGGAATTAGCAACTCAAGATCAATTTCCAGATCAAGACCAGGAGCTTAACCAAGGCAAGTTGTGCTTTGATCATGTTGGACCCATGTTTGCAAAATTGCTATTTTGTTTTACCTTATTGCATATTATTTCATGTGTAAAAATGATTTCAACCTAAATTGGGATGTAGATATCATACCCTTTGAATTACACCCTACCTTGTCGATTGTATGCCATGATCCACTTGTCACCTTAGATTGGTTTACTATAGTTGGTTAATAATAAAATCTACATGGGATGGTTAGATCGGATTAGATTGCTTAGCCATGCCACATCATCACATGTACCTGAATCATTGATAAATAATCTTGACTAATGGAATATGGAACAATGTTATGAGCTTGTGTGTCATGTGTGGTCACACGATGGGATTGAGTTGTTGTGGCGATGGATATCACGCAACGATATTGAATTGTTGATGGCACGTGGTGCTTGGTAATCAACTGGGGTGGTTATGATTTAGATCGAAGCAAGTGGCAAGGGCAAGTGTGCCTGGGTGGGCCCGATGGGCAGAGGGTATGTGCAAGTCTTGCTTTGATCAACCCTAAGGACTTAACCTTGCGAGCCTTTGACCCGAGTCAATCATGCAACCACATGTCTATTATGAGGCAGCCTAGCTGATTAATTTGCAATGTCTTATCTTTAGTACTACTTTGGTGGTGTGAGTCCGAGTTCACGGATCAACTCACATGGCGCAAGAGGGGGGCCCTGTTGTGGTGGTTCAGCTCATCAGTATTGAAACCTCAGCGGGTAGTACTGGGTTAAGATGGTGCATTGTAAAGGCTTTGTTATGATCATTCGCCTATGTGGTGCATTGTTGTATCGTGTGGGTAAAGTGCATAACCTCTGCAGAGTGTACAAACTATTTGGATAGCTGTGCTCACGGTATTGAGCAATGCTCGGGAATTACAGTCAAGGGTTTGTTAATTAATTGGACAACTGAATGGGATGGCAGGATGCCATGTGGATAATGAAGCTTGACTTAGGTGGAAACTTGGTTTACTTGAATCATTGAATCCATTTATTGTTATTATTGGTTTTACTGTCTTTTCAATCTATGTAATGTATGTGTTCTTAAATGCTGCTTTACCGCAAATAAACCACATAGCCATTCTTTGGAATAAGCCTTGAATATAGCTATGGTAGGATTGCATTCTGTGCACAACTTGTTAAGTGCTTTTGTACTCACCCTTGCCATCGACAACAAACAACAGTGGGTGAATCATCGCCTGTGTTGGAGGAGGATTTCCAGGAGTATACGAGTCACTAGGCTAATCCTTGTCAGTCGCCTGTGGTATGCTGATGAGACATCTACGTCTTTTGCTATTTTTTGCTGCATTTGTCTTAGTTATTTTTAGTCTAGCCCTGAGTGGCTGAATAATGTAAGTGATCATAAGATCATACACTAGTTATATTAAATAAATGAAGTCTTATTATTCTTATTGTTGTGTTTGATGTGATGCTTACCGATGTTAAGCTGTGTGCACTAGCATTGATCCTGGGACTAGTGCGGTAAAACACAATGGATTCGAATTGGTGAATTCGGGTCCTTACAGGTGTGCCTCGTCCTCCTTCTTCGGAGCCTTGTATTCAGATGCATAGTGGCCCATCTTGTCACAGTTGAAGCAGCAGTTGTGGCCATTGCTGCCTGAGCCATTCCCGCCGTCCTTACGTGGCAGCCCACTCTGGCCTCCCCTACCACATCCTCTGCCACGTCTGCGTCCACCCTGGCCGCAGTTGCTGCTATCTGTAGAAGCATGGAATTTACCCTTGTTGCTTGATGAGGAGTCGTGGCCATCCTTGTTCTGCCGTGCCTCCCACTTTGCCTGAGTGAGCAGAAGTTGGCCATCACAACTGTTGATGCAGCCTGGCTTCTATAGATGAACTCATTCTTTGTAGGTCTTCAACTGCCCCACAACCTCCTCGAACGGCATCGTGTTGATGTTGTCGAACTGCTCAACAAGGTGTTGAACATCTTCTTGACCAGTGCGGCGTCGTCAAGTGTCGCCCCCAAATTGGCATACCTCATCAATATGCCATTGAGCCTCCCAGCGTACTGGTACAGGGTCTCCCCTCCTGCATGCGCATGGCGTTAAAATCACTTTTCAATGTCTGCAGCTGTGCATTCTTGACACGATCTGAGCCAATGAACCTTGTTTTGAGACAGCTCCAAACCTGCTTCGCTGTCTTCTTCTTCGCGACCTGCATTAGGAGATCCCCCGGGAGTGCTTGAAGAAGATGCGCTCTCGCCGCCTTGTCCTTCCTCACATCCATGGTCGCACCGACTGTCGGTTCGATGACTTCCCAGATGCCCTGGGCATCCATCATGGCTTCCACCCTGATCGCCCAGCTGGTGTAGTTGGTTGCCGTCAAATGCAGGTAGTGGAACGGCATGGCGCCGTTCTCCTTGGGCACCTCCCTGTGGGTGACGATGGACATCGGCTCACTACGAAGAATCTTGGGCATGCAACACCCCACGCTCTGATACCAGATGTTCATTCTTACCTCAGGATCACACATACACGCCCTATATACTATAGCTAATCCAACAAAGTTTAGAAAATAGAAACGGGGAAGAACAAAACTAAATATTTTTGGGCTATCATCTCCTCCTTTTTGTTAATTTGTAGAGTATGATTACAAATTATATAGCAACACCTAGCTACTTATGGAATTCATAAAAATAGAATCATGCCATCCCGCGATCCTTCAGACTTGGACTCGATCTAAACATTCTAAACATGGACATGGTATGATACAGACCAGGAGTTCGGGGCTACCCCAGGATTAAGTCCAACAAGTAGATGAGCCTGTGAGCCAGGGCTGATGGTCATATCAGTGAGGCCGGGCTCGGCTCGAGTTTGCGCACTGGGGCAACCAGGCAAGGCACAGGTGTCGACGAGGGAGGAGCCGAGTGGGAGTCTGGGCAACCCCGCGGGAAAGGCCGGTAGGCAGCCCAAGCCCAGAGAGGAGGTGAGCATGGCAGGCTCGGCACAGGTGTCGACGAGGGAGGAGCCGAGTGGGAGTCTGGGCAACCCAAGCCCAGAGAGGAGGTGAGCATGGCAGGCTCGGCCGCAACCAGTCCGGCGTGAGGAGGCGCCATGCCAACCCCGCGGGAAAGGCCGGTAGGCAGCCTAGTGGCACACGTAGGGAGGAAGAGGGCTAGGCCGACTAGCGGACAGCTTTGGCGGTGTGCTACGCAGGGCACCAACCATGGGGCCAGCCCAAAAACGGCAGCCATGCAGGATGAAGGAGCTTGGCCACCAGGCCAAAGGGGCACCAAATCCAAGACAGCTAGAGCCTTGGCTGTGGCAGTACAGGAGAGCTAGAGATGGCCAGCCAAATCAAAACAAGAACGGGAGAGATGCAAGGAGAGCTACACAATGAGGAAAAAAGGAAATGAGAGGAAGGAGCTAGAAGGTTTTAGAAATTTTTTAATAATACATTTTTTATTCAAATTGCAAAAATATACCTCTATCGTCGTATGGTTGGCCGACAAGATCGCAAAGCATAGAAAAAGCTGAGTCAGCGCTGACGTATCGTCTCTGTCACCAAATAATAGGGGATAGGTCTTTGTCGACGGACCATTTGGTGACCTAAATATGTCACCATTTCATTTGGTGATATAATTCTGTGGCCAAATAGTTCGGCAACAGATCCCCCAAACAAATAAATTAAAAAAATTATTAATTTTTTAGAGGAAATTGAATTTATGACGAACATTTTTCCACTAATTTCATTCAAAAATTCATTGTAACTTGTGAGTATTAATTATTGAAAGTTAGTGTTATTTTGACAATTTCTAGAATTTAAGAGTTCAAACCAGGGCTCAATAAATTAAAAAAATTCATATTTGTTAGTGATAATTTATGTAGTATTTTACAAAATTATTATTCAGTTTCTTTTGGTTGACAAAAAATTCAAATTTCGTTGTTTCTCATTCTCTTTTAGTGTGTGACAAATTTGACGACAAATCATAGTAAAATATTGAATAAAGCATTTATATTACAAAGTGCAGTAAGTACAATAACTATAGTAGCATGGTATGTAATATAAAACATTTATATTATTGCACTTTGTAATATAAAACATTTATATTACAAAGTGCAGTAAGTATAATAATTACAAGACCAAAGTTATAGAAAGAATTCATAAAACTGGGATACAACATAGGTACATGCCTTTGGTGAAGGACTAAGTCACGAAATCATACATTCTATGGCCATAGTTGTCAGAATAGGGCATGGTTATGTGGACGATAGTTATCTATTGGTTCATGATGGGATACTACGTTTGCATACCTAATAGGGCTTAATGTAATATCATCGTTAGGATTCGGAGGATTTCGAGGATGCAAGGTTCATGGCCTAGCAGGTGGTATGAAATCATCATGATTGTCATTTGTACGGTTAGGAGGTACCCCTTCTTCAGTGCTGGTTGGACGTCATCTTGCATTATTGCTAGAATGGCCTGTTGTAGTAGTGCTTGAACGGCCAGTTCTGATAATGCTCGAACGTTGAGGTCTAGGTGACATGAAATTGTGATCATTATTGTCATCGCCATAGTTAGGAGCAAGCCCTCCTTCCATGGTGGTTAAACGTTCTTTTGAATTTTCTGCTGCAACAGTGATGGGTGGATCTCTACCTCTCTAGTTAGATCCTCTTTTATATCTTCTGTGTGAACTAGGCATCACACCTCCACCGAAGAGCATATACATCACTATGAATTCTGGGATATCTTTGTTCAGCAACTCTTCATCCTCTAGGAATGACTAACACACAAGACGAGCATACGAAGTAGTGAACTTATGGATAACGCTAAAAATATTAGTACGGGGAACAAATACGAAATAACTAACCTTAATATGCTCCGCATGCTGATCGGGCAACATTAGTACCCTATAAGATCTTTGTGGAGTATATGGACCCTAGGTATCTGCATGGCAGGACGTGAGGACCACCCAAGAGGGGATAGGCCAAGCCGACTACATGAAGGTGGGTATTGCCTAGGTGGCAGGCCGCCATGCGCAACAAGGAAACTCCGAAGATGGAAACCAACCTCGATTAGGTAGGATATGATTGTAATCCTGTTTGTTGCCATACTCGACAGATAAGAATAGGATAGAATCTCCACCTTGTAACCAATCAGGTATCTTCGTTATAACCGCTCCCCTACTGCTATATAAAGGGGGGCGGGGGACACATTCTAGAGGAGGATTCGACATACGATTAGAAGAAGATCATCTGCAATAGGTTAGATACACATAATCCCAGAGCACAAGACTAGGGTATTATCTCCTCCGTAGAGCCCGAACCTGTATAATTCTTGTGTCTTGTGCTACCATCGAGTTTGGATCCAGCGCCTTGCCCCATTTTCATTATTGCTGACAACAAACGTTGACAATCTTGTACAGAAACCTGTAGCAGAAGGGTGGTCGGCTAGTTCACACACCCTTAAATACCTTTGATGCCATCCTTGCAAGTGCGTCTTGAGGTTGTTGGAGGTCACAAGGTTCAGGCCTGAGGTTGTCACCTTATGCCTCGATAATGTCGGATGCCACTCTTGCAATTTAGACACCACTTTACTTAGGTTCTCCTTGAATGGATCATCCTTCCCATTACGCGTGACCTTCAACGTGTAATGAAGGGCTATGCTGCTCATATCAGGTGTCCATGAGAATGTTTTGCTTGAGGATCCAGCCTTGCTGAAGTGTGAGTGGGAGCTGTGTATGTGTGCCTGTAGTTTGGCCTTTTATAGTCTCGAAGGGTTGGTGTATGGTCTAAATGTTGGAAGGTAAGATTCAAACGTGCAGCGGGACAGCAAAATGCTGGTGTGTGTAGTCAAGTCGGGCTAAAAAGGCAGTCATGCATGCAAGGTCTCAGTATTGACAAATATACTATGCAATATGTGGTCAATTCAGAGTTAAAAGTAGGCAGTGAGTGGTCATTCGGATTATGTAGTTTGCATTTAGTGCGTACTGAGTGTACTGATGGAACTTTGTACCATGCAGTGAGTAGTCATGTCGGATTATATTGTGTGTAGTAAGGGTTTATTTCAGACTAATAAAAATTTTCAACGAGTAATCACTGCATTGATATTAAAGGGTGGTCATGAAGGATCTGCATTGATGGTTAGAAAGCAGGATATTAAGAAAGGCTGTGTAGATATAATGTCTATAGCTGTTGACCATTAGATTATTGACAACGTTTGGTCAAATCAGCCTGATAAAGCTGATGGTAGAGTGTTATCAAATCACCCAAAAAAAAGTTTAAAGTATTGGGCAGAGTGTTGCAACTTGTCACTTCAAAAGGTAATGTATGCTTTCTTTTTTGACAACTCATCCTGACAAAGCTACTACCTGTGACTTGTGTAATTGGCCTAACAAAGCTACACGCCCATGAGTTGTCTAATAGCCCTAAAAAAGCTTCTGCGAGGGGGTCAAATGTGCAATTTCATCTTCACAGAGGCTATTTTTGAAAATAAAAAATGCAATAGGCTAAAACTACATGGTTATATGATGATTCTTGTGTTACAGGTATTTTGGTTAAAGGCTTTTAAACTCAATTATCATACAATGTGGCTCCAACAACCTTATCATTTAGTGTATTAGCGTTAACAGAATTTATATGCTAAGCAAGTTGTAAATTCTACAATATGGTTGTCCATATACTAAAGTGTATTCCTGGATTGATCCCCCAAAATTTGTGTATAGACAGGTTATTTTGTGAACAACCGAAAAGGCTTAAATGTTTTAAAATCTATGCATCTAGTGATTTTTAGGGCGTTTACATTGGTAGGATCCAGATGTAAAGCAATTTTAAATAGGATTTTTTTTCTAGATTATGGTAGTGCATATATCAAAGGGTGTTTTTGGGCTATTCCTCCATAATTTTTCATTTAAACATGTTATTTTACGGGCCACTAAAAAATATTAAGTGACTATGCAGTTTACACGATTGCAGTCTAGTGTTCTTTCTAAGTTTGTGACAGCACCATATATGATATTTTAACTATTTTTAAGGTATTTGTATGGGATATTTTAACCATTTTAACTAATTGTATCATTTTGTTTGAAAGCATTCAATATTAAATTTAAATATTTGGGGTTATAGTTTTTATTTTTGCCATATAGTACATACAAGGAAAATTAAACAGTTTTGAGTATACTGTAACAAAAAATAATAGTATTCCATAACCAAATATAATAGTTTGTGATCATGAAAACCATATGTTGTACAACATATGTAGAATGGATTAACTAAATACATAAGATAAAAAGTACCAACAATCCAAAATATAAGAAACTACTGCCGGCCCCATTTCGGGCCAGCTCCTCTTGGCTAGGCAAGCCTCTTGCAAATCTGCCCTTGCGAGTATGTCAACTGTGTCAACGCATGGTGGGCCCTTTATGGTCTTGCTGGAGGTGTAGCATACTCTGGCTGAGAAGGATGCGTCGGTGGTGGTACTCCCTACAACTATGATGGTCTAGGCTCATCCTCTTCGACGAAGTACCTCGATACACCACCATCATTAAGGTCGTAGTCTGCATGAGTTGGATCATCAAGTTGCCCCTAGTAGTCGTCAGGTGTAGGTGAAACTACAGAGAGGAACCACAGTGCCTATGAGCCTATAACAAATTAAGAATTGTTGAGAGTATTCAAAAAATGATTGAAAACATAGAAAGTGCGATTAAGTACTCACCTTCGGTGTGAGCAGCTAGACCAGCATGTCCAGCAACTCGCCCTCTCGCAGTCGATAGTGTGATGGTGGCATGGGAGGCTGTAGCATGGGAAGATGTACCTGCAACACCCCTACCACCTCTAAGCGACACGTCGTGAGCCACATCAGGAGGCTGGTGGCATCCTGCCAACTCGGGGACACGTCTCAAGCTCTCTCGAAACCTCACAAGAAAGAGGTCACCTCCTCTTTGGTCACGTCAACCCCGCTGGTTAGACAAGAAATGAAGCTCCCTAACTCCTCATAGTACTATCCTAGCACATCAGTCTGGAAAATACATTACGAATTAGTTAGCACGGTTACCAACTAAGTGTAAATGAGATCGTAGATAGGACACAACGTACCACACTGTGCTGAGTCGAGCCCGTATGGGCGGGATACGTGTCCCTCACCCTAGGAACATGTCTAGGAGGATCGGGGTCGACACGTACCAAATGCAGAAGAGTACAGGAATTGTACCACTGTAGGTAGCCGTGGAATATCTGCAGGTCATACGCCACATCCTCAGCATGGATGTCGTCCAGGGCTCCTCCGCACTCCTCAAACCATTGTGCCATACATATGTGCCAGGGGGTGGCCCCATGCATGCCCTTCCTAGTCTTGCTGTGGACAAGAAATAAATATAGCATTATTAGATGGCATTACACGATAATAATCATAGAACATAGATGTAGGGAACTTACTTGTGGGTGCCGTATGGGACCACATTGTCGACCAGGACTAGGAACTCGACCTGGACGTCGAATAGGAGGAACCGACGTGTGCACGAGTAGGCCGTGTCTCGTGTGCATAGGGTGGACAACCCACCTATCACACGTAGCTGCACCTCTGCCTCTGTGTACGGCGTCCAACGTACGTGATCATCGGTGAGGTGGTCAAATACAGCTACGAACTATGGGTAGCCCAGCTGCACCATCCTGTGTGCCTACCTAGGCTGCAGTGATGAGAGAAAAATCAATGCAGAATGTTACAGTTAGTACTCACAAATGTTAAAGCGAAAGTTTCAAAATCGTGATTGCAATATCTTACCTGTCGGTGGCACTATATGGTGCCCATGGTCAAAGCATCAACATCGTCATCACCTGCATGTACAAGAGGCTACAGGTTGATGTCGGGTCACCCGAGGCTCCGAGGGGCTGCGTGGTTCTCCCTACGGCATGGGTGCTAAGCGTTCTCCAACCGGCTGCACTTTGTCGCGTTGCCGGAAAGGTTTCGCCCGGCAACCATCGAGAAGTACGACGGCACAACCAACCCGGAGGAGTTCCTGCAGATCTACACCACGGTGGTGCGGGCTGCCGGTAGCTCTGAGAAGGTTATGGCGAACTATCTCCCGACAGCCTTGGCGGGCTCCGCCCGTTCTTGGTTGATGAACCTTCCAAGGGGGTCGGTGTCGTGGGCAGAGTTGTGTGGCCAGTTCGTCACCAACTTCCAGGGCTCCTACGCCCAGCCGAGCGTGGAGGACGACCTCTATGCCTGTAGCGACCCTATTTTTGATAATAAATTATCAACAATGGGCTCCCTGTGCTCACAGTGCTAGTCCCTGGATCAGTAGCTAGCACACACAGTTTACAAATTGACATCACATCCATACACGATATTATTACAACTGTAGTAGTAATTTAAGTTCATACAAGTATATTACAGTCCAAAAACTTATAACAGCAGCAGAAGCATTATTTATCTTGTAGTTTGCCCCATAACCCCAGGCAACAGACAAGGTAAAATCCTTAGAAAGAGGCGTCATCGTTATCCCCGTATTCTGAAGCATCATAAATATCATCTGGGAAATCAGAGTCATCACCTAAAATAATGCTGATAGCAAGATTGAGTACATTGTGTACTTAGCAAGACTTGTAGTGTTTGACAAGTGTAGTATAAATAAAATGCAAGTTATAACAATGGGGAAAGTTCTAAAGTTATTTTGCAATTGCGCAATTAAATCATAGCATAAGTAGATTGTAATCGAGATTTTGTAAAGAGCAATTTCTGAGACAACAAAATATCAACAAGATATCCAGCATCATGACATAGTTTCCTTGACTAAATTAATCCATTCTTATGCCATCCCCTGACATACACATTCTTCAAAGCACCCGTTTCCCATCAAATCAATTTTTGAAACAATAAAGTCTAGCTATGTGATGACATTACCAAGTGCCTTTGACCGTAGCGCGGCTAATTAATTAGATTCATACTCTACAGAGTTGTACAACTTTACCTATAAGAAATGATCTACCATTCTTGCAAGGCCATTTAACACACTTCCTTTGGTGTGTTAGCATGGTGATCATAACATAATCGTTACATTACTTAAACCAGACATTGCACCAGCCCAGTGACGTTAGTCCTTATTATGGAGAAGAAACAAGAATGGCAGACATACCCTGTCTTTTATAAAAGTAATATGTGTAGTACCCCTACAATATAGGTTCCTTCCCATAATAAAGGCGTACCTTTATTATACCAATATGCATTTACCCATACCGAAGTATGGAAGCCCCTCACAAGCAATCCTAACCAGAATGCTTCTACTTTCTCCCGCCTACCAATGTGCAAAGCTAGATTCAAGTAACTTAATAGATTACAACTATCCCATACCAGTACTCATGGTTGTACGGTTTTCGTGGTTTGTAAGCAACTCATAGCTCAGTCCTTAGCTTGACACGGCGATACTCCACCCTACACTATGTACAATCCCTTTGTACATCCGGCTATTGCCAATAATCACCCGTATCGAAATCATAGTTTTATTTTGGGATTTGTAATTAAAATACCAGTAGTTGACATCATGCCATTCTAGTAATTTCGAATTCCCAAGAAGTAGTTTTGATTTAATCATCTACTTCATTTCTAATTAAGCATGACTAAGCATTGCTAATATTCTTATATACCCAATTATTAGTCTATATGAATACCCCTTTTCTTATAGTTGACAAGGTTCACATATTCAAATTTATTGGGACAATTCCATGAATCAACAGGTTTACCTACCATCAGCCCAACATAGCGTTTTTAGAAAAAGTACGTGCATGCATAATAGTTTTACAAGCATTGAAAAATAATTAATTAAAATATCAGGAACAAAATGGTCAAGGAGGTGCTTGCCTTGCTGATCGCAATCTGGTATGAAATCTGGGTCAAGGTCAGTGTCGATGTTTATGATCAGCAATGAAAAAGAATGAACGGGGCAAGGCGGAAGATCTGAGTTTGATGGTAATGCAAGACACAAGGCGATTTTACCCAGGTGGAGTATGGAAGAGTGTTCTTTCTTACAAGTGCTCTCTTACAGATCTCTCCTACCCTCCAAGCTCCCCTTCCCTTTATACATCAGAGGAGGGTGCTTGTGCCCGATGGGGAAGTTGTTGGCGTGGCGCAGAGGCGATGGGGGTAGTTGGATCTGGCGGGAAGATTGTCCTATAGCTGACCAACCATGCACAGTACCATGCAGGGGCAGAGCCACCCGTTGCAGGGGTGCAGATGCTGCCTACCTACTCTTGTCGATTCCTCCTCCCGGTCTTCCTCTTACTGCGCACGGCTGAGACCTTTCAGAAGGTCCCCCTTTTCTGCAAGGCCGGCCCAGCCCACTCCCTTGAGACGGTCCAGGAGGCCTATTAACCAGATACCCGGATCTGTATATTCCACAGCAGCCCCCGAGTGCTTCGTGACCGAGCTGCCGTCCTTGGCTATTTTTCGATCGCAATGACGCTTGCTGGAAGTTTCCCAGTCTGAATGTGATCTTCGGCAGGCTTTCCTCGCCGAGTGCTATTATGTCGGCAAGGAGGTCGCGAAGAACTCAATGACCCCATGTTAACCCTTTTGAGTGACATCCTACCCAATTTATTGTGGGGTTGGCGACCGGCCGGCCCGGGAGCGTTTCCTCATTCGGGTTGGCCTTTTAGCCGAGTGGTACCTTTTTGTGTACGGCAGCCGGCTCGACTTGGCACGTACCTTGGATTAGTTTGATGATGCCCACACCCGATCATGCCGGAGCATAGCGTGGCCTGTCATGGGGCACACCATCTTTTGGCTTTTAGCCGAGTGGTACCTGTACATGTACAACAGTCGGCTCAACATGGAGCGTACCTTGAATTATTCGAGTGGTACCTATGCCCGATCGGGTCGGTGCACAGCTTGGCCTATCATGAGGCGTACCCTCGAAATCCTTGATTTGGGCCCTTTCGCAATATCTGATTCCGCCATGCAGCAACCAGCAAGTGACCCAACATGGGGCATATCACAGGGGCACATTTTAACTTTTTGGTTTGGAAGGCACCTAGGTTCCGTTCGGAACAAAAACCGGTGTCTGACCCGACGTGGGGTGTACCATATCCCAAACTGATTCCCTGCCTTGGTGACAGCTGTCCGCCACGATCATGGTGTTTAGTTGGCTAGGACAAAATGAGATGTGCTCTGGTCAAACCTGGTAGCAAAGGGCGCGCTGAGGCGTGGTCCCCACCCTGAGCGGGACCCATCGTCATCCTTTATAGTTCCGAGGTGCCGCGTAGGACTCGAGCCTTCCTTTGCACACCACGTCTCTGCTTCTTCATTTCTGAAAAGCTCATCGTCCTCCTCGCAAGCTCCGTTGCTAGGGTTAGCCGCCGCTGCGCTTTTTCCTCTACGCCGCCGATGATTCCTTCTGAAAATGTCGATTCCACCTTCCCAAGACGCCTCCGCGTCACCTCCGGCTCACGATTGGGTCCCTTCGATGTTGACGGAGGCGCATTTGGACGCGATGGTTACCATGGGAGTTATGCCGCCGGCGACATTGATTAGCGCCTGCCCGGCGTGTGGTGAGTCTTATCCCACCCCTCGCTCCGAGGAGATCGTCGTCTTCGAGTCCTTCTTCCAGCGTGGGTTTGGGCTTCTGGCCGGTGCTTTTTTCCATGGGCTCCTTTACTTTTATGGCATCGAATTGGTCCATTTGAATCCCAACTCTATTCTCCACATCGCCGTCTTCATTCATCTTTGCGAGGCGTTTCTTGGGATTCGCCCGCATTTCAATCTTTTCCGCCACCTTTTCCTCCTCAAGCCCTTGCCGAGAAGGAGTACCCTTAAGGCGGTTGGAGGCACCGGCTTTCAGCTGAGAGATGGGGCGAGGAAGATTTATTTTGCCATCCCTTCAGAACTTCAAACAAGGGTTGGCAGTGGGAATGGTTCTATTGTGCCAACCTTGATCCTTGCCTTCCTTCCTTCTCCGGGGAGCCCCCGAGGGTTACCCCTTCTTGGACCGCAGTCCCCCCTGACCATGAAATGGGGCAAGTCAACGAGCTCCTCACCTTGATCTGTGACTTGAAGGAAGCGGGTCTGACTGGCGTTGGAATCCTCTCCAACTTCGTCGTTCGCCGGGTGCAGCCCATCAAGGAACGAGTCTTCTTGGGGTATGAGTACCGGGAGGACGATCCAACGCGGGAGGTCGCCGACGCTATCGACCGAGAGACACTCATCATTCGGATGAGCGACCTCCTAGCCCCGGATGTCGCAATCCTTCCCAATGGCATTTCGTGGGCTTTCTGCTTGGCGAATCCCCCTCCCACGGTGAGCACTTCGAGCTTACTGATATTCGGTTGTTGATTCACCAGCCGACTGCCGACTGACTCTGTTCCTGCGCGTTCTTTGCAGGATCGCGTTGCCTTCTACTCAGATCCTCCCCTTCCGCATGCTTCTCCATGTCAGAGCGCCGCAGCGAAGCGGCCCACCGATCCCTCATCTGAGGAACCAAATGCGAAGGGGAAGGGGCCTGCCACCGAGGAAGTCGCCGAGCGGGGGCCGGCACCGCAACACCCCCCCGAGGGCCCGTCCGTCCGGAAGCCCTCGGGGGCGTATATCAAGAAGTCGGCGCCTCGACCCCCCTGGGCCCGTGTGGCTACAGACCCCTCCCCGAGTGGTTCAGCCACTCGGAAAGGGCTCAAGACGAAGATAAGGAGGTCTGACAGGTCAGTCCCCCCATCATTCCTTGCTCTTGCTCTCTTGGTGTGCGATTAACTCTTTTCCCGGTGCTCAGGGCGCCGAGAGCGGGAGTCCCCCTGAAGGCCCCGACTGCTGCGCCCTCGGGAGATGCGGGCTAGGAGAGGGCGGTCTCACCGCCAGCCGCGACGCTCGGCGGGGACGAAACCACGCCAGAGAGGACCGGCGCCCGCTTGCCCACTACTGTCGGGCCCGGAGAAACAGGGGTGACTCCTCCGCCACCCGCAGGGGCACTCGAGCCGGCCGCTGAGGCGGTAGCATCGGAGGCCCCCGCCAGCTCCTCGCCTCCCGTGGAGGAGATTCCCCGATAGCCCTCCCATCCCACACCCAACCCCCAACCTCCACTCTGGATCTTTTTCTACCACGAAGATAAGTGGAAGGCTTTCGGCGAGGGGGACGAGAAGTTGAGGGAGGAGCTCTACCAAAATACCATAAAAGGTGCTCAGCTAATCCAGGTAAGCCGTCTTCTTCCTCTTCCATTCGTGCCGAGTGGTATGTGCTCCTCATTCCTTCAGGATTCTTCAGGCGTTGGGAGAACGCTCTGAGCAGAGGGATGCCCTCCTCAAGGAAATACTCCCCAAGGTTCGGGAGCACGAGGAGTATGAGGTGAACTTGGAGTGCGTCCGACGTGACAGCGAGGCCAAGCAACAAAAGCTCTGGGCCCAAGTCCAAACTCTGACTGAGGCGCTTCAAGGTGGGTGCCCCTTTGCTTTCTTAGTCGCCGACTTGGTTGTTGCTGTCCTCTGACATCGTCTATTGCTTCAGGTTTTCGCGAGTAGATCCAGATGCTGAAGGATTTCGAGTCCTGGACGTGAGCCGACAACGCCAGACTGGCGCAAGAGCTGGAAGGTATAAATATCCTCACTCGGCGCCATATCCTTTGCGTTGGCAATGCTTCCAATGACGATCTGATTGGTTTGCAATGATCTGGAGAGAGACGCGGGAGAAGGTCGATGTCCTCAATGGAGAGATCAAGACCACTCACGAGCTTCATGAAAAATTCCGCGACTCCGTCAAAGAGATGACCGAGTTCCTGAACCCTGGGTGCACTGAGCTGAGCAGCGAAGATGAAGCCCTTTCCTTGCTGTCAACGGGCCCTGAAAGGCTTAGGGCCCACATCCGGGAGACGTCGATCGCAAGTGCTAGCCAAGTATTGACCATCGTGAAATCACTCTATCCCGGAGTGGAGCTGGAGGCCATTAAAGAGGGCTTCGCCTGCTCCGTCGACGATGATCAAGCCACCGCCCTTCATGAAGAAGTTAGGGACGTTGCCTCCTCCTTGTCAGAAAATCTGGAATTGGACCTCTTGTAAACACTGACTAGGATTGTAATTACCGCACTTCTTTTAATGCTATTACTGTTGATCATGAGGGGCTTCACCGTGCCCGAAGAAGTTTTCCCCTGCGTCATGCGCTGTCAGCGTCCCGCTTGGTTTCCCGCGCTAGTGGGTTTTTAATGCTGCGTTGGCACCCGTGCGTCTTCAGAGGCGTTTCAACTTCCCGTAGAGGTACGGTCTGTGCTGTTTGCCTTCGGTTGCATATATAAGGGCGTCACCGCTACCAGAGCGATCGCCCACTCCTCTCATTTTCACATCTTCATCTCTTCAGTTCTTTAGAGGTCCCCTAATGGCGTCTTCCTCTGGCTTCGCCATTCTCGGCACCGAAGCGGCTCCGGCCTCGCTTCCGCCACTGCCTCCGGTGGAGGAGTTGAATTTTGACTTCGGGGATGATGCTCCCACCCTAGAGGTCACCGAGGAGGAGCTCTGGGCAGATTACGACCTCGCCCTTGCTGAACTGGAGGTGGAAGAGGAAGCCGTCGCCCGCGATGCCACCGCTGTGGAGGTCCTCCTTGAGGTCGTCCTGGCTCTTTCAGTCGCGACGTCCTCGTCAAAGTATTGAGCCATGCTACGCCACGCCGTAGGTTTAAATTGCTTTTGAAGATACTTATGTAAAAATATGTAATTGGACATAATGTTCAAGCTATAATGATATATATATATATATATATATTTTGTGGTTTTCTGAATTTATCTGAATGCCCATTGTCTTTTTATTTGAACGTTCCGTCCGACCGACCTAGCCCCCGAGTACGTGGCTCTTTTTCTCAGACACGTATCCGGGTAGCTAGATTTCATCGTCTAGAGTTTCACTACTTGAAGTTAACAGTATTAGGATTTAGTCATAATCGCTAGGAAAAGAGGCGAGAAGTATCTCAAAAGGGTAGGATAAATGTTTGCATTCAGACACTGTTAGGTGTAGCCCCCGACTTACTGCTTAGTTGAGAATCAAGTAAGTAGTAAGTCAAAAATGACCAAGATTACAACGATACAATGGAATGTGTATTTTAAGTGTAGAAGCGACGTAGCTGTTCTATGTTCCAGGTGTTACCGAGTGCCACGCCGTCTTCGCGCTTGAGTCGGTAAGATCTTGGGCGCACCACTTCGTCGACAATGTAAGGGCCTTCCCAGCCTGGGGAGAGCTAGTGCTCGCATTTCTGATTCTTTCTAAGAACCAGATCTCCTTTAGAGAAAGCTCGGCTTCGAACATTTCGATTGTGGTAACGACGTAGACCTTGGAGGTACTTAGCCGACTGGATGGATGCAACATCTCTGGCTTCCTCCAGCCTGTCGAGATCTTCTAGTCGTCCTTCTTCCGACTTGACTTCTTTGTAGTTCCGAACCCGTGGGGATCCGAATGCCAACTCAGTAGGTAGGACCACCTCCGAACCATATACTAGGAAGAAAGGTGACTGTCCAGTAGCCCTGCTGGGGGTAGTTCTCAGCCCCCAGAGCACCGAAGGCAATTCTTTTACCCATCGCACTGCGTATGGCTTGAGACGATCAAATATTCTAGCCTTTTGGCCCTGTAACACCATGCCATTAGTAAGTTCGACCTGCCCGTTACTCTGGGGATGACCGACGGAGGCGAAGCAAATCTTGATGCTGAGCTCTTCGCACCAGTCTTGAAATTCTTCACTTCTGAACTGGGTGTCGTTGTCGGTGATGATCCTGTTCGGCACGCCAAATCTGACGACGATCTCTTGAAAAAATTCTCTGGCTTTGACCGCGGTGATCATTGCAACGGGCTTGGCCTCAATCCACTTAGTGAATTTGTCGATGGCGATGAAGAGGAAAGCAAGTCCACCCTGGGCCTTCTTGAGAGGTCCGACTATGTCGAGCCCCCAGACTGCGAATGGCCAGGTGATCGGAATGGTCTGAAGCTCCTGCGTTAGTATGTGAATTTGCCAGGCAAAAAACTGACAGCCCTCGCACGTGCGGACGACATCCTCTGCATCCGTTACGGCAGTCGGCCAGAAAAAACCTAGACGATAGGCCTTGCCCACCAGAGTGCTTGATGCCGCATGATGTCCACAGATTCCCGAGTGAATTTCCTTGAGGAGGTTTTTCCCTTCTTGCTCTGATATACACCGGCTGAGGACCCCGGAGACACTCTTTCGAAAGAGCTCCTCCCCGACCACCACGTAGCTTTTGCTTCGCCGCGTGATGCACTCGGCTTGTGCGCGATCCTCAGGAAGCTCGTCCCTCAACAGATGATCCAGATAGGGTTTTGTCCAGTTGGGGTTGATGACCAAGACTTCCGCCTCGGCCGACATCTCTATTTATTCGCTCGACTCCCGCTGTCGGCTTGTTGTTGGCTTGTGAAGCTCTTCCATGAAAATTCCGACTAGGACCGTAGCTCGGCTGGAGCTGAGCCTGGCGAGCTCATCTGCTGCTTTGTTGTCTCAGCGGAGTACGTGGGTGAGCTCCAGCCCATCGAACTTGGCCTCCAGCTTGCGCACCTCTGGCGATATCTGACCATCTTTGTCATCGGCCTTACGACCACTCATACGTACTTGGTTGATCACCAGCTGAGAATCTCCGCGAACCGTCAACCGTTGGATACCGAACGATATGGCGATACGGAGACCGTGTATGAGCGTCTCGTACTCGGTGGCGTTGTTTGATGCCGAAAAATGGAGCTGAAGGACATATTTGAGTTTTTCCCCCGTCGGAGAGATAAGTACGACGTCAGCCCCCGCACCGCTCAGCATGAGAGAGCCGTTGAAGTACATTGTCCAGTATTCGAGGTCCTCCACGGCTGCGGGATCCTGCAACTCTGTCCACTCGGCAACGAAGTCGGCGAGCGCTTGAGACTTGATGGAAGTCCAGGGCTTGAAGGAGATTTCGAAGGCCCTAAGCTCGACTGCCCATTTGGCGATTCTCCCAGTGGACTCCCGATTGTGGAGTATATCCCCAATCGAAAAAGACGTTACCAACGAAATGGAATGTTCTTCGAAGTAATGTTTGAGTTTGCGAGAGGTAAGCAGTACCGCATATAGAAGCTTCTGCACTTGGGGGTACCGCATCATGGATTCGCCCAACACTTCGCTGACGAAATAAACCGGGTGCTAAATTCTCTACAGATGTCCTTCCTCCTCCCGCTCCACTATAATTGCAGCGCTGACTACGTGAGTCGTTGTTGCTATGTAAAGCAGGAGGGGCTCCTCTGGCGCTGGCGTGACCAATACGGGAGGTGTGGTCAGGAGCACCTTCAGATCTTCGAAAGCCTGTTGAGCCTCGGGAGTCCATTGAAAGTTGTCTTGTTTTTTCAGGAGTTTGAAAAATGGCATCCCCTGAGTGCCCAGGCAGGAAATGAACTGGTCAAGTGCTACCATGCACCCTGTGAGCTTCTGAACTTCCTTCTGGCAAGTCGGCGGCTTCATCTTGAGAATAGCATTGATTTTTTTGGGGTTCGCCTCGATGCCACAACGAGACACGATAAATCCGAACAGCTTCCCGGAGGGGACTCCGAAAACGCACTTCTCGGGATTGAGCTTCATCTTGAAGACCCGTAAGCTCTCGAACGTCTCGGCTAGATCGGAGGTGAGGTCTTTCTTCGCCCGGGTCTTAACCACAACGTCGTCTACGTATGCCTCCACGTTGCGTCCGAGTTGAGTGTGAAAACACTACTGAATAGCGCGCTGGTAGGTCGTGCCAGCGTTTTTCAACCCGAATGGCATTGTGATGTAGCAATACACACCAAACAGAGTGATGAATGAGGTCTTGATATAGTCTTCTTCTTTCAGCCTGATTTTGTGGTACCCTGAGTATGCGTCTAGGAAACTCAGGAGCTCGCACCCGGCGGTCGAGTCCACTACTTGATCGATGCGGGGCAACCCGAAGGGATCCTTTGGGCACGCCTTGTTGAGATCAGTGTAATCGACACACATGCGCCAACTTTTATTCTTTTTGCGTACAAGGACCGGATTCGCCAACCAGTCAGGATGATACACTTCTTTTATAAAATTAGCAGCTAAGAGCATGGTGCTCTCCTCCCTGATGGCGTCGCGGTGATCTTGTGCGAACCGTCGGAGTCGTTGCTTGATGGGCTTTGTTTTTTCGTCAACATTGAGAGAATGCTCCATCACCTCCCTAGGAACACCGGGCATATTGAATGGTTTCCAAGCGAAAATGTCCCGGTTTGCCCGAAGGAAAGCGACGATCGCACTTTCCTATTTGGGATCAAGCCCTGTCCTAATCAAGGCCATCTGGGCCGAGTTGGACGGGTCGAGAATCACATTCTTGACTCCCTTGTCAGGCTTCATGCCCGACTTGGCTTGCTTCGCAGTCGGAATGTCGCCTTCGCCCGGCGGGAGGGCGGCCGACTGCTGGATCTTCTCAGCCTCGACCGACACCACCAGCAGTTCGGCCAGGTCGCAGCTTTCCCGATCACACATGAAGGACTGCTTGACATATCCCCGAACTGTGATGACGCCGTTTGGACCCGGCATCTTCAGCATCAGATACGTGTAGTGGGGGACGGCCATGAACCGGGCCAGTCCTGGCCTTCCCAAGATGGCATGGTACGCCGTCTCGAAATCGGCCACCTCGAAGTTTAGGTACTCCGTCCGGTAGTTCTCCTTGGTCCCGAATGTCACCGGGAGCGTGATTTGCCCGAGTGGTACCGTCGAGGTCCCAGGGATTACCCCGTGGAACGGCGACGATCCACGCTTCAACTCGGAGCGTGGGATATTCATCTCATCGAAGGTCTTGGAGAAAAGGACGTTGAGCCCACTTCCTCCGTCAACCAGCACCCTCTTGAGCTTGACGCTGCGCACGACCGGGTCCAGGACCAGAGGATATCTCCTCGGGAATGGGGTGCAGTCGGGGTGATCCTAGCGATCAAATGTGATTGGGACCTTGGACCACCTCAGGAATTGGGGCGTTGCCGGCGTTACTGCGTTGACCTCCCGAGTGGTAAGCTTCTGCTTCCGCTTGGACTCATACGCAGCCGAGCCCCCGAATATATAGTTGAGCTCATGCTCGGTCACTTGGTAATCGCCCCCGTCTTCTTCGGGCAGATCATGGTTCTTTGCCGCCTCGCCCTTGCCTCGGTTCGCCCTATTGTTGCTTTCGCGGGCAAACCTCTTCAGGGTGTAGTAGTCCTTGGCAGCGTGCCTCCCCTGGGGGTGGAAAGGGCAAATAGCATCCATCACCTTGTCGTAGCCATTGCCCCGCGGCATTCGGGGCCGGCCGTGCTCGACCGCAGTGACTAGCTCTCCAGGCCCACGCTTCTTGTCCCTTTGCTTGGAGGACTCGACGTGGTCCGTGTTGTCCTTCTACCGCGAGCGATCTTCCTAGCGCTCCGCCAGGGCATCCGAGGCCATGGCATAGCGATCTGCCAAGGCGAACATCTCCCTAACGGTGGTCGGCAGGCTCTGGGACATCTTCTTGATCAAGTCAGGATCGCTGACTCCTTTCTGGAAGGCAGCTATGACGACCGCTTCCGAAACATCCCGAATGGTATTTTTCTTCTGCATGAAGCGTCGAATGAATTCCCGCAGGGATTCAATCTTCTTCTGATGAAGTTGGTATAAGTCCCATGTGGTCCCAGGCCTCTCGTAGGTGCCCTGGAAGTTTGAGATGAACTTGGGCAGTCCGATTGCTGCCTGTCTAGGTGGCTGTGCGGGCACGAGAGCGTGTTTTCTCTGCGGGTGCTTCCTGGTTTTGCTGGACCACTGCCGCCGTCACCATGGCCTTAACTTGGGCCATGATCGGGGCAGCGAGGCTATCAGGACCAAGGATTGGCCCTAGGGTGTTGAGTAGTGTCTTGGAGGTGACGATGTTCTGCTGCGGCGTTTGGAAGATCAGTTGATCTCCCTTCTTCGCCTGTAGAAACTCCTCGTTGACGTTGCACCCCCGGTTCTGAAGGGACCTCGCGCGCTCCTCCCTGGCTGCGCGACGGAGATGGTCCCCCTCCGCCGTGTCCGCGGCCTCCTGCTGGTGCAGGGTATCGGCCCGATCGTCCTCGATCGCGAAGACGCCACGGAAGGCTCCTTGAGAATGGGTGGCCGCAGCGCGCCTCGATCCGGACTGGAGCCCGGGTGAGGGAGCAATGGGGGCCCTCTCAGGGTGGGTCGAGCCCAGCCCAGAGAGGACAAGCTTACCAAAACCATCGGCAATGAAGTCCAGGCTTCCAAAGCGGAAGACACAGGCGGGAGTGAAGAGGCGGTGATCGGCTGGTGCGCCATCAAACTCGAGAAGGATGATCTTCGCGCTTCCCTACCTAGCGCGCCAACTGTCGATATTTATGATCGGCAATGAAAAAGAATGAACGGGGCAAGGCGGAAGATCTGAGTCTGATGGTAACGCAAGACATAAGGCGATTTTACCCAGGTTCGGGCTCTCCAATGGAGATAATACCCTAGTCCTGCATTCGGTGTTTTTTGGAGTATGGAAGAGTGTTCTTTCTTACAAGTGCTCTCTTATAGATCTCTCCTACCCTCCAAGCTCCCCTTCCCTTTATACATCAGAGGAGGGTGCCTGTGCCCAGTGGGGGAAGTTGTTGAGGCGTAGCAGGAGCAGCAGGGGTAGTTGGACACAGCAGGGAAGACTGTCCTATAGCTGACCGACCATGCACAGTACCATGCAGGGGCAGAGCCGCCCGTTGCAAGGGTGCAGACGCTGCGTACCAACTCTTGTCGATTCCTCCTCCCGGTCTTCTTGCTGCGCACGGCTGAGACCTTCCAGAAGGTCTCCCTTTTCTGCAAGGCCGGCCCAGCCCACTCCCTTGAGACGGTCCAGGAGGCCTATTAGCCAGATACCCGGATCTGTATATTCCACAGTCAGTGTTGTCGTTTACCAATTCTGGGTCGCCGCACTCTTTTCGTTGTTTCGTATAAGAAATAATAGATCCAATAAGAACAAATAAAAGACAAAAAGGAACATTCAAATGAAAACTCAATTAACAGCATATAAATTGTCAACAACAGAATTATAAATGGTGTTTAGATGTGTATATTGTTTTATTATTTGTGATTATTAGCATCTAACACTTCATGCTTCATATGAATCATTCTTTTTGTTTTATCGAATTCAAGATGCAAAAATTGTTTATAAATTTCAAAATTCATATATTCAGTTTCTTACTATCATATATACTGTCGGGACCCGAATATGCAAATCCGGACCCTCTGTGTATACTGCACTAGTCCAGGATCACGCTAGTGCACACAGGCTCAACATTAGTGAATATCATAATCATACACAACTAAGATAAAGACATAATATACTAAATATTTAGCAGTTGTATGACCTTATGGTCAACTTACTTAGCAATGCCTCATAAAATTTGAACAACAAATTGAGCTGCGGCGGAATGAAGGCGTAGATAAACCCTCGGTACACCACGAAACCCGACGAGGCTCGCACCCTAAACATTCGTCTCTTCATAGTACACCTTCTTCAGCACTGATGATTTTTGTAGGCAAGGGTGAGTACACCAACACGTACTCAACAAGTTGTGCCTGAGAATGCAACTCTATCATAGCTATATGCAAGGCTTATTCCAAAGGAATGGCTAAATGGTTCATTGCAACTAAGCGACATTTACAAACATAAGCAATATGTAGATTGAAATAGCGATAAAAGCAAATAACGATAATAGGTAGATTCGATATTTCTCAAATAAACCAAGTTTTCTCATCCTAAGTCAAGATTCAATTTTCCATGGCAACTTTGCCATCCATCCCAAATTTCAAAAAGAAATCTAAACCCTTATTGTAATCCCGAGCTTGCTCAATACAGTGAAACACGGCTATCCGAATAGATTGTACACTCTGCGAGAGGTTATGCACTTTACCCACACGACATGATAATCTCTTTTATGCCGGCCATTAGCACACTTCCTTTGGTATGCGGCGAGAGAATCATGACAAAGCCTTTACAATGCTCTATCTTAACTCGGTACTACCGCTAAGGTTTCAACAGAAGGGTCGAAAACCTAGCAGGGCCCCCTCTTGCGCCATCTGGGTTCATTTAAAAGGATGAACCACTCCACCACGATAGTACTCAAGCTAAGACATTGCAAATTAATCACTAGGCTGCCCCATAACAACATGTGGTTGCATGATTGACTCGAGTCAAAGGCTGCAAGGTGTCCTTATGGTTTGATCAAAGCAAGACATACACATACCCTTTGCCCATCGGGCCCACCGAACATCTGCCCTTGCCACTTGCTCAGGCCAAAATCATACCCATCGAGTTGATTACCAAGTACCACGTGCCATCAACAATTCAATATCGTTATGTGACATCCATTGCCAACACAACTCAATCTCATCGTGTGACCACACATGACACATAAATTCAAAACATTGTTCCATATTCCATTAATCAAGATTATTTATCAAAGATTCAAGTACATGTGATGGCGTGGCATGGCTAAGCATTCTAGTCGATCTAATCCTCCATGTTGATTTCATTATTAACCAACTATAGTAAACCAACCTAGGGTGATAAGTGGAGTATGGCATACAACTAGCAAGGTAGGGTATAATTTCAAAGATGCGATAGCTAATCCCAAACTTATGTTGAAATCATTTATACACATAAAATAACAAGTGATAAGGTAAATCAAAATAGCATGCAATCTAGTTTATGGGTGCAACATGATCAAAGCACAACTTGCCTTCGTTAAACTCCATTCTGATGCGGAAATAATTCACGAGTTGAAAATCCTTCCGAAGCCTCGCACAATTCAACGTCTCACGCGAATCGAGAGAAAAAGCAAATAAAACCAAAACCAAAGAGCAAACAAATTCAAAAATTCAAATAAAAGCCACCATTAGAAAGATCTCAATTTTACAAATTTTAGAATTTGAATCACCTCAATCGAATTTCAGTATCACGAGAGTTATGAGGTTTTGAAGTTTGAAAATCTTGAAAATACCACGAAAATAGAAATTCGAATTTAGCGAATTATTTTTATAAAGGAAATTCGATTTTTCCCGCCGAACATACTGACGCGACGTGGCGTGATCTGGTCCGTTCGTTGGCGATCGGCGGTCCGCAGAGCTCCCGATCCGGCGAGGTGTTGAGGCGGCGCAACTCGCCGAGCTTGAAGACGACGACGTACTCCGCGGCGCTCCGGCGAGTTTCGGCGAAGAAGAGGTAGCGGCTCAGCTTCTCCTTGGCGCGACGAACTCAACCCTTCCCTCGGAACGGCGGAAGAGAATCCCTAGCGGCGGAAAAACGCGGCGCAAATCCTCGGCCGAGCTCCGCAACTCCGACGAGCTTTCGCAATGGTTGCTGTGCTCCTTCAACGATGGCGCAACAGGAGACTAAGGCGGTGGCTCAAGGTGAGTATTGGGGAGGGGTGCGGGGCTTCTTTTATACCCAGCCAAGCGCGCGAATAAGGAAAGCTTCGGCGGTATTGAACTGGACTCGGATACGGCAGCGCGATGACTACGATCCCGGACTTTCCAAGCCGGCGCACGTTTTCCTTTTTCCCACGCGATGCTGCGCTCCGCCCGGAAGACGTCGCACTCCCGCCCGATTCGGCGCCAATTGCCAATTTTGGCCACGCGTGCAGCCGTCCTTTCCCGCGCGCATTGCTTCTCCCGCCGAAAACTCCCGAGCCATCGATGGCTTGACGCCAGCGCGAGTCCTTCTTGAGCACGCGTCACTCTCCCGCCGGAAGGAACTCCAAGCCTTGCCTGATTTCGGCGCCAACGCCAGCAGTCCGAGTCGTCCACGCGCCGGCCGAACGAGCCAGCCGTCCTATTTCCCGCGCAGGTGGACTTCCGAACCGTCGAAGGTTTTGGCGCCAGCGCTAGAGGTTGACTCGGTCACGCCATTGCTTTTCCCCCGAACGGTCTCTGATCTATCGAAGTATTTGGCGCCATGCTAGCGAGAGTACGAGTCGGCCACGCGTGTCTGGTTGCATGCAGCAAGTGCTAATCCAACCGCACCAGATAATCAATTCGGTACCTAATCCGATTCTATCCCGGAGAGAAAAGAAATATTTTCAAAAATACTTCGGGACCTTCTATCCTCAACTAAAATATTTTTGGGCAGACTTTATTTTAATTTCCTTACTATAAATATTTCCTAACAAAAGCCATATATACCAATTCGAAATGATTTAAGTAAATATCGGAAAATTCAATAAATCCAGAAAATTCACAAAAATCATAAATCGCGATAAAATAATATCAATTATTCAGAAAGTAAAAAATTGGGATGTTACATATACCCTTTTGACTTATTCTTTAAATCTTTATGTGCTTAGTATTGGATATGTATGTAACTCACTACTATAAGTGTATATACTATTATGCATATGCTCTTGCATTACATATGATTCATATATATAACTTCAGATCATTAGGTTATAAATATTTTTATTCATCTGAGTCCTACTGTTATTCTACTTTTTAGAATGTAATTTAATGGCAATCCCAAAATTCTGTCTTACAATTTACTCATTTCTATCATATTGATGTTACTCTTTAATGGAATAGATTGACAACAAATTGAACTTTCAAATATTTTACATATTTGGGTTGCTGGCAGTGTAAGATTCTCAGGAAGATTATTTTTAATATAATTTGAATTTGATCACAGAGTTTTTGTGTTTAGTTTATTTTTACTCTTTTTCATTAGCTTTATATTTTAATATTTTTCCACAGAAGGTTTTCAAATTAGTTTTGCATATTCTGAAAGGTCTTGATTTTAGATGAATTTATCAATTGGTTTCATTTCATTTGGATTAAAAATGCAAAAGATATTCAAGTTTGAAATTTAAATCGAATTGAAAATCAGAGAAAATAACAAAATCGTCTTGATGTCTTGTATCGCATTTTGCTTTGCCTGATGTTCTTTCAAAGGGTTGCGATCAGCGGCAGTCGGGACCCGATTCTCGATGACACACGGCGTCGCAAAGGACGACGCGATCCTTGACAAGAAAGGCCCACGTCGCAGCGACTCAGAACAGGGCACGGAGTTTCTAGGCTCGCCAGCGGCGATTCACGACCGGAGGGATCGAATGGGTAGCACCACTGGCTTCCTCATGTCATTCCGAATCCAGTGGTGGTAACGATTCGTCTCAGCGGTGACCGGAGCTACCTCGCCGTCATGGCCGAGCGGCGGCGGAGGAAGCTACAAGTCTCGCTGGCGACAGGGTACTTCTCCGGCCGAATGGGTTCCATTTCTAGCATAAGTGATCACTAAGCTTTCCATTTTGTCTATTGGGAGCTACCAGAATGCATGGGAAGAGCTTACCACCGATCACCGGACTTGAGGAAGAAGGGATCACGGTGGCGGCGCAACTCAGTGGATGATTCAGAGGGCTATTGATGCTCTTGTTTTGATAGTGCTATGACCGAAACGAATTTGTGAATGATCTATTATACCTTTGTCAATTAGTGATGAACTGAGGATTTAGGTTCTTCGGTCGAGATCGAATCGAGAGGAGAATAGCAGTGATCAGTGGATCTCAATGCATGGAACTAGAGGGGAAATGAACGTCACCCATATGCAACTCGGAATGGCTATTTATAGCTTGAGGATGGCAGCGGAGAAGCTCACACCTGGCAAAGACATGGCGGGAAGCTTGCTGAGCTCAGAACAGGCGAAGGGATGGGCGGCGCTGCGGTCATTCAATGCACGGCGGCGGCGTGGCAAGCTCAGGAGAGGCGGTTACCTCGGGCGATGTGCAGGTTGCACCGGTGGCGCGAGCAACAGCGAAGGAATGATCGTAGTCACATGCGCTGGGCTTGGCCGAGAGGAGGAGGAAGATGACACCGGGTTTCACTGACATGTGGGACCATGAACAGCGTTCGGCCCACGCGGCAGAAACAGTAGATAAGAACTTCAAATTTTTCTGCGAGATGGGCTGGATAGGTTCAATGGTTTTGTTTCACGTATTGTCCAAGAATTTATGGGGATTTAACTGGATGATTTAAGAATAGTTATCTACACCCTATAAAATTTTAGGGCAATATTGTTCATCACAGAAGTTATATAAATTCTGACAATGTACTGTGCTCAGTTTTATGTTTTCTGATACCGATTTATTTGGGTGTCCATATCTTAGTTAAAATTTTGGAAACTTTTTTGGGTAGTTCCTTTTAGCCATATGAGCATACTCTAAAAATGTTATCTTCAAATTCATTATAGTTTATTTATTAAAATTCTGACACTTGTATTTCCAGATTTTCATTAATTCAGTTTTTAAATTTTTAGAAAAAACAATTGTAATGATTATCCTCTAAAATTTTTACTGCAGATGCATCAGCCAGGGTAAAGATAATTTCAAAACTTTTCATATCAAATTAATGAGGGAATATTTTTATTAAATTCTGACATGATTTCTGTTTCTAGTCAAAATTTCTTAATTCACCTTTCATTTCAGTTTTAATGCATGGACATGACTTTAAAAATTCATATTTTGAGTTACTAGATAATTACAAGATTTTTTCAGGAATTTTTATCATTTTTTTGTTTTCCAACTCTTTTCTTATTACTTATTGCTTTGACAAATAATTAAGAAAAGAGTTTCCCCTCTAAGAAATATTCAAGAAAAACAGGAAAAACATGAGAAAATTCAGAAAAGACCAGGAAAACACAAATTAAACTTATTTCCATATTTTATTAAATTCTTATTACCTTATTGAATTTCAGGATGTTACAATGCCCTCGAACAGAAGAGAGGGGAGTCGTTGTGCGTGTTCATCCGGCGATTCAGCCACTACCGCAACACAATCCCCAAGATCTCTGGCCAGTCAGTCATCATAGCCTTCCGGAGGGGAGTGCGAGACCACAAGATGCGGGAGAAGATGGCCACCTGCGAGATTGCCACCACGTCTGAACTATTTGCCGTGGCGCACAAATGCGCTCGGGCGGCACTCACGGCGGAGGCGAGGCTTGGACCTCGAAAGGTCCCAGTTCCGTGAACAAGAAGAAGCGTCCTACGGCTAAATCTGGTCAGGTCTTGGCCGCTGAGCGCAGAAACAAGGTTGTCAAGCCGCGGCGAGACGATCACCACGATCGGCGAGACATTCGCCGCGACCGGCTGGACGGTCGCCGCGATAGACAGGACTACTGTCAACAGGAAAACAGGGTTAAGGTTTTCTGTTCTATCCATAATACTAATGCACACGATTTGGATCATTGCTAGGTCGGGCGCGAGAAGGTGGAACAGCGGCTCAGGGAACGCCGCCCTCCTCACGACGACGACATGGGCAACGACACCGCCCAGCTACCCTTCTAGCATGCGGAGCATAAGGTGGCCTACATCCATAGCGGATCGGCCACCCACGCCTCCAACATGAAGTACAAGCTCCTGATGAGGGAAGTCTGCACCGCCGTACCAAGCGCGGGGGCGGCTAGGCCGCTGAGGTGGTCAGAGGAGCCGATCACCTTCAACCGCACCGACCACCCTGCGAGCACCGCTGGCCTAGGGCACCTTCCGATCGTGGTCTCGCCCACAGTTCGGAATGTGCATCTTGGATGTGTGCTGATCGACGGGGGGAGCTCCATCAGCCTCCTATCCCCCAGGGCATTCAGGGCTCTTCAGATCCCGCAGTGCGAGTTCCGCCCGGTGCTCCCCTTCTACAGAGTCACCCCGGGGGCTGGCTCAATGCCCTTGGGCCAGGTTCGCCTTCCCGTTACTTTTGGGAACGTGGACAAGTACTGCACGGAGTTGGTGGACTTCGACGTCGCCGACTTCGACCTTCCCTACAATGCCTTGCTTGGCCGACCCGCATTGGTCAAGTTCATGGCGGCCACCCACTATGCCTATATGGTGGTGAAGATGCCGGGACTTGGAGGTCCCATAAGCCTCCAGGTGGACAAGCCAGAGGCCCTACGCTGCGATAAGCAAGCCTTGGACCTAGCAGGCGCCACCTGTGCACGGCAGGTTGACGCCGTCTACTCGGGAGCCCCTCTAGTGAGGACCCGTGCCACGCTCGGCCCGTCCGGTGAGGTTAAGGTGGTCTCCCTGAGCATGGCCGAGCCTGAAAGGACCATCAAGCTGGGCGCCAACCTTGGCACCAAATAGGAAGACGCGCTCATCACCTTCCTCCGGTCTAACGCAGATGTGTTTGTTTGGCGCCAGGCTCCCGAGTGTCAGGATGCCATCCACGATGAAGTGGAGAAGCTACTGCACACGGGTATCATCAGAGAGGTCATTCACCCTGAATGGCTTGCCAACTCCGTGATCGTCAAGAAATCCAACGGAAAGTGGCGAATGTGTGTCAACTTCACCGACCTCAACAAGGCCTGCCCGAAGGATCTATACCCCTTGCCACGCATCGTCCTGATAGTGGACTTGACGGCGGGGTGCGAGCTGCTGTGCTTTCTGGATGCGTACTCCGGGGACCACCAGATCGGCATGGTGAAAGAAGATGAAGAGAAGACCACGTTTGTAACTCCTATGGGCGTTTATTGCTACATTCGAATGCCATTTGGGTTAAAAAACATTGGTTCTACTTATCAGCATGCCATGCATGCCACTTTTCGACCATAGGTCGGATGGAACTTGGAGGTATACGTCGACGACCTTGTGGTGAAATCTGAGAAGAGTGAAAGGCTGATTAAGGATTTGGGTGAAACCTTCGCCAACCTCACGAAGAATCACCTGAAGCTCAATCCCGAGAAGTGTGTCTTTAGCGTACCCTCTGGGAAGCTGTTGGGATTCCTCGTGTCTAGTTAGGGCATTGAGGCTAATCCCGACAAGATTGTGGCCATCGAACACATGAAGCCACCGACCAGACTCAAGCACGTCCAGTGTCTGACTGGCTGCTTGACGTCCCTCAGGCAATTCATCGCCCGCCTGGGAGAAAAAAGTCTCCCCTTGTTCATGCTATTGAAGAACACCAACCACATCGAATGGACACCTGAAGCCCAACAAGCATTCGAAGATCTGAAGAAATACCTCTCCTCGCCCCGGTGCTGGTCGTTCCTGCTCCCGGTGAGCCGCTGCTCCTATATATTGCGGCTACTTCGGTGGTAGTGAGTGCAGTGCTGGTGGCGGAGAGGGAAAGCATCCAGAGACTAGTCTACTACATCAGCAAGTGTCGGGACCCGGATTACCAAATCCGAACCCTCCTGTGTTTCAACCGCGCTAGTCCAGGAACAGCTAGCGCACACAGCATACAGTGATGATAACACAGACATATCATAAAGTTCATAATAGTATTAAGCAAAAGAGTGTAACAACATCATCACATTATTACAAGTATGGAGCCTTACGGCTTAAGTGTAAAAGTAGCAGCGGAAATGTAGAACAAAAAGAGCCAATCAGTTAGCCCACAGGCAACCGACTGGGGTGCGCTCCCTAGAAGATCGAGTCGTCCTCCTCCTCAAAGTCTCCAGCACAAATGTCGAACGGTGGAATGCCTGCTCTGATCTCCTCATCTGCTTTATGGAATAAGCAGCCCCTGCAATAAAAAGCGAGGGTGAGTATGCAACATACTCGCAAGTCTTGGAAACATAATGCAATTAACTAAACGCAAGGCTTAAACAAAGGAAGGCATAATATGGTTCATTTGCATAAAGCAAAATTTAAAGGAAATACAAGTAATAATTTCTTAAAGCAGCATTTACCAAAATGTAAATAACATAATTAAATAACTTTGAAGTATAACAATTTTCCAGGTTCCAACTACCTGGTTGGCTCTAGCCGCCAATCTAAACTTCCGGGAGCTCTAGCCGCTCGCGGATCCCCAACCACATTTTCATTTCAAACCAAATCATCATTTTCCATTTAAAACCAAAAACCGAAAATCTACAATGTGAAAGCGTTCCACGCTTGCCCTTATCCGTGAGCACGGCTACTCAAGTAGTTTTAAGACTCTGCAATTGGTACACTTTGCCCACGACATGATCTACCCGTTTGCTGGGCCAATAACACACTTCCTTTGGTGTGTCGGCAAGGAGATCATGACAAAGCCTTTACAATGCATATACGCTACCGACTTCACCGCTAAGGTTCCACATTGGTAGGGCTACCTCCTTGATCCGAAGCCCCTCTTGCGCCTTGCAAGTGTCGTCCCGACAAACCCGCACAACCCATCGCGAAGTCAAATAACGATACATGCAAATTACTTAGCAGTCGTACCCATATAGACATGTGGTTGTCTTGTATAGCATGGCCCATGGTGTCCTACGATCGGTCCTTAATTGACTAGGGCGGACAATCACATTCCAAAATTTTGTGCATCCCGCACCCGCCATTCAACCAATCCGCCGGTCTAAATCATTTTCACTTTTAATTTCAAATTAATACCGCAACACCAATTGCCATAAGTTTCACAATTCCTTTTGAATCAAGAATGAAATCATTTCCATAATGGTAAGGTGCAAGCGTGATTAAGCATGGCTAAGCATTTTCTACTGTTCCCATAATAAAATGTTTACCATTAATTACAGAAATTAGTTTTCCTAGGGTGTCAATGGTTGGCAACATGAATTTCAATGTGGTATAACAATTTGGCATTTATCTAAGCATTTGAAATGACATTAAAATACAATACGTAAATCAAATAGCATGCACTAATTTGAAAATAAAATAGCATTTCATAAACTTGGGTTCAACATGGTCAAGGGAGACTTGCCTTCACCTTCACCCTCTCCCGCTGCTGCAACCTCTGCTGGGTACTCCTCTCTCTCAACCGGCGTGTCGTCTACACGCGGAACGCGCAAAACGAGACAAAATAATAAATACACAGAAATAAATAAAATTCACAAATTCATAAAAATGACACCAACAGATAGATCTTGATTTTATATGAATTTAGAAATTTGAATCATTCAATTTGGAGTTCGAACGGAGGAGAACGGGGCTTTCGAAGTTTAAATGGAAGAAAAATCAGGAAAAATAGATTGACACATGTCGCTACGCGATTAGCTGGGATTTTCGGATTTACCAGCGATTAAACGGAATATTCCATGTCGCTGACATGCGGGCCCCAATGAGTCATAGACTCGGCTCATGGCGCACGAGGTCCACCGAGAAGGCTAACAGGTGGCGTGGCGATGGCGTGGTGAGAAGGTGGTGCAACGTGGCTTACATGTGGCGGAACATGTGGACATTAGGGTTGATATGGCGTGACAAGTGGCGCGACGTGACATCGTGTGGCGTGATGGCGCGCACTAGTGCATACATGTTAAATGACGTGGCGCATACATGTAACACACATGGCGCCACGTAGGCCATGGCGGTGAAGTGGCACTACCGAGCAAACCCGTGGCGGTGACATGGCTATGACATGGCGGATGACAAGCGAGGCTGCTCGGGGCTTACCGACCACGGTCTGGCGTAGATCTGGACCGTCGAGCCTCGATCGGGTGGTGGAGATTGACGGAGAGAGTCGGCGTCGAGTGGCGGCGCAACCGCGGAACCGAGGAAGGCGACCATAAAAGCTGCGATGGAGTGCGGATCGAGTCGAGGAATTAGCGGATCCGGGAGAGGATGAAAAGATGAACTCGATGGCACCAAAATCTACAGCGGAGACTCACCGGGGAAGAAGATATGCGGCGGAGAACTCTTGCGCACGGTGGAGCAACTTCGGCGAGGTGGTTCTCTGTGCAGAAGGCGTCTCGGCCGGTGAGGTTTGAGGGAAAAGAGGCGGCGCGGAGTAGGGAACCCTAGGGACGGGTCTACAGTACCTTATATACCCTCGGGAGGCGAGCAAAAGCACGTATATCAAAGTTGGTCGGGCGGCTAAGGCTGCACGGGCGGCGGCGCTGTGAGACCCCGTTCGGATGAACAGGAACCTCCATGTGATTACTGTGCTATTCCCTGGATCAGTAGCTAGCACTCACATGTTTACAACAATTGGAAATCACAACCATACAATACATAAATTAAGCGGAAGCGATTATACAAATAAGTATTACAACTCGAGAAATATAGCGACAAAAGAAGCAAGCCTTGTGGTTTACCCATCCAATCCCGAACAGCAGGCCGACTGCATAAACTTGGATAGAATACAACGAAGAGGATCCATAACTGCGACAAAAAGAGACTCGGCTAAGCTAGCACACACCTACAATATAATTAGGCAAGGGTGAGTATTTTACATACTCGGCAAGACTTGAAACAAAACCTATCATACATGCGAGGCCATTTCAAAGGAAAGGCTAATACGATTAATTTGCATAAAGCGAATTTCATTTGTAAATCCAGATTATTTGCAAGCGGAATTTATAAAAGCAAGATTTAATTGATAACAAATAAGTAAAGCATAACTAACACTCACCGTCCTCCATGGCGTGAGTTGAATCGATCCTTGCCATCGCATGGCATATATCGATTCTTTGTCCACACGAGCACTGTGGTGATTCAATACTTGCCCACACGGGTATAGCATTGGGTCATCGTAGGGGTAAGCTAACATGTAAAATAAACCCTTTTTGAAAATCAAAGCTAACATTGGAATGACTTCACCGAGTGCTCATGACCATGGCCTGACTAATTAATTAGATTTAAACTCTGCGAGAGGTGTACAACTTTACCCACAAGGAATGACCCACCTTTTGCAAGATCACACGCCTCAATGGGACATTGTATGCATGACGATCATACATAGCTTGTTCCATTACTTAGACATGGCTTTGATCCAGCCGGGGCGTTAACCCCGCCGTAGAACTAGAAACACACACCCAAGCCGTGGATCCACATTCTCACCCAACACAACGTTTCTAAACACGGCAGGCGACACCGTTGCATGGGTGGAAACCCCACCAAGCGGCAGCAACGGAATGCTTGGGGACCCGTCAAGCAGACCAAGCGGGAATGCTTGCGCTAGCTCCCGCCTACCAATGAACAAAGCCACATCTAAATAACTTAATAGGCTAAGGCTAACCCGTCCTCACCCTTGTGGTTGCACGGAAATCTCGGATCAATAGCGTCCCATTGCTCGGTCCTTAATTGCGACACGGGCGACACTTCACCCTACACTACGTGCAATTCCTTTCTGCACAACCGGCTATTGCCAATAATCGCCCGCATCAACACATAGTTTTCTTTTTGGGTTTTTAATCGAAATTACCCACAACCAACAGTGCCATTTTCAATGTTTTCAGGAAACAATTATTGAATTGATCATCAGCTATTTTGATTCTAAAGCATGGCTAAGCATGAATAAAATAAACGCATATACCCATGATGACATTAAGTAATGCCCAACCTTAATCTATGGTTGTCAAGGTTCACATTTTCATAATCATCAAGGAGTTTCATGTGACAACAGGTATAACTACCAATCCATAAAATAGCAATTTACATAAAGTAAACGCATGCATAAAACAATTTGATGCACAAAAGGAATATAAAATACTGGGATCAATATGGTCAAAGGATGCTTGCCTTGCTTAATCATTGCATACGGTGAAGTCGAGGATTGCGGCGACGACGACGAAGCTAGAGACGTCGGGATCTACACGTCGAACAACGGAAAATAAAGCAAAGCAATAAACCTCAATAAGAGCGAAAGAAATAGAAAGCAAGAACAAATAAACTCTTTACAAGAAACAGGGACTGCTCTCTATGAATTTATTAATTCTTATTTTACGAATTCAAGATGCAAAGATTGATTAGATTGATCATTAGATGCAAGCTTTCAATGATTTGTTATTCATCTTTAATTGACTTTGCTTAGAATTAGCTTTATACAAGTTGAGTCTATTGATTTAGGCTACTGATGACATTTCCATCATATTCGAGAAGGTTCTGATACAACAATTTCACAATTAAAGTCCAATTGTTCTTTCTACCGAATTCATGAATATGCTCATTTAGGGTTAGTTAGTGTAATACTGCAAAGTTTTTTTTTACCAGGGTTTGTGACCTTTAGAATGGTTGTGTAGTATTATTTACATTTTTTCCCCTAGCCTTTGATTAGTAGCACTCAAGTGATGGAGTATAAAAGGAGGAGAGGGAGTAAATGAACCCTAGACTCAAAAGTTTCGGTTTTTCCCCAATTTTTCCCAAATTCCTCCCACTTCTTTCCTCCTCAGTGGCTCCCGGCCGCTCTGGCGATGCAGCCCAGGGACCCAGTGCCGTCGCCTCCCCTCCTTGGCTGCTTCCTCCTGGCGCCCTCCGTGGTCGAGCTCCCCAAGCCGCTCCTGCTTCCTCCAGCTCCGGTCGGTGGTGGCGCCCACCCCGGCCGGGCGGCAGCTGCATCTCCCCACATAGGTTTCTCTGGATGGGCTCTGGTGCCCTCGGCCAAGCTCAAGCGGCGCCGCCACCCTTCTCCCGGCTCCTGCGACCACCCGAGTCTAGCCACCCTCCCCTGCTGCCGTCGCCTGCTGAGGGCTCCCTGCTGGGCGCCGCCCTCTGCCGCCCTCTTGCCCTCTTCATTGTGAGTACCGCTACAAGTTTAAGTTAAGCAATTGATTAATTGGTGCATGTCGGTGTTCGATGAAATGCCTAGAAGAGTTACATTAGGGTATTACAACGTCTCTAAGTAATGATCTATGAATCTTGGTAGGTCACATTTGGTCGTGAGTCTTTGGTTAATGAACACCACCCGTGGTGTGCTGGATCCTAGTTGATTAAATATGACTGCATTGGTGTTTGTCTTTTCCTGTTGTGATCACTAAAGACTTGCTTATGTGTCGCATGTGTGGATTTATTCTTGAGCCTACCAAGTATTTATGTATACCGGTATTAGATTCTTGAGGATTCTCGTCTTTGTTGTTTATAGAATGAGATATATATACATATATATATATATATACATATGTGTGTTATTGGTATATGAGCCTGTAATGTCATCCTTACATTGGTAATGTTTGTGAATCTTAAGTCGTGACTTGATTCTTGTTACTTTTTGCATGGCTCAATTAAAATGAGTGAGTTAAGAAATATTTACTACCATTTGATGATGAACCGATATTGTGTATTAGCTCAATTTGTTAATGCCATGATTATGCATAAGATCCCAAATTGTTAATTGTCTTGATATTCGAAATGTGATGGCAAAATTCCTAGTGGCAGTCAGATTATGAGCTTAGCTTCATGAGCACGATTTGAATGAAATTTTGTGTTCTGCTACAGAATGGATACTACCATATGTCATTTCTATTATAGTTTAAAGATTGATTCTATGCATTGAGGCTATGATAAGCACCTATTGGTTGATCCATTAGGGGCATGTATTTGGGCTTTGTCGATGTCGTCATTAATTATATTGGTATCATATTGGGTTCTCGAGGATTTAATGTGCTGCTATTTTTGAAGTTTAGAAATAGGGATGGTATAGATGTGTGATTAAGAATGTTTTTCATGCTACTTTAATTCCCGATGAGTTGGTGAATGTGACAATCGTGCTCTTGGCCTTTCATGGGTTGTTTGGTTCTCTAGGGTTGGAGGTCCCTAATACCGCACTCGGGCCGTCAGTTTATCGCCGATGCTAAAGGCAAGTACCTTTTCCTAAGTATGGCATGATAGAGTGATGCTCGCTTCTTATTGCATACATTAACCGTATTATAGGAAGGTTACATTTTATTATTATGTTTTACTCATGAATATGACTAGATTAACGAGACTTATAAGTTCAGGGATGTGAAGTTATGTTAATAATCATGTATTGGGTGTATGTTATGAGAGTGCAACTTGTACCATTGTCCATGTCAATTGCATAAATGCATTCATAAAAGGAAGAGGCGACCCATGTCGATGCGGGCCTCTGTGTTCACACGTAGTGAACACGAAAGTCCTACCTCGTAGTCCCATACCCACGGGTGCATGGGAGCGAGTCGATGAAGTGGGCACCCTCCACGGGATGGAGGAATGAGAGAGTGCATACCGCGGTGTGCACTCACCATCTGATATAGGCTTGAAAGGGCATATAAGCATTCAAGCATAGTTGCATTGCATATCATTGCAAAAGGAGTGATGGTCGGTGTGTTGGTTGTGACATGTCGTGTGGATTGCAAATAAGTGCGCTTGCCGTGTATGATACTACTAACGATGTATGATAATAAATGATCCTTGAGTTGAGGAAGTTTTCAGGTTACGAATAGGTTGAGTCATGGGCTCCTTCCATATTATCTATTGAGGTATGTGAAGTAAATGAGTAAGGTAGTGGATGAGGTGGCCCATGTGATTTCTTTGGTTATGTACTTGTTACTCTGGTTTAAGAGATATGAGCATGTTATTGATTTAAATAAATTAATTGTTGTGTTGTTTTGTGGTTATTGCTACTTGTTGTACTTGCTGAGTCTTGACTCACTTCTTCCTTTGTCACATGTGTGTAGGTACCACAAGTCGGCATCTTTGGGATGGGAGTAGTAGCACGATCACGACCTATCACCATAGTATCATATTAGTTTCACCGCTTCTAATCTTAATGAGTTCATGACTTGTAATAAATAAATTGTGGTTGTAATAATGTTGTTTGTCGTGGTGTAGTTATTAGTTGCTGTTGGATATGTGATTGGTTAACTAAGGATCTGCTAGAATGATATCATATACTGAAAATGTTTTCTGTCTGCTGAGTGGATGTCCTAGTTTTAGGGAAGGTGCTGCCGAAATTTCTAATAATTCTGGTAAGTAGCTAAGCAGTTTAGCTAGCCTGGCTAAATTATTCTAGTGTCTTGTGCTAGCGGTTGGGTCCTTGGGGGTGTAACATTGAGAACGCGGGTGCCGGGTGTTCTGATTGGTATCGAGCGAGCTTGAGTCCGTGGTACATGGTTTTAGCAAATTACTCTAGAGTAAACTAAAATTTTGCTGTGTGAAATTAAAAACATGGTTTAGGATTAACTTTTAAAGTGTGGCCTCATGTCAATAATTTTAAAACTTGAGGTAGATTGGTTAATTAATTTAAAACTTGACACACTCGATGCATGAGGATGGGTTGGGCGATTATTGCGTTACTCTGTAATGCTTTATTTGAGATTTAACGTTTGATGAGGTGTATTGTTATGCTTATGAGCTAATTTGTGCCAAAAGGGTTACGGTGAGTATTGTTAACCGTGGTGAAAGTTGTGGATTAGCGGTGTGGTTGTTTGTAGCCACCACGGAGGATTTAAGAACCTCCGTGGGGAGGGTGTTTGTCTGTTTGTCTTAGATCGCATAGTTGGCGGAGTCGATTGTTTTGGTTTTGCCTTCTTTGGTTTAAGACAAAGAACAAGAGTTTAGTGTTGCGTCTTTTACGGTTGCTATTCCAGCTTTGGCCTTTCTTTTTGTTGGTTGGCATTGGTTGTTTTGTGGAGAGGGTTATCGATTTATTCGGGTGTTCGTCCTTCTCCGAGTTTAAAGGAGTTATTGATGTTTTGTGCTCGCCTTAGTTGAGTTATTTGATCTCGTCGTTTTTCCTTGTTGAGAGGTTGTTCTTGTAACCCTCGTCCTTCGTGGAAGTTTGGAGTTTGACATTCCAATTGGAGATCTTTTGCGAGACTATGTTGGGTTTTGTCATCCAATCAATTTTGAGAGTCGAGCTCCTTTGTGCTTTAAGGGTGGTTTTCTGGAAAGGAAAACGATGAATCGTGTTTATTAGCGTTTAAAAGCTGGTATTTACTTAAAGGTTGGTGTCATACCTTGCTATTTCAAGGGTAGGTGACCAACGAGAGATTAAAAGGTTAAGTGTTGATGCATAGTTAGAACATGGCGATGAGGTAAATATCGATTGGGTCAAAGTACATGTGATGGTTGATTAAGTTCAAACTAATATGATGTGTGTTAGAGAATTCTACTCGAGTTGGCATGTGGTCCAAAGAGTGAAGGATTGATTAGAGTCTTATGCTTGTCGTTGCGAGTCATGGAATTAATTGGAAGAATGGAATCTCGTGTTCCTGTAAGGCTAGCACTGATAACGATTGCCAAGGTTTAGAATGATCTGTTTGATGAACCTACTATAGAAAAAAAGGATGGTGAAAAGTACTGGAGTATGTTGGTGTAAAGTATTGGAAATGGTTGGTCTGTTGTTATGGACCATTTAAGAGTGTGAGTCGATAGAATGACTTGTTCAATGTTGTACATAAGGAATGAGGGCACAGAGAATGGTTGACTCGGGTATAGTTTTTACCTTTAGTGAATGATCGCTTTAGGTCAGCAATTAAGAGTATGTCTTGAGGAGGTATTATTAATTGTGAAGTCATTTATAGTTGGAGTAGGTTATGGTCTTTTGAACATTGGCGTATGGGTAGTATGAACTCTATATGTTGAGTCTGAAGGTTTCGTTGAGAACATTTGGACCTAAGCTCAGAATAGGAAGTTGTATAATTGATGGTTTAGTATGGGTTGTAGGCCAGAGGAAAAATATTGATGCAATGTTTGATGTTAATAGGACTAGCGGTGGTTATATTTGTTAGAGAGGATAATAAAAGAAATATTGGGGTTATGTAAAGTATATCAAACCTTTATTGGTAAGTGTATAGGAGAACTAGCAATGGTGGAAGGTGAAATTAAAGCATGTTTAAATATTCATATATGGATTGGTTTGTCCATATGATCGGTTGTTTGAGCATTGTTGGCAAAGACATTCTTTGTCTTGCGTTTTAAGGCTTCTAGAAATTAGTGTGAATAATCAAGTTTAGGTTTAACTTTGAGGCTTGAAAATGAGGATGAAAGAAAGATTAATCATGAAGTAATATGTTCATGGATTTTGAATAAGTTACTTCGTAGAATAATGCCATTCAAGTGTATTGCTAAGACATTTAGCTTAAGTTATGATTGTGGTAGTTTACCCTCCAAGGGTGTATGTCTGGATTGCATTTTATAAGGTACAAATGAGTTATTATAGGATTATTAGTTGAAGGATGTGGCCAGACTCAAGGTAATGATTTGCAAGTTCTTGATTTGGAGATATTAGTATCTCTATTCCGACTAGAGTTGGATTTATTTGAAAATCGATAATTGTGAATGTTTCTAAAAGGTAAATCTTATGAATGTGTCATCGTGATCTTGGTTGGTTAAGAAGTTTCTTCTAGAAAACAAGTTTTGTCTCTCAAGAAAGTGTTGGTTGATGGGTGACAATGGATCGGTTTTCCGATTGGTTTCCTTCGAGAATGAAATCGCTTCTAGTGAAAGAGATGTTTTCTTTGGTAAAAGCTTGATGACTTGTTTTCGTAAGTGAATTGCTTTAATAAAAGTCTCGCGCGGTGTTTTTCTCTTAATGGAGTTTTTCCCAAAGTAAAGTTTGTTGATTGGTTTTAATTTGTTGAAATGGGGGTGAGTGGTTAAAGGGAATTGAGATTCCCTTTGTTTTCTAGCTTGAAAAAAAAGAAAGTGATTGATCTGGGTTCAGTGTTGATCGTAAGTGGATTCAGAGTGGAAAGTGATGAAGGTTGTTGCATGCCTTAGCCAGAATCCTTTTGGAAAAATAGTTTGGTTGGTATGTTCCTGGTTGGTGCTTGTTCAACCTTAATAGTGAACTACTTGGAAGTTGTTGGTAATTTGTTACCATTTCTATCGTGAGATTGAGCAGTTGAGTTCGGATGAGTGTAGTTGAAGTGTTGACAATCGATGTGAAAAGTTACATTTGTGAACTTGTACCTTGGGCTTTGTCCTTGGGGTGAAGTAGGCTTGGTAAAGAAGATCAAAGAGTATATCGTGGATATGAGATGAAAACAGAATGTTGCCATTGTGAGCTAAAGTTTGATGGTATTAGTCGAAAATGGTTCTTTTGTTAAAAAGGTTAGAAATAGTGATATGTTCGAAATTGGTTAGAAACTTGTTGGATTGAGAAGCCTTTGTGGCTCCGTGGTTGAAATTAAACAACCCGTGGTATAACGATGATATGGTGGGCTAACTCGTTCGATGATATGGCTTGAAAATGGTATGTGGTTATAAAGGTTAATCGTTGAGGAGAGATATGAATCATGGTGTTCTTGGTTCTTAGGAGATTTGAGTTTAGAACCCCAACTGTTCAATCGAAAAGAATTTAGTGATTCGGTGAAAATTAGTTGGATGCTTAAATAGAGTGATGTGGCTTGCGATGATCGTATCATCTCGGGTTTGTTGATCTGTGAGGTAGAGACGGGAGACTAAAGTTTTGAGTGAATGAGGTTGAAGAGGGTATTAGAGCTAAGTTTGGAGATTTGTCGTACGATCTTCTTAGAAGGATCGTTGGTTGACTGGAGGTTGTGTATGGAGCGTTAAAGAAGAGTTGCCTGAGTTGTCAGATAGTTTTTGAAAATGGTATGAATTGAGAATTTGGCTGATCGCCTGGATCTATGAGAGTTTAAGCGTGAGAGGGGTGAATATCTCCGGTTGAGAAAATGCTTGTGAGATTCCTGGTTTAGGAAAACCTTTTGGGTTTGAGAGCGCAAGGTCTATTGAGAGTAGTGCTGATGGATGAAACGGGTTCAGTTGCTTGCTTCTTTTATTTGGCGAGAGCCGTGGTTTGAGTTGTGGAATTTCTCTTGCGTCAGAAGTACCCGGCTGTTCTTTTTGGACTTTTTGATTTTGCAATTCGACTTCTGTTGCTCTTGTGGGTGGGTTTTGAGGTATTCCGAATTCGAGGTCGAATTCTTTTAAGGGAGAGTGTATCTTGCAAAGTTTTTTTACGGGGTTTGTGACCTTTAGAATGGTTGTGTAGTATTATTTACATTTTTCCCTAGCCTTTGATTAGTAGCACTCAAGTGATGGAGTATAAAAGGAGGAGAGGGAGTAAATGAACCCTAGACTCAAAAGTTTCGGTTTTCCCCAATTTTTCCCCAGCCTCCCACTTCTTTCCTCCTCTGTGGCTCCCGGCCGCTCTGCCGATGCAGCCCAGGGACCCTGTGCCGTCGCCTCCCTCCCTTGGCTGCTTCCTCCTGGGGCCCTCCGTGGTCGAGCTCCCCTGGCCGCTCCTGCTTCCTCCAGCTCCGGTCGGTGGTGGCGCCCACCCCTGCCGGCGACAGTGCATCTCCCCTGCAGCCGGTTTCTCTGGATGGGCTCTGGTGCCCTCGGCCAAGCTCAAGCGGCGCCGCCCACCCTTCTCCCGGCTCCTGCGACCACCCGAGTCTAGCCACCCTCCCCTGCTGCCGTGCGCCTGCAGAGGCTCCCTGCTTCTTTGGCGCCGCCTCTGCCGCCTCTTGCCCTCTTACATTGTGAGTACCGCTACAAGTTTAAGTTAAGCAATTGATTAATTGGTGCATGTCGGTGTTCGATGAAATGCCTAGAAGAGTTACATTAGGGTATTACACTGTCTCTAAGTAATGATCTATGAATCTTGGTAGGTCACATTTGGTCGTGAGTCTTTGGTTAATGAACACCACCCGGGTGTCTTTGGATCCTAGTTGATTAAATATGACCGCATTGGTGTTTGTCTTTTCCTGTTGTGATCACTAAAGACTTGCTTATGTGTCGCATGTGTGGATTTGTTCTTGAGCCTACCAAGTATTTATGTATACCGGTATTAGATTCTTGAGGATTCTACATCTTTGTTGTTTATAGAATGAGATATATATACATATATATATATATATATATATATACGCATATGTGTGTTATTGGTATATGAGCCTGTAATGTCATCCTTACATTGGTAATGTTTGTGAATCTTAAGTCGTGACTTGATTCTTGTTACTTTTGCATGGCTCAATTAAAATGAGTGAGTTAAGAAATATTTACTACCATTTGATGATGAACCGATATTGTGTATTAGCTCAATTTGTTAATGCCATGATTATGCATAAGATCCCAAATTGTTAATTGTCTTGATATTCGAAATGTGATGGCAAAATTCCTAGTGGCGGTCAGATTATGAGCTTAGCTTCATGAGCACGATTTGAATGAAATTTTGTGTTCTGCTGCGAGAATGGATACTACCATATGTCATTTCTATTATAGTTTAAAGATTGATTCTATGCATTGAGGCTATGATAAGCACCTATTGGGTGATCCATTAGGGGCATGTATTTGGGCTTTGTCGATGTCGTCATTAATTATATTGGTATCATATTGGGTTCTCGAGGATTTAATGTGCTGCTATTTTTGAAGTTTAGAAATAGGGATGGTATAGATGTGTGATTAAGAATGTTTTTCATGCTACTTTAATTCCCGATGAGTTGGTGAATGTGACAATCGTGCTCTTGGCCTTTCATGGGTTGTTTGGTTCTCTAGGGTTGGAGGTCCCTAATACCGCTTTTCGCCGTCGGTTTATCGCCGATGCTAAAGGCAAGTACCTTTTCCTAAGTATGGCATGATAGAGTGATGCTCGCTTCTTATTGCATACATTAACCGTATTATAGGAAGGTTACATTTTATTATTATGTTTTACTCATGAATATGACTAGATTAACGAGACTTATAAGTTCAGGGATGTGAAGTTATGTTAATAATCATGTATTGGGTGTATGTTATGAGAGTGCAACTTGTACCATTGTCCATGTCAATTGCATAAATGCATTCATAAAAGGAAGAGGCGACCCATGTCGATGCGGGCCTCTGTGTTCACACGTAGTGAACACGAAAGTCCTACCTCGTAGTCCCATACCCACGGGTGCATGGGAGCGAGTCAGTAAGAGTGGGCACCCTCCACGGGATGGAGGGGAATGAGAGAGTGCATACCGACGGGTGTGCACTCAGCCATACCGGTATAGGCTTGAAAGGGCATATAAGCATTCAAGCATAGTTGCATTGCATATCATTGCAAAAGGAGTGATGGTCAGTGTGTTGGTTGTGACATGTCGTGTGGATTGCAAATAAGTCTGCCGCCGTGTATGATACTACTAACGATGTATGATAATAAATGATCCTTGAGTTGAGGGAAGTTTTCAGGTTACGAATAGGTTGAGTCATGGGCTCCTTCCATATTATCTATTGAGGTATGTGAAGTAAATGAGTAAGGTAGTGGATGAGGTAACCCAGCGATGATTTCTTTGGTTATGTACTTGTTACTCTGGTTTAAGAGATATGAGCATGTTATTGATTTAAATAAATTAATTGTTGTGTTGTTTTGTGGTTATTGCTACTTGTTGTACTTGCTGAGTCTTGACTCACTTCTTCCTTTGTCACATGTGTGTAGGTACCTCAAGTCGGCATCTTTGGGATGGGAGTAGTAGCACGATCACGACCTATCACCATAGTATCATATTAGTTTCACCGCTTCTAATCTTAATGAGTTCATGACTTGTAATAAATAAATTGTGGTTGTAATAATGTTGTTTGTCGTGGTGTAGTTATTAGTTCTTTGTTGGATATGTGATTGGTTAACTAAGGATCTGCTAGAATGATATCATATCTTGAAAATGTTTTCATCTGCGAGTGGATGTCCTAGTTTTAGGGAAGGTCTTTGTCGAAATTTCTAATAATTACGTAAGTAGCTAGCGGTTTAGCTAGCTTGGCTAAATTATTCTAGTGTCTTGTGCTAGCGGTTGGGTCCTTGGGGGTGTAACATTCAGGGCACGGGGTGCCGGGGTGTTACAGTTAACCTATAAGATTAATATGCAAACCTTAGCAAATTGAGGTTAACTTTTTGTAATGGGATAGTCTACACCTTGAAGAACACTACCAAACTAGTTCCATAAGTTTTAGGATTTTGGGCGAGACTATAATCTTATTGCTAAAGTGGTTCATGCTATACTTAAAAACTATACTATTCAAAATCGGCAAGAAAGGGGATTGACAGATTAACGATTAAGGGTTTTAGGCCATTTGGATTAATATGCAAAGCATGATGAAATATGGTTATTTCTTAATAACATGATGATTACACTTTGTATAACAGTCCTAAGCTAATTCCATAAATTTTTGGCTTTGGCTGATACATCATCTTCATTACTGAAAAGGCTTAAGTGACATTGTAAAGTTAACGTTATTCGGAATCAGCCAATAGCAAATCAAAAGGTTAATCACTTAAGGGTTTTGATCTAATGAGATTAATAGGCAAACCTTAATGGAATATGATTCTTTTTATAGATCATGGTAGTATAAACTTTGCACAATGTTTCTAAACTAGTTTTACTGATTTTAGTGTTTAGACGAGTTATTTTATCTGTTGTTGAAATAGTCTAAATGACCACAATACGAACGCTAAATCGGCTAACTTCATTTTGAGTTTACAACTACGCCATACATGATCTTTGATTCATTTTTCAGGCATTAGCAGAAAACAGCCCTAGAAATGTTTTAAAGCTATTTTGGAATTATTTTGACTTTAATTGCAACATATAAACTATTTACTTATTGTTACAATTAACATTTCCTTTTATTAAAAGAATGACATTTCAACCGTATCTTACTTATTCTCACATACACAGATCCTTACTGTTTTTAGGAACTTGATATAAATTACATTATCAATTTGTGAGCCATTATGCTAGTATTTTGCTAATGGCCATAATAGGGTTCATTAAGGATTATGAAGCAATAATTTAAACATGGTTCACAATTGAATATTTCGCATATTTGAATATCTCAGGTCGATTCACATATGAGAACTTATTTTATATTTTTAAAAGTTATATTTTTCATATGTTCAATAATGCTCATGATAGTGAGTTCACTTCATCTTAAATTTTAAATAATTGTTCTACAATATAAAATTTCAATATTTTTGTATATTTGAATTCATCTTGATCTTATCATCATATAAAAATTTATGTTCTTATTTTATGACTCATTGTTTACAGGATTAATATAAAGATTATATTAAGGTGATTAACAAGGTTTAATTAAATAATTACTCAAATAGCTCAAAAATTTAATATTTTTACATATTTAGATTACTTCGACTTTAGATGAATAATTAAATTTATTTCATTGAAACTGGATTAATACTTCAAAAGATATTCAATAATGAAATCTATTCGGTTAGGAAATGTATTTGGAAAATCAAAAATACGCTTTACCACTTGAGAAAACGCTTTGGCTCTGCTCTTCTTCTTTCTCGGCCGACTTAGGTCCCCAGTACAGCAGAGACAAAGAACGGGCGGTTAGGGCTTCCTGCGGCGGCACTCGGCGATCTTCCGGCGAGGGCGACGGGAAAGGTGAAGCTCGGCGAGGTGCATCCGGAGGTGGAGCTCATTCATCGGAGCAAGCGAGGAGGGCGCAATGAGGTTGGGCGCAGCATTAATGGCGGCTCGTGGAGGAAGAAGACAAGGGCATTAGGGTTAAAATCGGTGGCACATTAAGCATCAAGGACACTAGTGGTTCCATTTTCGGGTTGAACGAGGTGGAAACTCACGGATTGCCCGCCACACAATGGCCGGACTTGGGGAAGAAGGTGCGCCGCAGGAGCGGCCGAATTTCGCATGGAGGGACCGAATATTCTTGAGGGTTTTGATCAGTGATGTCGGTGATGCTCGTGCTTGAGGAATTGGAAGGAGGGTCACTAATTCAGGGATTTTGCTTGCGGCTTGGAGCATGAGCTCGGCAATGGCGGCAATGGGAGGGCTTCTGCGCCAAAGCTTTGGCTTGAGGAGAAGAAGGAGTGAGGGGAATGAAGGAGAGGCCTCTTGCGAACACTGGGGTGCAATGCATAGCCAAGATTTGCAGGGAGTGAGGGGATTCGTGGCAGCGATCGCTGGTAGTGCGCCACTCAGCTTCGGGAGAGGTCTCAGTGGACCGAACTGGGTGGGAAGAACGGGGGTTGGAGGAAGAATCTGGAAGCAGGGTCCTGGATCCACTGTCAGTGGCTGGAATTCTCAAATGTGCCAACGGAACGGAACGACAACGAATGGCCCACGCGTCGGCGACTAACCAATTTCCGGTTTTGAATTGTGATTTTTGATTGAGATCAATTGAAGTCTAGTATTTTTGATATTTTGTTGTTCAAAAGGATTCGATATCAGAATGCTTCCATAAAATTCTCAGCTCAAGATGTGGTTCCATTATTTTATGTAAATTCTGACATTATATTATTTTGGATTTAAAAGTTATCTTTTCATTTTACTCCTTCATTATTTTATGCATAAAATCTCAATTGCTGGCTAAGATGATTTAATTGAATGATCAGGGTTCTCGTGGCAATTTTCTAAATTTTTACTTTTTACATTTTTGCCTTTTCTTCTTTTCCACTCTTTAATTCTCTTTATTTGATTTTTCAGGCAATGCAAAACTCCAAAGGAAATCCAAATAAAACCAATAATGCTAAGAAACTCGAAATAAATATTTTCAAATTTAAAATATTCATTTTCACTTTATTGAATTTTCAGGATGTTACTGTATTTGGGTTCGGCGACGTGGGCGATGCTTTCGCTACCGATCCGAATCGAACGGTGAAGTGCGGCGAAGATTAGGGTTAGGTTTTACTGTGTGAGTGGCGGTGCGATTTACAGCCGTCGGATTGTTGATCAATGGCTGAGGCGAGGCGGGGTTAGGGTTTTACTGTTCGGGGGAAACGGTTGGGCCGGGCCGAAGAACAGGAGATGGGCCGGTTAGATGAACAGTGATTCCAGCCCAATAAAGATTAAAGGTTTTAGGAATTTTGATGAAATACCAGTATATTCGAATAAATTCAATAAACTCCAATAAATAGCAAATAAATTCAGAAAAATCTCCAAAAATACAGAAAAATCAATTGAAGCTCAAGGAACCCAAATAAAATAGGAAATAATTAATTTGAGTTACAGATTATTCAAATTAAATCCTTGTTGACTTTGAAAATTCAATTTATGTTGTATTTAATTCGAGAAAATTGTCACGGTTCAGATTTTGAATTTTCAAACTCAGGAAATCGAAAAATTCAGAATGTTACAAACCTACCCCCCTAACAAGAAATCTCGACCCCGAGATTTGAAACTAACTAGGGAAAAAGGTTGGGGTAGTCTGCTCGAAGATCCTCTTCGTGCTCCCAGGTGGCTTCCTCTTCCGGATGATTGCTCCACTGGACTTTCGTCTTGTGATTCCTAGTTGATGTGCGAGAAATAGAGAAGACTTCTATTTTAATTTTAGGTAAGCAGATGAGAGATACTAATACTTTCTACATGTCTCTTTTGTTTAAATAACTGGCATTGTTAATAATCTAATTTATATAGTGGTATGTGGTATGATTAGAATATTTGAGGTGAAAGAAAAGATGCATTGTCATTACTCTCATTTGGGGAAAACTGAATGTTTAATATCAAGAAAGGTATTTGAATACAATGGCTGATTTGTATAATTCAAAGTTAGCTGACGAAATGAGCTGAGAATAAATGTCATTTCGAGTTGACTTAAATTGGAAAACATGTATAGATAATTCAAGTATTGGGTTGAGTTAAGAGGATTATAAGATGATTCATGGTGATTTAACTTGTTTGCTCACTTTGGTAAACAAAGGGTTTTCATTTTCTTTGGTTTTGAAAACTATGAAAGACTAAAATGTATAGACTCAAAAGATTGATTGCAGGAATTGAATACACAAGGGTCGTACTCAATACCACCACAAGTGCCGGGTACAATCACATAAGAAAGATGTTTACGTTCAGAGCCTGATATCGAGGCAGGGGTTGTTATAGACACTTGATGTTTTCTAGGTCTTTGAGATAGCTTGGAAATTATTGATGTTTTCCTTGTCGAGGTGAAGCAAAATTCTTCTTGGGTAGGTGTTGGCGAAGTATTCAAGTTCTTCTCGGTTGATACAAGTGACATTACCCATTTTATTTGAAACATCAGAAAGGTTGTTTGCTAATGATATAAAATAGATGATCAGGAAGTGACTAGGATCAAAGAGTTGATTTTAAAATTAAACTTATACCCTGGTAAGGTTCAAATACATAAGTATCATACCTAGCACTACGCCTGGCAGGTCATAAACTTCTTTCGCGAATTCATGCTGTAGGTAAATGCCATGAATGATTGGACTAACATTTTGAGTTGGATTGATATATGTCTAAGGAAGTGTTTGTCTTCAAATTCTTGAGGTTGCCTTGGAGAACGTTGCGTAGCTTGTCGGGGTTGAGAATGAGGTGGAGTTTGCTTCTTGCTTACTGACAGCTTGGCATAATACTTATGTTTTTCATAACAAAGGCAAATAATATTGACTTTCCGATATATATATATATATATATATATATTTTTTACCGCATAATTATTCATTGGTGTTATTAGAAAGATGAATAGATGACGATTGAGATTGAGGATAAAGTTGAGCGTAACTCTTCTAGGACAAGCATCTTCGCTCAATCGCCCTTTTCTTTATCTGCTTCTTCGGTGAACTGCTTCAGATTTTATTTCTTCTATTCTTGGAGTTATAAACTTGACTGCTGAAATTCTTGGTATGTCTATGACTATAGGAGATATTTGTTCAGCTTGTGGACATCGTTTAGGAATTTGGTTCTTTTCGTGACAGTTGAAGCATTCACGCTTTTCTCATGATGTCATGTTCAGTTATTTGTATACTTAATATTATCTTGTGAATTTCAATTTGTTGTTTCTCAGAACATTCTTTAGCCTAATGACTTTCTTTATTAGACAAGGAACATGCCATTGGAGATTACCATTTACTACTTTATTAATGAAGGTAGTTAGGATCAAGTGTTATTTCTATAATTCCTTAAGTGATATTTTTTTGTGTGGCTGGTTTTCTTCCTCTTTTGATCACCAAATCTTGAGCAAAATTGTATTGGTGACTATCGATCAAGGGCATTGAACTAGACAATAATCTTGACATTCACAAGGGTAACAAGCGAATATTGCTTACAGGATATTTTCTAGGAGAATGATTTCCTTCACAAATGAGCAATTGATTGCACTCTCATCAACGACATGACCTATTTCTCCATAGCGAGTGCAAGCACGAAATTCGGACTGACTGGGTTGACAATACTTCAAAGAACAATGTGTAGTTATCAAATAAGATATAGAAGTAGGTTTCTAGTTTAAACCATTTCCTTTTCTGATAGAAGCTGCACCAATATTAGAAATATCTTGTGCGAGTTTTTAGAACAGAAAAGTGTACATTTGGTGATTTGTCCAATTATGGTGAGCATTTACACCATGGTTACAGATTCTAACATTTTTTTTTGTGAACATTGAGAAAGTGGAGAGTTATGACGATTGCTATGTTGAAAAGGAAGTGCTCTAGCTAAATACAACGGATTTGGTTGAACTATGGTAGGATTATCATTTCTTGGCAGTGGAGCGTCTTGCGGGGTTTCACGAATTAGATGAGGAGTGTTAGTAGTTTACACCGAGAATCATTAGTAAGACGAAGCTAATTTAAAGAGAGATATAGAGTATGTTAAAATATTTGAGATGAATGAAAGGTTACATCTCAACCAGAGTTATTTGAGGAGGGCTGAAGGTCAATTATAAAGGCTAAGATTTTTTTTCTCATTACTTTAGTAGATGTATTAATGAATTGTGTCGCAGACATCCTGCAACAATATTTATTAGAGTAAAGCTACTTAGATGGAATTCTGTTGGGTTACACGGCAACAGTTCGTTCTTTAAAATCTTATTTTAGGAAAGGTTTCTATCTTGGATTAAGTAGTTTTTGGCTTGGGTTATAAGGCAACGTTTCGTTCTTTAAAAATTTCCTTAATTAAATTTTTCTTATTAGGTAGGGTTAACACATCGTAAATTTCAACCTAGTGGCTTAACATTCACGAGAGTAACCCGAAAACAATACAAAAGATTTACAACAAAATTTCAATAACACATAAACAATATGTATACATTTTGCTTAGTATGTAAGAAGGGTATCTATGGTTTTTCTTCTACTTGCCGAATCATATATATTTCTGCATAAGAGGTTTACTATATCGCTAGAATAATATGCAGCTCGCATAATGCTAGCTTTTATTGTAGGCTATTCGGCAACGAGTTTTTTTTTTCACCACTTGTTGTGTTAATCTTCCAAGGCTTCTATGAAGTCGAAGAGGTTGTGATGCTTCGCTATCCCCATCTTCTTGAAGTTGCTGATATAGACGTCATGATGTTGCTGATATAGACGTCATGATGTTGCTGACTTGTTACCCGAATTCTTTTCAAAAGATTTGTTCGTGGTTTTCCTTTCGCAAACAGAATAAGGAAAGAAATACTTCTAAAAGGGATAACTTAAGAGTGGAGAAAGAAAGTTCTACACAAGGGAAACGAGTACATAAATAAGGAGACTAAATTCTATAGATTAGAAAAGAGTATATGTATAACCGATGCTACTCTCTTTATATTTCTTTTTAGAAAAATAGGACTTTCAATTCTTCCAGTTTTCATTTAAACAACCATTCGAAGCTTTCCATTCAAGTCTGTAACTTTTCGGTTCTAGCTCATTTTATGGTATATAATCTAGATAAGCAATGAGGTGAGTTTTAAAACATGATTAGAAATTATTATTGGATCATTAAGTTTTAACTATCCTAAAGCAGCACAAGCTAATTTGGTGTTGCTAATGTGGTAAGATCTTAACTTGGTTTATATATGAATGGTGTGATCTCAAGCAAAGCTAAGAGTAGTAATGGAGACCGTATTACTAATCTCATTGAGGTTTTATTTTATTTATTTTAAGAAAGGTTGATGACCATAATGGTTACACTGGTAAGAAGTTCTATGAAAAGGAGATAACTTTGTGGAAGTTTTATAGAGATAAGAGATAAACTATTTTATAATTTCTTAGTTATCCTATAGGTTAAATTTTCCATGTTCACACATAAGGACAACTTATTGTGGAATCTTTAACCAAGAGGTTAAGTTTACACATAAATTAGTCCTGACATTCAGAATAAAGACCAATTTCAAGTAGCGAAACATAACGACAACGTATATTGCTCTATATAACTAGAGCGGAATAATATGCTACACGTAAGGGTGTTTATCTTATGGTAGGTCCTAATATATTCTAATCTTCCGCCTTTTCCTGTTGGGTGATGTTGTCTCTTCATGAAGTAAAATCTCGAACGTCATCTTCTTCATTTGGAATTCTTGCAGAAGACCGTAAACTTAGGGATATTTCCGGAGATAAGATCAAATTTAAATTTCAAAATAATGTTCAGAAGAGGAAAGAGGTCAGAACCTAAGAATAAGGTAAGAGAGGAGACAAACTATTAACTATCAATTTGTTGGTTTGATTTCAAAAATAATTTTGAAATTCTAACGACCATTCTATCTAGGGTTGCGACCTACAGTCGATATGGCTCTGATACCACCTCTGTCGGGACCCGGATTACCAAATCCGAACCCTCCTGTGTTTCAACCGCGCTAGTCCAGGAACAGCTAGCGCACACAGCATACAGTGATGATAACACAGACATATCATAAAGTTCATAATAGTATTAAGCAAAAGAGTGTAACAACATCATCACATTATTACAAGTATGGAGCCTTACGGCTTAAGTGTAAAAGTAGCAGCAGAAATGTAGAACAAAAAGAGCCAATCAGTTAGCCCACAGGCAACCGACTGGGGTGCGCTCCCTAGAAGATCGAGTCGTCCTCCTCCTCAAAGTCTCGAGCACAAATGTCGAACGGTGGAATGCCTGCTCTGATCTCCTCATCTGCTTTATGGAATAAGCACTTTCATAATAAAAGCGAGGGTGAGTATGCAACATACTGCAAGTCTTGGAAACATAATGCAATTAACTAAATGCAAGGCTTAAACAAAGGAAGGCATAATATGGCTCATTTGCATAAAGCGAAATTTAAAGGAAATACAAGTAATAATTTCTTAAAGCAGCATTTACCAAAATGTAAATAACATAATTAAATAACTTTGAAGTATAACAATTTTCCAGGTTCCAACTACCTGGTTGGCTCTAGCCGCCAATCTAAACTTCCGGGAGCTCTAGCCGCTCGCGGATCCCCAACCACATTTTCATTTCAAACCAAATCATCATTTTTCCATTTAAAACCAAAAACCAGAAAATCTACTATGTGAAAGCGTTCCACGCTTGCCCTTATCCGTGGGCACGGCTACTCAAGTAGTTTTTAAGACTCTGCAGAGCTGGTACACTTTGCCCACACGACATGATCTACCCGTTTTGCCAGGCCAGTAACACACTTCCTTTGGTGTGTCGGCAAGGAGATCATGACAAGGCCTTTACAATGCATATACCGCTACCGACTTCACCCGCTAAGGTTCCACCGCTGGTAGGGCTACCTCCGCCCAGTCCAGAAGCCCCCTCTTGCGCCTTGCAAGTGTCGTCCCGACAAACCCGCACAGCCCACTAGCGAAGTCAAATAACGATACATGCAAATTACTTAGCCAGGTCGTACCCATATAGACATGTGGTTGTACTGTGTAGCATGGCCCATGGTGTCCACACGATCGGTCCTTAATTGACTAGGGCGGACAATCACATTCCAAAAATTTTGTGCATCCCGCACCCGCCATTCAACCAATCCGCCCCGGTCTAAATCATTTTTCACTTTTAATTTCAAATTAATACCGGCAACACCAATTGCCATAAGTTTCACAATTCCTTTTGAATCAAGAATGAAATCATTTCCATAATGGTAAGGTACCGACGTGATTAAGCATGGCTAAGCATTTTCTACCGTTCCCATAATAAAATGTTTACCATTAATTACAGAAATTAGTTTTCCTAGGGTGTCAATGGTTGGCAACATGAATTTCAATGTGGTATAACAATTTGGCATTTATCTAAGCATTTGAAATGACATTAAAATACAATACGTAAATCAAATAGCATGCACTAATTTAAAAATAAAATAGCATTTCATAAACTTGGGTTCAACATGGTCAAGGGAGACTTGCCTTCACCCTCTCCCGCTGCTGCAACCTCTGCTGGGTACTCCTCTCTCTCAACCGGCGCGTCGTCTACACGCGGAACGCGCAAAACGAGACAAAATAATAAATACACAGAAATAAATAAAATTCACAAATTCATAAAAATGACACCAACAGATAGATCTTGATTTTAGATGAATTTAGAAATTTGAATCGTTCAATTCGAGTTGAGCGGAGGAGAACGGGCTTCAAGTTTAAATGGAAGAAAAATCAGAAAAATAGATTGACACGTGTAAGCTACGCGATTAGCTGGGATTTTCGGATTTACCAGCGATTAAGCGGAATATTCCATGTCGCTGACATGCGGGCCCCAATGAGTCATAGACTCGGCTCATGGCGCACTGTGTCCACCGAGAAGGCTAACGGTGGCGTGGCGATGGCGTGGTGAGAAGGTGGTGCAACGTGGCTTACATGTGGCGGATATGTGGACATTAGGGCCGATATGGCGTGACAAGTGGCGCGACGTGACATACGTGTGACGTGATGACGCGGCACTAGTGCATACATGTTCGTGACGTGGCGCATACATGTAACACACATGGCGCCACGTAGGCCATGGCGGTGAAGTGGCACTACCGAGCAAACCCGTGGCGGTGACATGGCTATGACATGGCGGATGACAAGGCGAGGCTGCTCAGGGCTTACCGACACAGTGCGGCGTAGATCTGGACCGTCGAGCCTCGATCGGGCGGTGGAGATTGACGGAGAGAGTCGACGTCGAGTGGCGGCGCAGACCCGCCGGAACCGAGGAAGACGACCCGCAAAACTGCGATGGAGTGTCGGATCGAGTCGAGGAATTAGCGGATCCGGGAGAGGATGAAAAGATGAACTCGATGGCACCAAAATCTACGGCGGAGACTCACCGGGGAAGAAGATATGCGGCGGAGAACTCTTGCGCACGGTGGAGCAACTTCGGCGAGGTGGTTCTCCGTGGAGAAGGCGTCTCGGCCGGTGAGGTTTGAGGGAAAAGGGGCGGCGCGGAGTAGGGAACCCTAGGGACGGGTCTACAGTACCTTATATACCCTCGGGAGGCAAGCAAAAGCACGTATATCAAAGTTGGTCGGGCGGCTAAGGCTGCACGGGCGGCGGCGCTGGGTTCGGGGCGACGTGGACGATGCTCGGCGGCTGGATCCGAATCGAACGGTGAAGTGCGGCGAAGATTAGGGTTAGGTTTTACTGTGTGAGTGGCGGCGCGATTTACAGCTGTCGGATTGTTGATCAATGGCTGAGGCGAGGCGGGGTTAGGGTTTTACTGTTCGGGGGAAACGGTTGGGCCGGGCCGGAGAACAGGAGATGGTGTAGGGTCGAGGATGCGCCTAGAGGGGGGGTGAATAGGTGATTTACGAAATTCGATCGCTCACTAATCAATTCGCTCTAATCAACCCCTATGTCAAAACCTACACAATTATAATGCGGAAGCGATAAACTCGGTTTTGACAATTAAGGCCTAAATCAACTAGGCTCACTATGTGCACTATCTAAATTATGTCTCTACACAAGAATTGCTAAATTGATCAACTCAATAATACTAGCAATTCTAATTCAAGCAATTGATAAATATTCAATAATGTAAAGTGCTTGAATATAAATGAGACAAGAGACAACCGATATTTTTCCGTGGTGTTCGGAGACTTGCCGGTCTCCCCTAGTCCACGTTGAGGCTAGCCCACACTTGGACCGGCTCCCGCTTGAGCACCCGCCTCTTTCCACTAGTCGTGGTTTTTCACGCTCGCGCGTAGGCTCAACCCAAACCTTCACAAACTTCGCCGGGGCTTCTCACAACCTTGAGAGCTCCCGCGCACGACGCCTACGCCGTCTAGGAGTCGGCAACCTCCAAGAGTAATAAGCCGCTCCTTCGCTTGAACCTCACCGGGCACAACAAATGTGCTCCCGGTGATCACCAAGTGCAACACATGCACAAGGATCTCACTCAAGTGCAACACATGCACAAGAGGCTCTCAAACCACTCACTAATTGCAACACATGCAATTAGTGCTCACACTTAAGCTCAAGAAGCAAATGGAGAAGGGCAACACATGCACACAACCCCCACACACTCATAATAACTCCAGCAACCTGCCCCAACACCCCAAGGCCTCCTTTTATAGCCACCAAGCCAAAACTAGCCGTTGGGGGTCGAAATGGGCAGAACTCCAGAAAATCCGGTGCTACCGCCCCCACATGGCCGGTAGTACCGGACTCCCACCACCGGTAGCACCAGTCTCACAGAGAAAACATGATTTTCAATCCCAAAATCATTTCTCCAAAAACCAAATGCTATTCTTTGAGCCATATGATGATCAACACATGATCATATACTTATGCAAAACACATTTGCACCAACACAGCTCATGCTCAAAGAATTTCAACCAAATTGCAAAAACATATTTCTTAATCAACTCAAGATCTATTCGCAAAACGATTAAGCAAATCAAACTCGAGTTTATGAGATTAATTCCCTAGCCATGTGAAGGTCAACACAAGACTCGGTCAACTTGCCAACACCGTTGCAAGCCCCACTCACATGCTCTCGAATTCGGACTCATAAACCTCGGTTTATTCGCAACTAACTTGCAAATAACATAATAAACACATTTCATGCTTGAGCACTACTCTATGCAACACATGCAAAAGTCTAGCTCCAAGCAACATCAAATCATGGTGCATGAACTCTCTAATTGCAACACATGCAATTCTCTAGTTCCATGCAACACCAAAACCAAACTTCAACTAAACACCAAAACCAATTCAACCGATGAGCTCTCTACTACAACACATGCAAGCCTCTAGCTCCATACAAACACACAAACACAAATTAGTGCTTGAGCTCTCTCCTTTTGCAACACATGCAAAACTTAGCTCCAAGCAACCACACGGTTTTAAGAAGGTCATTTTGCGAACCAAAACGTGAAGCTTCAACTAATGCAACACATGCAAAAGTGAACTCCACGCAAAAGCCAACGATATTGCTTATCCTATTTGCAACACATGCAAATCAAAGCATTATCTGAAAACCAATGCAACCAAGCATAAGTTTAACCCATTCGCAACACATGCCAAATGGTTAACCCTCATGCAAAACCAAATCAACTGATTTGAGCTCGAGTGAACGCGGAATGAGATCATCAACACATGATGAAGCTCAAGCAAAGGGAACGACCCCTCTTAATAGAACGGCGATAAAACCTTAGACTCAAAGACTACAAAAGTCCTTAGCCTATCTAGTTATACCTTCGCCGCCGCGCACAAGCAATCCCCTTTGGGGTCTTTCCGATCTTCACTTGATACTCCCCCGGGATCATCACTCAACTCCACTTCTTTATCATCTCATCCATCTTTGGACCTAACTCAATCACAACTCATAAAATAGTTAGTCCAAGATGCACGGTTGTCTCAATTATCTCTTGCACTCCATTAACGCATAATGGATGCCTTTAGATCAATTGAGCACAACCTAAATCAATTGAAATGATTGTAAATGTGTCTTAAGTATAATAATGCAACTCATGCTTTATTATACTTAAGAACTATTCATTTGTCCTTAATTAATCACAAAACACCATCAACACATGATGAAGTGTTCTTTAATGATTAATGAGACAAATGAACTCAATTTAAATTATCATTTAAATTGATATGAGTATATATCAACTACACAAGTTTTCATATACTCACGTTGATGAAAAGTAATGATCCATTATATGTAAATTGTATGGAAATGATCATTACTCTAAATCATCTACTATAGAATAAACTCCACATGTATATGTGCATAAATATGATTGACTTGGATATAATATGCACATACTTACTTTAATCATATTGGAGTATATCCTATATTACCATGAGTATACTTATAACTAGGCAATCCAAATATATACTCAATGATTTAGTTTCTTTGTCTTGATCCTTATGTGTATCAATAAAGAATCGATCAATACAAAGAAACTATCAAGTTAAACTACAAACTCCCCCTAAGTGTGTGCATCCATGTAATGTATGGATTGGGAAACATGATGCACATTTTGTGGTTAATATGACGGGACATTCATATTTTAACTTGACTCCAAAGTATGCAACTAATATTAAGATGAATATGCAAACATACCTTGGGTTTTCCATTTTTCCATGCGATGAGACTAAACAAAGATATTCTAATCAAACAAGTTAGTCTCGATATAAGATTAGTCATTAATAACAATATCGCATTAGGGGATAACCTTAACATTGGATTTGTCATTAATACAGGATTAGATTTGTCATTAACACCAAAACCATAACTAATGAAGGTTGAACTTACAGATAGGCCGGTTAGATGAACAGTGATTCCAGCCCAATAAAGATTAAAGGTTTTAGGAATTTTGATGAAATACCAGTATATTCGAATAAATTCAATAAACTCCAATAAATAGCAAATAAATTCAGAAAAATCTCCAAAAATACAAAAAAATCAATTGAAGCTCAAGGAACCCAAATAAAATAGGAAATAATTAATTTGAGTTACAGATTATTCAAATTAAATCCTTGTTGACTTTGAAAATTCAATTTAAGTTGTATTTAATTCGAGAAAATTGTCACGGTTCAGATTTTGAATTTTCAAACTCAGGAAATCGAAAAATTCAGAATGTTACAGCAAGGTGCTATCTGACATGGAGACCATATATCCGCAAGCCCAGAAGATGCTCTACGCTGTTCTAGTGGTGTCCCGGAAGCTTCGACACTACTTCCAAGGACAGGAGATCACAATGGTCACAGCCTACCCACTTCGACAGATACTCCACAACCAAGAAGCCGAAGGTCGCGTCGTCAAGTGGTCGGTTGAACTAGGCGAGTTCTGCCTCAAGTTTCGCCCGTGCACTGCCATCAAAAGTCAGAGGTTGGCCGAGTTTGTCGCCGAGTGGACTCCCTCCACTCCTGAAGCTAAAGGAGCACCTACGCTCCCCCCGTGGACCCTGTTCTTCGACGGCTCATTCTGGGTCGAGGGTGTAGGGGTTGGGTTTGTCCTGGTCTCCCTGACCGGGGACATCCTCCTGTACCAGATTGTCTTGGACTTCAAGGCGACCAACAACATCGTCGAGTATGATGGGCTGCTGGCGGGGCTACGCACTCGGCATCCGGTGTCTGCACATCAAGGACGACTCTCTACTCGTTGTCAACCAAGTGCGAAAGGAGTTCCAGTGCTCTAATCCCACGATGGCCGCCTACTTGGCGGAGGTCAGAAGGATGGAGCGCCACTTCGATGGGCTGGGGTACATCCATATCCCCGGCACGACAATCATTTGACGGACAAGCTTTCGCAGCTCGCCTCATCAAAGGCTTCTGTTCCAGTTGGAGTCTTCGAAGAAAGGCTTGCCCAACCATCCATCGCTGCCCCCAACTCCGGCGGGGCCGATGGCGCTATTATTCCAGTCCGCCCCTCTGAAAGGAGTCTCGCGAGACCGTCTATCGCTTCTTTGGTCTTTAGCAGGGACGGTAGTGTCTGACAGTCTATTGTCACCCTAGTCTCCGGCGGGGCCAATGACGGGTCGGTTCCGGTCCAAGTCTTCGAAAGTAGGTTTGCGCGACCGTCCATTGCAACCCCCAGCTCCGGCGGGGCCAATGGTGCGGCTGTTCCGTCCTCCAATTCCAGGCAGGGAGGCACCGCACATGTCTCGGTTCCCAGCTCCGGTGAGGCCGACGACGTGGTTGCCATATCCCTCGATCCCGTGATGGGAGGTGATGCATCTGTCTCGGCCCCCAACTCCGGCGGGGCCAACAATGCGGCTGCTGTATCCCCCGATCCTGCGTGGGGAATCGACGCACCCGTCTCGACCCCTAACTCCGGCGGGGTCGACGACACGGCTGCTAAATCCCCCGGTTCCTGGAGGCGGAACGGTAACACCACCATGGCGATATCGGTGGAAACGCCTGGCCAGGCGGACTACCTAGGTGATCACCACGAGATCGTCGCACTTTGTCAGGGGGGTCAGTGGATGGATCCCATCTTGGCCTTCCTGTGTGATCAAGTGATCCCCGATGATGATGCTTCAGCTGAGAGAATTGCACGCAAGGCCAAGTGCTATACTCTGATAGGTGGGGACCTATATCGCCAGAGTAGAAATAAAATTCTCCTAGTGCATCACTCGGGAAGCAGGCAGCAAGCTGCTCTCTGATTTCCATGGGGGCATGTGCGGGAGCCATATGTCCAGTCGGACACTAGTCGGTAAAGCTTACTGCTAGGGATTCTATTGGCCTACTGCCCTCTAGGATGCTTGCGAGCTGGCAATGAGTTGCGAGGCGTGCCAATTCCACGCCAAGTAGACCCACCTTCTGGCCCAAGCTCTGCAAACCATCCCACTCTTATGGCCGTTCGCGATCTGGGGGCTGGATATCCTAGGCCCGTTCCCGTGGGCCACAGGGGGCTTCACCCACTTATTCGTCGCCATCGACAAGTTCACCAAATGGGTCGAAGTCGAAGCAGTGCGTGCCATTATGGCCTCCACTGCTGTCAAGTTCATGCGAGGAATCTTCACTCGTTTTGGAGTTGCCAACCGCATCATCACCGACAATGGCACCCAATTCACCAGTGAAGCATTCCTGGACTTCTGCGAAGAGATGGGCACCAAGGTGTGTTTTGCCTCCGTGGCCCATCACGAAGCAACGAACAAGCTGAGCGTGCCAACACGCTGGTCCTGAGGGGCCTCAAGACCAAATGCGTTAACGAGGCTCATAGCGCTTGCACACTTGGCGAAGAGCTTCCAACAGTGTTGTGGTCTCTCCAAACCACACCCAGCTGTGCGACCGGGGAGACCCCGTTCTTCCTAGTCTACGGCGCCAAAGCGGTACTGCCCTCCGAGCTCTCCTTAAGCTCGCCACGCGTGGCGGCCTTTAACGAAGGAGACCAGGAGGACTGACGTCAAGACGACATCAACTTCTTGGAGGAAGTACGAGATCAAGCGACACTTTGTGCTGCCTGGTACCAGCAAAGTCTCCAGCGCTACCATGCCACCCGGGTCCGTGAGAGAACACTGGCGGTAGGCGACCTCGTCTCACGTCGAATCCCACCGCAGGCGGGCCGTGACAAATTGTCTCCCCACTGGGAAGGCCCCTTCAATGTGGTCTCTGTCTCACGGCCCAGGGCAGTTCAATTAGCCGCGGAAGACGGACAGGAGCTAGTGAACTCCCAGAATATAGAACTGCTGTTGAAGTTCTACTCCTGAACTCGCCTCACACGGATGTCATGCATGCCTATATCCCAGCTGCTCCTTGACCATAACATGGACCCCCAGCTCTTGCGCCTGGCCCGGACAGACGCTTAGCAGGTGCATGTGGCCTGGTGCATTGCGGCCATGTTCCTCCCACCATGGTGCATTGCGGCCAAGTTCCGCTCACCATTTGCCCCGCCTCTAGCGATTTGCTCCCTTACCCCGCAGTTCTCTGGCTTGGTCTCATAAAGATGGCAAGGGCATAAGTCCTGGATGGCAACGAAAAATGACAACCCGACGAGCGATCCCCGACATGTTGTATCTCTTCCGTGGCCTTGCCCCTGGTCAGCCAGCAGGTTGTTGCACTCTTCCCTGGCTGATCCCTGGCATCCCACATGCTCAGTATGTAGTTGATTATCATTTTGATCTATTCAACTTGCTTAGGCCTATAGGGTTTGTGCCATACTTGGTTATCATAAGTACCAATAACCTGATAGCCCCTTGGCAACCCCTTTAAACACCCAACTTCTGCGCCGAGCCCGGACAGGCGCCTAGCAGGTACGTGTGGTCGGGTGCGCTGCGTCTATGCTCCGCCCACCATGGTGCTTCGCGGCTGAGTTCCGCTCACCACTTGCCCCACCTCTACGCGACCTGCTCCCTAGCCCCGTAGTTCTCTGGCCTGGTCCAAAAGGATGGCAAGGGTCCCTTGGCAATACCGCAGACTCCCAGCTTCTGTGCTAGCCCGGACAGGCGCCTAGCAGGTACGTGTGGCCGGGTGCACTGCGGCCATGCTCCGCCCACCATGGTGCTTCGCGGCCGAGTTCTGCTCACCACTTTCCCTGCCTCTATGCGACCTGCTCCCTTGCCTCACAGTTCCCTAGTCCAGTCCCGGTAAAGTACAATGGATTAAGCTCTAAATGGTGACAGGAAAATGACAACCTAGTATGCACCTCCTGCCCACTCGATGGCCAGGACTTAGCTTTGTGTGCATGTTTGCCTGTTTATTTCCAAATAAGCGTGGTTTAACCTTGGCTTGTGTTTGGAGAAGTTCTGTATGATTGTAGAAAAGACTCCTAAATGTCGATCCATTCGGTCACCTAGAAGGGTCCGTGCAAAAGGCTCGAGGGCTGGTCGCTCAACACTGAATCGAACTAATCACGAGCAAGCACACGCAAGACAATAGGTAAAAGATGACAACAGGTAAAAGCAAAGTATTTTCATTCATAACGGCTAAAAGGCCTATGTACATGCTTACATAGAAGAAAAAAGAAGGAAGACAGCCAAGGCAGTTGCCCGAACGGTCATAGTGTGCCGGCGCTTGGGCAGGGTCGCACTCCACCCCGGTAACGGTCGCCAGGGGGTCGAAGGAGTCATCGCGATGGGTGCAGCACATCAAGACGAATGCCGCCGTGGTGATCACGACTTCCCGACCCTCCCGGGCGGAGCGGTCTGCCAAGGTAGCAAGAAGACCGGCGAGGGCTTCAACGACAAGGGTGATGCTGTGAGTATAGTGCGCTGCTGACTCCTCTAGTGGGCCGTTCACTGTCACCCCATGGCTGCTAGCAGAAGACCCAGCCCCTGCCATGCTCGACAGCGCGGAAGGGCTGGGAGTAGAAGAGATGCCCGCGACGCAGGGTCTCTTCGGGTCCGGGCCCGAAGCATCAGCGGTGGCCACCCATTTCGCTACGCCCCAGTCATCAGCACGAACCGAACTCCCCCTGATTGTCGAGGTCCCCGGGGTGGTATCGCAGCCCTCACGGTGGAGTCCATCGAAGGGAAGCTTGTGATGATTGCAAGCCGCTCCGCCGACAGTAATTTGCAAAGCGTCTGGGCTTCGACCGGGTAGACTAGGCTGCTCGGCATTTGCGGGAGCAACCCAGTCATCCAGGCCTCGACCCCGGCGATGCTCAAGTTCCCAGCTCCTGGCAAAGAGCACAAGACATCAATCAGCTGTTGGCGACCACAAAGGCGAGGCAAGCAAAAAATTTACGAAGACTTACGGCCTGGATATGTGCGGGTCACATCGTCATCGCTTGTGTACTGCTAGGCCGGCCTGACGCGTCGCCGCAGGGGGCTAATCCGTTGGGTCACGAAGTCCCCGACGACCTGCGTCTTGGTCAGTTTGGAGGCCCACAACTGGTCGACGTAGGCCACCATGGACTGGAGTTCTGCCGTCTCCTCGACGGGGGAACCCCAGTTGTCGATGGTGGCTGCCGGCGCAGATGGCAGCTCCAGGATGTTGATGAAGGAGAACGCGTATGCTACACTAGCCGAAAACAAATTTTTCTACGCATTCAATCAGGATACATGCGAGTCAAAGATCATGAGCATTACCCATGGAGCACGTTAGCAGCGGAAGTAGAGTGGGTGAAGCCTCCCCGCGTGCTCCGAAGCACTGTACGTAGTCTAACGTACTCCCAACTGCTCGGCCGAGTGCTTGCGAGATCACCCGAGTGCTCGCCGAGTGGTCTCCGGACCGCCCGAGTGCTTGCCAAGTGATCGCCTGAGTCCTTGCGTCTCTCGCTTGTGGTGCACGATGCGAGTTGGAGAGGGTGAAACCGATCGCCGATCGGCGCCGAGGATGCATCTGGCGCCTCAAAGGTCCACACGTCCAGGTGGAACGTCGTGCGCCGGTGTGCTAGCACCACGCGCGCGACGGCTAGGGTTTCTGGCAGGGGTAGGGGTCGACGGCTAGGGTTTCGTGGTGGGGAGAGCCACTTGGCTGCACACCCCCACGCCCCTTTATATAGAGTGCACTAACGGGCCTTCTACGATAGAAGCCCACTAGGACTCACTAATGGATCTTCTACAGTAGAAATCCATTAAGACGCCAGAGGATCCAAATCCGTGTAAACCCACTAATGGATCCAATCCATCAGACATGATCCAACCCGTTAAGTGTGTGACCCGTTAGGTTCATGCGCAAACGGCCATGGCCCTGGAAACCTCTTTTCCAGACCATCAGACAACAGTGGTTCCTAGCAGGGCTTGTTGTCCCCCGAATGCACAGAATGATCGTATCGGCTGAACCATGATATACTCATATACCAATCAAGCTCAAGGCAAGATGCGTGCCATCCTTGTGATAGCTCGACCCATTCACTCGTCAATGTAATGGATATAATTCGTGATTAACACTTTAATCACTTTGGCATGGCCATGCACTTTCCTTATCCATCCACACCGAGGGGCCCAGAGATATCTCTCCGTTATCAGGAGGGCAAATTCCATCTTGATCTCTTATATCTCACGTCATGTTTCATGGCATACTCGTAAGCTACCTTTATAACTCTCCCTTTACGGAGAAGCGTTTTATAGCCCAAGTATACAATTACACATGCTGAGAATCAATAAGAATCTCAGGTCAAAGGATCGTATAGGTATACCACTCGAGACTACACCCTGATGGCACTTATAAGATAACAATCTCATCAGTGTCTCGGAGCGGGTCTATCCAACCCCATGTTCTCTAACATGTGCCCACATTATTGATTTGATATCTCCATATCTATGGTATGTGAAACATTACCATGAATCAATATATGTGCTGGTCAAATCACTATTGTCCCACATAATGATATGTGACCAGGGATCATTTAGAATAATATCATATAACCAATGTGTTTCACGATTAAGTCATACTCAATAAACAAAGGAGTGATATTTATTCATGGAACTGATAAGTACATGAACATAGACGTATGATACAATCATCTCACATGACCGCCTCTAGGGCATATCACTAACAGTTGAGCCCGCTATCGTCAACGATGTATAGACACTCGTTCCACCACATCTTCCAGGTGCTCTTCATCTGGAGGGAGATGTAGCGGGAGGCTGAGCCATCACGGAGGGGAAAATGGCAACTCCCCACGACCCCACCGTTGGTGAGGCCACAGAGAGTATAGAAGTACCGAAAGAGGGGAAGATTTGGCATCACCCCCACGAACATTTCGCAGAGGTGAGGATGGAGTTGGGGGTGAGATGAAGATGGTGGATCTCGTAGAAGTGGAGAACAGTGAGGAAGAACTCGGAGTAGGGTGGCATTAGGCCCGCCCCCAGCGCCTAGATGAAGGTGATCACCTCCCCTGGGTTGCATTTTTGGCGCGACGGTGCCCGCCCTAACGCGGAGGGCCCCTTTAGGGGCCAGGCGAAGAACATTCCCCAGCTTGGACTCATCCATAATCAAGGGGGGAAGCAACGGAGCCATGCGGCTAGAGTATTGTTTTGGTGCCGTGACTGCGAAGAAGACAAAGGAAGCAAAGAAGACAAAAGTGATAGGAGTGCGGATCATGGTGGGGCGAACATGCCTATTTATAAGCTATGCACGGCCTTAGGATGCGAGGAGTCACGCCCCACGAACCGACGGGTCGCAAAAAGATCATAAATGGCACGGGGCGACAAGACCTGAAGAGTTGCAGTGGTTGCAGAGAGGATCTGTACGGTTGCATGTACAGGAATGGGACCCATCCAGGACCTTGCCCAGGTCAAACAATATCTCTGAAATCTCCCAGGGCATGCTCCAGGGCGGATCCGGGGGCTACTGTCGGTGTATTCTACCCCGGGGTACTATCTCCACAGCTGCCAGGTGGGACCACGCACGCAAGATACAAAAAGAAGGTCCTGTGCAAATGACTCAACATACTGAAGAAAGGCTTGGCGTCCGACCAGGTCCCAGCCCTGGGCAACCAGGACACGTGGCCGCTCGACGGGCTGCTGGCCGACCAGGTCCTAGGCCCAGGCGACCAGATCACGATCGCTGAAGACCAGGACATGTGGCTGCCCGACGTCCAGCGTATTACCAGCCGACCACGTAGACAGAGCTGGGAGGCTTCCGCCCGAAGCTATCGCCAGGATCACAACGTATCATAGCCATTAAATGAGCATGGGAGCCATTCAATGTGCAGGAAGCCGTTGTAGTGTGCCTGAAGGCCATTAAATAGGCATGGCTCCCTGACGCCATGATGACATGTCCCTCCGATTGAGCCAGCTTCACCAACTCCCGTTCCATCTACACCGCCCCAGGAAAGACGGGGTGACGCGTGTACTAGGCGTTCGTCACGCAGTGTTCAAACCCCTCCTCGGGCAGTTTGAAGACAGGCGGCGTCAAGATACGGCGTAGACAAAGAGGCTCCGAGGGACAGTGGTGACAGGACTAGACACAGTCAATGTAATTAATGTAAAACCACTCCCTCTGCCTGCCCTAGCTAGTCCCAAGAGTATATAAGGGCGCTAGTGTGCATGAGGCAAGGAGGTCGGTCGAAACTGGAGAGATTGGATCATTGAGGTCACTCAGTCGATCAGCTTACAACGAAGAGCAAGCGGAGTAATAGAGCAACACGAGCTTAGGTAGGACGTAGGGCTGTTGCTCGCATCGGGGGCTCGAACCTGGGTAAATCCTGTGTGTTCCTTGTATGCTCCCGTGTGTTCTTGAGCTTCATGTCTTGCTCATCCCGTGAAGGGAGTAGAGAAGAGAGCCGAAAGTGACATAGCTGCGAAGACCCCGCTACCGAAACTCGGTTATACACTCGAACTAATACTGTCCGGCGCTAACACACCGACAGTCCCAAACTAGAGAAGGGCAGGAATGACTCCAGCTGTTCGGGAAAGATCGACTACACTGAAAAGAACTGCAACAAGAAGCCTCCAGCCTGCGAGCCGACGTGAGAGAAGAAGTACCGTAACTTCTCAAAGAACAAGAAGCTCTTCCAATGCATCCTTACTGCCCCTCGACGACATCAGCCTCTCCGACACAGAGACGTGGGCGACGAAGGCGAGGACAAACCACAAGAGAAGAAAGGTGGCGATGAGTTTTCTAACATGTGCTTCATGGCAGATGCCAACAGCATCAGTGACACCGAGCTCTATAGCGACACGGATGAGGTACCCTCATATGACCAGCTCAATGAAGCTTTTTGCAAATTAGGGAAATTCTCTACTAGAGCTAGAGCTTGGTGTATGGAGTTTGAGAAGGAAGTAGGTACCTTGACTCAGTTAGCTTCTCTTAGATCCTCTCCCTCCGGAGTCACTGATGACTATTCTTTGTGTGATGCCCTTCTTGTGGAGTTAGAAAACCTGACCTGAGGACTATGCATGATAGTGTGTTGTCTGAGCTTGATAGTCTTAGATTGAAGAATGCTAGTAATGAATCTGTTGATGCTACGCCTTTAGATGCTAATGAATCTGTTGATGCTATGCCTTTAGATGCTAGCTTTCTTCATGCTCACTCTACTCCATCTTATGATAACTGCCTTAGATTACTTGTTGAAACTAATGCCATGAGCACTCACCATAGGAACCTTTCTGCTAGAAGTGATGAACTTGAAATACAAGCTTCTAAGGACCTTTTCAGCTCATGTGTGGGTTGTAAACAACTAAAACTTGATAATGAATCTTTAAATGTCAAGTGTGCTAAACTTGCTAAGGACTTACTAGATAAGACACAAGAAAGTTGTTTGCGATGTTCTGTGATTGAGGGGGACTTGGATACAATCCATGTCGAACTTAGGAAGAAGCTAGAACACCAAGCCCATAGGATTAGAAATGCTTCTTACGTTTCTTGTGAGGCCCTCAAGATTGAGGCAGCCATGCTGAGAGAGAAAATGCACGTGCTGGTAGTTCTTATCCTTTTGATTCTTCTTCCTCCTCTCATCCCTGTTCTTCTTGTGCCTCTCTCTTCTGGGAGTGTGAGTATCTCATGAGCACTCTCGAGAAGTTTGTAGGAGGCAAGAACAAACTTAATCTCATTCTAGACCAATCCAAAATTAGCCGATTTAATCAGGGTGTAGGATTTGACTATTTAGAGCACGCTAGGACTCATCCTCCTACCATTGTGTGTTGCTCCAAGAGTGGTGAGATCGTGGTAGCTCCCAGGGTGAGTACCATTGTGTTTAGATCTGCTAGGGTTGTCCATGGGACATCTAACCAGAAGGTTGGTATTCCTACTACTTCTGCCTCTAGCAAGGGGAAGTACTCATGCACCTTCTATCAGAAGGATGGTCACCTAGTAGATTTCTACTTTAAATACTCCAAGATCACAAGGCGTGAGCGTGTTTCTACTCTTAGGGGTATACAGAGTCATCCCTAAACTCTAGGTGCTTCTAAGGCACACACTGCTACTATACAAGTTAGAGAGTCGCCTGTTTTTAGGGCAGTGTCCACGACATGATTTCCTGCTATTCATTCAAGTTTTAGTCCTAGAGCTGCTCGTGGTCAGTCTTACCACCGTCCTCTTGACATTCCTCGTTTTTCCCATAGAGGTAGATATCAGCAGTGTGAGGTGGTTATTAGTAGGAGATTTGGATAGCCTCACTAGGATGGTCCGGCTTTTCATTGATGACGGACCAACCCAGTCCCAGCTCCTAGATTTTCTACTAGTATAGTTCCTAATCATGTGAGAGTTGAGCGTTAGAGAGAACTAGAGTCCATGGCTGGTACTTTGCGACATCATGTGATTCAATATTGGGTTCCCAGGTCTTCACTTTATCCCGGTACTGATTCTTCTCTCTCTTTTGGTTTGATCAAGTTCGTCGGATACGGAAGGAAGATGTTTAGATTGCTGACTCTGGTTGTTCTCACCATATGACCGGAGACTCCCGTTGGTTCTCTTGCCTAGTCCGAGCCCCCAGTGATGAGTTGATCACTTTTGGGGATGCTTCTTCAGGTAGAGTCATTGCCAAAGGTACTGTTTTCATTAATAAAAGTTTTATTCTTAATGACGTTGCCTTGGTAAGTAAGTTGCATTATAATTTGCTTTCTATTTCTCAGCTTATCGATGCCTCTTTTAAGGTAAGCTTTAAGAGTAGTGCTTGTAGAATCAAAGATTTGGGAGAGTCTTTCGTGCTGATTTTTCTGCTTCTTCTGGAGACTCTCTTCGTTGCGATTGAAGATTGGAATAAGTTCCTGACATCCCTAGGATCAAATCTACCAAGTTTTGTGATGTTTTGACAAGCCGATCAAAAGATTCCTCAAAATTTACTTTTAGCTCAGGTTGCTTTTCTGGCTATTCATCAGCTGTTTTTGAGCCTGGTGCTACCGGGCTTCGAGTGGTAGCACCGGCCCAGCAGAACAAAACCTCATTTGATTCAACTCTTTTTGCTAGTTTTCGTTGTGAGCTTGTATGGTGTAATTTGAGTGGGAGAAAATTTTAGTTTGCGTCCATTCACCCCTCTTTGTTCATCATCTCAATTCTTGAAGTTCACTCTGAGCCAAGCCACTGACGTGTGGGGCCCACATGTCAGTTAGCATTTCTTTTTTTCTGGTTTTCTAGAAATCCAAAAATTCCAGCCGATCAGAATGCGCCATGTGTCATTCTTTTTTCTTTTTCTCTGATTTTCTTATCTAAGGAACTTTCAAGAGCCCGTTCTCCTTCGTTTGAGCTCTGATTCTAGTGATTCAAGTTTCTACGTCTAAATTCATGATTTGTAGTACCATTCTTTTCAATTTTTGAATTTTTTTATTTATTTGTTCTCATTTTGCGTGTAGATGACGTAGTTGAAGCCCAGTCGAACCAATTGTCGAAGGTAGAACCAGTTGGAGGCAACAAAGGCAAGACTTTCTTCAACATGTTGATCCTAAATTTTATGAATAGCTTACGTTGTTTTAAATTATGCATTCTTACTATCGGGGACTGAAGAACCCCTACCCGATCAACGGATCAGTCAACAAACTCCTAGCTCGGACTCGAGTTGTGAGGCCTCTGACCACGTCGTTGACCACGCGGTTTCTGCTTGACCTCGAGCAAGGGGGTAAAGAACCAGCTCCCGTTTGGGGGGGGGGGTCGAGCTCGGGGATCCAGGTCGAACATTCACACCGACAGTTACCAAGATCCTTAAATGATGGAGTCAAGCCAGACGTGGGCGATAAATCTGGGGCGGTTATGATTCAACTTTAGTGCACATGAAGCCACTCTCCCGGGAATCTCTCCTGGCCGTTTCTAGTAATGGTTGGGAGAGGCATAAAACCCCCCTGAGACGAACACAGGGGGCAAAAAAACACATGACACACACACAACCAAACTATAGAAGCTCGAGCTAGAGAGCATCCCTTGTACTCAAACATAGTGAATTTCTCCACCTCCAGGCAAGTGTAATTCTCGGTGTCTCCCTCTTTTCCTCTTTCCTCCGACCATTGGAGCAGTGAGTTTGTTTTCTTGGTGAGCGAAGCCAGTTCCGGGTCCTGCATTCACATTAAGCCCTATACACTTTTGCGGTCAGACGATCCTGATCGTTGACACTTACTTTTACGCAATGTACTTTAAATGTAGTTTTAAGGTTTAGTTAAATTCCAGATTTGTTATACCTTCATTGACATTAATCATGACGAACCTTTGTCACCCTAGATGATATTTAGCTATTTTGTTTGGTGATATCCAGTAGAGTAGCTTGGGACGATAGAATTGCTTAGTCCAGGTTAAGTGTTTCGGCATTATGCCATTATGGTAACCTTTTCAAACATTGTTAAAACTTATTTATGAAGTTGTAGCAAGTGGTATTGCTGCTGTTATTTAAATGAATTAAAGTGAAAAATGGTTTAGACCGGGACGAATGGATAGCTAGTGGGTGTTGGATGCATAAGACCTTATAAAGTGAGTGTTCCGCCTAAGTCAATTAAGGACTGAAGCATGTGTTACCATGAACCACGTATTACCGTACTGAAAGACCATGTGGAGGTTTATCCTTGTGTATGATGAGTAATTGATGAGTTTTGAGCTTGATTTGATTTGAAATTGAGTTTGATTTGAATTGGATTTTCAAATTGAAGCAATTTGAGTGTTGGTTGCTTTTCCCAGTGCTATCGACCTGAGGGCGATAACATCATGACTTTGAGAGAAATTATGATTGATTAATGATTTTGAGATAATCATTGAATATATGTGTGGGCATTGCTATGTGAAAGGTTTTTCCTTGTCTTTGATGGTTGCAGGGCGACGGTGCTAGGTCATGGTGAGGCGAAGGTTGACTGGGACTAGGCGAGGAGTGTCGGAGGTCTAGACGGTCGGGAGATCACCGGAAGATGATCGGGGACGGAGTCCGGGCAAGTCAAGAAGACAAGGAAAGGAGATGATGCTAGCTAGATGCCGCGTGGATCAATGAGGGCCGTCGGATTGCGGTCTAGTTGATAGGTTAGCGGGTCTAGGTAGTATGCTTTGAAAACCGTGCAAGAAAACCCGATATGTGTGTGGGTTTTGGGTTAGCCCTTGCATGGCTGTGTGTGTGGGTTAATCCTAGCCCTTATATGAGTGCTCTAGGGTTGAAGGACTCATCCAAGGGTGGTAGGTAGCTCAAGAGTAGTATAAATAGGGGTGGAAGGGTAGCCTCCTCCCCTTGAAGGTTGTAGAGGTTTTTATGCTCCTTTGAGCTTTGCCCACCTTGTTGTGTGGCTTTGTAAACCTTCTCCTTCCAGAAATACAAATCTGTTTCATTCATGCTTGAATTTAAATTGCGCATTTACTTTATGTCTTAAATTCAGCATTTAAATTCCTGCAATTTACTTTCACGCAATTTAATTTCTTGCAATTTGGATTTGCCTCCCTCCTTCTAAATGCTGATCTTAGATGTCTTGAGTGTGTTTATATGGTTTTACATCTCTTTTGCACTCTTGGATTGAGTAGAGATCATCTTTTCTTTCAAGTTCCAACTCTGTCCAGAACTTGTTCTTCATACAGCAGTTAATATTTGATTTTCAGAAAAATCTAGAAAAATCCTTTTTGAGTGATTCTTATTGTAGAAGGTTTGTAACTTTCATATCCATCCGTAGAAAAAGTTTGGAGTCCACTTGTTTCACCGTTTTGGCACCATGAGGTGAAAACCGAGCCCTAAACTTTTTGCTCGAAGTTCCGACTATTTGTATTCTTTGATTTTTGCTGATTGTTCTGTAAGGATTTTTGTGATGAAATTTGGTGGAGTTCTTTATGACTCATCTTCTCATAGGGAAAAAACTTTAAAAATTTCTTGAGCTGCAGAACCCCACCAACCACCTGTTCTAATTGAGCACAGCTTCTGAAAATTCTGTTTTTGCTTTTCTAAAAGTGGCTTTTGTGATTTGAATTGATCTCCTTTCTAAAAGCAAGAGTTGAATTGATTCTTTCTTATTTTGGACACTAGACAACCAGAATTGTGACTCAAAAACCCCCACATATTCTATGGTACTCATACATGCAAGCTAGGGGTACACATAGCTGTCCAGTTGTTCGGGTTTTTCACGATTTCCTTTGCGCAATCCTTTTGAGGTTTTAGTTGGTGGAGTATTTTTGGGAAAAATTTGTTTGTGACCATTCACCCCCCTCTGTTCGCCATCTCGATCCTTCAATTGGTATCAGAGCCGGTTTTGCTCTTCCATAGATCTTGACCGGTCTTGAGAGCCATGGCGACAAACAAGTATTCCACCAAGCATCCCACCTTTTGCAGTGTCGATTTTTCATTTTGGAAGTCTCGGATGGAGTCATACGTCACTGCCCAGGGCTTCCTGATATGGTAGAAGATGAAGCTCCCATATGAGGTTCCTGCCAATGAGAACGTCATGGCCAGCAAGATGGCTGACTTTGAGGCAAATGCTAAGGCGAGGAACATTCTCATACGGGGACTCAGCCGTAGTGAGTATGATCGAATCTCTCACCTATGATCCGCTCACGAGATTTGGGTGACTCTCGATGCATACCATGAGGGCACTACCCAAATCAAGACCGTGAGGCAGGATCAATATAAGCGTGAGTACAACAAGTTTGAACAACATGTTGGTGAGAGTCTTGACGAGTGTTTTGGTCGATTTACTAAAATTTTGAGCGATCTCCGGGCAGTTGGTTGCATATAACCTAACTCGGATAATACTCGTCACTTCTTGACTGCACTCAATGTTCGTGTTTGGGAAATGAAAGTGACCACCATCAAGGACACTACCGACTTTTCGACCTTGACTCTTGACGGGCTTTATTCCCGACTCGAGACTCATGAGATCGACGTTGTCTCTCGCAAGACGAAATCGTAGTCGATGGCTTTGGTCACCTATCCCATTGGATCTTCTCTTGATTCTTCTGTTGGTTTTTCCCTCTCTGCACTTTGCGAGCTAAGCGATGACCAACTGGACAAGTTTCTAGAAACTGAGCTTGCTCTTTTAGCTTGCAAGTTTTCTCACGCCTACAAGAGGGTGAGAGAGAGGAAGAGAGGTGGTGGGATCACTTGCTTCGAATGTGGTAGCCCTAACCACATTCGAGCGAATTGTCCCAAACTGGAGAAGGGTAAGAACGACTCCGGCGGTTCCGGCAAGAACGACTACACCGACAAGAACTACAATAAGAAGCCTCCAGTTCATGAGCCGGCGCACGAGAAGAAGTACTGCAACTTCTCGAAGAACAAGAAGCTCTTCCACCGCGTCCTCGCCGCCCTCAACGACATTAACCTCTCTGACATGGAGAAATGGAACGACGAAGGCGCCGAGGATGATCCGCAAGAGAAGAAAGGTGGAGATGACTTCTCCGGCATGTGCTTCATGGTGGACACCAACGACATCAGCTAGTCCGAGCTCTACAGCGATTCAAACGATGCTAGATGAGTACAGTACTCCTAGAAAGTTTTGGACTGATGCTATAGTTACTGCTTGTCATGTTTTCAATCGCGTTTTCTTGAGAGCACATTTGCATCGTACTTCTTATGAGTTGAGGTATGGGCGAAAGCCCAGTATTTCTCATTTTCGCATTTTTGGTCGCAAGTGTTTTATCTTGAAGTCTGGTAACCTAGATAAGTTTGAGTCTCGTTCTTCTGATGGTATCTTTCTGGGTTACTCGACTTCCTCTTGTAGCTATAGGGTCTGGAGTTGTGATGCGTGTAGGATCATAGAGACCTGTGACATGATCTTTGATGAGGCTAGCCCAGGAGCTAGACCTGATATTTCAGGCTCTTCTTATCCCTCTAAGACCATCTTTGTAGAGGATGAGGATGATGGAGATGATGGTGTTCCACCTGATCCAGTCCCCTCTACACTTGAGGTGCCTCTTGTTTCCATTTCTGCACCTCAGGGAGACCAGCCCTTGCCTTCAGACTCTCCTTCAGCGAGTGGCTCTGTTCCTTCATCTTCTGCTCAAGAGGTAGAAGCTACTTCTGCTTCTGGTCCTCCTCATCACATTCAGCGTTCTCATCCACCTGAGCAGATCATTGGTGATCTGTTTGAGCATGTGATGCGCTCAAAATCAGGCTTATCTTCTTTCTACCTTCACTCTGCCTTTATTGCCTCATTTGAGCCAAAGGATGTTACACATACATTATCCGATGAATCATGGATTAATGCTATACATGAGGAACTGGAAAACTTTGAGAGGAACAAAGTCTGATAACTTGTAGAGCCCCCATCTGGTCATAATGTCATTGGGACCAAGTGGGTGTTCAAAAACAAGCAGAGTGATGATGGGGTTGTCACTCGCAACAAGGCTAGGCTAATTGCACAAGGCTTCACTCAGGTTGAGGGTCTTGACTTTGAGGAGACTTTTGCCCTTGTAGTAAGACTAAAGGCGATTAGAATCCTGCTTGCATTCTCTGCATCCTAAGGCTTCCAGCTTTATCAAATGGATGTCAAGAGTGCATTCCTCAATGGCTTTATTGAGGAAGAGGTGTATGTCAAGCAATATAACATCCCAAAAATTTGGCTCATTTTTAATTTAATGGTTTATTTGAATTTTTGAGAATTTTTAGAATTTATTTGGAATTAATTGGATTTTTGGAAATACACTCTTCTTTGGAAATTAATTTAATAATGAAAAGTTTTAACAAAATATAGATGGAAGTATTTTATTTGAGTTCAAAATGTCCTAAAATATTTTCTGGAATTTTTCTAGAATTTTTCTGATATTTTAAATGCTTCAAATAATTAAAATGAATTTCTGGAATTATTTTAATCGGAAAAGCTTAAGAAAAATGGATGAACAGTGATGGGCCCGGCCCGTTACTGTGCACATCGTCGGCCCACTCAGCCGGAAGCCCTAACGCCGCCGCCTCTCCACCATGCGATCTTGATCGCACGGTTGAGGATTGCCCGCGTCGCTTCGTCGCACCGTGCCGCTCGATCGTCGCGCGTGGATGACCCGGATGCATCCACGTCGCCCGAGCGTTTCCGCCGCTGCCGTCGTTTCTGACGAGTAACCGCCGCGTTATTGCGACGTTTGAGCACGCACGCCGAGGCTATAAAGCCAGATGATTATCTCGCCGGACTCTCCTTTGCTTTGCGCTCATTTCGCCCCATAGCACTCGCCGTAGCTCGCCGCCGTTTGCCCGCAGTTGCTCGCCGTAGTTCCTTAGCCATTTTGCCGTGGTTGCGCCCTGTCCGGTAAGTCTCCACCATTATCGTGACCACCGGAGTGATCCTCAAGCCGTGACGCGTCGGAGGAGCTAATCGGTGTCACCGGAGAAGCCTCAGAGCGTCGTCACCGCCACCGTCTTCTTCCTCTCCAGCAAGGACAACACCGCTGCGACCTCACCACCGAGCCAAGCTTCTACAACCATTCGATCATCAACCGACGCACCAGATACATTCATGTCGTCGCATCGAACCCTGGTCGTTAGATCTTAATCGGGTGGCTCATAACGTGCCACGTATTAGTGTTAATTGTAGACATTAGATTAGAGATGAGAGTATAGGATTGATTCAATATTGGCCGTAGATCTGTGGACGTAGGGTTAGGATATTGCCACGTGCCCGAATCGGGACTGCCCACGTGTGCTTGTTCTGTGTTAGATCTTAGCCGTTGGACTCAAAAGTAGATGGCCTAGATGCACCCACGCGTCGCGCACCGGGGTAGCCACGTAGCCGATCTCAATGCATGTGTTGGATTCAATCCACGCCGTCGGTTTTTGAATCTATGGTTCGGATTGCGCCGCGCGCCGGGCTAGTCCCGAGCTGATGCGTGTCACACGGGAATTGAGAAGCCAGCGCAGCCGTCGCCTGTCGACGTCGCTCGGTTTCATTTCAGCCGTTCGATTTAGATCCAAGCGTTGTGGTTGAACCACGTGTCACGCGGGGAAACCGAGGTGTCGGTGCATGCCCCAGATCGGTCGACGTCACCCGATTGAATGTCGGCCATCCGATCGTGATCCGATGGTCACGGTGAGGACACGTGCCAGATGAAAACCGAAGCGTTGCTTTGATCCTAGTCGTTCATTTTGAATCGGACGGTCGAGATTAGATCAATCTCTCGGTTGATAATGTGTTGACACGTGTCATGATCAGATCATGCCACGTGTCAAAAAATGATGTCATCAGTGGGGCCCACATGTCAGTGCTGGACCAGTAGATGCTGACATCACGCTTGCGCAATAAATCGATTTTTCTTTTAAAAAATATTTCGGTAGGAAATCAATTCGGTGCTGACGTCATTATTAGTATTGTTGACGTCATAATTCTGGAATTTCTCGTATAAAAATAAATAAAGAAATTCGGTTTATTCTTTTAAATTTATTTTCAAATTTCAAATGACTATAACTTTTGCGTTTCAACTCCGATTTGAGTGATTCCAATTTCTAAAATTTTTTAAAATCAAGATCTATTTATTCATGAATTTTGTGGAATTTTTAGAGATGAGTTTGCTTTCTGTATATTATATTTATTGTGTGTATATTGATTGCGAGTAGACGTTGATCTGCCAGAGAGTTTCGAGGGAGGATTTCCAGAACAATATCAAGCTTCGGATCAGGACTAGTAGCTATTCGAAGGCAAGTTATGCTTTGACCATGTTGCTTCCGAATTTTGAAAATGTATGTTGTTTCAAACTATGCATGCTAATTCAACTAAAAATGAATTTAAATATTTTGGGTGAAATAGTTAATCAACCTAATTGTTATTGTCACCTTGTTATTAATATTCATATGCCACGATTCCTTTGATAACCTAAGTGGACAATACTAGTTGGTTGTAATGATATGCCAACACGGGAGGTTAGACTGTGAGTAGTTGCTTAGCTATGCTTATTACGTGAACAATTCTTCTTGGAATACAAAAGCAACATTGACTAAAGAATAGTGAATGCTTTTTGATAAAAGGTGCAATGATGTTGGTGTTGACACTGGAATGTAGAAACCTGTGTGGTTCTACATGAAGGATGATTACGGGCATGAGTTGCACCGTTAAATAACTTGGGGTGGATATTGATTTAGACTGGGGCAAGTGGACCGAGGCTTTGTGCCAGGTGGGCCTTCGTGGCAATTGGGGGGTTCTGAGTGTTGTGAGGGCTGTGTGCCAAAATTTGAGAGAAGGATGTCTTGCCTTGGTCAGTTAAGGACCTTACCTTGCAAGCCTTTGACCTGAGTCTCACGTACAACCACATGTCTAAATGGGAAGACCTAGTTTAGTAGGATTCTGATGTCTTACCTTTGATACCTCGGGGTGGCAGTTACACGGGGGTAAATGTACGGGGGAGCGTTCCTATGCTTCGGCTTGGTACCCTATCCAACGGTGTTCGTCGGTCCTATACTTCGGCTCTGAGTGAGGGAAGTGATAGTGAAGGCAACACGGAGAGGTTCTTACGCTGAGATAGAAGTCTCTGAGAAGCTTTGTTACGGTTAATCGCCTTTGTGGTGTGCGACTGTATCTTATGGGTAAAGTGTACATGTAACATCCCAATTTTTTATTTTCAATTATTAAATATTATTTTAATGCAATTTATGGTTTTAGTGAATTTTCTGGATTTTATTGGATTTTCTAAGATTTATTTGGATTATTCTAAAAGTATATTGCCTTCTGTCGAAAACTAATTATAAATGGATAAATCTAAAATAAAGTTTGCCCAAAAATATTTTATTTGAGTATGGAAGTGTAACAGCCCGATTTTCGCTAGTCCGGTAATAATGTCATTGCATCCTCACTTAGTTATAAACATACAAGTATTAGTGCATTATTTTGCATGATTAGGGAGTAACAAAAACCTAGCGATCATTTTTCCAAACTGCACACATGCTATCTTACCTTAGTCAATGACATGTGGGCCATATTCATAAGAGAGAGGAGAGTAGACTGCACACCTACCATACCAATTCCTACTCTATTCACCCCTACCCCTAGTCAATGACACATGGGACCTACCATTGCATAGGAAATTGTGGCTGCACATCCTTTCCATGTCTTTTCTCACTCAAACCACTCATACCCACTCTTTTAACCACTCTATGACATGTGGGACCTAGCCCCACATGTAAGGCATGAATGGGCAGCCATATATAAGTCTCTCCACATTGTTTTCTCCTCCCATACTGCTCATTGTTCATCTCCAACCAGGAAAAACAGCAAACACCCCTCTCCAACCCCTTGCCATTTCTTCCTCTCAAATCCTCACAAGCTCTGAGTTTTGGTTTGTGCATGTTACACCATCTTGTAGCCAAGGTCAAGAGCTTCAAATCCATGCAAATGGATTCTTGAGGAACCAAGTTTTAGGTAAGTGGCAATCGTTTTTCTTGCTACCCATGTTCTGAAATTCTGCTCCTTGTAACTCATTGCTATTTTCCCCATGGAATCCATCATCAAACCTTGATTCGGGTCGTGCATGTCTCTTGGAAGTTTGAAGAGGAAGGCTAGATGCCGTTGCAAGTGCGAGCAAAGGAAGGCATTGTTGTCTACGCAAGCTAGGAGGAGGCGAACCGTGAAGAACCGGCATTGTGACATTTTTTTTATCATTCCCTCGCCGAAACCAACATCCATCAAGTGCACAAGCAATCCTAGAGTGGTAAGAATCTACCCTAGTCCATCCCCTTGAAATCCTAGTATATTGCTATGAAGCATAGAAGCCAATGGATGAATTGTCGTTTTTAAAACAGAGAAGCCATTTCGGATACTCTGAAGTTTCACTCGGACAGTCCGAACACCCTTCGGACATTCCGAACAAAATTTCGGATAATCCGAGTAGAAATTTAGCTTTGTACCGAGGGGGTCTACTCGGATAGTCCGAGATTTCACTCGGACATTCCGAACCCTTCGGATACTCCGAATCATATTTCGGATAGTCCGAATAGAATTTCACTTCAGACCGAGAGGGTCCACTCGGACAGTCCGAAGAGACACCCGGATACTCCGAACATAATTTGATAAAAGCTCTAAGACTTGAACTTTTGACGCAAAAACTCAATTAGTACTTGCATATTATGATTAGTATTATACGTCATGAGCATGTCATGCATCTTTTACTCATGTGCACTATTTGAATCCTTGTTTGGTGTTTATTGAATTGGATTTTCTCGTTAGGTGTTGACATTTCGGAGGGCGCTCCCGAGTACGACTACGCTTTCGAAGTCAAGAACGAGCAGCAAGGCACTACTTTACTCCTTGACCATGATTGCTCCTACTATTTGAAGTTTATGTTTTGGAATTATTTTATCAATTGCATGCTTACTTTCAACTACAATTATGATTGGGTAGAAAACTTAGCTATCACCACATTGTGATGTTATCCCCTTATCATGTTCTTTCCGTGTTCCTTTTTCGCCCTAGGTGGTTGGTTTATTATTCTTATTATATGGGTTCGTGCGAATTGCTTAGCCATGCTTAGAACATCGTTAGAAACCGCGATAGATGGACTTAGTCCATTGGTCGCACTGCTTGAGAATTATTATGATGATGTTGTTTTCAAATGTTGGCTAATGTGTAGAGATGTTGGATAAGGACCCTAAGGATTAAATCTTGGTGACGTCTCTTTGAGTAACTATCGTGCGAACCACACGCCGTTTATGGGACCGGCGTAACCAAGTACTTATGTATGACTAGGTTATGTAAACCATGTGCACTCGGAATTCCTTAGGCTTAGTGGAGCGTCAAGGAATGACCGCCGGAGTTCCTTGGGCTTAGTGGAGCGCCAAGGAATGTCCTCGGAGTCCCTCGACTTTGTTGAGTCGGGGATGTCCAACAACGGATGTACTCCTTGATCCACACACACCGAGCACTGGGCACGCGGGATCGAGGGTCACAGTCATCCGGATGGTTTAGATACACTACCATGCATACTGGAAAATGGTTTGTCACGTTCACCTCGGCCGGCACATCAAAGGAAATGTGTTAATAGCTTGGCTTACGAGCGTGACGTGTCGTGTGGGTAAAGTCGTACCTCTGCAGAGTTTTAAACTATTCGAATAGCCACGTCCATGGTTAAGGACGATCACTTGAACTGTCAGTCACTGGGCGAGTATTAAGGATTTGGTAGGAATGGGATGGGAGTGGGAAAAAGACATGGGTATTGGAGTACTCGTGTGTGTAGTCGAACATGAGCGATGGAACTCATGGTTCGGAGAATGCTTGAAGGCATGATATGAATGTGATTATGATGATGTTATAATATGTATTAGATCTTGCAAATGTTTACGAAATGCAAATTCTTTTCAATCTATACATGTTTACGATTTACTCCAAACATTGCTTTATGCTGAAATTGCCATTTTGCCTTCCTTTGTTGTAGCAACCACATGTAGTTAGAAACCAGCATACAACTTATATTATTGTGCGAGTACACTCTTTGTACTCAATCGGATTGTCCACTTGCTGCATGTGAGGATGAGGCCTTTGCCGGGACTTTACCGGCAGATTTGATGATTCTAACGTTTAGTCGCCGTTCTTGCCCCAGTTGGTTGCCTGAGGGTTTGGGGGCATACCATGCTGGCCCTTTTGCTGTTTATCTTATGATTTCCGCTGCTACTTGATGTAATAACTTTAAATATGTCGTTATGGACAGCAGTCCTACTTTTGGTATGTAATAACGTTTATGTTTCTGATAATTATGTATGTGTTGTGATGTCAACTGTTGGATGAGGATGCTCGTGTTGGCAAACTTTCTTGGGACCAACACGGGTATAATCGTGGAACGCCCGAGGTTCCCTTGATTCACTTGAGATGTGCTGCGCATTTGGGTGAATCAGTGGAGTCCCGGGGACGGTTCCCCACAGGAAGGTCTCGAATTATTTTGGGAAATTTCTATTTCTTTCCGGGATTGAATCAGACTAGGAACCGAATTGATAACCGGTACGGTTAGATTAGCAACCTCGCTGCATGAGTCTAGGCGCGTGGAGGAGCTCCTTCCGATTTCTCCAGAGCAGCTGATTGGGATTCGGAAGCCGGCGTCGAAGCCATCGCTAGCTTGGAGTTCGTCCGGGTGGGAGACCAGACGCATGAGCCGATTTGAATTCGGTAGCGGGCAGCGAAGGAAGTCCTCCGTAGCGAAGCCGACTTGAACTCTTGAGTAGACGGCAAATTTGGCAAGGATCCGGAGTCCAGCTCGGGCGGGAGAAGCACTCGGCTGGTTATTTAAGTCACGCGAAGGCGTCGCTAGGAAGAAGCGAGCGGCAAGAAAACCGGAGGCAAGCAAGCGAGTCGCGTCGTCCAAGGAAAATCGCGAAGAACAGCAGCGCCGTCAGAAGATTTCCGAGCGTGCTGTCGGGTTGTCGCCGAGAAGCCTTGGGGACCATGTTGCCTTGTTGAGAAGCATCTCGAGCGCACAGTTGTACCACCAGAGCGCCGTCGGGAACGTCGTCTTCTTCGAGTCCGGCGAGTTTCGCACGGGGTCCAGCCATTGCCGATCGGAAGCTTCGTCAGCCGTCGGATCCGCATTGGAGCGCTGAGATCTTGCCGCATCACTCCGAACCGTTAAGTCCTTCGGGTTATAACGTTGACCGTCGGATCGTAGATGAAGGGTCTAGATCGTGCCACGACACTTAAGTGCACAGTGCACCGTAGGGGTAAATGCTGACCGTCGGATTTGGATCGGTCGGTTGATAATTCGCCACGTCAAGAAATTAATAGGAGTTGTTAGATTAGAATCCAAGGGTCCAGGATCAGTCACGTTTCGTCTGTACGTTCCGGGCGGGAAAAATCCGGATTTCCTTTATAAAAATAATTCAGATAATTCGGGAATTATGAATTTAGGTATTTTTTCAGGATTTTCAAACTTCTAAATGCTATAAGTTTTGCATACGAACTCCGATTGAGGTGATTCAAATTCCTAAAAAATTGTAAAATTGAGATCTTTCTAATGGTGTCTTTTATTTGAATTTTTGAGTCCATTTGTTCTTTGGTTGTGGTGTTTATTTGCTATTTCTTCTCGATTCGCGTAGACGTTGAGTTGAGCGAGGTTTCGGAGGAAGAATTAACAACTCAAGAGCAAACTTCGGAGCAATACCAGGAGCTTAAGCAAGGAAAGTTGTGCTTTGATCATGTTGCACCCATGTTTGCAAAATTGCTATTTTGATTTACTCTGTTGCATGATATTTTACGAGTACAAATGATTTCAACTTAACTTTGGGATTAGTTATTGTACCCTTTTTGAATTACACCCTACCTTGTTATTTGTATGCCATAATCCACTTGTCACCATAGGTTGGTTCATTATAGTTGGTTAATACTGATAATCAACATGGAAGGTTAGATCGGATTAGAATGCTTGGCCATGCCACGTCATCACATGTACATGAAATGTCGAGAATCAATATTGACTAATGGAATATGGAACAGTGATGTTAACTTGTGTGTCATGTGTGGTCACACAAAGAGATTGAGTTGTCGTGGCGGGGAGGTCACACAACGATGTTGATTTGTGAGAGGCATGTGATGCTTGGTAACCAACCGGGTGGTAATCACTTTATGATTGAAGCAAGTGGAAGGGGCAAGTGTGCCAGGGTGGGCTCAGTGGAGCTGAGGGTATGTGTATGTCTTGCTTTAATCAATCCTAAGGACTTAACCTTGCGAGCCTTTGACTGAGTCTAACTTGCAACCACATGTTCATATGGGGCACCTTAGTGACTAATTTGCAAATGCTTAACTTGAGTGCTATCGTGGTGGCGTGAGACCTGGTGGTGGTAACCAGTCCATGCTTGGGAGGTGGCTCACATGGCGCAAGAGGGGGTCCTATTGTGGTGGTGTAACCCTTCAGTGTTGAAACCTCAGCGGGTAGCACTAGGTTAAGAGGATGCATTGTAAAGGCTTTGTTATGATCATTCGCCTGTGTGGTGCATGGTTGTATCATGTGGGTAAAGTGCATAACCTCTGCAGAGTGTACAAACTATTCGGATAGCCGTGCTCACGGTATTGAGTAATGCTCGGGGATTACAGTCAAGGGGTAGTTAATAAAACTGGACAACTGGATGGGATGGCAGGTTGCCATGTGGATAATGAAACTTGACTTAGGATAAACACTTGGGTTGATTTGAGAACTATGAAATTTACTTATTTGTTAATATTTGTTTTACTGTCTTTTCAATCTATGTAATGTATGTGTTCTTCAAAATGCTGCTTTACTGCAAATGAACCACTTAGCCTTCCTTTGGAATAAGCCTGCATATAGCTATGATAGAACTGCATTTTGTGCACAACTTGTTGAGTACGTGTTGGTGTACTCATCCTTGCTTAACAACCAACAACAGTGGAGGGATCATCTTCGTTACTGGAGGAGAAGTTTCAGGTGGACACGGGTCACTAGGCCAATCCTTGTCAGTCGCCTGTGGTGTGCTGATGGGATATCTACGTCTTCTACTATCTTTCCGCTACATTTGTCTCATTTGATCTTATTATTGCCGTGCGAGGCTGGATAATGTAAGTGGTCATAAGATCATACACTAGTTATATTAATTAAATGAAGTCTTATTGTTCCTTTCGTTGTGTATGATTTGATGCTTTCTGATGTTAAGTTGTGTGCACTAGCGTTGATCCTTGGACTAGTGCGGAAAAACACAGTGGATTCGAATTGGTGAATTCGGGTCCTGACAGAGGTGGTATCAGAGCCATACTGACTGTAGGTCTTGACCCTAGATAGTTGGTCGTCTCTATAGGTCCTTCAAAATTATTTTCTAAAGTAAAATACCTAACTCAGAGGAATAATGTGTTCTTGACTTATCTCATTCTTCTATCTTTGCCCTTACCAAAAATTCTTCCTTGTCCCTTACTGAAATTTCTTTTTCTTACCTCTGCTGAATTGAGTTAAAATCTTACCTGAGTTATCTTGAGTAGAAAACGATATACCACACTTTAGGAGATGTTGTTGAGTGCCTACTGCTACCATAATGATCATGACGGAAGGAATCATCAAGCCCACGGAAGAGCGGATCAACGAAGTGAATCAAGAGCTAGAAGACCCAGAGCTTCAAGTAGCCAGTTGAGACTCATGTGTGGGAATCGCGTTTCCTAAGATAGGAGTGTCGCCCATGTAGACGGTAGTTTTTGTGTGTTTAGGTTGAATTGGTTCTTCTTGATTGTTGGGTGTGCAGTATGTGTTGCAAAGCTTTTAGGCTTATATAAGCGACCATACCAAGTTATCAATATTGATTGTTTAAGTTTTTAGGTTAAGCCTATCTCCCCTGTGCTAGGATTCTTGCTCCTTGCCTACGCTATTTCTCTCTTTCATAAACCCTTAAGGTAACCCAGCAGATGGTTCAGATTAGTGATAGCAATGGAGCTAGTGGAAGTGGAAATCAACTCAATGGAAATTCTAAGGATGGATTAGTTTTTTTCAAACCAGACAATTTAGAAGATCGTGCGTGCATTCGCTGTGGAGAAATAGGACATACCGCTAACGATCGTGCGATCCATTGCTCCAGCTGCAAAGGGAACCATTCTCCTAGAAAATGTCTTATGAGTAACATCACCTATCGCCTTTGTGAAAGACAAGACCATTGTCCACCTCAGTGTCTCTTGGATCCAATAGTTACTGCCGTAATCTAGCATCAACAGAATCTACAAACCCTAGTTACTCGAGAATTATCAATAAGAAGGGAAAAGTTAGCTGCACAGGAGATGTCACTTGAAGAGTTAAAAAAAACACAGCACCTTGATTCTATCAGCTTTCACCAGGAAACCTGTAAATAGCCATCACCCACAATAGGTTCCTTGTATGGTGAAGAAGATCGTTTACTAGGGGATGTGTTGCGAATCAGGAAGTACTAAATCATAAGAAGAGCAACATTAAGTGCTACAACTGTCGCCGAAAAGGGCCGTTAAGCTAATCGATGTCCACAGAGAGAACAAATAATTCCTATAGCTGTGGATATACCAGAAGTTATCTCAGTCCGGCACATAACGCCAAGAGTGAGCGGTGAAGTTGCAAAAGAAGTTTGTCGAGCGAACCAATTGAAGAAAAGGCGTCTAGGTAAAGACACAATTCCAATCAACAAATACCCAAGAAAGAAAGTTCACCTTAGACTCTGCTATAATTGCCACAAACCCAAGCATTTAGCCAATAAGCGCCTCAGAGGAAAGAAATCGCATCAGTTCAAGTCAATTTTAACTCCGTCCCTGTCAAAGCCCTAGCGTCAATGCTAAATCAAGGAAGTTAGGAGCCATGAGTGTACTTAGTGCAATATCATAAACCCTATTTGCAAAGAAAAGGGATTAGTAATGTATTCCATGTAAAAGGTTCCTTATCGAAAGAAATGAAGCAGGAATGGTTAATACATTGGTATATGGAGTATTGGAATGAAGAGCAATACTAAAAATGAAGTAAAATAATGAGTTAGATGTTTCTCTGAGAGTATTTCCGTGTTTATGGTTCATCTGGAAGTGATACCTATGCAATGGTGGCTAATTTTAATGGTACCCAGCCTGAGCTTGTTAACCAGAGGATTTGTCATTGTCAGTAAGTGCTTAGTTATGCCAGATTTACCCCAGGATGTTAAGGATTCAGTGCTTATTGAGGGAATAGAATTCCAAGCAAATCGTATTGTGTTGGATATTTAGGTTATTCTTGGAATTAGTTGGATGTTAAAGCCTAAGGCTATTTTGGTGAAGAGTATACCGAATTAAAACCCTAAGTATGAAACACAAGGTGTTTTAAGTGATGACAGTTCGTGTTAGCCAGCTAATGGATAATAGTGTGGAATTTACCAATTAGAAGATACGCTAGTTGTCAGAGAATATCTTGATATATTTTCCAAGAATTTGCCTGGTATACCGTCATATCAAGAGATCAAGTTCATGAGCAAAGTAGTGTCTGGTACAACACCAATAGCAAGAAGAGCATGACAAATGTCTACTAAGGAATTAGTGGGAAATAGAAAAGCATATCGAAGAGTTACTAGGAAGAGTTTTGAGAAGACTTAGTGTGTCACCATGAGGGCTTTTTGTTTATCAAAAAGGAAAAAGGAAAATCGGGAGAGTGCACTGAATCGATAAAAGAAAAGGCCGAAAACAAGTACCCAATGTCAGGATCGACGACGTGTTTAGAAAGTCAAGAGGAGAGTTGGAATTTCTCTAGGATAAAGCTTCGTTTAGGTTATCATCAATTGAGGAGACATGTGAAGGATGTTTCTAGGATTGCGTTCTCTACGCGGTATGGACAGTATGAATTTTGGCTATATCTCTTGGATTGACCAATGCCTTACATACCTGATGCACATGATGAGTGAGATGTTTAAGGGAGTATTTGGATAAATCCGTGGTTACCTTATAGATGACAATCTAGTATACCCTAAGACAAGAGAAGATCATGCAGAACATGTTAGATTGATTTAGAAAGATTGCAAGAGTAGTAGTCATATGCTAAGTTCAACTAGTGTGAATTCCGGAAGTGAAATGGTCGAAATCCTTAGTCATATAAAGACTTCTAAAGGAGTTATTGTTGAACCAAGCAAGGTAGAAGTTGTGTTACATAGGAAGCAACCAAAGTACGTTACCTAGATTTATGGTTCTAGAAATGGTAAGATAATATCACTGGTTCATAGGAAGGTCTTTCGACAATAGCTAGACCTTTTGTGCGATTGTTAAGGAGAAAGAGATGCATGGACACCAAAGTAACGAAAAGGGTTTTCGGAAGTTGAAAGAGCGGTTACCATTATCGCATGTGTTAGTATTACTAGCTATATGGAGCAGTTTCGACATATATGGTGAAGTTTCTAAGACATGATCTGAGATACGAATCGGCAAAAAAAATAATAATAATAAAGTTGATACCTAAACGATAAGACAAATGAGACAGCGTAGGGAGAACTGCTCTACGTATAACTTGAAGTTAGCTATCGTAATACACGATTTTGAAAATATAGAGTCACTATCTCAACGAAAGTAGATGCGAGTCATCAGAATCTAAATTATACATTTCTAGTCCGACCTTAATATGGAGCAAAGAAAATGCTGGAAAGGATCAAAGATTTTAGTGTCAGAATCCATAGGTATTTTAAGTAAGGCTAATCTGGGAGTCGGTGTTAAGTTATAAGGCCGCAGCGCGAATATGTTGATAATAAGCAGTTAACCAGAGTTATAGGATTCGAGAGATTGAAATTGGGGGTCGTTCGACAAAGTTTCATAGCTGCTTGGAAATAGAACCAACATTAGAAGATCAAAACATAAGAAGTTCGAAGGTAGATGAAATACAAAATCAAGTGAAGGAAAGAAGAAGGCATAGCCAAAAAGTAGAAATTTGAGTGATTAGGATACCATAAGGATTTAATGCTGAACCAGTGTGTCGGATGGGAAGACCCTAAGAAATTGATACTTGAGAAAACTCATAATTCCAAGTATTCGATATACCCAGGAAGTGCCAAAGGGAATCAATATCTTAAGGAAAGGTTTTAGTGACCTAAGGTGAAGGGCGAAACTATTGGTTATGATACTCAATGTGATGTGAATAAAAAAATAATAATAATAAAGGCAATGCATTAGAGATCTAAAGGTTCGTTGCAAATCATTATAGATTCCTATAGGAGGCAAATCATTAAAATGATCCCTAGTGTAAATTGACCCTAAAAGGTATGAATTTGGAGGAATCATTATTGATTAAATTAACCGAAATTGCTCATTTCATATCACTGAAGACTACATATTCAAAAGATCATTTGGCAAATCTGTCAGGGATGTAAAAACTGGATGAGTTGCCCAAGAAGATTGTGTTTATCCAATTTATCTCGAGATTTTAGAACAAGTCACATGAAGCAATGAGAACTAGCTGGAGTTTCAATACAATTATCATCCGCATACCGATAGTCAAACAGAAGGAGTTAATTAGATCCCAAAAGATATGTTGAGAGCTTGTGCGATAGTTTATGCCATGTCTTGGTATAAATGCTTGTCATATGCAAAGTTCAGTTATAACGATAGTTACCAAGCTAGTTGCAGATGTCACCATTTAAAAGCCTTATAGGATCATGCCCGTCGTACCCCATAGAATTGGAGGGAAACGAGAGAGTGTTTCGTGTTTGGGCATGAGATTCTCAGGGAGAACAGGTTACCATGATCAGGGAAAGCCTGAAAGCAGAGCAGTCTAGGTAGAAGAGTTATGCCGACAATTGTCGTCGTGATTTGAACTTTGAACCCAATGATTTCGTGTATCTTAGGGTTACTCCACTTAAAGGTGTGAAAAGGTTCCATGTCAAAGGGAAACTTGCGCTTAGGTATGTCGGACCATTTAAGATCCTAAGCCGCCAAGAAGAGATTGCATATCAGTTGGAGTTGCCGCAGTCATTAGCAGAATTCATGATGTGTTCCATGTGTCTCAGCTTAAGGAGTGTCTTAGAGTGCCAGCAGAACAAACGCCATTAGAAGCTATCGAATTGCAGGAGGATCTGACTTACAAAAGAGCAGCCTATTAAGATTTTGGATGTAATGGAGCATAGGACCAGAAATACATCTACTCGCTTCTGTAGAGTTCAATGGAGTAATCATTCAGAGAGCAAAGCAACCTGGAAATATGAAAAGGATCTAAGGGCAGAATTCCCAAACCTAATCTCTAGACAGCCCTGAATCTCAGGGTCGAGATTCTGTTAAAGGGGGGAGGTTTGTAACATCCCAATTTTTGATTTTCAATTATTAAATATTATTTTAATGCAATTTATGGTTTTAGTGAATTTTCTGGATTTTATTGGATTTTCTGAGATTTATTTGGATTATTCTAAAAGTATATTGCCTTCTGTCGAAAACTAATTATAAATGGATAAATATAAAATAAAGTTTGCCCAAAAATATTTTATTTGAGTATGGAAGGTCTCGAAGTATTTTGGGAAATTTCTATTTCTTTCCGGGATTGAACCAGACTAGGAACCGAATTGATAACCGGTACGGTTGGATTAGCAACCTCGCTGCATGAGTCTAGGCGCATGGAGGAGCTCCTTCCGATTTCTCCAGAGCAGCTGATTCGGACGTCGGCGCCGAAGCCATCGCTAGCTTGGAGTTCGTCCGGGTGGGAGACCAGACGCGTGAGCCGATTTGAATTCGGTAGCGGGCAGCGAAGGAAGTCCTCCGTAGCGAAGCCGACTTGAACTCTTGAGCAGATGCCAAATTCGGCAAGGATCCGGAGTCCAGCTCGGGCGGGAGAAGCACTCGGCTAGTTATTTAAGTCACGCGAAGGCGTCGCTAGAAAGAAGCGAGCGGCAAGAAAATCGCAAGCGAGCAAGCGAGTCGCGTCGTCCAAGGAAAATCGCGAAGAACAAAGAAGCCGTCGAAGATTTTCGAAGCGTCTTTGTTACCGAAAGCCTTGGGGACCGTGTTGCCTTGTTGAGAAGCATCTCGAGCACACAGTTGTACCACCAGAGCGCCGTCGGGATCGTCGTCTTCTTCGAGTCCGGCGAGTTTCGCACGGGGTCCAGCCATTGCCGATCGGAAGCTTCGTCAACCGTCGGATCCGCATTGGAGCGCTGAAATCTTGCCGCATCACTCCGAACCGGTAAGTCCTTCGGGTTATAACGTTGACCGTCGGATCGTAGATGAAGGGTCTAGATCGTGCCACGACACTTAAGTGCACAGTGCACCGTAGGGGTAAATGCTGACCGTCGGATTTGGATCGGTCGGTTGATAATTCGCCACGTCAGTAAATTAATAGGAGTCGTTAGATTAGAATCCAAGGGTCCTTTATAAAAATAATTCGGATAATTCGGGAATTATGAATTTATGTATTTTTCAGGATTTTCAAACTTCTAAATGCTATAACTTTTGCATACGAACTCCGATTGAGGTGATTCAAATTCCTAAAAAATTGTAAAATTGACATCTTTCTAATGGTGGCTTTTATTTGAATTTTCAAGTTCATTTGCTATTTGGTGTTTATTTGCTATTTTGGTTTTGGTGTTTATTTGCTATTTCTTCTCGATTCGCGTAGACGTTGAGTTGAGCGAGGTTTCGGAGGAAGAGTTAACAACGGAAGTGCAAACTTCGGAGCAATACCAGGAGCTTAAGCAAGGCAAGTTGTGCTTTGATCATGTTGCACCCATGTTTGCAAAATTGCTATTTTGATTTACTCTGTTGCATGATATTTTACGAGTACAAATGATTTCAACTTAACTTTGGGATTAGCTAATGTACCCTTTTTGAATTACACCCAACCTTGTTATTTGTATGCCATAATCCACTTGTCACCATAGGTTGGTTCATTATAGTTGGTTAATACTGATAATCAACATGGAAGGTTAGATCGGATTAGAATGCTTAGCCATGCCACGTCATCACATGTACATGAAATGTCGAGAATCAATATTGACTAATGGAATATGGAACAATGATGTTAACTTGTGTGTCATGTGTGGTCACACAAAGAGATTGAGTTGTCGTGGCGGGGAGGTCACACAACGATGTTGATTTGTGAGAGGCATGTGATGCTTGGTAACCAACCGGGTGGTAATCACTTTATGATTGAAGCAAGTGGAAGGGGCAAGTGTGCCAGGGTGGGCTCAGTGGAGCTGAAGGTATGTGTATGTCTTGCTTTAATCAATCCTAAGGACTTAACCTTGCGAGCCTTTGACTGAGTCAACTTGCAACCACATATTCATATGGGGCAGCCCTAGTGACTAATTTGCAAATGCTTAACTTGAGTGCTATCGTGGTGGCGTGAGACCCGGTGGTGGTAACCATCCATGCTTGGGAGGTGGCTCACATGGCGCAAGAGGGGGCCTGTTGTGGTGGTGTAACCCATACGTGTTGAAACCTCGTGGGTAGCACGGGTTAAGAGGATGCATTGTAAAGGCTTTGTTATGATCATTCGCCTGTGTGGTGCATGGTTGTATCATGTGGGTAAAGTGCATAACCTCTGCAGAGTGTACAAACTATTCGGATAGCCGTGCTCACAGTATTGAGCAATGCTCGGGGATTACAGTCAAGGGGTAGTTAATAAAACTGGACAACTGGATGGGATTGTAGGTTGCCATGTGGATAATGGAACTTGACTTAGGATAAACACTTGGGTTGATTTGAGAACTATGAAATCTACTTATTTGTTAATATTTGTTTTACTGTCTTTTCAATCTATGTAATGTATGTGTTCTTCAAAATGCTGCTTTACTGCAAATGAACCACTTAGCCTTCCTTTGGAATAAGCTTGCATATAGCTATGATAGAACTGCATTTTGTGCACAACTTGTTGAGTACGTGTTGGTGTACTCACCCTTGCTTAACAACCAACAACAGTGGAGGGATCATCTTCGTTACTGGAGGAGAAGTTTCAGGTGGACACGGGTCACTAGGCCAATCCTTGTCAGTCGCCTGTGGTGTACTGATGGGACATCTACGTCTTCTACTGTCTTTCGGCTGCATTTGTCTCATTTGATCTTATTATTGCCTTGCGAGGCTGGATAATGTAAGTGGTCATAAGATCATACACTAGTTATATTAATTAAATGAGGTCTTATTGTTCTTTTCGCTGTGTATGATTTGATGCTTACTGATGTTAAGCTGTGTGCACTAGCGTTGATCCTGGGACTAGTGCGGAAAAACACAGTGGATTCGAATTGGTGAATTCGGGTCCCGACAGTACAACCTCTGCAGAGTGTAAAAACTATTCGAATAGCCGAGTCCACGGTATTGGACAATGCTCGGGGATTACAGTCAAGGGGTAGTGTTTTGAAAATAAAATGGGGTGGAAGGCTGTGTGCTAGGGTTAATGAAGAATGTTAATTAGGGACTGTGTGTCTAAATTATGTGGAAACAATTTGAGAAGTATAATATGTTTATAGTATTTTGATGCTTTCAATCTAAATTAATAACAGTTTAAAATATTGATGCAATGCAAATCAACCAATTGAACCATTTCCTTGTAACAAGCCATGCATGTAGTAATAGAACTGCATACTGTGCATGACTTGTTGAGTACGGTGTGTACTCACCCTTGCGGACAAAATTTACCAGAAGAGGAAACTACGCCTGCATATAAGGAGGAGTTTATTGAAGAGCCAGATAACTAGGGAGCAAGCCTCTGTCAAGGCGCCTGTGGCGAAGATGGATCACCAAGATGTTTACTTTCCGCTGTTAAACTATTTACTCTGATTATTGTAAGCCCTGCGTGGCAAATTATTGTAAGGGACCATAAGGTCATACAACTCGTTTATATACTTGTTTGAAGTACTTATTTGTTATTCCGCTGTGTATGATGTGATGCATTAACCCTGTTTAGCCTGTGTGCACTAGCGTGATCCTGGACTAGTGCGGAATACACAGAATGTTCGAATTTGCAGATTCGGGGCACGACAGAGGTGGTATCAGAGCATACTGACTGTAGGACTTGACCCTAGGTAGTCTGGCCGAGAAAGATAAAACTAGTTTCTAAAAGATTAAAATTTTACAAGATTATGAATGAAATCTTGACTAATCTTTTTCTTCTTAATTCGCACCTATGCTGCAATTTTTGGTTATTAATTTATGATTTTAAAAATTTAGAGCTAATGAGGTGTGTTTTGGCAGATGAGGAGGATCCACACTTTCGGAGAGCGCACTGGTGGTTTTGTCTTTGAGTATGGGCGCTCTTCCGATTGCTTGAGGGCTTCGATAGACCGATCTATCGAGGAACTTCGGTGGTTCGCACTGGGCTGGACATCGCTTGGGACGTGAAGATCATCGTCTATGCTCGGGACAGGGGGAGAGTGAGTCATCCTATCCATGTCATTGCTAGGAGGTCTACGTTCGAGGCCGGCATCCAGGAGACTGCGCATCTAGCGATGCGGCAGATCGCCCGCACCTACTCCAACGAGCTTGTGGGCACCGTCTTCCGTCTCCACCCGCGCCGGAACAATCGCTTCGACCGGGACCCGATCGAGGAGGACAACGCTACGATCACGCATCTGGCGTGGTACGTTATCGCCCAGGAGGAGACCTTGGACGAGACAGTCTAGGAGTTGCAGAGGGCTCGTGACGAGGTTGCGGAGGTCAGGATCCAGCTGCAGGAGGCTAGAGAGGGTATGACTCTCTATAGTAGGAGGGTTCGCGAGTTGGAGGAGATACTGGTTGGACCCAAGCCAGAGCCGGAGCTAGAGCTGCACGACCCCGATCCTGAGGAGCCCGAGCCTGAGCAGGAGGCGCCGGTGCAGGAGGCACCAGTGCAGGTGGTGCCAGAGCCACCAACACCAGAGCAGGCAGCCCCGGAGCCAGCAGAGTTGGTGGGCTCATTTGTACCGCCAGCTGTGGGGCATTAGGACCAATTTGCTCCTATGCCGCCGCACCCGCCGCAGTACCCACCGGGAGGCCCGCAGCCTGGATGGCTTTACGACTAGAGAGTTTTAGTCTTCGTCTGAGTCGACTCATGTGTTGAGTCAAATATCGAGTCAAGTTTATTCGAGTCAGTCCTACCGAGTCCGTCCTCAGAATGTTTTGCTTTGATCTGAACTCTATGAGTTGTTATGGTTGCTTGGGATGAACAATTTATATGTATGTTTTAATGTGTGCTAGGTGTGGGTCGCGTTGCCGCAGGCACCTATGAGCGACCATACACTTATTATAATAAAGTTGCGTGCTTTTGTTGAGTCAAATCTTCTCCCCGCATAAGTATCTTGTGTACTTGTCTATTCTATTCCTTTCTTCCCTATAAAACATTATTGTTCTTCATATGGTGAACACTCGTGGAAGCCGTGGAGTGGGAGGAAGCGGATCCCAACAAGGTGGAAATAAAGACAATGCACAGAATCCTCAACCTGCACCACCCGTTGATATGGGCAATTTGGGAGCTTTTCTGACCGCGCAGACTCAACTCATGCAGACGATGATGCAACAGATGCAGCAGTTGCAGAATCAGGCCGCAGCTAACAATAACAATCAAGCTATGCACCATGGACACCAGTCTAGACTGTCGGACTTTATGAGGACCAGGCCCCTGACATTTTCTGGTAATGTCAATCCCATTGAAGCGGATGATTGGCTTAGGACCATCGAAAGGAAGCTGCACATATCCCAGTGTGTAGGCAACGAGCGAGTCCTGTATGCCTCTCATCAATTAGAAGGAACTGTCGTAGAGTTGTGGGAGAATTATTGTGCTTCCCATAAGCATCCTCCGGAAATCACCTGGGAGGAGTTTCCTATAGCTTTCTGACAGTACCATGTGCTGGAGGGTATGACGGAGCTTAAGAAGGAGGAATTCCGGTCCTTGAAGCAGGGAGGCCAATCAGTGGCCGATTATCTTAACAAATTTACTCAATTGGCTCGCTATGCGCCAGAAGACGTAGCCACGGACAAGGCTAGATAGTCCCGATTCATGAAGGGACTCAACTCTGGACTTCAAGTGGGATTGATCACCCACACGTTTCCAGATTTTCAAGAGCTTGTCAACAAAGCGCTCATTCTTGAAGATAAGCGCAAAGAGCTGGATGACAACCGTGGCGCCGCAGCACGGCGAGGAGGATGCGAGTCGATGAGAGATCGAGAATGGTATTCCAATAGTTTACGAGTTTGACCGAGGAGCAAAGACGAGAACACCGATGCACACAAATGACCTATTGTTCAGAATCCTCAAACACCAGCAAGAGTAGTCAACCAAGCTGGAGGAAACTCATCGATGGTTGGAAGACGTTGCTACAACTGCAATGAGATTGTCGTGCCCCGAATTTGCAAATCCGGACACTCTGTGTATTCTGCACTAGTCCAAGATAGTGCTAGTGCACACAGGCTGAACAGGGTTAAAGCATCACATCATACACAGCGGAATAGTAAATAAGTGTAACATCCCAAAATTTGGGTTTTCAAAAATTTATATTTAAATTAGCTTTCCAAAAATTTTACATCAATCTTATTTGATTAAAGAAGCTTAATTTAGAATTTTCTAAATCTAAAACAATTTAATGTGCCTTCTGTGTACATCAAGTAATTTAAAATTTAGTTTTTACAGTGTTCTTTGTATCTCAGGGAATTTCCCAAATTTGAGATTTGCTAAAAACTAATTAAAATTATTAATTTAAACATTTGGATGTTAATTGGATTTTTATTGGATTTTTAATTTGAATTATTAATTGTTCGGGCAATTATATATCCAAATTCTAATTCAAACCTTTCCTTTGAAATTCCATTGAAATTCAAAATTTGGATTTTCTTCAGTGTTCTAAATAACCTGGCATCCATATCATTCCTAAATTAAAGTTCAATCCTTTACCGTTCGCAAAATCAGAATTTCCAATTTCGGTCCTTATTCGAAATTTTAGCCGAGTTTCAAAATACTCTAAAAATCTCAAAATTCATAAAATTAGGTTCCAAATATTCTATAATGATTTTGGGAAATTTTTCTAAGATTTATAGAAACTCTCTGGTATTTTATCTCTCGTGGTCTTTCATTAAATCCAGTATATTCGTCCTGGAATTGTCTAAATTCCAAAACTCATCACAATTCAATGAAACCAATTTTATTGTGTTCCAAATAATCTCTATTATTTTTAGGAATTTTTCCAAGATTTTTAGATCATTTTTGCTATTTTATTCCTCGCGCTTTTGTCTCTTCATTTCTTCCGGCCAATGAGAAAGCGACACGTGTCCGTTACTGTTCATCTTCAACCTCAAGCCGTGCGTACTGTTCACATTCCAGCCCCATTTGCAGCCCAAACTTCAAATACTCATAACTTTTGCAATTCTTAACGAAATTGAGTGAGGTCAGTTGCAAAACGACCGTATCATCAAGGACTTCATTTCTCCTACAGTTTCCCCCTCTGAAATCAAGTGTAACCAAAACTGCAAGCACTTCTTTGCCGTTTCTTGTTTTGGCCATAACTTTTCCGATTCTCATCCTCTCAACACGTGTGACACCCAAAACGTGCGTTTCAGTCTCCTCAACATGGTGCTCACACTTACCCTCCATTTCCAGAACATTTGCCCTTCCGAAAATCGAAGAAACAATCGCCGGACGTCCTCCGTTGACATCGCCGTGTCATCTTTTGATCCGGTAAGGCAAATGGACTTCCGTTCACATCATTATGTGCACATTAGTGTGTAAATCATAACCCCTCAAGAAATTCCAGGTTTTGTCAAGAATTGCTCCGGGAATTTGTGTTTGTTCGTCGTCAAGTTGAGTTCCGTTCGTCGTCAATTCCTCCCAATCCGGTAATCCCCAATCAAATTCTTTTTAGATATAGCCTAGTATGATCATGCTCTACGCCGTGCTCCTGCTAGTTTTGAGAAATTTTGCGTTTTATGGTATTTTTGGCCGCCATGCCATTCGGTCGGTTTTGGTCGCGTTGGCCGTCGCCCTCGCCGTTGCTCCGGCCATCCCTGCCGTTGGCCATCATGCCCACGGGATCCTCTCACCTCTCCACCCCATCCCCACCACTGGCCGGCCCTCAATTGGCCAACGTCACCCCGAATTGCGCAGCGCACGCCAATTGCTCGATAAAATGCCTATGAAGCCGGTTTTTGTGTTTTTCTTTATTTTCTTGACCTAGCCGCCACCCCAACCTTGTGTAGACCTCCCATGACCTCTCCCACACGTCCTCACCTCAGATCAACTCATCCAAACCGAGAAACTTTGCCCTCATACTCCGAAGCGCCGCTGCACGTCGGCCATAATTTGAGGCGTGTTCCCCATCAACTCATTAACTCTTTTTAAGATCCGTTTGTGTCATGTCATGCCTCTAGGTACCCTCTGTCTACCATCCAAATTTGGTACAATTTTATCCAATGGATCAAAAGTTATGGCCGCCCAAAGATCAAATCTTGCCGGAGCTCGTTCTCCCTCGTTTCTGCGAGTTTGGCCGTGAAATTTTTATGGTAGACTTCCCTTGATGTCCCCTACATGGTGCTCACCCTAAATCAATGTTTTACCTGCGGGATTAGTGCATAAAAATCAATCTTCCCCGATCGATCACAGTCTGAACAAAGAGGAATGGCATTGTGCATTCCCCGTTGATCCAGAAGGTAAAAATCCGATCTCTTCACGTCATATCATGTTCTAGGATCTCAGTAGGCTCTCTGAATTTTTTTGTAATTTTTCATTCATCATTCTAGTAGTTATGGCTATTAGATCTATTAGTCAGTAACAATAGTTAATCGGCGATTTGTGATTAATCCGTGGAGTGGCCGCCAAATCCGCCTATACCGTTGAGTTCATTTCGCGCGTTCTACACCGTGCTCACCCTACCTTTGCTATTCCACTGTCCGAAAATTTTAATATTCATTTCGATTTAAATTTCGCCGCCGCATCGCCTTTTGTCGTTAAACATCCTAGTTCGCTTTGGCCGAGCCCTTCCGTCTAGTGGGTCGTTACCCTACTATTTTGGCCATCCTTCGAGTTCATTTGGTCTTCATTTGCTGTCAAAGCCTTAATCTAAAACCTACCGTCATCGCTTCGCCTCCGCCATTAACGTTTCGCCATAGCATTTCATCGTTAACGTTCCATCGTTAACGTTCCGTCGTTAACGTTTCGCCGTTAATGTTTAATCGTTAACGTTCTGTCGTTAACGTCCCGCCGTTAACGCTTTGCTCTCATCGTATCGCTGTCATCGCATGGGTGCATGCAAGTGGAAGCCCTAGTGCGATGTCATCATATTCTCTATAGCCTTGATGTGATCTAGCTTTATCACATTAAGCTTAGCCCATCTGTTGGCACCAAAAACGTGAAGAGGGTTCCTGGCCCACAACACACCAGACGAACGCCGGGTTCAGCTTTGCGCGAGCGTGCCAATCGATTTGACCCTGCAATCGATAAGGGAAGTGATGTAAAATTCGATCAAGCCGATCCTTGAAGCGAATCGGCTAAGAATCAAGAATCACCCAGAAAGCCGATTAGAAGGGTAACTAGATTAGCCGATTAAGACTAATCCGAGGTAAAAGGTAGATCGATTCTGAAAAGACGATGCGCAACAAGACAGAACAAATCAAACCTGAAATTGCAGGGTCAAATCGGCGATGCGCAACATGACGATCAAACAATCGGCGATGCGCAACTTTATTTGATCGATGTCGACTTACAGAGGAAAGATTACAATGCTAAAAAGACTAAGAACTACGGAAAGTAAAAACTGGTAGATGTGTTGATTGTTCTGGATATCCTCTCCAAGCAGCCCTAGCGCGCCTTATATACCCGCTAGCCGATCAGAGTCCTGATCCAATACGACGATGCAATCCGAATCGGCTTCGTAGTTTCCTATTTGGACTCTGTTTCCAAATATTATCCGTACATTATCCAAATCCTTTTGAGGCGCTCCGTGTTGTATCCAAACTTACTTTTTTCTGCCGATTCTTCTCGTAGTTTCCAAAAATTGGTGCAAACATATGCCCCCCATTTTTGGAAGATAACTTGTTATCTTTCAAAAATATATCAGCTTCTCCACCCATCAGCTTCCTTGTTATCTGGTTAGGGAATCGTGTCAATAACTGCTATTTTGATTCTGCCAGTAAAATCTCGGTGCGGTTTAATGACATCGCGCCTCGGGTTCACTTCCGCCATTTTTACTTTCCACCACGCTATATATATGCGGGACCCCCACGGTCATTTTCACGCTTTCCTGCTCTCGGACCTCCTGCAATCGGCTTTCTTCCCTCAATCGATTACTCTGTACTGGTGATCAACCCCTCATCTCCCTCAGTCGGCTGAATGGACCCTTCAAAGGTACTCATCCCGATCCCGTAAAGTAATAATCAGATTACTTAGGACCGGTAGGAGACATAGATGCCGATACAATGATCAATGTAGAGATCCCGAGACTTCCTCTATCGGCTCAAGGCTACAACGTAAAAGAGTGGGGCAAGAGTTTTAGGGCTTGGCCGACGGCGCTCAAAGGATGGAGAAGTTGGTATATTAGAGTATCAGCTCAGAAAAAAGCAGAATGGGAGCGGATGGGCATAGCCGAATGTCTTCCTTTAAGCCTAGACTGCCCAGAAGCCAAAGAGCCTTTAGTGGCCACGGCATGCTATTTCTGGTCCGATACCTTTAACGCTTTTCTGTTCCGCCCCGGTCCCATCGGCCCAACCCTTCTGGATGTGGCCGAATTGTGTTGCTTACGGCCTGATGGAGACCAGTTATCGGCTTATAGCGGAAAACCTCAGTACAAGTTGATCCAGACGAAGGGTGAAGGATGGTCGAAGTACATCCAACATAACAACAAAGTGAACGGGCTTGTATCGGATGAAGAACACGCTGCCTTCTTGAACTTTTGGCTTGATCGTTTCCTTTTCTGCGGTGCATCTCTTGGGCCAACACAGGTGTATCAGCTGGTAGCAGAGCAGCTTATAGAGGGTCATCGACTTGCTCTGGGAAAGATGTTTCGGGGTCATTTATCGACGATGTTCATTATCAGAAGCCGATTGTTTTCTGGTTTCACTGATTTTGTAGTTGGTAACGTTGGCGGCCCTTTATGGTTTATCCAACAATGGCTGTATAGTATATTTAGCCGACAGCTAATTTCTGAACCCATCGAAGACTCCGCCTTCCCTTGCGAAGACTACCCAGAGAATGCCACCCCCCCGATTCAGAGCGAGCCGATCTCGTGGTGAAAGACTCATCATGTGCTCAAGTGGCGACACAAAGATTACATCGGCTGGCCTCCACAAATATCTTACATTCTTCCTGGGCCTAGACAGTGTAACATTTACTCAACAAGATTTCTTCTCTTATGGTGATGCGGCGATTTTCAATGGCCATCTTTCTCGTGACTTAGATGCCGATGACTCTTGATGCGAGTTGTCACTGATATTTTATCGGATTTTCATTTCCCCCTGCATTCTCCATGTCGGCTTAAATTCCAGAAACAGAACATTTTAGCCTTCATATGAGTTCTACCACCCTTCCGTTCACTCCCGTCAGCTTGGTTTTGGTCAAGTGGTCCCTTCATTGCCCCTTCTTGATCGGCTTCAACCCAGAGCCAAGGTGAAGAATGCGCTATCGGCCAACGTACTCCTAGAAATTGCCGATGAGCTTGATTTATACTGCCGCCGCTTCTTCACGAACTCACGTCGAGCTAGTCATTTCTCTGTTTGGTGGTAGCAAGGAGGCCCTTTATTTGGACCGTGACCGTCGGCTATCATAGAAAAGTTTTTACGGATTATCATGAACCAACGGTAGTCACCAGCAGCAGCAAGCAGCTGATTCGGTAGTAGTTCCTCGGGTTATCTTGATTAAATCGGTGGTCAGAGAGTATCGGCTTTTCTAAATAGCTCTTACCACTTGCAATCCCTGTTTATCCATTGGCTAACCTTCTTATTACCTTTGTAGGTTGCAACCACAGGCGAGCGGGCCGCTGAAGGTCCATCGGCAAGTGGGACGAGGGGTAAAAGGCCACACCAATTGGTCGGTTTGACTGGCTATACTTCGGGTAACCTCGGAGTGAAGAGCCCATTACTGGAGGAACTAACCAAGGATCGGCTGCCAAGTAAGTGTCTATTCTGCTTTGTTGGAATTGTTTTTTCTGAATCTTTCTGACCTTTAACCGCTGATTCCAGAAAAACCAAAATCTACGAAGGTAGTTACTAAGAAAAACCCAAAACGGAAAGAACAAACAGCCGAAAGTTCCTCCCATGTGCCAACCAACAATATTGAGGTGAGCGTTTATTATTTTACCCTGCTTATGCACCTTTTAAATGTAGCAACACTAACTCCCCAGTCTCTTTCAGCCAACCCCATTGGTACAGGTAGCTGGCATCTTGGCCGATCTACAGGGTACGCCTACTGCCGACCCCTCACCGCCTTCTCTAGATGAACTTCCAATTGCTTCACTGCCTCAGCTGACCCCTGCTGTTTCCCAAGCCAATTTGTTGCCCCGGTGGCGCCTCTGCATCTCGGTACGTTTCGCCGCTTCAACCAACTTTATTGCGTCTGCGCAAAGAAAACCCCGATGACCCGATGGACTTGCTTGGTTTCACCGACGAATGATGGGCGACCGAAGTCATGGCGGCCAAGCGATTATGTTGAAGTACTCCGTAACATCATCGGCGTCTCTGCAAAACATCGGCCATTGTTCAACGAACCAAGTATGCAAGAGAAGCTGAATCGGCTTCTCAATGAGGTCAGCCAACCCGAAGCGCATATCTTAGCAAACGCTCAGCCGCTACGAGATGCGATGGCAGCAGTAGAAGCCGACCTCCCGTCGGAGACTATGGGGGCAATTCTGGGGGTCTGCCATTTGGACGAGCGGAGGGTGGAGGTGGAAGCCGCTCGTGAGCGAATCACCCAGCGGGAAGCGCAGCGAGTCGATCGCCAGCTCTTGGATCGGCTGGTAGCCGAAACAAAGATGATGAAGCAGGATTTTGACAAGAATGCTGCTATTCTGAAATCCACCAAGGCCCGAATCCTCCAGCTGGAATCGGACAAGAAAAGACTTGAGGACCAGCTGGCCGAGCTCAAAAATCGACTGGCTGATGAACAATTGCAGGTGCCGGCAATGTCGGCTACTCTCACCGACCAAAAACAGAGAATCGGCCAAGCTGTGACGAAGGTGAAAGAGTAGGCGGCGAAAATAGTCCCCGTGCCCGGCAACGCTCAAGCCGACGAGAAAATCATTGATGACGTTCAGACCGCGCTTGCTAAAGCTGCCGGAGCATTGTCGGCTTTGGGTGCCAGACTTCCCGGGTCGGGTCTGTGATTTTTAAGATGTAATGTTGCTTCTGATGTACTTGTTACAACTCCCTTTAATCGGCTGTGTAACCGACTATTTTGTTTTATTTAATCGGTTGTTTGATCGGCTTACTTCTGGATTCTATGTATTGTGCCTTTATTACGCATCGATCCAAACGCTAGGGTAGTATGGTTTTAGGTACTTTCCGTTGATTGCCTTTGGCAATATCAACCCTTCGAGCGTTTCGAGTATATAAGCATTTCCGCCAACTAGCCGATTTATCTTATATGGTCCTTCCCAGGTAGGTGACCATTTACCGAATCGATTATCTTTTGAGCCGATCGGCAATATTGTTTTCCAAACCAAATCGGCTTCGCTAAAAGACTTGGGCACGACTTTTTTGTTGTAGGCTCTTGCAACCTTTTCTTTATTCTTTTTAAGCCGATTTAAAGTAACCAACCTTAGTTCTGCCAAATCATCTAAATTATATAGCATCAACTCTTTATATTCATTGGCCGATAGATTATTCTGCCTTGCTACTCGTATCGACTCAATATTTATTTCTACGGGCAATACGACCTCCTGGCCATATACCAACTGATACGGCGATAATTTAGTTGATCCGTGAAATGCCAGCCGATAGGCCCACAAAGACTCCGATAGTGTAGAGTGCCAAGTTCGAGGCTTTTCGTCAATTTTTCTTTTAATCAGCTTGATCAAAGTTTTGTTAGACGACTCAGCTTGTCCATTGGCTTGAGCGTAATATGGCGATGAGTTGAGCAATTTGATACCCAGGCCCTCTGCGAAACTTTTAAAATCACTAGACATGAACACGGTTCCTTGATCGGTCGTGATAGTCTGAGGGATACCGAACCGATGTATAATGTGTTCATTAACAAAGCCGATAGCTTCTAGGTGGTGACTTTTTGGCGGAGCGGCCTCAACCCATTTGAAAAATAGTCTCAGAGTCATGAGGATGAATTTGTGTCCTTTGCTTGATCTTTGGGAATATTTGGCGATTCGTCTATCCCCATCCTCTGAATGGCCATGGCTTAATAATCGGGTATAAAGCCGATCTTTGGTGCAAGCCGCACATTCCCAAACTTTGACAAGTTTGGCATCCTTTGTAATACTTAAAACAATCTTCCAACATTGTCGACCAAAAATATCTGGTTCTTCTTAGGATCCATTTCATTACGTGAGCGATTGATGTGCTCATGATTCCTCGTGAACTTCACCCATAGCTATCTTTGCTTCTTCATTGCCTAAACACCGCAGAAGTAATCCCTCCAATGTCCGATAGTATAATTCTCCTTCTAGCACAACATACCTCAGTGCTTTTTGACGAATTTTTCGTGCGGTGGGTTTGGATGGGTTCGTTAGGTAAGTTTTTATTTCTGTTCTCCAATCGGCATTAGCGACGCACAGAACTGTCTTTTCGATCAAATCAAAAGTTTCATATTGGCTTTTTTCCTTGTAGCCTGAAGCTGTCTGAGCCAATGTGTTGGCTTTGTCGTTCATTTCCCTAGGTATATGGCTGATACAGAATGACGTGAAAGTGTTGATGACATCAAGGCAATGCTGTAGATATTCTGATAGCACCTCATCGTTGCATTTAAACTCTCCTTTAACTTGTTGCACCACCAGCAATGAGTCGCCGTATACTTCCACACTACTTGCCCCGACACTGTCTATCAATTGCGCCCTTTGAGCAATGCCTCATATTCACTGTTATTAGAGCATCGACATGGCCGATATGCAAACTTCGATGTTATGTCCTCTTGGTGAAATCAAGACGATGCCTATTCCACTCCCCTCTTGACAAAGCGATCCATCAAAATCTGATTGCCATGGTGCTACATCATTGTTCCTGCCATGGTATCATATCCAGTTATGAAATCGGCTACTGCTTGGCCTTTAATGGCTTTGGCCGATTCGTACTGTAGGTCGAACTCGGTTAGAGCATAAGCCCACTTCCCAAGTCGTCCTCTCAAGATTGGTGCAAACAGCATATACCTGATGATATCGTTTCTACATACTACCACGCAAGTTGATGCTAGTATATAATGCCTCAATTTTGTACAAGCAAAATACAAGGATAAGCACAATTTCTCTACCGGTGGGTACCTGGTTTCGGCTTCCAGGAGTCGTCGGCTTAAGTAAAATATTACTCGTTCTTTGCCATCGACTTCTTGCAATCTGACTCAATTCGATAGTCTCGTTTTCCACCGATATATACAACTTGAAGGGAATTCCCTTTTGTGGTGCGGCCAAGACTGGTGGTGACGCTAGATATTGTTTTATATCGTTGAAAGCTTTTTGCTGATCGGCTCCCCATATAAAATTCCGGTCATCTTTTAATTTCAACAATGGCGTAAAAGCTTGAATTCTACCAGATAGATTCGAAATGAATCGTCTTAAGTAATTAATTTTACCGATCAGCTTCTGCAATTCATTTTTACACGTTGGTGGTTTTGTATCGGTTATGGCTTTAACCCTTGTTTGGTTAACTTCAATCCCTCTTTGGTGAACCATAAACCCTAGGAACTGGCTGGCTGATACACCAAATGCGCATTTCAAAGGGTTCATTTTTAACCCATGAGCTCTTGTATTTTGGAATACCTTTTCTAAATCGGCCAAGTGTTGCCAGTCTTCCTTAGACTTAACCACAACGTCGTCAATGTAAATTTCAACGATGTGGCCGATTAGGTCGTGGAAAATCAAATTCATGGCGCGTTGATAAGTGGCGCCTGCATTCTTTAAGCCGAATGTCATTACTGGCCATTCGTATAACCCTATCGCGCCGAGAACATCGAAGGTAGTTTAGGGACATCGACCGCGCCATGAATATCTGGTTATACCCAGCATTCCCATCAAGAAAACTGATGATCTTATTACCTGATGCAGCATCGATAAGCATATCGGCTATAGGCATCGGATACTCATCTTTTGGCGTGGCTTTATTCAAATCTCTGAAGTCTACACACACCCTCAGTTTACCATTCTTTTTCATGACAGGAACAATATTAGACACCCATTCAGCGTATCGGCAAGGTATTATGAACTTGGCTTCCAACAATCTCTCAATTTCTTCTTTTATCACACTGTATAGTTCCGGATTACAACGCTGCGGAGGTTGTTTATATGGCCGATACCCCGGCTTGATAGGTAGCCGATGTTCCACTAACTGTCGGCTTAACCCAGGTATCTCATAGTATTCCCAGGCGAAACAATCCCTGTATTCTCTAAGTATTTTGACCAACTTATTTTTGTATTCTGGTCCTAAGCTTGCACTTACAAAAGTTGGCCTTTTCCTGTCACCTTCTCCTATATCGACTTCTTCAAGCATATCGGCCGAAGTGAAACCTTGCCCCAATTTCTCGCTCTGGAAATCTTCGATGGCTTCGCAGGAGTTTATTCCGTGCCGATAGCTTCTTGCCCTGTCCTGTAACGCTTGGATTATTTCTGACCCCATCTCCTTAGAATTTCACTTGCCGCTTCACGCTGATCGGCATCAAACCTGACTTCCCAATGCATATGAAATCACAATCGTCTAGAGCTTTGCCTGATATGCACTCCGCTTCTTCATGTGGCCAATTCGCATCGGAACTAGCCATAGCAATATGGGCCGACGTGTCGGTTGAGACGACCTCGACTTCATCTCCATTCCACTGAACTAGCAGCTGATGCATGGTCGATGGTATGCAGCAATTGGTGTGTATCCAATCGCGTCCAAGGAGCACACTATAGTTTCCCTTTGCTTCAATAACAAAAAACGCGGTTGGCAAGGTTTTGCTACCGACGGTTAATTCTGTAACCATTACTCCCTTTGCCTCAGTGGGGTCTCCTGTGAAATCATTGAGTACCATATTCGTTTTTATCAGGTCTTCATCGGTTTTTCCTAGTTTCCTGCAGGTGGTGAGTGGCATTAAATTCACAGTAGCCCCTCCGTCAACAAGCATCCTGGAAATCGGCTTTCCGTTGATGTATCCTTTCAAGTACAACGGCTTGAGATGCCGATGAGGATCCTGAGGCTTTTCGAATACAGCATCTTGCGCGCCTAAGCATAGTTGAGCAAATGCGTCTTTAGCCGATTCAGTTTTAATTCTGAACTCGGCTGGCAGGGTGAATACCATGTTGATATCCATGGGAGGAGTGTCGTCTCGAATCATTGGTGACAGCAAATCATCTGAAGAATCTGATTCATCGTTGGCTTGTTGTTTTTTCCTCCACTCCTTCGTAACAAGTTTCATTGGCCGCAACTCATTGAACGCTTGGTCTCTTTGTTTCTCTTCTTCGGCTTCTCTCATTTCTTGCGTTCTTAGACGTTGAAGCTATCTGCGTTGGGATCGGCTAAGTCCAGTCGGGCACCACCTGGGTTTAGGTTCTAATGGCTTACGGATTTTGCCGACCAAGTTTTCTATTGGCTCTTCTTCCTTGTCTTGCTCTGGTGTGCCCAATCTTTCTTTTATCGGCCTTCTATAAGCCGGTTTGTTTTGGTCCGACATCAGCCTGAACAGGCGTTCTTTCAACAACCGTTTCGGCCAATCCTTTTGCGGGTAATGATCCATAGGGCATGACCTTGCAGATGGTAGTGCCATACCCCTTTCCCAACAGAACCGCCAAAAAGGACATCTCTGGTGAGCTTTTTCCGCGTTGTCTGGCCGATACCAATTATCGGGCCGAGACATAGTGTTTGGCTGATGTGATTTATCTGGTCGACGAAACGGTTGCTTTTGCCGATAGCTCATCCTTTCATATTTCTCAAGTAATTGTGAGAAGGTAGGCCTGGGTTTGAATGCCGGTTTTCTGGGCGGAGATCTTTCAGCTTTGTACCATCGTCCGACTTGTAATTCCCCTTTTGGCTTCACAGTCCTAGAATTCTTTCCGTCTCGATCGGCTTCAATTTGAAGTGAGCCGATTGTTATCTTCGATGTTTCTCCTTGTGAGCTTGACTCTATAATCGACTTGCCGCGCCACTCTGGGACTCTCGTCGACAATCTGCTTCCCTTTGCTGGAGCACTGGACCATGTTAATTGGGAAAGGGTTGATATCGACTTCCATGGCCGGCTCTTCTGCAAACTTGAGCCGACCGTCTTCAATAGCTGCTTGTATTTGCTGCCGAAAAATGTTGCAATCGTTAGTGTTATGGGAAAAAGAGTGATGCCACTTACAGTACTGTCGTTTCTTGATTTAGCTTCCGACGGTATAGTATGCCCTTCGTAGTGGCAGTATCAATTTTCTTGTAACAACATATCGAATATCGGTCGCCCTTAGACACGTCGGCGTATTTAACCTCCGACTTACTCCTAGTCGGCAGAGCCATGAACGGACAAGTGGTTTTTAGAACCCTTTATCCATTCGGCTATATTCACGTCTGCTTCATCTTCAGAAGTTTCACTTGAACTATATTCAACCATGTTTATTTTAGCTTTATCTTTCCCATTGCCATTTAATCTAATTTTATCCTTGAATTCTTTACTCAAATATCGGCTTTCTTGTGCTTGAAACCGCGATAAGCGGTGACTTAAATCGGTGAACTTACATCGGCAAGTTTTTCTTTAAGTGGGGGAATTAACCCTTGAAAGGCTAAATCGGCTAGTTGGTTATCAGGCAATACCACACTGAAGCAGCGATTTCGCACTTCTCTAAATCTCCTAATGTAATCCGAAGCCGATTCACCAAATTTTTGACGGACAACACTTAGGTCTGAAATTCTCAACTCTAAGCTATCGGAGAAAAAGTATTCACGAAATCGACCTTCTAAATCGTTCCAAAAATAGACCGAATTTGGAGGCAGATTGGTAAACCAAGTGAAGGCAGTCCCCGATAGGGACAAGGGAAAAAGCCTAATCTTTAGCCCATCGGACTAAGCCGCTTCGCCACATTGAGCGATAAATCTTCCAACATGCTCTAAAGTGGTGACTGAATCATCCCCTGAAAATTTCGCAAAATCGGGAATCCTAAAGTTATGTGGATAAGCCATTCGATCTATGTAATCTGGGTACGGCTTTCGGTAGCCGACCGTCCTACCCCTTGGTTGCAGGCCAAACTGGTCTCTCAATACAGTCGAGATTTGGTCGACCCAGTTGACATCCTGCCCCCCGAGTGCCAACTCGGGTTGCCGATTAGGCCTTTGGCCATAACATCACCTTTGAGTGCTAGCTCGGGTTGCCGACCGGGTCTAGCCCCGAAGAAGGCATCCTGCCCTCCGAGTGCAAACTCGGGTCGCCGATTGGGTATCACCTCCTGGTATTGTTGTGGCGCTTGATCACGTCCATCGGCTCTGGGTGCATGTGGCTCTGGCACGGGTGCAAAGGGTTCCGTGTAGGCAACCACTCTGTGAGTCGCCTGATTTGCGGTCGGAATCGGCCTGTACATGTGCTCGTTCGGCTGTGTAGCCGATTGGGTATAGGAACCAAGTGATACCGAAGGCAATAGCGTAGCCGACGCACTGAGTTTTGCAGCGTCGGTATATGCATAGTACTGAGTGAATCCATCGGATTGTCTCAGCACCGTGGGTTGAGTCGGCACTGTAGCAATTGTTGATGCCGACTTAACTACCACATTAGTTAGCGCCCCCGTGTAGGCAGGATACGTCGGAAGTTGTTGCAACGGTTCTAACAGACTTCCTGACGTGGCCAACTCTTGAGCGATTGTCTTAACGCTGTTTTCTATCATCGGCTTCAAGGTTGTGACCAAAGCCGATGATTGATTAATGTCGTGATGCGGGATTGTTCAATCATAGCGAATAACTTCGGCTTGGTGGCATGTATCGGCTTCTGGAGTTGATGTGGCGCCACCGCCAAGCGGATTTAGTCTTTGGAAGTGCCATTTTCTGCGTGACTCCCCGTCGGGTTTTTTGATAGCAACCCAACATCAATTCCTCCAAGGCAGCTTTCCGATCTTCGATCTCCTTGCGCTGCTCTGGAGTTAAATCGTCCAAAGTGGGGACGATTATGGCTTCGGTGTTTATGTCGGATGGTGCGATAGATTTACCCGCAGTCATCTTGTCGATCTTGTCCCACCGGGCGTGCCAAAAATGTGTTGGCACCAAAAACGTGAAGAGGGTTCCTGGCCCACAACACACCAGACGAACGCCGGGTTCAGATTTGCGTGAGCGTGCCAATCGATTTGACCCTGCAATCGATAAGGGAAGTGATGTAAAATTCGATCAAGCCGATCCTTGAAGCGAATCGGCTAGAATCAAGAATTAGCGAAAGCGATTAGAAGGGTAACTAGATTAGCGATTAAGACTAATCCGAGGTAAAAGGTAGATCGATTACGAAAAGCGTCGCGCAACAAGACGAACAAATCAAACTGAAAAAAAGCCAATGATGATCAAACAATCGGCGATCGCAACTTTATTTGATCGATGTCGACTTACAGAGGAAAGATTACAATGCTAAAAAGACTAAGAACTACGGAAAGTAAAAACTGGTAGATGTGTTGATTGTTCTGGATATCCTCTCCAAGCAGCCCTAGCGCCTTATATACCCGCTAGCCGATCAGAGTCCTGATCCAACACGACGATGCAATCCGAATTGGCTTCGTAGTTTCCTATTTGGACTCTGTTTCCAAATATTATCCGTACATTATCCAAATCCTTTTGAGGCGCTCCGTGTTGTATCCAAACTTACTTTTTTCTGCCGATTCTTCTCGTAGTTTCCAAAAATTGGTGCAAACACCATCGTGAACTAACAAATCTTCATGGACCCGGTCTATGGATCGAGAGCCATATGTCATTGTCTGTCTAATCAAGATAGCAACTTCAAAGGAAATATTCTTCGGAATACTATTCCTTCTTTCCCGGTTATTAATCTTTCTCTTCGGTGTATTTTCTGAAAGCCGTTCTCTTTTGTCTAATCATCGACCTAATCCATTCAAGTTCCTAATCTCATCTAAGCCGTTGTGCCCAATGCTATTCGTTCTTAATTTGGAGTTTACTTGATTTGCTTTTTGAGTTTTGTTGTATTTGTGCTTGTTTATCGTTAGACGTGTTGCCGGAAGTCGCTCGAAGGAGCTGAGGATCAAGCAAGTGGAGATTGAAGATCGAGGATCAAGGATCGAAGATAAAGAGTAAAGAATAATAAAAATTGCAAGGGCCAGGCAAGTTGTGCTTTGACCATATTGATCCCTTGTTTTAAAATTACTTCGTTTGAAATTATTGCATGCTAGTTTGAAATAAATTGATTTCAATTAATCCGGGATTAGATAATCAACCTACTTGTTATTGCCACCTTGTCTCTATTATTTGTATGCCATGATTCATTTGTCACCCTAGATTGTGGATTAATAGTTGGACATTAATAATTTGCCAACATGGGTTAATTAGACCGTATGTAGTGTGCTTAGCCCCACGTAGATTTGTCATGATTTTGGAAAATTAAAGTTAATAATGACTTAATGAGATATGGAACATGTTTTTGAGAATGAGACATGTGTTATTGAGTTGATGATGTACGTGGTGCATGGTAAAGGACTGGGGTGGGAAAGTGATTTAGGCGAGGCAAGTGGCAAGATTGTTTCTAGTGGGCCAAGAGTGGCAAGCTGGGCGGTCGCATTTGGTTTTAAGATTGTTTCGGTGGGCCAAGGCGGCAATTGGTGATCGCATTTGGTTTAGTGGGCCAAGAGTGGCAATTAGGCGATCGCATTTGGTTTTATGACATGTTGATGTGATGAACTTTTGGTTAGTCTTGCCTCGGTCAACTAAGGACTTAACCTTGCGAGCCTTTGACTGAGTCATTCATACAACCACAAGTTCCTAATGGGACGGACCTAGCTGAGTAAATTGTGAAATCTATTCTTGATCTTTGTCGTGGTGGAGTGAGTCCCTAATGTGCGGGTAGTAAAACTCACGAGCGCAAGAGGGGCCACTGGATGTGGTAACCAATCCCACGGTGTTGAAACCTTAGCGGGTAATCTTGGGTTTAGGCGGATCTTTGGAAAGGCTTTGTTATGATCACTCATTAGCATACTATTGTATGGCGATTCACGGTGACGTGATGAGTTGATTGTATCTTGTGGGTAAAGTGTACAACCTCTGCGAGTGTAAAACTATTGAATAGCCGAGTCATGATCTTGGACAATGCTCGGGATTCTGATCAAGGGGTAGAGTTTTGAAAATAAAATGAGGTTGGGAATGTAGACAATGTGATATGGAAATTGGTGAAGGATGAGAAATGCTTTACTTGAGAATGATTACGAAATTTATTATGGGTATTATTTGTTTTACTGCTTTTCTATCTACTATGACTATTTGTGAATGATGCTTTATTGCAAAAGATCCATTCAGCCATTCCTTTGGAATAAGCCATGCATGTAGTAATAGAACTGCAATCTGTGCATGACTTGTTGAGTACGGTTGTGTACTCACCCTTGCTTTAACAAAACATCACCGATTGAGGAGAAGTCTTTGTCTTGAAGGAGGAGGATTACGCAAGAAGGCGAATATGTAGGAGTTGAACCTTGTCAAATGCCTGTGGTATTTTGATGGGATTCACCGACGTTCTTCGTTCCGCTGCTATTCGTTTTACTCTGAGTTGAAGCCATCTAGGCTTCACAATTGTAAGTTGACCTTAAGGTTGTTCAACATGTTATATAAAAGATGAATTTTTTTATTTATTATTCCGTTGTGTATGATTGTGATATTCATCTTTGTTAACTATGGGCACTAGCTACTGATCCTAGGACTAGTGCTGAAAACACAGAGGATTTCCGGATTGCAAATTCGGGTCCCGACAATAAGTACTTAAAGCATGTATATAAATGACGTTGTACGACCTTATGGTCCCTTACAATAGTTTGCCACGCAGGGCTTACAATAATCAGAGTAAACAGTTCAACAGCGGAAATTAAACATCTTGGTGCCCCATCCTCACCACAGGCGCCTTGACAGAGGCTTGCTCCCTAGTTATCCAGCTCTTCGACATACTCTTCCTCATATGCAGGCGTAGTCTCCTCTTCTGGTAAATTGTGTCCGCAAGGGTGAGTACACACCGTACTCAACAAGTCATGCACAGAATGTAGTTCTATTACTACATGCATGGCTTGTTACAAAGGAATGGTTCAATTGGTTATTTTGCATTTGCATCAATATTCAATATTCATTTAGGTATAAAGCAGCAAAACTTTAGTAGTATAATAAGTTCTTCAATTGTCTTCCACATATTTTTGGACACACAGTCCTTAATCAACATTCATCATTAACCCTGGCACACAGCCTTCCACCCCATTTTATTTTCAAAACACTACCCCTTGACTATAATCCCCGAGCATTGTCGATGCGTGGACTCGGCTATTGAGCAGTTTTTACACTCTGCGAGAGGTTGTACACTTTACCCACAAGATCTGATCGCACATCACAAAGGCGATTAACGTAACAAAGCTTTTCAGAGACTTCTATCTTAGCCTAAGAACCTCTTCGTGTTGCCTTCACTATCACTTCCCTCACTCGAGCGAAGTATAGGACCGGCGAACACCGTTGGATAGGGTACCAAGCCGTAGCCGAACACGCTCCCGTCTGAGCTTCCGTATAAGCGCCACCCCAGGTATCAAAGGTAAGACATCAGAATCCTACTAAACTAGGTCTTCCCATTCAGACATGTGGTTGTACGAGAGACTCAGGTCAAAGGCTTGCAAGGTAAGGTCCTTAACTGACCAAGGCAAGACTTCCATCTCTCAGATTGGCACACAGCCCTCACAACACTCAGCCCCCCAATTGCCACACAGGCCTACCTGGCACAAATCCTCGGTCCACTTGCCCTAGTCTAAATGAATTCCACCCCAAGTTATTAACAGTGCAACACATGCTCGTAATCATCCTTCATGTAGAACCACACAGGTCTCTACATTCCAACATCATTACCAACAATATTCCACCTTTTATCGAAAAGCATTTACTATTTCTTTAATCAATATTGCTTTTGTAATCCAAACAGAATCGTTCACGTTATAAGGATAGCTAAGCAACTATTCATGGTCTAGCTTTCCGTGTTGGCACAATATTGTCAACCAACTAATATTACCAAACTTAGGTTATCAAAAGAATCATGGCATATGAATAATAATAACAAGGTAACAATAACAATTAGGTTGATTAGCTAGGTTTTGGGAGGACTCTTGGGTAGATTCTACACCACTGAAGTTTCAATTTCCGAGTCTTTATAATATTGCTTATTATCCACATGATACTGTAGGAAAAGTTATGACTCAGATGCCACCAAATATTAATTTTCGAAGATTATTAGTAGGGAACAAATTGACGGCATGGTATAACCTTGTAGCAAAATTAGCTCATTATCAGCTTACAGATGGCAGGGATGTTTTTCACTGGGATTTACATAGGAATGGACAGTTCTCTGTACGATCTACGTATGTTTATTTAATGAATCAGGGCACTCCTTTTACATGTCAGGTCATCTGGAAGTTGAAAGTTCCTTTAAAAATTAAAATTTTCCTTTGGTATTTGCAACGAGGAGTATTATTAACAAAGGATAATCTAGCTAAACGAAATTGGCATGGGAATCAGAAATGTTGTTTCTGTAATTGTAATGAAACAATACAATATTTATTTTTTGATTGCTATCACTCAAGGACTATTTGGCAAATTGTGAACGTTGCTACTGGTTTATCACCGCCCAAATCGATTTTTTCAGATGCTTGATAGTTGGTTAACAGGCATTGATAAGTGCCAACAACGACTACTTCTGGTGGGGGGTGCTGCCCTTCTATGGGCTATTTGGTGTACGCGCAATGATCTAATATTTGAGAAAAAAACAATATTCTTCCTTTTTGCAGGTTATCTTCAAGGGAACATACTGGTTGCGGTTTTGGGCAATATTGCAGCATGAGAGCAAAAGGGAGCTCATCCGATTGGTAAGCAGGACACTGGAGGTTGTGGTGTTGGATATTTTTGCCAAGACTGGATGGAGGAGCAATTATAGACTTTGCTTTTAATATTAAGTTCTCTTTGCCATTTTATTCATTCAAGATATATGGTTATGATCTTTGTAAAACTCGGTTGTGTGCAATCGCAGAGACCGGATTGTTATCCTTAATCTAAAAAAAAGCTAATTCACCCAAAATATTTAAATCCATTTTTTTAGTTGAATTAGCATGCATAGTTTGAAACAAAATACATTTCAAAACTTAGGAGCAACATGGTCAAAGCACAACTTGCCTTCGAATAGTTGCTGGTCCTGGTCTGAAGCTAGGTCTTGGTCTGAAAATCAATATACACACAATAAATATATTTTACAGAGAGCTAGATCAACTATAAAAATTCCACAAAATTCACCAATAAATAGATCTTGATTTTACAAATTTTTAGAAATTGAAATCACTCAAATCGGAGTTGAAATGCTAAAGTTATAGCCATTTGAAGTTTGAAAATAAATTAAAAAGAATAAACCGAATTCCTTTATTTATTTTTATATGGAAAATTCGGAAATTATGATGTCAGCATGACATCAGCATCTACTGTACCAGCACTGATAGGTGGGTCCCACCGATGACTTCAGCATGACACGTGGCATGATCTGATCGTGACACGTGTCGACACATTATCAACCGAGAGGTTGATCTAATCTTGACCGTCCGATTCAAAATGTACGGTGAGATCTAAACATCGTTTTGATTTTTATCTGACACGTGGCTTAACCGTGACCATCGGATCATGATCTAACGTCGGAGATCAAATCAAATGACGACTCAGCTGACCCGGTCAAATGCCAAGATTCGTGCGCTTGCCACGCGTCTCAATCTGAACCGTGCAATGAAATCAACGGCCGTGATTACACCGACAGTTTAGTTCTGTCCATCCAGAGCTGACGCGTGGCACAATATCAACCCTCAGATCTAAATCGTGCGGCTAAAAGTGAATCGGGCGACGTCGATAGCAACGGCAGCACCGACGCCTCGTTTCCCGCACGACACGCGTCAACACGGGGTTAGCCTGGTGCGCGGCGGAATCTCTACCATACATTCAAATACCAACAGTCTAGATCAAATCTACCAAGCGCTATTTAACACAGATCCATCGGCTATGATTTTCTAAACTACGTGGCTACATAAGAATCATACGATCAAGATCTAACGGTTGATAAGTGAAGATGGGATTTACTATTAACGCGACTACGTGGCTAAATCCAGACCATCCAACATGAATCCGACGGCTATTAACTAGCACAGTTTTGAGCACACGTGGGCGATCCCACTACGGGCATGTGGAAATATCTAATCCGTCCATCAAGAATTCTACGGCTAATATTGAATCAATCCTATACTCTCATCTCTAATCCAATGGTTACAATTAACCCTAATACGTGGCACATGATGAACCACCCGATTAAGATCTAACGACCGGTGTTTGAAAATGGGACTCACTGTTTAGGCGATGACGTGGACGAATATAGAGCATTGGTTGATGATCGAACGGTGATCATAGCTCCAAGTTCTGGCAAAGGCGTGGCTACTCGGTCCCGTCGGAGGTGAAGAAGACGACGACGTCGACGGCGCTCCGGGGCTTCTCCGGTGACACCGAACAGCTTCTCGGGTGCGGCTCGACGAGAGGATTACTCCGGTGACCTTGACAATGCGGAGACTCACGAGGGCGCAAAGCAATGGCGGGCAACCGGAACTTCTGGCGAGTGCGCGTGCTCTACGGCGGTTCTCGGAAAGCGTGAAAGGGCTCGAAATGTGCGGGAAGACGTGACTTATACACTGCGCCAGCTAGTGAAGCGGTGGAGTGATCACCGCGGCGGTTTCATCGCGCGGAGTGCTCGGCAGTAACGGCTGACAGCGGCGCTTCTTTTCCCCAGAGACGAAGCGACGTGGAGACATCTCAAGCGTACACGCGGCGACGATCCATCGGTGCGGGCGGCGAATCGGCACGGCAAATCACAGCTGTCCATTGCGGATCGTACGGTGGGAAAACGACGACGTTAGGGTTCCTACCCACAGGCCGTGAGATGCAAGCCCATTGCTGTTCATTTGATTTTCTTTTAAAATTCGAATAAAAATAATTCTAGTAATTCATTTAAATTATTTGAGGCTTATAAAATATCAGAAAAATTCTGGAAAAATTCTAGAAAATACTTTACAATATTTTGGACTCAAATAAAATATTTCCATTTATGTTTTGTAGAAATTTAATCATTATTTAATTAATTTTCAAAGAAGAGTTAAATTTCAAAAATTCCAATTAAATCCAAATAAGTTACAGAAATTCTCAAAAATTCAAAATAAATTATGAAATTTAAAATAACCAAATTTTGGGATGTTACAGAGATGGGGCATTTTGCCAATGTTTGTCCCAAGAAGGGAGGAGTTACCCCTGTTCGCTTTAACTTGGGAAATACGCCAGCTGGTACACCAGTTCAAGGAGGAAGTCGAGGACCTACTCAAGTAGGAACTGCACCACAATCAGCTGTGCGAGGAAGAGTCAATCACATCATGGCGGATAAAGTTCAGAACGCCACGGATGTCGTACTGGGTAAGTTCCTAGTTAACTCAGTACCAGCTACAATTTTGTTTGATTCGGGAGCTTCCCATTCATTCATTTCTCGAGTTTTTGTTGTGCAAAATGATTTTAATGTGGTCAAACTTAAGAATACACTTATAGTTCAGACCCCTGGATCAGAACTCCGAGCTAAAGTAGGATGTTCCGGGGTAAAATTATTAATAAATGGAATAGAGTTCCTAGCGAACTTACTTATATTGGATACCTAGACCATAGATGTTATTGTGGGAATGGATTGGTTATCCAAGCACAAGGCTGTGCTAGATTGTGGACGGAGAGTAGAAACAGTTGAGAGCCCTGATGGTCGGAAGGTGGAGATTCAAGCAATTGTTGCTCGGGATGATCAACTGATGGTTAACAGTGTGAAAGCCGTTAACATGGAAGATGTTCCAATAGTTAATGAATATCCGGATGTATTCCCTGAGGATTTACCTGGAATGCCACCAGATAGGGATATAGAATTTGTAATTGAGTTAGTAGCCGGGACAACTCTAATAGCCAAGAGACCCTATAGGATGTCTACCGAGGAATTGGTAGAAATGAAGAAGCAAATTGAAGAATTATTGGAGAAAGGGTTTATAAGACCTAGTTCATCACCGTTGGGAGCACCGGTGTTGTTTGTCAAAAAGAAAAATGGAAGTTTTAGAATGTGTATAGACTATCGTGCACTTAATGATGTGACGATAAAGAACAAATATCTATTACCCAAGATAGATGATCTTTTCGATCAGTTAAGAGGAGCGAGAGTCTTCTCTAAGATAGATCTTAGATCTGGATATCATCAATGTCGGGGGCCGGGCAACCCTTGGTCGGTCAGCACAGACAACCGGTCCCCTAGCTCGCAAGGCCTCGATCAAAGACTCGGATCCAGCTCGAGGCCGCTCGACCTAGAAGCGCGATATCTCGAGCTCGGGGCCCTCACAACTTCTTTGTTTGGGATGATTCAAGGTCGGTGGCGTTCCTTGGATCCCAGACCGTCATCACTTGGCGATTCTGAGCGTGGGATCGTGGAGTAATCTTGAGCGTCTTGGCGGGATCGAGCAGTTTCCACCGCTATCAATGTGCATGAAGGCCACGATCCGAGGAATACTCCGAGCGTTGCAAGGAGAATGGGTATAAGGCGAGGCTTTGTAAACACTTAGGGCGGGATAACCCGGCGCACACACACAGAGTTCAAGTTTAGACTTAGCATCATCAAGATTGAGTTGTAACCCTCTCTTGTACTCACAAACATCGGGAACCACCACCGCAAGTTGGTGGAGTAGAGCCATTACCTTCTCGGGGCTCGAACCAGGATAATCCTCCATCTCGTTCGTTGTCCCTAGCTCCGACCATCGACCTCCTCGACCTCATTCCCTGATAGAGCAAAGCGCGATTGTGGTCCCATTTCTCATTGACCCTACCTCATTTTCTGCGGTTGGCGATCCGATCGTCGGCAATGGCGCCCACCGTGGGGCCGGTTGCTGTTCATTCACGGGAAAAACTCCGAGGTCTTAGGAGCATGGCGTTCTCCATCGGCGAAAACTCTTGGCGTGGGATCGGACGCGAGTCGGCTCCGCTTCCTGTTTCGCCTTCCCCACCACCGTGTGGCAAGCCGTCTTCATGGCGGGCGCCTCCGGTGAGGGCGCGGCGGCGCGGATCGCGACCCTCAAACTCCCCGAGGATGCTCGTCGAATGGTCCACGTCGCGATCAATCAGGCCATTACCGCGCTCTGACGGGAGGACCAGGAGAGGCTCCCTCCCTCGAGGGAGCGCCTTCGCGCTATTGCCCGGATCATGGCTGATCCCGATAGGGCCAAAATCGGAGCTCTTTGGCGGGCCTTGGCCGAAGAACTTCGACCGCGCTGCAACTGAGGCCATTCCTCCGCAGCACCGAAGTCACCGTTCAGGGACCCCTTCTCTGAGAAGCAGCGACAATTCATCACGTCGTCGTAGGCGCACCCATCGGCCGTCACCGAGGCGGCGCCTTCGTCTCGGCAACACCCTCGGGGCAAGACCCGGCAATTTGGACGCGAGGTGAGCCACACGAGCTCCACGCCAGCGGCAAGCAGTCACGGGACTTTCCCCCGACATTCCGCCAAGGCGTCGTCGCGCACAGGACCGCTTGCAATACCTCGCAGGCGACTCCCGTGCTCGGCATCATGACCGATCTCGCCGAAGATCGGGTCGTCAAGGGAGCCCGGGCTCGGATTCGTCTGCAGTGGAGATCTCGTTGGCCGCGATCGCTCCCGGCGTACACCGTCGACCTACGGTTGTCGCGGCGTACTCGACGACCTTCGCGTATCTTTGGCTGCTCGGTTTAAACCGCTTTGATCGAAGCCGGCGGAACCAAGAACCCGATGAGTTCTGTCTATCTACTCGACCGCCATTTTGGCGGCGGAGGTGACGAGTTGGTCATAGCCAACTATCTCCGATCGTTACGGATGGCGCCGCCGAACACAGCTCTTCAACGAAGCGGTTCCTTCGGTCGTGGCGCCAAATCGAGCGCCCTCCTCAACTTCGGAGGCATTACGGCGGCGGGGAGAGAAGGACTTGGATCGCGTCATCGGGGCAAGAGCGAGCCTCTTCGTGATTTTGTGCGGTGGTTCATCCGCACAAGGAACTGATTCAAGCATCTCGATGAAGCGGTTATCAAGGCCTTCAAGTTCGGCGTTCGCGACCGGCGCGCTATCAAGACCTCGAGATCACGACAAGGCTCGGCGTCAACAAATTGTTTCGCATGGCGGAGCAGTGCTGTGAGCGCAGACGGCGCCCGTCTGCTTTGGAAGCGCGATTCGACCAAGGTAAGCTTGAGTGCGAGCCACTCGAGGCTGGCCCGTCCAACTCCAAGGGCGCCGACCAAGACACCCGCACCAGAGCGGAGCGTGACCGCAGGACCGGCGGAGGTCGTGCAGGTCATCGTCTCGGCGGACGGCGGTGAAGTCCTTGGTCCCGGATCGAGACTCGAGGCGAGACCCGACCTCGTCAAGGTCGGCCTCGATCCCACGAGCCTGAGGCGGCCCGAAAGAGGGCGCCGCTGGACCTCGGAGGACCGGCGCTTCGACCGCGAGGCGAAGAAGCGGTCGAGTCTGACGAGGCGAAATTTTGCTGTTTCCACAGGCGGCCACGACCTGCGGTCTGCGAGGCTTAGCGAAAGCTTGAAGCCTTCTATGACGGACGTGGTGAGATGCGCGTGCTCGAAGGATGACGACCACCGAAAGGGTGAATGCGGGTCGAACACGGCGACCTCGACTGGAATTCCAGCAGGCGGCGCGGATTAGCGTTATCTTGGCGGCTCGGCGACCTACGATCGCGAGATCAAAGTGCTGCTCGGACCATCTATCGAGTTACATCGAAAGCCGTCGGCGGCATTGCAAGTGGGCGGGGCCACCATCACCTTTTCTCCGGAGGATGCCTTACAAGGTATGGCCGAGACTTAAAGACCACCTTGGTCGTGACCCGACCATCGGCAACACGGTGGTCGGGCGTGTCATGGTCGGCGGCGGCTCTCTTAATTTCTTTGCGGCGGAAGCACTCGGCCAGGATCACGATTCCCGGTCAAAGATCAAAAGCATCGCCATCCCTTCTTCGAATCGTTCACAGGCTCGACTACTCCTTAGGGGCGTGGTCTTACTGTCACCTTCGGCGGCTCGGACAACTTCCGCACCGAGCTGATCACCTTTGAGGTGGTCGAGGGCGACCTCCCGTACAACGCTATTCTCGGAAGGCCTGCCCTCATCAAGTTTATGGCGGCCAATCATTACGGTCATCGGTGCATGAAGCTCCCAGGCCCCAACGGCATCGTTACCGTGCGCGGTGACCTGCAGGCGGCACATGGATGCGAGACCAAGACCCTGGCGCTCGCCGGCATCTTGCCCCAAAGAAGGTCGAGGTGACGGAAAAGAACGCCCGGCAGAAGGCGGCGATCCAACCCAGCGGGGCAACAAAGGCCGTGCCGCTCGAGGAAGGCGACACGACCAGGTGTGTCCATGTCTCGGCCGAGCTAAGTCCCAAATAGGAACTCGAGCTCGTCACCTTCCTTCGCGCCAACAAAGGTATATTAAGCAGGAGCCCTGCAGATATACTGGCGTTCAAAGGAGGTGATCGAGCACAAATTACGTGTCGAGCCGATTCTAGACACATGCGTCGAAGCTGCGTCGCTTCTCCCGGAGAAGGTTGCGGTCATCAAGGAAAACCTTGATAAGCTCTGAAGGCCGCTTCATCCGCGAGATCGACTACTCGAGTGGTAGCCAACCCGGTCATCGTCTTGAAGAAGGGTGGCAAGTGGAGAATGTCGTCGACCATACGGGTTGAACTTCGGCTGCCGAAGGACAATTTTCCCCTTCAGCGCATCGACGGATCGTCGACTCCACCGCCAACGCCAAGATGCTAAGCTTCTTGGATGCTTACTCGAGCTACCACCAGATCAAAGTCGGCGGTCGACGGCGAAACAAGATCGCCTTCATCACCCGTTCGGCACTTATTGCTACACGACCATGTCGTTTAGTCTCTGCGCAATGCGGGGCAACATTCCAGCGTTTGATGACTAAGACCTTGAGCTGCAGTTAGGCGAAACCTCGAGGTCTCGTAGATGACATCATCGTCAAAAGCCCCTCCGGGCGACCACGTCCGTGACCTTGAGAAACATTTGCAAACTGAGCAGTACAAAATCAAGCTCAACCCCGAGAAGTGTGTGTTTGGCGCGGCATCAGGGAAGGTCCTTGGATACATGATCGGGGGCTCGGGGGTTGGTCCAAACCCGGAGAAGATCGAAGCCATCGAGAAGATGGAGCCCCCGACCTCGATCAAGCAAGTACAAAGCCTCACCGGTCGCATGGCATCCCTCGTGATTCATTTCGAGGCTCGTGACGAGGTCTCCCATTCTTTAAGACCTGCGCAAGCACGGGGCTTTGAATGGACTCGAGCTTCTTGATCTTTCGACGAGCTGAAGGTATATCTGTCATCCCCACCCCTCCTTACAACTCCGCAGCCTGGCGAGAGGTTGCTGCTCTATCTTGCAGCCACCGCCCAAGCTGTGAGTGCTGTCCTAATTGCCGAACGGGGGGCACAGTAGCATCCAATTTACTATGTCAGTGAGGTCTTGCATGGCCCAAAGGAGCGTTATCCGCAAGTGCAGAAACTGATGTATGCTCTTCTCATGGCCTCGCGCAAGCTTCGACACTACTTCGGCGCGTGCATTCGTGGTCGTCGAGCAACTTCCTTCGCTCGGTGACATCTGCGGAATCGTAGCGGCGGACGGATAGCTAAATGGGCTATAGAAGCTGGCGGCATTTGACATCGGTGTCGTGGCGAACAGCTATCAAGTCACGGTGCTCGCCGACCGTGGTCGAGCAGACGTCGCAGCCCGCCCACAGGCTCGGTCGGAGAAGAAAAGCCACGGATCATGTTCTTCGACGGCTCGAGGTCCTTCAAACGCCGGGGCTGGGATACTTATCCTTACCCAGGGCGCTCAGATTGAGGTATGTAGTTCGTTTTGGCTTTCCTGCGACCAATAACATGGCGAATATGAAGCTCTCTTGGCGGGCTTACGAGCACGCAAGTCCTTAGGCGTCTGACGGTTGGTCGTGAAGGAGACTCGGCTCGTCATCAACGAAAGACAACAAAGACTATCAATGCTCGGGGATGCAATGGCAAGGTATCTTGCCGAGGTCCGCAAGATGGAGAAATGGTTCCAGAACTTGGAGCTTAGGCATGTCCCTAGGAAGGACAACTCGAGTGCCGACTTTCTCTCCAAGCTCGGCTCTTCCGACGAAGAGATACCCCCGACGTCATCCTCGAGGCGGCGGCGGCTCCGTCTATCTCCGATCGAGGTCGTGCTTCTTTGTGGTTGAAGGTATTCCCGCATGGGCGAGCCCATACGGCTTCACCCCGCACGGGCGACTGCTTGCCCGACCCCGCTAACAGAAGCAGGATTAAGCGTCGAGCAAGCTTGTATAAGCTCGTGGATGGCAAGCTCTACAGACGGAATGTCTCTGGCATCCTGACTCGGTGCATCTCCACGGAGGAGGGTAAGTACCTACTCAACGACATCCACTCAGGTCTCTGTGGGGCGCACTCTTCGTACAGGACGATGGTCGGCAAGGCCTTCCGTCTGGGATATTACTGGCCGACGGCATTACAGGATGCTCGGGATATTGTCCGGACCTGCCGAGCATGTCAGTTTCACGCCAGAAAGGTACACCAGCCGGCCTACGCCCTTCAGACCATTCCGCTTGCCTGGCCTTTCTCGACCTGGGGGCTCGATATCCTCGGCCCCTTTCCCCAGGCAACCGGGGGGAGAAAGTTCCTGTTCGTGGCCATCGACACATTCACCAAATGGATTGAGGCTGAGCCGGTCTCGACCATCACTGCTCGGGCCGCTGTTCGTTTTTTCCGCTTGTCCGTGGTCACCAGGTATGGGGTCCCATGCAGAATTATCACTGACAATGGTACTCAGTTTACCAGTGAATTATTCCAGGAATTCTGCGAGGACATGGGCACCAAAGTGTGCTAACCGCTTGTGGCTCATCCTCGAACAGCGGCGGCGAGCGCCATGCGAACAGATCGTCAAAGCGTCAAAAGGCGAGTTCTGAGATGAGCTCAAACGCTACGGCACGACACAGGTGGGCGAACTTCCCACCGTCTTATGGTCTATTCGTACCCGCGATCGGTAGAACACAGGTCCACACCCTTTCACCGTGTTTGGTCTGAAGCCGCCCCGCCTCCGGAGGTAATGGCTGGCTCCGCCAGAGTCGGTCTGTCGACCACGTCGACTCTGAGCAAACGGTCTCTTGACCTTGCCCTCATGGAAGAAGTAAGATGCCGCCTTTATTACGATCAACGCATTACACCGCAAGCTCTTCGCAGACATGCGTCTCGGTCGATGCGACCTAGGAAGCTCCTTGTTGGGGACTTAGCCCCGAGGCGGATTCGGTATTGTCCACCAACAAGTTATCCCGGTGGGAGGGCCCCTATAGAGTCGTTTCAACAGATCGCACGGGCTTACTGGCTAGCGATGCCCGATGGCGAGAGCTTTCTAGCTCAGGAACATAGATCAACCATCGCAAGTTTTATGTGTAAATCTCTATACCTTTAAAGCTTCAATAAAAGGATATTCTCCGATTTCTATCATTCATGTCTTTTTCTTTATGAGCGTCTCTGTAATTTTTCTTCGCGCACGACTTTTGCATCCGCTCCTTAGTCTGGGTATCACGAGCTTTACGTTCACCCCCCAAAGGTCGAGCTCAACATAAGCCAAACTCTTATGTCAATCACCCCCTGCGTCCGGGTTTGAACTACAAGCTCGGCAAATTTTGGCTATTAAGTGCGTGCATGGTCGTGGTCGTGGAGTTGGTGATTTATTCACTTTGGGTTAAGCTTCTGCATTTCTTTTTCGTGAGTACTCCATCTCGATTCTGCGAGTCATGGTCATTTGCTCGTCTTATACTTGTGTCCAAGGTCGGCGTTGTTCGACCTTAGACCCAACGGGGTAGCTAGGATGTAACATCTCTGAGCGACCTATGGATCGCGAATAAAGAAGCGCACACTTCAAAAAAAGGTAACCCAAACCAGCTTGATAACATCGAATGTTTTTACAGATCAAGGATGTTTGAGCTACAGATCCTCCATCTGCCATGAGCTTCTCTTCTTTCGAGCTCGGCGACTCGCCCGCAGCTGGCCGAGGCTTGATTTTCCGCAGAGGGCCTCGTTAGTTGCGTCCGTGGCTCGGTGACGTTAAATCGTTGAGTTGGGCCAAAGCGGTCTTCGCCGCCTATTTGGCACGCCCAAGTTTCTCCTCGGCCCGCGACTTTGGCCTCTAGCTCGAGACGCCTTGGTTGAGGATGATAGCTCGGCAACCTTGATCCTCTCCAACGCCGACCTTGCACGCTGTCGGCGAGCGCCGTGGCCAGAGTGATGGTTTGCTCATTGGCGACTTCCTCAAGTGCCACGACCTTGGCGCTTCGTCGGCAAGCGCTGGGCGCGGCGGCTTGTTCTCGCCGCCTTCTCGAGGGCCTCAATCTGGCGCGAAGGGTCTCGAAGCGCCGAGTCTGAAGAAGTTCGCTCTGCGGCGGCCTTCTCCAAGCAGCTCGACCTTGGCGCGCCGCATCAAGGGCCTCGATCGCTGGTCGCCGAAGCGGCCTTCGTTCTCAAGGCTTTAAACCCATGCTCGCTCGGAGGATCTGGTCCTCTCGAGCTCGGCGGCATGGGACACCTCAGCGCCACCATCGCGGCGACGCAGATCGTTGAGCTCCGGTTGAGCCGCTTCGATTTCTGGCGTCGGCCTCAATGGTCGCTAAGAGCACAGGCGAGCGCTCTCCCTCTCTTCCACGGCGTTCAAGATCTGGCGAGCACGCCGACATGCTCGTTGAGACCTTGAAGCCCTCGGGTCACGCCGCCAACCGCCTTTGAAAACAAGGAACACGACGGTAAGAAGTTGTCAAGAACACACAACTTAACGATTACGGGCATATAAGGAAGGTTCCTACCTCACGGAGTCGGGCCGTTGGCAGCTACTGGAGAACTCCTCGCTCAAATTCGCCGAGGCGAAATGTGTTGATCTCAAAGCCTTCGCCCGGAGTCCCCGTGACCTAGGCCTTCTTCAATCACCGCCGGCACACCTTGTCCGGGGCCCTCGGACGACGTGCGTGCGGCAGCCCGAGATCCTTCCACATCGGTACGCCATGTCGGACCCCGACCGAGGTACGGCAGCGGTAGCCGGGCCCGACCTCCGTAGTCAAGGTTCCGCCAGCTCGATGGCGGGAGTTGCCGCAAAGAAGAAGATCCGACCCACCTCGGGGTGGAGGTTGTGTTCCCGGGGCCGGAAGTTCTAAGCCGGGTCATCGAGTGCCTCCGTTGTCGTGGTCGCTCTCCGCGGCCCGGAACCGCGGTCTCGCCATCAGCGCATCTTGGTCGGCGGGGCCTTAGGGACTTCGGTGACACGGCCGCCAACGATCGGGCGGCGCCATGACTTGAGGGGCTCGACGCCCATGTCTCCCTCGATCTCGGGAGGATCGACGACCGCAAGGGTACCCGTCTCGCCGTGTCTTTGTAATCCTCGCCGATCGCAGTTGGGGGTCCCTTCGTCCGCTATCGGGGCCTTGGTCGAACCCTCCCACCAGGGCCTAGCTCGAGGCCCGGCAGAGCGCGCTTTGTCCGAAGACCGCGGGGCCGGCATGTAGGCGTCTGCCCCTCCTCGGACTCGGACTCGCCAACAACAGTGCATTGTCGAGTGGGCAAGCTCGGGTCTCGAAGCGCCGAGGTCTGCAATCATGGATAAGCACTAAGAAAAACACGGAGATGGAGCAGGTTGCAAAGCCAGGCTCTTACCTGGATCGGTGGCCTCTGCCTCGTCGATGGCCGGCGATGGTCCTGTTGCCCCGAGCTCGGAGGAGGAATCCGCTTCCTTCCTCTGGTCTGGGGAAGCGAAGCTCGCGATGAGCCCGCACCGCCTGGCGGGGGGCTCGGTGGTCTGGCGGTGGCCGCTGCGCTTTGTTGCTGCCAAGTAAAGAAACTTTGTTAGGCCCTGAGAAGCCAAGGACGCGAGCTCGGGAAATTGGCTATGATCGTCTTTACCGTGGCGCGGTCACCCCATTCGATGTGAGGCCTCTTCATCCCCTGGCGGTCAGCTCCGGTTGAGGGGAGTCTTTTCTTTCCCTTTTTGCTCTTGCCCTCATCGGGCAGGGAGCAGTCTCCTGCTGTCTCCCACAACTCTTGATGATCCTACAAGCAAACACGGTCGAGCAAAGACGTGCGATGTTCGGATGAGGTCAGAGGTCGTGGAAGGCTTACTCGGGCTTCGTCATGCAAGACGCGTTCTTCGACCGGTCGCCGAGAGTGTACTCATACGCCAGTTTCCCGAACATTTCCTGCATCCTGGCCGCAACCCAGGACTCCTTCGGCGCTACACGATCAAGAGCCATCAGAGGAGGAAGAAGTACGAAATCAAGCAAAAGCCTTGTGGCTGAAGACCTTACCAGATGAACTCTCGCGGGTCGAGTCGTTGCGTCCCTGGATCTGGGAGAACGGATGTAACCTCTTCCGCAGGGGAGACACCCGATTCCGCAGAAAGTCGTTCGCGATCGCCTGACCGGTGAGACCGCGTGTGGCGCAAATGTGGATGGCGGCGATGGCTTGCGTCGACGTTGAGGTCCTCGATCTCGGGGTCTCTATCTTCCCAAAGGATTCGTGGCTCCTTCAGATCGCAGCCTCCCTTCTCCCCATTCTTGAGGTAGAACCAGCGCTCGACCATGGACCAAGAGAGTCCTGCCAGGATCTTGGGCAGAGCCCACTTGAGCCCGGCATGCTTGGAAGTAGAGGCACCCGACCACGGGTCCTTCCCGAGCGGAAGAGGGAGAAGTAGGAAGAAGAGCGAGGGCGGGTAGAATCCCCAGAACCCTCGCATAGATGGGAGAAGACGGCTAGGGTGAGGACGGAATTGGGTACCAGGTTGATCACTTCAATTTGGCAACTGTCGAGGATGTCGGCCAGGAATTCGCTCTCCGGGGTCCGCAGCCCGAAGAGGGAATGCTGCTCGGTGCAGACGATCTCGTCATCTCGAGGATGAGGTTCGGTCTCGCCACCGGGCAACCGCCAGGTCACCTGATCCAACAGCCCCAGGGCCTCGAGCTCCTTCATCCTCGTGACCGACAAGGTACTTTTCCCCAGCTTGGCCATGGCGAAACGTCGTGTGGAGATGAAAAGGCGGTATGCTCGGGCGAGAAGGCTTGGGAGGAGGGCGCAGAAGCTTTCAGGCTGATGATCCAAAGCTCGGGGTCTTCCACGGCGCTCTTGGGATTTAACCTCCTACGGCGCCTCAAAAGGCGCGCCAGGCATGATTAGACAGCTCAATTAAGACACAGGCGGCGGACTCGAAGCACTCGCAGTGTCCGCCATTGTTGGCATCCGTATCACTTCGGAAAAATCAAAGGTCGCCAGGTGTCTCGCCTGGGGTTCACTTTGCGATCTCCGCCCGACCTCGAACAAGGTTCCAAGACCTTGCAAGGGTTGCCGCCAATGACTTGTTGGGTGAGGCTCGAGGCCGTCCCTTGGTGCTACTTCTCGACCTTGAGCCTCGGGGCTAGCTGCCGGGGCCGGCAACCCTTGGTCGGTCGGCCTGAGACAACCGGTCCCCTAGCTCGGAAGGCCTTGATCAAAGACTCGGATCAAGCTCGAGGCCGCCGACCTAGGGCACAGATATCTCGAGCTCGGGGCCCTCACGACCTTCTTTGCTTGGGATGATTCAAGGTCGGTGGCGTTCCCTTGGATCCCGACACGTCATCACTTGGCGATTCACGAGCGTGGGATCGTGGAGTAATGCAGGGCGCGGATCGAACGGTTTCCACCGGCTATCAATGTGCATGAAGGCCACGATCCGAGGAATACTCCTAACGTTGCAAGGAGAATGGGTATAAGATCGAGGCTTTGTAAACACTTAGGGCGGGATAACCCAATAAGACACACACCCGAAGTTCAAGTTTAGACTTAGCATCATCAAGATTGAGTAGACCCTCTCTTGTACTCACAAACATCGAACCACCACCGCAAGGTGATCGGAGTAGAAACCATTACCTTCTCGGGGCTCGAACCAGATAATCCTCCATCTCGTTCGTTGTCCCCTAGCTCCGACCATCGACCTCCTCGACCTCATTCCCCTGTTCGAGCAAAGCGCAGTTGTGGTCCCATTTCTCATTGACCCCTACCTCATTTTCTGCGGTTGGCGATCCCGATCGTCGACCATCAATTAAAAATTCGGACTGAGGACATACCAAAGACAGCTTTCTCGTCAAGGTATGGGCATTATGAATTCACGGTCATGTCCTTTGGATTGACCAATGCCCCGGCTTATTTCATGAATATGATGAACAAAGTATTCATGGAATATTTGGACAAGTTTGTCGTTATCTTTATTGATGACATTCTTGTTTACTCCAAGTCGGAAGAAGAGCACGTTGGACATTTAAGGAAGGTTTTGGAAAAGCTAAGAGAAAACCAACTGTATGCAAAATTTAGCAAATGTGACTTTTGAAAAAAGAAGGTTGAATTCTTAGGTCATGTAATGACTGCTGAAGGAGTAGCTGTTGACCCAAAGAAAGTAGAGGCAGTGTTACATTGGGAACAACCAAAGACAGTTGCTTAGATCAGAAGTTTCCTTGGAATGGCAGGATATTACCGCCGGTTCATTGAAGGTTTTTCATCAATTATGAGACCTCTTACGCAATTGTTGAAAAAGGAGAAAAGGTTCGTGGTCGCCTTGAAAAGTGAAAAAGAGTTTCCAAGAGTCAAGAAGCGTTTAACTTCGGCATCTGTCTTGGTGTTGCCGAATACTAAGGACAATTTTGATATCTACTGTGATGCTTCGCGTCAGGGACTTGGTTGTGTACTGATGCAGAATGGTAAAGCGGTAGCTTATGCATCAAGGCAGCTAAGGCCACATGAGCAGAATTACCCCACTCATGACCTAGAGTTAGCTGCTGTAGTGCACGCCCATAAAATATGGCGTCACTATCTCATAGGAAACCGATGTGAAATATATACTGACCACAAAAGTCTAAAATATATATTCACCCAATCCGACCTGAATATGAGACAAAGAAGGTGGTTAGAATTAATCAAGGGTTACAACATTGGAATTCACTACCATCCAGGAAAAGCAAATGTGGTGGCTGATGCTTTTAGTCGGAAAAGCCATAGTTTAAATTTGATGGTTGCAGAAAACCAGTCTAACTTATGTAAAGAGCTTCAGAAGCTAAGATTGGAAGTCGTACCGGAAGGATTTCTAGCTACTTTGGAAGTCAAGCCGACCCTAGAGGAACAGATCAGGGAGGGTCAAAAGGATGATGACAAGATCAATAGGATCAAATCCAAGATGGACGAAGACCTAGCCAAAGACTTCAGAGTAGATGAGCAGGGTACCTTGTGGATGAAGAATAGAATATGCGTACCTCATAAACCTGAATTGAAACAGTTGATACTTGAGGAAGCACATGATTCCAAATACTCAATTCATCCAAGAAGTGCAAAGATGTATCAGGATTTAAAAAAAAAGGTTTCAGTGGCCGAATATGAAGAAAGAGGTAGCCGAGCATGTAGCGTTGTGTGATGTGTGCTAGAGAGTTAAAGCAATGCATCAGAAACCAGCAGGTCTGCTACAGTCGTTAAAGATACCGGAATGGAAGTGGGAGGAAATCGGGATGGATTTCATCACCGGTTTGCCAAGGACTCAAGGTGGATACGACTCCATATGGGTCATAGTGGATCGGTTAACAAAGGTCGCACATTTCATACCCGTAAAGACAACCTACTCAGGAGATAAGTTAGCAGAACTGTACATGGCCAGGATTGTGTGTTTGCACGGAGTACCTAAGAAGATAGTATCGGATAGAGGTACTCAATTTACCTCAAGATTTTGGGAAAAGCTACATACTGCATTGGGCACCCGTTTGAATTTTAGTACAGCATACCATCCGCAAACAGATGGTCAAACTGAAAGAGTAAATCAGATACTTGAAGATATGCTAAGAGCTTGTGCATTGTCATATACCACATCGTGGGATAAATGTTTGCCATATGCAGAATTTAGCTATAATAAAAATTATCAAGCTAGTTTGAAAATGTCTCCATTTGAAGCTTTATATGGTCGTTCATGTCGAACACCATTAAATTGGAATGAGACGGGGGAACGTCACGTTTTTGGGCCAGACATACTTTCAGATGCAGAGGAAAATATTGCTCTGATTAGAGAAAGGCTAAAAACAGCACAATCGAGGCAAAAGAGTTATGCTGACAACCGACGCCGTGAGTTGAACTTTGAGCCAGAAGATTATGTTTACCTCAAGGTCACGCCGCTCAAGGGAGTTAAAAGGTTTCATACGAAAGGAAAACTTGCTCCAAGATACGTGGGTCCATTCAAGATTTTGAGCCGCAAAGGTGAAGTTGCGTACCAGTTAGAATTGCTTCAATCTTTGGCAGGGGTACATGATGTATTCCATGTATCGCAATTGAAGAAATGTCTTCGAGTACCGGAGGAACAAGCACCTATAGAAGCTATTGAACTGCAAGAGGATTTAACCTACAAGGAACACCCAGTGAAGATTTTGGACACCATGAATCGTGAGACAAGGAACAAGTCAACCCGTTTCTGCAGAGTTCAGTGGAGCAACCACTCAGAAAACGAAGCAACTTGGGAACGTGAGGAAGATTTGAAGAAGGAGTTTCCCAATCTCTTCTATAGTCAACCCTGAATCTCGGGGTCGAGATTCTGTTAAGGGGGGAGGTTTGTAACATCCCAAAAATTTGGCTCATTTTTAATTTAATGGTTTATTTGAATTTTTGAGAATTTTTAGAATTTATTTGGAATTAATTGGATTTTCGGAAATTAATTTAATAATGAAAAGTTTTAACAAAATATAGATGGAAGTATTTTATTTGAGTTCAAAACGTCCTAAAATATTTTCTGGAATTTTTCTAGAATTTTTCTGATATTTTAAATGCTTCAAATAATTAAAATAAATTTCTGGAATTATTATATTCAGAAAAGCTTAAGAAAAATGGATGAACAGTGATGAGCCCGGCCTGTTACTGTGCGCATCGTCGGCCCACTCAGTCGGAAGCACTAACGCCGCCGCCTCTCCATCGTGCGATCTTGAACGCACGGCTGAGGATTGCCCGCGTCACTTCGTCACACCGTGCCGCTCGATCGTCGCCGCGTGGACAACCCGAATGCATCCACGTCGCCCGAGCGTTTCCGCCGCCGCCGTCGTTTCCGACGAGTAACCGCTGTGTTATTACGACATTTGAGCACGCACACTGAGGCTATAAAGCCAGATGATTATCTTGCCGGACTCTCCTTTGCTTTGCGCTCAATTCGCCCCATCGCACTCGCCGTAGCTCGCCGCCGTTTGCCTGCAGTTGCTCGCCGTAGTTCCGTAGCCATTTTGCCGTGGTTGCGCCCTCTCCGGTAAGTCTCTGCCGTCATCATGACCACCGGAGTGACCCTCAAGCCGTGGCGCGTCGGAGGAGCTAATTGGTGTCACCGGAGAAGCCTCGGAGCGCCGTCACCGCCGCCGTCTTCTTCCTCTCCAGCAAGGACAACACCGCTGCGACCTCACCGCCGAGCCAAGCTTCTACAACCGTTCGATCATCAACCGACGCACTAGATACATCCACGTCGTCGCATCAACAGTAAGTCCCATTTTCAAACCCTGGTCGTTAGATCTTAATCGGGTGATTCATAACGTGCCACGTATTAGTGTTAATTGTAGCCATTAGATTAGAGATGAGAGTATAGGATTGATTCAATATTGGCCGTAGATCTGTGGACGTAGGGTTAGGATATTGCCACGTGCCCGGATCAGGACTGCTCACGTGTGCTTGTTCTGTGTTAGATCTTAGCCGTTGGACTCAAAAGTAGATGGCCTAGATGCACCCACGCGTCGCGCACCGGGGTAGCCACGTAGCCGATCTCAACGCGTGTGTTGGATTCAATCCGGGCCATCGGTTTTTGAATCTGTGGTTTGGATTGCGCCGCGCTAGTCCCGAGCTGATGCGTGTCGCACGGGAATCGAGAAGCCAGCGCAACCATCGCCTGTCGACGTCGCTCGGTTTCATTTCAGCCGTTCGATTTAGATCCAAGCGTTGTGGTTGAGCCACGTGTCACGCAGGGAAACCGAGGTGTCGGTGCAAGTCCCAGATCGGTCGACGTCACCCCATTGAATGTCGGTCGTCCGATCGTGATCCGATGGTCACGGCGAGGACACGTGCCAGATGAAAACCGAAGCGTTGCTTTGATCCTAGTCGTTCATTTTGAATCGGATAGTCGAGATTAGATCAATCTCTCGGTTGATAATGTGTTGACACGTCTCACGATCAGATCATGCCACGTGTCAAAAGTTGACGTCATCAGTGGGGCCCACATGTCAGTGCTGGACCAGTAGATGCTGACATCATGCTTGCGCAATAAATCGATTTTTCTTTTAAAAAATATTTCGATAAGAAATCAATTCGGTGCTGACGTCATTATTAGTATTGCTGACGTCATAATTCTGCAATTTCGCGTATAAAAATAAATAAAGAAATTCGGTTTATTCTTTTAAATTTATTTTCAAATTTCAAATGACTATAACTTTTGCGTTTCAACTCCGATTTGAGTGATTGCAATTTCTAAAAATTTGTAAAATCAAGATCTATTTATTGGTGAATTTTGTGGAATTTTTAGAGATGAGTTTCCTTTCTGTAAATTATATTTATTGTGTGTATATTGATTGCGAGTAGACGTTGATCAAGCTTCGGATCAGAACCAGCAGCTATTCGAAGGCAAGTTTTGCTTTGACCATGTTGCTTCCGAATTTTGAAAATGTACTTTGTTTCAAACTATGCATGCTAATTCAACTAAAAATGAATTTGAATATTTTGGGTGAAATAGTTAATCAACCTAATTGTTATTGTCACCTTGTTATTAATATTCATATGCCACGATTCCTTTGATAACCTAAGTGGACAATAATAGTTGGTTGTAATGATATGCCAACACGGGAGACTAGACCGTGAGTAGTTGCTTAGCTATGCTTATTACGTGAACAATTCTTCTTGGAATACAAAAGCAACATTGACTAAAGAATAGTGAATGCTTTTTGATAAAAGGTGGAATGATGTTGGTGTTGACACTGGAATGTAGAGACCTATGTGGTTCTACATGAAGGATGATTACGGGCATGAGTTGCACCGTTAAATAACTTGGGGTGGATATTGATTTAGACTGGGGCAAGTGGACCGCAGCTTTATGCCAGGTGGGCCTTCGTGGCAATTGGGGGGTTCTGAGTGTTGTGAGGGCTGTGTGCCAAAATTTGAGAGAATGATGTCTTGCCTTGGTCAGTTAAGGATCTTACCTTGCAAGCCTTTGACCTGAGTCTCACGTACAACCACATGTCTGAATGGGAAGACCTAGTTTAGTAGGATTCTGATGTCTTACCTTTGATACCTCGGGGTGGCGATTACGGGGTAATCAGACGGGGAGCGTGGTGCGTGCTTGGCTTGGTACCCTATCCAACGATGTTCGCCGGTCCTATACTTGACTCGAGTGAGGGAAGTGATAGTGAAGGCAACACGGAGAGGTTCTTAGGCGAGATAGAAGTCTCTGAAAAGCTTTATTACGGCCAATCGCCTTTGTGGTGTGCGACTGTATCTTGTGGGTAAAGTGTACAACCTCTGCAGAGTGTTAAAACTGTTCGAATAACCGAGTCCACGGTATTGGACAATGCTCGGGGATTACTGTCAAGGGGTAGTGTTTTGAAAATAAAATGGGATGGAAGGCTGTGTGCCAGGGTTAATGAAGAATGTTGATTAGGGACTATGTGTCTAAATTATGTGGAAACAATTTGAGAAGTATTATATATTTATAGGATTTTGATGCTTTCAATCTAAATTAATAACAGTTTAAAATATTGATGCAATGAAAATCAACCAGTTGAACCATTTCCTTGTAACAAGCCATGCATATAGTAATAGAACTGAATACTATGCATGACTTGTTGAGTACGGTGTGTACTCACCCTTGCGGACAAAATTTACCAGAAGAGGAGACTACGCCTGCATATGAGGAGTTTGTTGAAGAGCCGGATAACTAGGGAGCAAGCCTTTGTCAAGGCGCCTGTGGCGAAGATGGATCACCAAGATGTTTACTTTCCGCTGTTAAACTATTTACTCTGATTATTGTAAGCCATGCGTGGCAAATTATTGTAAGGGACCATAAGGTCATACAACTCGTTTATATACATGTTTGAAGTACTTATTTGTTATTCCGCTGTGTATGATATGATACTTTAACCCTGTTTAGCCTGTGTGCACTAGCGTGATCCTGGACTAGTGCGGAATATACAGAGTGTCCGAATTTACAGATTCGGGGCACGACAAGCAACCTCTAGGATTTGAGAACCCCAAATACTCAAACCATGTCTACAAGCTTTCCAAGGCCTTATATGGACTTAAGCAGGCCACTAGAGCTTGGTATGAGAGGCTTAAGTCCTATCTTCTCAGTCATGGTTTCAAAATGGGTATAGTAGACAAAACTCTATTCATCAAACACCAGGATTCACATTTCCTTCTCGTCCAGATTTGTGTGAACAATATTATCTTTGGTGGCTCATCTCAGTCTCTTATGTCTCATTTTTCTGAGGTGATGAGCACAGAATTTGAGATGAGTATGATGGGTGAGTTGAGTTACTTCCTCAACTTCCAAATCAAGCAGACTCGGGAGGGTACCCTGGCATAAAGTACGCCGATAGTAGCCCCCAAGTCCGTCCTGGAACGTGTGCTAGTTACTTTTAGGCCTCATTTAATGTCGGTGCATTCCTGGATGGACCCACCACTTCTGAGCATGCAACCATCTCGGTCCTCCCCACTTTCGCCAATTTTTCTCGGGACCCGAAACGTTGTGCCTTTTCGTGAATTGTCTGTGTGAGGGGCCTATATATACGTGCACCCCTGACCAGCGGTTCACTCTTTCTGATTCCTGTGCACTTTGTTCTTTGCCCTTTCAACTCCCCCGTCCAAAAACCTTGCTCTTGCTCCAATGGCACAAGCCTTTCCATCTTCTTCCGTCGATAGGGAGAGGGTGGCAATGCTCTCCAAAATTGCGCCCGAGGGTTCCCTCCACCTTCACCATGGAACCCTCGCAGCACAGAGCGCACCCGAGGAGATCGTCGTCTTCGCCTGGGGACTTCTAGCGGGCCTGGTGCCGCCTTTCTTTGAATTCTTCCTCACCGTCCTGCATTTTTATGAAATCCACCATCTTCATCTCACTCTCAATTCCATTCTCATCCTTTCTACCTTTGCATACCTCTGCGAAATGTTCGTAGGGGTAATGCCCAACCTTCCTCTCTTTCGCTACTTCTACATCCTTCGCAGCTCCTCCGACGGCGGGATCACGGGGAGCTGCCATTTCTGTTTCTGCGATAGGATGGCCCCCCGCTACATTCCTCTCCAACCAAAGTCCAACTGAAAGTCGTGGTGGAGCGACTGGCTCTACGCCGGTGACGACAGTGGGGTCGACGCTCTTGGGATGCCCGACGCGCCGGTGGAAGCCCGCGACAGTTGGAGCTCGCCCGTCGAGGAGACGGCGAAACTCCTGGCGATGGCGGCCCGCGTCAACTGGCTGCGAGATGCCAGCCTGATCGGGGCACTGGTAGTCCGGGACTTCATAGCCCGGAGGATCAGTCCCCTTCGTCGTCATGCCCGCCCTGCATGGCATTACACGGGTGATGATGACGTGACCCGCACACACCCGGGCCGTAAGTTCTTTACTCTTCTCATGAATACATATCTCCTTTTGTAGTCACCATCAACCAACAATTGTCTTCTTTTTTTCGCCAGGCGCAGGGAACTTGGACGGCCCCGCCATTTCCAAATGGCTATCTGGACTGCTCCCGCCAATGCCGAGCGTCCCAGATTTCCCGGCCGGGACCCGGCCGCTCTGCGATGTGGAGTCCATAGAGCGCCTTCGGATCTTCAAGCTGTTTCCGGCGATGGACTCCACCGGCCCCTCAGCGCTACCGACCCACGGTCCCTTGGTGATAAAAAACCAGACCCAGCCGATGATCAAAACGTAGGCAAGCGGCCTTGCGCTCCGGACGCCTCGGGTGCAGACCCCAAGAGGCCCCGCACCAAGGATCAAACTCCTACCACCGACTCCGCCGCTCCTCAAAGCGTGCCTGGAGTGGTGGGATCTTCATCCGAGGTGACGACGTCTGCCACCCCTGCTTCGGCGCCTTCTCTACCGACGCCAACTCCTACGGCACCGACTTCATTGGCACCGACCTCAACGGCGCCGACTCCATCGGCGACAAGGGTTGCCTCCAGCACCCACCAGGGCAAGCTCACGCTTCCGGTGGCTTTCTTCATCTTCCGATCACCTCCAAGGGTGGCCCCTCAAGGTGCTCCGACCAAGTAGATGTCCGCAACGCCAACAGACGCAAGGGGGACTTCTGCCTAGGGGCCACTCAACGCCTCCGAAGCGGCCCAAGGGGACATTGCTGGCACCAGCACTCAATCCCACCCCGCTTCAGTCATCCTCGCCGCCCCCACCTCCAGCTTGGGTGCGCTGCTCATCGAACTTGGCGAGGTGCACGCTTCCTCAAGCGCCCTTCTCACGGCGGCCATCCAACATGAAGCGCAAACGACGCAGCAGATGGCGGCGCTGCGCGAAGAGCTGGCGCAAGAGAGGGAGAAAGGGGAGGTGCTGCTGGCCCAGGAGAGGGCGACTGGGGCAGCCCTGCTCGCCCGGGCGTAGGAGGCTGAAACGGCACAGAAGCAAGCGGTGGAGGAGCTGCGTCGCATGCTGCACAACCTTGTTGTCATGCTCCGGCCAGCTTATCGGTGCATGGTGAGGTCCCTGGAGCCATTGGGGGTGGACCTCTGTGAAACGCTGGAGCCTTCGGCCCTGCAGTACGCCCATGGCGTCACTCGGGTTGCCGAAGCCCTCAGCGGCTTGCCCGCCGCCATGGCCGCTCGCTCCACCCGTGAAGGGCGGGAAGTCGCGGTTGCTACCACGACATTCATGCTGGCGTGCTGTGCCAGCCACGATGCCTCCTTCGATCTGATGGCCGTCGTGGACGGCATTGAGGGAGATGTGGCCCAGGTGCAGGCGCGCGTGCGCGAAGCAGCGGAGCTTGTCGCCGGGCTGATGACGGTGGAGGACCCGGACCTCGACGCGGTAGTGGCGGAGGCAGAAGTCAAGGAGGTCGACGAACACATCCAAGTTGCCAACGACAACTGATGGCCCAGGCCGCTTCCCTTGTCTTCTTCATTTCTTCTTTTTCATGTTTTGCCTTTCTGTATGCAAAAACAATCTTAGTAATCACAGTGCAATTAGCACCTTTTGGTTTTACCTGTGTGTTTGTTTGATTGTATTCGCTTGTGTTTGCTTGATCCCATCGTTGGGCGACCAGCCCCTAGGCTTGCCGCGGTGCAATCTTGAACGTTTAGATTAGGCCAGTGCTTTGGCACTTCTTCTATGATTGCACGCAGTCGCTGCAAACACAAGTAGACGTTACGCGGGGCACACGAAAAATAGGCCAAAAGAACATAAGTCCCCACGTGGGGTTGTCATGGACCCTTTCTTTTTGGAGCTTAAGCCCTTGTGATCTTTCTCGGAACCAGACCGCGGTGCTGCGTGTCAAGGTAGTGGGTTCCCAGGAGTGGTTTTGGGCTGTAGTGTTCGCGGTGGCAACCCGAGGTGCGCTAGCCGCTTTGAAGCACCGTGCCACACTCGCCCCCTGGTCGCCCGTCCCTAACCGACGCGAACGCCGGGTGTTACCGCATATCAACAAGGGGCCACCAAATTGTTAGTACCAATGACACCCAAGCCAAGTACTACCCACCGGGGCATAAGTAGGAAAGACAAATAGAGTCTTAAGTCTTTGCGCGAGGTTGTCACTAGCCCATGCCATTTCAGAATTTAGATCCTAGTGATCTCTTGGAATCAGGCCGCAATGCTGCGCGGCAAAGCAGTAGGTCCCTAGGAGTGGTTTTAGGCCAGTGGTGTCCGCGGTACAACCCAAGGTGTACCTGCCGCGTTGGGACACCATGCCAAACTTGCGCTCCGGTCGCCTGTCCTTGAACAACGCTAACGTTGGGTGTACCCTTTATCAATAAGGAGCCGTCTGGTTATCGGCGCCCATGACAACCACGCACAATTCAACCCAACAGGGCACAGATATGAAAGACAGATCAATAATACACAACGCCAACAACTTATCTTGATCATAGGCCATTGCTGGTCAGCTCTTAGAAGGATAGTTCCTCCCTTAGCAGGTCGAGGCGAGTAGCCTGATATTTACAACCTCTCATGGGTAGAACTTCCGCAACAACTCCAAGTTGTTGGAGTTCGCCAGCTCTTGGCCGTCCTCAGTGGCTAATTGGACCACCCCGGGTTGAGAGACTGAGACCACCTTAGTGGGGCCCTCCCACAAGGGAGATAGTTTGTGGCGACCGGCATGCGTCTGGATTCTGCGCAAGACCAGGTCGCCCACTACTAGTGTTCTCTCATGGACCCAGGTGGCATGGTACCGCCTGAGATTTTGCTGGTACCGAGTGGCACGCAAGGCCGCCCGGTCGCGCACCTCCTACAGAAGGTTGACTTCTGCTCCGCGGTGGTCTTCTTGGCCTTCATTGCCGAACGCCGAGACGCACGGGAGCCCAAAGGATGCTCAGATGGAAGGGCAACGCTCAGTGACCCGAGAAGAAAGGGTTTTCTCCAGTCGCCCGATTGGGTGTGGTTCGAAGCGACCACAACACAGCCGGGAGTTCTTCTGTCCACCATGCCCCTCGCTTGTGGAACCGATCAAATGCTCTGGTCTTAAGGCCCCTCAACACTAGCGCATTGGCGCGCTCCGCTTGGCCATTGCAACTTGGATGGGCCACTGAAGCAAAGCATACCTTGGTGCCCATCTCATTAGAAAACTCCAGGAAGGCCGCGCTGATGAATTGAGTGCTGTTGTCCGTGATGATGCGATTGGTGACTCCAAAGAGGGTGAAGATTCCATGAATGAACTTGATAGCAGCGGAAGCCGTGATGGCGCGCATTGCTTTAGCTTCAACCCACTTGGTAAACTTGTTGATGGCGACGAACAAATGGGTGAAGCCCCCTATGGCCCGTGGGAACGGACCCAGGATATCCAACCCCAAGACCGCGAACAGCCAAGAGAGTGGGATGGTTTGCAGGGCTTGGGTTGGTCGGTGGATTTGCCTGTCGAAGAATTGACATGCTTCGTATTTCCTCACCAGCTCGCAAGCATCTTGGAGGGTAGTAGGCCAATAAAATCTTTGGTGGAATGCTTTGCCGACCAGTGTCCGACTGGACATATGACTCCCGCACATGCCTCCATGGATATCAGAGAACAAATTGCTCCCCTCTTCCCGAGTGATGCACTTCAGAAGAATTCCGTTTCTACTCCGGCGATATAGGTCCCCACCTATCAGAGTATAGCACTTGGCCTTGCGTGCAATTTTCTCGGCTGACACATCATCGTCGAGGATCACTTGGTCCCGTAGGAAGGCTAGGATAGGATCCATCCACTACCCTTCCTGGCCAAGTGTGGCGATCACATGGTGATCGCCCGGGTACTCTGCTTGGCCAAGCTTTTCCTCGGGTGCCGCACCAGTGACACTGCCGTCTTCCCTCCCAGAACCGGGGGCTAAGGCGGGAACGCTGCCTTCCCTCCCTGAACTGGAGGCTGCGACAGCCACGCCGCCCTCCCCACCTGAGTCGGAGGCCGTGACGGCTGCACCGTCGTCCCCACCTGAAACAGGGGCAGCGACGGACGGTCGCGTAAGTCTTTCTTCAAAGTCCCCGACCGGGACAGGAGATCATGATGATGCGAGTTGTGAAAGCCCGTCTGCCATATGGTTGTCGCGTCGAGGGATATGGATATATCCCAGTCCTTCGAAGTGGCGTTCCATCTTCCTGACCTCCGCCATGTACGCGACCATGGTGGGGTCAGAACATTGAAATTCCTTACACGCCTGATTGATGACCAGCAGGGAGTCACCTTTAACATGAAGGCGCCGGACGCCTAATGCTAAGGCAGCGTGCAGCCCCGCCAGCAGGCCCTCATATTCGGTGATGTCGTTGGTGGCCTTGAAGTCCAAGGTGACCATGTACTGGTGGATATCGCCGGTCGGGGAGACCAGGACAACTCCAGCCCCCGCGCCTTTGAGTTTGAAGGAGCCATCGAAGAACAAAGTCCAAAGAGAAGGTGTGGGTATCTCTTCAGCTTCAGGAGCGGCAGGAGTCCATTTGGCAACAAACTCCGCCAGTTTCTGGCTTTTGATGGTGGTGCGTGGTACAAACTTGAGACAGAATTCTCCCAACTCCACCGACCACTTGGCAACACGGCCCTTCAGCTTCCTAGTTGTGGAGGATCTCCCGTAGAGGGTAGGCAGTGAGCACCGTGATCTCTCGCCCCTGGAAGTAGTGTCACAGCTTCTTGGACACTATCAGGACAGCGTACAACATCTTCTGTGCTTGCGGGTACCTGGTCTCTGCCTCGTGTAGAACCTTGCTGACGTAGTAGACCGACTTCTGCACGCCCTTCCTTTCCGCCACCAGTACCGCGCTCACCACCACAGGGGTAGCGGCGATGTACAGGAGCAATGGTTCACCAGGATTGGGGGCGACTAGTACTGGCGGGGAGGAGATGTACTGCTTCAAGTCTTCAAATGCTCATTGGGCCTCTTCAGTCCACTTGAAGTGGTTGGTCTTTTTCAATAGCTTGAATAGGGGCAGGCTTCTTTCTCCTAACTGGGTGATAAATCGCCTGAGGGAGGCCAAGCGACCAGCCTGGCACTGCACCTGCTTGAGCCGGACTGGCGGCTTCATGTGTTCAATGGCCGCTATCTTGTCAAGATTGGCTTCAATGCCCCGACTAGACACGAGGAATCCTAATAGCTTCCCAGAGGGCACGCCGAACACACATTTCTCAAGGTTGAGCTTTAAGCAATTCTTCCAGAGGTTGGCGAAGGTTTCATCCAGGTCTTCAATCAGTTCATCGCTCTTCTTAACTTTCACAACCAAGTCATCGACATACACCTCAAGATTCCGCCCTATCTGTGGATGGAAAGAAATATGCATGGCGCGTTGATAAGTAGAACCAGCATGTTTTAACCCAAAAGCCAATCTGACATAGCAATAAACACCCAATGGGGTTACAAAAGCGGTTTTTTCTTCGTCTTTCGCCGCCATGCTAATCTGGTGGTACCCAGAGTACACGTCCAGAAAGCACAGCAGCTCACACCCTACCGTCGAGTCGACGATGAGATCGACGCGCGGCAGGGGGTAAGGATCCTGCGGGCAAGCCTTGTTGAGGTCGGTGAAGTTGACGCACATCCGCCACTTCCCGTTGGATTTCTTGACAAGCACAGGGTTGGCATGCCACTCGGGGTGAGAGACTTCCCTGACAACCCCTGTGCGCAGCAGCTTCTCTATCTCCTCCCGAATGGCATCTTGCCGCTCTGGTGCCTGTCTCCAGACCTTTTGTCGGACCGGGCGCACTCCTGAGAGTGTTGCCAATCGGTGCTCAATCACCTCCCTGGGGATCCCAGTCATATCGGACGGTTGCCAGGCAAACACGTCAGAGTTAGACCGGAGGAAGGTGACGAGCGCGTCTTCCTATTTGAAGCTGAGGCTAGCGCCAATGTTGACGATCTTCCCAGGCTCACCCACGCTCAGGGAGACAACCTTAACCTTGTCGGCCTAGCCGGGCGAGGCATAGGTCTTCGCCAGAGGGGCTCCCGGATAAGCGGCATCAGCCGGCCTCACGCAGGTGGCGCCGGCCAGGTACAATGCATGCTTGTGGCAGCGCAAGGCTTCCGGCCTATCCACCTAGATGACTATGGGGCCACCAGGCCCTGGTATCTTCACCACCATGTATCCATAGTGGGTCGCCGCCATGAACTTGGCCAGCACCGGTCGGCCAAGTAGGGCGTTGTATGGGAGGTCGAAATCGGTGACTTCGAAGTCCACCATTTCCGTACAGTAGTTGCTTTCCTCCCCGATGGTGACGGGGAGGTGCACCTGGCCTAGGGGCACCGAGCCAGCCCCCGGGGCGATTCCACAGAAGGGCAGGGCCGGGCGCAGCTCCTGCCACGATATCTGGAGCACCCGGAATGCCTTGGAGGACAGGAGGTTGATGGAGCTCCCTCCGTCCACTAGCACCCGCCCAAGCTTCACATTCTGGATCGTGGGCGAAACCACGATCGGAAGGTGACCTAGGCCGGCAGTGCTCTCAGGGTGGTCGGCCCAACTGAAAGTGATCGGCTCCTCCGACCACTTCAGCATCCGACCCGCCCCTGAGTTCGGTGCCATGGTGCAGACCTCCCTCCTCAGCCACTTGTACGTTGTGTTGGACGGGTAGGTGGACGAGCCACCATGAATGTTCGCCACGGTTTGATCTGCTTGCTGGAAGGCCAGCGGGGCAAGGTCTTCGTCCCGGTCATCATCGTGGGGGTGGCGCTCCTTATGCCGCTGCTCCACCATCCTACTCACAACCTGGCAACTGGCCAGGTCATGGGTGTTGGACCGGTGGATCGGGCAGTAGGGCCTGCCCTCCTTATCCTTGCGGTGGTCATCTCTTTGACCCGGCGATCATCTCGTCGTTCACAGCGATCGTGCCCTCGCGGCTTGGTATCCCTGCACTCGCACTCAGCGGTCAGGACCCGCCTGGTCTCGACCGCCTCACGCCTCCTTGCCGTCTTGCTCGTAGGGCTGGGACCCCTCGAAGTCCCGGCTTCATCTCCGCCGCAACCGCTTGCACGATTGGACACCGGCCCCCGAGCTTCCGCTGCCCGCGCGCACTTGTGCGCTAGGGAAAAAATCTCAGAGGAAGTGGTGACGTTGCGGGTGGCCATCTTCTCTCGCATCTTGTGGTCCTGAACGCCTCTCCGAAAGGTGATGACGATCGACTACTCGGAAATCTGGGGGATCGTGTTGAGACAATGACTGAATCATCGGATGAAGTTGCGTAACGATTCCCCCCTTTCCTACTCGAGGGCATGGAGATCGTCCTCCACGCCCTGTTGTGTGTAAGAGCCTTAAAAATTGGCGATGAAGAGGCTGCACAACTCCTCCCACGAGTGTACCGATCCTCGCGGGAGGTTCAACATCCAGGAACGGGCGGACCCCATCAAGGCCGTTGGGAAGTAATTGGCCATGGCCTTTTCGGACCCACCAGCGACCTGCACCACCGTGGTGTAGATCTACAAGAACACTTTTGGGTTGGTGGTGTCGTCGTACTTCTCGATGGATGCCAGGCGAAACCTTTCAGGCCACGCCAGACGGTGTAGCCATCAGGAAAACGCATGGCACCCAACGCCGTAGGGGGAGCCATGCCATCCATCTTGACTCCCAAAAGAATCGGAGGAGTGGACCTCCTCCTTGATCTAAATTGGAGTGTCATGGGAGGAGCCTTCATCCCCAGGAGCCATCCGCCTGTCGCGGCCTTGCCCCTGGGTGCGATGGCGCTGCAGTTGATTACGCAAATCATCGTCGCGCCGCCGGAGATGCTTCTCCAGATGAACCCTTAGGTCCTCGCGGCTCCTAGTGGAACTGGGACCCGTGTCTTGTATGCCCTTTCCTTTACTGTGGCCTTCCTGGCCAGAGCGCTTCCTGCTCAGGCAATTGGAAGCTTGGGTGCAGTCAGCATGTACCCTTGATCGAGGAGCACCGATGGTACCTGACTGGTCGAGCATCCCCACACAGAGTTGGGCCACGTCTACGAGGCCAGCAGTGTCCCGAAGCCACGGCGTGGCCGGGGTGTCTCCTGCGAGTTCCACCGGAGGGTGGTCCAAGAGGAGACGGGCTGCATACAGGTTCTGGGCCGGGGTGGCCGCCTCCATGGCTAACCGTCGCTGAACTGGATGTCCCGTCGTCGCCAGGGGGGCACCATCGCCGCCCTGCAGGGGCGGTGTGAAATGATCTCTCGTCCGGCAAGAGCACTGGGACATGTCCTGGGCTCTACTAGTCTCCGCTTCCTCTTTTTGCCGTGTGTGATCCCGCCATCACCAGATGCGCGTTCCTTCTAGACAGAAAATCGGGATCTATCGGAGAAATGGCTGGGTGAGCCAACCACTAGCCCCATACCTGGTGCGCCCCTGTCGACGTATTTCGCCGGACAGGACCCTGACAACCGACAGGGTTTCTCCTAGGACGGAGATTAGGGTTCGGTAGAGGGCGTCTTCGCGGTCGGAAACCCTAATGGCTCTCTCACGAGGGATCCTGGAGATCAACAGATCAAAGAACATAGAGATGTACCCAAGTTCAGGCCCCCAGTGTGGGTAACAGCCTTACGTCCTGCTAGATCTTTGTTGTTGTCTATTGAGCGGGTTACAATGCTTTTTTTAGTTCGTTCTTCTTCCCTTTTTTCTCTCTAAGTCTTGGTTTCTCCTCCCGAAAAGTGCCCCCTCTTCCATGCATCAGAGCTCCCTTATATAGACTGGGCTAGCTCGGGCAGGTGAGAAGGTGACATCATACAGATCTACGACTCATTTATTACACCCATCATTGTAGTCCTGTCCCTCAAGCCTCATTTAATGTTGTTGTATGGCTTCGCCCGGTCCGCCCGGGATGTGACTTTCCTGTGACGAGTTAGGTGTGAGGCGTCAGAGGGATGGGTCATCGTCGTGTCGATAGTAGAACTCTTCGCAATTAATGGCTCTGACACAGCGTGTCAGGGGAAGGAGACTTCGAGGTGAAGCCTTCTTCTCATTCTTTTGGTTGCCCGCGTGGTTTGGCTATGGGGTCCTGACCGCCCGCCTGCATGCTAAGCCGCTACGTGGGCCGACGCCCGGCGAGACAGGCTTGAGCGCCCACCTGCTCGTCAGGACACCACGTGGGCCGGCGCCCGGCGAGAGGGGCCTGATCGCCCGCCTACTCGCCAAGCCGCCACGTGGGCCGATCGCCCGGCGAGTGGGGCCTGATTCGCCCGCCTGCTAGCCAGGCCACCACTTGGGCCGACACCCAGCAAGAGGGGTTTGAGCGCCCACCTACTCACCATGCCGCCACGTGGGTCGGCGCCCGGTGAGAGGGGCCTGATCGCCCACCTGCTCGCCAGGCCGTCACGTGGGCCGGTCGCCCGGCTAGTGGGGCCTGATTCGCCCGCATACTCTCCAGGCCACCACGTGGGCCGACGCCCGGCGAGAGGGTATAATATATGCAAAACAAATTCAGAGCATGGTATATGCTTAACAAGTTTCTGAACATAGTATTGCCTTTTAAATTCTTATGTGTATCTCAACCTCTCATTTAGGTAGTTACAGTTTTAATTTTTTGATATATATCTTATAAAAAGTGAAGACCATATGTCATAGGATACCCATCGGATACTCATAGGTACAAATTGACACCCACACCCATCTTATATATGTTCTTATTGGGTACCCAAACCTGAAAACCCATAGGTCTAATGTGCTACCCATGCCCACCCTTATCCGGTCGAGTATCCACAGATACCTAAATCTATAGGTAAAATTGTCATCCCTACCTTCGGACACGAAACAGTGACATTGTGCCTAACATTATTCAACAAAACAAAAAATACCAAGTAGGCCCCACAAAATAAATGCAGGGAGTACTAATTAATTAACAGATTAGTTGAATAGATGAATGGACAAATTTTATTATTTGATTGCGGTGTCATGTTCATCATATTTTATTTGCAGTAATAAAAGAGGACCCAACTATTTGTGAATGGTGGGAGTATAAATTTGATAGTCAACTTAGGCAAGAAGGATTTGCGTTGATTTGGTTTATTTGCAACAATTAATAGTACAACCATATACTGATAAAACTCAAATGATTCATCAGATATGATACAATCAGCCCTCCCGTGCAATCCAACTAAGAAAAGTTTCAAAAAATTCTGAAAAAAATCATGGATGTACATCTCATCTTACCCCATCTACATATAAATTTTCATGATCAAATTCGTCCTATGCTAGAAGTTACAAAAAAGACAAATTTCTGACAAACTTAAATAGTTCAAATGCACCCCAAATTTGTCTTTTACGTAACTTCTAGCATAGGACGAATTTGATCATGAAAATTTATATGTAGATGGGGTAAGATGAGATGTACATCCATGATTTTTTTCAGAATTGTTTGAAACTTTTCTTAGTTGAATTGTACGATGATTGCACGGGAGGGCTGATTGCACAGCAGTCGTTGCCATCAAATTAATTGCTGTCATAAAGAAGGACCCTCGCTCGCGCAGTAAAGCTAGAATATTACTCCTTTCGGTCATGAAATAGTGGCATTGTGCCTAACAATATTCAACAAAACAAAAATTATCAAGTTGGCCCTACAAAATAAATGCAGGGAATACTAATTAGTTAACAGATTAGGAGAATAGATGATTGGACAAATTTTATTATTTGATTGCGCTGTCATGTTCGTCATATTTTATTTGCAGTAATAAAAGTGGACCCTGATATTTCTCACTCAAGAAAAGGTCATATTCTATTCTCAATCGTTTGTGCATAGCTTCGTACAAATAATAAATCTCACAACAGGTCGAAGTCTTAGATGAATTATAGGATAGAATAGGTGAGTGCATGCTACTTGCGCGCACGCATGTGCTGAACATATTTTACTCAATTACTCTCTCCCGTCACAACTTATTATGGTTTTGGAGTAACTACGGTTAATCTTTTGAAACTTTGGTTGTCAATTTTTTTAAATATTTAAATCAGGTACATGAAAATCATATGTATAGATTTATCTGAAAAATTGCTTTCATAATATTATAATTTTGTTGGATTTTATAGATATATTATAATAAAAATTAGTGGTCAAAATTATATTTTGGAAAACAAATCGATTTATAAAATGATAACTATTTATGAACGGAGGAACTATAAGGCTATGTATGGTACAGCTCTAACTTCACCAGATCTGTAGAACTTGATATTCCTAGCTCCAAAGATCTGTGGAGCTAAAGCTGTGGATATATTAAGAGTGTTTAGGTGAGTTATCTTGTTTATATCTTAGACTAAAAGTATAAACTTAATTCACTTTGTTTTAGCCTACAAGTTTCGATCTGAGGTGAAGCTTGGATCTAGAGTTCTATCAAACAGGGCCTAAATTTGATAGTCAACTTTAGAGGTAAGAAGGATTTGTGTTGGTTTAATTTGGTTCACTATTACAGAACGACACATCACTATCACTGTATCTGTGTCGGTTCTTAAGTTTTTCGAAAAAAACGATTGTGATAAGTAACTTCGGAGGGGTGTTAGTAATAATCACTATCGGTTCTAAGATTATAAGTGATTGTGATGTAGCACTGGACACATCCAAATCGGTTCTCTACTAAAAAGTGATAGTGATGTGCACGGTCATCACTATCGGTTCTTTTCATAGAAGTGATAGTGATGACCTACACATCACTATCACTTTTTACTAGAGAACCGATTCTGATGTGCACATGGTCATCACTATCGGTTCTTTTTATAGAAGCGATAGTGATGACCGTGCACATCACTATCGCTTGTTGAAAGGAACCGATTCTGATGTGCTCGTGCTTATCATTATAGTGATGGCCATGCACATCACTATCGCTTTTTGAAAAGAACCGATTCTGATGTGCCTCGCTAGGTTATATATACCACTCGCACTGAACTCTTCTCTGTTGTTGCTCCAGAGGAGATTTCTCCGCCGCCACCCGAGAAAATAGCTCATATTGTGTGGTTGGAAGCAATACTTGGGTGAGAAAATTTGAAGTCCTCATGGGTGGGTATTAAGAGGGCAAAATTGAAACCCTATCTTGAGGAAATTCCCCTCTTTTTGCCCTCTTTTGCGGTTTTCTTCAAAATGTGATCAGCAATTCTTTAAACCCCTTCAATTTTGCACTGGTAATTTCGATATGTCGTCAATAAAGTTTAGGTTGCACTGGAATTGTGTACGTGCTTTCAGATTTCACACTCTTTATTTGACAAGCACATATCTATTTAATTTTTGTAGTGCGATCACTTGTTTATATGGAAATATTATTGCTATCATGTGGTAACTGTTATTAGAGTTTAGGCGGCGTAACCTATGTCTCCCGTTCGAGGGTGCTTATTTATAAATATACTGAACGAAAGGGCATATTTATAAGCGAGCAGTCTCGAATTGTCCACGTTTTTTGGACAGTTCGAGGATTTATGGTTCGAGCAAGTTCCTGAGCTGTGTTGTACAACTTCAGAGTAGATTTTGGTAGCGTCTCTCTGGTGTTCTCCGGATACACACCCCTCTTGACCTGTTATCGAGGCGTATCCGGAGAACAAAGGAGAGATCTGCTGAAATTTTCTCTGGAGTTGTACAACGGCTTAGGAATTTGCCCGAACCATATATCCTCGAATGGGATTAGGACCTAACCTATTTAGAGATTAGGAGTCATCGTTGGTACCCTTGTTTTGTTTCGTTGTAGTAGAAAGATTTGCAAGCTACTGCACTAGCTATATAATTAGATTGTTTGATATCATTGTTGATGTTAAAAATTTATGTCTCTTATGTAGGGAATTGGAAGCTTTAAACTAGGGAAGAAGCTAGGTATCGATCGGGAGTACATTTATATATCTTGGAACCTGTCCACTATTTTGCAAAGGTAATATTAATTGAAATGATGTCTCAATATTTAAAATAGCTATAGCTAGTTGTCGCTCCAGTTTTTCCTTAATTTATTGTGCAAAATTTAATTGCAGATGGACCGTGAGGAATGGATGTATCAGAAAAGCCGTGTGAGTGCTGAATTTCAGAGGGGTGTTAAGGAGTTGCAGCGATCCGGCCAATCCGAGGTTGCACGTCGTTCTTCATGACAAGAGATGGATCGTAGGAGTTGAAGATGTTGTAGATGAAGAAGAGTATAACCAATTCGATGAGATACCTTCATTTGCAGATGAGGCTTGTCTTAGCGGGGATGACGACACACATGGAGCCAATTACATGCGAGTAGATCATCATGAAGGACTGTATTGTAAATAAATGGACTATTATAATGTATGTAAAATAGTTTGCAACGCTTTCAAAGTAAAAAATCCAAGGTGATGAATTGCTGTTTGGAGGCTTCGATTGAAATGCATGCAATTTCTCTTTATGCCTGCACTTTGTGCCATATGTTGTGAAAGAAAATTCCATTTGACAAAATTATTTTTGGGAAAGCTTGTAAATAGTCGAAATCTCATTTCTGGAAATTTTCGTACAATTCCAGATTAATTTGAAAATTTTTTGACTTTTCTACTCTTTACGCACAAATCATGTCTACGAAATGAATTTTAGCATATTTCTTGAATGAAGTCGCTTTTTCCAAAAAATTCTTTTATGGAAAGTTTTGCAGTATCCTGAAATATGTTTTTGCATAATTTCAAATAATTCCAATGATATTTGCAAAAGTTTTACACTCTTTGATCTAATTCTGAAAATGTACTGCATGTATGGTTTGTCTGGAAAGGCAAAGTGCAATGAACTACATCAGTGTCGATTTTCATTATAAAAGCGATACTAATAATAAAGCATCAGTATCGGTTTTCTTAAAAAAGTGATACTAATGATAAAGCATCGATATCGCTTTTCTCTAAAAAGTGATCTTGATGACTAGCATCGATTGTCGGTTTTATTATAAAGCGATACTAATGATAAAGCATCGATGACGGTTTTCTTAAAAGAGTGATAAAATGATAAAGCATCGATATCGCTTATCTTTGAAAAAGTGATACTAAAGAGTGATATCGATGTCGCGTTTGTAACAAAAGTAATCTTGAAGCGTCTTATCGTTGAGAAAAGCCCGGCCCATTATCGCGACCATAGCCATTCGCCTTGCCCCAAACCTTGCTCCACGCTTAACCCTAGCCGCCTCGACCTCCCAGACCCGATCCCCGACTCCCGAGTGCCGCCGCCGCCTAGTCCCGAGTGGCGAGTGCCGCTGCCCTCTGCCTCCGCACGACCACCCGCCACGCCACAGCCGCCGCTCCGGCCTTCCGCCACAAGGCGACACTCCGGCCACGCTACCGCTCGAGCCACCGCTCCCGCTCACTCCCCGCCGTCGTCCAGTCAATACCGCCGCTCCCGGCCCAAGCAAGGCGAGTAGGCGATGGTGCGACGCTCCCGAAGTCCCGGGCTCCAGGCCACTGCTCCCGGCCCGAGCAAGGCAACGCCGAGTCGCCGATGCTCCCGTCCCGGCCACGCCACTGCTCTAGCCTCCAGGCCCAGCACCTTCGGCTTTAGGGCCGGCCGCCGCCTAGCCACCTCACAGGCTCGCTGAGACAATGAGTCGCTGCCTCGCTCCGTCTGAGGTCTTGGTTTGAGTCTTTGAAAATGAGAATTGAAATGGAAGTAATCTTGGTAGTAGGTTTGAGAAATGAGAATTGAAATGGAGTAGTAGTATTTAACAACTTAATCTTGATGCCTGAAATGAGAAATGAGAATTGAAATTGAGGTATTGATGCCTGAAATGAGAATTGAAATGGAGTTGTAGAAATGAGAAATGAGAATTGAAACTGAGGTACACTGGTAGTCTGTTAGCACTTGATCTTGATGCCTTGATAGTTGATACAATCATAGAATGATAGTTGATAATTTAGTTGAATGATTACTGATTGTATTGCTCTGGTATTACTTGCTATTTGTTAATTGAATATGCAGCCACATAGGAAGCAAAGCCTACAACCAGGGTATAGTGCTTTTTCTTGTACTTGTATTTTTTACGCATGTTATTATTATTACTGTAATATGATCTACGTTAGAGTTCAAAATCGTAACATCGTCTCCGTTAAAGTACTTGTTTATGAATATGCCATTTCAGCATATTCATAAGCAAGTAGTCTCGAATTGTCCACGTTTTTTGGACAGTTCGAGGATATGTGGTTCGGGCAAGTTCCTGAGCTATGTTGTACAACTTCAGAGTTGATTTCGGTAGCGTTTCCCTGGTGTTCTCCGGATACACACCCCTCTTGACCTGTTGTCGAGACGTGTATCTGGAGAACAGCGGGGAGATAGTGCCGAAATTTTCTCTGAAGTTGTACAACGGCTTAGGAATTTGCTCGAACCACATATCCTCGAATGGGATTAGGACCAAACCTATTTAGAGATTAGGGGTTATCGTTGGTACGTATTTAGTTGGTCAACAGATATTGCATGTTATGTTGCTTACTAACTTGGCCTTCTATACTAAAATTGCTTATCTATGTGGTTTTGCAGAGACGTTTCAAGAATCGAAAACCAAATCTGATAGTAAGTATTATTGCCATTGCATTAGTACATTAATGCTCAAATTCTCTGTTGATGTTGTGAAATCTGAAACTTGTTGGTATAAGGAAACATCTGCTAGTGCTAAATTCACTTGTCATATGGAATGGGCTTTTGTTTTTTTATCTGAGCATAGGTTAGAGTTTAAGTTGCGTAACCCACATGTATCCGTTCAATTTAGAGATTAGGAGTTATCATTCAACTTATTTAGTTGGTCAATAGATATTGCGGGTTATGTAAACACTAACTTGACCTTCTATACTTAAATTGCTTATAAGTAGTCGAAAGCGAGATCTATGAATTATCTGTTGATCCTTTACATGATTTATTGTCAAGTGCACATAGTAGCTTCAAATTGCTTTCTCTCATGTCAAACATATGACTTTATCAGATAAGAAAACTCAAAATGTCGCAATTAGAGAGCATCGGCTCATCGCCAGATAGAGTAGATGGTACTTCTGAGGGGCCGAGTAAGGTGAGGAAGGCTCGAGGACCAAACAAAGGGGCCACAGGGAGAACGCCACAGGTTCTCCACTTCAATGCCACGGGGGTCTGCACGGGCCCTCCTAAGTACGCTGGCGCGATACCGGTCATTCCTTGGCCAACTGGTGAGGGAGAGAGTGCCCATAACGATTAAAGATTGGAGAAAAGAAGTCAGTGAGCAGAAGAATCGGCTGTGGGACGAGGTTAAGGGTAAATGGATTATACAGGAGGAAGATGAACCCAACACGAGACAGTGCGCCTTGAAGAGGATGGGTGTGGCCTTGAGGCACTTCAAGGCCCTTATGCACAATGTGCGTCTTTGAAAGGCCATACACCATTCGAGAGGTATCCATTTGTGACCCCGATGTTTGGGCGGAGTTCACGAGGATGAAGGGTACGCCGAGGCAAAGCAAAGGTGAGAGAGAAACACCGCTGTCGTGAGGCATAACACGCACCCGCACCACCTCAGACAAAGCGCTATGAGGGGAAGAAGGCGAGTGGGCGCGACTAGCCGAGGAGTGCGCTCACTCCGGACGGTGATGCCTTACTCCCACATATCGAGGAGCGGCGCATAATCGGGTATTAGCGAGGACAAAGAAAACTCGACGGGCAGCTTGTAGTTGCAAACCACTGCTACCGCTCAAGTCGTCTCTACCATCGTAAGACATCTAACTTAGTACAATACAATTGACCCAACTTGTTGTATTTCAAATCTAATTAGTACTCACTTATTACAGAAGAGGTAAGCCAAAAAAGAACAGGGACCTTCCTGAGCCAAGGGTCGAAGGACATCCTGTTGTCTGCGATCGGGAAGTCCGACCATAAGGAGCGGGTGCTTGCCGTAGGGGCGGGACACACGAAGAAGTCCTACTTTCAAGATGACGCTGCGAGTGCCGTATCAAGGTCATGGGAGGCACGTGCGGAGCGCCTGAAGGACACACTAAGGGAGCAGCTGAGGGAGGAGATTAAGGAGGAGATGAGGAGGGAGATGATGGCACGTGAGGAGGAGATAAGAGGGGAGATGATGGCATGTGAGGATCGCCTGAGAGCCGAGATGATGGCGATGATTTCCCAGAGTCAGAGCCAGATGCCCTCGACTCTCATAGAGAAGCCTGTGCCCCGACCTAGCAGCTGCGGCTCCAAAAATGATAAGACCGGTCCCCAGCTGAAGGTAATAATTAATTTTTTCTGAGTTAAAGCTACGAGTGTAACTCCCGCAATGTTTTTCCTCAAGTTGTACACTTCTTGCAGGTGCCTGCGAAGTGCCAGCTCACCATCCTGACGGATGATGGATTTCCCGTCCAGGCTGCACACGGGGTTGCATTTCCATGCAACGAGACCGACACTGTGCATGGTCAGCCTGTGGGGAAGGGCTACATGAGGTTGCAGGTGGACTACGTCCACAAAGACTTCTTATCACACGAGAATGGAACATTCCCCGTCAGTTTTGAGGATCTATTCCATGTGTACCAAATGAAAGCCGTCGATATTTCTACTTTACGATCATGGATGCTGTGAGTATCACACCATATAGCTTGCGCTCATGACTTTTATAGGATTTTGCATTATGTTTTCTCACATTCAACACGAGTTGCAGGATAATGAGACAACGAGCCGTGACGCATCTACACGAAGTTGGGTTTGTCGACCCCGAGCTTGTGTCTGCGACCATGGATAGGCTTCAACCGGTGTTCGTTGCTAGCTACATCAAGGGGGTATTGCATGCTGAGTTGAATAAGGACTTCATTGTATTGTCGTACCACGAGGAGTAAGTAGTACTTTTCGATTCAATTACTTGTACGCACTTAAAACCGTATGTGAACTTATTTCCTTGCACTACATTTTATTTAATAAGCAACCATTGGGTTCTACTCGTCCTCGTTCCGAGTGAAAACACATCTACACATTTAACTTCGATCGAGAAGAGACCGATGGCATCTGTGATCAAGCCTCCTTTGCAGAAGTAAGCACATTATTGTAACCTAACACATATGAGGAATTTAACTATGTTTATTTTTTTTGACTCAATGGTGCTCTCCAATGTATGTAGGGGTTTCTCAGACTATGTCGATGAAGGAGGGCCGCACGACGACAAAAAGGGCAAGACACTGCAGTATAAGCGATTTAAGGTACAAGTGCCTAGCATATATATGATTAATTTTTTTGACATCTAATCTTCGTGGGCTGAATTTCTTTTTCTCTCTTCACAGTGCCATCAACAGGCAGCGGTGACCATTCGGCTTCTATGTCATGCAGACATGCTCATCGTGGTCGGCAACTCACAACTTTTCCTAAGGTATATGTACGCATAATAATATACTTAGCCTTTTACATAGAAATTTTGAAACTGAAATTAATACTGATCATTTCTATTTTGCGTAAGATCTATATCCCCGAAGAGTTTAGACGACAAAGCACTCAACAATTTACGAGACCACTTATGCCAGTGGTACTGGTTAGAAGTTATATCAGAGGATGGCAGGTTTAGAGATCCTAAAGCATCCTACTAGTCCATGTGTAAACAATATTAATAATATATGTCAATGTGATATGTATCAGAGGAAGTCCATGTACTGATTGTCAAGCATGTTTGAGTTATATATTGTGAACGACTATGATATATATGTGTTATAATTAAAGTGTTTCTGTTCTGTGAATGTGATATATGCATCCTGTGTTCTGTATTGCGAATGTGATGATATATATTGTGCATACTGTTTTAATCTGTGTTTTTTGGAGAATTTGCAAAATGGCACACCCAATGGGTCATCGAGAATCGGTTCTTTAAGGAAGTGATTACGATGACCCCTCATCGAATCGGTTCTTTAAGAAAAGTGATTACGATGACACCCTCATCGTAATCGGTTCTACAAAAGAACCGATTCTGATGAGGGTGTCATCAGAATCACTTTTCTTAAAGAACTGATTCTGATGAGGGGGTCATCACAATCACTTCTCTTAAAGAACCGATTCTGATGAGGGGGTCATCACAATCACTTCCCTTAAAGAACCAATTCTGATGACGTTTTATCACGATCGGGTCAAAACCGATTCTGATAGCTCCACCTCATCACTATATAAAGACATCGTATCGCCACTAGAACCGATTCTAATGCTAAAAAAGAACCGATTCTGATGTGCCGTTCTGTAGTAGTGGTTTAATTTGCAACAATTAATAGTATAACCATACATGCGATAAGACTCAAATGATAGGTCAGATATGATAAATAATTAAGCATCCCTTACATGCAAGTGGACAAATAGTGACATTCTAGGAAACTCGCGCAGTCAAGCTTGGATATATTACTCCCTTCGGACTTCGGTCATGAAATAGTGACATTTAAGGATATATCACTATTATCGAACATGTGATTATTGTCGGGTCCACATCGACATCATTGTCGGATGTGAACCCGGCACAACCTAAGTGACAGTGATAATCGAGGACTATCACTGCCGGATATAGACCGGCAGTGATAATAACTATCACTGCCGGTTCATACTGTCCAACCGACAGTGATAATAGATTATCACTGCTGGTTATTATTTACAATCGGCAGTGATAACTAACTATCACTGCCACATTTTTAATAATATCCGGTAGTGATAAGTATCTATCACTGCCCAATTGTTATCAATATCCGGCAGTGATAACTACTATCACTGCCCCTTTTTTCTAGTTAACCGGCAGTGATAACTCTGTTTCCTATTTTGATATCCAAAACTGGCAGTGATGGGTTTTTTAAACCTTTTTGCATATATATTTTTGCAGTATATGTTGTAGCATGTATATATATTGTATAGTAGATGTATTCTGTATGGTATACGTTGTGCACAATAGTACTGAAGCATCGCTAAAGTGTAATTGAAATACATTGAAGCATCATAATATTTAATTATTACATTGTTCATTCACTTTTGAAGCATTACATTGTTCATTCACAATTGTTGGCATGTCACTTAAGCTACAAATTCTCGTGAAACTCGCCCTTCGGGTGGATAATTTCTCGAATGATGAACCCATCTATCTGCTCTTGAAGGGCATCAATTTCGTGGTCGAGTAGGCTGCTGTTGCCTTACTTGACGCGCTGTTATGGGAGAAATTGAAGCATTAATTAGTGTCATCGTCTTTATAAAGAAAAGTACAGGTCAATATGTAATGATCGATATACCAGCTAGCCGTTATAGTCCGAATTGTCAGTGATGAACGCGTGGATATGTGTCATTGCATAGTATCCACATAAATTGTTCCCTTAGGGCTGTTTCAGGCATGGAAAATCGGTGTATATTCTGAAATGTTGCGTGCATGGACGATACCGTTGGCTCTTCTTGCGGTATTTTTTGTACACCCTGTTCATGGTTTCGAGTAGTCATTAAAAGTAATTAGGTGCAATGGGATGGAAGATTACTAGAACAATAATGCAACAACTGAGTTTACCTGTCTAGCAAATCTACTAATTCTTTGTACTTGCTTGTCGGTTTTCTCAGTGAGTCCAAGACAGTGATGTTGCTTTCATTTAACATGATGACAAGGACGATCCAGTGAAAACTGCAGAAGCCAATTAGTCGTCACATAGTGTTGCGCATCAACTATACGAGACTAGTAGGCAGGGAAACACATACTCAAAGATGTAGGGTAAAAGTATGTAGTCCTTGTGTTGTAGCTTTAGCAGCGCCTTGAGTACGTACGCCTCAACATCATTTATTGTTCTTGGATCTGTAATAAGTTTGCAGTTGACAAGGCCCGGGTCCAGGAATCCTATCTTTTCATTTTTGTCCGCTCTAAGTGTCATTGTCTCCATTCTACGTAAAAAAAGAAGTCAGACCCTAAGTTTAAGAGTACGTGAATATACAACATGAATTATACAAGAGACTTACAAAGTCCACATTCTTAATATAGACACGTCCAGGGCATCTCGTTGGTACATCTGATATAGTTCTGGGTGTTCTACCCAGAAAAAGTCGTCATTGTTGTAAAGGTCCATATCTTTGTATTTGATGGGGAAAGCAACGTTTTGTGTCTCTTGGACATACTGCATGTACCATTGATGTAGATGCCGTAATTTTGTGGTCAGTTTGAGCTCCTTATTTGGATGCAGCAAAGCTTCCCCGTTAACGAATGGCCACTTTAGAGGTGGCTCTTGCCCTTCAGCACCACTTTGGCTTCCAGCAACAGCTCTTTACTACCATCTCCTTTAGATTTCTTCCTAGAGATGCGATCGTAGTCTGATAGTTGGCTAGGTTAAGGAGCTTCAGTTATCCGTCCTGTCTGTTTAACCTTCGCTATGTCCAAGAAGGCTCTATATATCTACAGACTGACATTCTCACATGGTTTATGTTATCAGATACGCCATAAAGTTTAAGAATAATCTAGTTTTAAAAATAAGTCGACATGTGGGCTTGAGTAGAAAATAATACCGTGATTTATGTTTTGAACTGGTGTTTACAAATAGTCCACTGATATGTGAAACCATTTGGAGGATTTTTTAGCATTATAAATTCAAATACTCAGAACTTTTGCATACAAACTATAAATTGAATGAAACCATTTTTTCAATTTTTCTATGTAATAATATTTCTGAATTTGCAAAAATAGATGTATGTCTCCGTTAGGAGGTGTAATCTCCAAGAATATGCCTGTGATGTCACCCATCTTTTACATTTGTCGGGACCTGAATTCACCAATTCGAATCCACTGTGTTTTACCGCACTAGTCCCTGGATCAACACTAGTGCACATAGCTCAACGTTAGCAAGTATCACATCAGACACAGCGATAAGAATAATAAGACTCCATTTATTGATATAACTAAGTGTATGATCTTATGATCAACTTACATTATTCAGCCACGTACGCATGGGGCTAGACTGAAAAAAAACTAAAGCAAATGCAGCGGAAATAGCAAAATATGCTCCATCACCACCTACACCTCCTGCTCCTCTAGCTCAAACACGACCTCCTCTGGATCTTCCTCTTCCTCCTCAACATCTGGTTGTGTTGGTGTAGCTTGGCCAACTCACTGTAGTGCCTCTCCGAGCTCCATGACCTTCTCAGTAAAAGCCACCCGAGTGTCCTGCAGCTCCTCCTCTGTGATTTTGAGGGACTCGTACACCATCTTCAGCTCATCAACGGTGTCTCTCGCGTGAGCGTCCTGCACTACTACCAACTGTGCCAGGTGCACAACTGTGGCATCCTCCTCTTCCTCAATGCTCTACCTCCACGATACTCGTCCTGAAGGGTGAAGTCTAAATACAGTGTCATCAAGCTCGCGGGAGTAGTCGTGATAGATCCTCCTCAAGGCAAGTCGAGAAGCCTCCTGAATACCGATCTCAAAGGTAGTCCTCCTCACTGTGATGTTGAATGGCTGACTAGCTTTTTCATCTTCCCTGGCATAGATCAAGAGCCTGCAGATAACTCCTCTTGTAACTCCATTGACAATCCAGTTTCTGCTTGGATACATTGGTCTTGTGAAGCCTCGTAGAACCTGAAGAACCCTCCAAAGTTCTGCTGCATAGCCACCCTCATGCTCTCTGTACGTCTGTTGCCTCCTCATTAATTCAAAAGAGAAATAGATAAGTCCACAACTCCCAAACGGCCACAAGAAAACAAAAATTTCAACAAAGGCGAGGAGCGGAGATTAAGATGAGTCAAGAGTGTTATCTTAGTCCAATTTAGGTTTTTCTTTTAGAAAATAGTTTTGGACACACTTAGGACACCACCATGCTAACTATGGCAAAGACCTATAGTTAGTATGCTCTGATACCACCATTGTCGAAACTTGAATTCTCCAATTCGATCCCACTGTGTTTTACCGCACTAGACCCTAGATCAATGCTAGTGCACACAACTCAACATTGGCAAGTATCACATCATACACAATGATAAGAATAATAAGACTCCATTTATTGATATAACTAAGTGTATGATCTTATGATCAACATACATTATTCAGCCACATAGGGCTAGACTAAAAATAAAACTAAAGCAAATGCAGCGGAAATAGCAAAAGACGTTGGTGACTCATCAGTACACTATAGACGACTGACAAGGCTTGGGCCTAGTGATTTGTGTCCACCTGGAACGCCTCCTCCATCAAGGGCGACGATTTCTCAACTGTTGATTTGTTGGTGTTGGCAAGGATGAGTACAAAATCACTCAACAAATTGTGCATAGAATGCCTCACTATCATAGCTATATGCAAGGCTTATTCCAAAGGAATGGCTAACATGGCTTATTTACAGTAAAGAGGCATTTATGAACAAATACAATACATAGATTGAAAAGCAGTAAAACAAATAATAGTAATAGATAGATTCAAAGTTTCTCAAGTAAACCAAGTTTCCAAGTCCTAAATCAAGTTCATCCTTTCACATGGCAACTTGCTATCCCATTCAGTTGTCCAATTAATTAACTAACCCTTGACTATAATTCCCGAGCTATGCTCAGTACCATGAGCACGGCTATCCGAATAGATTTACACTCTGTAGAGGTTATGCACATTACCCACATGATACAACCATGCACCATACGGGCGAATGATCATAACAAAGCCTTTACAATGCCCTGCCTTAACCCAGTATTACCCGCTAAGGTTTCAACACTGATGGGCTGAACTACCACAACAAGGCCCCCCTCTTGCACCATGTGAGTTCATCTGTGAACCCGGACTCACACCACCAAAGCAATACTAAAGCTAAGACAATGCAAATTAGTCAGCAAGACTGCCCCATAATAGACATGTGGTTGCATGATTGACTCAAGTCAAAGACTCGCAAGGTTAAGTTGTTAGGGTGATTAAAGCAAGATTTCCACATACCCTCAGCCCATCGGCCCCACGTTGGCACACTTGCCCCTTCCACTTGCTTCAATATAAGTGATTACCAACCAAGTTGATTACCAAGCACCACATGCTAACCACAAATCAACATCGTTGTGTGACCGCCTTGCCACAATAACTCAATCTCTTTGTGTGACCACACATGACACACAAGTTTATATCGTTTTTCCATAATCCATTAGTCATGTTTAATAATAGATGGTTCAAGTACATGTGATGACATGGCATGGCTAAGCAATCTAATCCAATCTAACCATCCCATGCTGGTTCTAGTATTAACCAACTATAGCGAACCAAACTAAGGTGACAAATAAATCATGGCATAAAATTGACAAGGTAGGTTATAGATCAAAAGGTACAATAGCTAAATCCCAATTTAGATTGAAAGAATTTATACACATAAAATAACATGCAATATCGTAAAACAAAATAGTAACTTTATAAACGTGGGTTCAACATGATCAAAGCACAACTTTCCTAGGCAAAGATCCTGGTCTTGATCTGGAAATTGCCAAATCTTCTTCCAATGCATCGCACAGTTCAACGTCTATGCGAATCGAGAGAGAAAAGCAAATAAATACCCAAAATAGAGAGCAAATAAACTCCATAAATAAAAAAAGCCACCATTAAAAAATAAAAAAAGCCACCATTAGATATATCTCAATTTTACAATTTTTTAGAAATTTGAATCACCTCAATCGGAGTTCGTATGTGGGAGAACGAGCTCTCGGAAGATTCAAAAATCATAAAAATCGGAAAATTAAGAAATTAATTAATATCCGAATTATTTTTATAAAATAAAATATGATTCATTGCGTCGTCATGGCGTCATGCTGACGTCAGCATCAGACCCAAGCCAACGAGGTGCTGACACGTGGCTTCGGCACTATGCTGTGGACTCAATGCACCGTACAGCCGGTTCACCATGGACCAGAGGCACTGTGCCATGGACTCGGTGCACCGTACGTCCGGTTCATTGTGGACCAGAGGCACTGTGCCATGGACCGGCTGATGCTAGTGCTGCCGTCATGCGACATGCGTCAGCTTTTGATTGGCTCGATCCGAATCACAATCTGGTTCGCTCGTTACTGATCTAATGGCTCACAACGCGATCGGGTTTAGCACTGTTCAGATCGGAACCAGTGGCCACAGATGTCGGCCACACGGCCAAGTGGCAGCCCTCCAATCCGATGCAACAGTCGACACTTACCAATTAACTTTACTGCTTCCCTAGCGACGTGGCTCAATCCTAGACGCTCTTCTTCGATCGGATGGCGAGGAACACCTGACGCTTGCGCTGCTTACCAATGTGACACAAGCTGATCCGATGTATTCATGGAAGATTGGACAACTAGTGATGCTTGCGCTCGCCGATGGTGGTGTGGCGGAGTGAAGTCACCGGACTCAGGGATGAAGACTTCGGACATGGCACTTTGGTGGTCTCCGGTGACCAAGGAATGGTGACGTGGGTACGGCTTGAAGTGGGGAACTTGGGTCTAGGGTCTTTGCGGCAGAAGGCGGTGAATCAGTGACGCGCTTGAACAAAAACCACAGCATGGCTCGTCTTCAAATTCGGCGAGGTCTTGCGCGAGTTCTGAGGCTTCTCGGGCAACAACGCTTTAGGGAACAAGTGCGGCAGGCACTGGTGAAACTCGGGATGGGGTCGGGGCCCTTAAATACCCGACGGTTGACACAGAAATCAGAACCCTAACGGCGTATGGTGGCGGTGACGTAATCATGATGGATTTCGAGTCCTTATCCAAGACGATGATTGAGCACCGTCGGTTCTTCGATCAACGGTCGAGATGCGGTGCAATCTTACCCATTCGCAATGGCCCAACGGTCCAGATCTAATACATGTTAAATGACTCGATCTAATCTCGACCGCTCAATTTTGATCCAACGGTCTGCGCCCTTCAGGGTTTCACTGCTGATCCCACTTGATCCGAACCATCATTGCGAGATCTCTGGTTCTTGACGGGATTCTAGAAGCTAGGCTCATAGCGACACCTTTAGGTCAAGCACAAGAATAGTGTTGGGCTTCGGCCCAACACTGCTGAAACCCTTTTCCCACATTTTTCTTATAAAATAAAATACAGAAAATTATTTTAATTTATTTGAGGCAATAAGAACATCAGGAAAAATCAAAGAAAAACCTCAAAAATACTTTGAGACATTTTGGACTCAAATAAAATATTTTTGGCTAAACTTTAATTAAATTTTATCTATATATAATTAGTTTTCAACAAAAGGTTAATATACTTAATTTAAAATAATTCAAATAAATTCCAAAAAAATCCAATAAGTCCAGAAAATCCACAAAATTAACAAATTGCAACAAACACTATTAACTAATACTGAATCATAAAATTTGGGATGTTACAAACCTCCCCCTTATAGAATCTCGACCCCGAGATTCATGGCTATTTGGGAACAGGTTTGGGAATTCTGCTTTCAGGTCTTCTTTGTGCTCCTAGGTTGCTTTGTTCTTTAAGTGATTGCTCCATTGAACTCTGCAAAAGTAGGCAGACTTGTTTTTAGTCCTGCGTTCCATTACATCTAGAATCCTGATCGGCTGCTCTTTGTAGGTCAGGTCTTCTTGCAACTCGATTGCTTCTAACGGCGTCTGCTCTGCTAGCACTCTAAGACATTTCATGAGCTGCGACACATGAAACATGTTGTGCACTCCTGCCAGCGACTGCAACAGCTTCAACTGATATGTAACCTCTCCTCGATGGCTCAGAATTTTGAACAGCCCGACGAATCATGGTGCAAGCTTTCCCTTGGCATGGAACCTCTTTACACCCTTAAGGGGAGTAACTCTGAGATACATAAAGTCATTGGACTCAAAGCTCAAATCACGGCGGTGATTGTCAGCATAGCTTTTCTGCCTTGACTGTGCTATTTTCAGCCTTTCTTTGATCATGGCCACCTGCTCTTCAGCTTCTTTTAGAACCTTAGGTCCAAAAACTAAGTGCTCCCCTGTTTCATTCCAATTCAACGGGGTAGACAGGCACACCATATAATGCCTCAAATGGTGACATTTGCAAGCTAGCCTGATAACTACTGTTATAACTAAATTCTACATATGGAAGGCACTTATCCCACGACTTAGCGTAAGTGTCGACGATCGGGATCGCCAACCGCAAGAAATGAGGTAGGGGTCTTGTGTGATATGGGACCCGAGCTGCGCTTCGCTCAAACGAAGGAACAGAACCGGTGTGTCAATGGTCGGAGCAAGACGTCAACGAGCATGAGACAGAGGTTTATACTGGTTCGAGCCCCTGTGAAGGTAATAGCTCTACTCCAGTTGCGTTGTGGCGGTGATTTTTGCTATATGGGTGTACAGAGACGTGTCTACAGCTCAAGTCAGTAATGACGATTCCTGGCTCGAGCTATGGCGTGTACTGTTGTGTGTCCTTCTATGTTGTGCATCTCTAGCCTTTATACCTCCCCCTCAGCGTAACCGATGGGAGAGAACTTCGGGTAGTGGCCTTAATGCGCATTGAGGACCATTTGTAACCGTCCCGGGCTTGCCGCGCACTCCTGCATTACTCCACGACGCCAGATCTTGGTAACTACCCAGTAAATGCGCGCGCCGGGATCCAAGGAAACAGTGCCCCGAGCAAAGATTAGCCCGAGCCCGAGGTCGTGCGCTCTCGAGGGCACAGGGGCCCAACCGAGCAAGGTCGTGGCCGGGGGCCCCCAAGCTAGGGGGCGCGCTGACCGTGCGCTGACCGGCCAAAGGGTTGTCCAGTCCCCGACAGTAAGGTAACGCACAAGCTCTCAACATATCCTCCAAAATCTGATTAACTCTCTCTGTCTGGCCATTTTTCTGCAGATGATATGCTGTGCTGAAATTTAAGCGAGTTCTCATTGCTTCATGTAGATTGTTCCAAAACCTGGAGGTAAATTGGGTACCTCGATCTAACATGATCTTCCTGGGAACACCATGTAAACACACAATTCTTGACATGTATAGCTTTGGCAAACGATCCCCTGAATAGGTTGGTTTCACTAGAATCAAGTGAGCAACTTTGGTCAATCGATCAATGATGACCCATATAGAATCATAGCCTCGCTGAGTCTTGGGCAAGCCGGTGATAAAATCCATTCCGATTTTCTCCCACTTCTATTCTGGAATCTTCAGTGGCTACAACAGACCAGCGGGCTTTTGGTGTATAGCTTTTACTCTCTGGCATACATCGCACAATGCAACATGCTCTGCTACTTCACACTTCATATTAGGCCACCAAAATCTCCCTTTAAGGTCTTGATACATCTTGGCACTCCCCAGATGAATAGAGCACTTGGAATCATGGGCTTCTTCCAGAATCAATTGCTTGAGCTCCTTCTTGTCTGGTACATAGATTCGACCTTTGAACCACAGGGTGCCTTGCTCATCCACAATGAAATCTTCTACTAAACCTTCCTCTTTCTTGGACTTGATCTTGCTAATTTTCTCGTCTTTATTCTGCCCATCTCTGATTTGATCCTCGAGGGTTGGCTTTACTTCCAAAGTGGCTACAAAACCTAGTGGCACAACTTCCAGTCTCAACTTCTAAAATTCTTCACACAACTCTGGTTGATCGCTTGCAACCATCATATTTATACTGTGGCTTTTGCGACTCAATGCATCGGCTACCACATTAGCTTTTCCCGGATGGTAGTGAATTCCGACATTATAATCCTTAATCAACTCCAGCCATGTTCTTTGCCTCATATTGATATCTGACTTGGTGAATATATATTTCAGGCTCTTATGGTCTGTATATATCTCGCACCTATTTCCAATGAGATAATGATACCATATTTTTAGAGCGTGCACTACGGCAGCTAATTCCAGATCGTGCGTCGGATAATTCTCCTCATGCGGCCTCAACTGCCTTGATGCATAGACCTCTACCTTGCCATTCTGCATTAACACACAACCGAGGCCCTGCCTTGAAGTGTCACATTATATGTCAAAATTGCTTTGCACGTCTGGCAATACCAATACATGTGCAGATGTTAACTACTTCTTTAGTTCCTGAAAACATTTCTCGCCCTCTGGAGTCCATGTAAACTTTTCTCCTTCTTCAACAATTGAGTGAGAGGTCTCACAATCGTCAAAAACCCTTCTATGAACCGACGGTAATATCCCGCCATTCCCAGAAAACTACGGACCTGGGTAACTATTTTCGGTTGCTCCTAGTGTAACACCACTTCCACTTTGCTTGGATCCACAGAGACTCCTTTAGCTATCATTACATGACCAAGGAATTCTACCTTTTCTTTCAAAAAAAATCACATTTGCTAAACTTAGCGTATAGCTGCTGCTCTCGTAACCTTTCCAAAACCAATCTCAGGTGTTCTGTGTGCTCTTCTCTTGTCTTGAAATACACAAGGATGTCGTCTATAAAGATAACCACAAACTTATCCAAATATTTTATGAATACCTTGTTCATCATGTTCATGAAGTATGCAGGAGCATTGGTTCGTCCAAAGGACATGACTGTAAGCTCATAGTGCCCATATCTGGTAGAAAATGCAGTTTTTGGAACATCTTCTGCTCGGATCTTCAGCTGATGATATCCTGAACGAATATCTATCTTGGAGAAAACTCCTGCTCCTCTCAACTGATCAGACAGATCATCAATCCTGGGCAAGGGGTACTTGTTCTTGATCGTCACTTCATTAAGTGCACAATAATTAATGTACATCCTCAAACTTCCATCCTTCTTCCTGACGAACAAAACTAGTGCTCCCCACGGGGAAAAACTTGGTCAAATGAAACCTTTCTCAAGCAATTCTTTGATCTGCTTCTTCATCTTGACTAGCTCATCGGTTGGCATCCGATGCGGTCTCTTTGCTCTTAGTGTTGTTCTAAGCACTAACTCAATGACGAACTCAATGTCCCGATCTGGCAGCATGCCTGATAAATCTTCAGGGAAAACTTTTGGAAAATCTCTGATAACTGGCACATCCTCTAGGTTAGCAATTTTTACGCTATTGACCATTAACTGTCCGTCGCGAACTGCAGTTGTATGAACCTCTACCTTCTTGCCACTAGGGCTTTCTAGAGATACCATCCTTTGACCACAGTCCAAAATAGCTTTGTGCTTGGACAGCCAATCCATTCCAAGGATGACATCCAAGGTTTGGGTATCTAACAGGATAAGATTTGCTAGGATCTCTATCCCATTCATTAGCAGCTTAACTCCCAAACACTCAAGGCTAGACCGAAGTTCTGATCCTAGGGCTTGAACGAAAAGCACACATTTAAGATTCTTAACAACAAATCCATTTTTCATTGCAAAACTCTAAGAAACAAATGAATACGAAGCTCCAGAATTGAATAAAATTATAGCAGGAACTGAGTTAACCAAGAACTTACCCAGTACGACGTCTGATTCCTCTTGGGCTTCATCTGCGGTGATGTGGTTGATTCTACCACGCAATATTGCTTGAGGGGACAGTCCTGCTTGTACTGGTACATAGTTTCCTCCTGTCACGGGTGCCTTGGCTGGAGTAGTGCCCAAGTTGAAGCGTATCGGAGTAATTCCTCCCTTCTTCGGACACTTGTTGGCATAGTGCCATGGCTCATTGCAGGAGTAGCATCGCTTAACCACGGACTGTTGACTCCCTACTGGTGCGTTGGCCCCTAGCCCAGGTGTTTGGAAATTTTGGTTAGTGGGGCGTGGTGCCGGAGTTGATGCCTTGCCTAACAATTACGACTAAATTCTGGCAAACTATTGGGGAGACATCCTAAATCTAAACTGATTTGGCTGCCCTGCTTCACTGGCCATCCTGGCTTTCGATCCTCACCTAACTCCTTGCACTTGTCCTCTAGGATTAAGGCCTTGTTGACCAATTCCTAGAAGTCTGGGAAATTGTGAATGATCAATCCCACTTGTAGTCTAGAGTTTAGACCTTTTAGGAAACGGGACTATCTGGCCTTGTTTGTAGCCACATCTTCAGAGGCATATCATGCCAACTGGGTGAACTTGTTCAGGTACTCTACCACTGACTGGCTTCCTTACTTTAGGGCCCTGAACTCTTTCTTCTTCAGGTCCATCATTCCTTCTGACACATGGTACTGGCGAAATGCAGTCGAGAACTCTTCCCATGTGATCTCTTGCGGGCCTTCATGTGCGGCACAGTAGATCTCCCACCACTATACGGCAGTTCCTTCCAGCTGATGAGAAGCATACAACACCTTCTCATTGCCCTCACACTGAGTGATATGCAACTTCCTCTCAATGGTTCTCAGCCAGTCATCAGCTTCCAAGGGATTGACATTGCCTGAGAATGTCAGTGGGCGGGTCCTCATGAAGTCTGACATCTTGGAGTAAGAACGTGGCCCATTGTTGCCATGCTGAGCATTGTTGTTGACTGCAGCTTGATTGGTCACACTCTGCATCTGCTGCATCATTGTTTGCATAAGCTCAGTCTATGTTGTTAGAAAAGCTCCTAAGTTCTGCATATCCACAAGCAGTGCTGGCTACAGTGGTACTTCGTCATTGGGGTTGCCACTTGGGCGCAAACCACTTCCTGAAGCTCCGCTGTTTCCGCGAGTGTTCACCATCTGCTGGTTGCTTCTTGGGTTAGGAAAGGTAGGAGTAGCATAGATAAGATGTAATAATTTGTAAGGTGAGGGAACAGGTTAAACCCAAACTTGAACAACTTTATTAAATATACTTGGTATGGTTGCTTACAAAAGCCTAAGGGCTATGCAACACATACTGCACACCTAGCAAACAATAAGAACCAAACTAAGCACACAACCTTAACGCTTATTACAATTGGTACGACTATCATATCGACGTGACTCAACACTTGAGTCTCAACTTAACCCTAAACTCTCACTCCTCCAGCCACCCTGGCAAAGGGTGATCCAGCGCATATACACCGGTGGGTGGGCTGGCGCTGGCACAAACTAGTCCAGGTGCCCTGCAGCTGGATGCTCCATCACCACTTACACCTCCTGTTCCTCTGGCTCGAACTCAACCTCCTCTCAGTCTTCCTCTTCCTCCTCAATGTCTGGCTGTGCTGGTGCAGCCTGGCCAACTCCTGGTAGTGCCTCTTTGAGCTCCATGACCTTCTCAGTGAAAGCCACCCAACTATCCTACATCTCCTCCTCTGTAACACTGAGGACCTCATACACCATCTTTAGCTCTTCAACGGTGTCTCTCGCGTGAGCGTCCTACATTGCTGCCAATTGTGCCAGGATTATAACTGTGGCATCCTCCTCTTCCTCAATCCTTTGCCTCCACAATGCTCGTCATGAAGGGTGAAGTCTGAACACAGTGTCATCGAGCTCGCGGGAGTAGTCCTGACAGATCCTCCTCAAGGCAAGTCGAAAAGCCTCCTGAATATTGATCTCAAAGGTAGGCCTCCTCATTGTGATGTTGAGTGGCTGACTTGCTTTTTCAGATTACCTAGCATAGATCAAGAGCCTGCAGATAACTCCTCTTGTAACTCCATTGATAATCTAGTTTCTGCCTCGGTACAATGGTCTTGTGAAGCCTCCCAGAACCTGAAGAACCCTCCAAAGTTCTGCTGCTAGCCACCCTCACACTCTCCGTACGTCTATTGCCTCCTCATCTATTCAAAAGAGAAATAGATAAGTCCACAACTCCCAAACGGCCATGAGAAAATAAAAATTTCAGCAAAGGCGAGGAGCGGAAACACCTAGGACACTCTCCGTACGTCTATTGCCTCCTCGTCTAATTTAGGTTTTTCTTTTAGAAAATAGTTTTGGACACACCTAGGACACCACCATGCTAACTAGGGCCAAGACCTACAGTCAGTATGCTCTCGTACCACCTCTGTTGGGACCCGAATTCACCAATTCAAACCCAGTGTGTTTTACCGTACTAGTCCCTAAATCAACGCTAGTGCACACAGCTCAATGTTGGCAAGTATCACTTCATACACAGCGATAAGAATAATAAGACTCCATTTCTTGATATAACTAAGTGTACAATCATATGATCAACTTACATTATTCAGCCACGTAGGGCTAGACTGAAAATAAAACTAAAGCAAATGCAGTGGAAATAGCAAAAGACATTGGTGACTCATCAGTACACCACAGGCGACTGACAATGCTTGGGCCTAGTGACTCATGCCCACCTAGAACCCCTCCTCCAGCAAGGGCAACAATTCCTCAACCGTTGATTTGTTGGTGATGGCAAAGATGACTACAAAAGCACTCAACAAGTTGTGCACAGAATGCATCTCTATCATGGCTATATGCAAGGCTTATTCCAAGGGAATGACTAACATGGCTTATTTGCAATAAAGTGGTATTTATGAACACATACAATACATAGATTGAAAAGTAGTAAAACAAATAACAATAATAGATAGATTCAATGTTTCTCAAGTAAACCAAGTTTCCAAATCCTAAATCAAGTTCATCCATTCACATGGCAACCCGCCATCCCATTCAGTTGTCCAATTGATTAACTAACCCTTGACTGTAATTCCCGAGCTATGCTCAGTACTGTGAGCATGGCTATCTAAATAGATTTACACTCTACAGAAGTTATGCATTTTACTCACATGATATAACCATGCACCTCACAAGCGAACGATTATAACAAAGCCTTTACAATGCCTTGCCTTAACCCATGTAGTGACCCGAATTCATCAATTCGGATCCACCGTGTATGCCGCACTATTCCCAGGATCAATGCTAGTGCACACGGCTTAACATCGGTAAGCATCACATCATACACAACGATAATAGCAATAAGACTTCATTTATTTAATATAACTAGTGTATGATCTTATGATCACTTACATTTATTCGGCCTCATAGGGCAAGACTAAAATAAATAAGACAAATGCAGCGGAAAATCGTAGAAGACGTAGCGACTCATCAGTACACCACAGGCGACTGACAAGGCTTGGCCTAGTGACTCGCGTCCACCAGCAAGTCCTCCTCAAGCACAGGCGATGACTCCTCCACTGTTGTTGGTTTGTAAGCAAGGGTGAGTGCACCAACACGTACTCAACAAGTTGTGCACAGAATGCAATTCTATTATAGCTATATGCAGGCTTATTCCAAAGGAAGGCTTATGGTTCATAAGCGATGGCGACATTTTCAAACATAAACAATATATAGATTGAAAAGACAGTAAAACAAATAATATCAAGTAAATAGATTCCATTGTTTCTCAAATCAAACCCAAGTTCTTCATCCTAAATCAAGTTCCATTATCCACATGGCATCCTGCCATCCCATCCAGTTGACAAGTTTTAATTAACTACCCTTGATTTGTAATTCCGAGCATTGCTCAATACCGTGAAACACGGCTATCCGAATAGATTGTACACTCTGCAGAGGTTATGCACTTTACCCACACGATATAACCATGCACCACACAAAGTAACGATTATAACAAAGCCTTTACAATGCATCCTCTTAACCCGGTGCTACCCGCTAAGGTTTCAACAACTGAAGACTACGCCGCACAACAGCCCCCTCTTGCGCCATGTGAGTTTCCCGTACACCCGACTCACACCACCAAGATAGCACTTAAGTTAAGCATTTGCAAATTAGTCACTAGGCTACCCCATAACAGACGTGTGGTGGTGCAAGTTTGACTTCAGTCAAAGGCTCGCAAGGTTAAGTCCTTAGGATTGATTAAAGCAAGACATACACATACCCTCGGCTCACTTGAGCCCACCTCGCACACCTGCCTTCCACTTGCTTCAATCTAAAGTGATTACCCTCCCAGTTGGTTACCAAGCACCACGTGCTCTTCACAAATCAACATTGTTGCGTGACTCCGCCGTCACAACAACTCAATCTCTTTGTGCGACCACACATGGCCCACAAGTTATCATCATTGTTCCATATTCTATTAGTCAAGATTATTAAGTAATATTCCATGAACATGTGATGACGTGGCATGGCTAAGCAATTCTATTCCGTTATAACCATCCATGTTGATTTTCTATTAACCAACTATAATTAACCAACCTAGGGTGACAAGTGGATCATGGCATACAATTTAACATGGTAGGGTGTAATTCAAGAGGGTATAATTTCTAAATCCCAATCTAGGTCAAAATCATTTGTACTCATGAAATAACAAGTTAATGCAATCTAATATATGGGTGCAACATGATCAAAGCACAACTTGCCTTCGTTAAGCTCCTGCTCCTGGTCTGTAAATAATTCCTGAGCTGAGAAATCCCCTTCCGAAGCTTCGCACAATTCAACGCACTACTACAGAAATGCTTTTCACAGGCGGGTGGTAACCCATCTTCTCAGGCGTTTTTGCTCCCTTTGTCTGCTGAAGTCTGTGGAAATCGCTAACTTTACCTGCACAGCGTTTCTCGAGCCGCTGTAAAATACATTTTCAGGATGGCGGCAAGAAACCGCTGTACAAATAAGCACTTGTGCGGCGGGTTCTTAAGCCGTCACTTTGTAAATGCATATGCACAAAGTGACGGCTTAAGAACCCGTTGCAAGAAGTGCTTATTTGTACAGTGGTTTCTTAAGCCGTCACTGCATAAATGTTGAGAATCTTTTTAGTAATGTTATGTTAATTATATTATAATATTAATAAATGCATACATTCTATCAATCACATCATTGTTCAAAGACAAATCCATACATAACAATGACAAGGTTATATATACAAAGCACATATAAATCATAATTGCATTATGTATATATATACACACAAGGTTATATATATACTCTCGATATTCTCCTTGTAAAACTCTCCAGTGCGGTATCTGCGCTATGTACTCTCGATATTCTCTATCTAATATAAATTACAGCCTCATTGTCTTTCAAAAAAATATATACACAAGGTTATTATATATACATCGGTGTTCACGGTCCGTTTATCCTCGTCTCCCAATTACAAAGTTTAGGATGCTTCGCCACTTCACCTTGAGTAAAAAAACTACCTCTCTCATGGATGACTTCACGACGAATGAACTGGCACATGTCCTTTTGCACATTGCAAAGGTCATCATTAGTGAGTGCCAAAGTGGTCTTTGCAATTTTCACCTGCGATAATAAAGTAGGCAATAAAGAGGTTAAACAATAGTGAAATCGAGAATCAGACAATAAATAATCTTGTATAGGCTTACGTCCTGGGGGTTGCTTCTGTACCTCCCGTTGATCCTGAGGAACTTGCAGACGTAGTATCCACAAAGAACACTTTGCTCGAGGTTGCTTGTGGCACTTCAAATCAAATAATAATGTATGGAATTAAATGCAGTTGGTAATACCCTTCCTTACTAGTGCAATTATGTTGAAACATTACAAGTGTCTTCTTACCCATGGGTGGACATAGCAAAGCATCTTATCGACCCTTCGCAGGATCATGTTGCCCCGCTTTTTGTTCGCGTAATTCTTGAAAGCCCAACTCGAATGTCAACAACAACAAGTAACTATCATATCATAAAACAAATTACGTTATGTTATGTATGTTTGTGTATATATATTTCTTACGCATTTAAGGCGGGTGAATTCATTGTAAGATTCGGTGGGGTCTTGGATGAGTCAAGGACCATATATCCGCTTTCTGCTTGGGGTACAACATGAAACAAATAAAGTGATCGCTTGCAGCAGCGTATATATGTAAGTTTCACGAGTGATTATGGTGCAAACTAAGCTTTTAGCAACGATTGACGAATGAGAAGATTACTTAAAATTGTAGGGAGCCATTATGACGTCCTTGTCTTGCATCTCGAACATTGCTTTTGATATGTATAGCCCCACCTGTACTTGGCGTTCTCGGGTCAGGGACTTTTGCTTTTCTTCTATCTCTGTTTCCATCATCCCCTTATTCTTCAACGCCTTTTCATTGAGTACAGCTCTTAAGCTCGGCTGGCTAATCCGTGAGGGGTCAAGGAACCCGACACGTTTTCCCATATTGCATTCTATACAGAAGACAATGGTCAATGCGCCAATTTATATGCTGAATGCTGGGAAACATGACATTTTGGCAAATATCAGATTTTGGCAAAATGCATCTTGTTCGACAATTTGGCGAAGTTAACTTTACTAAAAGGAAAAACCACACTAAAATCGGCCAACTTACGATTTCTTGAAAATTATATGGATTACGCCAATTTTTGAATGATCTAACAAGCCATTACTATAAAGAGGAACTCAACTTGGCACTCAAGCGCTATACATTTGGGGTTTTCTTTATTATGCTATCGTAATGCAATATAATGATATGTTGTCATAATTAGTTATATCGGCACTTGCTATGCAAGAGCCGATATAATTAACAATGTAAGGGTAGGTCAATGGCCAACTTACGGGCACCACACGCGATCATGTTGATGTCGAGTTTTCCAAAACGGAACATCTGTTGCAAGTCACCAAAATCGATCCGCACGTAGTGAGTATCCTCGTGTTTGTAGATATCCGGAGGGACGGCGGCTTGAATGCCCTTCACCCCAAGGCGAGATGCCCTCAAGTACCGATCATGGAATCTCTTCAACTCCCATGGTCCTTTGTTGATCTGCTCCATAGGGAGAAATGGCTTGCCATGCTCATAAGTCTCTAGTGAAGGCATAGTGCATGCAGAGTGGAGTTGGCACTCTGTTTGACTTGGTGGTACTCCGTTGATTGCAATCTACTTCTTTGTTTTCTTTGCAACCAAAGAACGGAGATCTGTATTGTGGTGAAAGGCGCCAAGGCGAGAAGATCTTGCGTTGTGGTGAAAGCGCCCGCCATGGAGAAGATCTTGCGTTGTGGTGAAGGCAGCGCACGCATGAGAAGATCTTGCGTTGTGGTGTAGGCAATTTTGGAAGAGGTAGGGCGTCTTGACTTCTCATGGCGTCTCGACCTCTCTTGTATCAATGCAATATCTTCCTTGGGCCATACAATAAATGACCCAACTGCATCTTGGATGGTCTCTACATCATCGAAGTCTTTGAATGGTAGCTTCCACAAGCCAAGGCACGGAACAAGCACGATGTCCACTTGCACCTTTGCGTGACCAATCGGACACGGGTTGGTTGTGTATCCACGTGCGGATATGCCATACCCTCGGCAAGCTCGGCGACCAAGCCCTCTTGCTCCGGATGTGCACAGAGCTTGCACTTGGTTGCCCCTGTGATATCATCCACAGGATATCGAGGTGTTGGGAGTGGCGCGGACCCGACGCTACTCCAGATGCGGGCCGGGCTCGGGTTGTCATCCGACCGAGCTTGTAACACCCTTTCTGCCTCCTTCTCTTCCCACAGTCTTAAAAACTCTTGTTGGGTCAGCGTCTTATTGTATCGACCATGGTCCTCTTATATCTTTGACGCGACTTGTATTGGTCTTGATATTCCGGAACCCATGCTTGAAGCCCACTCGACTTAGGCGCCACGAGTGCGACACAGGTGTTCCTTGGTTGCCAACGCCGTCGTTAGGTCGTCGTTCTCCTGTCTCGCACGAAAGATCCTCCGCTTGCTCGTGCGAGATCTTCAGCAGACTTGGCCGAACTTCGGGACCGCAGGTCCACCGTGCTTTTACCCTTCTTCTTCTTTGGGTTGGCGAGCTAGGACCCAATTACGCCTCGCTTGCTTGTAACGTCCCGAATTTGGCGAATTTAAATTTCTGGAGTTATTTAAATTTTTGTGAATTACTAAACCTTTATTTGCATTTAATTGCATTTAATTGAATTTCTCTGAATTTTTGGGGATTTATTGGATTTAATTATTATTTATTTTAACTATCCTTCTCTTGATTAATTAATATCAGAAAAGGTATTTATCAAAAATTAAAACTAATATTTTATTTAGGCTCAAAATGCTCTGAAATATTTTCTAGAATTTTTCTAGAATTTTTTCGGGTATTTTTAGTGTCCCAAATAATTGCTTCGAATTTCTGTAATTATTTTTATTGGAAAAATCGGAAAATCCCGTAGCTACAGTGTCGGGCCGAGCCCAACACTGTGCTCGCCCGAAAACCCTAATCGCCGCCCGCTCTCCACCGTCGGATCTCGATCGGACGGACGCGATTAAATACCGTTTCGCTGAAAGGAGGATTAATCTCCGCCGTTGGATCGCGATCGGATGGTCGATGTGACCAGACGACCTCGGGAGCGTGCGCACTGTGCACCGCCATCGCCGGTAGGGGGCCGAAGATCTTGTCAGAGATTTTGCGTGCTCTCCGAGGCTTGTCCGGGCAGATGAAGTACCCCGTTGCGTGCGTAACTTCCTTCCGCTCCATTTGCCCTCCTCTCGCGCTTTGCCGTCCTCTGTAGCCCTCTCGGGAGCTTCGCCGTAGTAGACACACTCTTCCCTTGGTTCATCACCGTTTTGCGCCGCCGTCGCCGTTCCCGTCGTCATCGGGGACCTCACCGAAGTTCCGTGACGAGCCGCGTCTTCGCGCCACCTCTTTCAGCAGGAGACGCGCAGCGCCGCCGATCGCATCGTCTTCCTCGGCTCCGGCGTCAGCGCGCCGCCTTCGTCGAACCCTCGCGACTCACTTCCACCGTTGGATTTGCATCGGACGCTCTCGGTAAAGCCCGCTTTCCGTTTTAAACTCAAATCGAATCGGGATTGGTGATTCTTGGCCGTTAGATCTTGATCGGAAGGTTCGGGTTAGGCCGCGTATGCTTAGAAACAGTAAACTCTCGGGGTAACGGTAGCCGTAGGATCTTCATCCAATGGTAGGCATGCGTCCACGTAGGCTTAGCAATTGTGAATCGCTTGGGTACCGGTGGCCGTTGGATCTCCATCCGACGGTGCACGTGTGTCCGCGTCGGTGCAGTAAATAGTGCATCGTAGCGTTAACCGGTGGCCGTTGGATCTCCATCCGACGGTGCACGTGTGTCCGTGTCGGTGCAGTAAATAGTGCATCGTAGCGTTAACCATAGCCGTAGGATCTTCATCCGATGGTAGGCGTGCGTCCACATATGCTCATGAATAGTGTTCCGCTCGGGTACCCGTGGTCATCGGATTATCATCCGACCGATCGCGTGCGTCCACGTCACCCCTGCCGATGGCACGTGATGAAGACCGCCCGATTGCAGATCGAGGGCCGTGGTCGCACCGCTGCGTGTCGATCGTTGAGTGGTCCAGTCTTCGCTTCACCGGGCCCACATGTCGATGGGAGCCCGGTGTCTTGGCGTCGGCATGGCGTCATCCGGCCCACTTGTCGCAACCGCGGCGACGTGGAGGCCTGGTGCCGACATGCGTGTCGCCGTGGAATTAATCCGGATTTTCGATAGGAAAATAAATGAAGTAATTCGGTTATTGTTTATTTGAATTTCAGCAAACTTAAAAATACTATAACTTTTGCATTTTAACTCGGAATTGAGTGATTCCAGTGCCCAAAATTTGTAAAAATGTGAACTATTTATTGGTGATTTTTATTTGATTTTAGTGAATTGTTTGCTGTCTATAATATATATTTATTGTGTGTTTGCTTGTACTGATTAGACTCAGTCGTAGGGTTTCGTCGAGGAGAATTTGAAGACCCGTCGCAGAACCTCGACCAGAACCAACTCCTCTTGAAGGCAAGTCATGCTTTGACCATGTTGCCCTAGATTTGAAAATATATTTTGATTCAATTTCGCATGCTATATTGATTAAAAATGATATTGCTTATTGTGGGAAATGTAGCTAAAATACCAATTGGATTATGCCACCTTGTTAATGTCGTATATGCTGAATACCTTGTCCACCCTAAGATGTTTAATATGTTGGATATTAATATGATGCCAACACGGAGGCTAGGCCGTGAGTAGTAGCTTAACACCTTATATGCGATGAATGAATTTCCATAGCAAATGAATATTGCCTAAACAATTATGGAGCGCATTTTGTAAAAGTGCGATGATGCCATATGATGGAATTAGAATAGTAGCTTGTGTGGTGCTATTCATGAAATAACGTGTGCATTGGCATGTGTTGCATAAATGCAAACCCTGGGTGGGAAAGGATTTGGACCGGGGCAAGTGGCAGGAAGGCTTTGTGCTTGGTGGGCCTGTGTGGCAACGGGTTGTATGAAAGAATGAATGGATGTGTGCCGAGAATTATGGTTGTCTTGCAGGGACAGATTAAGGACTTAACCTTGCGAGCCTTTGAGCTGAGTTAGTGTACAACCACTTGTCCTAATGGGGCGGACCTAGTTAAGTAGGTTTCTAACCTCTTTCCTTTGAAACCTCGGGGTGACAAAGCACACCAAAGCAAGCAGAGGGGAGCGTACTGTGCTACGGCTTGGTACCCATTCAGCGATACTTGCCTGTCTAAACTTGACTCTGTGTGAGGGAGTGTTAGAAGGAAATGTGGAGGGGTTCATCGGTCAAATGTTAGTCTCTGAAAGACTTTGTTGCAATCAATCACTGTGTGGTGGCGATCATATCCTGTGGGTAAAGTGTCTGACCTCTGCGAGTGTGTGTGTGTGAATCTATTGAATAGCCGTGTCCACGGCATTGGACATTTTCATTGATTACAAATCAAGGGTAGATTTCCAAAATAAAAATGTGGAATGGGTGGTACGTGTGCCAAAAAGGCATGTGTGAATGAAATTAGGGTGTGTGCCAAACCTCTTGGAAAAAGAATTGAAAATTAATTATTGATAATATTGGTTTTACCGCTTTTAATCTAATAGGATTACCTATTTAAAAGAAATCTTGCTTTATGCAAAATAACCAATTAAGCCTTTCCTTTGGAATAAGCCATGCATGTAGTAATAGAACCGCATTGTGCATGACTTGTTGAGTATGTTGTATACTCACCTTTGCATCGACAAAAACCTCAGAAGATGAAGCTGTGCGAGCTTGGGAGGAGGAATTCAACGAAGGCGGAGGAATAGGGGTTGAGCCGCTTTCAAGAGCTTTGTGGTTATGAAGGGTTCTTTGATTCGCTTTTACTTCCGCTGATAAACTTGAACTGATGATATTTATCGCCATGCGTGGCGAATTATTGTAAGGCGACCATAAGGTCATGTAACTCGATTATATTATGCTTGAAGTACTTTATTACTTATTCATTGTGTATGATTGTGGTACTTCAACTGTTTAGCTTTGTGTGTACCAGCGTGATCTGGTGATACGATATACCGAGTGCGAATCCGTGGAAATTCGGGCACGACGAGGATAATATCGAGCCATCTTGTTGTAGGACTTGACCCTTGATAGACTGGCCGTTCTTTAGGAACTTCAAAATTATTTTCTAAAAGAAAATTTTAACTTGAAAGAATGATATGTTCTTGACTTGTCTTATTCTTCTATTCTTTTCTCCTTGCTGAAAATTTCTATCTTTTCCCTTGTTATAAATGAAGATCTTATCTGAGTTGTTCCAAATAGTTATCGTTGTTTCACACTTAAGGAGAAAGCCTCGGGTGTCGTTGCCAATCTGAAGATCGTGAAGGCGTGAATTGTCGAACTCAAGAAAAGTGGATCGATGAAGTGTTCGGAAATTTGGAAGGACCAAAGCTTTTGTAGCCGCTGAGACTCATGTGTCGAGTCGCGTCTGTCTAAGATAGCGATGTTACCCTCTTAGACGGTAGATTATTGTGTGTTTAGGTTAATTTGGTTTTCTTGTTTGCTGAGTGTGCAGTTTGTGTTGCAGAGCTTTTAGGCTTGGATAAGCAACCATACCAAGTTAGTAATTGTTTGCTTAAGTTTTTTTTTAAGTTACACCTGTTTCCCCGCATAAGTTCCTATACTTGCCTATTCTTTTCCCCCTTATCTCTAAACCACCGAAGCAATCAGCAGATGGTGAACACTCGCAACAACGGAGCAGGAGGCAGTGGTTCGCGTCCCGGAGGCAGTCAAAACGGTACGCCCCCGCCGCAGGCAGCACCACCGGTGGATATGCAGAATCTAGGAGCATTTCTCGCAGCACAGACTCAATTAATGCAAACTATGATGGCCACAGTACAACAGATCAACCACCAGGCAGTCGCCAACAATCAGGCTGTGAACAATGGGCCACGTCCCTATTCAAGGTTGTCCGAGTTTATGAGGACACGACCGCCCACATTCTCGGGCAATGCCGATCCGTTAGAAGCGCATTTATTGGTTGAGAACCATCGAAAGGAAATTGCATATAACGCAAAGGAAGAAGCGAGAGGGTACTCTATGCCTCTCACCAACTTGAGGGAACAGCGGCCGAATGGTGGGAGAATTTCTGCGCATCGCAGGAGAACCCGCAAGAAATCACATGGGAAGAGTTCACCATGGCCTTTCGTCAATACCATGTGCGGAGGGTATCATGGGCCGAAAAAGGAGGAATTCGAGGCTGAAGCAAGGAGGCGACGGTGGTGATTATCTGAATAAATTCACTCGGCTTTAGCACGCTTCGCCCCGAAGACGTGGCGGCCCGACAAAGCAAGGCAATCTCGCTTTATGAAAGGACTCAACATCGGGTCTCTGGTGGGACTAATTACCCACACTTTCCGGTTCCAAGAATTGGTAAACAAAGGCGCTCATCTTTGGAAGACAAGCGCAAAGAACTTGGCGACAATCATAAGCGCCGCATGGCTCGGCGGGGAGGACGCCATGGCGGCAGAAAACAAGGATGATACCCAGCGATTCACGAGTTTCAGCCGGGAACATTGTCGACACCAACCCCAATGCCAAGACCAGTAGGACGGACCCTCGGACCCCGAACGAGAATATCAATCGAGCGGGGAAGTCGGCGGATGTCCGGGAGACGCCGCTACAATTGCAATGAGGCCGGACATTTAGCCAATATGTGTCCCAAGAAAGGAGGCGTGGCCTTGATGCGTTTTAACCTTGGGAACACGCCCGGCTAAGACCCCACCAAGGAGGAAGCCGAGGACACTGCTCAAGCCGGAGCTACACCACGAGCTTTCACGAGGCGAGAATCAACCATATCTCCGCAGAGGCGAAGTTCGAGGATGCAGCAGACGTCGTGATCGGTAAGTTCCTAGTCAACTCGATGGCACTCTGATATTATTCGATTCAGAGCTTCGCATTCGTTCGTTTCTCGAGATTTTCTTTGTGACAAATGATTTGGGCATGGTTAACCTTAAAAGTACACTCCTAGTTCAATCCTCGGATCGAAACTCCATTCCAAGGTCGGATGTTGCAGTTAAACTACTAATAAAAGGAGTAGAGTTCCTAGCGAACCTTATTATACTAGATACCCAAACCCTGGATGTTATCTTTGGGAATGGATTGGCTATCCAAACATAAGGCTGTATTAGATTGTGGACGAAGAGTCGTATCAGTTGAGAGCCTTGATGGCAGGAAAGTGGAATTTCAAGCTAAGGCAGTTCGAGGAGGATAGATGTTGGTAAACAATCTGAGACAACAAGATATCTGAGATGTACCAAAGGTCGATGAATACCGGATGTTTTCCCGAGGAATTACGGGAATGCCACAGAGCGAGACATAGAATTCAGTAATTGATTTAGTGCGTGAACCGCACCAATAGCGAAGAGACCGTGTCGGATGTCCACAGAAGAGCTAGTGGAGATGAAGAAGCGGTCGAGGAGTTGTTGGAAAAAGATTTATCGGACCAAGCTCGTCACCATGGGGAGCACGGTTCTATTGTTAAGAAGAAGGATGGAAGCTTACGGATGTGTATAGACTATCGCGCACTTAATGAAGTGACGATAAAGAATAAATATCCTTTACCCGGATAGATGATCTATTCGATCAACTAAGAGGAGCAGGAGTATTCTCCAAGATCGACCTTAGGTCCAGGATATCACCAGTTGAGAATCAAGACCGAGGACATACCCAAGACCGCATTTTCTTCAAGATATGGACATTATGAGTTCACGGTTATGTCATTTGGATTGACAAACACCCCAGCATACTTTATGAATTTAATGAATAAAGTATTTATGGAATATTTAGACAAATTTGTGGTCGTATTCATCGACGACATTCTGGTTTATTCAAAGACAGATGAAGAACACACCCGACATTTGAGATTAATCTTTGGAAAAGTTAAGAGAACAGCGATTGTATGCAAAGTTTAGTAAATGCGATTTACGGAAGAGTAAGGTAGATTTCTTAGGGCATGTCATGACCGCCAAAGGAATTGCAAAGGACCCAAGCAAGGTTGAGGCGGTGCTACATTGGGAGTCGCCGGAGACGGTTTCAAGTTCGGAGTTTTCTCGGAATGGCTGGTTATTACCGCCGATTTATAGAAGGATTTTCGACAATTGCTAGGCCAATTACGCAATTGCTAAAGAAAGAAAAGAAGTTTGTTTGGACACCCGATTGCGAAAAGAGTTTCTAAGAATTGAAGAAAAGACTGACATCAGCACCAGTGTTAGTGCAACCAGATGTGCATCAGAGTTTCGATATCTACTGTGATGCATCACGCCAAGGGCTTGGATGTGTATTGATGCAAAATGGAAAGGTAGTAGCCTACGCATCAAGGCAATTAAGGCCACACGAAGTCAATTACCCGACGCATGATCTAGAACTAGCAGCCGTGGTGCACGCATTGAAGATATGGCGCCACTATCTTATTGGCAATAGATGTGAGGTGTATACGGATCATAAGAGCCTTAAATACATTTTCACCCAATCTGACCTAAACATGAGGCAAAGAAGATGGTTGGAACTGATCAAGGATTACAACATGGGTATCCATTATCATCCCGGCAAGGCCAATGTAGTGGCCGATGCCTTGAGTCGGAAAGGCCATATCCCAAAAACAATAGTGGAAGAAAGCCAGGGAGAACTGTGCAAGGATCTTCAGAGATTGAAATTGGAAGTTGTTCCGAAGGGATTTGTAGCCGCTCTAGAAGTGAAGCCAATCTTGGAAGATCAGATTAGAGAAGGTCAGAAAAATGATGAGAAGATCAAGCGGATCAAGGCCAAGATGGAGGAAGGCCCAGCAAAGGAATTTAAGCTGGACGAACATGGTACGTTGTGGATGAAAGAGCGTATTTGCGTACCGAACGAAAAGGAGCTGAAGCAGTTAATACTGGAGGAAGCCCATGACTCCAAGTATTCGATTCACCCAGGAAGCGCAAAAATGTACCAAGATCTGAAAGAGAGATTCTGGTGGCCGAATATGAAAAGGGAAGTAGCTGAACATGTAGCGCTGTGTGATGTATGTCAGCGAGTCAAAGCCATGCATCAGAGACCAGCAGGATTGCTACAACCACTGAAAATACCAGAGTGGAAATGGGAAGAAATCGGAATGGATTTCATTATCGGATTGCCAAGGACGCAAGGAGGTTATGACTCCATATGGGTCATCGTGGATCGATTGACTAAGGTCGCGCATTTCATACCGGTAAAGACAACCTATTCAGGAGATAAGTTAGCCGAGCTATATATGGCAAGGATCGTTTGCTTGCATGGTGTGCCAAAGAAGATAGTATCGGACAGAGGAACCCAATTTACCTCAAGATTTTGGGATAAATTGCATACCGCAATGGGCACCCGTTTGAACTTCAGTACAGCTTATCACCCGCAGACAGATGGACAGACCGAAAGGGTCAACCAAATATTAGAAGATATGTTGAGAGCCTGTGCGTTAGCATATACATCAACTTGGGATAAATGTTTGCCATACGCAGAGTTTAGTTACAACAACAGCTATCAGGCAAGTCTTCAAATGTCGCCTTTTGAAGCATTGTATGGTCGACCCTGTAGGACGCCGTTAAATTGGAATGAAACCGGGGAGCGTCGCATCTTTGGGCCAGACATACTGCAAGAAGCCGAAGAGCAAATAGCACCGACGAGAAAGGTTAAAGATTGCGCATCAAGATGTAAGAGCTACTCATGAACAACCGCCAGAGAGATTTGAGCTTGAGCTCAAGATTATGTGTATCTCGAGTTCGCCTCTTAAGGAGTCGAGAGATTTCACAAGAAAGGGAAGCTTGCGCCAAGATATGTAGGGCCGTTCAAAATCATAAGCCAGTAAAGGTGAAGTCGCATACCAACTCGAGTTACCGCGGTCACTAGCGAGGAGTGCTAGCGTTTTTCATGTATCGCAACTTAAAAGTGTCTCCGAGTGCACGAAGAGCAGACATCACTAGAAGAAGTGGAACTACAGAAGACTTGACTTACAAGGAACAGCCGATAAAAATCACGGATCTGATGGATCGGAGAACACGGAACAAGACAACCCGTTTTCAGAGTTCGATGGAGCAATCACCACGAAAGTGAGGCCACACAGGAGCGAGAAGAAGATCTCGAGAAGGAATTCCCAAACCTATTCTCTAGTTAGCCTTCGAATCTCGGGGACGAGATTCTGTTAAGGGGGGTAGGTTTGTAACGTCCCGAAATTTGGCCGAATTTAAATTTCTGGAGTTATTTAAATTTTTGTGAATTACTAAACCTTTATTTGCATTTAATTGCATTTAATTGAATTTCTCTGAATTTTTGGGGATTTATTGGATTTAATTATTATTTATTTTAACTATCCTTCTCTTGATTAATTAATATCGAGAAAAGGTATTTATCAAAAATTAAAACTAATATTTTATTTAGGCTCAAAATGCTCAAATATTTTCTAGAATTTTTCTAGAATTTTTTGAATATTTTAGTGTCCCAAATAATTGATTCAATTTCTATAATTATTTTTATTAGAAAAATCGGAAAATCCGTAGCTCTGATGTCGGCCGAGCCCAACACCGTGCTCGCCGAAAAAACCCTAATCGCCGCTCTCTCCACCGTCGGATCTCGATCGGACGGGCGCGATCATCTGGTTTATTTGAAAGGAGGATTAATCTCCGCCGTTGGATCGCGATCGGACGGTCGATGTGACCGGACGACCTCGGGAGCGTGCGCACTGTGCACCGCCGTCGCCGGTAGGGGGCCGAAGATCTTGTCAGAGATTTTGCGCGCTCTCCGAGGCTTGTCCGGGCAGATGAAGTACCCCGTTGCGTGCGTAACTTCCTTCCGCTCCATTTGCCACTCCTCTCGCGCCTTGCCGTCCTCTGTAGCCCTCTCGGGAGCTCGCCGTAGTAGACACACTCTTCCCCTCGGTTCATCACCGTTTTGCGCCGCCGTCCGCCGTTCCCCATCGTCATCAGGGACCTCACCGAGTTCCCCGTGACGAGCCGCGTCTTCTGCGCCACCTCTTTCAACCGGAGACGCACGGAAGCGCCATCGACCGCATCGTCTTCCTCAGCTCCGACGTCAAGCGCCGCCGCCCCTTCGTCGAACCCTCGCGACTCACTTCCACCGTTGGATTTGCATCGGACGCTCTCGGTAAAGCCACGTTTTCCCGTTTTTAAACTCAAATCGAATCGGGATTGGTGATTCTTGGCCGTTAGATCTTGATCGGAAGGTTCGGGTTAGGCCGCGTATGCTTAGAAACAGTAAACTCTCGGGGTAACGGTAGCCGTAGGATCTTCATCCAATGGTAGGCATGCGTCCACGTAGGCTTAGCAATTGTGAATCGCTTGGGTACCGGTGGCCGTTGGATCTCCATCCGACGGTGCACGTGTGTCCTCGTCGGTGCAGTAAATAGTGCATCGTAGCGTTAACCGGTGGCCGTTGGATCTCCATCCGACGGTGCACGTGTGTCCGCGTCGGTGCAGTAAATAGTGCATCGTAGCGTTAACCATAGCCGTAGGATCTTCATCCGATGGTAGGCGTGCGTCCACATATGCTCATGAATAGTGTTCCGCTCGGGTACCCGTGGTCGTCGGATTATCATCAAAGCGGATCGCGTCGTCCACGTCACCCTGCCGATGGCACGTGATGAAGACCGCCCGATTGCAGATCGAGGGCCGTGGTCGCGCCGCTGCGTGTCGATCGTTGAGTGGTCAGTCATCGTTCACCGGGCCCACATGTCGATTAGAGCCCGGTCTTGCCGTCGACAAGATGCGTCATCCGCCCACTTGTCGATGATCGAAGCGGCGTGGAGGCCCTGGTGCCGACATCGTGTCGCCGATGGAATTAATCCGGATTTTCAGTAGGAAAATAAATGAAGTAATTCGGTTATTGTTTATTTGAATTTCACAAACTTAAAAATACTATAACTTTTGCATTTTAACTCGAATTGAGTGATTCTAGTTCCCAAAATTTGTAAAAATGTGAACTATTTATTGGTGATTTTTATTTGATTTTAGTGAATTGTTTGCTGTCTATAATATATATTTATTGTATGTTTGCTTGTCTGGAATTAGACTCAGAAGTCGCCGGGTTTCGTCGAGGAGAATTTGAAGACCGTCGCAGAACCTCGACGAGAACCAACTCCTCTTGAAGGCAAGTCATGCTTTGACCATGTTGCCCTAGATTTGAAAATATATTTTGATTCAATTTACGATGCTATATTGATTAAAAATGATATTGCTTATTGTGGGAAATGTAGCTAAAATACCAATTGGATTATGCCACCTTGTTAATGTAGTATATGCTGAATACCTTGTCCACCCTAAGATGTTTAATATGTTGGATATTAATATGATGCCAACACGGGAGGCTAGGCCGTGAGTAGTAGCTTAACACGCTTATATGCGATGAATGAATTTCCATAGCAAATGAATATTGCCTAAACAATTATGGAGCGATTTTGTAAAAGTGCGATGATGCCATATGATGGAATTAGAATAGTAGCACTGTGTGGTGCTATTCATGAAATAACGTGTGCATTGGCATGTGTTGCATAAATGCAAACCACAGGTGGGAAAGGATTTGGACCGGGGCAAGTGGCGGAAGGCTTTGTGCTGGTGGGCACTGTGTGGCAACGGGTTGTATGAAAGAATGAATGGTCAGGTGCCGAGAATTATGGTTGTCTTGCCCAGATGCTTAAGGACTTAACCTTGCGAGCCTTTGAGTGAGTTAAAGTGTGCAACCACTTGTCCCAGATGGGGCGGACCTAGTTAAGTAGGTTTCTAACCTCTTTCCTTTGAAACCTCGGGGTGACAAAGCACACTAGTGCAAGCTGTAGAGGAAGCGTACTGCTACGGCTTGGTACCCATTCAGCGATACTTGCCTGTCTAAACTTGACTCGTGTGAGGGAGTGTTAGAAGGAAATGTGAGGGGTTCATCGGTCAAATGTTAGTCTCTGAAAGACTTTGTTGCAATCAATCACTGTGTGGTGGCGATGTATCTGTGGGTAAAGTGTCTGACCTCTGCAGAGTGTGTGTGTGTGAATCTATTGAATAGCCGTGTCCACGGCATTGGACATTGCTTTCGGTGATTACTGATCAAGGGTAGATTTCCAAAATAAAAATGTGGAATGGGTGGTCGTGTGCCAAAAAGTCATGTGAATGAAATTAGGGTCATGTGCCAAACCTCTTGGAAAAAATTGAAAATTAATTATTGATAATATTGGTTTTACGCTTTTAATCTAATAGGATTACCTATTTAAAAGAAATACTACTTTATGCAAAATAACCAATTAAGCCTTTCCTTTGGAACAAGCCATGCATGTAGTAATAGAACCGCATTGTGCATGACTTGTTGAGTATGTTGTATACTCACCCTTGCATCGACAAAAACCTCGGAAGATGAAGTGTGCGGCTTGGGAGGAGGAATTCAACGAAGGCGGGAGGAATAGGGGTTGAGCCGCACTCGATGCTTTGTGGTTATGAAGGGTTCTTTGATTCGCTTTTACTTCGATAAACTTGAGCGATGATATTTATCGCCTGCGTGTGAATTATTGTAAGGCGACCATAAGGTCATGTAACTCGATTATATTATGCTTGAAGTACTTTATTACTTATTCATTGTGTATGATTGTGGTACTTCAACTGTTTAGCTTTGTGTGTACCAGTGATCTGGGTGATGCGATATACCTGAGTGCGAATCCGTGGAAATTGAGGCACGACATTGCTGACTTCGTCAATGGGTTCTCTATCCCAAAGGCTTCCTCTTCTTCTTTACTCCTCCACTCAACAATCTTAGGGGCATACCCACATGCCCGGTGATGGGGGTACTTGTTCTTCTTCTTGAGGGCCTTTGTACACCTCGCTCAATGCTACGGCTTAAGCTTGTGGTCTTCTGCGGGACAAACTCCGCCCATTCACCCACGGCATTCTTCACAAAGTGCTTGTTCAGCTCATACCTCCAGTTCCGGAAGCTCTTCCCCATCACATCCAAGGCATTCTTCTTAGCGATGGCCTCATACTCAGGGGAACCTTATGATTTTCTGCAGCTCGGTCCACGAGTGCGCCTTTGTCGCGTCGGCCACCTTTGTCCGATTATCAATCGTGATGGAGACATTGTCCTTGACAAGACAACCGACTATTTGAACTTGGAAAGTGCCTCACGAGGTGCTAGGGGCTCTCCTAAAGGACCGACCTCCGTGATATACCAAGTCCCTGCCGGTAACTTGTTCCTACTTCGTTCCCCCCGTTTTCGTTTATGCGAGGTCGTGGTTGTTGCAGCAGATGAATCCACGGGAACATGCCCGGAGGTATCTTCAATTACCTCTTGAACTACAGCTAGTCGGCGTGATCGCCTTTCCGCCTCTTCATAGAAATAAACACGAGAATCATAAACATAAGGAAATGCAATTATGTCCACGCCAAGCTACAAATAAAACAAGCTCACTCTTCTTAATACCTCTTCATTGGGATCGTAGTCAGAGTCGATTTCCCCACATCGCCGTTCTGGTCGTGGGCATGGAACTGGGCTAGGGCTCTTGTACGATGACGAGGAACCATCGCTGCCCAAGGAAAACGATGGGCTCGGTGTTCTTTCCGGCGTGGCTGCATCATCCTTCTCGCCCAAGTCTTGCTGCCTTCCGGCATCGCCCTCCTCTTGCAGCGGCGTATTACCACCGAGCTCTCCAAGCAGGCTCCTCTTACGCACCTTCTTGGCGGGCAATTCTTTATCTCCCATCTTACTACAAAACAGATTGCAATGAAGATCCAAAAGCTCACAAGTGCAGATGAAGTTTCCTGTTCAATCTGAAGGCTGATATTGGAAGTAGTAATTACCTTAGCTGATATTGGATCAACTTCAGAAGCAGATGCAAGGTAACTCTGCGAAAATAGATCAAATCATGGAGATGCTTAAGACCATAGTTGATAAATCTGGTCATGGGGAAGTTCCGAGTAATGAAGGAAATCTGGAAGGAGGAAGAGAGCAACTAGCACAGGCTAATATGAGAAGGGCCAGTTCAGCAGTGAATATGTTTGAGACCCTAGGTAGTGGACAATCTTATGCCTCTAACCATTTTACTCAAGAACTACCTCAGATTCCTTTTAGCATTTATGGCTGCTACTACTTTCCCTATGATGAGACAAATGCCATTACAAAATCTGAAGCAACAAGTAGAACTTACGGTGTTAGTGTGTATCCACCCACATTAGCTACTGGAGCATTTGCACCTCAGTTTATTACTTCCACTCCTCCTTATGTACCAGCTTATAGGCCTCAAAACAACCCTTTCAGTTCGTAAATATATATTTGTATAACAGGCAAGGTCCTGATTATAACTGGGGTTATCAATGGCCTAGAGCAATGGAAGGAATGATGGCTGCTGGAGATGACAGGGCTCATTACAGCAGGAACTTTAGCAAAGGTCCTAAAGTGGAGTTTCCAAAATTCGATGGAAATCATCGATGCATGGATCGAAAAAGCGGAAAAATGCTTTGACTTAGGAAGGACTCGAGAAAGAAGCGTAGCTATTCTTTGAGGTTTATTTTACCTGGCGAAGCGAACCAATGGATTAGCGATAATAGAATTGATACTAGTACCCTTTCTTGGCCTCAATTACGCCACATGAGCTTCTGAGAGTATTACTTGGACCACTTCATATCGGCGAAGAATTATATCGGTACCCTTGAAGTCCCTTAATCCTAGAACATTGGTGGAAGCTTATGCACATGCTAGGAATTGGGAGAGTTGAATCGAATCAAAGGCGGGATGGTTTTATTTCAATGTCGAATGGTATGAAGATCCAAAGGCTCACAAGTGAAGAAAGACTTGAGTCGCAAGTTCATATTCTCGCTTATCAATCTATATTCCGTTTTCTCTTGCGTTGCTATGTTTTTCGTCTTGTTCCTTGTTGTTTTCTTGATTCTTGAATCGAAAAGTAAGTCGGATTACCACAGGCGGCGTCGGTGGGCGTCCGCGTCGGCGAGTGAGCTTGGCGATTAGCGGCCGGCGGAAAGTTCGTCGGAGGAGCGAGGCCACGGAGAGGTCACCGGCGAGGCGGCGTGGGCGAAAGAGGCGGCAATGCGGCGACGGTAATCGGAGGAGCGAGCGCGCCGAGCAGTTATCGCGAGCACGAGCCCGAGGATGTCACCGAGGGCGGGCGTGGGCGTCGGCAAATTTGGCTTTGGCGCTTTGGGCCAGAGAGCACTCGATCTCCGCCTAGAGATTTTAGGGTTAAAATTTCCACAGGCGGTCCACAAGGTTTCCTGGCGGTTCCAACGATTTCTCTACACGGCGTTGTACATCGGTAGGGCGATTCCACATCTGGATGGTCCGTCCATAGTTCGGGAGAGATTTGGTTATTTGGCACTTTAAACATGTCGCCATAAAATTGCCACTTGGACCTACATAACATTGACTCATACGGTCCCATATTCTATTGGCTCAAGTGTACAGGACCATTGTTCGGCAAAAAGCCTTGAAATACAACCTCTCCCAATAGTACAAAGAGGATGATCCTGTCTAGTTAAATTTGACTTCCAGCAGTTTGGGGAGACGGCGAATTGAGGGGAGAATTCGAGTGTTATTTTCTGAAATTTCAATTCTATTAACATTTTCAAAACAGATACATTAAGTTATGTAACACACAAAATGTACATCAAAAGGCGCCACTAGTACATCATAATTATCGCCAACTAGATACCTATATAAGCTACTCTATCTACATCCGAAATAAATGCGTAAATAAATCGTCTTCGTCCGACGAGAGCTTGGCGTTCTTGGGAGGAGGAGGTGTCCAGCGGTACATGCGAGGATGTAGTCGTCGGCGTCCTCCTCGCTTCTTGCCGTAAATCGTCGCTCCCGCCGCCCATTTCGCTCCTCCTCCTCCTCCTCCTCCTCCTCCTCCCCTCGGCCGGCCTCTCCTCGAGTCGCCGCCGCCGCCGCTGCCGCCCGGCTGCCGTGATGGCCTCCTCCACCGCTGCGGCTCCTCCTCCTCCTCCTCTGCCCGTCTTGGGGACCCGATTCCTGACGCCGACAATCTAATCCGACGGCGACGGCGACGAGTCGCGCCGCTTCCGGCGGACTCGTCTGAGCCGACATTAGTGGAGGAGGATGAGGACGATAAGGCGAACATTGCCGAGGAGGAGGAATGGATTGGGGAATTTGGGAAGTTGTGAACACGAATGGTAGTGCTTCCCGGCGGTTAATATAAACAGCGGAAGGCGAAGGGGCGCTCGCGCATCCTTCGCCTACCAGATAGTCCGTGAGTAGAAAAGCAAGTCTGAGGATTATCTGTCTATGTAAATATGTGCACATCGGATCCTCCTTTCTGCGTAGAACTTTGGCGTCATCTCATGTAGAACAACTAAGAAAGGAAGATCCGTGTGGGTTAATATGTTTCTGGGACCATCGGATGATGAAATTTGGAGGTGATGTCATTGGCGAGGCTCGTGGAGTCATGATATTGAAATGGTCTACTCTCGTCACCATCGGACCCATGGGCTAAGCGGTGATGTCGTAGGAAGCGAGCTATGGGTCATGGGCTTGGGGTCTCAGGAGTTGTCTCGCCGCACTAACGGGGTTCCTGTTAGTGCGGCGAAGCTTCGACGAGTTCGCTCTCATCATGACTACATAAGCGAGGTGATCCGGCTCGGCTCGATCTTTGGGCATTCCCGGCCGAAAACGTCTGACCACGTAGTCTTTGAGTTGATTTTAGTGGTGTTAGCTCTGTCGGATCTTCATGTAGAGGCGAGTTATCTGAATGTTGCGCCACTCGTAGTTGTTCCTTTCGGTTATGTCGATAGATAGCAGCCTTATTCTCTGTGATCGTAGCAATCGCAGTGAAAGTGATTGGCGGGAGACCAAAGCTCTACACTGTTGTCTTGCTAGGTGCTCTCCTCAAGCACGGGGCCGATTACCTGAGCCGGACGATCCGGCCAAGGTTAGGATAACTCACCGACCATCCCTATCTGCGTACAACTTCGTAGTGGGCTACAGCGAACTACAAATCGGGATGATCCGGTATGTGTAAATATATGTATCTGGACCATCCTAGAAAAACCTTGAAGTTATCTTGCGTGCCCGAACTCCTGGCGAAAAGAGTGCAGCGTAAAATGGCCATACCGTTAAGTCTTGATTTAGTATTGAAGTAATTAATCACCCGCCGCGGTCCTAAATGTTCACATCGTTACGAGGCGCTACATTTCACATGGATCGTCGATTACACGAAAGGAACAACTACGAGTGGCGCAACATTCAAATAACTTCGCCCTTACATGAAGATCCGGCGAGGAGCTAACACCACTAAAATCAACTCGGCACTCGTGTAAAATGCGTTCTCGGTGGGAATGCCCAAAGATCGGGCCGGAGCTGGATCGACCTCGCTCTCACTGTGATCGCGGCGAGGCTCGTGGAGGTCATGATATTGAAATAGTCTACTCTCGTCACCATCGGACCCGATGTGCTAGCGGTGATGTCGTAGGAAGCGAGCTATGGGTCATGGGCTTAGGGGTCTCGAGTTGTCTCCGCCGCACTAACGAGGAACCCTCGGACCTGTGAGTGCACCCGATCCATTTCAATATCATGACTTCCACGACCTCGGCATTCCCAACCGAGAACGTATGGCCACGTTGATTTTAGTGGTGTTAGCTCTGCCGGATCTTCATGTAGGGGCGAGTTATCTCAATGTTGCGCCACTTAGTTGTTCCTTTCTAATCGATGAGATACCTTATTCTCTGTGATCGTAGCAATCGCGATAGAAAGTGATTGGTAGGAGACCAAAGCTCTACACTGTTGTCTTGCTAGGTGCTCTCCTCAAGCAGGGGCCGATTACCTGAGCCGGACGATCCGGCCAAGGTTAGGATAACTCACCGACCATCCCTATCGTACAACTTCGTAGTGGGCTACAGCGGAACTACAAATCGGGATGATCCGGTATGTGTAAATATATGTATCTGGGACCATCCTCTGGAAAAAAGCCTTGAAGTTATCTTGCGTGCGAACTCCTGGCGAAAGAGTGCAGCGTAAAATGGCCATACCGTTGATCTTGATTTAGTATTGAAGTAATTAATCACCCTACGGTCCTAAATGTTCACATCGTTCGCGGGGGCACTACATTTCACATGGATCGATCGATTACACGAAAGGAACAACTCTGAGTGGCGCAACATTGGATAACTTCGCCCTTACAAGAAGATCCGGCGGGAGCTAACACCACTAAAATCAACTCGGCACTCGTGTAAAATGCGTTCTCGGTGGGAATGCCCAAAGATCGGGCGGAGCTAGATCGACCTCGCGCTCTGCTTGAGTCGCCCGGCGAGCTCGTGGAGGTCATGATATTGAAATGGTCTACTCTCGTCACCATCGGACCGATGGGCTAAGCGGTGATGTCGTAAAGCGAGCTATGGTGTGCGTGGGCTTGGGGTCTCGGGAGTTGTCTCGCCGCACTAACGAGAACCCTCGGACCTGTTAGTGCGTGCGGCTGATCAGAGACTCTTATGCGAATGTTGAGTCGACCTGTTGATCTTCTCTGTGACCTTATTCTCTGTCTGAATGAATGAGAAGTGATTGGTAGGAGACCAAAGCTCTACACTGTTGTCTTGCTAGGTGCTCTCCTCAAGCAGGGGCCGATTACAGAGCCAGGACGATCCGGCCAAGGTTAGGATAACTCACGGACCATCCCTATCGTACAACTTCGCCGTGGGCTACAGCGAACTACAAATCTGGATGATCCGTATGTGTAAATATATGTATCTGGGACCATCCTACCGAAAAAGCTTTGATCTGATTGTCATGAAAGAGTACAAAGTTAAATAAAATTGTCATGAAATGCATCGTTCCAATATAGGCTAACACGGTGAAATCAAAATCGACATATCAAGCAAGTTAGAGTGCATAACAACCGAAAAGACAAGTGGCGCATTAAGCAAGAACTACTCGTCCGTGCTTGGACTACTACCAAAAGATCGGAGCAGGTGGAGTCTTCCTATCGACCTCGCGCTCAACACCGTCGGCGTCGGGCTCGTCGAGGTTCTCCTCTGGGACTTTGTAGCTTTAGTCTCCTCATGAGGGCTGTGAACTGTTGGTGAAGGGGTGAACAATCGCAGTCGCCAAGCAAGAAGTCGATGGGCCTATCTGTGCCTTGTCGAGGTTGGTCGGATCCACAACACCCATATCGGCAATATTCTCTGTGATTTGAGCAATCACAACAATGTGTGTTGAGTCAGGAGGCGATGTTACTGTACATGTTGGCGCGATGTTATCCTCATCGAGGGCCTCGGGGCATGTAGGTGAACTCACGGAGCACACTCGGAGGCAATGGTGGATCGTCGTCAACTTGAGCGATCGGCACCGCTTCGATAGGTCGCGAGAACTCAGCGATACTATACTCGAGCAGCCATCTCGTCGGTCATGTCGGCATGCAGGACGTATGTTGATCTCGGTCGAGCACGCAGGCGAGCATGACCGATGTGGGTGCATCGCTAAAGTAGGTGGAGTAGTGGACAGCGGGCGGATGCCTTATCATCGGTGATGCGGAGAACATCCTGTCAAGACCGTAGGAGTTGGTGGGAGCGTGGACACGGGGTGGGCGAAGCCCCCAGCGAAGCAAGTGGGGCAGCAATGCGGTGGCGGGAGGTGGGCCGAGGTGGCGGCGGTCTGTGCAAGACCAACTGCATTGTACAACTGACCAAAGCAGCCTGAGAAGAAAGTGAACATCTGAGCCATTTGCATCGGACCGTGTACCAAAGCTGCCTGGGTCATCTGCTGATGCAACCTCATCTCCTCTAGTAATTGGAGTGCTGTCTCCATTTGTTGGGCAATTGAAGGCTGCTGAGACTTACGCAACTCAACAATCGAAGCAAATCGTGAGTAAGCTCGGTGGGCTGAGAAGCAGAAGGCAGTCACCGGTGTCACGTCGGGAGCTGGCAGCGGTGCAGTGAGTCGTCTCGGTCCTCGGTCTGAGCTGATCCACCCTCGTGGTCGTGGGCTCGTCTTCTTTGGAAAGTACTCGAGGTCTTCCTCCTCATCGTCGTCGTCATCGATCAATATCAATGATCGCGCCAACCCGGCATGCTCCTCGGCCTCTGCTAGTGCTGGTCCTCCCCTTGGCGGTCTCTCTCGGTTCCTCGGTCTCTGCTCTGAGCCCTCCTCATGGAGCGTTGTCCTCTGCGTCTGTCGTCAAGAGATGGAGGCATGTCTTGTGAAGACGAACTTCGCCCTTCGGTACTCCTCACGATGCTCGTTGCGGAGGCGAAGGTCTGCATATGTAAGAAATTATATGCGCAAATGGTTGTTGTCAGCCAAACTCGTAGCATCTGCAATAGCATCTTCAATCTCACGGATGATAAAGTCGAGAATGTCGAGCGGCTCGTGAGATAGGATCGAATAAAGTAACCCTCTTTGCAAACTAGTGATCGTCTCGGCATTCCCAATCCTCGACATGATGACTTCCTCAAAGCCATGTGGACCGCCTTTGCCTCGAGGTGAGGCGGTGCGGATGGCGAAGGGATCAACGAGGAGCATTGCTGGAGCGAGCGAATCTGGTCATCTATCGGGAAACACCCTCCGGCCTTAGCACGACGAGGCAGTGTGCTTTGTCTGCGTACACCACCTGATGCAAAGTTAGGGCTCCTCCTCAAAACCAAACAACTCAAGCAAAGTGCGCTGTACACCCTCTGGGGTTCTCCGTCGTGCATGAATTGAATGTATCTGTGCTCTGGGTCGATCCAAACTGTAGCGTAGAAGTCTCTGACCCACTTTTCCACTACCGTGTCGAACTCTGTCAACAGCCTGGTAAGACCTTCGAAATGGTCGAAGTGTCTCTGAACGTCCACCCACCATGACCCTCTGCAAAAGCTGAAGTTGGCGTCTGTGCATGCTCAAGCTGGACCCCGAACTCTCTGTGCGTAACAAAAGCTCTGTTGAAGAACCGTCCGAACCTCCTATTAACTCCAAATTCTCGGCTTGCGGAAGCAGGACATTGATATCGAGAAAGCGAAGGGTCTTTACCCTCAGGGATGAGAGGTTCGAAGGTCTCTAAGTCTTATCTCGAGGTCGAGGATGTGGCACATGGTACTCCTCGTCCTCTTCCTTTTCATCGCCGATCTCCTCGATCTTGCGAACTATGTTGGGGCGAGCACGCACACAGGAAGATGTCGAACCACCACGAGTGCGCCTTGCAGCTAGAACGACGAGGAGGTGCCACACCACTCTGTGAATTGAGTTCCCCCCTCCTCTCGACCCCTCTGCTCTGACTCTGTGTGTCTCTAATCGCAATTGGCGGCCACGCCCGCATGCTGAGCCAAGTTCGCATCTGCAGCCATCTCGGCCGCTCTGCGCATACAGTAACTTGGACTTCTTAGCCTTCTCATTTCGCGCAACAACTTCTTTTCCTTCCTTTTTCCTACCATCGCAAGTTGCGGTTGAATGTCAAGAACTTGCACCGTATTCATATGCATTTGAATGGAGTCCAAAAAACCAGAGGATGTGGATCTCACCGCTTACAAAGTGAAGGAGAGTGGATTACTTGACCGCGGGCTCGGTTGTCGGCGGCGACAAAGCGAATGCGCGAACAGGCGTGGCGGCGCCGAGCGAATGGCGGCGGCGCCGAGGCGGAGTGGAGGATTGGAGTCTGGCATCGGAAGGCGCGAAGCGAGCTGCGGCGCAAACGGCGTGGAGAGGAGTAGTTAGGTGCGGTCGATATATAGGGTCCTGAGCGGTCCTCTGAATGTCTGGCGTGTTTTGGATAAGGTTAAGATCATTACACGGATGATCCGTTATAGGAAACATCACTGACGGATCGATGCCTCTGTTCGACTTCGGTGGCGGGATGGTCCGACTTCTTGAGAAAAAAGAATCGGATCATCTTGTCTAGCGGTGTGCGGCACTAGCGAGTCACGATAACGATGAGGCGGACAATACGAAGACCGGACGATCCGTATAGGAAAAGATAAAGACGCTCTCGAATGCGGACGGAGGCCTCGAAGCTAAGATTCACATACCGAGCGTTCGTTAAGTTGAAAACAACCGTCTGGGATTATTGTCGGACGAATAGTGCTTAGCTTCCTTGGCCTTTGTTGGCTTCAATTCTGAGGATGATCCGGCCTAATAGCGAATTACCTACCGTACCATCCTGCACTTTCACATAGCAGTTTTACTCAAATCAATAAAAATATAAGTTCTATTACATATTAAGTTTTTACACAACGTGTCCCTATTTGCCTTTAACAACTTTTCCGCGCAATCATCACGCATATATGGCATCATTGAAATATCGAGGTTTCTTCTACAAGTTTGATCCTCTCCGGATCTCCGAAAGCGGTAGGTCGTCGAATCGATTGTATTACGCCTCGTCGTGCACATTGTCAACTCAACGATCCTTTGTTTTAAGGAACAACTATGTTCCTTTTCTTATTCTTGGGTTGACTATGTAGAAAACTTGTGAGACTTGAAGCTAGTATCCGAGTCGAGTTTGTGTCCAAGATTGTTGAGGTCGGCGATTTGTGAACCCATAGTTGTCCACCTCCACACCATTAGGATGTTTGACCCGATTCTTGGTAAATCGAGGATCTGCATATCCCTTCCATAGTCGAGTTCCCAAATTTCTTCAATGATTCCATAGTAGGTGTTCTTCTCCTATCGCATCTATGGCTTCTACCCTAACGCCCTTGTTTTGGGCCATCATCTTCTTGTCCTTTTGAAAGGTATAAAACGTGTACCCATTGATGTCATCGCTAGCCATGATGTTACCGGACTTGATGGGCCATGAGCCAACATTTTCAATGTTTACATTTCTTCGTCCTCACCATCTGGTATGTTTTGGTTCTTGAACCATGTAGTAAACATGCGCTTATTCTCTTCGAGGATCCAATCAACTTGGCGTCTGGATTTTCTCTTTCAAGCTCTTCCAGGTGTTGCTCCACATACGGCTCCACTATCTTTAGTTGTTGCAAGACGGTGAAATGTGCTTGGTCCACATTCTTGTACTCATGGTCGATGAATCTTTTCTTTCCCTTAGTCCCTTTACCAGTCAACCTCCCCTCATGTCGAGGGACAGGCACCAATCGGCCTTTCCGTGGGCATGAAGTAATCCGTGCAACACTCAATGACTTCCTCAGTATTGTAGCCCTCAATAATGGAACCCTCTGGGTAAGCACGATTCCGTTGTAAGCTCTTAAGCAAGCCCATCCACCTCTCAAATGGAAACATCCAGTGTAAGAATACTGGTCCCAGTACCTTTACCTCCTCGACAAGGTGAACCAAGAGGTGCGGCATGATATCGAAAAAGGATGGAGGGAAGCACATCTCAAGTTGGTTCATAGTCTCCACTATGTAGTTCTGCAGATTCTTTGAAATGTTCATCATCGATTACCTTCTGTGAAATCGCATTGCAGAAATGACACAACCGTGTGATGGCTACCTTTACAAATGTTGAGTTGATACCCCTGATTGCAATTGGGAGCATTTGTGTCATCATGACGTGGCAGTCGTGAGACTTCATACCACTTATCTTTAAATCTTTCATCGATACTAGGTTTTGATGTTCGATGAATAACGAACGGACTCGACCCCGTAAGCACTTGCACTGCCGATCTTTTCTCCTCGGTTTGTCGGTAGCTTCTTTGGGGAAGGTAATACTCCACTTGGTCTTTCTTGAGGTGTAGTTCTTTCTGATTTTAAGTACTACCATGTCTTTCTGAGCTTTAAGACCATCCTTTGTCTTGTCTTGAATGTCCAACAAGAGACCTATGCGCTTTCACGGACATTCTTTATGACATGCATGGCATCGATGCTATGGCGAATTTCCAAGTCCTTCCAATAGGGCAAATACTTGTAGAAAATTGACATCTTTTGAATAGGACAACAGCGATGGAACCTCCTCATCGGTATTCTTCCTCTTCGACCCCTCTTTTGGCCTGCACCGACTTCTTCGAAAACAACCTTGATGTTCGGACCATTTCAAACACTTTTTCCCTTCTGCGCTTTGGAGCCACACCTTCCTCAACCGTATTGTCAAAATACTTGCCCATCTTCTGGGTATTTGTGAGTTTTGAGTAAGAAATGGCGGTGCCGCATGTACACTAACCGTGAGCATGGAAGGAGCGTCGACCGAGTTTCATCCATGCATACTACACAAGTGTCTTCCTTTAATCGACCCGATAGGGCAGCGAGCGGGGTAATCAGCGATGGTAACGAAAATAATGGCTTTTAGTGTGAAGTCTTTGTCGTTGGGCCGATCCCACACCGGACCCCATCGTGCCACAACATGGCCATATCTTCCATCGATGGTTAGAAACACATCAATATCTACTCGGTGTCTCGGACCTTGGATAAGAATGGACAACATTAGGTACCTTCTCTTCATACATAGCCATGGAGGAAGGTTGTAGATGGACGGGACTCTTGGCCAAGTGCTATGTGTGGCGTTCCATTCACGAAAGGATTCATACCATCGGTACTTCGGTTGTGAACCTTACATTCCTGGGTTCGTTGCGAAATCTGGATACATGCGATCAAAATTTCTCCATTGTCTACCATCGGCGGGTGTCGAATCTTTCCATCTTTTATGCGCTTGTCGAATGCCAACCCATTAGTTCGAGTCCCTCTCATTCAGTACAAAGCGTTTGAGCGGTCAATAAGCGGCAAGTACCACATCACCAATCTGAGGATTCTTTTCTTCTTGTCCGTGCCTGAAGAAGTGTCTTCTTTGTCATTACTAGTAGTACTATTCTTGTTCTTCTTATTCTTCTTAGTGCTAGCTGAAGAATCATCATCGTCGTGGGAGTCATCATTCTTCTTATACCAGCTCGCCTTGCACACCGGGCATTGATCCAAGTCCGCGTAATCTTTACGGAAGAGGATCTGATGGTTCGGACATGCGTGTATCTTTTGCACATCCAATGACATCGGGTGATAAGCTTCTTCGCGAAATAAGTGCTCGTCGGCAAGGTGGGCAATCCATTAGCCTTCGAAGTACTTACGCCAAGAGCCTCAACGGATCGGTGAAACTCTTGTCCGACCATCCATTGCTAGCCTTCAACAGTAGAAGCATCGGCCCGTATGCAACACCGTAAATTCGGAGGACAACCCTTGGATTCCTCATATAACGAGATCATTATTTGCTTTGTGTAGCGATCGACATTATCTAAACTGTCATCTCCTTTAAAACACGTGGTTCGGCATGGCGCAACATTTCCTCTACATCGTGATCGACCATCATCTAGCAAGCGAGCATGCCGTGAGCTTCATCTCCCAAACCGTCGATTATAGCCTCCCGACGCCGATCATCCACGAGATCGGGATCAACATCATCGGTTGTTTGCGATGTCGTTGCTCGCCATGGTTGGACCAACATGTGTAATCCTCTATAAAACCTCTCATGATCGGTGTGTTGTGATTACACTTAAATCTCCCCACCCTACATTGTTCTTCAGGTCTTTGCATGGACAAAGTATTTCCGTTTCCTTCTTAGTCGAGGCGTCATACGGCGGCTTTAATAAAAGTTTGAGCTCTTTGAGGAATACACCCTTATTTCTTGGGGCATTGTACATCCATGCCCTTTCCATCTTGAACACAAGCAAATCAGATTGAAATGTCAATTATTTAGATAGAACTTTAACAAGAGAACCTAAGTTAAATACTATAAAATGATTTTATTAAAATCACGAAAGAATGTAAGGTCCTCTCCCTCTAGATCTAGAGAGGGGGACTGTTCTCTCTGTCGGGGGCCGGGCAACCCTTGGTCGGTCAGCACAGACAACCGGTCCCCTAGCTCGGAAGGCCTCGATCAAAGACTCGGATCAAGCTCGAGGCCGCTCGACCTAGGGCGCAGATATCTCGAGCTCGGGGCCCTCATGACTGCTGTTTTGGGATGATTCAAGGTCGGTGGCATTCCTTGGATCCCGAACCGTCATCACTTGGCGATTCTGAGCGTGGGATCGTGGAGTAATGCAGTTGTGGCAAGGATCGAACAGTTTCCACCGGCTATCAATGTGCATGAAGGCCACGATCCGAGGAATACTCCCGAGCGTTGCAAGGAGAATGGGTATAAGGCGAGGCTTTGTAAACACTTAGGGCGGGATAACCCGGCGCACACACACCGAGTTCAAGTTTAGACTTAGCATCATCAAGATTGAGTTGTAACCCTCTCTTGTACTCACAAACATCGTGAACCACCACCGCAAGGTGGCTGGAGTAGAAACCATTACCTTCTCGGGGCTCGAACCAGGATAATCCTCCATCTCGTTCGTTGTCCCCTAGCTCCGACCATCGACCTCCTCGACCTCATTCCCCTGTTCGAGCAAAGCGCAGTTGTGGTCCCATTTCTCATTGACCCCTACCTCATTTTCTGCGGTTGGCGATCCCGATCGTCGACACTCTCCCTCTAGAGAGAGGGAGGGATACAAGATCTGTCTACAGATCTAGAAGGTGAGGGCTTCAACGGAAAATTAAATTAGTCCAGTGACACTAAATTCGTTGGTTTTTGGTGATGTGTCTATGATATGTGGGTCCATCTGAGTCTATGACAAGGACGAGGTGTCAAAAAGTGAATCACGAATTTTAAAGAGGCGCCAATCTCCCGGCTTCAACCCCTCTCCCATGCACATTCTATCTACACTACATCTTCCTCTCCACAAGATATATAAACCTCTACAAATGTCGAATGAGATGCTCTTACCTTAGAGAGTTAACTATTCCAAGGATTTCAAGTTCAAAACCTAGCTCGCCCTTGTTTTCACAATTTTGGGGCCGCTGGAATCTACGCAGAGAACGATCTGCTCGAGCTTTAAAGCGAAGTTTCCACAAAGGCTCCCTAAGACAACGACTCGAGAAAAATAATAACGATCAAGCAAAACAGCACTCTGGATGATCCGTCAAAGTAAAAAAGAACCATCTTAGGAGTATTTTATGGACGTTGGATTTCTCGTGTAATGCATTGTTGTAGCGTAACGGATGATCCGATGCGTCAATAAAAACTCATACCGGAGTATTTCACGGGCGTTGGATTTCTATATTTTGCGGTATTGTAGAACAAAGGATGATCCGATCGTACATAAAACGCATACCGGCATCTCCTTCGTCACAAGATATGCGATAAACATTTACAAAATTTGGACAGCGGTTTGTTTAAGAACTACGCCTTTAAAGACTTAACATCACCACAGGGGTTCCTTAATTAATTAGGGCGTCAATATAATTAACTAAGGCTTTGCTTGCTAATGTACCGCCTGTGGAAGCTGCGATTTCGCATGCGGCTTCAGAAGCGGTACACTGTAAAGATCGCCTCTTCCCAAAGGTTCCTTTAAGGAACCGCTTGAAGAGCATAGTTTCCTGCGGCATCTAAAGGGCACCGCCGTGAAGAGATCAATATTTTTGCGGTAGGTTTCTTCGAGAGCCGCTGTGAAGATACCTTACACAAAGGTTCTTAACCCCAAGGACCGCGATCGATCATTTGAGGCGGCTCTCCTTTTAATCCGCTTGTGGAAAGAAATCCTTGGTGTCTAGGAAAATCATTTCTGTAATAGTGACGTCTACGCGAATCGAAAGAGAAAAGCAAATAAAAACCAAAACCAAAGAGCAAACAAATTCAAAAATTCAAATAAAAGCTACCATTAGAAAGATATCAATTTTACAATTTTTTAGGAATTTGAATCACCTCAAACGGAGTTCGTATGCGAAAGTTATGAGGTTTTGAAGTTTGGAAAATCCTGAAAATACCCTGAAATTGGAAATTCCGAATTTAGCGAATTATTTTTATACGGAAAAATCCGGTTTTTCGTCGGTGACACATGTGCTCGCGTGGCGCCAACTCATCGCCACCTCAGCGCTTCATCACGTGGCGACCGCGCGTCAAGCATCAATCCTACCTCAGCGTCGACGTGGACCAATCCCGTCCGTCTGTTGAGGATCCGACGACCCACAGAGCTCCCGAGCGGCGAAGGAACGATGGTGGCGCAGGCTACCGGAGATGAAGAAGATGACCTCCCGTGCGGCGCTCCACTGGTCCCCGGCGATGAAGAACTAGCTGATTCGACGCGGCTCACGATGATTTAATCGAGTCTTCCTCCATGTCGGCGGAAGAATCTGACGGCGGCGGAATCTGGCGCAAACCTTCGGTCACAATCTTGCTACTCCGGCGAGCTTTTGCGGTGGCTACACTGACTCTCCGGCGATGGCACAAAAGGGAAAAGGAGCGGCGCTAAGCGGTGAGTCTCGGGGTAGGGAGCCGGTGCCTTATATACTCAGCACGGCGCGGCGAGGAAGGAAAGTGCAATGGCGGCGGCGGTGCTCAGCTCGGTCACGGTGCGCATGCTTTCCATCCGGAGACGACGACTGTCGTCCGTCCGATGCGCAACCGACGGTCGAGATTACTCTAGGGTTTCCTAATACAGTAACCGGGCCAGCCCATTACTGTTCATACCTTAATTACTTCGGATTTTCCTTTTAAAATATTTCCATAAATCGTTTTGATTTATTTGGGGCCTTAAAAATACTCTAAAAATTCCCATAAAATTCTCAAAAATATTTTGAGCTATTCTGGACTTAAATAAAAATATTTTCACAAAACTTTATTTTGCAAATGTCTTTTTATAATTATTTCTTGACAAAAGATAATGTATTTTAATTCAAAAGAATTCCAATAAATCTCAGAAAATCCAATAAAATTCAGAAAAATCATAAAATTCATAAATTGCATTAAAATAATATTAATTAATTTAAAAGGCTAAAAATTGGGATGTTACAAACCTCCCCCCCTTAATGGAATCTCGACCCCGAGATTTAAGGCTAACTAGAGAATAGGTTTGGGAATTCTGACTTCAGGTCATCTTCACGCTCCCAAGTTGCTTCATTTTCCGAATGATTACTCCATTGAACTCTGCAAAAGCGAGTGGACTTGTTCCTGGTCCTACGCTCCATCACATCCAAAATCTTGACTGGGTGCTCCTTGTAGGTCAGATCTTCTTGTAACTCGATAGCCTCCAATGGTGTCTGCTCAGCTAGCACTCGAAGACATTTCTTGAGCTGTGACACATGGAACACATCATGCACACCTGCCAATGGCTCAGGCAATTCCAACTGATAAGCAACCTCTCCTCGACGACTCAATATCTTGAATGGTCCAACAAACCTCGGTGCAAGCTTCCCTTTGACATGGAACCTCTTAACACCTTTAAGGGGAGTAACCCTAAGGTACACATAATCATTGGGCTCAAAACTCAAGTCACGACGGCGATTATCAGCATAACTCTTTTGCCTTGACTATGTTGTCTTCAATCTCTCCCTAATCATGGCAACTTGCTGTTCGGCCTCCCTAAGAATCTCAGGTCCAAACACCGAACGCTCTCCTGTCTCATTCCAATTTAACGGAGTACGACAGGCTCGCCCATATAAAGCTTCATATGGTGACATTTGCAAGCTGGCCTGATAACTATTGTTATAACTGAACTCCGCATATGGCAAACATTTATCCCAAGAAGTACTATACGATATCGCACATGCTCTCAACATACCCTCCAAAATCTGATTAACCCTCTCGGTCTGACCATCTGTCTGTGGATGATATGCAGTGCTAAAATTCAAGCGAGTGCCCATCGCTTTAGGCAGCTTATCCCAAAATCTTGAGATAAATTGGGTACCTCGATCCGACACGATCTTCTTGGGCACACCATGCAAGCATACAATCCTTGACATATACAATTCTGCCAGTTTATCTCCTGAATAAGTCGTCTTCACCGGGATAAAGTGAGCGACTTTAGTTAACCGGTCAATGATCACCCATATAGAGTCAAATCCTCTTTGAGTTTTTGGCAATCCTGTGATAAAATCCATTCCAATCTCCTCCCACTTCCATTCCGGAATTTTTAATGGCTGCAACAATCCAGCGGGCTTCTGATGCATAGCCTTCACCCTCTGGCATACATCACACAATGCTACATGCTCCGCTACTTCACGCTTCATGTTAGGCCACCAAAATCTTCCCTTAAGATCCTGATACATCTTGGCACTTCCTGGATGGATAGAATACTTGGAATCGTGAGCCTCCTCAAGAATCAACTGCTTGAGTTCTCTCTCATTCGGCACACAAATCCGACCCTTGAACCACAGGGTTCCTTGCTCATCTACCGAGAAATCCTCAGCTAACCCTTCATCCTTCTTGGACTTGATCCTGCTGATCTTCTCATCCTTACTCTGCTTCTCCCTGATTTGATCTTCCAAGGTTGGCTTTACTTCCAGTGCAGCAATAAATCCTTGCGGCACAACTTCCAATCCCAACTTCTGAAATTCTTCGCACAACTCCCACCGCTTGCTTGCCACCAATGAATTCACATTATGACTCTTTCGGCTCAAAGCGTCGGCCACCACATTAGCCTTTCCAGGATGATAATGGATTCCAACATTATAATCCTTTATCAATTCCAACCATCTCCTCTGCCTCATGTTAAGATCCGACTGAGTGAATATTTACTTCAAACTCTTATGGTCCGTATATATCTCACATCTATTTCCGATGAGATAATGACGCCATATCTTTAAAGCATGCACTACGGCTGCTAACTCCAAGTCATGTGTGGGGTAATTCCCTTCATGCGGCCTCAACTGCCTTGATGCGTAGGCCACCACCTTGCCATTCTGCATTAACACACATCAAGACCTTGCGCGATCGTCACGGTGAGATGTCAAAACTGCTACGCACATCCGCAATACTAACACAAGGCGGATGTTAATCTCTTCTTCAACTCTTGAAAACTATTCTACTTTTCGAGCGTCCATGCAAACTTTTTCTCCTTTTTCAACAATTGCGTGAGAGGTCTTGCAATCGTCGAAAATCCTTCAATGAATCGGCGGTAATATCCTGCCATTCCCAGAAAACTACGGATCTGTGTGACTGTCTTCGGTTGCTCCCAATTCATTACAGCTTCTACTTTACTTGGATCCACGGCAATTCCTTTAGCGGTCATTACATGGCCAAGGAATTCCACCTTCTCCTTCCAAAAGTCACACTTGCTGAATTTGGCATATAATTGCTGATCACGCAACCTTTCCAAAACCAATCTCAAATGCTTATCATGTTCTTCTTCCGTCTTGGAATACACTAGGATATCATCGATAAAGACTACTACAAACTTGTCCAAATATTCCATGAACACCTTGTTCATGAGGTTCATGAAATAAGCCGGGGCATTGGTTAACCCAAATGACATAACTGTAAACTCATAATGTCCATAACGGGTTGAAAATGCGGTCTTCGGAATATCCTCCGCTCTAATCCTCAACTGATGATAACCCGATCGAAGATCTATCTTGGAGAAAACTGCTGCTCCCTTCAACTGATCAAACAAGTCATCAATCCTCGGCAAAGGGTACTTATTCTTGATTGTTACTTCATTAAGTGCACGATAATCGATGCACATCCTTAAACATCCATCTTTCTTCCTGACGAACAACACTGGCGCTCCCCACGGGGAAGAACTTGGCCGAATGAAACCCTTCTCTAGCAATTCCTCAATTTGCTTCTTCATCTCTACTATCTCATCGATTGGCATCCTATACGGTCTTTTTGCTATCGGTGCTGTTCCCAGTACCAATTCAATAACAAACTCAATATCCCGATCCGGTGGCATGCCGGGTAAATCTTCAGGAAATGCCTTCGGGTAATCTCTAACCACTGGTACATCCTCCAAATTAACCACCTTCACACTGTTGATCATCAACTGACCTTCACGGATTGTGGTAGCATGCACTTCCACCTTTTCACCATTAGGGTTTTCTAAGGTCACCATCCTTTGGCCACAATCCAAAACAGCCTTGTGTTTTGACAGCCAATCCATCCCTAAGATAACATCTAAGGTTTGGGTATCTAACAAGATGAGATTCGCTAGGAATTATATCCCATTCATAAGCAACTTTACTCCTAAACACCCAATGTTAGATTGAAGTTCTGATCCTGGGGTTTGGACTAGAAGCACATATTTAAGATTCTTAACGGCAAATCCATTCTTCAATGCAAAACTCCGAGAAACAAACGAATGCGAAGCTCCAGAATCAAATAAAACTGTAGCCGGTACTGAGTTAACTAGGAATTTACCCAGTACGACATCCGATGCCTCCTGAGCTCCATCAGCAGTGATGTGGTTGATCCTTCCACGCTTGCCGCGTCGAGGCGACGCTCCCGATCGCTGGCGCACTCGATTTCCTCCTGCCACTGTGGTCTTAGCTGGGGTGCTGCTCAAGTTGAAGCGGACTGGTGTAATTCCTCCCTTCTTCGGGCACTTGTTGGCAAAATGCCCAGCTCATGGCATGAAAAGCATCTTCTAGTATCGGGTTGTTGACTTCGAACCTGCATTGCCCATTGGTCTTTGAGTCTGAAAATTCGACTAGCGGGGCGCGGGTTGGGGCCGTGCTCTGCTTGACAAGCTGGGCTGAATCTCGCAAGCTAGCGAGGTGTCATCCTCAACCTGAGATGATTCGGCCGCCCTGCCTGACTAGCCATCCTGCGCTTGCGGTCCTCACCCAACTCCTTGCGCTTATCCTCAAAGATCAAAGCCTTATTGACCAACTCCTGAAAGTCAGGGAAAGTGTGGGTGATCAATCCCACCTGCTGTCCTGAGTTCAGTCCTTTCAGAAAGCGGGACTGTATGGCCTTGTCTGTAGCCACATCCTCAGGTGCATAGCGTGCCAATTGAGTAAACCTATTTAGGTACTCCGCCACTGACTGGCCTCCTTGCTTCAAAGCCCTAAACTCTTCCTTCTTAAGATCCATCATTCCTTCGGCACATGATCTTGGCAGCAGCGTTGAAAACTCCTCCCATGTGATCTCCTGCGGGGCTTCATGTGCTGCGCAGTAGTTCTCCCATCATTCTGCAGCGGTTCCTTCCAACTGGTGCGAAGCATACAACACCCTCTCATTGCCCTCACATTGCGTGATGTGCAGCTTCTTCTCCATGGTTCTCAACCAATCATCGGCCTCAATGGATTGACATTGCTCGAGAATGTCGGAGGACGAGTTCTCATGAAATCGACCAACTTGGAGTGGTTCGTGGTCCATTGTTGCTGGTCGCTGTTTTTGCAGCAGACTTGGCTGCCATGTTCTGATTTGTTGATCTCGCTGCATCATCGTCTGCATAAGCTGAGTCTGTGCGGCTATAAAGGCTCCCAAATTCTGCACATCTACTACTGGTGCTGGCTGCGGTGGTGTACCATCATGATCATTCCGGCGGAGACCACTTCCTGACGCTCCATTGTTGCCGCGAGTATTCACCATCTGTTTAGGTTAGGAGGGGGTAGAAGTAGCACAGATGAGATATAAGAATCTCTAAAGCGGGGGAAAACAGGTTTAACCCAAACTTTATCATTTTATTGAATAACTTGGTATGGTTGCTTACATAAGCCTAAAAGCTTTGCAACGCATACTGCACACTCAGCAAACAATAAAATCCAAACTAAGCACTCAACCTTAACGTCTATTACAATTGGAAATGCTATCTTATGGACGCGACTCAACATTCGAGCCTCAACTTAATCCTAAGTCTCTCATCCGTCGAAGTCGGACTCCGGGTCCGTCTCCGGGTCGGGGTCGTGTAGCTCCATCTCCGGCTCTGGCTCAGATCCAAATAATGCATCCTCCAACTCACGGACCTTTCGGAGAGACTGATCCAACACCTCTTGTAACCGAGCTTCTGTCTTTCGGGCCTCCTCTCGGGCTCTTCGCAGCTCCAGAGCCATGTCATCGATGGCATCCTCCTGCGCGATGACATATCTGGCTAGGTAGGCGATCGTGGCATTCTCTTCCCTTATTGGCTCCCGATCATAACGGTTGTCCCGGCGTGGATGATGACGAAACACAGTGCCTTCCAGCTCTTGGGGGTAGGTGCGAGCAAGTTGTCTCATCGCCAAACGTGCTACTGCCTGGATCCCGGCCTCGGGTGTAGATTTCCTGACGATGATGCGGATGGTACGACTTCCTCTTGCCCTTGCTCGTGCGTAGATCGTAATCTGAACCCTCCAGCCAACGTCAAGTCCGGCACGTACTATGGTCTCCCCTCGGTAGATCGGCCTGTCGAAGCCTCCGAGCATCCTCATCATGCGCCATAGTTCTGTGGCGTAACCTCCTTCCTGCTCTCCGTACTCTTGGACCATCCTCATCTATTTAAGGATAAGTAGTTAAGTGCTTGTCCATTTTAAGAAAGGTGAATGAGAATTTAAGCAAAGATACGGAGTGGAGAATGAGATGAGTTGAGAGAGTTGTATTAATCCAGTTTAGATTTTCCTTTTAGAAAATAGGTTTGGACACTCTACCAACTAGGGCCAAGACCTACATTCAGTATGCTCTGATACCACCTCTTTAGTGACCCGAATTCATCAATTCGGATCCACCGTGTATGCCGCACTATTCCCAGGATCAATGCTAGTGCACACGGCTTAACATCGGTAAGCATCACATCATACACAACGATAATAGCAATAAGACTTCATTTATTTAATATAACTAGTGTATGATCTTATGATCACTTACATTTATTCGGCCTCATAGGGCAAGACTAAAATAAATAAGACAAATGCAGCGGAAAATCGTAGAAGACGTAGCGACTCATCAGTACACCACAGGCGACAGACAAGGCTTGGCCTAGTGACTCGCGTCCACCTGCAAGTCCTCCTCAAGCACAGGCGATGACTCCTCCACTGTTGTTGGTTTGTAAGCAAGGGTGAGTACACCAACACGTACTCAACAAGTTGTGCACAGAATGCAAATCTATTATAGCTATATGCAAGCTTATTCCAAAGGAAGGCTTATGGTTCATAAGCAGTAAAGCAGCATTTTCAAACATAAACAATAAATAGATTGAAAAGACAGTAAAACAAATAATAACAAGTAAATAGATTCCATTGTTTCTCAAATCAAACCCAAGTTCTTCATCCTAAATCAAGTTCCATTATCCACATGGCATCCTGCCATCCCATCCAGTTGACAAGTTTTAATTAACTACCCCTTGACTGTAATTTCCGAGCATTGCTCAATACCGTGAGCACGGCTATCCGAATAGATTGTACACTCTGCAGAGGTTATGCACTTTACCCACACGATATAACCATGCACCACACAGGCGAACGATTATAACAAAGCCTTTACAATGCATCCTCTTAACCCGGTGCTACCCGCTAAGGTTTCAACACCGAGACTACGCCGCCACAACAGCCCCCTCTTGCGCCATGTAAGTTTCCCGTACACCGGACTCACACCACCAAGATAGCACTTAAGTTAAGCATTTGCAAATTAGTCACTAGGTCGCCCCATAACAGACGTGTGGTGGGCCAAGTTTGACTCAGTCAAAGGCTCGCAAGGTTAAGTCCTTAGGATTGATTAAAGCAAGACATACATATACCCTCGGCTCCACCGAGCCCACCACGCACACCGCCCTTCCACTTGCTTCAATCTAAAGTGATTACCCTCCTGTTGGTTACCAAGCATCACGTGCTCTTCACAAATCAACATTGTTGCGTGACTCCGCCGTCACAACAACTCAATCTCTTTGTGCGACCACACATGGCCCACAAGTTATCATCATTGTTCCATATTCTATTAGTCAAGATTATTAAGCAATATTCCATGAACATGTGATGACGTGGCATGGCTAAGCAATTCTATTCCATTATAACCATCCATGTTGATTTTCTATTAACCAACTATAATTAACCAACCTAGGGTGACAAGTGGATCATGGCATACAATTTAACAAGGTAGGGTGTAATTCAAGAGGGTATAATTTCTAAATCCCAATCTAGGTCAAAATCATTTGTACTCATGAAATAACAAGTTATAAGTTAAATCAACATAGCATGCAATCTAATCTATGGGTGCAACATGATCAAAGCACAACTTGCCTTCGTTAAGCTCCTGCTCCTGGTCTGGAAATAATTCCTGAGCTGAGAAATCCCCTTCCGAAGCCTCGCACAATTCAACGTCTACGCGAATCGAAAGAGAAAAGCAAATAAAAACCAAAACCAAAGAGCAAACAAATTCAAAAATTCAAATAAAAGCCACCATTAGAAAGATATCAATTTTACAATTTTTTAGGAATTTGAATCACCTCAAACGGAGTTCGTATGCGAAAGTTATGAGGTTTTGAAGTTTGGAAAATCCAGAAAATACCCTGAAATTGGAAATTCCGAATTTAGCGAATTATTTTTATACGGAAAAATCCAGTTTTTCGGCGTCAGCTGACACATGTGCTCGCGTGGCGCCAACTCATCGCCACCTCAGCGCTTCATCCCACGTGGCGACACGCGTCAGCGAAGCATCAATCCTACCTCAGCATCGACGTGGACCAATCCCGTCCGTCTGTTGAGGATCCGACGACCCACAGAGCTCCCAAGCGGTGAAGGAACGACGGTGGCGCAGGCTACCGGAGATGAAGAAGATGACCTCCCGTGCGGCGCTCCGCTGGTCTCCGGCGATGAAGAACTGGCTGATTCGACGCGGCTCACGATGACGAATCCGAGTCTTCCTCCATGTCGACGGAAGAGATACCGACGGCGACGGAAATGCGGTGCAAACCTTCGGTCACAATCTTGCTACTCCGACGAGCTTTTGCGGTGGCTACACTGACTCTCCGGCGATGGCACAAGAGGGAAAAGGAGCGGCGCTAAACGGTGAGTCTCGGGGTAGGGAGCCGGTGCCTTATATACTAAAGTGCAATGGCGGCGGCGGTGCTCAGCTCGGTCACGGCGCGCATGCTTTCCATCCGGAGACGACGACTGTCGTCCGTCCGATGTGCAACCGACGGTCGAGATTACTCTAGGGTTTCCTAATACAGTAACCGGGCCAGCCCATTACTGTTCATACCTTAATTACTTCGGATTTTCCTTTTAAAATATTTCCATAAATCGTTTTGATTTATTTGGGGCCTTAAAAATACTCTAAAAATTCCCATAAAATTCTCGAAAATATTTTGAGCTATTCTGGACTTAAATAAAATATTTTCACAAAACTTTATTTTGCAAATGTCTTTTTATAATTATTTCTTGACAAAAGATAATGTATTTTAATTCAAAAGAATTCCAATAAATCTCAGAAAATCCAATAAAATTCAGAAAAATCATAAAATTCATAAATTGCATTAAAATAATATTAATTAATTTAAAAGGCTAAAAATTGGGATGTTACAACCCAGTACTACCCACTGAGGTTTCAACACTAATGGGCTGAACCACCATGATAGGCCCCCCTCTTATACCATGTGAGTTCTTCCGTGAACCCGGACTCACACCACCAAAACAGTACTAAAGCTAAGACAATGCAAACTAGTTAGCTAGGCTGCCCCATAACAGGCATGTGGTTGAATGATTGACTCAAGTCAAAAGCTCATAAGTTTAAATCCTTAGGGTGATCAAAGTAAGACTTCCACATACCCTCAGCCCATCGACCCACCTTGGCACACTTGCCGCTTCCACTTGCTTCAATCGAAGTGATTACCAACCCAATTGATTACCAAGCAACACGTGCTATTCAAAAATAAACATCGTTGCGTGACCTCCTCACCACAACAACTCAATCTCTTTGTGTGACCACACATGACACACAAGTTTACATCATTGTTCCATAAACCATTAGTCAAGTTTAATAATTGATGGTTCAAGTACATGGGATGACATGTCATAGCTAAGCAATCTAATTCGATCTAACCATCCCATGCTGGTTCTAATATTAACCAACTATAGTGAACCAATCTGAGGTGACAAATAAATCATGGCATACAATTGACAAGGTAGGGTATAGATCAAAAGGTACAATAGCTAAATCCCAATTTAGATTGAAAGCATTTATGCACATGAAATAACATGCAATATCATAAAACCAAATAGCAACTTTATAAACGTGGGTTCAACATGATCAAAGCACAACTTGCCTTGGCAAAACTCCTGGCCTTGATCTAGAAATTGATCTTGCATTGCCAAATCTTCCTCTAGTGTATCGCACAGTTCAACATCTACGTGAATCAAGAGAGAAAAGCAAATAAATACCCAAAATAGAGAGAAAATAAACTCCAAAAATAAAAAAGCCACCATTAGATATATCTCAATTTTACAAATTTTTAGAAATTTGAATCACCTGAATCGATGTTCGTATGAGGGAGAACAACTCTTGGAAGATTCAAAAATCATAAAAATCAAAAAATTGAGAAATTAAATAATATCAAAATTATTTTTATAAAAGAAAATACAATTTATTGCATCATCATAATGTCTTGCTGACATCAGCATCGGACCCGAGACAACCAGGTGCTGACACGTTGCTTTGGCACTGTGCTGTGGACTTGGTGCACCGTACAGCCGGTTCACCGTGGACCAGAGGCACTGTGCCATGTACTCGGTGCACCATACGACCGGTTCACCGTGGACCAGAGGCATTGTGCCATGGATCGGCTTATGCTAGCGCTGGCATCATGCGACATGCGTCGACTTCTAATTGGTTTGATCCGAATCTCAATCTGGTTCACTCGGTATTGATCTAATGGCTCACAACGTGATCGGGTATAGCACCGGTCAAATCGAATCCAATGGCCACAGATCTCAGCCACGTGGCCAATTGGTAGTCCTTCGATCCGATCCAACAGCCAACGCTTAACGATTAACTTTACAACTGCCCTAGCGACGTGGCTCAATCCTGGACGCTCTTCTTCGATCGGACGGCGAGGAACACCCAACGCTTGCGCTGCTTACCAATGTGACATGGGCTGATCAAAAACGTTCACAAAAGATCGGACGGCTGGTGATGCTTGCGCTCAGTGATGGCGGTGCGGCGGAGCGAAGTCACCGAACTCAAGGACGAAGACTTTGGACTTAGCGCTTTGGTGATCTCCAGTGACCAAGGAATGGTGGTGCTGGTGCTGCTTGAAGTGGGGAACTCGGGTCTGGGGTCTTTGTGGCTAAAGGTGGTGAATCAGTGATGCGCTTGACCAAAAACCACAGCAGGGCTCATCTTCAACTTCGGCAAGGTCTTGCGTGAATTCTGAGGCTTCTCGAGTGACGATGCTTTAGGGAACAGGTGCGGTAAGCGCTAGTGAACCTCGGGAGGGAGTCGGGGCCCTTAAATAACTGACAGTTGATGCAGAAATCAGAGCCCTAACGGCGTATGGTGGCGGTGACGTAATCACGACGGACTCTGAGTCCTTATCCAAGACGATGACTGAGCACCGTTGGTTCTTTGATCAACGAACGAGATGCAGCGCAATCTTACCCATTCGCAACGGCCTAATGGTCCAGATTAGATACGCGTTAAATGACTAGATCTAATGTCGGTGGCTCGATTTCGATCCAACGATCCACGCCCTTTTGGGTTTCACTACTGATCCCGCTTGATCCGAACCATCCGCTGCGAGATCTACAGTTGCCAACGGGGATTCTACAAGCTGGGCTAGCGCAACGACATGCTAGGCTAGCAGCGTATGAATAGTGTTGGGCTTCGGCCCAACACTGCTGTAACCCTTTTCCTGTATTTTTCCTTTAAAATAAATACAAAAAATTATTTTAATTTATTTGAGGCAATAAGAACACCAAGAAAAATCTCAAAAATACTTTGAGACATTTTGGACTCAAATAAAATATTTTTGGCAAAACTTTATTTAAATTTTATCTATATATAATTATTTTTCAACAAAAGGTTAATATACTTAATTTAAAATAATTCAAATAAATTCCAAAAAAATCTAAAAAATCCACAAAATTCACAAATTGCAATAAACACTATTAACTAATACTGAATCATAAAATTTGGGTTGTTACAACATTTTAGGGAATTTTCAGCATATTTAAATTCAAATGATATTAACTTCTGCACACAAACTCTAAATTTAGTGAAACCAGTTTTAAAATTTTTCTAAAATCATGATATTTTTTAATATATAAAATATTTTAATTTGGTGTCTATTTGAATTTGTTTGGTTCTTATTATTGTTTACGATATATTGCGTGTAGGCATTGATGTCTTGGAAACCTTCCTCATTGACTCTGAACAAACTCAAGAACACAACGAGCAAGTTAAGTATCTCCTTTGATCATATTGATCCTATTATTTTTCCTAAATTATATTTTTTTACAACTTTGTGTATGCCACATGTACTTTCATAAAAATTGCTATATTGCGGGTACGGTAAATATTCCTACTTATTGCATAGAAATTCTGTAACATCCCAAAATTTTTCTTTTTATTGGATTTATTATGCTTTGTCATTTTTATGATTTTTTAGGATTTTATTTGATTTATTTTGTATTTTTTGAATTAAGCCTCTTGTCATCTTTCATTTATTTATTGAAAAGTAATAATGATATTTTGAAAAAAAAATTATTTGGGCTCTAAATGTCTTGAAGTATTTTTTGGAATTTTTGTAGTTTTTCTGTGATATTTTTGCTATTTATTTGGGCCTTATTTATTTTCTTGAATTGTTTTCGTTTAAAAATGATTTAAAATGGTGTGAATAGTGTTTGGGCCAAAACCCATCAGATCGGCCCATTTTCCTCACACCGAACCTAGTATGTTGGCTTATGCAGCTTGCTTCGCTGAAACCCTAGCATGTGAGCTGTCGGATCCAATCCGACGCATGCCTTCTTGCCGCGTCATCACCGCGCCCCGAGCCATCGATCCGCCTCCACGTGTACATCTGCAATGCCACCACATCACCCTTCTATATCCCCAACAGATTTTGTTGCGTATCCGAGTGAACCTCGATTTGCGTGAGATTCGTATAAATCGAGGCCGCTATTTAAAGCGCTACCGCCACCGCCACCCTTGAATTCTTCACCCTGCACCACATCTTTTGGTCAAATTGTGCAAGTAGAGTTGCCGCCATTTGCCCACAAGAGCTCGCCGGAGTTGGTGAAGGTAGTCACTGCAGTTTTTCGCAAAAACGTCGACATCGTCCATTGTCTTTCACCGTGTTTGAGCCTGGAGTTGGGACTGCCTCGTCACGCCACATCGAACCAAGGAAAGCACGGTGCCAGAGAAGCTCTAGAATGCCACCGTTGTGGTCATCATCTTCCTCTCCGATGAGAATGCCACCGCACCGTGCCGCTGCGCCATTGTCGACCTCGCAAACTTCCGATCAAACCCGTGTGGCCCAGATCTCGCCGCATGTGTGCTACTGCTTTGTCTACCACTGCTGTTGGATCTGTGTTGATCGAATCAGATTTTGCCATGTCGCATCGCCCGCCGTCCGCCGTCGGATATGTGCCGAGTGTTCCTATCGTGTGCCGCATGTTCACCGTTGATGCGTCATTTTGACAGATCTTGACAGTCAAATTTGAATTGTGTTGCCATGATCGCACCGCGCGCTGAGCCAGTCTTGTGCTACAATGTTACATATGAGAACTGAGCCGTCACCGCCGCCGATCATCGATGATGTCATCGCCATTAATCTTCGCCATCAGATCTAGTGTGAACAGTCGAGATTTCACCGCCGCATGTCTTCATTGCAACCGTTAATCTTGTGCCACGTGTCATCAATCTGATGATACCACGTGTGCTGCTTGCATCAGCTGGTGCATAGGCACAGTGTCATGGACCAGCGCACGCTGTGAATTCGGTCCATGCACCGATGACGTGTGTCGCACTATGGTTATGCCATGTGTCAAGCTATGGTTGTGCCACGTGTCGCATGACATCAGCATGACATCATAAATGCTATTTTTCAGTATAAAAATAATTCTGTTAAATTTAGTTTTTTTTTCTGAATTTTCTTTTATTTCAAACTTTGAATAGCTATATCTTTCTCATTTGAACTTCAATTGAGGTGATTCCGGTTTATAAAAATTTGTAAAATTGAGCTGTATTTAATGGTGAATTTATTTAATTTTTAGAATTGATCTTACTCTCTATTTTTAGTATTTATCACTTTCTCTTTCATTTCGTGTAGATGTCGAGTTGTCTGGTGAGTTTGTCATCAAGGAGCTAGCACACGAGCATCGTCCAGTGTAGGATTCATAGCTATTTGAAGGCAAGTTGTGCTTTGATCATGTTGAACCCATATTTAAAATATTATATTATTTCAAAGTATTGCATATTAATTCAATTGCCACTTGTGTCATTTATGTTGGAAATAGTTATCATCCACTTTGTATTACATCCACCTTGCCATGTCATATGTCCTATCTCATTTGTCACCCTAGAATGGTTTAATATTAATTGGTAGCTATATTTGCCAATATGTGTAGCTAGTACGCAAGTAGTGTGCTTAGCTATGCAACAAGTCATCATTTTGTGTAAAAATGATTAATCTTGCTTAATGATTATGGAACATATTTAATACCTTATGTGTCGGGTGTTGTCACACAATGTTGTTGTTGTTATTGATGGCACGTGGTGCATGGTAAAATCAACTAGAGTGGTAAAATGATTTATACTGAGGCAAGGGGCATGTATTTATGGTGGGCCAATGTGGCATGTGGGCAGTCGCATTGCTTTTGAAGGATCGAAATGGAGAATTGAGGGGGGTGAATGGTCGCAAATAATATTTTCCCCCACAAAAAATACTCCAAACAAGGCCGAAAAACCTACAGAAGAAATGAATCAAAATGAGCCAATTGCCCTATATGGCTAGTGCTACTGCAAGAAGGACGGTAGCAGTGCACGAGCAACGGTAGCACCGGATTCAAGAACAACAGCAAGAACAGTTTGAAATCAGCACGATACAAAAGTAAATTTTGAGGAATCTTTTGATTGGTTGGACAAAAACCCACGAAACTTGCCTAAGGATGTCAAGAACTTATTCTAACCTTCAATTGTAATGATTGACATCAAAGATCCAACCTTTTTAGCTGGGAAGGAAGAACACACCAAGTTTGTGCAAGAACTCAAGAATTCGATCTAAGCCTTGCTCACGGGATTTTGATGATCAAGATAATCTTGGATAGCCTCCCACATGTCACAGCAAGCAAGAGCAGAAGTCTAAACTTCCACAACTGTGATTTACAAGATCATTCATTCCAAAAAGTATAAACTGGTTTCTTGCCAAAAGAACACATTGATTGCCTAGATGATTGGGATATGATCTAAAGGAAGATTCATCCATCAATCAACATGAAAGACCATGTGGAGGTCTATACCTTTGTGTGATGAGTAGTTGACTAGATTAGAGGTTGATCCGAATTGAATTTGTGACTTGGAGCATTTTGATAGGTTCCCAACCATGTCGTGTTTCTTTGCTGAGTGCTTCTAGCTTCTCGACTGGTTTTTTTCTTTGGCTGAGTGCTAAGTACAGAGTGCTGCCAGCCTTTGCCTTCCCGACTGATTTCTTTGCTGAGTACTGAGTTTTGAGTGGTTCCAGTCTTTGCTAAGTGCGTCTAGCTTTTTGACTGGTTTTCTTCCTTTGGTGAAAGCTGAGTGCCAAGTGCCTCCAGTCCTTCCTGCGCGTTTTTAGCTTCTTGACTGGTTTCCATCTTTGATGAGTACTCTACTGCGGGCAACGGGTTTGTTAAGGACTCAGTAGAGTTTCCCATGCATGAGTTTGCAAGTGGTTCTCTGTCAAAATCTATGGGGCACTGGCAGTCGTCCTTAGGGCATTTAGTGGTTAGCCGAGTGGTTAGCCAAGTGATTTAGCAGAGTGGGTCAGAGCATATGGGTTAGCCGATTGGTTGTGATTAATTTGTATTTGACTATTTTGAGATAATCAGCGAATATCTTTGTGGGCATTGCTCTGTGAAAGGTTTCCTTGTCTTTGATGGTTGCAGGATGACGGTGCTGGGTCATGGTGAGGCGGAAGTTGACCGGGACTAGGCGAGGTGCGTCGGAGGTCTAGAACGGTCGGGAGATCGCTGGAAGATGGCTGGAGATGGAGTTCGGGCAATCCAAGAAGGCAGGGAAAAGAGCAAATACTAGCTAGATGCTACGCAGATCAATGAGGACTGTTAGAGTACGGTCTAGTTGATAGAAGTAGCGGATCTAGTAGTATGCTTTGAGAGCCGTGCAAGAAAAACCCTGTGTTAGCAAGTTTAGGGTTTCCCCTTGCAGGCTGTGTGAGCGGGCTCTTCCTAGCCCTTAGATGAGACTCTAGGGTTGAGGGCTACATGTAAGGGTGGTAGGTGGCCCGAGAGTTGTATAAATAAGGGTGGAGGGGTAGCCTTCCACTGGAGAAGGATCCTTGAGGGGTTTTAGTGGTTTTGAGTGCTCTGTTGAGCTTTGCCCACTTTGGTTTATGTGACTGTGTAACCTCCCTTCCAGAAATACAAGTTACCACTCAAAGATTTTAATACTTGCATTTTACCTCTTGCCATTTACATTATGCAAGTTACTTTCTGCAATTTAAGTTATGCAATTTTACTTTACGCAAGTTGACTCTCCTCCTTCTACATGCTTTTATTCTTACGTTATTTGCGCTCTTGAGTTGTTGATCTTGTGTTTCAAATCTGTGTGAATTTTGTTTCATATTTTCGCTTACTGTGACTTGTGGGTAAGTTTCCAAGATCTCCCCGATCAACAAGATCCCACGAGCAAGCCTTGAACCAAATTCCCTGTTCTTTCTGCCAATCTTGATGTGTTCTTTCTTCTCGGGCAAAAAGGTCGAAACTTTGAGATCAATCCTTGTGATTGGTTTGTGAATCAAGTTTCTGTCTGTCCGAAGATCACTTCTACCATGTTTCATGGTGTTTTGCTCAACCGATCAAAAGTTTCTTTGATTTTCATTCTGGGTCGTGCTGACTGTTCGAGAGGTGTTCTTGAGTCCGGTACTACCGCCTATTCCAAAAGGGTACCACTGACTTTCCTAGTCAAGCACCTCATTTTTCTTGCGTGATCTTCATTGTTAGACTTTTGGAATATTTTGAGTGGGGGAAAATTTTATTGCGAGCATTCACCCCCCCTCTGTTCGCCATCTCGATCCTTCACAACATCATTGATACAAGAAGCAAAAGTATGTAGAAGGAGGGGAGGCAAATCCAAATAGCGTAAATTTAAATTGCAAGAAAGTAAATATGGAATTTAAGACATAATGTAAATGCGTTAAGAAAATTGAATTGAAGAAAGTGAGTTTGTATTTCTAGAAGGGAGGTTTACAAAGCTTCACAACAAAGTGGGAAAGCTTAAATGAGCACAAAAACCTCAAAAACATTCAAAAGGAGAAGGCCACCCCTTCCCCTCTATTCATACTACTTTTGGGCCACCTACTTCCCTTAAATGTGTTCCTCAACCCTATAGCACTCATCAAGGGCTCGGAATAACCCACTCACACAGCCATGCAAGGGCTAACCCAAAACCCATTAACAAACCGGGTTTTCTTGCATGGTTTTCAAATCACACTAGCTAGACCCGCTATCCTATTAACTAGACTGCAATCCGATAGTCCTCATCGATCCGAGCAATGTCTAGCTAGCATCTCATCCATTCCTTGTCTTCTTGGCTTGCATCGACTCTATTTCCGATCGTCTTTCGGTGATCCCCAACTATCTTGACCTCTGACACTCCTCGCCTAATCCTGGTTATCCTCCGCCTCACCATGACTTAGTACCGTCGTCCTGCAACCATCAAAGACAAGGAAAATCCATCACATAGCAATGTCCAAAAAGACATGCAATTAAACTTCCAAAATCATTAATTATATTCAATCACACACAAAAGAGACGGTGCTACCACCCCTAGGCTGGTAGCACCGCCCATGGTAGGCTGGTGCTACCGCCCCAGACCGGTAGCACTGCTCTACCGCAACACAAGAAAATACCGCTTCTAGAATTTTCACACCGCTCCAAAGGGATGGTGCTACCGCTTGCCCAGTAGCACCGGGCTACCATGGTCGGTAGCACCACCCAGCCAGATACCCAAAAACATCCTCTCTAGAATTTCCATACTGCTTAGGGATTCGGTACTACCGCTCGGCCAGTAGCGCCGCACTACTGTGGCCGGTAGCTCCGGGAAATATAGTCAAAGCGTAAATTGCTTCAAATTTTGAATCCACTTTAAGTCAAACTCAAACTAGAGGACACCAAGCTCAAGTTTAGTCAAAATACTCATCACAAGCTTGGGTAGACCTCCACATGGTCTTTCAATCTTCCCTTTGATGAGTATATTGGCAAACACAAAAAAGCATGAGTTTTGAGTTTGAGGAAATGAGATCATGACCAAGTTGGCGAAAAGGATTTTAGAGCTAATCTCAAGAAGGAGCATGTTTTCCATAAAAACTCTAAAATCCAACTCACAAGAAGTTCAAATGTGATTATGATCCATAAGAATTAGCAAAGTTTTACCAAGATCATAACAACCAAGATGATGCATTCACAGTTTTATCTTTTAATGATACCTTTTCTACATTTTCTCTCCCTTTTGGTAATATAGTTATCAAGATGACATTTTCTCTCCCTTTCTACATATATGCATGAAATGCATCCAAGAGGAGATTTGAAAATTATCCAAGTGATCACAATGATAAGATATGACAACAAGCTAGTTAATGGCAAATGAGACTAAACTAAGACATGTCCAAGTGCAAATAACAAATTTTGCTAGCAAGCTCAGTTTTGAAAATGTCATTGTTAGCAATATTTGACATGTGCAACACTTAGCATTAGTTTCAAAACTAGAAGCAAAGCCACTCAAAGGATCAAATGGAAAACCTAGAGTTCAACCGCTAAACACTTTGGGAAATCTAGAAGAACATACAAGGTCTTTTGAACTCATTTTTCAATTAATGCAAATTTTGCTTTCAGACCTTAAAAAGACATAGCGAGGTACAAATATTTGACATTATTTGCATTCTTTACCCACTTATATTCTTTAATTATTACTTGCATTGTTTTTTAGAGCAATTGACTCAAGCCACATTAGACCATGTCGAGAAGAACTCTTAAGAGAATAGTCTTGGTCATACACGACGTATTCCAAGTTCATCCCAAGTGCAATGGAAAGTTGTCTTGTGAATGCGAGGTGTTGAGTCTAATGCACACAAAAAGAGTCAATTTTGCTTATTTTTCATTTCAACACATTGATTTATAAGCAAAAGGACTCAAGTATGGATCAAACAAGTTTCACCCAAGTTGCTATAGGGACTCTAGAGAAATCCAAAATTTTACAAATCAAGGCAAATACACCTAGAGAAGAAAATCAACAAGTTAAAGCAACATGTTTCGTCTAGTTTTTCCCTTAAAGCTCGTTTTTCAAGTTTTAGCAAGCTTAGCGAGATAAATGAACTTGGACATATCTAAGTTAGTAATTGTTGTCATATGATGTAGCATGGTGTATAGCATGTTAAAATAGATCATTTGCATAATAGACAAAGCTCATAAAACAAACAATAAAGTCTATATGCAATGCATGAAGTAGATTCTCAGACTCCCCCTTAACACATGAATCAATTTTAAGCTCAAATCTAGTTCAAGTTAAGTTATCAGCAAAATTAAGCTCGAGAAAGGTCCAAATGAACTCAACAAAACTAGAAACATAGAATGAAGAGAAGAAGGTGAGAAATTGCAAACTAGGTGGCTATAAAGCATAGAAAAGATTATAGAAAACACTAAGGCTCAGACTCGCTCTCATCTTCCCAAATGTCTGATATAGGGAAACTGCCTCTAGATCCCAAGCTGAGTGCACATAGACCCTGTCTACCTAGGGAGACTAACACCTGCTAGACTTTTAAGACTGTGAGGAAACTTAACCTAGAGAGAAGAGAGAACAGCTAATTATGCATGATAGCAACCTAAAGCACAAGATGAGTGGTCCATGCAACGCCTGCAGAAGTCTATGTGAAGTGAACACATAACCCTAGAAAATAAATCCCATAAGCACCCAAAAAAACAAAATAAAGGAAAGACTAGAAGAAAATATATGATACATAATATATAAACCAGCTACCCTTCACGATAGGCCGTAAGGGCATACAACTCCAAGCTCTCCTCTCAAGGCAACAAATCTAGAGTTATCCAAAAGCTTGGTAAAGATATCAGTTATCTGGTGATCACTCTCCACAAACTGAAGCACTATGTCTCTCTTCTCCACATGGTCTTTAAGAAAGTGATATCCAACATCAATGTGCTTGGTCCTAGAGTGCTGCACTGGGTTCTTAGCAATACATATAATAGAAGCGTTGTCACAGAAAAGTAGAACATTCTCTATCTCTAACCCAAAGTCCCACAAGGCAATCTTATCCAGAGCACCTGGCACAACAACTGGCTGTAGCAACATACTCGGCCTCAACGATAGACTATCCAACTCCAGACTGCTTCCTAGAAGACCAAGAAACAAGAGTAATGCTAATGAATTGGTAAGTGCTAGTAGTGCCTTCCTATCTATGCTACATCCAACAAAGTCTACATCAGAAAAGGCTTTAAGGGATAGACAAGAGGAAGAAGAGTACCAGATACCATAATCAATGGTAGCTCGGAGGTACTTGAAGATGCGCTTCACCACTTGGCGGTGAGAGATGCGAAGAAAAGCCTGAAATCGAGTGCACGCACACAGCAAAGTGTATGTCCGGCCTTGAGGAAGTGAGGTACAAGAGGAAGCCAATCATGCTTCGGAACTTCTTCGGATTAGCAAGCTCACCATTCTTGTCAGGCTTGAGGACAGCAGTGGTGGCCATAGGAGTCATCACAGGCTTCCCATTACACATATCAAACCATCTCAAGAGGACCCAAGTGTACTTACCTTGGCGTAGAAAAGTACCCTCCCGAGTCTGCTTGATTTGAAAGCCGAGGAAGTAGCTCAACTCTCCCATCATAATTATCTCAAACTCTACGCCATTGAGGAATGCATTCTTGACATCCATTTGATAAAGCTTGAAGCCCGTGGATGCCAAAAATGCAAGCAGGGTCCGGATAGCCTCTAGTCTAGCTACAGGGGCAAAGGTTTCCTCAAAGTTAAGTCCTTCAACCCGAGTGAAGCCCTGTGCAACTAGTCTAGCCTTGTTTCTAATGATAACCCTATCATCACTCTGCTTGTTTTTGAACATCCACTTGGTCCCAATGACATTATGACCAGACGATGGCTCAACAAGCTACCACACCTTGTTCCTCTCAAATTTCTCAAGTTCATCATGCATAGCATTAATCCATGACTCATCGGATAACGCATGAGAAACATCCTTTGGCTCAAAAGAGACAACAAAGGCTGAGCGAAGGTAGAAGCTGGACAATCCTAATTTTGAGCGAGTGACTCGCTCAAATAAATCACCAATAATTTGATCAGGAGGATGAATTTTTTGAATATGGTGGGGAGGCCTAGCAACAAAAGTGGCCTCTACCTCTTGAACAGAAGTGGTAGGAACAGAGCCACTAGTTGAAGGAGAGTCGAAAGGCAATAGCTGGTCTCCCTAAGGTGCAGAAATGGAAACAGGAGGCACCTCAAGTGTAGAGGGGACTGGATCAGGTGGAACACCATCATCTCCATCATCCCCACCCTCTACGAAGATAGTCTCAGAGGAATAAGAAGATCATGAAATATCAGGTCTAGCTACTTAGCTAGCCTCATCAAAGGTCACATCACAGGCATCTATGATCCTATTCGCATCACAACTCCACACCCTATAGCTACAAGAAGTCGAGTAACCTAAAAAAATACCATCAGAAGAACGAGACTCAAGCTTATCTAGGTTACCAGACTTTAAGATGAAACACTTGCAATCAAATATGCAAAATGAGAAACACTAGGATTTCACCCATACCTCAACTCGTAAGAAGTGCAGTGCAAATGTGCTCTCAAGAAAACACGATTAGAAACATGGCAAACAGTAGCTATAGCCTCAGCCCAAAACATCCTAGGAGTATTATACTTGTCTAAAATCATTTTAACAATCTCAATCAGGGTCCAGTTCTTTATTTCCACTATGCCATTTTGCTGAGAGCGTAGGGAGAAGAGAACTAATGCTCTAAACCAGACTCCATACAGAAACTCTCAAAGTAAAAATTCTTGAACTCCATGCTATTATCACTACGTATAGCTCGTAAGGCACCTAGGAGCTCAATAGACAACCTACTGACCAAACCCCTAAAGTGAGAAAAAGTCTCATCCTTCGAGGCTATGAAAAATACCCAAGAATACCCTGAAAAATCATCAACAAAGATAAGAACATACAACTTCCCTCCCACTGACTGCACTCTAGCTGGACTAATAGTGTCCATATGTAAAAGCTATCCTGGTGCATCAGTCATCATAACGATGAATAGGGGATGAGAAGTAGTAACCATCCTGCCTTGTCAGCAAGGAGAGCAAATTAAGTCTATGATCCTTTTGAGTTTTGGCAAACAATGAATGAGATTATGGATGCTAACTCCGGTCAAATGATCAAAACCAATGTGACCCAATCTCCTATGCCAGAAGGAGAGATCACGGGGCTCTAAAGCAATCAAAACCGAAGAGAGTCTCTAGAAGAAGTAGAAAAATAAGAATGAAAGACTCTCCCGAATATAAAAATCCCGCAAATTAACTGTGGGGAACTGTCCCCGGGACTCCACTGATTCACCCAAATGCACGGCACATCTCAAGTGAATCAAGGGAACCTCGGGCGTCCCGTGATTATACCCGTGTTGGTCCCAGGAAAGTTTGCCAACACGAGCATCCTCATCCAACAGTTGACATCACAACACATACATAATTAACGGAAGCATAAACGTTATTACATACCAAAAGTAGGACTGCTGTCCATAACGACATATTTAAAGTTATTACATCAAGTAGCAGCGGAAATCATAAGATAAACAGCAAAAGGGCCAGCATGGCATGCCCCAAACCCTCGTGCAACCAAGCTGGGCAAGAACGGCGACTAAACGTTAGAATCACGAAATCTGCCCTAAAGTCCCCGGCGAGGCCTCATCCTCACCTGCAGCAAGTGGACAATCCGATTGAGTACAAAGAGTGTACTCGCACAATAATATAAGTTGTATGCTGGTTTCTAACTACATGTGGTTGCTACAACAAAGGAAGGCAAAATGGCAATTTCAGCATAAAGCAATGTTTGGAGTAAATCTTAAACATGTATAGATTGAAAAGAATTTGCATTTCGTAAACATTTGCAAGATCTAATACATATTATACATCATCATAATCACATTCATATCATGCCTTCAAGCATTCTCCGAACCATGAGTTCCATCGCTCATGTTCGACTACACACACAAGTACTCCAATACTTGTGTCTCTTTTCCCACTCCCATCCCATTCTTACCAAGTCCTTAATACTTGCCCAGTGACTGACAATTCAAGAGATCGTCCTTAACCATGGACGCGGCTATTCGAATAGTTTAAACTCTGCAGAGGTACGACTTTACCCACACGACACGTCACACTCGTGAGCCAAGCTATTAACACATTTCCTTGGATGTGTCGGCCGAGGTGAACGTGACAAACCATTTTCCAGTATGCATGGTAGTGTATCTAAACCATCCGGATGACTGTGACCCTTGATCCCGCGTGCCCAGTGCTCGGTGTGTGTGGATCAAGGAGTACATCCGTTGTTGGACATCCCCGACTCAACAAAGTCGAGGGACTCCGAGGACATTCCTTGGCGCTCCACTAAGCCCAAGGAATTCCGTGGTCATTCCTTGACGCTCCACTAAGCTCAAGGAATTTCGAGTGCACATGGTTTACATAACCTAGTCATACATAAGTACTTGGTTACGTCGGTCCCATAAACGGCGTGTGGTTCGCACGATAGTTACTCAAAGAGACGTCACGAGATTTGATCCTTAGGGTCCTTAACCAACATCTCTACACATTCACCAATATTTGTAACCATCATCATCATAATAATTCTCAATCATTGCGACCAATGGACTAAGTCCATCTATCGCGGTTTCTACGATGTTCTAAGCATGGCTAAGCAATTCGTACGAACCCATATAATAAGAATAATAAACCAACCACCTAGGGCGAAAAAGGAACACGGAAAGAACATGATAAGGGGATAACATCACAATCTGGTAATAGCTAAGTTTTCTACCCAATCATAATTGTAGTTGAAAGTAAGCATGCAATTGATAAAATAATTCCAAAACATAAACTTCAAATAGTAGGAGCAATCATGGTCAAGGAGTAAAGTAGTGCCTTGCTGCTCGTTCTTGACTTCGAAAGCGTAGTCGTACTCGGGAGTGCCCTCCGAAACGTCAACACCTAACGAGAAAATCCAATTCAATAAACACCAAACAAGGATTCAAATAGTGCACATGAGTAAAAGATGCATGACATGCTCATGATGTGTAATACTAATCATAATATGCAAGTACTAATTGAGTTTTTGCGTCAAAAGTTCAAGTCTTAGGGCTTTTATCGAATTATGTTCGGAGTATCCGGGTGTCACTTCGGACTGTCCGAGTGGACCCTCTCGGTATGAAGTTGAATTATGTTCGGACTATCCGAGTGTCACTTCGGACTGTCCGAGCAGACTCTCTCGGTCAAGTCATATCAGCCCCTATTCGGACTATCCAAAAAGTGGTTCGGAGTATCCGAAGGTTATGTTCGGAGTATCCGAGGGTTACCTCGGAATGTCCGAGCAGGCCCCCTCGGTTGGCCAATGCAGCCCTCAATCTAATTCCCATTCGGACTATCCGGAACTTCATTCGGAGTATCCGAAGGTGTTCGGAATGTCCGAGTAAAATCTCGGACTGTCCGAGCTGAGCGTTTCTGTTTCAAAACGGCTGGTTTGTCTATTATCCTCTACACTTCCAAGTAATGAGCTAGGGTTTCAAGGGGATGGACTAGGGTTTCAAAGGGATGGTCTAGGGTAGAATCTTACCACTACAATGTTGCTCTTGCACTTGGTGAAGATTGGTTTCGGTGAGGGGATGACGAAAAATGCCACAATGCCGGTTCTTCACGGTTCGCCTCCTCCTAGCTCACGTAGACGGCAATGCCTTCGCTTGCTCGAGCTTGCAACTACAACTAGCCCTCCTCTTCCGGCTTCCATATGACATGCGCCACCCGATTCAAGTGTGATAATGGATTCCATGGAGAAGGAAGAAATGAGCTTCAATAGCCAAAATTTCAGAACATGGAAGAAATGAAATTGGTTGCCACTCACCCAAAACTTGGTTCCTCAAGAATCCATTTGGATGGATTTGAAGCTCTTGATCTTGGCTTCAAGGTGGTGCAACATGCACAAACCAAAACTCAAGTTTGGAGGGGATTTGTGGGGGAGAAATGGCAAGAGTGGAGAAGAACACCTTGCTGTTTTTCTGTTCTTGAGCTGAGCAAATGAGCAGGAAAGGGGAGAAGAAACCAAGGTTGAGACCTTATATAGGCTGCCCACTCATGCCTTACATGTGGGGCTAGGTCCCACATGTCATAGGGTAAGTAAAGGAGTGGGTATGGGTGGTTGAAGTGAGAAAAGGCATGGAAGGGATGTGCAGCCCACAAGTTCCAATGCAAGGTAGGTCCCATGTGTCATAGACTAGTCATGTACATAGGTAGGGGTGAGTAATGTAGCAACTAGTAGGGTAGGTATGTGCAGCCTTCACTCCTCTCTCAAATGCATATGGCCCACATGTCAATGACTAAGGCAAAATAACATGTGTGCAGTTTGGAAAATGATGTTTAGGGTTTTGCTACTCCCTCTTTATGCAAGATGAATGTCTTAACACTTGTATGATTATAATTTAAATGAGGATGCGATGATATTATGGAAGATGTTAGCGCGACAAGCCTCACTTATCGGACTAGCGAAAATCGGGCTGTTACAAGCCTCCCCCCTTAAAAGAATCTCGTCCTCGAGATTACACCGCTTCATTGAAGAGGTAGGGGTATTCGGCTCGAAGATGATCCTCACGCTCCCATGTGGCTTCGTCGGGGGTATGATTACTCCATTGAACTTTAAAGAATTTGATGGTGTGGTTTCGAGTAACACGCTCCCTCTCGTCGAGAATACAAATGGGTTGCTCCTTGTAGGATAGATCGGGTTGCAATTCAAGAGTGTCCAACTCGGTGGCTTCAGTTGGGACCCGAAGGCATTTCTTCAATTGAGAGACATGAAAGACATCATGTACATCGGCTAGTGAAGAGGGAAGCTCCAATTGATACGCCACCGTTCCTCGCCTTGCTAAAATCCGAAAAGGTCCGATATAACGAGGCGCTAGCTTTCCCTTCACCTGAAACCGACGAATACCTTTCATTGGTGAGACCTTGAGATAGACGTGATCACCAACTTCGAATTTGAGTTCACGGCGGCGACGATCAGCGTAGCTCTTTTGAGCCGAGATAGCGCGGTCCGCAACCGTTCGAAATAAATCGAACTTGCTCCTCCGCTTGGCGACTAGTTCGGGACCAAAGAGGGTCTCTCTCGCACTCGCACCGCTTAAGTGGAGTTCTGCAAGATCTCCCATAGAGAGCCTCGAATGGACTCAATTGAAGGCTAGCTTGATAGCTATTGTTGTAGGAGAACTCTGCGAAAGGTAAGCATTTCTCCCAGTTCTTGCCGTAGGTAAGGGCACAAGCCCTAAGCATATCCTCAAGAATTTGGTTCACCCTTTCAGTTTGTCCATCCATCTGCGGGTGATAAGCTGTGCTAAAAGAGAGTTGAGTCCCCATGGCCTTGTGGAGGCATTGCCAAAAATGCGAGGTAAACTGGGTACCTCGATCTGAGACAATCCTTTTGGGAACACCATGAAGAGAGACAATTCGATGAAGATATAACTCAGCTAACTTACTCACTGTATCCGTCGTCTTGACAGGAAGGAAATGAGCAGTCTTCGTTAGTCGGTCAACGATTACCCATATAGAATCAAAACCTTTTTGCGTCTTGGGTAACCCGGTGATGAAATCCATACCAATCTCTTCCCACTTCCACATGGGAATGGGTAATGGTTGAAGTGCGCCTGCTGCACGCAAATGGTCGGCTTTCACCCGCTGGCATACGTCGCACTTGGCGACATACCGGGCAATCTCTCGTTTCATCCGGGTCTACCAAAGTTTTGGCTTAAGATCTTGATACATTTTTGTACTCCCGGGATGAATAGAGAATGTGGAATTATGAGCCTCATCAAGAATCAGTGCCTTTAACTCCTTACAATTTGGCACCACTAGCCGTTTGCTGAACCACAAGACTCCTTGTGGGTCCTCGGTGAAGCAATTGGCCTTGCCTTGCTTGATGCGGGCTCGGATGAGTGCTATGCCCTTGTCTGTCTTTTGAGTCTCTTTGATTTGGTCCAAGAGATTAGATTTAACTTCCATGACAGTAAGGAATCCCTCCTTAACCACTTCTAGATTGAGCTTTCGAAACTCGGCGCACATGGCGTCCGATTCCGGTTCTACTGAAAGGCGATTGCATTGGGACTTTCGGCTCAGAGCATCGGCAACAATATTGGCCTTTCCAGGATGATAATGGAGTCCCATATCATAGTCTTTGATCAATTCGAGCCACCTCCTTTGCCTCAAGTTCAGATCGGCTTGAGTAAAAATATACTTCAGGCTCTTGTGATCGGTGTAAACTTCACAATGGTTACCGATGAGGAAATGTCGCCAGATTTTTAGAGCATGTACTACTGCTGCCAGCTCTAAGTCATGGGTGGGGTAATTCATCTCATGAGGTCTCAATTGCCTCGATGCATAGGCCACAACTCGGCCTCCTTGCATAAGTACACAACCCAGCCCGAGGCGGGATGCATCGCAATATATGTCGAAACCCTTGTGGATATCTGGCAGAACTAAGATAGGTGCAGTGGTCAAGCGAATCTTCAACAATTGAAAGCTTGCCTCACATTCTGCTGACCATACGAACTTATTCTCCTTCTTCAAAAGTTCGGTCAGTGGCTTCGCGATTTTGGAGAAGTTCTCCACGAACCGGCGGTAATAACCCGCGAACCCGAGAAAACTTCGAACATCCGTGATGTTCTTAGGCTGCTCCCAATCAAGTACCGTCTGTATCTTGCTGGGGTCAACCGCAACTCCGCCTTCCGATAGCACATGGCCCAAGAAGGCAACCTCCTTCAGCCAGAATTCACACTTGCTGAATTTTGCGTAGAGTTGGTGCTCTCGCAGCTTTTCCAAGACTTTCCGAAGGTGTACTTCATGCTCCTCTTCAGACTTGGAGTAAATAAGAATATCATCGATGAAGATGAGAACGAACTTGTCGAGATATTCCATGAACACCGAATTCATAAGGCTCATGAAATATGCCGGTGCATTGGTCAAACCAAATGACATGACGGTATACTCATATAGACCATAACGGGTGGAAAATGCCGTTTTTGGAATGTCCCCCGATCTGATCTTGATCTGATGGTAGCCTAATCTCAAGTCAATCTTGGAGAAGATACAGGCTACAGTCATTTGGTCAAACAAATCATCGATCCGAGGAAGTGGATACTTGTTCTTGACCGTGACCTCATTTAATGGACGGTAATCAACACACATCCGCAAGCTATCATCTTTCTTCTTCACAAATATCGCCGGGCATCCCCAAGGTGAGGAGCTCAGCCGAATGAAGCCCTTCTCCTGCAGCTCCGTAAGTTGTTTCTTCAACTCTATCAACTCATTTGGAGGCATACGGTAAGGTCGCTTCGATATCGGAGCTCCGGGTAGAAGCTCAATGACGAACTCAACCTCTGGTCGGGTGGCAACCCGGCAATTCCTCAGGAATACATCCGGGTAATCACACACCACTGGAATGCTACTAATTCCAAGGAATGGCTCACCCTTCAAGGCATAGAGGTGAGCATAATCTGGATTTGATGCAAACACAACTTGTTTGCCGCTTGCGTTAGTAAGTGAAATAGATCTGCTTGCACAATCGATGCATCCTTGGTGTTTGGACAGCCAATCCATCCCAAGAATAACTTCAATCCCTTCCGTCTTAATCATGATCAAATCAGCTAGGAACTCTACCCCATTAATTTCGATCTTTACTTCCCGGCAGACTCGATCGGTCCTTAATTCCGATCCAGGGGTTTTAATGAGAAGTGGTGGGTGCATAGGTTGTATAGAGAACTCATGATGCATAGCAAACTTCTCTTTAATAAATGAATGAGATGCTTCGGAATCGAAATATCCGGACAGCAAGTTACGCACTTTAAACTATACATGTATGCAGCAAGAAAACATGCACCAAATCCAAAAGACATCAAAATGAGAAAACTCTCAAGCCACAACATCACCCATGAAAGCAAATAACAAGATTCCGATACAATAGCACCAGTTCACAACCCGTAGGTCACGGGCGATAGCTAGGGGTAACAAGTCTAAATAAAGAGCTAGCATAGGTTCATAAGGTAGCCTATTACATCAATCAAATCAGCCCGGCTCATCTCTACTTGCCCTCCACGATGAGCTTGACCGGGACAACTCAAATGTCTCTAAGGAATCCTTGGGGAAACGCATCCAAAAGATGGTATCAGTCACATTGAAAAGGATGAGATGTAGGAGAACGCGTAGGCTACGCTAGCCGAAAACAAAATTTTCTACGCATTCAACCAGGATACATGCGAGTAGAGGATCATGGAGCATTACCCTTGGAGCACGTTAGCGTGAAGTAGAGTGGGTGAAGCCTCCTCTGCGTGCTTGAAGCATCAGACGTAGTCGAGCGTACTCCATCGCTTTCGGCGAGTGCTTGCGAGATCACCCGAGTGCTCGCCGAGTGGTCTCCGGATCGCCCGAGTGCTCGCCAAGTGATCGCCTGAGTCCTTGACGTCTCCTCGCCGCGGGTGCACGATGCAGCGGATGAAGATGTGCCCGCGCAGGTTGGAGAGGGTGAAACCGATCGCCAATCGGCCCGAGGACAGATCTTGTGGCGCCTCTACGGTATCCACACGTCCAGGGGTGGAACGCCGTGCGCCGGTGTGCTAGCACCACGCGCGCGATGGCTAGGGTTTCTGGCAGGGGTAGGGGTCGACGGCTAGGGTTTCGTGGTGGGGAGAACCTCATTGCTGCATGCCCCATGCCCCCTTTATATAGAGCGCACTAATGGGCCTTCTACGATAGAAGCCCACTAGGACTCACGCTAATGGATCTTCTACAATAGAAGTCCATTAAGATGCCAGAGGATCCAAATCCGCGTAAACCCACCAATGGATCCAATCCATCAGACATGATCCAACCCGTTAAGTGTGTGACCCATTAGGCTCATGTACAAGTCGGCTGCGGTCCCAGAGAACCCTTTCCCAGACCACAAGTCAATAGCAGCACCTAGCAGCACATATTGACCCCCGAATGTACACAATGATCGAATCAGCTGAACCTTGATACACTCACATAGGATCCTTTTGCCATATGATATCAGTCAAGCTCAAGGTGAGAAGCGTGCCACCCTTGTGATAGCTCGACATATTCACTCGTCAATGTAATGGATATAATTTGTGATTAACACTTTAATCACTTTGGCATGGCCATGCACTTTTCCTTATCCATCCACACCGAGGGGCCCAGAGATATCTCTCCCGTTATCGAGGAGGGGCAAATTCCATCTTGATCTCTTATATCTCACGTCATGTTTCATTGTATACCGTAAGCTACCTTTATAACTCCTATTACGGAGAAGCGTTTGATAGCCCCAAAATATACAATTACACATGCTTTGAGAATCAATAAGAATCTCGTGTCAAAGGATCGTATAGGTATACCACTCGAGACTACACTCGATGGCACTTCTAAGATAACAATCTCATCGTTGTCTCGGAGCGGGTCTATCAACCCCATGTTCTCTAACATGTGCCCACATTATTGATTTGATATCTCCATATCTATGGTATGTGAAACATTACCATCAATCAATACATGTCTTTGGTCGATCACTATTGTCCCACATAATGATATGTGACCAGGGATCGTTTAGAATAATATCATATAACCAATGTGTTTCACAATTAAGTCATACTCAATGAACAAAGGAGTGACATTTATTCATGTAACTGATAAGTACATGAACATAGACGTATGATACAATCATCTTATATGATCGCCTCTAGGGCATATGACTAACAATCTCCCACTTGCACTAGAGTGCATCATGCAAGTATCTAATACCCATGGCTCTTGTGTGTGCCTCATGCTTCGGCAGCGGAAGAGGTTTTGTCAGCGGATCAGCGACATTCAGATCCGTGTGCACTTTGCATATCTTCACATCTCCTTTATCGATGATCTCTCGGATGAGGTGATAACGCCTGAGTATGTGTTTGGATTTTTGGTGAGACCTAGGCTCCTTCGCTTGTGCAATGGCACCACTATTGTCACAATAGAGGTCCATCGGGCAGACGCACTAGCGACAACTCCCAACTCGAAACAAATTTTACGATCCAAATAGCCTCCTTTGCGGCTTCGGGTCGCAATATACTCGACCTCGATCGTGGAATCACCATCGCCTCTTGCTTGGAACTTTTCGACTCAACTTTGTCCCACCATTGAGGCGTAATACAAAACCGGATTGCGATCGTGAATCATCTTTATCGGTTTGGAAGCTTGCGTCGGTGTAACCCTTTACAACTAGCGCTTCCTCTCCTCCAAAGACCAAGAACATGTCCTCGCCCCACGTAAGTATTTGAGGATGTTCTTCACAATACCAAATGACTTTCACCCGGTTTGATTGATACCGCCAGTAACACTTAGAGCATATGATACATCTGGCGTGTACATAACATGGCATACATGATGGATCCAATAGCGGAGGCATATGGAATCGCACTCATTTTCTTTTGCTCATCAGGTGTTGAAGCACACTGAGTCTTGCTTAGATGAATACCATGCGACATTGGCAAGAAACCCTTCTTGGAATCTTGCATATTGAACCGTTTCAATATTTTATCAATGTATGTACTTTGGCTTAATCCAATTAGCCTTCTCGATCTATCTCTATAGATCTTTATGCCCAGTATGTAGGCTGCTTCTCCTAAATCCTTCATCGAGAAACATTTTCTCAAATAAGATTGGACAGCTTCAAGCATTGGAATATCGTTTCCAGTCAACAATATGCCATCTACATATAAGATCAGAAACACAAGTGCGCTCCCACTAGCCTTCTTGTAAATACAAGGTTCTTCTTCATTCTTGATGAAGCCAAACTCTTCTTGCTTCATCAAAATGAAGATTCCAACTCCGAGATGCTTGCTTCAATCCATAAATAGACTTGAAGCTTGCATACCTTGCCAACATCGCTTGGATCGACAAAACCATTAGGTCGTGTCATGTACACATCCTCACTTAGGTTTCCATTTAGGAAAGCCGTTTTGACATCCATTTGCCACAATTCCCAATCATAGAATGCGGCAATTGCTAGCATGATCCGAATATATTTAAGCATAGCGACGGGTGAAAAAGTTTCATCATAATCAACACCTTGAATTTGCCTGAAACCTTTACCAACAATCGTGCCTTATAGATGTGAACATTTCCATCCATATCTATCTTTTTCTTAAAGACCCATTTGCACTCGATAGGTTTTACCCCATCAGGCAGATCAACCAAGTTCCAAACCTGATTATCATACATGGACTTTATTTCAGATCTCATGGCTTCCAACCATTTCCCAGAGTCTGGTCCCACCATTGCTTCCTCATAGTCTTTGGGCTCATCGTTGTCCAACAACAATACGTCGCGCTATCCCGTCGTGAGGAACATGTACCTCTCGGGTGCACGACTAGCCCTCGTAGACCTGCGTGGGGCTGGTGCCTCTACCACGGGTTCTGCAACATTTTGCATTTCCCGTTCAGGGTCAGTAGGAGCTGAAACATTTTCAGATGTTTCTCGAATTTCTTCAAGTTGCACCTTGCTCCCACTAGCTCTTTTGAAAAACTCTTTTTCCAAAAAGACACCATGCCGAGCGACAAACACTTTGCCCTCTTCTCGGTTATAAAAATAATACCCTTTAGTTTCCCTAGGGTACCCCACAAAGAAGCACTTATCGACTTGGCGTGAAGCTTATCGACGTCATCGTTTTACATAGGCTTCACAGCCCCAAATCTTTAGAAAAGACAACGAGGGGCGCTTCCATCCATATCTCATATGGCGTCTTCTCTCTGATTTTGATGGAACCCTATTTAGTGTGAACGCAATTGTTTCTAGAGCAAATCCCCAAAATGACAATGGAAGATCAGTTTGACTCATCATAGACCGAACCATGTCCAACAAAGTTCGATTCCTCCGCTCGGATACCCCATTCCATTGAGGCGTTCGGTAGTCAATTGAGGAACTATTCCACAATTCTTATGATGATCATTAAACTCATGGCTCAAATACTCACCTCCACGATCGGATCGCAGAAATTTAATTGTTTTGCCCAGATGATTTTGCACTTCATTCGAAACTCTTTGAACTTTTCAAAAGATTCAGACTTATGCCTCATTAGATAGATATAGCCATACCTACTAAAGTCATCGGTAGAAGGTAATGAAGTCTTGAAATCCACCTCTGCCCCACGCTCATCGGTCCACATACATCAAGATGTACTAAGGCCAATAAGTCACTCGCCCTCTCACTTGAACCAAAGAAAGGCGTTTTAGTCATCTTGCCAAGTAAACAAGGCTCAGACGTGTCAAATGATTCAAAATCAAATGAATCAAGAAGACCATCTTTATGGAGCTTCTCCACGCTTCTTATTTATATGGCCTAGCGACAATGCCACGTATAAGCGGAATTCAAATCATTTGTTTTGAGTCTTTTCGTATTAACATTATAGACAAAATTATCTTCAAGATTTAGCACATATAGCCCATTCAATGATGGACAATGACCATAGAGCATACCATTGAAATAAATTGAACAACATTTGTTCTTTATTACAAAATCAAAACCATCTTCTTCCAAACATAAAGAAGAGATAATGTTTCGCTCAAGGTCGAACATAATAACAATTATTTAATTCCAAAACTAATCCTGAAGGTAACGATAAGGGATAAACGCCAACGGCCATTGCAGCAACCTTTGCGCCATTGCCGACGCGAATGTCCACCTCACCACTTGCACAACTTCTAGTCTTTCTTAGTCCCTACAATGATTTGCAAACATGAATCATCGATCCGGTATCAAATACCCATGACTCATTAGGACAAGTAGCAAGATTAACTTCTATAACATTAATACCTGAAGTGGAAGCTAGAGTTCCATTCTTCTTATCCTCCAAGTATTTCTTGCGCTTCTACGCCAATGACCTTTCTTATGGCGGTAGTGACATGCATCGAAGCGATAGGACCACTTTTGGTCTTAGGTTTAGGGTTGGGGATCGATCCACACCCTTGCCTTTTGCTCCACGCTTCCTTTTCTTACCACCATCCTTTTGGACCATCATCACATGATTATTGCTTTTCTTGATGCTTTCCTCTCTTGCCTTAAGCATCCCATGCAGTTCAGACATGTTTTTCTCCATGCCATTCATATGAAAATTCATGATGAAAGGCTCAAGCTTGCAGAAGCGATCGAGAATCACATCGGTGGCCAACTCTTGGCTTAAGGGGAGTTCAGTTTCTCCAAGTTCTCAATGTAACCAATCATCTTGATCACATGAGGACTCACCGAACTACCTTCAGCTAGCTTGCACGCAAAGCAGAGCTTTTGAGATCGAGTATCTCTCACCTAGCTTGGTTCTCAAACATGCTACGAAGGCTGTGATCATAGCATAGGCATTCGTGTTCTCATATTGCTTTTGAAGCTCAGAGTTCATTGTAGCAAGCATGAGACAGCCAACATCAACCTCATCATTGACATGCTTCTCATAAGCACGTCGTTCAGCAGCAGTAGCATCATCAGCTATTTCCTCAGGATATGGCTCCTCAATGACATATTCCTTTTTCTCTTGCTTGAGAACAATTCTCAAGTTTCGTACCAATAAATAAAGTTTGTTCCAGAGAGTTTCTCTTTCTCGTAATCGATCGCAAATTAAAACCAAGGTTTTGAGTGACGAGATTAGGTGCCATCTACAATAGAAATAAATACGCAAAGTCTTAGCACAATGTTCATGTAAATCTTCTATTAAACATTTTAATAAAAGATACTCCCACTAAAGTCACTTTCCCTCTGGCGACTTTCAGTAGGACAAGATCCATAGTCACTAAAGTCCTAGTGAGCTTTGGCATCACCGCTAGAACCCAAGAACATAGGTAGGCATAACATTGCCAATCACATCATATGTGATTCTTGTTTGTTGGGTGGCATCCAATGCCCGACTCCCAACATCCATGCCCCAAGCCCAAAACCGCTTTTGATAGCTTCGATAAGTAAACCAATACTATGCATGCGGATGTTCGACATCCACCCTATCGATCAAGGAAGTTGATGGCACCGCTTTGGCGTAAACTACCATTCAACGACAAGATCTTTATAGGTGCAGCTATTGGAAGGGCATGAAACTCTTAATTTTTCGAGGGAAACCATTCTAACATGACAATCATATCCACCAAACATGATAGAATAGCATGACAGAATCATCACAGATAATCACATTAACTTGTGAAATAGTATGGCCCAAAGCACTCCAATCTCCATTGTCGCGCTTCACGTCCCATCGAGCCATCATGCTTGAAGCCGGCCTCCATGATCGAGTATCACGCTAATACTTCTAATAGCTAGTAAACAACTTACATGAGGATTTCAAGCATCACAAATCGACACGCAGGCCGTTATACAATAACATGGCAGCCCAAGCTGCAATTAACCATAGCACGCAGGCTATGAAAATTACATTAATGCATCACAAACACACAAGGGAGCCATACTATTCACATCATTCCCTGCAAAAACAAGTTAAGCGCAGAATCGTATTCTACCCTGCGATGGGAATCAAGTTTTATTTAACGGCCGCTACTGTGACTATCACGGCGGTCCCGAGCCATCAGAATCGGATTGAACAAATCTCCAGCTGGGAAAATTTTTTTTCGGGGAACGTAGATCACATCTACGAAAACGCTATGGAAATTCAATCGGATTGAACAAATCATACCGATTCCGAGCCATCAGAATGACTCAATTTCCATAAGATTCTTGAGAAGGCGGCGACCACACCGATCTCGATCTATTCAGCACAGGCAACTACCCCGATGGTGTTACCAGCCGGTAGGGGTAATGCACGGCATGAATCAGAACGAGCACGAACTAATCTTTTGATCGTGTGGAACCATCAACTCATTCATCAGATGCGTGAGGCCCCTCGAGGAGGTTGCGCGCACGCGGCCTCGATCTGTTGGCTAATATCATAGATGGCACATCACGGAAGTCCAGATGGTGTTTCGGTAGGTATGGACGATCGCGACATGATCTAGATAAAGCACGAACTAATCTTTTTGGCCTCGTAGCACTACCAACTCGTACCTCATGAACCCTATACCGATTGATCACATCAACCCGTGACTAATCTAACAGCATATCAACATATGCGCAGCATCCAGATCCAAAACAACGCAAGAATTGCTCTGATACCACTTTAGGAGAACGCGTAGGCTACGCTAGCCGAAAACAAAATTTTCTACGCATTCAACCAGGATACATGCGAGTAGAGGATCATGGAGCATTACCCTTGGAGCACGTTAGCAGCGGAAGTAGAGTGGGTGAAGCCTCCCCGCGTACTCCGAAGCACTGTACGTAGTCGAACGTACTCCCGACTGCTCGGCTGAGTGCTTGCGAGATCACCCGAGTGCTCGCCGAGTGGTCTCCGTATCGCCCGAGTGCTCGCCAAGTGATCGCCTGAGTCCTTGACGTCTCCTCGCCGCGGGTGCACGATGCAGCGGATGAAGATGTGCCCGCGCAGGTTGGAGAGGGTGAAACCAATCGCCGATCAGCGCCGAGGACAGATCTGCAAGCGCCTCTACAGATCCACACGTCTGGGGGTGGAACGCCGTCTTGCCGTGTGCTAGCACCACGCGCGCGACGGCTAGGGTTTCGTGGTGGGGAGAACCTCATTGCTGCATGCCCCACGCCCCCTTTATATAGAGCGCACTAATGGGCCTTCTACGATAGAAGCCCACTAGGACTCACGCTAATGGATCTTCTACAATAGAAGTCCATTAAGATGCCGAGGATCCAAATCACGTAAACCCACCAATGGATCCAATCCATCGACATGATCCAACCCGTTAAGTGTGTGACCCATTAGGCTCATGTACAAGTCGGCGCGGTCCCGAGAACCCTTTCCTAGACCACAAGTCAATAGCAGACACCTAGCAAAGACATATTGACCCCGAATGTACACAATGATCGAATCAGCTGAACCTTGATACACTCACATAGGATCCTTTTGCCACATGATATCAGTCAAGCTCAAGGTGAGAAGCGTGCCACCCTTGTGATAGCTCGACATATTCACTCGTCAATGTAATGGATATAATTTGTGATTAACACTTTAATCACTTTGGCATGGCCATGCACTTTTCCTTATCCATCCACACCGAGGGGCCCAGAGATATCTCTCCCGTTATCGAGGAGGGGCAAATTCCATCTTGATCTCTTATATCTCACGTCATGTTTTATTGTATACACGTAAGCTACCTTTATAACTCCCCTGTTACGGAGAAGCGTTTGATAGCCCCAAAATATACAATTACACATGCTGAGAATCAATAAGAATCTCAGGTCAAAGGATCGTATAGGTATACCACTCGAGACTACACCACGATGGCACTTCTAAGATAACAATCTCATCGTTGTCTCGGGCGGTCTATCCAACCCCATGTTCTCTAACATGTGCCCACATTATTGATTTGATATCTCCATATCTATGGTATGTGAAACATTACCATCAATCAATACATGTGCTAGTCGATCACTATTGTCCCACATAATGATATGTGACCAGGATCGCTTAGAATAATATCATATAACCAATGTGTTTCACAATTAAGTCATACTCAATGAACAAAGGAGTGACATTTATTCATGGAACTGATAAGTACATGAACATAGACGTATGATACAATCATCTCATATGATCGCCTCTAGGGCATATGACTAACATGAGAGGAGTTAGAAACTCATTTGCACAATCAAATGAACATAAGGGTGAGATATAGTGCTAAGAGGGGTAAGAAATATAGGAATCACACAATGTTATCAGTTCTGAAATTATTTGATAGCAAAATAATTTTTGACTCAAAACACACTCTAACTAATCGTAGCATGGCCGTTCTAACCGACAGTCAGTATGGCTCTGATACCAAGCCTGTGGGGAACCGTCCCCGGGACTCCACTGATTCACCCAAATGCACGGCACATCTCAAGTGAATCAAGGGAACCTCGGGCGTCCCGTGATTATACCCATGTTGGTCCCAGGAAAGTTTGCCAACACGAGCATCCTCATCCAACAGTTGACATCACAACACATACATAATTAACGGAAGCATAAACGTTATTACATACCAAAAGTAGGACTGCTGTCCATAACGATATATTTAAAGTTATTACATCAAGTAGCAGCGGAAATCATAAGATAAACAGCAAAAGGGCCAACATGGCATGCCCCCAAACCCTCAGGCAACCAACTGGGGCAAGAACGGCGACTAAACGTTAGAATCACGAAATCTGCCCAAAAAGTCCCGGGCAAAGGCCTCATCCTCACCGCAGCAAGTGGATAATCCGATTGAGTACAAAGAGTGTACTCGCACAATAATATAAGTTGTATGCTGGTTTCTAACTACATGTGGTTGCTACAACAAAGGAAGGCAAAATGGCAATTTCAGCATAAAGCAATGTTTGGAGTAAATCTTAAACATGTATAGATTGAAAAGAATTTGCATTTCGTAAACATTTGCAAGATCTAATACATATTATACATCATCATAATCACATTCATATCATGCCTTCAAGCATTCTCCGAACCATGAGTTCCATCGCTCATGTTCGACTACACACACAAGTACTCCAATACTTGTGTCTCTTTTCCCACTCCCATCCCATTCTTACCAAGTCCTTAATACTTGCCCAGTGACTGACAATTCAAGAGATCGTCCTTAACCATGGACGCGGCTATTCGAATAGTTTAAACTCTGCAGAGGCGACTTTACCCACACGACACGTCACACTCGTGAGCCAAGCTATTTACACATTTCCTTGGATGTGTCGGCGAGGTGAACGTGACAAACCATTTTCCAAATGCATGGTAGTGTATCTAAACCATCCGGATGATCGTGACCTCGATCCCGCGTGCCCAAAGGCTCGGTGTGTGTGGATCAAGGAGTACATCCGTTGTTGACATCCCCGACTCAACAAAGTCGAGGGACTCCGAGGACATTCCTTGGCGCTCCACTAAGCCCAAGGAATTCCGGCGGTCATTCCTTGACGCTCCACTAAGCTCAAGGAATTCTGAGTGCACATGGTTTACATAACCTAGTCATACATAAGTACTTGGTTACGCCGGTCCCATAAACGGCGTGTGGTTCGCACGATAGTTACTCAAAGAGACGTCACCAGGATTTGATCCTTAGGGTCCTTAACCAACATCTCTACACATTCACCAATATTTGTAACCATCATCATCATAATAATTCTCAATCATTGCGACCAATGGACTAAGTCCATCTATCGCGGTTTCTACGATGTTCTAAGCATGGCTAAGCAATTCGTACGAACCCATATAATAAGAATAATAAACCAACCACCTAGGGCGAAAAAGCAACACGGAAAGAACATGATAAGGGGATAACATCACAATCTGGTAATAGCTAAGTTTTCTACCCAATCATAATTGTAGTTGAAAGTAAGCATGCAATTGATAAAATAATTCCAAAACATAAACTTCAAATAGTAGGAGCAATCATGGTCAAGGAGTAAAGTAGTGCCTTGCTGCTCGTTCTTGACTTCGAAAGCGTAGTCGTACTCGGGAGTGCCCTCCGAAACGTCAACACCTAACGAGAAAATCCAATTCAATAAACACCAAACAAGGATTCAAATAGTGCACATGAGTAAAAGATGCATGACATGCTCATGATGTGTAATACTAATCATAATATGCAAGTACTAATTGAGTTTTTCGTCAAAAGTTCAAGTCTTAGGGCTTTTATCGAATTATGTTCGAGTATCCGGTGTCACTTGGACCGTCTCGAGTGGACCCTCTCGGTATGAAGTTGAATTATGTTCGGACTATCCGAGTGTCACTTGACCGTCCGAGCAGACTCTCTCGGTCAAGTCATATCGGCCCTATTCGGACTATCCAAAAGTGGTTCGAGTATCCGAAGGTTATGTTCGAGTATCCGAGGGTTACCTCGAATGTCCGAGCAGCCCCTCGGTTGGCCAATGCAGCCCTCAATCTAATTCCCATTCGGACTATCCGAACTTCATTCGAGTATCCGAAGGTGTTCGAATGTCCGAGTAAAATCTCGGACCGTCCGAAATGAGTGTTTCGCTTCAAAACTACGGTTTGTCTATTATCCTCTACACTTCCAAGTAATGAGCTAGGGTTTCAAGGGATGGACTAGGGTTTCAAAGGGATGGTCTAGGGTAGAATCTTACCACTACAATGTTGCTCTTGCACTTGGTGAAGATTGGTTTCGGTGAGGGGATGACGAAAAATGACACAATGCCGGTTCTTCACGGTTCGCCTCCTCCTAGCTCACATAGACGGCAATGCCTTCGCTTGCTCGAGCTTGCAACTACAACTAGCCCTCCTCTTCCGGCTTCCATATGACATGCACCACCCGATTCAAGTGTGATAATGGATTCCATGGAGAAGGAAGAAATGAGCTTCAATAGCCAAAATTTCAGAACATGGAAGAAATGAAATTGGTTGCCACTCACCCAAAACTTGGTTCCTCAAGAATCCATTTGGATGGATTTGAAGCTCTTGATCTTGGCTTCAAGGTGGTGCAATATGCACAAACCAAAACTCAAGTTTGGAGGGGATTTGTGGGGGAGAAATGGCAAGAGTGGAGAAGAACACCTTGCTGTTTTTCTGTTCTTGAGCTGAGCAAATGAGCAGGAAAGGGGAGAAGAAACCAAGGTTGAGACCTTATATAGGCTGCCCACTCATGCCTTACATGTGGGGCTAGGTCCCACATGTCATAGGGTAAGTAAAGGAGTGGGTATGGGTGGTTGAAGTGAGAAAAGGCATGGAAGGGATGTGCAGCCCACAAGTTCCAATGCAAGGTAGGTCCCATGTGTCATAGACTAGTCATGTACATAGGTAGGGGTGAGTAATGTAGCAACTAGTAGGGTAGGTATGTGCAGCCTTCACTCCTCTCTCAATTGCATATGGCCCACATGTCAATGACTAAGGCAAAATAACATGTGTGCAGTTTGGAAAATGATGTTTAGGGTTTTGCTACTCCCTCTTTATGCAAGATGAATGTCTTAACACTTGTATGATTATAATTTAAATGAGGATGCGATGATATTATGGAAGATGTTAGCGCGACAAGCCTCACTTACCGGACAAGCGAAAATCGGGCTGTTACATTAACCCTCCTAAAGAATCGAGAATTCTACAGGCATCACTCATAAAGCTTACCTCGAAAGAGTCATCGATAAGCTGAGAAACAGAAAGCAAATTGTATTGCAGCTTACTTACAAAGGCAACATGTTTTAGAATGAAACTCCCATTAATGCAGATAGTACCTGTTGCAATGACTCTATCTGATGAAGCATCCCCAAAAGTGATCAACTCATCGCCGAGGGCTCGGACTAGGGAAGAGAACCAATGAGAGTCTCCAGTCATATGGCGAGAACAACTGAAGTCAACAATGCAAACATCTCACTTTCCCATTCGACGAACCTGATCAAGCCAAAAGAGAGAGAAATGACTCAGTACTAGGATAAAATGAAGACCTGAGAACCCAATACTGAACCACATAACACTTCAGAGAACCTGGATTGGCTCACCGTGATGCAAAGGCCAGATCATCCCAATGAGGCTGCCTAAGACTCCTACCAAAAGACACCTCACATCGCTGATATCTACCTCAATGGGAAAAATAAGGAATATCAAGAGAACAGTGGATAGACTGACCGCGAGTAGCTCTAGAACTAAAACTCAAATGAATAGCATGAATAGATGACTCTCTAACATGTCTATAAGCAGTTTGTGCCTTAGAAGTAATCAGAGTTTGAGGATGACACTGAATACCCTTAAGAGCAACAACACATTCACGCTTTGTGATCTTGGCGTGCCTAAAATAGAAATCCACTAGGTGACCATCCTTTTGACAGAAGGTGCATGAGTACTTTGCCTTACTAGAGGCAAAAGCAGCAGGGATATTAGCCTTCTGGTCAGAAGTCCTATGGACAATCCTAGCAGACCTAAACACAGTGGTGCTCACCCTGGGAGCTACCACGATCTCACCACTCTTAGAGCCATGCACAATTGTGGGAGGATGCAGCCTAGCATGCTCCAAGTAGTCAAATCCTAGACCCTGATTAAATCAGCTAATCTTGGATTGGTCTAGAATGAGATTGAGCTTCTTCTTGCCTCCGACGAACTTCTCAAGAGTACTCATGAGATACCCACACTCTCAGAAGAGAGGCATAGGAAGAATAAAGAGGAGAAGGAGAAGAAGAACCAGAAGAAGAAGAACTACCAACACGTGTATTTTTCTCCCTCAGCATGGCTGCCTCAATCTTCAGGGCCTCACAAGAAATGCAAGGAGCATTTCTAATCCTAAGGGCTTGGTCTTCTAGGTTCTTCTTAAGTTTGACTTATATTTTATCTAAGTCCCTCCCAATATCAGCACATCGCAAGCAACTTTCTTGTGACTTATCTAGTAAGTCCATAAAAAGTTTAGCACACTTGATATTTAATGATTCATTGTTAAGTTTTAGTTACTTACAGCTCTCACATGAGCTAACTAGGTCCTTACAAGCGTGCATTTCAAGTTCATCATTTCTAGTAGAAAGTTTCCTAAGGTGAGTGCTCATGGCATCAATTTTAGTAAGCAATTTAGGGCAATTATCACATGATAGAGTAGAGTGAGCATGAAGAAAACTAGCATCTACAGAAATAGCATCAATAGAACAAGTGCTAGCATTTTTCGACCTAGGACTCTCAAGCTTAGTATGCACACTATCACACATAGTCCTTAGGTTCTCTAACTCCACAAGCAAAACATCACATAATGAACAATCATTAGAAACTCAGGAGGGAGAATATCTAAGAGAAGCTAACTCCTGATTCAAGGTAGCTACTTCCTTCTCAAGCTTTGTACACCTAGCTCTAGCCCTAGCATGAAATTTTCCTAGTTTGCAAAAAGCTTCATTGAGATGGTCATAGGAGGGTACCTTGTTCGAGTCGCTGTAGAGCTCGGAGTCACTAATGCCTTTCGTGTTGTCCATGAAGCACATGCCGGTGAAGTCATCGCCACCTTTCTTCTCTTGCAGATCATCCTTGCCTTCGTCACTCCAAGTGTCTGTGTCAGAGAGGTTGATATCGTCGAGGGCAGCGAGGACATAGTGGAAGAGTTTATTCTTCAGGAAGTTGCGAAACTTCTTCTCGTGTGCTAGCTCACGAGCTGGTGGCTTCTTATTGCGGTTCTTGTGTCGGTATAGTAGATCTTTTTTGAACCCCAGAGTCGTTCTTGCCCTTCTCTAGCTTGGGGCAGGTCGCTCGAATGTGGTTAGGGCCACCACACTCGAAGCAGGTGATCATACCACCTCTCTTCCTCTCTCTCACCTTATTATAGTCATGAGAGAATTTGCGAGCTAATAGAGTAAGCCCAGTTTCGGAAATTTTTTTTAGTTGGTCATCGCTTAGCTTGCAAAGGATGGAGAGAGAGAACCCAATAGAAAAATTAAAGGAAGATCCAATGGGACCAATGACCAAGGCTATCAACTAAGATTTCATCTTGTGAGAAACGACATCGATATCATGAGTCTTTAGTTGGCAATAGAGCCCGTCAAGAGTCAGAGTTGACAAGCCGGTACTGTCCTTAATGGTGGCCACTTTCATGTCCCAAACTCAAAGATCGAGTGTGGTTAAGAAATATTGAGCATTATCCGAGTCAGGGTATGTACCACCGACTGCTTAGAGGTTGCTTAAGATCTTTGTAAAATGACCGAAACACTCATCAAGACTCTCACCAGCGTGTTGTTCAAATTTGTTGTATTCACGCTTGTATTGGTCCAGCCTCACTGTTTTGATTTGAGTAGTGCCCTCATGGTAAGTATGAGAGTCATCCAAATCTCGTGAACAGAACGAAGGTGAGAGATCTTGTCGTACTCACTACGGCTAAGGCCTCGCATGAGGATGTTCCTTGCCTTAGCGTTTTCCTCAACGTTAGCCATATTGCCGGCCGTGACGTGCTATACGGGAGTTTCACCTTCTGTCATATCAGAAAACCCCGGGCAATGATGTACAACTCCATCCAAGACTTCCAAAATAGAAAATCAACTTCAGAAAAGATGGGAGGCTTGGTGGAATATTTGTTCGTCACCATGGCTCTCAAGACCGGTCAAGATCTTTGGAAAAGAAAAACCGACTCTCATACCAATTGAAGGATCGAGATGGTGAACAAAGGGGGTGAATGGTCGCAAATAATATTTTTTCCCTACACAAAATACTTCAAACATGGCCTTAAGAAAAACCTATAGAAGAAACCAATCAAAATGACCCAATTGCCCTGTCTGGCTGGTGCTATCGCAAGAAGGCAGGTAGCACCGGAGCCTAGTAGCATCGCACGAAGAATGGTAACTTTGGCTCAAGAACAGCAGTTAGAACAGTTTGAAATCAGCATGACTCAAAAGCAAATTTTGAGAAATCTTTTGGTCGTCTAGACAAATACTCATGAAACTTGGTAGATGTAATCCTAAGGATGTCAAGAACTTATTCCAACCTTTTTACCCGAGAAGGAAAAACATACCAAGTTTGTGCAAGAACTCAAGAATTCAATCTAAAGCTTGCTCATGGGATTTTGATGATGAAGATTGTTGACGATCGGGATCGCCTGACCGCAAGAGTGAAAGGGGGGATCGGTGTGAATGAGGGACCCAGAAAGCATTTCACTCAACAATGGTGTAGACGTAGGTCGGTGCGCGGCGTCAACAAGCAGAGAACAGTGGATTGTACTGGTTCGAGCCCCCACGAGGGTAATAGCTCTACGTCCAGTCTTCTCCAGAGGGGGAGGAATTCACTAATTGCGTGCACAAAGAGATGGTTACAGCTCGAGCCTGAGCGCTCTGTTTGTGTATCCTGGTCTATGACTAGTGTTGTTCTGCCCTATACATATGCCTCCCGGGGTAGTGGCTTCGTGCGTATTGAAGGTGGGCTGTAACTGCTCCGGAAATGCCGCCCACGTCCGCCTTAACTCCATCGTGCAAGTCTTGGTAACTGCCGAGTACACGCACTCCCCCGAGCCAAGGTCGAGGTCGAGCGGGAACTGAGCCTCGCTGCCCGAGCTCGAGGTCGTGTGGGGATGAGCGTCACTAGGTTGTGGTCGCGAGCCCTCACTGTAATGTCAGAAGCTAGGGGCCCCCCTTGACCATGCGTTGACTTGTCAGAGATTTTCCAGTCCTCGTCAGCTAGCCCCCTAGGCTCAAGGTCGTGGAAGAGACCAGGATCGACCTTGAGCCTGAAGCTACTGAGGCCAGACTTCCGGATTTCACACCTTTGGTCAAGGTCGGGCGGAGATTACCAGGACAAGACTTCAGCTTCAAGACACCTGGCGCCCTTTGGACTTCACGATGCTGGTACGAATTCGATCGGTCGGAGCGCATGCCTGCAATGCCTTGAAATCGCCGCCAAACCTTAATTGCGCCTATCAAATCGCCGCCGGCACACCTTTTGAGGGGCTCCAACAGACAACTCCTCAGGCCTATAAACCCAAACCTTCTGTGACCTTCGAAGAACTTCTCAACTTCCTTGCGCTCCTCCGCTCCCAACCTCCTACTCACGCAGCTCTTCACTGCTCGACCAAGCTTGAGAGCGACCGCCATGGCTAAACTTGGGAGAAGCACCATGTCATTGACGAGGATGAGGGAGCTCGAGGGCCTGGGCCTCCTCGACCCGGCGATGTGGAGATTGCCAGACGGGGAGACCGAGCCGCACCCAAGGGACGACGAGCTTGTCTGCACCGAGCACTACACGCTTTTTGGCCTACGGACGCTGGAGAGCGACTTCACGGCAGCCATCCTTGCCCACTGCGAGATAGAGCTCATCAATCTGGTGCCCAATTCCATCCTCCTCCTCTCCATCTTCTCACATCTGTGCGAGGGGTTCCTCGGAATCCTTCCCACCCCCTCGCTCTTCTTTCGATTCTTCTCTCTATTCCGCTCTGGGAAAGACCCCGTGGTCGGATGCCTCTACTTCCAGGTGCGGACGGGAATCCCATGGGCCTTCCCCAAGATCCAGCCCCGGGACTCCCTCGGTCCATGGACCGAGCGGTGGTTCTATCTGAAGAAGGGTCGGACCGGAGCGCTGTCGTTCGACGGGACCCCGATCAATAGGAAGAAGGAGACCCCGGAGTCAGACGAGCTGGAGGTCGATGAAGAGGCCATTGCTGCCATACACATCTGCGCCACACGCGGCCTCACCGGGCAGGCAATCGCCTGCGACTTCCTGCGAAGCTAGGTTTTCCCCCTTCGCAAGAGGGAACACCCGTTCTACGAGATCACGGGTCGCGACGACATGACCCGTGAGGGTACATCTGGTGCGTCCTCTTGCCCTTGAGACTTGTTCGCATTTGTCCTTTGGGTCCTCTTGACAGTCCGCTTCCTTGCAGCGCCAAAGGAGTCCTGGGTTGCAGCCAGGATGAACGAGATGTTCGGGAAGGGGGTGCACAACTATACACTCAATCCCCCTGTCCCAAAGAATGTACTGCGCCGAAAGGCCGAGGTAGTGCACCTCAAGCCACTCTTCGGATTGCACTCCATCGGCACCTTTACCTGATCGTCCGTTGCTCTCGCAGGATCACCAGGAGCTACTCGACATGGCCAAGAGATTGCTCCTGCTTCCTGGCGGGGGCAATAGCAAGAAGGGGAAGAAGAAACCACCCCTGAACAAGGCGGACGACCGTGAGGCTAAGAAGCCCCACTCTGAATGGGCCGACCGCGCCACGGTAAGGACTCCCATGATCGAAGCCCCTGAGCCTGCGCTTCTTCACCTCTTGACATGCCTTTCTTGCAGTAACTGAGCACGGCGGCTGCTGCCAGGCCCTCGGGACCTCAGACGGTCCAAAGGTCCCCTGGGACCTTGGCCACGGGGGACTTAGATCCACCGCGGGCCTTAAGGTCCCAGACCGAGAGGGCTCGAAAGCGGAGCGCCCCTTCGACCTCGGGAGGCCAGGGGCTTCGCCAGCCTCCCGCGAAACGGAGACTCCCGACCCAGGTAGGCTTCGCGACCTTCCTTTGCTCAGCCTTCCCTGTAACTTTTTTGCATAGTAGTGGCTCTTAATCGCAGACCTTGAGCACCTGAGCTCAACATCTACCCGTATTGACAATGACTATTGTCCAGGGCGAGTCTGGGTCTGAAGAGGAGGAGGAGGGCGATTATGTGCTAGCGCCCCACTGTCCTTCGGGTCGGGGGCGAATTCCATCGAGCCCCCAGGGCCAGACTCCGGCCGGTGAGTTCGACCAAGGACTCGACGACCCGAACGAGGAAGAGCTCCTCCCCGCGACCAGCGATGACTACGGCACCGACGAGGTTGATGCCGACGAGGACGTATATCCTCCTGAGACCACCGAAGAAGATGGCGCCAGAGGCAATCCTGCCACGACCGCCGATGTCGTCCCGACCATAACGGTTGTGACCTCCCACGCTGCGCTGCTGGCCGTTGCGAGCCCATCGGCGACATAAGGTGCCGGCCGTTGAGAAGGTCCTGTCTGGCTTTTGATCAGCACCTACAAGTTCCAAAAGCATGGCTGCTAGGAGAGCATACGATACACTGGGTGAAGAAGGCCACGAGGTGACATGCTTGGTTGACATGGAATGATCGCTTTGCTTTCTTTTGGTGTAATAAACTAATATCATTCTAGTTGTGGATTTATAACCTTATTTCATTTTTTGAAAATCATATTAATGTGGAATAAGAATGATTCATTATTTTTTATTGAGCAAATAAGTATATGTGAATTGTCAATTGTATATGTATCATGTGTAAGTATATGTGAAATGTATAAGCATATGTGAATTGTCAATTGTATATGTTTCATGTGTAAGTATATGTGAAATGTATAAGCATATGTGAATTGTCAATTGTATATGTATCATGTGTAATTATATGTGAAATGTATAAGTATATGTGAATTGTCAATTGTATATGTATCATGTGTAAGTATATGTGAAATGTATAAGTATATGTGAATTGTCAATTGTATATGTATCATGTGTAAGTATATGTGAAATTGTATATGTTCTTTGTTACCTGCTCCCTCTGTCCACGAAAGTAGGTTGCAGTATTATCTAACGCATGACAAAATGGTGATTACGCCTTATATATGCACAACATTGATATATATGCGAAGATTCATCTCATGATTTTGTTAATTTAAAATTCTAGAAAACTTGCCACACATAGCCTCTTACAATGGACAAGTGCCGGATGGCGCTGAGCCCATGGACCAAAGCCCGAGCAAAGCTCCGACAGGTTCCTCAACTCGAACAGTCGAGGCAACAAATGTACAAGAGGTAAGTCTTTATTAGGATTCTTTCGTAGGATATGCTTCCTGATGAAATTAGAGCAGAGCCAAACGACTAATGAAACAATCAAAATGCAGGGTCAGACATCTAGTGCACCGAGACAGCGTCGTGGACGAGGTCCTAGCAAGATGCGCACAGGTGAACAAAAGGTGATAGTTGAGCTTAATGTAGTCGGAGAACCAGCTATACTCGCGTCATTGCTTGGGCCATATCGGACAGCTTGCGGGGTCCTAGCTAGAGAGAATGTGCCCATCATCTACAAATCATGGATACGTCAGCGCAATTCTCCGTCGTATGTTCCCGAACGCATGAAGGAAACATTGTGGACAGAGTTGACAGCGAAGTTTCAGTTTCCCAAAGATCAGTTGGAGCTTGCCAGGAAACGTGCACAAAGCGTTATGGGAACTGCATGGAAGAATTGGAAGACAAAGCTGAATAAGGAGTATGTCAAGAAGGATCGAACGCCGGATTTTAATAGATACCCGAGGTTACATCAATTTTGGGATGAATTCAAGTAATATAAGAAATCTAATGAAGCCCAGGCTATCAGCCAGCAGAACAAGGCAAATTCAGACAAGAACATTTACCCCCATGTGCTAGGCACCGGTGGCTACGTGAGGAAAGTACCCAAGTGGGATGCACGGGAAGAACAGCTAACACTTAGTGGAGTTGTTACTGCGACGTCTCACATGGCCCCAAGATCGAAGCACTGGCTGCTTACGAGGGGAGCTACTTTGTCGGATGATGGCAGCTTAAGCTTCAGAAGCGAAAAAGACGAGGAAGATCGCAGATGCCCACTCCGAAGCTGTTGATGGCTCCTTCCTGCCAAGAAGGGAGGACGACGAGCTAACATGTCGGGACCCGAATATGCAAATCCGGACCCTCTGTGTATACCGCACTAGTCCAGGATCACGCTAGTGCACATAGGCTCAACATTAGTGAATATCACAATCATACACAACATAAATAGATAAAAGACATAATATATATTAAATATTACCAGTTGTAAGACCTTATGGTCAACTTACTTAACAATGCCTCATAAGGCTGAACAACAAATTGAACTGCAGCGGAATGAAGTCGTAGGTAACCCCTTAGTATACCACAGGCAACTGACAAGGCTCGCACCCTAAACATTTGTCTCCTCATGGTATTTCTTCTTCAGCACTGATGATTTTTGTAGGCAAGGGTGAGTACACCAACACGTACTCAACAAGTTGTGCACAGAATGCAAGTCTACATAACTATATGCAAGGCTTATTCCAAAAGAATGGCTAAAGGGTTCATTTGCAACTAAGCAGCATTTAAAAACAAGTACAGTATATAGATTGAAATGACAGTAAAACAAATAACAGTAATAGATAGATTCAGCATTTCTCAAATAAACCAAATTTCTCATCCTAAGTCAAGATTCAACTTTCCATGGCAACCTGCCATCCATTCCCAGTTTTTATTTTTCAAAAGTCTACTCCCTTGACTGTAATCCCCGAGCATTGCTCAATACCGTGAGCACTGCTATCCGAATAGGTTGTACACTCTGCAGAGGTTATACACTTTACCCACACGACATGATAATGTCTTTTGTGCCTGGCCATTTAGCACGCTTCCTTTGGTATGCCGGCAGAGAATCATGACAAAGCCTTTATAATGCATCATCTTAACCCAGTACTACCCGCTGAGGTTTCAACACTGGTGGGACTGGTTACCACATCCAGGGCCCCCCTCTTGCGCCATCTGGGTTCATTAAAAAGGATGAACCACACCACCACGATAGTACTAAAGCTAAGACTTTGCAAATTAGTCAGCTAGGCTGCCCCATAACAGACATGTGGTTGCATGATAGACTCAGGTCAAAGGCTCGCAAGGTGTCCTTATGGTTTGATCAAAGCAAGACATACACATACCCTCTGCCCCTCGGGCCCACCCCAGCATCCCCCCTTGCTACTTGCTCGATCTAAAATCATAACCACCCCAGCTTGATTACCAAGCACCACGTGCCATCAACAATTCAATATCGTTGCGTGACATCCGTTGCCACCACAACTCAATCTCATCGTGTGACCACACATGACACACAAATTCATAACATTGTTCCATATTCCATTAGTCAAGATTATTTATCAAAGATTCAAGTACATGTGATGACGTGGCATGGCTAAGCACTCTAGTTCGTTCTAACCATCCATGTTGATTTCATTATTTAACCAACTATAGTAAACCAACCTAGGGTGACAAGTGGATTATGGCATACAACTAGCAAGGTAGGGTGTAATTCAAAGGGTACGATAGCTAATCCCAAACTTATGTTGAAATTATTTATACACATAAAATAACAAGTGATAAGTTCAATCAAATTAGCATACAATCTAGTTTATGGGTGCAACATGATCAAAGCACAACTTGCCTTCGTTAAGCTCCTGTTTGTTCCGAAGATAGCTCTTGAGATGATAGTTCCTCCTTCAAAACCTTGCTCAACTCAACGTCTACACGAATCGAGAAGAAATAGCAAATAAACACCAAAACCAAAGACCAAATAAACTCAAAAATTCAAATAAAAGCCACCATTGGAAAGATCTCAATTTTACAAATTTTTAGGAATTTGAATCACCTCAATCGGAGTTCGTATGCAAAAGTTATAACATTTAGAAGTTTTGAAAATAACTAAACTCTGGAATTAGAAATTCTAAATCTTTCCGAATTATTTTTATAAAGAAAATCCGAATTTTCCTGCCCCGGCTTGTACGGACAAAACGTGGCGAAATCTAGACTGATGAACTCAATCTAACGGTTACGGTTAAATCTACTGTTAGCGATATGCCCTAGAGGCGATCATATGAGATGATTGTATCATACGTCTATGTTCATGTACTTATCAGTTCCATGAATAAATGTCACTCCTTTGTTCATTGAGTATGACTTAATTGTGAAACACATTGGTTATATGATATTATTCTAAACGATCCCTGGTCATATATCATTGTGTGGGACAATAGTGATCTGACCAGCACATGTATTGATTGATGGTAATGTTTCACATACCATAGATATGGAGATATCAAATCAATAATGTGGGCACATGTTAGAGAACATGGAGTTGATAGACCCGCCCGAGACAACGATGAGATTGTTATCTTAGAAGTGCCATCGAGGTGTAGTCTCGAGTGGTATACCTATACAATCCTTTGACCGAGATTCTTATTGATTCTCAAATGTGTAATTGTATATTTTGGGGCTATCAAACGCTTCTCCGTAACAGGAGTTATAAAGGTAGCTTACGGTATACAATGAAACATGACGTGAGATATAAGAGATCAAGATGGAATTTGCCCCTCCTCGATAACGGGAGAGATATCTCTGGGCCCCTCGGTGTGGATGGATAAGGAAAAGTGCATGGCCATGCCAAAGTGATTAAAGTGTTAATCACAAATTATATCCATTACATTGACGAGTGAATATGTCGAGCTATCACAAGGGTGGCACGCTTATCACCTTGAGCTTGACTGATATCAAGTGGGCAAAAGGATCCTATGTGAGTGTATCAAGGTTCAGCTGATTCGATCATTGTGTACATTCGGGGGTCAATATGTGCTGCTAGGTGCTGCTATTGACTTGTGGTCTGGGAAAGGGTTCTCCAGGACCGCGGCCGACTTGTACATGAGCCTAATGGGTCACACACTTAACGGGTTGGATCATGTCTGATGGATTGGATCCATTGGTGGGTTTACGCGATTTGGATCCTCGGCATCTTAATGGACTTCTCTTCAGAGAAGATCCATTAGCGTGAGTCCTAGTGGGCTTCTATCGTAGAAGGCCCATTAGTGCACTCTATATAAAGGGGCGTGGGGCATGCAAAGAAGGAGGCTCTCCCGATCACGAAACCCTAGTCGTCGACCCTACCCTGCCAGAAACCCTAGCCGTCACGCGCGTGGTGCTAGCACACCGGCGCACGGCGTTCCACCCCTGGACGTGTGGATACCGTAGAGGTGCCGCCAGCATTTGTCCTCGGCGCTGATCGGCGATCGGTTTCACCATCTCCAACTCTTGCGGGCACATCTTCATCCGCCGATCGTGCACCACAAGCGAGAGACGCCAAGGACTCGAGCGATCACTTGGCGAGCACTCGGGTGGTCCGGAGACCACTCGGCGAGCACTCGAGCGATCTCGCAAGCACTCGGCCGAAAGCGATGGGAGTACGCTCGACCACGTCAAAGGCTTCGAGCACGCGAGGCTTCACCCACTCTACTTCCGCCGCTAACGTGCTCCAAGGGTAATGATCCATGATCCTCTACTCGCATGTATCCCGGTTGAATGCATAGAAAATTTTGTTTTCGCCAGCGAGCCTCGCGTTCTCCTTCGATGGTATCGAGCCGATCTTGCGCTTGTCTTGATCGGATGTTGCGATATGTTGATATGTCGTTAGGTTAGTCACGGGTTGATGTGATCAATCGGTATAGGGTTCTTGAGGTACGAGTTGGTAGTGCTACGAGGCCAAAAAGATTAGTTCGTGCTTTATCTAGATCATGTCGCGACTGTCCATACCTACCGAAACACCATCCGACTTCCGTGATGTGCCATCTATGATATTAGCCAACAGATCGAGGCCGCGTGCGCGCAACCTTCTCGAGGGGCCTCACGCATCTGATGTATGAGTTGATGGTTCCACACGATCAAAAGATTAGTTCGTGCTCGTTCTGATTCATGCCGCATTACCCCTACCGGCTGGTAACACCATCGGGGTAGTAGCCCGTCTTTGAATAGATTGTGCCAACAGATCGAGATCGGTGTGGTCGCCGCTTTCTCAAGAATCTTATGGAAATTGAGGCATTCGATGGCTCGGAATCGGTATGATTTGTTCAATCCGATTGAATTTCCATAGCGCCAGAGATGTGATCTACGTTCCCCGAAAAAAAAATTTCTCAGCTGGAGATTTGTTCAATCCGATTCTGATGGCTCGGGACCGCCGTGATAGTCACAGTAGCGGCCGTTATATAAAACTTGATTCCCATCGCAGGGTAGAATACGATTCTGCGCTTAACTTGTTTTTGCAGGGAATGATGTGAATAGTATGGCTCCCTTGTGTGTATGTGATGCATTAATGTAATTTTCATAGCCTGCGTGCTATGGTTAATTGCAGCTTGGGCTACCTTGTTATTGTATAACGGCCTGCGTGTCGATTTGTGATGCTTGAAATCCTCATATAAGTTGTTTACTAGCTATTAGACGTAGTAGCGTGGTACTCGATCATGGAGGCCGGCTTCAAGCATGAGGGCTCGGTGGACAGGAAGCGCGACAATGGAGATTGGAGTGCTTTGGGCCATACTATTTCACATGTTAATGTGATTATCTGTGATGATTCCTGTCATGCTATTCTATCATGTTTGGTGGATATGATTGTCATGTTAGAATGGTTTCCCTCGAAAAATTAAGAGTTTCATGCCCTTCCAATAGCTGCACCTATAAAGATCTTGTACGTTGAATGGTAGTTTCTGCCAAAGCAGGGTGCCATCAACTTCCTTGATCGATAGTGTGGATGTCGGACATCCGCATGCATAGTATTGGTTTACTTATCGAAGCTATCAAAACGGTTTTGGGCTTCGGGCATGGATGTTGGGAGTCGGCATTGATGCCACCTAACAAACAAGAATCACATATGATGTGATTGACAATGTTATGCCTACCTATGTTACTGGGTTCTAGCGGTGATGGCAAAGCTCACTAGGACTTTAGTGACTATGGATCTTGTCCTACTGAAAGTCACCAGAGGGAAAGTGACTTTAGTGGGAGTATCTTTTATTAAAATGTTTAATAGAAGATTTACAAGAACATTGTGCTAAGACTTTATGTATTTATTTACATTGTAGATGGCACCAAGCATCGCCACTCAAAACACCGGTTTTAATTTGCGATCGATTCTCGAGAAAGAGAAACTCTCTGAACAAACTTTATTGATTGGTACCAAACTTGAGAATTGTTCTCAAGCAAGAGAAAAAGGAATATGTCATTGAGGAGCCATATCCCGAGGAAATAGCCGATGATGCTATCGTGCTGCGAACGACGGGCTTATGAGAAGCATGTCAATGATGAGGTTGATGTTGGTCGCCCCATGCTTGCTACAATGAACTCGAGCTTCAAAAGCAATATGAGAACACGAATGCCTATGCTATGATCACAGCCTTCGTAGCATGTTTGAGAACCAAGCTAGGGAGAGATACTCGATCTCAAAAGCTCTATTTATGCAAGCTAATCAAGGTAGTTCGGTGAGTCCTCATGTGATCAAGATGATTGGTTACATCGAGAACTTGGAGAAACTGAACTCCCCTTAAGCCAAGAGTTGGCCATCGATGTGATTCTCCGCCGCTTCGAAGCTTCGAGCCTTTCATCATGAATTTTCATATGAATGGCATGGAGAAAAACATGTCTCGAATCTGCATGGGATGCTTAAGACAAGCAGAGGAAAGCATCAAGAAAAGCAATAATCATGTGATGATGGTCCAAAAGGATGGTGGTAAGAAAAGGAAGCGTGGAGCAAAAGGCAAGGGTGTGGATACGATCCCCAACCCTAAACCTAAGGCCAAAAGTGGTCCTATCGCTTCGATGCATGTCACTACCGCCATAAGAAAGGTCATTGGCGAGGAACCGCAAGAAATACTTGGAGGATAAGAAGAATGGAACTCTAGCTTCCACTTCGTATTAATGTTATAGAAATTAATCTTGCTACTTGTCCTAATGAGTCATGGGTATTTGATACCGGATCGATGATTCATGTTTGCAAATCGCTGCAGGACTAAGAAAGACTAGAAGTTGTGCAAGTGGTGAGGTGGACATTCGCGTCGGCAATGGCGCAAAGGTTATCGCAATGGTCGTTGCATGCTTATCCCTTATCGCTACCTTCGTGATTAGTTTTGGAATTAAATAATTGTTATTATGTTCCACCTTGAGCGTAAACATTATCTCTTCTTTATGTTTGGAAGAAGATGGTTTTGATTTTGTAATAAAGAACAAATATTGTTCAATTTATTTCAATGGTATGCTCTATGGTCATTGTCCATCATTGAATGGGCTATATGTGCTAAATCTTGAAGATAATTTTGTCTATAATGTTAACACGAAAAGATTCAAAACAAATGATTTGAATTCCGCTTATCTGTGGCATTGTCGCTTAGGCCATATAAATAAGAAGCGCGTGGAGAAGCTCCATAAAGATGGTCTTCTTGATTCATTTGATTTTGAATCATTTGACACGTCAAGTAGTCTTGTTTACTTGGCAAGATGACTAAAACGCCTTTCACGTTCAAGTGAGAGGGCGAGTGACTTATTGGCCTTAGTACATACCGATGTATGTGGACCGATGAGCCCAGGCCGAGGTGGATTTCAAGATTTCATTACCTTTACCGATGACTTTAGTAGGTATGGCTATATCTATCTAATGACGCATAAGTCTGAATCTTTTGAAAAGTTCAAAGAGTTTCAGAATGAAGTGCAAAATCATTTGGGCAAAACAATTAAATTTCTGCGATCTGATCATGGAGGTGAGTATTTGAGCCATGAGTTTAATGATCATCTTAAGAATTGTGGAATTGTTCCTCAATTAACTCCGCTGGAACGTATACTCAATGGAATGGGGTATCCGAACGGAGGAATCGAACTTTGTTGGACATGGTTCGGTCTATGATGAGTCAAACTGATCTTCCATTGTCATTTTGGGGATTTGCTCTAGAAACAGCTGCGTTCACACTAAATAGGGTTCCATCAAAATCAGTAGAGAAGACGCCATATGAGATATGGACCGAAGCGTCCTCGTTGTCTTTTCTAAAGATTTGGGGTTTGTGAAGCCTATGTAAAACGATGACGTCTGATAAGCTTCACACCAAGTCTGATAAGTGCTTCTTTGTGGGGTACCCTAGGGAAACTAAAGGGTATTATTTTTATAACCGAGAAGAGGGCAAAGTGTTTGTCGCTCGACATGGTGTCTTTTTGGAAAAGGAGTTTTTCAAAAGGGCTAGTGGAACAAGGTGCAACTTGAAGAAATTCGGGAAACATCTGAAAATGTTTCAGCTCCTACTAATCTGAACGGAAATGCAAATGTTGCGTAACCCGTGGTAGAGGCACCACCCCACGCAGTTCACGAGGGCTAGCCGTGCACCCGAGAGGTACATGTTCCTCACGACGGGACAGCGCGACGTATTGTTGTTGGACAACGATGAGCCCAAAGACTATGAGGAAGCAATGGTGGGACCAAACTCTGGGAAATGGATGGAAATGTTCACATCTATAAGGCACGATTGGTGGCTAAAGGTTTCAGGCAAATTCAAGGTGTTGATTATGATGAAACTTTTTCACCCGTCGCTATGCTTAAATCTATTCGGATCATGCTAGCAATTGCCGCATTCTATGATTGGGAATTGTGGCAAATGGATGTCAAAACGGCTTTCCTAAATGGAAACCTAAGTGAGGATGTGTACATGAAACAGCCTAATGGTTTTGTCGATCCAAACGATGCTGGCAAGGTATGCAAGCTTCAGAAGTCTTGTCGACGATCGGGATCGCCAACCGCAGAAAATGAGGTAGGGGTCAATGAGAAATGGGACCACAACTGCGCTTTGCTCGAACAGGGGAATGAGGTCGAGGAGGTCGATGGTCGGAGCTAGGGGACAACGAACGAGATGGAGGATTATCCTGGTTCGAGCCCCTGAGAAGGTAATAGCTCTACTCCAGTCACCTTGCGGTGGTGGTTCCTGATGTTTGTGAGTACAAGAGAGGGTTACAGCTCAATCTTGACGATGCTCGATCTAAACTTGAACTCGGTGTGTGTGCTACTGGGTTATCCTCGCCCTAAGTGTTTACAAAGCCTCGCCTTATACCCATTCTCCTTGCAACGTTCGGGAGTATTCCTCGGATCGTGGCCTTCATGCACATTGATAGCCGGTGGAAACTGCTCGATCCGCCATCGCAGATTACTCCACGATCCCACGCTCTCGAATCGCCAAGTGATGACGGTTCGGGATCCAAAGGAATGCCACCGACCTTGAATCATCCCAAACAAAGAAGTCGTGAGGGCCCCGAGCTCGGAGATATCGCCCTAGGTCGAGCGGCCTCGAGCTTGATCCAAGTCTTTGATCGAGGCCTTCCGAGCTAGGGGACCGGTTGATCAGGCCGACCGACCAAGGGTTGCCCGACCCCGACAGCCTAGCCCCGAGGCTCAAGGTCGAGAAGTAGCACCAAGGACGGCCTCGAACCTCACCCAACAAAGTCGTCATGTGGCGGCAACCCTTGCAAGGTCTTGGAACCTTGTTCGAGGCTCGGAGATCGCAAAGTGAACCCCAAAGCGAGACACTGGCGACCTTTTGATTTTTCTCAAGTGATACGGATGCCAACAAATGGTGGACACTCGCAGCCGAGTCCGCCGCCTGTGTCTTAATTGAGCCCGCCTAATCATGCTCGGCGCGCTTTTGAGGCACCGTGAGAGGTTAAATCCCAAGAGCGCCGTGGAAGACCCCGAGCTTTGGATCATCACCGAAGCTTCAAGCCCTCCTCCCAAGCCTTCTCGCCGAAAGACCGCCTTTTCATCTTCACACGACGTTTCGCCATGGCCAAGCCGGGAAAAGTACCTTGTCGATCCACGAGGATGAAGGAGCTCGAGGCCACTGGGTCATTGGATCGTGACTGGCGGTTGCCCAGTGGCGAGACCGAACTCGCCCTCGAGATGACGAGATCGTCAAGACGAAAGCAAATTCCCTCTTCGCTCTGCACCCGGAGAGAGCGAATTCCTAGCCGACATCCTCGACAGTTGCCAAATTGAAGTGATCAACTTGGTACCCAATTCCGTCCTCACCCTAGCCGTCTTCTCCCATCTATGCGAGGGGTTCCCGGGATTCTTCCCACGCCTCACTCTTCTTCCGCCATCTCCCTCTTCCGCCCAGGGAAGGACCCGTGGTCGGGTGCTCTACTTCTAAGCGGCCGGGCTCAAGGGTTTCGCTGCCCAGATCCTCGCCGGACTCTCTTGGTCCATGGTCGAGCGCCGGTTCTACCTCAAGAAGGGGAGAACGGAGGTCGATCTGAAGGGAGCCGCCACATCGGGAAGATAGAGACCCCAGAGATCGAGGACCTCAACGCCGACGCAGAAGCCATCGCCGCCATCCACATTTGCGCCACACGCGTCTCACCGGCAGCGATCGCGAACGACTTCTCATGAATCGGGTGTCTCCCTCGCGGAAGAGGTTACATCCGTTCTCCCGAGATCTAGGACGCCACGATTCGACCCGCGAGAGTTCATCTGGTAAGGTCTTCACCACAAGGCTTTTGCTTGACTTCGTATTTCTTCCTCCTCTCGATGGCTCTTGTTCGTAGTGGCGCCAAGGAGTCCCGGTCGCGCCGTGATGCAGAAATGTTCGAAATCGGGCGATGAGTACACTCTTGACGACCGGTCAAGAACGCCTTCTTGCATTTAAAGCCCGAGGTAAGCCTTCCACGACCTACAGCCTCATCCGAACATGCGCACGTCTTTGCCTGACCCGTGTTTGCTTGTAGGATCATCAAGAGTTGTGGGAGACAGCGCGGAGACTGCTCCCCTTGCCCGATGAGGGCAAGAGCAAAAAGGGAAAGAAAAGACTCCCCTCAACCGGAGCTGACCGCCAGGGGACGAAGAGGCCTCACATCGAATGGGGTGACCGCGCCATGGTAAAGACGATCATAGCCAATTTCCCGAGCTCGCGCCCTTGGCTTCTCAGGGCCTAACAAAGTTTCTTTACTTGGCAGCAACAAAGCGCAGCGGCCGCCGCCAGACCACCGAGCCCCCGCCAAAGCGGTGCGGGCTCATCGCGAAGCCATTCCCCTGCACTGTGAGGAAGGAAGCGGATTCCTCCTCCGAGCTCGGGCAACAGACTATCGCCAGCCATCGACGAGGCAGAGGCCACCGACCTGTAAGAGCCCGGCTTTGCAACCTCGCTCCATCTCCGTGTTTTTCTTAGTGCTTATCCATGATTGCAGACCTCGAGCGCCGAGACCCGAGCTTGCCCACTCGACAATGCCTCGTGTTGAGTATGCAGTCCGAGTCCAAGGAGGGGTGGACGCCACATGCCGCCCCGCACCGTCTTCGGACAAAGGCGCCTCGCCGGGCCTCGAGCCGGGCCTGGTCGGAGGGTTCACCAAGGCCCCGATAGCCCTGGACGAAGGGACCCCCAACCCGCGATCAACGAGGATTACAAAGACCGGCGAGACGGTACCCTCGCGATCGCCGATCCTCCCGAGATCGAGGGAGACATGGGCGTCCGGGCCCCTCAAGTCATGGGGCGCCCGATCGTTGGCGGCCGTGTCACCGAAGTCCCCGAGGCCCCGCCGACCAAGACCGCTACCGATGGCGAGATCATGGTTCCCCGCCACGGAGAGCGACCACGACAACGGAGGCACTGATGACCCGGCCATAACTTCCACTGGGAACACAACACTCCACCCCAGAGGCTGGTCGAACCTTGACTACAGAGGTCGGGCCCGGTTACCGCCGCCGTACTCTCCTCGGGGTCCGGCATGGCACCGATGTGGAAGGATCTCGCCGCCGCAAGCACGTCGTCCGTGAGGCCCCGGACAAGGTGTGCCGCGGTGATTGAAGAAGGCCTAGGTCACGGGACTGGGCGAAGATTTTGAGATCAACACTGGCTCGCCTCGACGAGTTGAACGAGGAGTTCTCCAAATACTGGCCAACAAATGACTCCGTGAGGTAGGAACCTTCCTTATATGCCCTGTAATACGTTAAGTTGTGTGTTCTTGACAACTTCATACCAAATCGTGTTCCTTGTTTTCAAGGCGGTTGGCAGCGTGACCCGAGGGCTTCAAGGTCTCAACGAGCATGTCGACGTGCTCCGCCAGATCTTGAACGCCGTGGAAGAGAGGGAGACCGAGCGCTCCAGGCTCTACGCGACCATTGAGGCCGACGCGCAGGAAATCGAGCAGCTCAACCGTGAGCTCAACGATCTGCATCGCACGATGGTGGCGCTGGAGGTGTCCCATGCCGCCGAGCTCGAGGGGACCAGATCCTCCGAGCGCGAGCATGGGTTGAAGGCGCAGGAGCACGAGCGCGCTCGAGCGACCAAAGCGATCGAGGCCCTTGATGCGAGCGCGCCAAGGTCGAAGCCGCCGGAGAAGGCCGCCGCAGAGCGAACTTCTCAGACTTCGCCGCCGAGACCCTTCACGCCAGATCGAGGCCCTCGAGAAGGCCGCGAGGAACAAGCCGCCGCCGCGCCCAGCGCTTGCCGACGAAGCGCCAAGGTCGTGGCACTTGAGGAAGTCGCCAAGAGCAAACCATCGCACGACCACGGCGCCGCCGACAAGCGTGCCAAGGTCGAGGCGTTGAGAGGATCGTTGTTTAGCTATCATCTCAACCAAGGCGCTTCCCGAGCTAGAGGCCAAAGTCGCGGGTCAAGGAGAAACTTGGGCGCATGCCAGGCGGCGAAGACCGCTTTGGCCCAACTCAACGATTTAACGCCGCCGAGCCACTTGACGCAACTAACGAGGCCCTCTCAAGGCAAACCGAAGCCTCGACAGCTGCGGGCCGAGTCGCCGAAGCTCGAAAGAAGAGAAGCTCGCCGCGAGATGGAGGATCAGAGCTCAAACATCCTTGATCCTGTAAAAACATTCGATGTTATCAATCGGTTTGGGTTACCTTTTTTGAAGTGTGCGCTTCTTATTCGCGATCAAGATCCATAGGTCGCTCAGAGATGTTACATCCTAGCCAGCCCCGTTGGGTCTAAGGTCGAGCAACGCCGACCTTGGACACAAGTATAAGACGAGCAAATGACCATGACTCGCAGAATCGAGATGGAGTACTCGCGAAAAAGAAATGCAGAAGTTTAACCCAAAGAATAAATCACCAACTCCACGACCACGACCATGCACGCACTTAATAGCCAAGGTCGCCGAGCTTGTAGTTCAAACCCGACGCAGGGGGGTGAGCTGATTGCGAAGAGTTTCGGCTTACGTTGAGCTCGACCACTGGGGGGTGAACGTAAAGCTCGTGATACCCAGACTAAGGAGCGAATGCGAAAGTCGTGCCCAAAGTAAAATTACAGAGACGCTCATAAAGAAAAAGACATGAATGATAGAAATCGGAGAATATCCTTTTATTGAAGCTTTAAAGGTATAGAGATTTACACATAAAACTTGCGAAGTTGATCTATGTTCCACGAGCTAGAAAGCTCTCGCCATCGGCATCGCTAGCCAGTAAGCCCCGTCGATCTGCTGAAACGACTCTATAGGGGCCCTCCCATGAGGGGATAACTTGTTGGTGCCGGACAATACCGAATCCGCCTCGGGGCTAAGTCCCCAACAAGGAGCTTCCTAGGTCGTGCGACCGAGACGCATGTCTGCGAAGAGCTTGCGGTAATCGCCGATCGTGGCGGCACGGCATCTTACTTCTTCCGCGAGGGCAAGGTCAAGAGACCGTTCTTGCTCAAGTCGACGTGGTCGACAGACCGACCTGGCGGAGCCCAAATTACCTCCGGGAGGCGGGGCGGCAAGATCAAACACGAGCCGAAAGGGTGTGGACCTGTTGTTTTCCGACCGCGGGTACGAATAGACCATAAGACGGTGGGAAGTTCGTCCACCAGGGTCGTGCCGTAGTGTTTGAGCTCATCTGTAACTTGCCTTTTGACGCCTTGGACGATCTGTCCGTTGGCGCGCTCTGCCGCTCCGTTGCTCACGAGGATGAGCCACCGGCGAAGCACACTTTGGTGCCTATGTCCTCGCAAATTCTGGAATAATTCATCGGTAAACCGAGTACCATTGTCGCGATAATTCTGCATGGGACCCCATACCGTGACCACGACAAGCGGAAAAAAAAACAATGCCCGAAAGCGGTGATGGTCGAGACCGCTCACCAATCCATTTGGTGAATGTGTCGATGGCCCGAACAGAACTTTCTCCCCGGTTGTTCGGGAAAGGGGCCGAGGATATCGAGCCCCTGTGTCGAGAAAGGCGAACAAGCGGAATGGTCTCAAGGGCGAGGCCGGTGGTGTACCTTTCGGCGTGAAATCGACATGCTCGGCAGTCCGACAATATCCCGAGCATCCCGTAATGCCGCTGCCAAGAATATCCTGCACGGAAGGCCTTGCCGACCATCGCCCCAGACGAAGAGTGCGCCCCGAGACCCGAGTGGATGTCGTTGAGTAGGAACTTACCCTCCTCCGTGGAGATGCACCGAGTCGATGCCGAGACATTCCGTCTCAGAGAGCTTGCCATCCACGAGCTTATACAAGCTTGCTCGACGCTTAATCCTCGCTTCATTAGCGGGGTCGGCGCAGTCACCCGTGCCAGAAGCCGTGTATGGGCTCGCCCATGCGGAATACCTTCCACCACAAAGAAGCACGACCTCCCGATCGGAGATAGACGGAGCCGCCGCCGCCTCGAGGATGACGTCGGGGGTATCTCTTCGCTCGGAAGAGCCGAATTGGAGAGAAAGTCGGCCTCGAGTTGTCCTTCCTAGGGACATGCCTAAGCTCCAAGTTCGAACCATTTCTCCATCTTATGACCTCGGCGAGATACCTTGCCATTGCATCCCCGAGCATTGATAGTCCTTGTTGTATCGGTTGATGACGAGCCGAGTCTCCTTCACGACCAACCGTCAGACGCCTAAGGACTTGCGTGCTCGTAAGCCCGCCAAGAGAGCTTCATATTTCGCCATGTTATTGGTCGCAGAAAGCCAAACGAACTACATACCTCAACTGGCGCCTGCGGGTAAGGATAAGTATCCCACCGAGCGCTTGAAGGACCTCGAGCCGTCGAAGAACATGATCCAGGCTTTCTTCTTGACCTCGAGCCTGTGGGCGGCTGCGACGTCTGTTCGACCACGAAGTCGGGCGAGCACCGTGACTTGATAGTCGTTGAGACCCACGACCGATGTCAAACGCCGCCAGGTTCCATAGCCCATTTAGCTATCCGTCCGCCGCCTTACGGATTCCTCAGATGTCACCGAGGGAAGTTGCTCGACGCGACCACGGAATGCGCCCGAAGTAGTGTCGAAGCTTGCGCGAGGCTATGAGAAGAGCATACAGCAGTTTTTGCACTTGTGGGTAACGCTCCTTTGGGCCGTGTAAGACCTCGCTGACATAGTAAATTGATGTTCAGCTGTGCCCTGCTCGCAATTAGGACAGCACTCACAGCTTGGGCGGTGGCAAGATAGAGCAAAGACCTCTCGCCAGTCATGAGTTGTAAGGAGGGTGGGGATGACAGATATACCTTCACTCGCCGAAAGATCGTTAAGCTATCGAGTCCATTCAAAGCCCCGTGCTTATGTGAGGGTCTTAAAGAATGGGAGACCTCGTCACGAGCCTCGAAATGAATCTGCCGAGGGCGCCATGCGACCGGTGAGGCTTTGTACTTGCTTGATCGAGGTCGGGGCTCTATCTTCTCGATGGCTTCGATCTTCTCCGGTTTGGACCAACCCCGAGCCCCGATCATGTATCCAAGGACCTTCCCCGATGCCGCCAAAACACACACTTATCGGGTTGAGCTTGATTTTGTACCTGCTCAGTTTGCAAATGTTTCTCAAGGTCACGGACGTGGTCGCTCCGGAGGGGCTTTTGACGATGATGTCATCTACGAGACCTCGAGGTTTCGCCTAATCTGCTGCTCAAGGTCTTAGTCATCAAACGCCGAATGTTGCCCCGCATTGCGCAGCACTAAACGACATGGTCGTAGCAATAAGTGCCGAACGGGTGATGAAGGCGCTTGTTTCGCTGCCGACCGCCAGCTTGATCTGGTGGTAGCCTGAGTAAGCATCCAAGAAGCTTAGCATCTTGGCGTTGGCGGTGGAGTCGACGATCTGGTCGATGCGCGGAAGGGGAAAATTGTCCTTCGGGTAGGCCGAGTTCAACCCCGTATGGTCGACGCACATTCTCCACTTGCCACCTTTCTTCTGCACGATGACCGGGTTGGCCAGCCACTCGGAGTAGTCGATCTCGCGGATGAAGCCGGCCTTCAGGAGCTTATCAAGGTTTTCCTTGATGACCGCAACCTTCTCTGGGGAGAAGCGACGCAGTTTCTGACGCACAGGTCTAGAATCGGCTCTGACCTGTAACTTGTGCTCGATCACCTCCCTTGGAACGCCAGCATACCGCAGGCTCCTGCTTAATATACCTTTGTTGGCGCGAAGGAAGGTGACGAGCTCGAGTTCCTATTTGGGACTTAGCTCGCCGAGACGGGACACACCGGTTGTGTCGCTTCCTCGAGCGGCCGACGGCCTTTGTTGCCCCATCGGGTTGGATCGCCGCCGCAGGCGTTCTTTTCCGTCACCTCTGACCTTCTTTGGGCAAAGATGTTTGGCGAGCGCCAGGCCTTGGTCTCGCAGCCATGTGCCGCTGCAGTCACCGAGCACGGTAACGATGCCGCTGGGGCTGGGAGCTTCATGCACCGATGACCGTAATGATTAGCCGCCATAAACTTGATGAGGGCAGGCTTCCGAGAATAGCGTTATACGGAGGTCGCCTCGACCACCTCAAAGGTGATCACCTCGGTCGGAAGTTGTCCGAGCCACCGAAGGTGACGGCAAGACCACCGCCCTAAGGGAGTAGTCGAGCTCCCGTGAACGATTCCAAGAAGGGATGGCGATGCTTTTGATCTTTGACCGGGAATCAGATCCGGCCGAGTGCTTCCGCCGCAGAAATTAAGAGAGCCGCCGCCGACCATGACACGCCCGACCACCGTGTTGCCGATGGTCGGGTCACGCACCAAGGCGGTCTTTAAGTCTCGGGCCATACCTTGTAAGGCATCCTCCGGAGAAAAGGTGATGGTGGCCCCGCCCACTTGCAATGCCGCCGACGGGCTTTCCCGATGTAACTCGATAGATGGTCCGAAAGGCGTTTTTGATCTCGCGCCGATCGTAGGTCACCGAGCCCAAGATAACGCCAATCCGCGCTTCGCCTGCTGGAATTCGGTCGAGGTCGCCGTGTTCGACCCGCATTCACCCTTTCGCCGGTCGTCATCCTTCGGAGCACGGGCATCTCACCACGCCCGCCATAGAAGGCTTCAAGCTTTCCTCGCTAAGCCTCGCAGACCGCAGGTCGTGGCCGGCCGCCTGCGGAAACAGCAAAATTTCGCCTCGCCGCATTCTCGACCGCCCTTCGGCTCCTCGCGGTCGAAGGCCGGTCCTCCGAGGTCCGTGCCGCCCCTCTCTTCTGGCCGGCCCTATGCTCGGCGGGATCGAGGCCGACCTTGACGAGGTCGGGTCCCATCCCGAAGTCTCGATCCCGACCTCAAGGACCTCACGCCGCCGTCCGCCGAGACGATGACCATGGCCGACCTCCGCCGTCCTGCGGTCACGCTTCCGCTTCTTGGTGCGGGTGTCTTGGTCGGCGCCCTTGGAGTTGGACGGGCCAGCCTCAGAGTGGCTCAGACCAAGCTTACCTTGGTCGAAATCGTGCTTCCAGTGGACGGCGTCGTCGCTGTCCGTTCTGCACTGCTCCGCCATGCGAAACAATTTGTTGACGCTGAGCCTTGTCGTGATCTCGAGGTCTTCGGTAAGGCGCCGGTCGCGAACGCCGAACTTGAAGGCCTTGATAATTGCTTCTTCAGAGAAGCTTGGAATCAGGTTCCTTGTGCGGATGAACCACCGCACAAAATCACGAAGAGGCTCGCTCTTGCCCCGATGACGCGATCCAAGTCCTTCTCCCTCCCCGCCGCCAGAATACTCGAAGTTGAGCGAGGGCGCTCGATTTGGCGCCACGACCAAGCGAACCGGGCTTCCGGTTGAAGAGCCGAGCAGCCGCCCGTAACGGCCGGGAGATAGTTGGCTATGACCAACTTCGTTACCTCCGCCGCCAAAATGGCGATCGAGTAGATGGACAGAAGTCATCGGGGTTCTGGTTCCGCTGAAGCGCCGATCAAAGCGGTTTAAACCGAAAGCAGCCGGCCTACGCGACGAAGGTCGCCGAGTACGCCACACAACCATAGGCGGACGGGTGTACGCGGAGCGATCGCGCCAACGAGATTCCACTCATCAGACGAATCCGAGCCCGGCTCTTGACGACCGATCTTCGGCGAGATCGGCCATGATGCCGAGCACGGAGTCGCTCGGGAGGTATTGCAGCGGTCTGTCGCGACGACGCCGGGCGGAATGTCGGGAAAGTCCTCGTGACTGCTTTGCCGCTTGGCATGGAGCTCGTGTGGCTCACCTCGCGTCCAAATTGCTTCGGGTCTTGCCCCGAGGGTGTTGCCGAGACGAGGCGCTTCGCTTCGGCGACGGCCGATGGTGCGCCTGACGACATGATGAATTGTCGCCGCTTCTCGTGGAAGGGGTCCTCAATGGTGACTTCTGCTGCGGAGGAATGGCCTCGCTTGCAGAGCGGTCAAGTTCTTCGCCAAGGCCCGCCAAAGAGCTCCGATTTTGCCCTATCGATCAGCCATGATCCCGCAATAGCGCAAGGCGCCCCCGAGGGAGGGAGCCTCCGTCCTCCCGCCGAGCGCGGTAATGGCCTCGATTGATCGCAACGTGGACCATTCGACGAGCATCCTCGGGAGTTTGTGGGTCGCAATCCGCCGCCGCTGCCCTCACCGGAGGCGCCCGCCATGAAGACGTCTTGCCACACGGTGGTGGGGAAGGCGAAAACAGGATGCGGAGCCGACTCGGTCCGATCCCACGCCAAGAGTGTTCGCCGATGGAGAACGCCATGCTCCTAAGACCTCGGAGTTTTTCCTGAATGAACAAAGCAATCGGGCCCCACGGTGGCGCCGGTGCCGACGATCGGATCGCCAACCGCAGAAAATGAGGTAGGGTCAATGAGAAATGGGACCACAATCTGCGCTTTGCTCTAACAGGGAATGAGGTCGAGGAGGTCGATGGTCGGAGCTAGGGGACAAACGAACGAGATGGAGGATTATCCCTGTTCGAGCCCCCGAGAAGGTAATAGTTTACTCTGGCCACCTTGCGGTGGTGGTTCTGATGTTTGTGAGTACAAGAGAGGGTTACACCAATCTTGACGATGCTCGCCTAAACTTGAACTCGGGTGTGTGGCCGGGTTTATCTCGCCTAAGTGTTTACAAAGCCTCGCCTTATACCCATTCTCCTTGCAACGCTCGGGAGTATTCCTCGGATCGTGGCCTTCATGCACATTGATAGCCGGTGGAAACTGCTCCGATCCCGCCACAAGACGTCAAGATACTCCACGATCCCATCGCTCAGAATCGCCAAGTGATGACGGTTCGATCCAAAGGAACGCCACCGACCTTGAATCATCCCAAACAAAGCGGTCGTGAGGGCCCCGAGCTCGAGATATCGCTTTAGGTCGAGCGGCCTCGAGCTTGATCCGAGTCTTTGATCGAGGCCTTCCGAGCTAGGGGACCGGTTGACTGTGCTGACCGACCAAGGGTTGCCCGGCCCCCGACAAGTCTATTTATGGATTGAAGCAAGCATCTCGGAGTTGGAATCTTCGTTTTGATGAAGCAGTTAAAGAGTTTGGCTTCATCAAGAATGAAGAAGAACCTTGTATTTCCAAGAAGGCTAGTGGGAGCGCACTTGTGTTTCTGATCTTATATGTAGATGACATATTGTTGACTGGAAACGATATTCCAATGCTTGAAGCTGTCCAATCTTATTTGAGAAAATGTTTCTCGATGAAGGATTTAGGAGAAGCAGCCTACATACTGGGCATAAAGATCTATAGAGATAGATCGAGAAGGCTAATTGGATTAAGCCAAAGTACATACATTGATAAAATATTGAAACGGTTCAATATGCAAGATTCCAAGAAGGGTTTCTTGCCAATGTCGCATGGTATTCATCTAAGCAAGACTCAGTGTGCTTCAACACCTGATGAGCAAAAGAAAATGAGTGCAATTCCATATGCCTCCGCTATTGGATCCATCATGTATGCCATGTTATGTACACGCCCAGATGTATCATATGCTCTAAGTGTTACGAGCAGGTATCAATCAAACCCGGGTGAAAGTCACTGGGCAGCTGTGAAGAACATCCTCAAATACTTACGTAGGACTAAGGACATGTTCTTGGTCTTTGGAGGAGAGGAAGCGCTAGTTGTAAAGGGTTACACTGACGCAAGCTTCCAAACCGATAAAGATGATTCACGATCGCAATCCGGTTTTGTATTCTGTCTCAATGGTGGGACAGTGAGCTGGAAAAGTTCCAAGCAAGAGATAGTGGCTGATTCCACGACTGAGGCTGAGTATATTGCAGCTTCTGAAGCTGCAAAGGAGGCTGTTTGGATCAGAAAATTTGTTTCTGAGTTGGGAGTTGTCGCTAGTGCATCCTGTCCAGTGGACCTCTATTGTGACAATAGTGGTGCCATTGCACGCCGAAGGAGCCTAGGTCTCACCAAAAATCCAAACACATACTCGAGCGTTATCACCTCATCCGAGAGATCATCGATAGAGGAGATGTGAAGATTTGCAAAGTGCACACGGATCTGAATGTCGCTGATCCGCTGACAAAACCTCTTCCACAGCCGAAGCATGAGGCACACACAAGAGCCATGGGTATTAGATACTTGCATGATGCACTCTAGTGCAAGTGGGAGATTGTTAGTATATGCCCTAGAGGCGATCATATGAGATGATTGTATCATACGTCTATGTTCATGTACTTATCAGTTCCATGAATAAATGTCACTCCTTTGTTCATTGAGTATGACTTAATTGTGAAACACATTGGTTATATGATATTATTCTAAACGATCCCTGGTCATATATCATTATGTGGGACAATAGTGATCTGACTAGCACATGTATTGATTGATGGTAATGTTTCACATACCATAGATATGGAGATATCAAATCAATAATGTGGGCACATGTTAGAGAACATGGAGTTGATAGACCCGCCCGAGACACCGATGAGATTGTTATCTTAGAAGTGCCATCGTGGTGTAGTCTCGAGTGGTATACCTATACGATCCTTTGACACGAGATTCTTATTGATTCTCGGCATGTGTAATTGTATATTTTGGGGCTATCAAACGCTTCTCCGTAACAGGAGTTATAAAGGTAGCTTACGGTATACAATGAAACATGACGTGAGATATAAGAGATCAAGATGGAATTTGCCCTCCTCGATAACGGAGAGATATCTCGGCCCCTCGTGTGATGGATATGAAAAGTGCATGGCCATGCCAAAGTGATTAAAGTGTTAATCACAAATTATATCCATTACATTGACGAGTGAATATGTCGAGTTATCACAAGGGTGGCACGCTTCTCACCTTGAGCTTGACTGATATCATGTGGCAAAAGGATCCTATGTGAGTGTATCAAGGTTCAGCTGATTCGATCATTGTGTACATTCGGGGGTCAATATGTGCTGCTAGGTGCTGCTATTGACTTGTGGTCTGGGAAAGGGTTCTCCAGGACCGTGGCCGACTTGTACATGAGCCTAATGGGTCACACACTTAACGGGTTGGATCATGTCTGATGGATTGGATCCATTGGTGGGTTTACGCAGATTTGGATCCTCTGGCATCTTAATGGACTTCTACTGTAGAAGATCCATTAGCGTGAGTCCTAGTGGGCTTCTATCGTAGAAGGCCCATTAGTGCACTCTATATAAAGGGGGCGTGGGGCATGCAGCAAGGAGGCTCTCCCGATCACGAAACCCTAGCCGTCGACCCCTACCCCTGCCAGAAACCCTAGCCGTCATGTGGCTAGCATTAGCACACGCCACGGCGTTCCACCGGACGGTGGATATCAGAGGTGCCACAAGCATCCCCCTCGGCGCTGATCGGCGATCGGTTTCACCTCTCCAACCTCGCTGGCACATCTTCATCCGCCGCATCGCATCACTGCACGGCGAGGAGACGCTGGGACTCAGCGATCACTTGGCGAGCACTCGGGTGGTCCGAGACCACTCGGCGAAAGCACTCTGGCGATCTCGCAAGCACTCGCCGAGCAATGGAGTACGCTCGACTATGTGACAAAGGCTTGAGCACGCGGGAGGCTTCACCCACTCTACTTCCGCTGCTAACGTGCTCCAAGGGTAATGATCCATGATCCTCTACTCGCATGTATCCTGGTTGAATGCGTAGAAAATTTTGTTTTCGGCTAGCGTAGCCTACGCGTTCTCCTTCATCTACTACGTGGCCTAATATCAACCGTCCAATTTAAATCCAACGGCTGATATTTAATCAGAGACGCTTACCGATTTCACAGTGACGTGGACGAATTCCGTGTGCTTGATTACGATCCGACAGCTGGTGAAGTTCCTGATCGGCGATGAGGCGACGGTGACTTGAATTCACCGAAGACGAAGACGACGACCCCGACGACAACTCGGCAGCGCGCGCTCGGAAATCTCCTGATGACGCTGTGACTTCGAGATTTTTCCTTGACGACGCGACTTGCTCAACTCACGATTTTTCTCTCTCATACTGCTTCCTCTAGCGACTTCTTTTACGATCGCCGACTCCTTCCGACGCCATCGCTCCTTTTCATACGCGCTCCTTCGCGAGATCTTCGATTGCTGGTGCGACTCCCACCCAATCGCTCGCGAATTTCATGGCCGCTTGGTTCCTTGGCGACGTGGTGCGCTGGTTAATTAGTGCGGCCGACCTTCTCCCGCTCGAACACGGCTTCGATCCCTTGTCGAATTCGGCCATGCGCAGGGCCCACAGCCACAGCTGTCCTTCTCCCCACGCGGATGGACTCCGAGTCTCGGCTGGCTTCGGCGCTGGCGCAAAAGAATTCAAATCGGCTACGTGTGCGCTCCTGCCGGATGGACTCCGAAGGTTTTGGCACCAACGTGCCTGAATCCGCCACGTGCTGCGCTTCCCTGCTCGGAAGGACTTCCGATTCCTTGAGGAATTCGGTGCCAAGGCTAGTGTCCAACTCGAGCACGTGTCGGAGAAACGGAAGGAGCTCCCACGGACGACGCATGCAGCACTCGATTTCCCAGTCGCACCGGTCATCAATCCCAGAGAGAAAAAGAAATTTCCCAAAAATACTTCGAGACCTTCTATACTGAAATAAAATATTTTTTGGCAGTCTTTATTTTAAATTACTCTTTTAATTATTTCTTAACAAAAGCCATATATATTAATTAAAAAATAATTCAAATAAATCTCAGAAAATCCAATAACTCTAGAAAAATTCACAACAATCATAAATAGCAATAAAATAATATTTATTAATTGAAAAGTCAAAAATTGGGATGTTACATAACACGCGCCTTGGGTAATAGGGAGCACCCTAGCCGCACCAGAGGGGTTGGCTTGGTGCCCTAGAAAGCAGCATTCCCAAAGGATGCCTATATATACAAGCGACCAAAGAAATCCAGACAACAACAGTTGGATGAACGTGTACGAGAAATAGAAGACCGACTGCACAAAAGGGAAGTCGAATTTGAAGAACAGATGAAAATGATGCGAGAAATGGTAGCAAAGGTCCTTAGTGAACGCTACCACATGACGAGGTCACCAAAGACGAAAGTCCCGCGGGGTTCACAAAAGCGACCAGCGTCGCTAACCCTCTGAAGAGGACTCGGCGCAGTAGTTTTCCCGTGGACAAAATCAGAGAAACCGAGCACACCGCAATCTGCACCGCTCAGAGCGTAACATTACCATCAAGGTGGCTGAAGGGATGGCTTGACCATGCAACGAGGGGCAGATGTTGCATAACCGCCAAATTCCTCGGGGATACGCTAGAGTTTCAGTTGATAGCGTGGTTGACAGATACCGCAAAGTGGAGGTTGAGATCCCGGGCGAGGAGGGGCAAAGTCTTGGACAAAGCATGGGCACATTCATCGCGTGGCACAAGCGCTATATAAAGTTTGCCTTAGAAGATGACAACGACGATGACTAGGCGGAGTCTCCATCTAGGAACAGTCCTCCTCCTCCGGCGTCATCGAAGAAAGCTCCTTCTCCTCCTCCAGCGCCACCTAGGAAAAGTCCTCCTAAAGCTCCTTCTCCTCCTCCAGCGCCACCCAGGAAAAGTCCTCCTCCTCCGCCGTCACCCAAGAAAACTCCTCCTGCTTCAGCGCCACAAGACAGCCAAAGAGCACCGCGAACTGAACATTCTACACGGTTAGGGGGGAAAAGTTCATCATCTATGAAGCTAGCCAAAACTCTTAGCAAGAAACGATCGTATGAAATGACCGACGAAGAAACAAAAAAAGAAGTAGGCGCCTATGTAGTAGAGCACTTCAAGAAGACGACACCACCTGCTAAGTGTGAAATCGAACCTGCCAAACGGGATTTCTTCCTGGACTTAGCGAAGGTTAAACAGACAGGACGGATAACTGAAGCTCCTCAACCTAGCCAACTATCAGACTACGATCGCATCTCTAGGAAGAAATCTAAAGGAAATGGTGGTAAAGTAGCTGTTGCTGGAAGCCAAAGTGGTGCTGAAGGGCAAGAGCCACCTGTAAAGTGGCCATTCGTTAACGGGGAAGCTTTGCTGCATCCAAAAAAGGAGCTCAAACTGACCACACAATTACAGCGTCTACATGATTGATACCTGCAGTTTGTCCAAAAGACACAAAACGTTGCTTTCCCCATCAAATACAAAGATATGGACTTTCACAGCAATGACAGCTCTTTCTGGGTTGAACACATAGAAATATATCAGATATACCAACGAGACGCTCTGGACGTGTCTATATTAAGAATATGGACTCTGTAAGTCTCTTGTATAATTCATGATGTATATTCACGTACTCTTAAACTTAGGGTCTGACTTCTTTTTTTACGTAGAATGGAGACAATGACACTTAGAGCGGACAAAAATGAAAAGATAGGATTCCTGGACCTGGGCCTTGTCAACTGCAAACTTATTATAGATCCAAGAACAATAAATGATGTTGAGGTGTACGTACTCGAGGCGCTGCTAAAACTACAACACAAGGACTACATACTTTTACCCTACAACTTTCAGTACGTGTTGCCCTGCCTACTAGTCTCTCATATTTGATGCGCAACACAATGTGATGACTAATTGGCTTCTGCAGCTTTCACTGGATCATCCTTGTCTTCATGTTAAACGATAGCAACATCACTGTCTTGGACTCAATGAGGAAACCGACAAGCGAATACAAAGAATTAATAGACTTGCTAAACAGGTAAACTCGGTCGTTGCATTATTGCTCTAATAATCTTCCATCCCATTGCACCTAATTAATTTTAATGACTACTCGAAACCATGAACAGGGTGTACACAAAATACTGCAAGAAGAGCCAACGGCATCGTCCATACACGAAAAAGTTCAGAATACACACCGATTTTCCATGCCTGAAACAACCCCAAGGGAACAATTTATGTGGATACTACGCAATGACACATATCCACGCGTTCATCACTGATAATACGGACTACAACGGCCAGCTGGTATATCGATCATTGCATGTTGACCTGTACTTTTCTTTATAAAGACGATGACATTAATTAATGCTTCAATTGCTCCCATGACAAATAGCGTCAAGCGAGGCACCAAGAGTTCGCCGACCACGAAATTGATGCCCATCAAGAGCGAATAATTTGGGTTCATCGTTTGAGAAATTATCCACCGAAGGCGGAGTTTTATTTAGCATTTGTAGCAAGTGACATGCCAACAATTGTGAATGAACAATGTAATGCTTTAAAAGTGAATGAACAATGTAATAATTAAATATTATGATGCTTCAATGTATTTCAATTACACTTTAGCAATGCTTCAAGATTACATGCACAACATATACTATCTGAGAATACATCTACTGCATAATATATATACATGCTACAACATATCTTGCAAAAATATATATGCAAAAGTTTTTAAAACCCATCACTACCAGTTTTGGATATCAAAATAGGACACGAGTTATCCTTTGCGGTTAACAAGAAAAAGGGCGGTGATAGTAGTTATCATTGGGATATTGATAACAATTGGGCGAAGGATAGATACTTATCCTTTGCCGGATATTATTGAAAATGTGGCACCGATAGTTAATTATCACCGCCGGTTGTAAATAATAACCGTCGTGATAATCTATTATCACCGCCGTTGGGCGGATGAACCGGCAATGATAGTTATATCATTGCCGGGTTGTTAAGTATAAACGGCAAGTGATAGTGATTATCACCGCCGGTTTATATCCGGCAGTGATAGTCCTCGACTATCACTGCCACTTAGATTGTGCCGGGTCCACATCCGGCAGTGATGCCGATGTGGACCCGGCAGTAATCACATGTTCGGTAGTAGTGGTTATAGAACATGAGTTGGATAGACCCATATGAGACACAGTGAGAATTATTATATGTGTCATCAGTTGATCTCATGCATAGTGTATGTGTGTTTCTTAGACTTGAGATCATCATTGGTTTCCTAGAATTGTAATGGTTTACTTTGGAGCTGCCAAACGCTACTCTTTAAACAGGTAGTTATAAAGGAAGCTTTCGGGTTTACTATGAAACATGCTGAGGCACATGAATGATCAAGATGAAATTTGCTCCTCCTTTATAATGGGAGGGATATCTCTAAGGCTCTCGAATGATCGGATTCCAAAAATGCATGGCCAGCTACTCGAGTAAAAAGTTAATTCGATGCATTAGAAAAATCTTAGTCATGACATCGAGAAAGAGTGAACGAGCCATCCAAACAAGGAGACGACTATTTAAAGATTGTTCGTGGTTGCAATTGGGAAACATATATCAGAGGGCACATCCATCAAAACCCTATCTGACGAGGACTGAGAAACTACTGATAGGTCAGTGCATGGTCAACAAGGCTCTTAGCTCAGGCTCGGGACGCGTATCCGCCGATCACGACCTAAGCTGCACGGCCCCTCTCGACATCGAGCTGGCGGACAAGGATTCGGCTCCCGGCAGGGAGGACTTGCTTGGGGGCCAGGACGTGCGCCTACATGACAGTTACCAGGACCTTGAATGCAGGAGTTGAGGCAGTCGTGGGTGGCAGATCCGGAACGATTATAGCCCACTTTCAATGTGCATGAAGCCACTCCTCCGGCAATCTCTCCTGGCCGTTTCTGGTAACGGTTGGGAGGGGTATAAAAGTCCTCGAGGCGAGCGTACTTGAGGGACACACGACATCAACGCACAAGCAGTAGGATAGTAGCCATAGCTAATACGCTTAAGCTCAAGCTGTAGACCATCTCTGTACTCAAGTATAGTGAAGTTCTCCGCCTCATTGCAAGACTGGAGTAGAGCTATTGCCCTCACAGGGGCTCGAACCAGTATAATCTACTATGTCTCGCTCTTTGTCATTTTGCCCCAACCAACATCGTAGCAAACCAGTTCCTCCATTGAGCGGAGCTCAGTTTATGTCCCTCGTTCACACCAACCCCGTTTCACATTTGCGGTCAGGCGATCCCGATCATCGACAGCTGGCGCCCACCGTGGGGCCCGAAAGCTTCGCTCATTCAAAAGAAGTTCAAGGCTTTGGGGGCATGGCGTTCGTCGCTGCAGGACACACTGCAAGCTCGGGTTCAAATGCAGTCCCCGAGCATGGAAGCTCCACATCCCTGTTCTCACCCTCTCCGCCACTGCGTGATCAGCTTGTTCTCATGGCTGCTAGACATGGCACGAGCGTGGAGGTAGGGGAGCGCAGCCCGAAGACCCCCGAAGACGCTCGTCGGATGGCCCAAGTCGCCATCAACCAGGCCATAACCGCCCTCCGATGAGAGGAGCGCGAGAAGATTGGAACTTCGTCAGGACGCTCCAAACTCCCTCGAACGGGTGAGCGCCTCCGTGCAATCGCTCGAGTCATGACCGACCCCGCCCGGTCGAGGTCGGGCCTTTTCGGCCGAGCTCACGCGGACGAGCTCGACAAGGCCGCTACTGAAGCTGTACCATCGCAGCACTAGAGTCGCCATTCCGGATCCCGTTCCCTGAAGAGTGACGGTTGCTCCTCGCGCAGGCATCGGCATCCCTGCTGGTCTCCTGCGCACCGGCAATCCCGGGATTTGTCCCGTACTCCGTCACGCCGTCGCTCCCTGAATGCAACCCCGGATGGTGTACGGCGACGGCCGGCCTACAGCGACTCTCACTCTAGTAGCAGCATGTCGAGCCTTTCTCCTGACATTCCACTGAGGCGTCGCCGGGTCCATGAGCGCTTGCAATACCTCCCGGGCGATGCTCGGGCCCATCGCCACGACCGGCGTGGTCGTGGATCGGGTCGCTCGGGCGATCATGTCTCTGACTCCAGCAGCGGCGACCACCTCTCTAGGCACGCCCCTGTTCCGGCTCATGGCTACTTGGCGTACTCCAACGACCTTCGACAGGTGCGCTGGTCGGCACGTTTCAAGCCTGCCTTGATCGAGCGGTTCGATGGGACAAAGAACCCAGATGAGTTTCTTTCGATCTACTCCACCACAATCTTGGCGGTCGGGGGAGACGAGGCCGTAATTGCCAATTACCTCCCAACCATTTTGGATGGCACCGTCCGTACCTGGCTCTTCAACCAGAAGCCTGGTTCCTTCCGTTTGTGGCACCAAATTTAGAATGCCCTCCGCTCTATCTTTCAGAGTTGTTATGAGAGACCCGTTAGGGAGAAGGACCTGGATTGCGTTATCCAAGGGAAGAATGAACCCCTCCGTGACTTTGTGCGGTGATTCATTCGCACGAGGAACCTGATTCGAAGCGTCTCCGACGAGGCTGTGATCAAGGCCTTCAAGTTCAACGTCCGCGACCGGCGCCTCACCGAGGACCTAGCGATTACGACCAGGCTTACCGTCAACAAGCTGTTTCGCATGGCGGAGCGCTACGCGGACGCGGACAACACGGTTCACTGGAAGTGTGACTACGACCAAGGTAAGCTTGGTATCAACTCGGGTGAGGTTGGTCCTTCTAACGCCAAGAGCACGACCCGAGCTCGACCGCTAAGAAGCGGAAGAGGGACCGCAGGCACGGTGATGGCCGGCCACGAGTGGTTGTTTCGGCAAACGGCCGCTGCGAAGTCACGGAGGTGCGAGAGCCGGCTCAGGAGGGGCCCCGACCTCGACAAAATCGGCCACGACCTCAGTAGGCGCTGCGCCAACCTCGGCAGGGGGATTGCCAGTCTGGGTCTCGACAGGCTGACAGCCGCCCGCAAGATCCTGAAGGGCGGCCTAGGTACGATGAACAAAAGTTTTACCTGTTCCACACGACCCCAGGCCACGACCTGTGAAGCTGCAGAGCTTGGCAGAGCAAGCTGGATGCCTTCTATGATGGGCGCGGAGAGATGCCCACGCTCCCCAAGGAGGGAGAACAACCCGACAAGGTCAACACCAGAGCAGACTAGGCCGACCTCGACCTGGATTTTCAGCAAGGTGACCACCGGATCGACGTCATCTTCGGTGGCTCGTCGGCGTACCAATCCTGGCGCGAGATTAAGGATGTTGCGTGCACGGTTTATCAGGCTACCGTCGGGAAGCCCATGGACCAGCCTTGCAAGTGGGCCGGGGCTACAATAACCTTCACGTGGGAGGACGTGCCCCAAGGTATGTCCAAAGACCTGAAGACTGCCCTGGTTGTAACCCCGACCATCAACAACACCATGGTCGGGCGTGTCATGATCGATGGAGGTAGTTCCCTCAACCTACTCTTGGCTAGCACGCTCGACCGGATGCAGATTCCCCGGTCGAAGGCAAAATTATCGCGATTTTGTTCTTCGGAATCATTCCTGGAAGCTTGACCACTCCTCTGGGGCAGGTGGTCCTACCTGTCACCTTCGGTGCCTCGGACAACTTCTGCACCGAGCTGATCACCTTCGAGGTGGTCGAAGGGGATCTCCCCTACAACGTTATCCACGAGAGCCCAGCTTTAGTCAGGTTCATGGCAGCGAACCACTATGGCCACCGCTGCGTGAAACTCCCAGGACCCAATGGCATCATAACGGTGCGGGGTGACCTCAAGGCGGCGCACAGTTGCGAGACCCAGGCCTTGGCTCTCACCGGCATGCTGCCTCACCAAGGCCCTAAGGCGACCACATTTAAGGTCGCCGCTTGAGCGGTCATCCAAATTAGCAGGCGGCGAAGGCTCAGGCCGCTCGATGAAGGCGACTCGTCCAAGTGCATTCACGTCTCAGCTAAGCTGAGTTCCAAATAGGAACTCGAGCTCATCACCTTCCTCCGCGCCAACAAGAACATATTAAGCTGAGAGTCGGGACATCTTTGGGTCCCGAGGAGGTGGTCAAGCACAAATTGCAAGTCTTTGTCCATTTCTTGGCCAGACGCTGAAGCTGCGACGCTTCTCTCCCGAGAAGGTTGCCATAATCAGGGAGAATCTCGACAAGTTGCTGAAGGCCGGCTTCATTCGTGAGATCGATTACTCCGAAGGGTTGGCCAATCCGGTCATCATGCAGAATAAAGGTGGGAAGTGGCAGATGTGCGTCGACCACACGGGCTTAAATTCGGCATGCCCGAAGGACAATTTTCCCCTTCCGTGCATCGACCAGATCGTCGACTCCACCGCGAACGCCAAGATGCTGAGCTTCTTGGACGCCTACTCTGGGTACCATCAAATCAAGCTGGCGATCGGCAACGAGAATAAGACATCATTCATCACACCATTCGGCACGTACTGCTACACCACCATGTCGTTTGGTCTCCGCAACGCCGACGCGACATTCTAGCGCTTGATGACCAAGACGTTCGACCCTCAGATCGGCCGCAACCTCGAGGTCTATGTAGACGACATCATCGTCAAGTGCTCCTCCGGGGACAATCACGTTCGAGACCTTGCAGAGACTTTCGCCAATCTGAATAAACACAGGATCAATCTTAACCCAGAGAAATGTGTGTTCGGCGCTGCTTCAGGAAAGGTGCTCAGCTACATGATCGGGGGTTCAGGAGTTGGTCCAAATTCGGAGAAGATTGAGGCGATCGAGAGGATGGCACCCCCGACCTTAGTAAGGCAGGTGCAGTGCCTCACCGGCCGCATGGCCGCTCTCAACCGGTTCATCTCGAGGCTTGGCGAACGTGGGTTACCGTTCTTCAAGGCTTTGCATAAACAAGGAAATTTCGAGTGGACGCCCGAGGCACAGCGATCCTTCGATGAGTTAAAGGTATACCTCTCAAGTCCACCTTTGCTCGCGGCTCCGCAGCCAGGTGAAAAATTATTACTCTACCTTGCGGCCACTACCCAAGCTGTCAGCGCCGTCCTGGTGGGCGAGCGGGATGCATAGCAGCACCTGGTCTACTACGTCAGTGAGGTTCTCCATGGGCCAAAGGAACGCTACCCCCAGGTCCAGAAGTTACTGTACGCCCTCCTCATGGCTTCGCGTATGCTCCGGCATTATTTCCAGGCTCACTCCGTGGTCGTCCCGAGCAACTTCCCGCTTGGGGAGATCTTGAGGAATCTAGAGGCCGGCGGTCGCATCGCCAAGTGGGCCATGGAGCTGGCTGTGTTTGACGTCCAGTTCATGGCGCGTACTGCCATCAAGTCGCAGGTGCTTGTCGACTTTGTGGTCGAGTAGACATCGCAGCCGGCTCCTGAGCTCGAGGTCAAGAAGGAGAAGCCCTGGGTGATGTACTTTGATGGCTCAAGATCCTTCAAGCGCTCGAAATTGGGATCTTTATTCTCACCGCAGGCTTACGGTCGAGGTATGTGGTTCGTTTAATTCCCAAATGATAAATAATCGGCGAGAATCTGAAGCTCTCCTGGCGGCACTCCGAGCTTGCAAGGTGCTGGGTGTGCACCGGTTGATCGTCAAGGGCGATTCCTAGCTCGTCATCAACCAGTTCAACAAAGGCTATCAATGCTCGGAAGATTCTATGGCCAAATACCTCGCCGAAGCGTTCAAGATGGAGAAGTGGTTCCAAAACCTGGAAATCACGCATGTGCCAAGGAAGGACAACTCCAACGCAGATTTCCTCTCGAAGCTCAGGTCGTTCGACGATGAAATTCCTCCAAATGTCATCCTAGAGACTGTGGCGTTGCCTTCAATTTCCGACTAGGGGGCCTCGGTCGCTCTCATCGAAGGTATTCCCTCATGGGCCGAGCCAATCCATAACTTTCTGGCACAGGGAGAACTTCCATCCGACCCCGCTAAGAGGAGCAGGATCAAGCGCCGGGCAAGCTCGTACAAGCTTGTGGACAGCAAACTTTACCGTCGGAATATTTCTGGAGTCCTGACGAAGAGTGTTACAACAGAGGAGGGTAAGTACTTGTTAAACGACATTCATTCAGGTCTCTATGGGGCGCATTCTTCTTTCAGGACCACGATCGGGAAGGCTTTCCGCATGGGGTTCTATTGGCCAACGGCGCTCTAGGATGCTCACAACATCGTCTGCGCCTGTCAAACCTGCCAATTCCATGCTCAAAAGTCGCACCAACCTGCTTATGCACTCAAGACCATTCCACTCGCTTGGCCCTTCTTGACCTGGGGGCTAGATGTCCTCGGCCCCTTCCCGCAGGCGGTTGGTGGGAGGAAGTTCTTGTTCATCGCTATTGATACTTTCACCAAGTGGATCAAACCTGAACCCGTTTCGACCATCACGGCTCGTGCGGCGGTCAAATTTTTCCGCTTGTTCGTGGTCACCAGGTATGGGGTTCCATGCAGAATTATCATCGACAATGGAACACAATTTACTAGTGAACTATTCCAGGAATATTGCGAAGACATCAACAACAAAGTGTGCTATGCTTCGGTGGCCCATCTGCAAAGCAATGGAGCAGTAGAACGCGCCAACGGACAGATTGTTCAAGGCATCAAGAAATGAGTATTAGATGAGCTCGAACGACACGGCCAGACCTGAGTGGATGAACTCCCCACCGTCTTATGGTCTATTCGTACCACAATCAGCCAAGCAACAGGGTCCACACCCTTCCGGCTTGTGTTCGGTACTAAAGCCGTCCTGCCTCCAGAGGTCACGCTGGGCTCTGCTAGGTCGACTTTGGTCGACCCATTCGACTTGAGCAAACGGTCTCTTGACCTTACCTGGCAGAAGAAGTAAGATGCCGCTGCTTCGCATAATCAAGACTACTGCGAGCTCTTCGCAGACATGCATCTCGATCGAGTGCGACCTAGGGAGCTCCTTGTTGGGGGCGTAGCCTAAAGGCTAATTCGGGCTCGTCCAACACCAACAAGCTATCCCCACATGGGAGGCCCCTATAGAGTTGTTTCAACAGATCGCACGAGGGCTTACCGGCTAGCGATGCCCGATGGCAGAGAGCTCTCTAGCTCGTGGAACATTGACCAGCTTCGAAAATTCTATGTGTAACGCATTTACCTCAAATTTCAATAAAGCCGTTATTTAATTGTTATGCTGGTCTTTACGCCCTTTCTTCATTCCATACTTCGTGTTGGCTTGAGTTCGAGACTTCTTTGAATCCGACCTGCGTACAAGTGCACTTGCTCTTGGCCCGAACGTCGCGAGTTAAAATTCACCCCCAGTGGTCAAGCTACTTGTAAGCCGAATCTCATCGCATCCCAGCACCCCCTGCGCCAGGGTTCGAACCAAGCCCGCAGATGGGACCAACAAGCAAGGCACAAATCGTTGTCAGGATTCAAAAAGTCTGACCTAGAAACGACCCTAACACTTTCAAGCCTAAGTCTTTCCTCATACGCCTGTGTTGTGCTCCTTGTGGGTTTCTTCTCGATTTTGCAGGTCGTGGTCTCTGTAAGTTTCTAAACTTGCGCCCAAGGCCGGCGTTGCTCGACCTTGTCCCAACAGGGGCTGGACGTGGATATACTACAAGCAAAAAGGCTAAGTGCACAATTAAAAAAAATCTTGATCAAAAAATTCTTAAGCAAATAAAGACCTGAGCTCTTCCTACCAAAACGTCATTGTTCCATTAGTCTTTTGTCTTACAAAAGTTCTAATTACAGGCAAACAAGTCTAATCTTATCTATAGGTCTGCCATCTCGTGAGTGGGCTTCCCTTGCTCAAGCTCGGTGACCTTAGTCCTTAGGGTCGACAGCTTGCCTTGGAGTTCAAGGGCTTCGGCGGGGGAGTCGGCGGCGCGGCATCGCTCATCTTGGAGTTGGGCCATGGCGCTCTTCGCTGCCTTGCTCGCCCGTCCCAGTTTCTCCTCGAGCTCCTGGACCTTGGCCTTGAGCTCGATGGAGGCCTTCGCTGGGGGAGCTGCTTGGTCTTCGGCAGCCTTCCTCAACTCCTCCGCCTGGGCTCGTTCGGCTTCGAGTGCCCTAGCCGATCACGTGCGTTCCTCTTCCACAGCTTTGTGTGCGTGGTCACGCTTAGTGGCAACGGCCCGCTGGAGCTTGGATGCGTGGGTGGCCTCGAGCGCCTTCATCGCCTAGTGGAGGTCAGCAATCTCGCCGGAGTGGGCTGCTGCTTTACGCTCAGCCTCCTCTCGCTCGATCTCCAAGGTCTTGATGAGCTTGAATCGCTGCACCTCCCGTTCCTCCACCAGGTCGAAAAAGATCTTCAGTGCGTCGGAGTGCGTCTGAAGGCCTTGCAGCCCTTGGGCGACGAAATCGATGGCCTGCGGAATTTGGAATAGGTGCATAATCTTTGTCAGAAGAAGAAATAAAAAGAGACACGAGTTAAAATTCGACAAAGGCAGGAGGAAGCTCTGTACCTGGCTAAGCCGGCTCTCGAAGTGTGCGCGAGGGTGCTCAGCGGGCCTGCTGCCCGACAACCCTGGTGTAGTATTGTCTTCTGCCACCACTAGGTCGCTTGGGCGAGGACCTTTCGACGCTCCGTCGGGGGCAACCTCGCTTCGGACCACCTCCCCTAGGGGGCTCGATCTGGCTCCGGGCTCGGTCCCGGCAGCTGGATTGGTCTCGTCCTCTGCGGTCGGAGCGTCTCTTGCTCCCTCTTCCGAGGAGGCCTTGACTGGGACTTCATCAGGGTCTTCCACGCCGGTCTTAGCCAGATCGCGGTCGACCTCTGCGGGCCGGGGCCGCCCCGACCACCGTGGTCGGGACGGCCATGGTAGGCGCCGCTTGGATGGCTTCAGCCGCCGTGGCTGGGACATTGTCGTGCCCCGAGTTTGCAAATCCGGACACTCTGTGTATTCTGCACTAGTCCAGGATCGCGCTAGTGCACACAGGCTAAACAGGGATAAAATACCACAACATACACAGTGGAATAATAAATAAGTACTTCAAACATGTATATAAACGAGTTGTATGACCTTATGGTCCCTTACAATAATTTGCCACGCAGGGCTTACAATATTCAGAGTAAATAGTTCAACAGCGGAAATTAAACGTCTGGTGATCCATCTTCACCACAGTCGCCCTGACAGAGGCTTGCTTCCCTAGTTATCTGGCTCATCGACGAACTCCTCCTCATACGCAGGCGTAGTCTCTTCTTCTAGTAAATTTTGTCCGCAAGGGTGAGTACACACCGTACTCAACAAGTCATGCACAGAATGCAGTTCTATTACTATATGCATGGCTTGTTACAAAGGAATGGCTTTACTGATTATTTTGCTTTTGCAACAATATTTAAACTACTATCTTTTTAGATTGAAAGCATCAAAACCATATTATCATTATATGTCTCAAGCTGTTTTCCACATTGTTTTGGACACCCAGTCCCTAATCGACTTTCTTTGGCACATAGCCTTCCACCCCATTTTATTTTCAAACACTACCCCTTGACTGTAATCCCTGAGCATTGTCCAATACCGTGGACTTGGCTATTCGAATAGTTTTGACACTCTGCAGAGGTTGTACACTTTACCCACAAGATACAGTCGCATACCACAAAGGCAATTGATCGTAACAAAGCCTTTTAGAGACTTCCATCTCCACCTAAGAACCTCTCTGGGTTGCCTTCACTATCACTTCCCTCACTCAAAGCCGAAGTATAGGACCGACAAACACCGTTGGATGGGTACCAAGCCGAAGCACAGGCACGCTCCCCCGTACAGTTACCCCCGTGTAACTACCACCCCGAGGTATCAAAGGTAAGACATCAGAATTCTACTAAACTAGGTCTTCCCATTCAGACACGTGGTTGAACGAGAGACTCAGGTCAAAGGCTTGCAAGGTGAAGTCCTTAACTGACCAAGGCAAGACATCCTTCTCTCATATTTTGGCACACAGCACTCAACACTCAAACCCACCAAATGCCACACAGGCCCGCTTGGCACGAAGCCTCGGTCCACTTGCCCCAGTCTAAATCAATTCCACCCCAAGTTATATAACGGTGCAACTCATGCCCGTAATCATCTTTCATGTAGAACCACACAGGTCTCTACATTCCAGTATTAATACCAACATCGTTCCACTTTTATCAAAAGCATTCACTATTCTTTAGTCAAAGTTGCTTTTGTATTCAAAAGAATTATTCACGTAGTATGCATGACTAAGCAACTATTCACGGTCTAGCCTCTCGTGTTGGAACAATATTATCAACCAACTAGCATAATCCAACTTAGGGCATCAAATGGAATCATGGCATACAAATACTAGTGTCAAGGTGACATTAACAAATAGGTTTATTAGCTAATTCACCCAAATTATTTTAAATCCATTTTTAGTTGAATTAGCATGCATAGTTTGAAACAAAATACATTTCAAAATTTAGGAGCAACATGGCCAAAGCACAACTTGCCTTCAAAGAGTTGCTGATCCTAACTCGAAGCTTGATCTTGCTCTAAGAATTCCCCCTCACAAGTCTCCGGCAAGTCAACGTCTACGCAAATCATATGTTTACACAATAAATATATTTTCTAGAGAGTAAACTTAACTCTAAAAATTCCACAAAATTCATCAACAAATAGATCTTGATTTTACAAATTTTTAGAAATTGGAATCACTCAAATCGGAGTTAAAATGCAAAAGTTATGACCATTTGAAGTTTTAAAATAAATCAAAAAGAATAAACCGAATTTCTTTATTTATTTTTATACGGAAAAATCCGGAAATTATGACGTCAGCATAGCTAATAATGACGTCAGCACCGAAACCATTTTTGGCCGAATATATATTTCTAAATAAATCAATTTATTACGTCAGCATGACGTCATCATTTACTGTGAGAGGACTAACAAGTGGGTCCCACTTGATGACATGGCTTAATCCGAATGCGACACGTGGCACAATCTTGTTGCGACACGTGGCGACGAACTATCAACCGAGACTAGATCTAATCTCAATCGTTCGATTAAAAATGAACGGCTGCGATCTCTCTGACGTTTATTTCGAGTTCTTCGCGAGTGACCGTGGCATCATCTCAACCCTCGGATCACGATCAGACGGCCAAAATTAAATCGGGCGACGTCAACAGTCAGCACCGACGCTGACGCTTCAGTTCCCACGTACACGCGTCGACGCAGGATTGGCCCAGCGCGCGGCGGAATCCGATCCGTTCAATTCAAAATCAACGGCTCAGAATGCCTCTAATTTTACGCTAATATCACAGATCTAACGGCTACAGTTAAATAGGCTACGTGGCTGCATCACAATCACACGATCTAGATCTAACGGCGGACATTTGAAGATGGGATTCACTGTTAACACAACTACTTGGCTAAATCTAGGCCATCCAACATGAATCCAACGGCTAACATTAAAGCACACGTGGGCGATCCCGCTACGAGCACGTGGCGCTATCCTAGCCATTCACCTCTAGATCTACGGCTACGAATTGAAAATGGAACTCACTGGTGAGAGAAGACGTGGCGCAATCGTAGGCATTCGACGAAGATCAGACTGTTGTCGAGGCTCCACGTTTCGGCAAAGGCGCGGCGAAGATGGGTTGCCGGAGATGAAGAAGAAGACCAAAGCGACGGCGTTCCGGTGATGCTCCGGCGAAGTGAGGTAGCTCCACGGGTGCGGCTCGTCACGAGGAGTACTCCGGTGGTCTTAACAACAACGGAGGATGACCGGCGGTGGCACAAACCACGGCGGAATGTCTCGGGTCTACGACGAGGAAATGCGGCTGAACGGCGGTGAAGTGGACGGTATGGGTTGGGTCAAAAGATGCGCACAGCGAAGAGCTTCCCGACAGACTCCTCCCCGGGCTTTATAGCCTCGACGTGTGAGCTCAATCGGCGATTAAACGCGACGGTTTCTCGTCGAAAAAAGCGGCGGCAATGAAGCGCTTCGAAGATGAAACGCGAAGCGGCGATGCTATCTCGGTATCGCCATGGCGACAATCCAACGGCGTGGGCATTTAAACGCAGCAGGCGAATCCGGCCGTCGGATCAAGATCGCCTGATGGGAAAACGGTGACTTTAGGGTTTCCTCGGCGCGGCTGACGACGGTCACAGTGATGGGCTTGGCCCATTACTGTTCACCCTATTTTCAAAACTTTTTCCGATTAAAACAATTCTAAGAATTCATTTAAATTATTTGAGGCATTAAAAATATCAGAAAAATTCTAGAAAAATTCTAAAAAATATTTTAGGACATTTTGAACTCAAATAAAATATTTCCATTTATATTTTGCAAAAACTTAATCATTATCTAATTAATTTACAAAGAAGAGTTGATTTTCAGAAATTCCAAATAAATTCCAAAAATTCTCAAAAATTCAAAACAAATTATGAAATTTAAAATAACCAAATTTTTGGGATGTTACAGACATCTTGGGTGTCATCTTTTGCGGTGGACTTGGCCCGGGGACTTGAAGTCCTGGTGGCATCTGCAGCCCTTTGCTGCTGTGAAGAAGCAAGAAGAGGTTAGAGAGGAGAGGGATCAAGTACAAGAAGCTCGGGGCTCGACCAAGGGAGAGCTTACCACTGCACGGTCACCCTACTCGATGTGCGGTTTGTTCGAGACCCTGTCGCCTACTCCGCTCGGGGGTGGCCTCTTGTTCGCCTTCTTGCTCTTGCTTGCCCCGGGCAAAGGCAGCATCCTCCTCGCTGTCTCGAACAGCTCCCGGTGATCCTGCGAGCACGACTGGGGGTCAAAGGGAATCTTAAGCGTTCACAAGCTAAGCTCGGGCTTGAGTTGGCTTACCTCGGCACTCCGGCGGAGAACATTTCTCGGGACAGGTTCATCGATGGTGTATTCATTCGCAGCTTTTCTGAACATCTCAGACATCCAGGCCAAGATCTAGGATTCCTTCGGGGCTGCTGGGGGGCAAGATTGTCAGAGGAATTTAGGATTCGAAGTCGAGCAAGCCACAAGGGAAAAGAACTTACCAGACATGCCATCGCGAGCTAGGTCGTCGCGACCTTTGATCTCGTAGAATGGGTGCACCCTTTTTCACAGAGGGAACACCCGGTTGCATAGGTAGTCGTTGGCGATGGCCTGCCCGGTGAGGCCACGTGTGGCACGGATGTGGATGGCAGCGATGGCCTCTTGATCGACCTCTATATCGTCCGCCTCCGGGGTCTCCTTCTTCCTCGTAATGGGAGTCCTGTGATATGCTAGCGCGCCGCCTTTACCCCTCTTCAGGTAGAACCAACGCTCAGTCCCCGGTCCGAGGGAATCCCGAGCGCAGACTTGAGGGAAGGACCAAGGAAGCCCTGCCCGCAGTCGGACATAAAGACATCTGACTATGGGGTCCTTCTCGGAGCGGAACAAAGAGAAGAAACAAAAGAAAAGCGAGGGGGTGGGGAGGATTCCAAGGAACCCCTCGCACAGATGAGAAAAGATGGAGAGAAGGAGAATCGAGTTTAGCACCAGGTTGATGAGCTCAATCTCGCAATGGGCGAGCACCGATGCTATGAAATCGCTCTTTGGTGTTCGCAGGCCAAAGAGCATGTAGTGCTCGGTACTGATGAGCTCGTCGTCTCGCGGCCTCGGCTTGGTCTCTCCGCCCGGTGCCTGCCGTGTCGCCGGGTCCAGCAGCCCATGGTCTTCGAGTTCCTTCAGCCTTGCCGCCAACAGGGAGCTCTTCCCAAGCTTGGCCATAAGAGGATTGCCTGAAGTCTGTTCGTGAGGAATGAGGTGGCCTGGGCTAAAAGCCTGGGGTGCAAGGGCTGCGGTGAGATCGAGAACTTCCCAAAGGCGTTGCTGGCTCAGGTTTTATAACTCTTGTTCATCATCGCCAGGTGTAACCGTGCCGGAGTCTTCCCATTGACTTCCGCCCGACCTCGACCTTGGGCCCGGGGTAGCCAAAAGTCCGTTCCTTCCGACTATTTTGTGAGGCTCGAGGTCGCTCCAAGTGCTTGACACAACCTTGAGCCTCGGGGGTTAGCTGACGAGGACTGAGAAACAACTGACAGGTCAGCGCATGGTCAACAAGGCTCTTAGCTTGGGCTCGAGACGCGGATCCGCCGATCACGACCTAAGTTGCACGGCCCCTCTCGAACTTGAGCTGGCGGACAAGGATTCGGCTCCCGGCAGGGAGGTCTTGCTCAGCGGCCAGGACGTGCGCCTACATGACAGTTACCAGGACCTTGAATGCAGGACTTGAGGCAGTCGTGCGCGGCAGATCCCGAATGGTTATAGCCCACTTTCAATGCGCATGAAGCCACTCCTCCGGGAATCTCTCCCGGCCATTTCTGGTAATGGCCAGGAGGGGTATAAAACTCCTTGAGGCGAGCGTACTTGAGGGACACACGACATCAACGCATAAGCAGTAGGACAGTAGCCATAGCCAATACGCTTAAGCTTGAGCTATAGACCATCTCTGTACTCAAGTATAGTGAAGTTCTCCGCCGCAGGGCAAGACTGGAGTAGAGCTATTACCCTCACAGGGGCTTGAACCAGTATAATCTGCTGTGTCTCGCTCTTTGTCGTTATGCCCTGACCAACATCGCAGCAAACCTGTTCCTCCATTGAGCGGAGCTCGATTTAGGTCTCTCATTCACACCAACCCCGTTTCACATTTGCGGTTAGGCGATCCTGATCGTCGACATTATCCACCACCATTTGAGCCTTCCCGTGCGCGCTGGTTCTGGCACTTCGGCGCACGGCATTCTTTTCCCAAACGTGTGGACATCGGTAGAGGTGTTGCTGCTACTATGACACTAATTAGGATGATCAACCATTGAACGAGGAAGATCGACCACTGCAACTAGACGAAAATTTCGTTGATTCGGGCTACGACAACTTCCTTCCGCTACACTGTGCGTCTAGTGGTAATGATCCATGATCATATACTTGCGTGGCTTCTTGGTTTACGAGGTAGAAAAATTTTAATTCTGCGCTAGCATAGCCTACCCGTATCCCTTCAGTGGTATCAGAGCCATCTCATCTAGTTTATGATCTGGATGATTCACACATGTGCGATATGCGGCAGTAGTAGATTGGATCTACTGCTGGTTTGGTGTGATGACCTAGATCGGTTCATGAGATGAATCGGTTGTTAGTAATTGGTTGATGAGATCAATTAGGTTTTGTCTTTTAGATTTAGGGTTTCATGATAGATCAATCTATTCTGATTGTGTTGGCTGTATATGGCGGCATCATTTGATCACCCTTATCGGTCAGTTTTCGCCATCAGTGTGAACAGCAATGCTTAGACATACGGGTCCAATCAAGCAGAGCAATTTTTCAATGGAAATCAGGTCAATAAGATCGATTTAGAGTTTGATTAATTTGATTAATCTGATGAAATTTTTCTATGGAAATCTATATACCAAATGCCGCCACTTGACCCCCCTTAGGTCGATATGTTGGATTCTGTGCATAACTTGTTTTTGTAGGACAATATGTAAATAGTATGGCTCTCGTATATGTGATGCATGGTCATGATCTGGGTGTCATGAAAAATAGCCAAAGGCTACAATAATTGTATAACGGCTTGCGTATCATTTTGTGATGTTTGATGATCAATGTAATTCATTAATAGCTATTAGGAGTAATAGCTAGGTAGGATGAAGATCTCTAGCATGATGGCTCGGTGAACAGGTGGCGTGGTAATGGAGCTTGCTATGTCAAAGGCCATACTATTTCAAAGCTTCATGTGATTATCTGTGATTTATTTTATGTTACACTACTTTACATGCGATTATACTAGATAATTCGATCATATTAGAGTAGTATCCCTCAAAGATAATTAAGTTAATTTGATGCCCTTCCAAATTGTTGCAACTAACGAGTCTTGATCGTTGACTAGTGTGTCTGCCAAAGCAGAGTGTGGTTACCTATCTTGATATGGTAGGGTACGTGTCAGACACGTACATGTGAATATTGGTTCAACTTGACTAGGCTATCAAAATGGTTTTGGGCCTAGGGGCATGGTGTTGAGTCGATGACATGAGATATCACTCAACCAGCAAGAATTACATGAGATGTAATTAGCAAGGTGTTGCTTACCGAATGACATTACGTTTCTAGCAGTGATGCCAAAGCTCACTAGGACTTAATGAAATTTGGATCTTGATTCACTATATGTTGTTAGAGGGAACATGGTTTCATATAGTGGGAATATCTTAGTAGAAGATCATACATAAACATAGTGCTTATCTGTTGCATATTTATATTGTAGATTAAATGGCACTTACTACTTCCTCCGCACCCAATTTTAACTTGCGTTTGATTCTTGAAAAGGATAAACTGAATGGAACAAACTTTATTGATTGGTATCCAGTGTTCAAAAATTCGGTACTTGGCGGCGATATTGCGGCCGATATTGCGGTTGCCAGCTATAGCGCAATGAATTCAGCCCTTGGCGGCCTGTTTGGCGGTTGGGCCGAAATTGCGGTCCTTGGTGGATCTTGGCGGTCCTTTGCGGGCCTTGGTGGTCCTTGGTGGCTGGCACAAAATTATGAGAGAGACCATTTTGATCTACTATTTAAATGACCTGATGACCATGATTAAAAGATTCACGTCATCACCCACAAAATAAGCTACACTAAATCACTAACATAGTACTTACTACTTAGTTTATTACTTGATTAATTGAGTAGCATGTGTTCAAGTATTTTATTTTAATATTCTACTTTAATATTTTGATGTCTTGCAATTTGCAAATAACTAGAAAAGAAAACTAAAAATTTTTATTTATAATAAAATCAATAATATATATGAATTATATTAATTCTCAGCCGCCGAGGGTCAACACGCCGATACCCGCAATTGCACCGCAAATACGGCCTTGGTGCTTGGCGGTGCCTAACCGCCACGAATCCGCCGAGCGAACTCTTGAACACTGATAGTATTGCAATCTGAGAATCATTCTCAAACAAGAAAAGAAGGAATATGTTCTATAGAAACCCTACCCCATGGAACCTGCTGAGAATGCCACTCGAGCTGAAAAGAATGAGTATGAAAAGCATTGCACTAACGCCATTGATGTTAGCTGTCTCATGCTTGACACCACAAACTCTGAGGTTCAGAAGCAATATGAAGACGTGGATGCCTATAATATGATTATGCGTTTGAAAGGCATGTTTGAGAACCAAGTTAGGGCTGAGGGTACAACACTACGGAGTCCTTGTTTGCGTGCAGGCTAGCTGAAGGGAGTCCGGTCAGCCCTCATGTAATCAAAATGATTGGTTATATTGAGAGCTTGGGAAAGCTTGGTTTTCCCCTTGGTCAAGAGTTGGCCACTGATCTGGTTCTCCAATTGCTCCCTCAGAGCTATATGAGCCATTCATTTTGACCATTCATATGAATGGCATGGAGAAGAGCTTGACTGATTTGCATGGTATGCTCAAGTCAACCGAAGAGAGCATTAAGAAAAGCTCTAATCATGTGATGATGGTTCAAAAGACTACTAAGTTCAAGAAGAAGTTTTCTAAGACTAGTGGTCAGGATAAGGGTGCGAGTAAGTCTTATCTTGAGCAACAAGTCTAAGCTTCAAAAGCAAAAGGCTGGACCTACACCTGATGCTATTTGCTTTTACTGCAAGGGGACAGGGCATTGGAAAAGGAACTGTACGAAGTACCTGGCAAACAAGAAGAATGGAAGTAAGATTTGATGTAAGCACAGAAGCGCGGTGTAGCCCCCAACTCTTTACCCGATAGCCGAATCATGCAAAAAGTGGAGCATTAGCATCATAAATACCTGTTGCAACCCCGAACTTTCTACTCGATAGATGTATCGAACCAGAAGTGGAGCCAGGTAAAGGAACGATCGAGCGAGGTAGCTCCCGACCCTCTACTTGATGAGTGCATCGAGGCGATGTTAGAGCAAACATGCTGACAAATGCATGATGTAGCCTCGACTTTCTATTTGATGATTGTATCGTGGAGAAAGTAGGGCATGAGCATCATAAACGGTAGTCCTCAACCAAACACTCAGGCGCATTAGCCCGCAAGTATACTTGGTAAAGCTCAGCATTTTTTTAACTCTGTTATAAAAATTGAATACTATTACAACTTTCGTGCCACTTCAGCTTCCACATGGTAGGTCATAAATTACCATCTCTTCACATTTATGTGGAAGTACAAAAGACATTTCGTGGATTGGGACCGACATGAATTCAGACAAGTTGTGGCTTCAGACCGACCCGTTCCCTGAGTTATAAATAAACAGGACTTGCAATTGCCTATCACAACTCATCTCTTTTTTTTTGCTCGAGACGCCTTAGCTTTTTCAATCGTACTCATGACTTCCACTCCCATGCCATCCCCATCCGTAGAGATTCTTGGAGGGTCCCCTCCCCCAATGCCCTTGGCCATCGTCTCACCGGGATGGATCATCATCTCCTCCGACGAGGAGGAAAAGAACAACTAGGAGACCACTGAGAGGCGGTTTGGCCGGAGGAAGAAGATGAGGTTACCAACAAGCTGCGTGTCGTCATTGAAGAAGAATATGTCGCCTCTGCTACCTTCGCGAGAGTAGTTGCCATCGCTGGCACACGAGGAGAAGAAGGTGAAGCTGCCAACGCCAGCGGTGGAGGTGAAGCTCAAAATGGCTTTATTGGTCTAGCGCCTGCTCGCCCTCTAAGCCCTTGCATTGCTTAGAGGCTTTTGACGATAGAGAGGTTACCTTCTCCGTCGATAAGTGGTCGTGTCTTCACTGCCTCTTCCAGTCTGTACAGAGGGTGCAGGCCCATCCTTGGGATGCTCTTTTTTCAGTCCCCATGGATGCAGGGGAGGCGGCGCGATGCATCCGAGGACAAGTACCTTCCTCAAATTGTAAAAGGATAACTTTTGTTAGTAAATTTAATAAATTCATACTTACCTAAATTTTTGTTGTTAGATGCCTTGAATGCGCTGTCTTTTCTATTTGTGTATGAAATCTTCTCAACTGATCGATGTTCCATGAATTATCCAGAATCGCTCCTTCTGACATTAATAACCGCACTGATCCTGGTCGAGTCGCTTTAACCACCATGTAAGAACCCTCCCACTTAGGTGATAGCTTATTACAGTTGTCTTGCTTCTGCACCTTTCATAGTACTAAGTCCCCAACAGTGAATGCTCTTTCTTGGATTCTCAAGCCGTGATATCTCCATAAGGCATGCTGATACTCAGCCACTCGAATGGATGCTCGATCCCTGTACTCTTTGAGTAGATTTACATAGTCAGTTCGCACCTGGTCTTTTCTTTTTTCGAGAAGTTGTCCACACGAGATTTTCGTAACATTAACTCTATCGAAAGCCCTGCTCTTGCTCCATAGACCAAGAAAAATGGTGTTTCACCAGTGGCTCGACTAGTCGATGTACGAACGGCCCATAGCACTGAGGGGAGTTCTTTTGCTCACCGAGTCGAATAAGCCTTGAGCCTATCAAATACATGGGTCTTGATCCCCTGCAGGATTATGTCGTTGGCGTGTTTGACTTGACCGTTACTCTGAAGATGAGCTATGGAGGCAAAGCAAAGTTTGATACCCAATTCCTTGCAAAACACTGTGAAAGCATTGCTCTTGAACTAGCTACTATTATCTATGATTACTCGATTAGGGATGCCAAAACGAGTAATGATGCTACTCATAAATTTTTTGGCCACTTCTGAGGTGATATTCCTGATGGGTTCGGCTTCAATCCACTTGGTGAACGTGTTGATTGCCACAAACAAGAACTTGTAACCTCCTTGGGCTCTTGGGAAAGGTCCCAAGATGTCCAAGCCGTAGACGAAGAAAGGCTAAGATAGAGGAATAGTTTGCAGGGCCTAGGCTGGTTAGGTGGTTTGCTTGCTGTAAAGTTGGTAGCTTTTGCACTTTTTTACCAACTCATAAGCGTACTAGAGGGCAGTTAGCCAATAGAATCCCTGTTGAAAAACTTTTCCAACTAGAGTGCGATATGACGCATGGTTGCCGCAAATATCTCCATGGACATCGAGCAATATTTTGTTGCCCCCTTCCTGAGTGATGCACTTAATCAAGATTCTGTTACTCCCCTTTTGGTAGAGTTTACCATCTACCAATGCGTATAGCTTGGACTTACGTGCAATTTTCTCAGTTGAGGCATCATCGTTAGGGACCTCTCGAAATTCGAGATAGGCCTGGAATGGGGTCATCCAAGTTGGCTAGCGTTTAAGTAGTGCGCTTACGTATGCGGGGTTACGCCTCATTGAGTTGACGGTATCGTTGCTCGAGTTGGGCAGCATCATCTCTGTCTGAGGGGACAGATGGTTTAAGGAGTTTCTCAACGTAGACTCCTGCAGACACAAGTGAACGGGACAAAAGCGAACCTGGCAAGTTCATCGGCAGTGGAGTTATCACTTCGCCTGATATGCCTTACCTCGAGCCCTTTGAACTTGTGCTCCAGCTTGCGAACGTCATTCAGGTATGCCGCCATGTTGTCATCCGAGCACTGATACTTCTTCTACACTTGGTTTGCGACTAGCTGTGTTTCACGAGTAATCACTTGATCTAAAGTGACGCAGCTATTTAGTACCCGTTGATCAGTCCCTCATATTCTGCAACATTATTTGAAGCTTGAAAATCGACTTGGATGACATACTTGAGTTCCTCACCTATCCGGGACTTGAGCATGATGTCGAACCCCAAGCCCTGGAGTGTGAGCGATCCATCAAAAAATATAGTCCAGTGGTTATCGACCATCTTGGACTCCTTTTCCTCGATGTGCGTCCATTCTGCGATGGAGTCTACTAGGATCCCTGACCTAATGCTGGTCCGCGGTGTAAAATCGACCTTGAACTCATTGAATTCGACCGCCTACTATGCAATTCGCCTTGTCGTCTCTCGGTTGTGTATCACCTCCTTGAGTAAGTACATCGTCATGACCATAATCTTATGCACCTAAAAGTAGTGCCGCAGCTTTTGGGAAATCATTAGGATGGCCCTCCATTTGCCATCTCGATCCTTCAAGTCCACTGTGAGCCGAGCCACTAACGCATGGGTCCCATGTGCCAGTCAGCATTTCTTTTTCTTTTTCTGATTTTCCAGAAATCCAAAAATTCCAGCCAATCAGATTGTGCCATGTGTCATTCTTTTTCTTTTTCTCTGACTTTCTTATCCGAGGAACTTCCAGCAGCCCATTCTCCTTCGTTCGAGCTCCGATTCCAGTGATTCAAGTTTCTAAATTCATCTAAATTGAAGATCTCCAATACCATTCTTTTAAATTTTTGAATTTTTTGAATTTATTTTATTTATTTGTTCTCGTTTTGCGTGTAGATGATGTAGTCGAAACCTAGTCGAACCAACTATTGGAGGTAGAACTAGCAGAAGGCAATGAAGGCAAGACTTTCTTTGAATATGTTGATCCCAAATTTTATAAAAGCTTATGTTGTTTTAAATTATGCATGCTTACTTTTACACAATGTACTTTAAATATAGTTTTAAGGTTTACTTAAATTCCAGATTTATTATACCCCCATTGACATTAATCATGATGAACCTTTGTCACTCTAGATGATATTTAGCTATTTCATTTGGTGATATCCAATAGAGTAGCGTGGGATGATAGAATTGCTTAGTCCAGCTTAAGTGTTGTGGTATTATGCCATTATGGGAATCTTTTCAAATATTGTAAAAACTTATTTATGAAGTTGCAGCAAATGGTATTGCTACTGTTATTTAAATTAATTAAAGTGAAAAATGGTTTAGAGCAGGGCAGATGCATGGCTGGCGGGTGTTGGATGCACAAAACCTTGTAAAGTGAGTGTTCCGCCCTAGTCAATTAAGGACCGAAGCATGTGTTACCATGGACCGAGCATTACCGTATAACCACAAGTCTATATGGGCATGACCTGGCTAATTAATTTGTGCATCTCATTATTGGCTTCGCTAGTCGGTGGAATGTGGGTGTTAGATGGAGACAGTTTTTCCCCACATGGCGCAAAAGGGGGCTTCTAACTGGGTGGATGCAACCCTTCAGCGGTGAAACCATAGCGGGCGAGATTAATAGTGAGGTTGTACATTGTAAAGGTCTTGTCATGATCTCTCTGCTGACACACCAAAGGAAGTGTGTTAATTACACGACAACAAAAATCGATCATATCTTGTGGGTAAAGCTTTATATACTTTGCAGAGTTAAAACTACTTAAGTAGCCATGCACATAGTTAAGGGTAGGTGAGGTACGCTTTTACATTGTAGATTTTATTGTTTTGTTTTCAATGAAAATGATGGTTTGGGAATCCATGAGTGGTTGGAACTCTGGGGTTGTGGTTTGGTGCATGGAGCCCGTCAGGTGGTTAGAACCTATTTAATTGGTATATCAAATTCAATTATTATTCAATTACATTTTAAGCAAATGATGTTTTGTGAAATTACTATTTGTATTTAAAGCTAAACTTTGCTTTATGCTAAAAGAGCCATATAAAGCCTTCAATTGTTTAGTCATGCATTATGTTTTCAAGACTTGCAGAGTACATTTTATGCTCACCCTTGTAGCATCCCAACCTTCCACAGAGGAATGCACAGAAGCTGAAGGTGACTATGAGTTCTATGCTTGTGGTTATGATGAGGATGAATTGGATTACTAGGACACGTACCCCAGTCGATTGCCTGTTGGCTAATGGATGGGCTTATCCTACTGCTGTTATTTCATTTCTACTGCTTATTTATTGGACTCAAGCCATGGGTTGCTTATTTGTGATAATTTGCCATAAGGCTGATACCTTTTTGCTTAACTAATATTATTTGATCCATGATATGATTGTGATATCATCATTGTTTTCACTATGTGTGCTAGCTTTTCCTGGACTAGTACGGTTGTACGCAGAGGGTTTGGATTTTGGAAATCCGGTCCCGACATAGTGCCCCTGGCTTCCGTGTACAACACAAAAGGTGTGGCAAAAATTGTAGCAGTAGACTACTCTAGTTGATATACGGTGGTTGACATGGTGGTATCTGGTATGTCCAGGTGGCAATGATCCTACAGTCAAGCGTGTGTGATGACACGGCACGATCGCGAGCATTGGATCCAAATCCAATGGTTCACACTCTTGCAACCTAGGGTTTCATGAGAAATGGGCTATGCAGCTAAGCAAGCTGGCACAGGTATGGGTTGGGCCCATTGGGTTGCGGCCCAATTAGGGTTTAGGCTTTTCCTGAATTCTCTATTTAAATTAATTTTAGAAATCAAAAAAGCCGAAATTAATAGCGAAAGTACCCAAAAAAATTCAAAAACATTTTGGAAAATATTTTAGGGCATTTGGGACTTAAATAAAATACTTTCAATAAAAATTTATTTAAACCTTTAACATTTTTAAATAAATTTAACAAAAGGCTTAATTCAAATAAATTCCAAAAAATTCTCAAAAATAACAAATACACAATAAATCCATGAAATGCTAAATTTGGGATGTTACAAGTAAGGTCAAAATTTTGAAACTGACTGTCAATTTTTTCTTAAATATTTAAATTGGATATATGAAAATTGTATGTATAGATATGTCTCAAAATTACTTTCATAATATAATAATTTTGTTGAATTTTATAGATATATTATAATAGAAATTAGTGATCAATGTTTTATTTTGGAGTACGAATCGATATATAACATGACAATTATTTGTGAATGTAGGGAGTATAAATTTGCTAGTCAACTTCAGAGGCAAGAAGGGTTTGCGTTGATTTGGCTTAATTTGCAACAATTAATAGTATAACCATATATGTGATAAAACTCAAATGATACATCAGATATGATACATAATTAAGAAGCCCTTACATGCAAGTGGTGGATAAATTAATTGTAATTACGCTATCACAATTGCATATGTTAATTGCTGTCATAAATTAGGAACCTCGCGGAGTCCACAAGAATATTACTCCCTTCGGACACGAAACAGTGACATTGTGCCTAACATTCACTACTACAAAATAGCACATAGGTGATGCCCTATTTGTGGCGGTTCTTTTGGAACCGTCACAAGTACATGTATCAGTGGTGGTTCTAAATGGAAATTGGCAGGAGGACCATTTCTGGCGGTTTTTTGTTGGAACCGCCACAGATAATATATTATATGTGACGGTTCTTATTTGGAACCGCCACTGATAATGACGAAACTATCTGTGGTGGTTATTGGCTGGAACCGCCATAGATAATCTATTATCTGTGGCGATTCTTCTTTGGAACCGCTACTGATAACGCCGGGGCTATCTGTGGCGGTTTTTTTTCTGGAACCGCCACAGATAATCCATTATCTGTGGCAGTTTGTCTTTGGAACTGCCACTGATATAATTATATGTGATGGTTTTAATTTAAAACCGCCACAAATAATGTTTCCTATAAATACCCGCTGTTGCTTGTCGCTGGTCATCTTCCTCCCCGAGAAGAAAATGTAGCTTTTTGATTTCAGATTTCGTTTGGCCAAGATCTTGTGCTTCTACTTCCTAGAATTGTTCCAAGGTTTGTAAAATATGTCTCCTCTCTTCATTTGTACTATAAAATTGCAATTAAAGGTTTATTCCTAGCTTAATTAAGGTTTAGATGCAAGGTCTACATTTAGTTTGTTTTTTATTTACCTAGCAATTTGTAGATGATGAATTTATTACCTTGTTGTATTAGATTAAGTTGTCTACCTTGTTTAGATGATGAATTTTTTGTCAAGCATATATCAAATTTATGTAATTACGATTATTGGATATTAATGAAAAATAAATTATAGTTAATATGATAGATGGGTGATCATGAAGTTGCCTTGCATTTTGAGATGAGAAATTTATTATGTTGCTCTTCTGGAGGATATATTTAAATTTGGCAACGTACGAGTATATATAAAAATTACGTAGTTAATATTTTTTTCTTAGTTACCATTCATTTTTTTCGTTAGCGCGTGCATATACATCTTGCTCCATTAGTGGGTATTGTTAGTGAATTTTTATGAAGCATATAAACCCAATTTATGTAATTAAGATTGTTGAATGTGAATGATAAATAAATTTTAGTTAATATGGTAGTTGGGTGATCATGAAATTTTGAGATGAGGAATTTATTATGTTGATCTTTTGGAGGATATATATAATTTTTGGTTACGTATGAGTATATATTAAAATTAATTAATTAACTTTGCAACATTTACTTAGAATTAATGTTATCCCGTTAGTGGATATTGTTGAATATTGGAATAACAATTTATTTAATTAAGATTTTTGGATATTAATAATTGCTTAAATTAATTAACTGTAGATGGACCGGAGATGGATGTATGATGCGAACCATTGCAGCCAAGAATATATCGATGGTGTATCTGTTTTTCTAAGGGCCGCCGAGGAGAACAACTTGCAAAAGAAGACGGAATACATACACTGTCCATGCATTGATTGCAAGAATGAGAAGATGTTTTCGAACAAAAACCATATCCATTTGCACTTGATCCGGAGGGGTTTTGTACCTGGCTATACAAGTTGGACAAGGCATGGTGAAGAAGAGATCATACTTCAATGTGATAACGTCGACGACGACGGAGTCGGCAATGTGGTAGCTGACATCAGTTAAGGATCCGATGAGGATAGGTTGGTCGTCGATGACGACAATAATCTGGCTCAAATGTTGCACGATGCAGAAGAGAACTACACTAGTCAGAGAGAGTTTAATCAATTCAAAGGTTTGATGAAGAATTCGGAGAAACCTTTGTTCCCGGCTTGTAAGGAGGAATACACAAACACTACTACAGCGAGGCTTATATCAGACGCACGATCACAGACGGTTTTAGGAGCAAACCGTCTGTGATGTTTCTCGGGCACATCCCAGACGGTTTGTGGATAAAACCGTCTACGATATAGGATTATCACGAGCGGTTGCAACTACGCACCGTGCGTTATGTTTTCGGCACATCACGATCGTTTGTGGATAAAACCGTCGTAATGCTTGAAGTATTACGAGACGGATTTATCTACAAACCGGCTGAATGATAGGTATAACTTCATAGGCGGTTGGTGGATAAATCCGTCTCGATATTTCCTCATCACGACGCGTCTGTATCCACGAACCGTCTCGATCATCAATTGAACAAAAGAGCAAGCGGCGCTTCACTTGATAAGATCATCATGATTTGTTCTGAAGACGCTCTTAAAAAACTACTAGAAAAGATCGTTATTTGCAAAAGAACATTAATATATAAGAAGACATGAGAAGATTGCATTAACATATAAGATCATTACAAAAGTTGTTCACAAAAGATCGCTAGTTAGATTGCATTATACATTATCATTACAAAATGCTACGAAAGATCACTAAAATGACTAAATTAAACAACTACTGTAAATGCGTTGGATTCGTAGAGGGGCGACGAATCGGAGTCGGCGACGACTCGGAGTCGGCGATAGCCGAGTCCTCGCCAGGTCCGTCCAATTCGCTCGACGCGGCTCGGTTAGGATCATGCTCTAGCTCGCAGCCGTCGCGGAAGGCGGCCTCATCGTCGAAGTCCCACAGGACCTCCTCGGAGTCGGAGTCGGAGGCGAAGGAGTCCGAGGAGATGATAATCCAGGCGTCGGACGCTTCGCCGGAGAGGGTTAGGCGGAGGCGGTCGGAGGAGAAGGAGGCGTGGCGGCGTCGGGAGGCTGGAGGAGTCGTCGTCCGAAGTGCTTGGTCGAGGAGGCGGGCGGAGTGCTTGGCGGTTGCTCATGGCTTGGGTTGATCGTGCTTGTTTAATGGAGGAGGAGGAGGCGTAGGAGGTGTAATGTGCTATGCGGTAGTAGTGGAGGTAGATCAGCCGGCTGACAAACCTTAAATGGCAATGCAAGTGCGTTGGGAGACGAAGCGATGACTGCAGGCGACGCATTGGGAAGACGAGACGATCAAGTACCGGGAAGACGAAGACGAAGGGTCATCATTGCGGACGGTTTTAGTCATAAACCATCTGTGACTGATGTGACATGGCAGACGGTTTTACCCAAAACCGTCTGAGATGTCATCACAGACGATTTTATATAAAAACCGTCTGTGATGTAGACATCACAGACGGTTTTTATATAAAACCGTCTGCGATGATGTCTATAAAGCAGAGAGCTCCCCTTGACCGTCCGTCTCTGTTTCTTTAACATTTCCTCGACCGTCTCTGAGAGCCTGCACATGCGATTGAGGCGTTCCTTGTGAAAGAGACCCTAGCTAGATTTGGTGATTTTATTGCAGATCCTTGTGCTCTTGGTCATCCAAGGTTAGTAATTGCTTCTAATCTGAATTACATTTTATATCTAGCTTGGGGAAATGAAGCTGTGTTCTAGGGGCCTATTTGGGAGAGCTCCTTCCAAAAAATCAGCTCCACTCTACCATAGAGTAGCTCTACCATAGAGTTGAAGTAGGGAAGAGGTGTTTGGCTTGCAAATTAGAGCTAGCTTCAAGAATAGATGGTTTTAGTGTGGATACCCATTTATGCCTCATATGTGTAACCGATGGCAAAGGTGGGTAATTATTTAGAAACTTCACAGTGGACACCCCTAGATCTAGCTTGTTGTATCCATTTATGCGTTATGACCTAAATTCGTCATTTAACTATTGTTACATATGTTGCGTAGATGGACGAGAAGATGGATGTATCTTTGAGAACCGTCACGAGCACCGAGTACATTAATGGTGTCTCCGCTTTTAGAAGAGCTGCAGAGGTAGATATATCGAACAAGGGGTGGAATTTATGCCTTGTCCATCGTTATTGCGAGAATCTCCGGATGTTTGAAACCCAGCCTGATTGAAGCACACTTGATTCTCTGAGGTTTCAAAGGGATATACATGTTGGACCGATCCACGGTGAAGAAGCAGATTATCTGAGAGAGCAAGTAATCTTGGCATGGTGGGCGAAGTCGATGATACTCCGGATGATATCGATGTACTTTCGATGACAATCTGGATCGGATGCTACGGGATGCGAAGGGAACCGTGATGGCGGGACTATGTAAAATTCGGAGCTTGATGGGCGACTCGAGAGAATCCTTTGTTCCGGGTTGCAAGTCCGGATACACAAGATTGTCGTCCGTCTTTGGAATTGTTGAAATTAAAGGCAAGCAACGGGTGGTCCGACAAGAGTTTCACAAAGATTGTTGGAGTGCATTAGCGGATATGCTTCCGGAGAAGCGAGTTGCCAACAACGACCTACAAAGCCAAAAGGTTCTTTGTCCCTTGGGAATGGAAGTAGAAAGAATACATGCCTATTGAATGATTGTATCTTGTACATAAGCGATGCATAAACATGCATGTATGTCCGGTGTGCAACGCATCCAGGTACAAGCGTAAAGATAGATCGAGTGATGAGGTGAAGAAAGGACCTCCAGCTAAGGTGGTGTGGTATCTGCCTATAATTCCCCGTTTGAAGTGGTTGTTTGCGAACCCAAAAGAGGCCAAATTAGCCGATGGCACTTTCGGATGGCGTAAAACGATGGAATGACTAGGCACCTGCTGATTCAACTTAGTGGAGAAACATTGATAGGAGGTTTGAAGAATTACTTGGCGGATCCGAGGAATATAAGGTTCGGATTGAGTACATATGGAATGAATCCTTTCGGTAACATGAACAGCCGTCATAGCACTTGGCCTGTAAATCTTTGTGTGTACAACCTTCCTCCTTGGTTGTGTATGAAGCGAAAGTACATATTAATGTCTCTATTCATCGAAGGCCCTAAGCAAACTGGGAATGATATTGATGTGTACCTAGCACCATTGGTGGAAGATCTCAACACATTGTGGGCTCCTGCGGTGCAGGTATGGGATGCTCACAAATGAGAGTACTTCCCTTTGAGCTGCTGTTGTTACGCACCATAAATGATTATCACGCCTTGGTAACTTTAATAGGCGAGTACAAAAGGAGCCAAAGCATGTACTCATTGCTTGGATGACACCGAGAGTGTCTGGCTGAATCACTCCGCATAAAGCGTGTACATGCGTCACCGTAGGTTCCTTGAGAAATCACCCATACCGCAAGATGAAGCAACAATTCGACGGCACCACCGAAGGCGCTTTAGTTCGAAAGCCTTTAAGCGGGACAAACATTCATGACATTGTTAAGAAGTTAGATGTTGTGCTAGGAAGGGGCGTAAATCGACCCATGAGAAAAGCATGTGGAAGAAGAGATCAATATTTTGGGACCTACCTTATTGGGAGCACCTAGAAGTTCGACCTTTGCATCGGCGTGATGCACGTAGAGAAGAATGTGCGTGATAGCAGATTGGTCTCTTCTTGAACACTAAGGGTAAAACAAAGGGCGGTATCAATGCGGCTTGACTTGGTGCGACATGGGCATCGGACTGAGTTAGCACCAAAAGAGAGTGATAAAGGCGAACATCTTGTGAGCACGCTTGTTACACTCTGTCCAAGGCCGAGAAGAAGGAACGTGCGGCTGCTTGCATGGTGTGAAAGTTCCGTCTGGTTACTTGTCCAACATAAAGAGACTTGTTTGATGCATGATTTGAGTTTAACTAGCATGAAGTCCCATGATTGCCATGTGCTTATGACACGATGCTCCTGTGGCAATTAAAGTATTTTACCGACCAAGGTTAGGAGACAATCACAAAGGCAGGTTATTTCTTTAACATAATTGCTCGAGAAGGTCATCGATCGAAGGACTTGATGCTCTGCGGGCGAGGTGGTGATGACTCTATGTAATCTTGAGATGTATTTCCCCGTCGTTTTTGATATCATGGTCCATCTCATTGTTCACCTTGTGAGGAGATAAAGATGTCGCGAACTGTGTTCCTCCGTAGCATGTACCCGTTCGAGAGGTACATGGGAATTCTGAAGTCGTCGTCTGGTCGATCTCGACCGGATGGTAGCATTATTGAAGGTTATGCAACCAAGAGGTCGTCGAATTCTGCGTGGATTACATGGCTCGGTCGAACCGATGGGTGTGCCTCGATCCGCCATGAGGCAGCTCGAGGCATCGGGACCATCGGAAGAAAGCAATCACGCTGATGCGGTTGCGTGTGCAAAAGCCCATTTCACGCGATTCGCAACACATGGCTGTTGTGGCCCTTATATCGGCGAGCACAAGAATTGGCTTGGCAAGAGAATCCGACGCGGTAGAATCTTGGATCATCGAACAACATAACCTTCACTTCAACAAATGGTTCAAGGAGCGACAACCCATTTCGGTGAGGCAATGACATGGTTGGCAAAGGGCCGCTTTTACGGTTGTAACATGGAAAGGATATGACTTAAATGGGTACACATTTTACCACGAGAGATCGGGACATGAAGAGCACAAACCGAGCAGCGGTGTTAGCATCGATGCATAATACCGCTGGATCGATAGGGCTCGTATTATGGGTTCATTGAGGAAATTTGGGAGCTCGACTATGTGCTATTCAAGATCCCTTATTTGGTGCCATTGGGTTAACCTCTGACACGTCAAGGTTGACAAGTATGGCGTCTGGCTGTGGACCTCGAGCGTCTCGGATACAAAGAGGAACCATTCGTTCTCGCCAACCAAGTTGTTCAAGTCTTCTATGTAACCGACCCGTCCAACAAGCAGCGCCATGTCGTTCTTCAAGGAAAAAGGAGAATTGTCGGAGTCGAGAATGTGGTAGATGAGGAAGAATACAATCGATTCGATGAGTTGCCTCCTATTGAATGCAGGCGTAACAATCCAGGAAGACCAACCTGAGGAAACTAGCTACGCACGTGTTGATCATCACGAAGGGCTAATTTTTTATTAAAATTAAGCAGGTGTATACATACATGTATTAATTGATGGGATGTATTGATTAAAATTGAGCAACTCTACATATATGGCCATGTATTAATTACTGAGATGTATTCATGAGTAAAATTAATTAGGTTTAATCATTGAAAACTCGGGTTTCATTATTGTCGCTCTTTGCTTTAGCTGTGAAAACTCCGGTTTCAGTATTGTCGATCAAGTTCAGATGCCTTGTGAAAATCGACAACACACACTGGGAATCTGAGAAAGATCGAGGTGGGCGATTTTCCTAGATGGTTTAATCATTAAACCGTCTAGGAAAACATATTTTCCCAAGCAGTTCATCCATAACCATCAGAATGGTCTTCGCGCCACTCAATAAATCCCGCTACTGCCATTTCACCAAGTCCCGCACACTTAGTATATTGCAACCCTAGCTCCTCGGCGCCCTCCCCCATCGGTGGCCCACTCCTCGTGGCGCCCTCCCGTCGTGGCGCCCCCCCTCGTCGGCGCCCTCCCTCGTCGGCGGCGCCCCCTCGGCGCCCCTCCCCGTCGGCCCTCTCCTCGGCGCGCCCTCCTGGCGGCGCCCTCCCTCGTTAGCCCCCTTCCCGTCGTGGCGCCTCCCCCTCGTCGGCGCCCTCCCCGTCGTGGCGCCTCCCCCCTCATCGGCGTCCTCCCGAGGGTGGTGTCTCCGCTCTCCATCGATCGGTGAGTATTTTCAATTCGGTTCTCCACTTGATTCTTCTTTGGTGAGATCTTGGTGTTGCTCTGTGTTGAAATTAGGGTTACTACATGAATCGACTATTGATGAAGTGACTTAAGCCTTGAGCGCCGACATGTATGAAATTATTGATTTAGCTAGTGGTGCGTATTTCTTGATCTGGAAGCCTTGTTTTGTTCTATTATCTTTGCTTTCGATGATGATTTAGTTGAATGAGGCAATACTAATCTGGTTAGTTAGTGATTATCCTCTGTGATTCAACCTTGTTTAGATTATTGTGTCTAAAACTTCAACTTGGCTTTTGTTCTTTGTTGTATAAGTGATATACTATCCTATGTTTATGTCTGATTATGTGACTTGATTTGATTTGGAATCCTTGGTCTATTCTGAGGCTGGATTATCCTTTGGTTTGTCATCTCTGTCTTGGAAAGCTGTTGCTATCCTGTTTGTTCGGTAGTTTTACATAATCCATAGTTGAGTTCTAGTGAATCAAACTTCTTAAGCGGTGCTGAATTCTGTAGAACCACTAATTTCAGATTAGTAAAACACATGATATATTGCTGAATTTTGGTGTTGGAGGCTTCTTTGAAGCAACCCATCAAGACTTCAAATCTGAGAGCAACACTTGTAAACCAAACATGAGTAGTATCTTGTTTTGGTTAACTCCTTTATTATCCATCTTTGGATGTCTGTTTATATGTGTTCATATCATGAATCTATGTGCTTATAAGCTTATACTGTTGAATTCATGATCATTTCATATGTTCTGGACATTGAGGATAAGTTGTGCTTAGTAATATCTGGATTAAGTCTATGTTTTACCAAACTCCTTTGAAACCATGTCAAGGCTTAAGTTATTGAATTGATTAGTCTACTCCATTTGTGAGTGTGGTGAAGATCGTTATCTTCATCCAAACCCTAAAATCTGAGAGCACAACAAAATTTATTCCTCTCGTTGAGGTACAATATATGCATAATTCATGTTATATAAATATGGGCAAATATGTGGTGCAAACCACCCTTCCGGTGAAAACTCCGTGAAAACCAGCCTTAAAAGTTGTGAAAAATTCTCAAAAAATTACCATATGTACCTCCTGTACATATGGTAATTTTAATTCTAACTAAACTGAATTTGCACTATATATTTATATATATATATATATATATAGGTATGAATATGCACTTAGAAGTAATAATGAATAAAATCTTGCTCTTATACTGCATCTTTTCCAGATCAGATAAAATCTTCTCTTAACTTACTCTTCACCTTGCATCATACAAGATAGCGTCCAACGTACCACCGATGGGATCGATGATCATGCTATACCCGATGGGATCGATGGCGCATAGCGTAGAAAGAAATAGGCGCAGTGCAAGAGGGCTTAGTAAAAGGCCTCAAAGCCGATACACCATCACGGCGGTCGATCCGTGTGATGGGGCCCCTACCGCTCCTCCGAAGGCTGTTGCAGCTTTCCGGACCATGTGTGGGATCGTTGGGCGTGAACGGGTCCCCATCACCTATCCATCATGGAAGACGCTGACAAATGAGGAGCGCGATAACCTGGTGATAGAAATATTTGCGTCATTCGGCTTCCACAAGATGCCAAGCTTTGCCTTTGACGAGTGCGCCTTGCTAGTGGCGGGAAAGGCGTGGAAGAACTTCAAGCGTCCTTGTTGCTAATTTCATCAATTAGGAAATAACTCCGTTCGAAATCGGGTTCATCTCTGAGGTGTTTGGAAGCAATTTGTTGATTGAAGGCGGCGGAAGAGTTCATGCAACAAAGCGCGGCTCACAAGGCGATTGATCATGTAACACACACCCACGCAGACTCGGCTCAAGCTGAGTGCGGGTAAGATGGCGCAATGGATGAGGAGGACAACGAGCGATCGAGAACAAAGTCGCGCCGCCATTTGCCTCGATCGTGGACCAGCGTGCTCGAAGCTGGGTAGGCGAGTCACGGCACGCCGGGCGGTGTGTCCTTTGCAAACCCGGCGATGAGCGGTGTCCCAACGCCTAATATCGTTGAGCACGGAATCTTCGAGGGCTCTTTCACTTGAGCAGAGAGAAAGACATACTCTCCACACCTTGGGAAACAAGGAGCACCGGGTCACACGAGGCCTAGGTGTTTTCGTTCCTGAAATTGGGATTCGAGAGGACTCGACCCGCGTCATGAAGTAGGAAGAAGCAAAAGTGAGCATGAGGAAGAACTAGTAGCCTTCATTGAGAAAGGGTTGAGAAAGGCTTAGGCGCAATTCGATAGTCGACTCTGAAGCCTTGAGGCAAGGTTCGAGCAAAGAATGGGTGAGGCAAAGCGGGGGCGGTGGGTGATAACCCAAGAAGCACAAGTCAGAGTCACCCCAACCAATTGTGAAAGCGATTCGCGTCCTCCCCTGAGAGGTGCATGAAGCGATTTCCTCCTAATGACAAGCATGCCCATGCCGTGCAATCTGCAAGTGAGGCTTGCCAAAGGTGTGTTCCTTGCAGGCTACTTGGGGACAAAGCGTATCCATCCGATCTTGGGGCATTAGTGCACGGTCATGTTTACACCAGACTCTGTGAAGGTCAGGTCGATGGTGTACACGAAATGTTCAAGGCCGTCCGCTGGACTTCCCCGAGCAGCGAGATCGTCACACTAGGGGATGCCATCGGCTTTGTTCATCGATGGCCCAAGAAGGACATCTCCTTCGGCGCTTTGCCAAGGAGCACCAAGGTACAAGCGGTCCCAGAGGCACCACATAATGTGCGGAGCTACCAACACTACGAGCCATGCCATACAGCGAACAAGCCCGGCCAAATCGGCTATCGTGTCCCGTCCGCGAGACCATTACTCTTTGTTAGGGCCCAATCGTTTGTTCGATCATTGCTTGAGGAGCACATATGCGGTGAAAAGCGAGTGTTACATTGAGGTGATTGGCAAAAGGGCCTTCAGGTACAATCACGACATAGCAAGGATATGACATCAATGGATATACATTTTACGAGAGCTCGGGATAGCAAGAGCACTTACTAAAACAGTGGTGTCCGTATAGATGCCTATGACAACATAGGCAGTACGAAGAGCAACTACTACGGGTTCATAGAGGAGATTTGGGAGCTCGACTACTACATTTTCAAGATCCGGTGTTTGATGTCATTGAGTACAACTCGAAGGGTGTCAAAGGTGGACAAGTGCGGCTTTACTCTGTGGACATCGAACATGTCGGATCTGAGAGCGAACCATTAGTACTTGCGAATCAAGTAGCACAAGTATTCTACATAATCGACCCAGCGGATAAGAAGCGCCATGTAGTTACGCAAGGAAAAAGAAGGATCGTCGAAGTTGAGAATGTAGTGGATGAGGAAGAGTACAACCGGTTTGATGAGTTGCCTCCTTTAGTAGATGGCATCATCGACCTCGAGGAAGAAGCCACTCAAGAAGCTACCTATCATCGTGATGATCACAATGAAAAGCCAAATTGTAAAAAGAAAATAAGTAATTCTGAGTAATGGCAATATTTGTCCTTGTATATGTGAAAAATAAAATAACGAAGTGAAATGTGATATGACTCCTTTTGACTACGAATGTAATATGTTTGTCCAGCTAAAATTTTACCATATCTTCCCAAAAACAGTATGAAATTATTGTGAAAATATAAAATCATACACTCTAATGCATCAAGTTCAATGAAATACGCCGTCGCACTTCTATTCTTCATCTTCGGCATTGCAGCAACAATGGTTTCTCGGTGACAATGCGTAGTCATCTGTATTAGTGGTGGTTAACAAATAAAAACTATTTTACTAAGATTTTATAGCTCTTTAAATGGCTAAGACACATTTCAAGTAATTGTAGTAAAACCTGACCTGTTGACCTTTTTGCTTTTCCAGCAATATGTACATATCTAAGTTATTGCCGTTCTGTTAGACCCCAATGAAAACACAATTTCTGTTTTGTTGAAGACGAATACGATATTGCTCTTTTTTCCCAGAATGGAATTTCTTTTTCAGATTACTTCCGGATTTAGGTGTTTTTCTAGTGAGTCCTAGTAAAGCTCCCAGACGGTGTATTTTTTTTAAAACGAGGTCCTCGATAACGGGACATGAAGACTCCTTTTTTATTTTATTAAAAATTCATTTTGCACAATTAATTTGATTGTATTTACATCACAGAATACATCGAAATTAAAATTGAATTAAAATAAAGGATTTCATTGTATTTACACAATTAATTGTATTTACATTGTATTTTACACAATTAATTTCATTGTATTTACACAATTAATCTCACTTCTACTTCTACTGCTTATTTCGATGTCTATGTGACCCATAGAAAGTGGGTCATATAATACATACTTTAGTCTTAGTATGGATAAAGGATCTTCTTATGTTATAGTGGTACTCAAAATTTGTATACTGTGGCGGTTATTATTATTAACCGCCACGGATATCAATTATATGTGGCGGTTAATAATATAACCGTCACGAGATAATGGTTATCTGTGGCGGTTATTATTATTAATCACCATGATAACTATTATTTGTGATAGTTATTATTATTAACATACAGATACTCCTACATATACCTAAACCTAAGCCATATACGCACTTCCAAAAATTCATTAGCCTCACCCCTCCCTTACGCACCACATGGCCTTGCTTGCAAGCCTTTGCATACGCCCGCCACTCCAAGCCGTAGCAACATAAATCGTGGGGAGGACTCCAAGCCATCTGCCGCCACTCCAAGGTACAAACTTCCTTACCTATTCCCAAGCTCCTCAGTTTTGTAGTGTTGTACCTCTGCGCCGAGCTCATCAGTTTGTGCTGCGGTTTGTGTAGCCTGTGGTTTGTTCGGGGTAATGCATTGGCTATGGTGGTTAGGGTTTATAGATAGGCACTGGTGCTCATATCGAGTTAAAGCGGCGATTGCACATGGAGCTCATTGTCCACACCAGCGACATGGTGATACTATAATCTTGTCACTTGGTACTTACCCCGAAGTTTGGTGCTCGGTCACATAGTTGTCTCCAAGAAGACAGGGTATCTGGTGCCCCAAAAGGGTAATCCATGTTGTGTGTCATTAGTCATTACCCAACTGAGTTCTGAAATAGCCCAAATAGAGAAACGAAAATAGACCAGTTTAAAGAGTTTCTTTTTTTCATAGTATCAGTTCTGAAATAGCAAGGTACACTTATTCATGTTGTCGGCATATTTCGCCTGACAAGATCCCGTCGATGAACAGAGTAGGCTACTCCCTAGACATAAGGTATGGTTCGGTAGAGGGCATCTTCATGGCCGGAAAACCTAATGTCTCTCAATGATGGATCCGGGAATTAGCAAACCGGTGGATACAACGATTTACCCAGGTTTAGGCCCCCAGCTTGGGTAATAGCCCTACGTCCTGCTTGATCTTTGTTGAGGAAGTGTGGAGGTGTTTACAATGGCTATCTGTTCTGTGTTCTACCAAGTGTTCTCTACTCCTTTCTCTACGCAGTCAGTCCGCCGGCCTCCTTCTCCATGCACCAAGGCGCCCTTATATAGACGAGCCAGCCTGGGTAGGGGAGAAGGGGACGTTATGCTTATCTAACACATTAATTACACCCATCATTCCAGCTTCCACGTCGACCCACGACTCATTTATTACATACGCCTCCGTGGCCTTGTCCTTCGAACCTCATTTAATGTCGGTGAGAGGCCTCGCCCGGTCCGCTCTGGACAGGACGCCCCTGCGACGGGTTGGTAAGAGGTGTCAGAGGGATGAGCCGTCGTCGTGTCGAAAGCTGAATCCTTTACATTAATGACCCCGACACGAGGTGCGGGGAGAAACTTTCGAGTGAAGCCTTCCCTCATTCCTTTAGTTCCCTTCGTGGCACGACAAGGGGGCCCAGACGCAGCTCACTAGCGAGCGGCCTCATAAGTGGTGCCGCGTGGGCCTTCGCACAGCAAGCGAGTGTGATCGCTCATTGCTCGCCAGGGGCGCGTAAACTTCTCGGTTGGCCAGGCGGCGTCATCTCGGCTGCCCTTGGCGCCCATGGACCGCTTCGCTTTGGCAGTAGGCGCGACCGCCATTTGCTCGCTAAAGGGACACATAGGCTTCTCGCTTCAGCGGGCGTGATCGCCCGTTGCCCACCAGGCGCTACATGGGCCTTCGCCCGTGTCGAGGCGTGTCGCCAGAGGCGCGTGGGCTTCTCGCCCGTGAGCGGCGTGTCGCCAGTACCGCCAGGCGCCACGTCAACCACTCGCCAGCAGCGGCGTGACCGCCATTTCTTTCGTCGAGGCGCGTGGGCTTCTCGCCAAGCGAGGCGAGCCACTCCTTGGGCCTATTATACCTGCGGCGGAAGGTATCGGTGAAAATACAAGCGGTAGCCCACAGGCCGTCTGGAGCATCGTCGATTGCTTTTGAGACCTTATTTAATGCTAGTGCGCTCTGGATGGGCCCACCACCTTTGCGCATAGCAACCAGTTCTCTCCACTTCCACGATTTTTCTTGAGACCAAACGCGCACCTTACGCTGTTCGCGAACCGTCTTCGTGGGGGTCTATATATATACACCCCATAACAGATTCCATATACGGTTTTCTTCACACTTTGCTCTTTGCTTTTTCGCCTTCTTTGCTTGAAAAACCTTGTTTCTGCCACGATGGTACAGTCTCTTCTTCCTTCCACCGCCGGCCAGAGCCAGGTGGACTTCGTCACCGGGATGGCACCCGAGGGTTCCCTTCATCCTTGTCAGGGGACCGCCGTGCCAGGCTGCGAGCGAGGGAGATTATCGTCTTAACCTAGGGGCTTATGGCGGGCTTGGTGCCGCTATTCTCCGAATTCTTCCTCACCGTCCTCCACTTCTACGAGATCCACCATCTTCATCTCTCCCCCAACTCTATCGTCCTTCTCTACACCTTCGCTTACCTCTGCGAGATGTTCGTGGGGGTAATGCCCAATCTACCCCTCTTTCGCTACTTCTTCACCTGTCGCATCACCCCCGACAGCGGGGTCACAGGAAGCTGCCACTTCCGCCTCCGCAATGGGTCGGCCCCCTGCTACATTCCCTTCCAGCCACGCTCCAATTGGAAGAACTAGCGGGGCGATTGGCTCTATGTCGGTGACGACAGCGGGGTCGACCTTCTTGGAGTTCCTTACGCATGGGCGGAGTCTCGCGAGAGCTGGAGCTCGCCCGTCGAGGAGACGGCGGAGCTCCTGGTAATGGCGGCCCGCATCGATCGGTTGCGGGGCGGCGGCCTGATTGGGGCACTGATAGTCCGAGACTTCGTGGCTCGAAGGATCAGCCCCCTGCGTTGTCGCGCCCGCCCTGCATGGCAATATACAGGGGACGACGACATGACACGCATGTACCCGGGCAATAAGTCTTCTTACTCTTCCCTTTGAATGCATATTCTTCTTCGTGGTCACCATCAGTTAACATTTCTGTCTTCTTCTAGTGCCAGGTGATGGCAACCTAGATGATCCTACCCTCTCTAGGTGGCTATCTGTGCTGATTCTGCCAGTGCCGAGCGGCTTGGAATTTCCAGCCAATGCTCGGCCGCTCTGTGATCAGGAGTTCGTAGAGCGCCTCCGGATTATCCAATCCTTTCCGACGATGGACTCCACTGGTCCCACCGTGGTGCCGGCCCGTGGCCCCTTGATGATTAGGGACCAGCCCTGGGCTGTCGACCAGAGCGCAGGCAAATGGCCAATCACTCCGGATGCTCCTGGCGCGGACCCCAAGAGGGTCTGCACCGAGAGTCCAACTTCTGCTGCTGCCGCTTCCATGACTCCGCCTTGCGCGCCAGAAGCGGCGATGCCTGCCGCCCCTCCTTCGGAGTCGGCTGCACCGACGTCGACTCCAACTCCTGCGGCGCCGTCTCCACCGGCACCGATTTCACCGACACCAACTCCAATGGCGCCGAGTCCAACCGCCACTATTGTCCGCTCGAGCGGGCTTGCAGTGGCGGTTACCTCCTTCAGCTTCAAATCACCATCGAGGGCGGACCGCCAAAGCATCCTGCCCGCGAAAACATCCGCAGCGCCAACGGGCGTGGCGGGCACTTCTGCCCAAGGGCAGCCTGGTGGCTTCGAGGCCACCGGACTCGACGTTGTCGGGACTAGTGCTCCTGCTCCCCCTGCTCTGATCGCACCCGCCGCCCGTGCCGCCGACCTGCATACACTGCATGCCGAGCTCGGCGAAGCGCTTGCAGCTGCGACCACTCTCCTCACGGTAGCCACCCAACGCGAAGTCCATGTGACCACGACAAGTGGGTATTTGCGCCGCGAGGGAGTTGGAAGACAGAGGCCTGGTGGCCCAAGAGAGGGCCCGCGGGCGACCTCCTGCCCCGGCCAGGAGGCCGAGGCAGCGGAGGAGCAGCGGCGAGCGCTGCATAACATCGCGACCATGCTCCAGTCATCATATTGGCGCATGGCGCGGGTCTTGGAGCCACTGGGGGTGGACCTTCGTGAGCCGCTCGAGCCCACGGTGATGTAGTACGCCCACTGCACCACTCGGGTTGCCGATGTGCTCTCCGGCCTGCCAGCCGCCATGGCCGCCCGCTCCGTCCAGAATGGGTAGCTAGTCGCCAGGGCCACCGTAACCTTCGTGCTCGTGTGCTACGCCAGCCACGACGCTGCCTTCAACCCAATGACCATCGCGGATGGCGTTGAAGTCGAGCTCGGTAGCGAGGCGCGCTGCAAAGCCGCGCAGTCGTCGTCAGCATGATGACGGAGGAAGCCTTAGACCTTAGTCTTGGCGGCAATGGCGAAGGCGAAGAGGAGGATTTAGGGCATCAAGTCATCAGCGGCGTGATGGCACAGGCAACTTTCTTTTGTTTTCTTCTTTGTTCCTATTTTAGTATGCCCGAACAATATTAGCAATTGTAATGAAGTTGGCATATTTTGGTTTCACCTGGACATGTTTATCTGTTCGCATTTTGGATATGCTTGCTCAACTCAATATTTGGGCGATCAACCCCCAGCCTTGTCATAATGCGAACCTAAGCACTCAGGTTAGGTCGATACTTAGGAATTCTTTGAGTGATTGCAATAATGCACAGAGGGATCATGCAGAGCATGCTGAGTGCAGACAAGCAAAGTCTTAAGTTGTTGCGTAAGGGTGTCACTGATTCCTGTCCTTTTGGAACTTATATTCCTGTGATCTCTTGGAACCTGACCGCAGCATTGCGCAACAAGGAGGTGAGCTTACAGAAGCGGTATTGGGCTTGTGGTGCTCGCGGAGACAGCCAGCGGGACCTCGCGGAGTTAACCCGGGTGTACGGGCCGCGTTTGAGTGATCGTGCCACACTCGCACTCCTAGTCACGCGTCCTTGTGACACAAACGCTGGGCAATTCCGTTTATCAGCAAGGAGCCATCGGGTTATCAGAGCCAGTGACAACCACGCATAATTCAACCCAACGGGGTGCAAATATGAAAAATAAGTTGGTACTGTTAAAGTGAACAACTTATCTTTGCCATAGGCCATCGGGCGACTAGCTCCTTGATTGGTCACGGAGGCCAACACTTTGGCGTGAAAGGCGTGGTCTCCCACCTGCTCGCCCCGCGGGCAGGGTGTGCTCGCCTGACTGCCCGCCGAACCCTCACATGGGCTTATCGCTAGGCGAGCAGGGCATGATCGCTCGCCCGTTTGCCAAGGGGCCACGTGGGCCGCTCGCCTGGCGGGCAGGGCGTGGTCGCCCACCTGCTCGCCCGGCTGCCACAGGGTTACCTCGGCTGCTTGAGCTACAGGCGCTCCAGCACTTCATCTCCGGTTGCGCATGGCTACTGAAAGCACAAGTAGGCATTGCACAAAACATGCAGAAAACATATTAAGGGACGTAAGGTCCTGCGCGGTTATGCCATGGTCCCTTTCTTGGAAACTTAGGCTCCTATGATTTGGAATTAGCCCACGGCCCTGCGTGGCACGAGAGCAGGTTCCCAGGAGAGGTATTGGGCTTGCGGTGCTCGCGGAGATAGCCGTCGGTGCTTCGTGGAGCAGAACCGAGGTGTGCGGGCCGCGTTTGAGTCACTGTGCTAGACTCGCACTCTTGAGTGCGCCCGTTAAGACACAGCGTGAATCTTAGGGTGTTCTAGTAGATCGACAAGGCGGCCAAACCATCAGGACACATGACATTTCCGCGCAAGCTTTCCTGACAGGGGACAAGCAAAGGGAATAAAGCAAAAGCTCTTAAGGTAAACAAGTTTGCTAACCACCAGCAGCCGCCGACCAGCCGGGGGAAAGCTCACCCATGCAATTGATCAAACCGAACCACTGGGAACTTACAGCTTTTTAGGGGTAAAACTTTCGCAACAACTCCACGTTGGAGGAGTTGGCTAGCTCTTGATCATCCTTAGTAGCCAACTGGACCACCCCGGGTCGAGATACTGAGACCACCTTAAAGGGGCCCTCCCATCGGGGAGACAGTTTGTGGAGCCCGGCATGCATCTGGATTCTCATAAAACCAGTCACCAAGCGCCAAGTTGTCTCGCGAACCGGGTGGCGTGTAATGCTGCTGAGCTTTCTTTGGTATCGAGCAGCGCGCAAAAGGCTGCCCGGTCGCGCACCTCCTCCAGAAGGATGACGTCTTCACCATGGTAGTCTTCTTGCCCTTCCTCGCAGAACGCCGAGACGTGTGGCGAGCCGAACGACAGCTCGGACGGGAGGACAGCTTCGGCGCCATAGACTAGGAAGAAGGGCGTTTCACCAGCCGCCCAGCTAGGTGTGGTTCGAAGCAACCACAGCACAGCCGGGAGCTCTTCCGTCCACCGCGCCACCCGCTTATGGAGCCGATCAAATGCTTTAGTCTTCAAGCCCCTCAATACCAGCGTGTTGGCACGCTCAACTTGACCATTACTCTTGGGATGGGCCACCGAAGCAAAGCATACCTTGGTGCCCATCTCTTCGCAGAACTGCAGGAAAGCTGCACTGGTGAATTGAGTGCCGTTGTCGGTGATAATGCGATTGGCAACTCCAAAGCGGGTGAAGATTCCGTGGATGAACTTGATAGCAGCGGAAGCCGTGATGGCACGTACTGCCTCGGCTTCGACCCACTTGGTGAATTTGTCGATGGTGACGAATAGGTGGGTGAAGCCCCTTGTGGCCCGCGAGAACGGGCCCAGGATATCCAGCCCCCAAACCGTGAAGGGCCTGGAGAGCGGGATGGTTTGCAGAGCTTGGGCTGGTCGGTGGATTTGCCTGGCGAAGAATTGGCATCCTTTGCATGTCCTCACCAGCTCACAAGCATCCTGGAGGGCAGTAGGCCAATAAAATCCTTGGTAACGCTTTGCAGACAAGTGTTTGGCCGGACATATGGCTCCCGCACATGCCTCCATGGATATTAGAGAGCAGGGCGCTCCCCTCTTCTCGAGTGACGCACTTTAGGAGAATTCCATTTCTGCTTCAGCGGTATAGGTCTCCATCCACCAGAGTGTAGTACTTGGCCTTTCGTGCTATCTTTTCAGCAGAGGCATCATCGTCGGGGATCTCTCGGTCTCGCAGGAAGGCTAGGATGGGGTCCATCCACTGACCTTCCAAGCCGAGAGTGGCGATCACACGGTGATCGCCCGGGTACTCTGTTGGGCCAGGCTTTTCCCCGGCTGCCGTATCGGCGGCACCACCGTCCTCCCCACTTGGCGCGAGGGCAATGACAGCTATCTCCGTCCTCCCGCTTGGGCGGGGTAACAACAACCATCTGTCCTCCCGCTAGGAGGCGGGGAACGAGCAACCATCCGTCCTCCCGGCGGGGGCAGGGCAGCAGACGAGCGATCGTGAAAGTCTTTCTTCAAAGACTACGACTAGAGCATACGCTCTTGAGGATGCGAGCTGTGAAAGCTCGTCCGCCAGATGGTTGTCGCGTCGAGGGATATGGATATATCCCAGTCCTTCAAAGTGGTGCTCCATTTTCCTGACCTCCGCCAAGTAGGTGGCCATGGTAGGATCAGGGCATTGAAATTCCTTTCGCGCTTGATTGATGACCAGCAGGGAGTCTCCTTTAACTTAGAGGAGTCGGGCGCCCTATGGGCGAGACGCTTGCGACATAAGCGAGCCCTCGTGTTGACAATGTTGTTAGTGGCCTTGAAGTCGAGGGCGACCACATACTGGAGAATGTCACCGGTCGGAGAAATCAGGACAACTCCAGCCCACGCGCCTTCGAGCCTGAAGGAACCGTCGAAAAACAAGGTTCAGGGGGAAGGTCGCGGTTCTTCTTCGACCGGGAAGCGGCGAGAGTCCACTCGGCACGAACTTTGCAAACCGGCTCTTGATGGCGGTCACGGGTACAAACTTGGCGAAATTCCTAAGCTCCACCGACCATTTAGCGTCGACCTATACTTCCCGATTGTGGAGGATTTCACGCAGGGGATAGGTAGTGACCACTGTAACTTCTCACCCTTGAAAGTAGTGCCGCAGCTTCCTGGACTCCACCAGGACGGCGTACAGCATCTTCTGCGCTTGCGGATATCTGGTCTCTACCTCGTGTAGCACCTTGCTGATGTAGTAGACTAGCGTCTGGATGCCATCCCTCTCCGCCACCAGTACTGCGCTCACCACTGCCGGGGTAGCAGCGATGTATAAAACAATGGTTACGCGGTGAGGCGACCGATCTTGGTGGGGAGAAAATCTTGCTTCAAGTCTTCAAACACTTGTTGAGCCTCCTTAGTCCACTCGAAGTGGTTCATCTTCTTCAACAGCTTGAAAAGGGGCAGGCTTCATTCTCCCAGTCGGGCGATAAATCGCCCGAGGGAGGCCAGGCGACTAGCCGAACCTTGCGCACTTGCTTAAGTCGAGCAGGCGGCTTCATGTGTTCGATGGCGCTATCTTGTCGAGATTGACCTCGATGCCTCGCTGGACACGAGAACCCTATGACTTTCGGAGGAGGCGCGAACACGCACTTCTCAGGGTTGAGCTTCAAACAATTCTTTCGGAGGTTGACAAAGGTTTCCTCCAGGTCTTCAATCAGTTTTTCGCTCTTTCTCACTTTCACGACCAGGTCGTCGACGTACACCTCAAGGTTGTGCCCTATCTGTGGACGGAAAGTGATATGCATGGCGTGTTGGAAAGTAGAACCAACATTCTTTAACCCAAAAGCCATTATAACATAACAACAGACGCCCATGGGTGTTACAAAAGCAGTTTTGTCTTCGTCTTCTACCGCCATGCTAATCTGATGGTACCCAGAGTACGCATCCAGAAAGCACAGCAGCTCACATCCCACCGTGGAATCGACGATGAGATCGGCGCCGGCGAGGATAAGGGTCCCAGGCGAGCCTTGTTGAGGTCGGTGAAATCGACGCACATTCGCCACTTCCCGTTGGACTTCTTGACGAGCACAGGTGTCGGCATGTTTCAGCTGACAGGATCCCGCTAACGGAAGATTTACTCCCTGAGCGGAATTTATGATTCGGTAGAGGGCATCTTCATGGTTGGAAACCCTAAAGTCTCTCGACGGTGAATTTCGGGCGTCAGCAAACTGGTGGACACAACGATTTACTCAGGTTCAAGCCCCCGGTGAGGGTAATAGCCTTACGTCCTGCTAGTTCTTGGTTGAGAAAATGAGGAACGCTTACAAGGATGTTTTACAGTATCTGCTTTCCTAGATCTCTTGTGCTAGTCGATCGGCCGACCCCCTTCTTCATGCACCTGGGCACCCTTATTTAGACGGGCCACCATAGGCAGGAGAGAAGGTGGCGCTATGCCTATCTACAACACATTAATTACATCCATCATGCCAGCTTCCACGTCGACCCACGACTCATTTATTAAGCGCGCCTCCGTGGCCTTGTCTCTCGAACTTCATTTAATGCCAGTGAGAGGCCTCGCCTGGTCTGCCCGGGACAGGACACTTCTACGACGGGTTGGTAAGAGGCGTCAGAGGGATAAGCCGTCGTCGTGTCGAAAGCTGAATCCTTCACAATTAATAACCCTGACACGAAGTGCCAGGGGAGGGAAACTTCAAGGCGAAACCTTTCGCTCATTCCTTTGGTTGCCTTCGTGGCCTGACAAGGGGGGCCTGAGCACCCGCCCGCTCGCCAGGCCGCCACGTGGGCTGCTCATCTGGCGACCAGGGCGTGATCGCCAGGCTGCCCGCCAGGGTGCCACGCGGGCCGCTCATATGGCGAGCAGGGCGTGATCGCCAGGCTGCCCGCCAGTGCCACGCTGGCTGCTCATTTGGCGGCGAGGCATGATCGCCAGTTGCCCGCCAGGTGCCACGAGCCGCTCATCTGGCGGCGGCGTGATCGCCGAGCTGCCGCTAAAGGTGCCACGCTGAGCGCTTCGTCTGGCGAGCAGGGCATGATCGCCAGGCTGCTCGCCAGGGGGCCACACGGGCTTCAAACTGGGCCAGGCCACTTCTTGGGCCCACTGTTTCTACGGTGGAGAGGGTACGCTGGTGTAAAGTACACCGACAACAGGTTTGGCAAGCCACTCAGGATGAGAGACTTCCCGGATGATCCCTGCGCGCAGTAGCTTCTCTACCTCCTCCCGAATGGCACCTTGGCGCTCCGGTGCTTGGCACGGGATCTTTTGGCGAACCGGGCGCACCTCGGGGAGCGTAGCCAGTCGGTGCTCGATCACCTCCCTGGTGACCCTAGTCATATCGGACGGTTGCCAGACGAACTCGTCAGAATTAGACCAAAGGAAGGTGACGAGCGTGTCTACCTATTTGGCGCTGAGGCTGGCGCCAACAAAGACGGACTTCTTGGGCTCGCCCGCACTCAGGGAGACCACTTTTACCTCACCGGCCGAGCCAGGCGAGGCACGAGTCTGCACCTGAGGGGCTCCCGGGAAGGCGGCATCCGCCGGCTTCACACAGGTGGCACCAGCCAGGTCTAGTGTGTGCTTGTGGCAGCGCAAAGCCTCTGGCCTGTCCACCCGGATGGTTATGGGGCCACCTGGCCCTGGAATCATCACCACCATGTATCCATAGTGGGTTGTCGCCATGAACTTGGCCAACGCGGGTCGGCCAAGTATGGCGTTGTACGGTAGGTCGAAGTCAGCGACTTCAAAGTCGACCAACTCCGTACGGAAGTTGCTTTCCTCCCCGAAGGTGATGGGAAGGCGCACCTAGCCCAGGGGGACCATGCTAGACCCCGAGGCTGCATCGTAGAAAGGTAGAGCAGGGCACAGCTCCTGGTTTGGCACCTGGAGTGCCTAGAATGCTTCGAAGGACAGGAGGTTGATGGAACTCCCTTCATCCATCAGCACCTGCCCGAGCTTCACGTTCTGGATCATAGGGGAAGCCACGATCCAAAGGTGACCTGCGCCAGCGGTGCTCTCAGGGTGGTCAGCCCGACTGAAGGTGATCGGCTCCTCTGACCACTTCAGCATCCGACACGCCCCTGAACTCGACGCCGTAGCGCAGACCTCCCTCCTCAACCGCTTGTAGGAAGCGTTGGAGGGGTAGGTGGATGAACCACCGTGAATGTACGCCACAGCGTGATCCGCCTGCTGGAAGGCCAGCAAGGCGGGGTCTTCGTCTTGGTCGTCATTGTGGGGGTGGCACTCCCTGAGCCGCCACTCGACCATCTTGCTCACGACCCGGCAGTCATCCAGGCCATGAGAGTTGGTCTGGTGGATCGGGTAGAAGGGCTCGCCCTCCTTTTCCTCGCAGCGGTCGCCACGCCGTTCGCGACGGTCGCGCCTCGGCGGCCGGGCGTCTTCGCATTCGCGCTTGACGGCCAGGACCCGCCTGGTCTCAACTGTCTCACGCTTCCACGGCTTCTTGCTTGCAAGGCGGGGCCCCTCGAGGTCCCGACCTCGTCCCCGCCGTGTCCTCGCACGGCGCCAGATGTCGGCCCCCGAGCCTCTGCCGCCCACGCGCACTTGTACGCCAGGGAGAAGAGCTCGGAGGTGGTGGCGATGTCACGGGTCGCCATCTTTTCCCGCATTTTGCGGTCACGAACGCCTCTTCGAAAGGCGATGACGATCGACTGCTCTGAAATCCGGGGAATCGTGTTGCGACAGTGGCAGAATCACCGGATGAAGTCGTGTAACGACTCCCTCTTTCTTGCTCAAGGGCATGGAGATCGTCCTCCATGCCTGGCTGTGCGAAGGAGCCTTGGAAGTTGGCGATGAAGAGGCCGCACAACTCCTCCCACGAGTACACCGATCCTTGCGGGAGGTTCAACAGATAGGATCGGGCGGACCCCGTCAAGGCCGTTGGGAAGTAGTTAGCCATGGCCTTTCCAGACCCGCCAGCGGCACTCACCACGGTGGTGTAGATCTGCAGAAACTCCTCTGGGTTGGTGGTGCTGTCATACTTCTCGATGGAGGCTGGGCGAAACCTTTCGGGACACGCCATGCGGCCTGGCTGTCGAAAACGCTTAGCACCCGACGTAGAAATCTGCCGTCCACTGGCCCGGCAGGAAACCGTCTTGGGAAGGTGGACCGCGACTCCCCAAAGAGTCGGAGGAACAGACCTCCTCCTCGCTCTAAAGGTGAGAGTTGCAGGAGGAACTCTCACCCCCAGGGGCCATCCGTCCGTCACAAGCGCTGTGACTGTAATAGCCCAAAATTTGCTTAATTTGAAATTTTAGAGTTATTTGAATTTTTTGTGATATAATTGGATTTATTTGAATTTAATTTGAATTAATCTTTCTCTCAAATAATTAAATAATGGAAAATTAATTACCAAAAATAAATAAAAATATTTTATTTAGGTTCTAAATACCATGAAACATTTTCTGGAATTTTTCTAGAATTTTTTGGGTATTTTTAGGGCTCTAAATAATTAATTCGATTTTCTGAAATTATTTTAATTAAGAAAATATTGGTTATTCAGGTGAACAGTGTTGGGCTGAGCCCAACACTGTACACACCGGTTCGGCCTGGCGCTAGCAAACCGTAATCGCCGCATCGCTGGCCGTGCGATCGCCATCGGGCGGCTGAGATAGTGCCGTGTCGCTACGTGCGAAGGCCGTTGGATCGCAGCCACTTGGACGGCCCGGATAGTGCCACGTCGCGCGGGAGACGAACCATCGGGCGCCGCCACCGCCATTATGCCAGAAGTGGACGGTTGAGTGCGATCAATGTTGCGCACGTAACGAAGCACCATTGCCACCGTGATATAGCTCATTCAGCGCGGCTCTTCGTTCCGCACCCATTGCACACTCTCCCGTACACCGTAGCACTCTGTAGCTCGTGCTCTTGCTCACCGGAGTTGGCTCTCGTGCCGCTTCGGTTTTGGCCTTGTTCCGCCGCCGTCAAGTCGCTCAGCCGCATTTGGACCCCGGATCTAGGACCGCAAAGGCTAGGCGCACCGGATTCGATATCTCTTCCGGCTGGGGCTACACCGAATCGTCGGGTCATGCGTCGTCTTTCCCAGCTCCGGTAACCTTCCCCGCCGCGCCACCTTCGAACCCTCGCGGAGCTCTGTTGCCATTCGATCCTCATCGCACGATCCAGGTAATGCCACATCGTCCCTTCCCTTAGAAAGCAAATTAGGGTAGATAGTTTTCAACCGTAGATTTCGGATTGTGTGGTTCTCAGACATCCGGGTAGATTACAATTGAGATGCCTCCTAGCCTTTGGATCTTGGATCAACGCCTGAGATTTTGCCGCGTAAATGCTTGGTTAGCTCTCCACGTTTGCCCTATCCGCGCTGAACCGTAGCCGTCGATTCAAGAATGACCGGCCGTGATGTAGACACGCGTCACCCATCGGGCTGTCCATGTTAGTCTAGGTCATCCGGTAAATTGGGGTCAATCCGCGCCGTTGAAATTCAAATCAACGGCCGGATAGCGTGTGCGGTGGTCCAGTGGAATGGCGCCACGTGTCGCACGGTAACCCTAGCGCTGCGAAGTCTCCACCGTTGATTCCAGCGCACGGTCGAGATCGAGCCACGTGTCTGCGCGAAAACCGAAGTGCCGCAGCGGTCGCCCGAGTCAAGATCTGACCATTGATTTCCAACCAACGGCTGGGATATTGCCACGTGTTGGCTCGAGTTTCGTTGGGAGTTCTGGGGTAAGACCAACTGTTGGATTTGAATCCAACGGCCAGGATTCGCATACCCAAGCCCAATCACACTGCGCCACAAGTCGGTGCTGGAGCGGTGGGTCGTACTGTGCTGTGGGGCCCGCATGTCAGCCGCACTGTTCAGTGGACAGGATCCACCGTGAACCTGAACCATACCGTGAGCCTGGTCCATGAACCAGTATCGACGTGGCCAGTTGTGGTGTTGACACGTGTCGGCCGAAGGAAATTATTGGATTTTCCAGTAAGAAAATAAATCCAATAATTCGAAATTTTCTTTTGTTTGAATTTCTAAATTCGTAATTGCTATAACTTTTGCGTCTTAGCTCCGATTTGGGTGATTCCAGATCCTAAAAATTTGTAAAAATGTGAACTATTTATTGGTGAATTTTATTTTATTTTTAAAGTTGGTCTTGCTGTCTGTTTAGTGTATTTATTGTCTGTATGCTTATTCCGATTAGACTCCGAGTTGTCGGAAGCTGTCGGGGAAGATTTTGGAGAACCATCGCAAGTTCCAGATCAGGATCAACTACTTTTCGATGGCAAGTCATGCTTTGACCATGTTGCTCCTAGATTTTAAAATGTAATTCGATTCAAATTATGCATGCTATGTTAATTAAAAATGACATTGTTTATATTCAGTAAGGTAGTTAAATACACCTATCTTGTTTATGCCACCTTGTTAATATTACTTGTATACCCTGGAATCCTTGACACCTTAAGTATTAATTTAAGTTGGTTGCTATTATAATGCCAACACGCGAGGCTAGACCGTGATTAGATGCTTAGTCTGCCTATATGCGCTGAATGACTTCAAATTGCAATAGAATATTGACTAAGCAAATACGGAACGTATTTTGGAATGATGTGATGATGTCATGTGATGGATTTGGAGTGCAGTAACCTGTGTGGTCTACATGTATAAAGAAGTGAACATCAGCATGTGTTGCAAATGGGTGAACCGGGGTGAAAAATGATTTGGACCAGGGCAAGTGGCAAGATGGCTTCGTGCCAGGTGGGCCTGTGTGGCAACGGGATGAACTGAGTAAAATAAGATGGTTGTTTGCCAAACTATTGGAAGTAAGTCTTGCCCTGAACAGTTAAGGACTTCACCTTGCGAGCCTTTGAACTCAGTCATTCGTACAACCGCAAGTCTGGAATGGGACATACCTAGTTTAGTAGGGTTTTAATATCTTTCCTTTGACACCTCGGGGCGGCAGTTACAAAAGGGTGTAACTGTGTGGGGGAGCGTACCAGTGCTACGGCTTGGTACCCATCCAACAGTATTCGCTTGTTCTAAACTTCGGCTCTTTGTGAGGGAAGTGTTAGGAAGGCCATACTAGGGAGGTTCATAGGTTTAGATGTTAGTTTCTGAAAGACTTTTTTACAATCAATCACCTATGTGGTGAGCGACTGTATCTTGTGGGTAAAGTGTACAGCCTCTGCAGAGTGTGTGTTAAATCTATTCGAATAGTCGAGTCCACGGAATTGGACAAAACGGGGATTGTAGTCAAGGGTTAGATTTTCGAAATAAAATGAGGGATTGTTAGTTGTGTGCCAAAAACAGATAACTTGAACTTAGGGCTGTGTGCCAAACCTCTGAAAAAGAATTGAGAAATTATTATTATGATATGGTTTTATTGCCTTGGAATCTAATTAAGATTACCTATTTAAAAATGCTGCTTTATGCAAAATAACGACTTAAGCCTATCCTTTGGAATAAGCCATGCATGTAGCAATAGAACTGCATTGTGCATGACTTGCTGAGTATGTTGTATACTCACCCTTGCTTCAACAAAATCTCAGAAGAAGAAGCTACGCCAGCTTGAAGAAGAATTCAACGAAGGTCTAGAGAATTAGGATTGAGCCTCGTCAGTTGCCTGTAGCAATGCGAGGGGTTCATTGACTTACTTTTGCTTCCACTATTGAACTTGATGTGCTTTTGTTAATTATAGCCCTGCGTGGTGAAACTTTGTAAGGAGACCACAAGGTCGTGCAACAGTTTATTTTTACTATTGTTGTTAAGTACTTTATTATTATTTCGCTGTGTATAATTGTGGTACTTATACCCTGTTTAGCCAGTGTGCACTAGCGTGATCCTGGACTAGTGCAGAATACACAAGGGGTCCGGATTTGCAGATTCGGGTCCCGATAGAGTTGGTATCAGAGCCATACTAACTGTAGGACTTAACGCTAATTAGATTGGCCGTTCTAGAAAGGATAAAAATTAATTTCTAAAAATTAAAATTGTGCAAGAATAATCAATGAAATCTTGACTTATTCTTTCTTCCTTACTTCATACCTACGCTGCATTTTATTTTTGTGTTCTTTTAAAAATTTTAGTTCTGATGAGTCGATTTGGCAAATGAGAAAGGTGCACTCTTTCGGCGAGCATCACGGGGGTTACGCTGTGGAGCTTTGGAGGATGCTCTAGGTGTTGGTAGGTTTTGACCGTCCCCTTTACCGGTCCCACACCTGGATAGTCAATGGAATGAACCGTGGCTAGGTGACGACTCTCACTTTGTACGCGCGGGAGCGCGCGCACGCCAGTCATCCGCTACACCTCGCGGTGAAACGGGCTAGCAACGAGGCAGGCATACAGGAGTGTGCCCGGCTGGCGATGCAGAAGGTTAGCCGTGACCATGGCTACGAGCTGTGGGATACCGCTTTCCGTGTGCACCCCCACGGGTGGGTGATCGAGCACGCTTGATCTCGGAGGCGACGCCATTGTCGTTCCTTGGGCGATTCACCGCGGCTCAAGAGGAGGCCATGGACATGACTACGCTGGAGCTGCAGTCGATGTACCGCACCCTGGAGGAGACAGAGCTGGCCTTGCGAGAGACCCGGATGCACGCCTTTCAGAGAATCGGTGAGCTAGAAGAGGCCCTTTATGGCCAAGGGGAGCCAGAGGTCGGCATGGAGCTTGAAGACGAGGAGGAGGAACCGGAGGAGCTTCAGCCGGAGCCCGAGCCGGAGCAGGAGCAGGAGGTCGCGCAGGAGCCTGCACTAGAGGATCAGCAGGCAGTAGAGCCCCCAGCACCAGCAGGTGGGCATTGGGATCAGTTTGCCCCAATGCCAGCTCATCCACCGGTGTATGCGCCATGCGAGCCTCAGCCAGGTTAGCTTGAGGACTAAGTACTTCGAATCTGTTAGTTGTCGAGTTTTGCGTTGAGACTCACCTGTTAGAGTTGCGTCTTTTAATTTCCGAACTTCCCTTAGATGTGCGTTGCTTGTACTGAACTATGATGTGTGATGTTTGTGTTTGTCAGTGTGGTTGCATAGCCCCTAGGCCCTTGTAAGCAACCATACTTATCTACTATCTATGAATTATTATTTAAGGGTTTTATGTTACACCTGTTTCCCCATATAAGTTCTTCTACTTGCTTATTCTTTCCCTCTCATCTCTAAACCATCAAAGCGATCAGCAGATGGTGAACACTCGCAACACCGGAGCCGGAGGTAGTGGTTCGCGTCCGGGAGGCAGTTAGAACAATGCACCAATTCCTCAGGCAGCACCACAGGTTGATATGCAGAACTTAGGAGCATTCCTAGCAGCACAGACTCAGCTGATGCAAACGATGATGACAACCATGCAACAGATCAACAATCAAGCAGCTGCCAACAATCAGGCTGCTAACAATGGACCACGTCCCTACTCAAGGCTATCCGAGTTTATGAGGACATATCCGCCTACTTTCTCGAACGCGCCGATCCACTCAAGCGGATGGTAGCTAAGGACTATTGAGAGAAATCGCACATAACTTCGGTCGTTGGAAATGAGAGGTGCTTTATGCCTCTCATCGACTAGAAGGACAGCGGTGAGTGGTGGGAAAACTACTGCGCATCGCAGGAAAACCCACATGAGATCACCTGGGAAGAATTCACAGTAGCTTTTCATCAATATCATGTGCCATAAGGTATCATGGAGCTGAAAAAGGAAGAATTTAGAGCGCTGAAGCAAGGAAGCCAGTCAGTGGCCGATTACTTGAATAAGTTCACCCAGTTAGCTGTAACATCCCAAATTTTTGGCTTTTTATTTAGTTAATAGTGTTTTACTGCAATTTGTGTGATTTGTGAATTTTCTGGATTTATTGGATTTTTCTGCAGTTTATTTGAATTATTTTAAATTAAGTATATTAATCCTTTTGCCAAAAACTAATTATATATTGATAAGTTTAAAATAAAGTTTTGCCAAAAATATTTTATTTGAGTCCAGTATGTCTCAAAGTATTTTTGAGATTTTCCTTGGATTTTTATTGGTATTTTTACTGCCCTAAATAAATCATTCTATTTTTTCTAATTATTTTAAAAGCAAAAACTCTAGTTAATCATTGTGAATAGTGTTGGGCCGAGCCCAACACTGTGCGCATTCGGCCTGCCTTCCGGAAGGACCGCTCTCGGCCGTTGGATGAGGATCGGGCGATCGAGGTGGTCGACTGTTAACCCTAACCTTGCGAGCCGTTGGATTAAAGTCTGGACACACGGGATGGATCGTGACAATTCATGACTCATTGGATCCTGGTCGTTGATCCTTGAGAATCCGTTAGGATCATGTAACATCCCAAGATTTTAATAAAATAAAAATCAATATTTTGAATTTGAATATTATTATTCCTGAGTTTCTTGGCATTATTGATTTTTATTTGGAGTTCTTGGATTTTCATGTTGCAAGAAAGAGCAAACAAAAGGGCAATAAAGAATGAAAAAGAGAAAATGCAAAAATGTAAAAAGTAAAAATTTGGAAAATTTGCCATGATAACCCTGAGCATATAAGTAAATCATTTTAGCCATAAAATGAAATTTCATATATGGAGAAATGAAGAAATAAAATGAAGAGATAGCTTTTAAATCAAAGCAATGCATTGACAGAATTTATAAAATATTTATATACCTCAAATGGAGCTGAAAAATTTATCATGAACATATCAATGCAAAATATACCCCTGGTAAAAATATTATAAATTAATAATTTCATTTAGTACTTTTCCAAGTTTAAAAACAGAAACTATGAAAATCTGGAAATTGCGATGTATAAATCTCTAAAATAAAAATACCAAAATGAGCATTTATGTGTTAAGAAAAAGATTAATTTAAACTTAATCAAAATAAATGAAACCAAATATTTTTGAAATCCTTGTTCTGAAATGAGTTCAAATATACAAAAATATTTATGTTTTAAGTTAGTCTCCATCATCAAGTAAATCCATGCTTTAATTAGCTAAAAAGAAATAAGAATTGATAAATTGAAATGCTTAAAGAATATTATTGATTTTAATAACTGTTAAGAATATGATATTCTGATTTTAATATGTGCTGGAAATGGATAATTAAACACAACTTTTGAGATTTATAAATAATTACACATATGCTTAATATCAATATTTCACACTAGTCTTTATGTATGTATGTATATATATATTCATGTACATAAACAGAGTTATAATCAAGAATGCTCACGAATATGTTGAGCCAATTTTAACATATTCTTAAGTATAAGAATTCAATGATTAACAAAAGTAACTAATTTAAATTAAGTTTATAAAAGGCTTTATTGTATCATATGCATATAAACTATTGCGGCCAACACCAGATTAATGTGGGACCGGCTTTAAAACACTCTTAGGGTTATTCCCTGCTAATACGTGAAAAATGAATCAAAGATCATGTATTGTGTAGCCGCAACTCAAAATGAATCTTGGACGATTTAAGATTTTCGATATGGTCATTTAGGCTATTTCAGCCATCGATAAAATAACTCGTCTAAACACTAAAATAGGTGAAATCAGTTTAGTAACGCTGTACAAAGTTTATATTACCATATTCTATAAAAATAATCTTATTCCATTAAGGTTTGCATATTAATATTGTTAGCCCAAAACCCTTAAGTGCTAACTTGTCATTTCCCTTTTTGGCCGATTTTGAATAGTGTAGTCTTTAAGTGTAGCATGAACCATTTTAGCGAATAGATTATAGTCTCTTAAAATCCTAAAACTTAAGGAACTAATATAGTAGTGTTCTTCAAAGTATAGACTACCCAAATAGGAAAAGATAATCTCATTTCATTATGTATTGCATGTTAATCTTAATAGTGAATAACCCTAAGTAATCACATTACTTTAGACCTTAATACCGAATGAATAAGCTTTAGGTAATAATGGAGGAAACCTATAGTTAAGTTGTTTTTATCACCAGAACCTTCTCAATCATCATGAAAATGTTATCAGTAGCCTAAATCAATAGATTTAACTTGCGTAAAACTAATTCTAAGCAAAGTCAATTAAGGATAAAGAACTAATCAGTCATACTCTAATGTGATCATTTAAGCCTTTTTATTAACTCGCAAAGCAGCTCATCTAAATCTGAATAATGTGAAGAACAGCTTAGAAATGATCTTTAGATTATAATCTCTGACAATCTAAGAAAATATTCTTATTTTATCTTGCTTCAATCAATCCTAATAGAGCAAAACCCATAAGTAATAAGGTTGCGAAAATGTATTATAAATAGTAAATCAATGAAAGTTTGCAACTAATGATTAATTCTATTTAATCATAATCAATCTTTGCATCTCGTAATTAAGTAAAATAAGATTAACGAATTCATAAAGAGCAATCCTCGTTCTTGTGAATAGTTTATTTGTTTTGCTATCTAATTCTTTTGCTCTTATTGAAGTCTTTTATTTGCTATTTCCGTTGTTCGACGAGTAGAACCCGACGCCTCTAGCTTCGTCATCGCCGCCGCCAACCGCAATCTCGCGTCTTAAGAAATAGCGACAATTAAGCAAGGCAAGCATCCTTTGACCATATTGAACCCAATATTTTATATTCCTTTTGTGCATCAAATTGTTTTATGCATGCGTTTACTTTATGTAAATTGCTATCTTGTGGTTTGGTAGATATACCGTTGTCACACCTAATCTCCTTGGATGATTATGAAATGTGAACCTTGATAACCTTAGATTAAGGTTAGGCGTTACTTAATGTCATCTTGGGTATATACGCTCATAATATTCATGCTTAGCCATGCTTTAGAATCAAGAATGTACATGATCAAAGCAACATTTGTTTCTGAAAACCTTGGAAATGGCATCATTGGTGGTGGGTAATTTTGATTAAAACCCAAAATGAAACTATGCTTTGATGCGGCGATTATTGGCAATAGCCGATGTGCGACAGAAATGCACGTAGTGTAGGGTGAAGTGTCGCCGTGTCACAACTAAGGACCGAACATCGTGTTGTATGATCCAAGAAAATCCGTACAAACCACGAGGGTGAGGATGGGTTAGCCTTAGCCTATTAAATTGTTTAGACATGGCTTTGCTCATTGGTAGGCGGAGCTTGCACAGATTCCCGCTTGGTCCGCTTCGACGGGTTTCTACTTGCTAATGTAACGGTGTCGCCTTGCCATGGACAGAGACGTGGTGTTGGGTGTGATAAATGTGGATCCACGGCTTGGGTGAGTGTCTCTGCTTGTGGCGGGGTTAACGTCCCGGCCGGGGTAAAGCCTTGTCTAGAATTTAATGACTATGTATGATCGCTCATTCGCATACTCAGATGGCGATCCACGGTGACGTGGTGAGTTGATCATTCCTTGTGGGTACAGTTGTACACCTCTGCGAGTTTAAATATAATTGATTAGCCGCACTGCGGTCATGGGTGTCTTGGTGAACTTGCACGAGTTAAATGTTTTATTGTTTCCAAAAGGGTTTATTTTACAAGTTAGCTTACCCTACGATGACCCAATGCTATACCTGTGTGGGCAAGTATTGAATCACCACAGTGCCTGTGTGGACAAAGAATCGGATATAAGCCATGCGATGGCGATGATCGTTTGGACTCACGCCATGGAGGACGGTGAGTGTTTATTATGCTTTACTTATTTGCTATCAATTAATCTTGCTCTTTTAAATTCCGTTTGCAAATAACTTGGTTTACAAATGAAATTCGCTTTATGCAAATTAACTGTAGTAGCCTTTCCTTTGTAATGGCTTTGCATATATTGTAGGTTTTGCTCAAGTCTTGCTGAGTATGTAAAATACTCACCCTTGCCTAATTATATGTAGGTGGTTTAGAAAGCGAAGCTTGAAGTTGTTCATCGCAGTTGCGGGTTCTTCCTTGAAGCGTGTTCTATCTGAAGTTTATGCAGTCGGTCGTGCTCAAGGGTTCGGTTGGGCAAACTATTTGGTTGTTGCTTCTTTGTCGCTATATTCTCTCGAGTTGTAATATTTATGTAATTATTCGCTTCCGCTTAATTGTTATAATGTATGGTTGTGATTTCCAATTGTTGTAAACATGTGAGTGCTAGCTACTGATCCAGGGAATAGCACAAGAATCACATGGAGGTTCTGCTCAGTGAACGGGTCTCACAGCTTTGGTATCAGAGCTATACTGACCGTAGGATAAACCTTAGATAGAATAGTCGTTAGCCTTGGAATATGAGAATTCAAAATCTTACTTCCAAAAGCTACTATATTTGCGAAAATGTAGACTTTGCTATTCTTTTCTCATTCTTAGGACTCTACTCTTGTCTCTGTTTTCATTTCGTTTTGATAAACAAATGCCTCTTTCCTTAAAAATGGTTTTTCGTTGATGTTGCTTCAAGATGTTGAGTCGTTGTTTGTCATCCTTCACGCCAACCAAAGAAGACTACAACATCTACAACAACCACCTCAAGAAAATTGACAACACTTCGCTAACCTCGATAAAATGTAGAGGGTAACTTGAAGATTCTACTTCATAAAGAGTTAGCATCATCCAACAGCAAAAAGGCGTAAGATTAGAATATCTTGCACCTACCTTAAGATAAGAACCCATACGCTGCGTGGTATATTATTCCGCTTTAATTATATAGAGCAACTTATGTTGTTGTTATGTCCTGCTACTTGAGATTGGCCTTTGTTCGAACGTTGGGACTGATTTATGTGTAACTTGACCACTATGGTTGAAGTTCACAATAAGTTGTCCTCATATATAAATGTGGAAAATTCAAACCATAGGATGAATAAGAAATCATGAAATAGCTCCTCTCATCTTTTTGGTAAAGCTTTGTACAAACTTGTCCCTTCTTCTCAGATAAATTTTTACTTGTGTAACCACTATAGCCATTAGTCTTTCTTAAAATCTAATCTCATCCGAATTAGTAATATAGTCCCTATTACTACTCTTAGCTTTGCCGAGATCATACCATGCGTGTATAAACCAAGTACAAGAGCTCCCTAAAAGTAGTAAATACCAACATACTCAGGTCACTTTAGGCTAGTTAAAAACTTAATGTTCCACTAATAATTTCCAACCATGCCTCGCAACTCACCCCATTGCTTTGCCGCAATTATGCATTATGAAACAGTGCTAGGACCAGAAAAATTATGTTCTTCTGAATGGAAACTAGAAAAATTGGAAACCTTACTTCTCTAAAAAGAAATATAAAAAGACTAGCATCAGTTGTATATATACTCTTTTCCCATCTAAAGAATTAAATCTTATTGTCTGTATACTCATTCTTCACTCCTAAATTAACTCATTCTTGCTAATGATTCTCGGTATAAAATGCTAACACTTCTCATCTATTTCATGAAACTACGCAAGACACTCAACCATCAAGAAATGATAATCCTACCCAAGTTCAACTAAATCCTTTGTAATTAGCTAAAGCACTTCCTTTTTAGTGTAGCAATCGTCATAACTCTCCACTTTCTCAAGGTTAAAAAAAATGTTAGAATCTGTAACCATGGTGTAAATGCTCACCATAATTGCACAAATCACCGAATGCACACCTTACTGTTCTAAAAACTCGCACAAAATATATCTAATATTAGTGCAGCTTTTGTCAGAAAAGAAAATGGTTTAGACTAAAAGCTACTTCTATATCTTATTTGATACCTACACCTTGTTCTTTGAAATGTTGTTAGCCCAGTCGATCCGAAGATTTTGCTTGCACTCGCTATGGAGAAATAGGCCATGTTGTTGATGAAAGTGCAATCAATTGCTTTAGCTGTGAAGGAAATTATTCCGTCGAAAATTGTCACCCATTTGTACACTGATGCCACCATCCTTGTCTCTTGTAAATATCAGTGCCCAGTTCAATGCCCCCTTGATTCATTAGTCACCGTACCATCCCAACCAACTGTCACATATGTGAAACCCAGGTTAAAATAAAACGCACACAAACTCCTCTGAGTTGGCGAAAATCTCACTCAGCCAACTATCGCCTTTGCCTTGATCTCAAACTGTTAGACAATGGCGATTAGCCATGATTCTTGCCATATATAGGATCTGGTCTTTCTTTAGTCAGAGCCTAGGATTTGTATTTTCTTTTTCCTGCTCGCATGCAACCCTAGACCGATTGCTTCAGAATGCCTTTCGCTATTTGTACCAATCCTTCTTCATGCAATTCAAAGAATCTGTAGACATCCCCGCTATCACAAACATTCGGTGCTTTCCTTGTTTTGCATCCTTGCAAAAATCCTCCTTCACGAATCTACATGTGAAGTGAACTAGTGTCGTGAACTTGAAACTAGTTGTTTGTCCTAGTCTGCTTTTCCTTTGAAAACAAATTTGTCATCTTCGAGTGATGATTCCTTTCAAACTCGTTATGCTGCATAGAAAATATCACTTAAGGAATTAAAGAAACAACACCGGTTCTAACTACCTTCACTAAGAACGCAAAAATATTAATTGCCAACGCCATGTTCCCGATCCGATAAAGAAAATTATTAGGCTAAAGGATGTTCTAGAAAGCAACAAATTGAAGTTCACAAAATAATATTAAGCATACCCTTGTATCTAACAAGATACCATGAGAAAAGCGGAATAATTCAATTTGTCACAAAAGGAACCATGTTGCTAAACGACGTCGCAAGTTGAACAAATATATTCTACAACCATAACCATACTAGAAATTTCATCACCAGATTATAACTCCAAGAGTAGAAGAAATAAGATTTGAAGCGGATTGCTCAAGAATCGCTTAAAGAAGAGGCGTGAACAAAGATACTTGTCCCTAAAAGAATTTCGCTTAACTTCATTCTCCATCTCAATCACCATCTGCTCATCCCTCCAACAACACCAATGGACAGCTTATCGATATGCAAAACCGAAAAGCCCATTTCATTTGTTCCTACTGTGGTAAACATGGACGTTGCACCTATACTTGCCCAAGGAAAAGAAAATCAATCAGCTCTTAGACCTGCATTCAATCTGACACAAAATGATTAATCCAAGACATTCAAAACAATTACCTAAATCAGAGTCGCGTAGCGGAAGCGTGGTGGGCCCATAACCCACATGTCCCAAGATCTGCGAACAAACAATTCCTTAGATGTATATTAATCCAACCTAAAATGTCAATCCAGTCATTTATGGCATTTACCTACAACGCTAATTCGCGAAAAGAAGCTTATGATCTGCCATATGTAGCACTAGGTACAATACTTATGTAATCGAACTCTGCCAAGATTCAAGCTTAGTTCCATGATCTACTCTTTGATCCTAGTCACTTCCTAATTACCTGTCCTATAATATTGGCAAACACCCTTTTTGTTGTTTCGAATAAAACGGATAATGTCACTTGTATCAATCGAGAAGAATTTGGACACTTCATCAACATCTGCCCGAGAAGAGTTCTACATCACCTTGTCAAGAAAGACATTAGTAACTTTTAGGCTGTCTCACAAACTTAGAAAACATCAAGTACTTAAAACAACCCCCGCCTCGATGTCGCGTTAACGTAAACATCCTTCTCATATGATTGTATCCAAAGACTTGTTGTGATATTGAGTACGTTCCTTGTGTATTCAATTTTTGCCAACAACTGCTGATTCTGTACATTTTATTCCTTCATAGTTGCCAAATCCAAAGAAAATCAAAACCTCTATCTATTAAAATGATCAAATGAATCAAATCATCAGAATCACTTTATAATTCCTCTACCACAATCCAATTCTTGAATTATCTCTACCTTGTTTTCAATTTAAAGTCAACCTGAAATGACATATATTCTCAGCTCATTTCATCAACTAATGTTGAACTAAATGCACCAATCGTTATATTCAAATACCCTTCTTGATATTAAACATTAGGTTTTTCCCAAATAGATCTAATGGCAATGCAACCTACCTCTCACCTCAAATATTCTAAATATACCACATGCCACTCTCTAAATTGAATTATTCTTGTTAACAATACTAGTTATTCAAACAAAAGAGATATGTAGAAAGTATTGGTATCTCTTGTCTGTTTACCTAAAACTCAAATAGATTTCTCTTCTCTATTTCTTTGCACGTCAGCTTAGAATCGCAAGACGAAGGTCCAGTGAAGCAACTGCAATGAAGGCAAAGTGTCAACCAAACGACAAGGTCACTTCCGATAAGGATTCCCGAATCTACCTCAGCTACAAGATTTGCAAAGTTCGGGGTATTCATTGTTTCCAAATTTAAAATAACTTGGTGCTACAATATATTAGGCCATATCGTATTGTTGAAGATGAAAGAAAAAGAAAAACATATAAATCAGAGTTGCCATCTCACCTATCCAGTATTCATAATGTCTTTTAAGCATCGCAATTAAGGAGAATATCTTCGTCTTCCTTCTGAGCTCATCCAAATTGAATGAAATTGATCTATAATCTGATTTAACTTATCGGAACATCCGATTAAAATCTTAAAAGAAGATGAACGCCACCTCGTAATAAATCCCACAAGATGATCAAGATTCAGCGGAGCTTAATCATTCAAGAAGAAGCAACTTGGAAACGAGAAGACCGACTCAAAGAAGACTATCCGACTTCTTTTAGAAATACTTTCCCCTTAGACCCGCCAAATCTCGGGGTCGAGATTTCTGTAAGGGGGGTAGATCTGTAACATCCCAAGATTTTAATAAAATAAAAATCAATATTTTGAATTTGAATATTATTATTCCTGAGTTTCTTGGCATTATTGATTTTTATTTGGAGTTCTTGGATTTTCATGTTGCAAGAAAGAGCAAACAAAAGGGCAATAAAGAATGAAAAAGAGAAAAGGCAAAAATGTAAAAAGTAAAAATTTGGAAAATTTGCCATGATAACCCTGAGCATATAAGTAAATCATTTTAGCCATAAAATGAAATTTCATATATGGAGAAATGAAGAAATAAAATGAAGAGATAGCTTTTAAATCAAAGCAATGCATTGACAGAATTTATAAAATATTTATATACCTCAAATGGAGCTGAAAAATTTATCATGAACATATCAATGCAAAATATACCCCTGGTAAAAATATTATAAATTAATAATTTCATTAATACTTTTCCAAGTTTAAAAACAGAAACTATGAAAATCTGGAAATTGCGATGTCAGAATTCTTATAAAATAATGAAACCATATTTTGGCTTGAAAATTTTATAGAAGCATTCTGAGATCAAAATATTTTGAAAAACAAAATTTCAAAAATAATAGACTTCAATTGATCTCAAAGGAAAATCAAAATCCGAAACAAGTAATTAGGAGCCATCACTGTTGTCAGAATATTATCAATTTTTCGGTAATCCATTTTAATCTCAAATTTTACCAGGCATCAACATCTATTCAGAAACCATGGTCAAAAAGTTTGATCAATTTCTACCATGATTTATTAGCACAATAAAATCTGGTTCTAGAACCATCGAGCTGGACCGCTTCTTTTGGCGCCATACCTCATCGACCGGTGGACCCAAGCCCCACTCGCCAAGATCTTCTTCCTCCTGTTCTTGCGATCGAGCGAGACACTCCCGAGTCCAGCGCAGCCAACCGAGCTCCGCTCAATGCATCTCCTCGCCAATTGTCACGTCTTCGCGTCATCCTCACCTCACCTCACCCGATCGTCGCCACGCTCGTCTCACCATTTCGCGCCATATTGCTCATCCTTTTACTTGTCGATTCGGGAAAGCTCAACCGAGACTCAGCTCAACCAAACCGGCCATCTACTAGTCCTCACCATTCCTTGCGCCAACGATCACCAGAGGCGGTGTTTTCATTCCCTCATCCTTCCCTACCTTTCTCAACCGAATCATCAAATCACAAGATATTCCCACCATGGCCGAGAGTTCGTGAGCTTGGCCCAACCTTGATTTCAGCCGATCCATTCAACCAATACTCAATTAACTTCGTCTAGAGCATCACTAGCACCTCAGAACAAAACCCTCAACCACCTCTCGAGCCGTTCAAGCAAAATCCCGCCGCCGCGCGCCTGTTTTCTCCATGGCCGGCCCGAGTGGAGAGCTCCTTGGATATTCTTCCTCGTAACCGAGCACAAGAACGGACTCAACGCGTCCCCGATGCTATTTGTGCCGTCGATTCAAGCCTTCGCGCCTAATTCTTCCCTCCACCATCCGCCATTAGAGCCGCTAGAAGCTCTAAAGCACCTCACCGTAATTCTTCCGCCAAATCGCTTTTTCCATCGTGTGCGGTTCGCCGAGACCTTCCTCCCCATGTCCTCTCCGCCACGAGGCTCACCGAGCGCTGCCGCCAAGCCACAGAAGCCGCTCCTCTGTTCCTTTGTCTCTGCTGGCGGTGGGGCGGTCTGTCGAGCTCGAGGTTGAAGATGAGCTGAGCCAAAAGGCGCTTCCTCACTGGTAAAACGATTCGATTTTCCATCCATTTCCAACCGGATTAAATATTCATATTTGAATATCTTTTGCAATTTTAATCAAAATTCAGTGAAATAAATTTGTATAATCATATAAAATCCTATAGTATCAGAATATGCAAAAATATTCTTGAAATAGTTACTGTATAAATCTCTAAAATAAAAATACCAAAATGAGCATTTATGTGTTAAGAAAAAGATTAATTTAAACTTAATCAAAATAAATGAAACCAAATATTTTTGAAATCCTTGTTCTGAAATGAGTTCAAATATACAAAAATATTTATGTTTTAAGTTAGTCTCCATCATCAAGTAAATCCATGCTTTAATTCGCTAAAAAGAAATAAGAATTGATAAATTGAAATGCTTAAAGAATATTATTGATTTTAATAACTGTTAAGAATATGATATTCTGATTTTAATATGTGCTGGAAATGGATAATTAAACACAACTTTTGAGATTTATAAATAATTACACATATGCTTAATATCAATATTTCACACTAGTCTTTATGTATGTATGTATATATATATTCATGTACATAAACAGAGTTATAATCAAGAATGCTCACGAATATGTTGAGCCAATTTTAACATATTCTTAAGTATAAGAATTCAGTGATTAACAAAAGTAACTAATTTAAATTAAGTTTATAAAAGGCTTTATTGTATCATATGCATATAAACTATTATGCCAACACCAGATTAATGTGGGACCGGCTTTAAAACACTCTTAGGTTATTCCTGCTAATACGTGAAAAATGAATCAAAGATCATGTATTGTGTAGTCAAGAACTCAAAATGAATCTTGGACGATTTAAGATTTTCGATATGGTCATTTAGGCTATTTCAGCCATCGATAAAATAACTCGTCTAAACACTAAAATAGGTGAAATCAGTTTAGTAACGCTGTACAAAGTTTATATTACCATATTCTATAAAAATAATCTTATTCCATTAAGGTTTGCATATTAATATTGTTAGCCCAAAACCCTTAAATGCTAACTTGTCATTTCCCTTTTTGGCCGATTTTGAATAGTGTAGTCTTTAAGTGTAGCATGAACCATTTTAGCGAATAGATTATAGTCTCGCCCAAAATCCTAAAACTTAAGGAACTAATATAGTAGTGTTCTTCAAAGTATAGACTACCCAAATAGGAAAAGATAATCTCATTTCATTATGTATTGCATGTTAATCTTAATAGCTGAATAACCCTAAGTAATCACATTACTTTAGACCTTAATACGAATGAATAAGCTTTAGGTAATAAGGAGGAAACCTATAGTTAAGTTGTTTTTATCACCAGAACCTTCTCAATCATCATGAAAATGTTATCAGTAGCCTAAATCAATAGATTTAACTTGCGTAAAACTAATTCTAAGCAAAGTCAATTAAGGATAAAGAACTAATCACCATACTCTAATGTGATCATTTAAGCCTTTTATTAACTCGCAAAGCAGCTCATCTAAATCTGAATAATGTGAAGAACAACTTAGAAATGATCTTTAGATTATAATCTACAACAATCTAAGAAAATATTCTTATTTTATCTTGCTTCGAATCTGAATCCTAATAGAGCAAAACCCATAAGTAATAAGGTTGCCAGAAATGTATTATAAATAGTAAATCAATGAAAGTTTGCAACTAATGATTAATTCTATTTAATCATAATCAATCTTTGCATCTCGTAATTAAGTAAAATAAGATTAACGAATTCATAAAGAGCAATCCCTGTTCTTGTGAATAGTTTATTTGTTTTGCTATCTAATTCTTTTGCTCTTATTGAAGTCTTTTATTTGCTATTTCCGTTGTTCGACGAGTAGAACCCGACGTCTCTAGCTTCGTCATCGTCGTCGTCAACCGCAATCCTCGTCTTCGTCGTAAACGACAATTAAGCAAGGCAAGCATCCTTTGACCATATTGAACCCAATATTTTATATTCCTTTTTGTGCATCAAATTGTTTTATGCATGCGTTTACTTTATGTAAATTGCTATCTTGTGGTTTGGTAGATATACCTGTTGTCACACGAATCTCCTTGGATGATTATGAAATGTGAACCTTGATAACCTTAGATTAAGGTTAGGCGTTACTTAATGTCATCTTGGGTATATACGTTCATAATATTCATGCTTAGCCATGCTTTAGAATCAAGAATGTACATGATCAAAGCAACATTTGTTTCTGAAAACCTTGGAAATGGCATCACAGGTGGGTAATTTTGATTAAAACCCAAAATGAAACTATGCTTTGATGCGGCGATTATTGGCAATAGCGGGATGTGCGACAGAAATGCACGAGTGTAGGGTGAAGTGTCGCCGTGTCACAACTAAGGACCGAACATCGTGTTGTATGATCCAAGAAAATCCGTACAAACCACGAGGGTGAGGATGGGTTAGCCTTAGCCTATTAAATTGTTTAGACATGGCTTTGCTCATTGGTAGGCGGAGCTTGCACAGATTCCCGCTTGGTCTCGACGGGGTTTCTACTTGCTAATGTAACGCCAGACGCCTTGCCATGGACAGAGACGTGGTGTTGGGTGTGATAAATGTGGATCCACGGCTTGGGTGAGTGTCTCTATTTTCGGGGGGTTAACGCCCCAGTGAGGGTAAAGCCTTGTCTAGAATTTAATGACTATGTATGATCGCTCATTCGCATACTCTCGTATGGCGATCCACTACCGACGTGGTGAGTTGATCATTCCTTGTGGGTACAGCTTGTACACCTCTGCAGAGTTTAAATATAATTGATTAGCCGCACATGGTCATGGGTGTCTTGGTGAACTTGCACGAGTTAAATGTTTTATTGTTTCCAAAAGGGTTTATTTTACAAGTTAGCTTACCCCACGATGACCCAATGCTATACCTGTGGGCAAGTATTGAATCACCACAGTGCCTCGTGTGGACAAAGAACTGGATATAAGCCATGCGATGGTGATGATCGTTTCGGACTCACGTCATGGAGGACGGTGAGTGTTTATTATGCTTTACTTATTTGCTATCAATTAATCTTGCTCTTTTAAATTCCGTTTGCAAATAACTTGGTTTACAAATGAAATTCGCTTTATGCAAATTAACTGTAGTAGCCTTTCCTTTGTAATGGCCTGCATATATTGTAGGTTTTGCTCAAGTCTTGCTGAGTATGTAAAATACTCACCCTTGCCTAATTATATGTAGGTGGTTTAGAAAGCGAAGCTTCGAAGTTGTTCATCGCAGGTTGCGGGTTCTTCCTTGAAGCGTGTTCTATCTCAAGTTTATGCCTCGTCGGTTACTGCTCGCGGGTTCGGTTGGGCAAACTATTGGTTGTTGCTTCTTCTTTCGCTATATTCTCTGAGTTGTAATATTTATGTAATTATTCGTTTCCGCTTAATTGTTATAATGTATGGTTGTGATTTCCAATTGTTGTAAACATGTGAGTGCTAGCTACTGATCCAGGGAATAGCACAGTAATCACATGGAGGTTCCTGTTCAGCAGAACGGGGTCTCACAGATCATGCCGTGTCACTGTCAATCTGGTTCGTCCATAGTGCCACGTGTACATCATCCGCTCGTCGTCCTCGTCGTGTCCGATCCGGGCTCTGTTCTGTGCTCACCATGGACACCGAGCGGGGACTCCTAGGCCTATTTAAGTAGCGCATCGCGTTCGCCAAGTTTCCATTAGCAAAAGCCCTAAGGTAGCTACCAGATCCGCGTCGCCATTTCGTCTGATTTTGCAAGGATCACCGTACACCGCCACATCAAAAAAGTCATCGATTCATCGCTGTCAAGCCTCCGCAAGACCTGAGACTAGTTGCATTTGTTTCACCATTGGCCGTAGCACCCCGTGCGCACCTTCGCTTCGCCAAACCATCACTCGAAGGGAAGACCACCGAAGGAGTTATCGCCGCCGAGGAAGATGACCGTGCCGCCACGGCTCCGGTGGCCAGGTGAGGAAAACCACCGTGTCACTAGGTCCGCGACAATGAGACGAGTCTAAGGGTAGCAGACCCCGCCGTCGGCGGTGACCCTAGGGTCGCGCGCGCCGTTGTCCGACGTGGGCAAACGCTGCGCTGCCATGTGTCAGCCACGTAGCCACGAGCTCTTGCATGGTGATGGCGTGGCAATGCATGTGTGTTGTGTCATTGATGAGTCAGCTGCTGCAGGACCCACCTATTAGTGAGTCAGATCGGGGTAGACCGAGTCCACCGTGGGCCGAAGCAGTCCCGTGGACCGGGTCCGTGGACCGAGGCCACGTGTAGGCGCCGCATTGGTCCGAGCCAAGGGCTGACGTCAGCGTGGCGCACTGATGACGCAATAAAGCAATTTCTCTTTTATAAAATAATTCGGTTAAATATTGATTTTCCAGTTTTATGATTTTTCAGGAATTTGAATCTTCCAAGAGCTCGTTCTCCCTTATACGAACTCCGATTGAGGTGATTCAAATTTCTAAAAATTTGTAAAATTTAGATCTATCTATTGGTGAATTGTATTTGATTTTTGGAGTTTGTTTGCTCTCTGTTTTGGTATTTATTTGCTATTCTCTTTCGTTTTGCGTAGACGATAAATTGTGCGACGCATCCGGGGAAGATTCACCAACTCAAGATTGAGGTCCAGAGTATGGATAAGGGTTTTCCTAAGGCAAGTTGTGCTTTGATCATGTTGAACCCATGTTTGCAAAATCGCTATTTTGTTTTACTTTATTGCATATTACTTCACGTGTACAAATGATTTCAATCTAACTTGCGATTTAGATATCATACCCTTTGAATTACACCCTACCTTGTCGATTGTATGCCATGATCCACTTGTCACCTTAGATTGGGTCACTATAGTTGGTTAATAATAGAATCAACATGGGATGGTTAGATCGAATTAGATCACTTAGCCATGCCATGTCATCACATGTACTTTAATCATTGATAAATAATCTTGACTAATGGAATATGGAACAATGTTATGAATTTGGGTGTCATGTGTGGTCACACGATGAGATTGAGTTGTTGTGGCAATGGACGTCACGCAACGATATTGAATTGTTGATGGCACGTGGTGCTTGGTAATCAACTGGGGTGGTATGATTTAGATCGGAGCAAGTGGCAAGGGCAAGTGTGCTTGGGTGGGCCCGATGAGCAGAGGGTATGTGCAAGTCTTGGTTTGATGAACCCTAAGGACACCTTGCGAGCCTTTGACCTGAGTCAATCATGCAACCACATGTCTGTTATGGGGCAGCCTAGTTGACTAATTTGCAATGTCTTAGCTTTGGTACTACCAGTGGTGATGAGGTCCACCCTTTTTAATGAACCCAGATGGCGCAAGAGGGAGGCCCTGTTGTGGTAATCAGTCCCTTCAGTGTTGAAATCTTAGCGGGTGGTACTGAGTCAAGACAGAGCATTGTAAAGGCTTTATCATGATTCTCTGCCGGCACACCAAAGGAAGTGTGCTAATGGCTAGGCACAAAGAGATTATCATGTCGTGTGGGTAAAGTGCATAACCTCTGCAGAGTGTACAAACTATTCGGATAGCCGTGCTCACGGTATTCAGCAATGCTTGGGAATTACAGTCAAGGGATTAGATTTTTGCAAAATAAAAACTTGGAATGGATGGCAGGTTGCCGTGGGAGGTTGAACTTTGACTTAGGACTGGAAACTTGGTTTACTTGAGAAATGCTGAATCTATCTATTATTGTTATTTGTTTTATTACTGTCTTTTCAATCTATATAATGTACTTGTTCATAAATGCCACTTTACTGCAAATAGCCAATGTTAGCCATTCCTTTGGAATAAGCCTTGCATATAGTTATGTTAGAATTGCATTCTGTGCACAACTTGTTGAGTGCTTTATGTACTCACCCTTGGCTACAACATCACCAGTGCTGAAGAAGGTGTACCATGAAGGGACGAATGTTTAGGGTGCGAGCCTTGTCAGTTGCCTGTGGTATACTGAGGGGTTAGCTACGTCTTCATTCCGCTGCAGTTTAATTTGTTATTCAGCCTTGTGAGGCAATGTTATGTAAGTTGACCACAAGGTCATGCAATTAGTAATATTTAGTGTATAATGTCTTTTATCTTATTTCCGCTGTGTATGATTGTGATATTCACTAATGTTGAGCCTGTGTGCACTAGCGTGATCCTGGACTAGTGCAGTATACACAGAGGGTCTGGATTTGCATATTCGGGTCCCGACATTAGCGCGCTACGCTCCGAAGGACGTAACCACAGATAAGGCTAGGCAGTCCCATTTGCTAAGAGGACTTAACACTGGATTGCAGGTGGGGTTGATTACCCACACATTCCCTGGTTTTCAAGAGTTGGTGAATAAGGCGCTTATACTAGAGGACAAGCGCAAGGAACTGGATGACAACCGCAAGCGCCGCATGGCACAACAAGGAGGACGCCAGGGTCAGTAGAAACCAAGGATGGTACCTCAGCAGTTCACCAGATTCCAGCAAGGGAACAATGCCAGGACACCACCGCCAATACCAAAACCGACAGGACAAACCTTCTAGACCCCAGTCAAAACTATTAGCCAGAGTGGAGGAAACCAGCAGATATCAGGAAGGCGCTACAATTGCAATGAGGCAGGACACTTCGCCAATGCTTGTCCCAAGAAAGGAGGGGTGACACCAGTACGTTTCAACTTGGGAAATACGCCGACAAGGACACCTACGCAAGGAGGAAGCAGAGGACCTGTTCAACCTGGAACCGCACCTCAAGCAGTTACACGAGGAAGAGTCAACCACGTCATAGCTGACGAAGTTCAGAACGCCACGGACGTTGTACTGGGTAAGTTTCTAGTCAACTCAGTACCAGCTATAGTTTTATTTGATTCCGGAGCATCACATTCATTCGTTTCTCGAGTCTTTGCTGTGCAAAATGAATTGGGTATTGTCAACATTAAGAATACGCATCTAGTCCAATCCCCTGGGTCAGAACTTTGATCTAAGGTCGGGTGTTCTGGGGTTAAGTTATTAATAAAAGGGGTAGAGTTCCTAGCGAACCTTATTATTTAGATACCAAGACCCTAGATGTTATACTGGGAATGGATGGGTTGTCTAAGCATAAGGCTGTATTAGACTGTGGACAGAGAGTCATGTCTGTTGAAAGCCCTGATGGCAAGAAAGTTCACTACTACAGACTGCCTCATCCGCGACCCCCCATCACTGCCGGGTAGGTATGAGCCGGCAGTGATAATATTATCACTGCCAGTTCCATATTAAACCGGTCGTGATAATATTATCACTGCCGGTTCTAACTTCAATCGGCAGTGATAAGAATAGTATAAATTTCCGCAGAATGGAGGCAATATCATTGCCGGTTTAATAGATAATCGGCAAGGATAAGAAGATATCACCGCCGTTTATAGGTAAAGCCGTAGTGATTTATCATTGCCGGTTAGCCTATAAACCGGCAAAGTGATAAGACCATTTTCACCGCCGTTTTACTATAGAACCAAAGAAGTGATATTATTGTTCCCATTATTAGTTCAATACGTAACATAAGAAACATTGTAATTTATCTCGCATGTAACATATGAAAGCATAATTAGTTAAAAAACAGAACATATGAAAGCATAATTAGTTAAAAACAGAATATATGAAAGCAAATTTGTAATTTGCGGGATATGTATTAATTAAAATACAGAACATTTACAAAACTTAATTAGGTATATCGCCTATTATTACATATTTAGTCCTAATTATAATAGGCCAATGGCGCGAAGCCCTATATCCAAAAGTCGCTCGCCTCCTCCTCGTCATGAGCTGCCGCTTGATGATCGATCGGAGTTGCGGCGGTGCTCGCCCTCCTTCTCCTCCGAATCCGATTCGGTGGCGGAGTTGGTCGTGCCTCAACGCCGCAGCTCGCCATCGTCATTGCTGCCGCCATCGCCTCCTCCTCCTCCTCCTCCTTGCCTCCTCTCCTCCTCCTCCTCCTCCTTCTCCTCCTCCTTCTTCTCCTCCTTCTCTAGCGACGCAATGGGCTTTGCCCAACACGTGTTCGCTTCTTGGGGTGCCATTTTGCAACAATAGTGGATTGTGTGGGGTGCCATTCTTGCAACAATAGTGGCATTATAAAGAGGCAAGAATGGGAAGGGCAACAGTTGGCAGAGGAATGTGAAGGCGCAACGGTTGGCGCGGCAGAGGAATGGGCAAGCGCGCGGTAGAGGAATGGGCAGGCGTGACGGTTGGGTTGGCGCGGCAGTTTGAAGGGCGTATCACTACCGGTTTATATTACCAACCGGCAATGATAACTGGCTATCACTGCCGGTTAATACCTATAACTGGTAGTGATATATTACTGCCAGTTTGATTTGCAGCCGGCAGTGATATTTAAAGTTTACTGCTAGTTCGTATATTAAACCGGCAGTGATATGCACTTTCCCGCGCAACCCAATTTTCCCCGTGTAGTACGACCTTATCACTGCCGGTTCTGCGCAGAGCCGGCAGTGATAAGCTATTTTCCCGCGTAATATGACCTTATCACTACCGGTTCTTCGCAGAGCCGGCAGTGATAAGCTATTTATATAGCATTCCACCTGACGATGCCTTTCCCCGGCCGAGCAGAAGAGAGGAGCTCTTTGCTCGGTTGTATTTTTCTTGGAGAGGTGCTGCCTAAATTTTGTGTTAGTATTTTGTTCATATTTTTCATCGAATCGACATCTTCTCCGTCGAAAGCGTAACAAAGAGGAGTCAGATTATCTTGGCGAAGTTGTCTTTGAAAAATTGTATTAAAATTTTTCTAGGTTACTGACTTGATCTATGTTATATTTGTCGTAAACTTTTACTTTACAGAGTGCTATATATGTTGATAATTGCTAATTGTACGGTGTGAACAGTTTATGTCGGTAGTGCTCAAATTAAGATCTAGCTAAATTATTAAATAAATTATAATTCATATTGTAGTGGATGTTTAAGTAATAAAATTGCTAGATGGACAATTATGCATAATTGTAATTAATTTAATTAATGAAAATTTGTTATATGGATTTTAATAGTAAAGATTGCTAGATGAATTATAAATAGTGAGAATTGCTAGTTGAATATTTAAATAATGGGAAATGGTGGATGGATTTTGCAATAATGAAAGTTGGAACATAAATAATTATTTAGAAATATATCCTTATATTCAATTATATGCTTGTTTGTTGTAGATTAATTTAATTTAATAGCTAGCGCTACATAACAAAATGAAATGAAGAAATCTTCTAAATAATTAAAAATGCTAGATGGATATTTAAATAGTGAAAAAGGTTTGATGTATTATATAGGCAAAATTGCTAGATGTATTTGTAAAACTAATCATTTACAATTATATTGTTATTTGCAGAAATTCATATCCATTTTAGTGATGTAGTGGATGTTTAAGTAATAAAATTGCTAGATGGACAATTATGCATAATTGTAATTAATTTAATTAATGAAGATTTGTTATATGGATTTTTAATAGTAAAATTGCTAGATGATCAATTATAAATAGTGAGAATTGCTAGTTGAATATTTAAATAAAGGAAAATGGTAGATGGATTTTGTAATAATGAAAGTTGGAACATAAATAATTATTTAGAAATATATCCTTATATTCAATTATATGCTTGTTTGTTGTAGATTAATTTAATTTAATAGCTAGCGCTACATAACAAATTACAATTATATTGTTATTTGCGCTATGTGCTTATAATGTATTTATTGTTTTAATTAATTAGCAATGCATGACTATCAGTAAAGAATAAATTATTTTGATATCGTTTGTTCATATAATTGAAATGTAGTTTGATATAATTAATCGTAGATGGACCGAAGGTGGATGTATGACACGGACCGTCGCGGTCCAGAGTTCTTTAATGGTGTGACTTGTTTTCTGAATGCGGCTGCGGCATACAAGTCGAGAAACCTGGTGGACTATATGTGTTGTCCATGCGTTGATTGCAAAAATGAGAAGATGTTTTGTAACATAGAGTCGATACGTGCACACTTGCTTCGAAGGGGTTTCAAGGCTGGCTATACCTGTTGGACTGAGCACGGTAAAGATGATATTGTACATGAAGGGCAACACATTGATGAAGATGATATTGTACATGAAGGGCAACATATTGATGAAGATGACGGAGACAACGATATGACGGCGGTGGAAGATGCGTTCGTTCATACCCACGAAGATGATCTAGAACAAATGCTGCGTGATGGGGAGGGGGACTTCATGAGTGAAAGGGAGTTTCAAAAGTTCTAGCATATGGTAGAGGACTCTACAACGCCATTGTACCCGGGCTGCAAGGAGGAGCACAGAAAGCTGCATACCGTGCTTTCACTAATGCAGTTGAAGGCAAGCAATGGTTGGTCCGATAAGAGCTTTACTAAGTCGTTATGTCTCTTGGGGACTTGCTTCCAGAGGGTAACGTGTTGCCTTCAACTACGCATCGTGCCAAGCAGTTGTCCGCCTGCTGGGATGGAAGTACAAAGAATACACGCATGTCCAAATGATTGCATATTGTATCGCAATGAGTTTGCGACATGGATGCTCGTATTGTTTGCAAAGCAAAGCGGTATAAGGGCAACGCATTTATTTATATCGAGAACGAAGATGTCGGGTGAGGCGCCGAAGAAGAGGTGTCCCGTAAGGTGGTGTGGTATTTCCTATAATCCCCACCTAAAGCGATTGTTTATAACAAAAGGCATGCCCAATTGCTACGATGGCATGCCGAAGAGCGTAAGAAGGATGGAATGCTCAGACACCCTGCTGATTCTGTGCAATGGAGGAACATTGACAGAAAATATAAGAAGCACTTTGCATATGATGTGAGGAATATATGGTTCGGGTTGAGTACAGATGGGATGAATCCTTTTGGCAACATGAGTAGTCGTCACAGCACTTGGCCGGTGACTTTATGCATCTACAACCTTCCTCCTTGGCTTTGCATGAAACGAAAGTACATTATGATGTCACTATTGATCCAAGGGCCCAGGCAACCTGGCAATGATATCGATGTGTACCTCAAACCATTGGTTAAAGATCTTCTAATATTGTGGAACGATGGTGTACAGGTATGGGATGAGTATAAAAGAGAAAACTTTATCCTACGGGCATTATTGTTCGTGAACCATTAATGATTATCCCGCTTGGCAACCTGTCGGGCGCACGACAAAAGGCTTCAACGGATGCGTCTAGTGCCTGGATGATACAGCTAGCCGGTGGCTGAAGAACTGCCGAAAAATGGCTTACATGCGGCATCGTAGGTTCCTCTGCAAGGATCACCCATACCGCAATAATAAGAGAGCTTTTGACAGGACAAAGGAGACTGCCTTAGCTCCGAAGAATCACACTGGGAAACAGATATTTGCCGCTGTAAAGGATCTTACAATTATTCACGGAAAGGGAGCCGGCAGTACATCTATTCCGACTTCCCGGGATAAGGCTCCTTTGTGGAAAAAGAAATCAGTATTTTGGATCCTACCTTATTGGTAGCACCTGGAAGATCGACACGCAATCGATTTCATGCACATAGAGAAGAACGTGTGTGATAGCTTGCTTGGTATCTTACTGGACATACCTGGCAAAACAAAAGATACACTTCAAGCAAGGATGGACCTCGAAGATATGAAATTGAGAAAGGAGCTGCATCACGAAGAAATGGATATAGGCAAAAAGTACCTTCCTGCAGCCTACTACACTTTGACCAAGAAAGAGAAAATTAGCGTTTGCGAATGCTTGCACGGAATCAAAGTTCCATCTGGTTACTCTGCTAACATAAAGAGACTAGTCTCAATGAAAGACTTAAAGTTAATTGGTATGAAGTCTCTTGATTGCCACGTGATGATGACACAGATGCTTCCAATTGCAATTAGGGGGGTTCTGCCAGAGAAAGTCCGAGACCCAATTATCAAGTTGTGTTCATTCTTCAACGCGATTTCACAGAAGGCCATCGATCCATTAATACTAGATAAGCTACAGGAAGACGTGGTCCACACTGCGCGTGCTTGAGATGTGTTTCCCTCCATCTTTTTTTGATATTATGGTCCATCTCATTGTTCACATTGTGAAAGAGATACGGATTCTTGGTCCCATATTTCTACATCAGATGTACCCTTTCGAGAGATTCATGGGGGTTATAAAGAAATATGTTCGTAACCGAAATCGACCGGAAGGCTGCATTGCCGATGGTTGGGGAACCGAGGAGGTCATTGAGTTCTGCGTCGATTACATGGATCTCAAACTGATTGGTGTGCCTATATCTCGGCATGAGGGAAGGCTACAGGGGAAAGGGACACTAGGCGAGAAATCAGTACGTACTAGCAATCTAGCTGCATTTACACAAGCACATTTCACAGTTTTGGGACAACCAGTTGTGGTGGCCCCGTATGACGACATGCACAAGAGCGTGCTATCCAAAACAAACCCAGGGAGGTCAGAGGTTTGGCTCGCGAGAGAGCACAGAGATAATTCCAGTGATTGGTTGCGTAGACACATGATGCGTACGGAGACAGACTGCACTCAGTTGAAAGTGTTGGCTCAGGGACCATCAACTACAATTCAGACATTCCAAGGATACGACAGAAATGGTTTTACATTTTATACAAGAGCGCAAGATAAAAAGAGCACCAATCAAAATAGCGGTATTCGTATAGATGCCTATGACAGCAATGGAAATAGGCAAGCCTACTACTGATTTATAGAAGAGATTTGGGAGCTTGACTATGGACCTTTGAAGGTCCCTCTTTTCGGTGCCAATGGGTCGACTTCCCACGGCGTGAATATCGACAAGTACACGGCATCACTACCGTGGACCTCAAACTCGTCAGATACAGAGAAGAACCATTCGTATTTGCTAATTTCATTACACAAATCTTCTTTGTAACCCACCTGTAACAAGGAGCGCCACGTGGTTATTCAAGGAAAAAGAAGGATTGTCGGAGTTGAGAATGTTGTCGACGAGGAAGAGTACAACCAATTCGATGAGCTTCCCCCTTTTGGAGAGGACGTTGACCTAAGTACCATAGAAGAGAGTGACGAAGCTACGTACATACGCCGCGATCATAACGAAGGTCGAATCGTAGCTTAGTTGTAGTAATGAAATGTATGCTTTCTTTTGTATGAACGACATGTTTATTTTCTCATATGTAACAATTAATGTAATATATGCAATAATGGAAATTGAGGTTATGCTTTCTTTTGATCAAATTGAAAGTTTTACTTAATTAGTCGGAGATTAGCATATCACTGCATTTGGATTTTTGTGATTTTGACTGCACTAGAATTTGTTTGAATTTGACAGCATTTGTTGTTCAATTTGCAAGCATTATTTGATTTTTCAAATATTAAAACAATTAAAATAGTTAGCAATCTGATTTTTATAATTTTAGAACCTAATAAAAATTTGGGAAAATATTTAAATAAAATATTAGATGTCCTATAGTATGCCTCCAAAAATTTTAAGAGAATTTGGATCAAATTTAATAGAATTTGGCCAGAGCCTATCACTACCGGTTGTACATATGGGCCGGCAGTACTATTCCGCTATCACTGCCGGTTGTACATATTGACCGGCAGTAATATTACACTATCACTGCCGGTTGTACAATGGACCGGCAGTAATATTCCACTATCACTGCCGGTTGTACAATGGACCGCAGTAATATTCCGTTATCACTGCCGGTTGTAATTATTGACCCGGCACTAATATACTATCGCTGCGCTTGTTTTATTGAACCGGCAAGTGATAGTCCACCCCTATAAATATACTTTTACCACGCCTCCTTTTAGTTACCCTAACCCTAGCCCGCGCCCTCCTCTCACTTTTTATCGCGCTGTCCGCCGAGCTCCCGCCGCCGCCGTGCCTCGACCACCGCCGTCGGCTCGCTGAGCTCCCCCGCCGCCGCCGACTCGAACGCCGTCGCCTCGCTTCGCCTCGGACCGCCCGCGTCGCCGACTCGAAGCCGGCCCGTCGCCTTCACCTCCACGCTATCTCCCCACCGTCGCCTCGACCTCCCCACTGCCTCCCGCTGTCGCGCCGACCTCCCCACTGTCTCCCCGCCGTCGCCTTGGTAGTGCTCTTGCGATATGTGAATGTGCATGTGCAGATGTGAATGTGCAGATGTGAATGTGCTAAGGGGCCAGTCAATTCGTTTGGCTTGGGGACCTAACATGTGGGTATAGTGTTCAGTGAATGTGCTAAGGGGCCAGTCAATTCGTTTGGCTTAGGGTTCCAGTGATTCTTCATGTGAATGTGTAGATGAATGCTAAGGGGCCAGCCAATTTTGGCTTGGGGACCTAGCATGTGGGATGTGGGATAGTGTTCAGTGAGGATTTGGGACTGAAATAGACAATTTGTGACAACTAATTTGTGACAATCTGTTCTTTTTGATTTGCTGATGCTTGCTGTGACATCTTGTTAGTTTAAGCTCTGATTGGTAGTTGAGCAACATATTATGTTCCATTGTGATGAAATATTTTTCCAACTAATTACTCTTCTATTTTGACTTCCACCAGATTGTTTTTTACTGCACGTTCCACCAGAATGTTTATCCACCATAATGTTTTTTTACTGCATTCTCTCCTGTATTCACATTCGGCATTCTCTCTTGTATCCACTTATTTGTCTAATTAGTGTTCAATACCTGTTGTCACTTTACTTTTGTTAGTAGCACTTCTCTATCTATATTTTGTTTAGTTCAGTTGATAATGTTGTTTGACACTGATCTAAATGTTCAATTGCTATGTCAACTAGTTGATCAAAACACTATTTGTTGATGAGTATTAGGCATTGAACCAGTAGACTTTACTCTATTTTCCTCAGTCTGATCAGTACTACATATCTGCCATTGCTCACTATCAGTGTTACTTCATTGTCTTTATACTGCTCTGTTCAGTTAATTAGTTGGCTACTGATCTGAATAATAATTGCTTGGTAAAATAGCTAGCTAACTAATCCAAACTTCATTTCATGATTCGCTTAGCAAATATTTAATCTACTGATCTGAATGTATGCTGAACTGAATATAATCTGTTAACAACGAGCTTGATTATCAATTTTTTTAATGTGTATGTTAAGGTGGTAAGGGTTCGAAACAAAGGTAAGGTTGTCACAAATTAGTCTATTACTCATCCCTCGTGGCGAGGAGGGCCTTTGGGCAATCCGACATCTGAGAACACTCAAAATAAACAAGTTGAGCTTTATGCTAGTTTCCTTGTTCATTTTTCTGCCCTTGTGCTGTTTTGATCATTTTGCTCTATGGTTATTTATATTGCAGCCAAAAGTAAACTTCAATTTGGTGCTTTGTATATGTTCTTGAAAGATGTATACATGTGTTGTAAATATTTGTTTTGTACAGATGTATACATGTGTTGTAAATATTTGTTTTGTGCCACTAATTGTAATAGTAAGTAGATGTAATAGTTGTAGTTCATTTAGTTAATACTCCGTGCACGGGACTTTTGGGTGACAGTGAGCATACACTTAAGTGGAGTATGAGTGTCACCTCTAAGTCTTCCAAATATTTTGTATGTGAGCAACGTATCTTGTGCACATAGATTTCCCTACCTATGTATGAAATTTCAAGATTCATTATATCAGAGTTACAAAAAGAAAATTCGACAAGTTTAAAGAGCTTAAACTTGTCGAATTTTCTCTTTTTTGTAACTCTCGGTATATATTGAATTTGATCTTGAAATTTCGTACGTAGGCTACCTATGTATAAAATTGTAGGTTCAGATTCATTATATTCCGAGAGTTACAAAAAAGAGAAAATTCTGACAAGTTTAAACTTGTCAGAATTTTCTCTTTTTTGTAACTCTCGGTATATAATGAATTTGATCCTACAATTTTATGGGTATGTATATTTTGTTGATCTCAATGAAGAAGAGGAGCGGGAGGAAGCCTATAGACAGTGGTATGCGGAAGAAGACAGCAACCAAGTCCATTTCAAGCGAGCCTGCCTCCTCATGGCTTCGCCTCTCGGTGTACCGGACGCTCTCGTGACATCCATGCTTCTTGAACTTGCAAGGGCTTATTTTTTTAAAATCATTTTAGTGTGGAATAAGAATGATTCATTATTTTTTATTAAGCAAATATATTCTTAAGAATATATGAATTTTTTCATATTATTTTTTCATTTGGACATGTATATGTATCATGTGAATTTTTTCTAATGTATAAGTATCATTTTAAAGTTACATGTGCACATGTTTGTAGCATGAGGTCACAACATCACTTGATTTCCTCTCAACTCTAGCAAAATTACCATCGTTTGAATTCACAAGTTTGATGTCATGTAGCAACCATAAATGAATGCAATATAATTAACCCAATAACATTTCGATTGCTAGGAATGGCCTCGAATCGTGGACAAGTGCCGAGGGAGTTCAAATTTCGAATATAGACGAAGTAGGAATGGGTAGCCCAAGGGACTACCTGAACCTACAGGATATTGATATGGAGCAAGCTGACGCCACTGCCATGGACCAAGCTGACGCGACTAACATGGGTGAGGTAAAGTATTAGTACGTTGTGATTCTCAAAATATTGTAGGGTCATACGACTAATAACAAGATCCAATTGTAGGCTCAAACGGCTGATGAACAAAGGCGGCGCGCGGGTTGTGGTCCGAGCAAGATGCCTAAGGGTGTTCACAACATAGTTCAGCTCTCAGAAGTCGGGGAACCTGCTATACCCGTGTCAGCGTTGGCGCCGTACAGGACAGCCTGCGGAGTACTTGCTAGGGATAACGTGCCCATCAGCTATAGATCATGGACCGGCCGCGAAGGTGATGAGTGGGTGGTTCCCGATGACCTGAAGGACTCGCTATGGGGCAAGCTAAAACAAGTATTCCAGTTCCCCCAAGGGTCAGAGTTGGTTGCAAAGAAACGTGCACTAAGTATCATGTGCACATCGTGGAAGAATTGGAAGACGATGCTGAATAAGAACTATGTGAAGAAGAATGTCACGCCAAATTTTAACATGTTTCCAAAGATAAGGGAATTTTGGAAGGACTTTGTAGCATACAGAATTTCAAGAAGCCTGCATAAAGAGTCGAAGAACAAGGCTAACGCGATAAGAATATGTACCTCACACACTAGGCAATCGTGGCTACGTGAAGAAAATACTGCATGGGATAGGCGCGAACAAGAGCTAACCTCGTGGGCGCATTCTCGCGACGGCCGAGTTCATCGAACGATCAAAGCACCGTTGCTTGGGAGGGGGCTTCGCCTCGAAGATGGCAGCTTGAGCTTCAGGAGCGATAGATCTCGGGAGGTGTCGCAGAAAATATCAGATGCTCACGTGGAGTCTTCCCAAGGGCTTTTCGTGCCACGAAGGAGAATGATGAGTCGATCAAGTTGCCTCTGGTAACAAGGAGCATCCCGGGCGCACTCCGAGGAGTTGGTTTGGTGCCGTGGAAAGAAGGCTTCCCAACCGACGATCGTTGTACAAGCGGCCGAAAAGAATAAGAGAAGATGAACCGAAAGTCAAATACAAGATGTCGTGGCAAGAGCATTAGAGGAAGAGAGAGCGGTCGATAAAGTTGTGGAGCAAGCAGTACAGAAAGCTCTCAGCTCACGACCGCCACTCGATGACAGCCCTCGGAACCTCAGTCACGGTGTTCTTAAGAGCGATTCGCGGCCCACAATGATTCCGGGAGAGCGTCGACTCCATTTTGCAGTGGATGACATCACAGAACCGACACCGTGCAAGCTGCATTTGTCCGCACATGGCATTACCATCAAGGTGGCTGATGGCAGGGCTTGGCCATGTGGTTCCTTGCAGGTTCTGCATTGCCGCCCAATACAGCTGGGATTCGCCAGGTCGGCGAGACAAAGTAGTCCGACAATATCGCAAAATGGAGGTAGAGATTCTGGCGAGGACGGAAAAACAAACTTGGAGAAAACGTGCATGGCTTCCTCGCGTGGCGCAAGAGCTTGATTATGTTCGGCTCGGACGATGAGGCCGACAACGACGATGATGACGATGAGCCGCACTCTCCACACGCAGACTTGTCGCCTAGGAAAAGTGTAACTCCTCCGCCGGCACCAGTTAGGAAAAGTCCAACTCCTCCGCCGGCACCATCCAGAAAAAGTCCAACTCCTCCGCCGCACCACCAGAAAAGTCCAACTCCTCACCGGTACATAAGAAGAATCGAACATCAAGACCATCTCGAAGTCCGTGATCGTCTTGTACCAAATCTCGGTCATCTGTGAAGTCAAGACACCTCGTAAGAAATTACGGCGAGATGATCAAGAAGAACGAGAAAAGCAAATAAAGGCCGACGTAATATCTCACTTCCAAAAGGCGCCATCACCCGAGAAGACTAAAGTCGATGCTAATGCGCAGGAGTTTTTCTTGAGTATGGCAAAAGCCAAAGAGACAGGGCGGGCTTCTGAACCTTCGCAAATGTCGGACTACGAGCGCATCTCCAGAAAGCAACACTTGAAGATGGCTAGTGCTGAGGGGTCGATGTCACAAGCTCAAAAAGATGCTGTTGAACAAGTTCGTAATTACGAGCTAGGTCTAACCTAGAAGTTCATTTTGGGTCAACCGCTGGTTGGCCCAAAAGATTTAGAGAAGCTAACAACACAATTGCGGCGTGTCCATCAGTATTACATGCAGCAGTGCGAAAAGGGTATGTGGGCGATCCCAATGAAATACAAAGATTCGGATTTTCACAATGGGGATAGCATGTTCTGGGTAGAGTTCTGCGAATTGTATATGTTGTACCGCCGATGTTCGGACGCGCAATGGTCGATCGTGGACTTTGTAAGTCTCTATTTATATTATTGTATATTCTTGTATCGTTCAACTGTATGTCTAACTTCTTTTTTATATATGTAGAATGGAGATACAGATATGTAGAAGAAATGAGGATGAAAATTTAGGATTTCTCGATCCGGGGCTTGTCAATGAGACAATCGTCCGTGATCACCCAAAGTTTGTTGAAGACTATTTATTTAAGACTTTCTTCAAGCTGAAAAAGAAAACCTCCGTACTTTTACCCTATAACTTTCAGTACGTATTACCCTACATCTAATATTGTTTTACTATTTTTGCCTGGCACGGTGTGGGACTAATAGGCTATGTTAACATATATGTCTAGTTATCACTGGGTCCTCCTCGTCATCGAGTTAGAAGCTAGCAGGGTTTTTGTCTTGGACTCGATGAGAAAAGAACTTGATGAGTATCAACACAATTTTTGGGACATGATGAACAGGTAAACTCGATCGTTGTGTTATTGCTCTAGTAATATTTTATTCTATTGTATTTAAGGTTAATTACTATTTAAAATCATTCACAGGGCATTCGCATGGTATTGTAAGAAAGGTGGTCCGCATCGTCCCTTCAGGAAAACATTCAAAATAATAACAGACATTCCATGCATGAGACAGACCAGGAAATAGTTTATAAAGATACTACGTATGTACAAATATAAATGCAATTGTCACGAAGAGTGTCGGCTATAACGAAGCCATGGTATATAATTACACATTCATGCCTACTTTTCTTTCATTTAACATCTATCATCATTAATTAAATTTCTTTTCTTCAATAACAAGTGCTCCAAGATGAGAACCAATAAGTTATCGCCAATGTAAGTTTTAGCAATTCAAGAGCAGATCATCGATTCATTGATGATCGATCATCAATCCAAACGGCGAGTTCCACGACGACATCCTCGATCCAAAGTGAACGAGATGTACTCACACTACATTTGTAAATGACTATTGTAAAAACTAAATATTGTGATGCTTTAATATATTTTAATTATGATCTAACAACGCTTTATATACTATATATTTGAAGGCAACATATCATGTGCACATAGCCTTCCCGTACACATCGTGCACACCAACTAATAAAAGTCAATCACAAAAACTACGAAAAAATTTAGATGTATTTCATAGATTACTTTACCTATGTATAAAATTGTAGGTTCAATTCAATACATATCAGACTTACGTAAAAAGAGAAATTTTTCTTTTTTGTAAGTCCCGATATGTATTGAATTTGAACCTACAATTTTACACATAGGTAGAGTAATCTATGAAGTACATCAACAAATTTTTTCGTATTCGTTGTCACCGCTGGTTCGTCTAGAACCGCAAGGATATACATATATCACTGTTGGTTCTTCGTATAAGCCGGCAGAGATCTACATATATCACTGCCGGATTATAGTTTGAACTGGCAGAGATATACATATATCACTGCCGGGTTCTAGTGTAAACCGGCAGAGATAGTCGAATATCACCGCCAGATAATGAACCGCAAGGATATCTATTATCACTTCCAGCCTCGAGCCGCGGTGATAACCCCGAGTATCATCGCCGACCAATCATCGCGGTGCCCATAACCGGCAGTAATGGCGTGGACGAACCGGCAGTGATGACCTATTCTGTAGTAGTGGTTGAATTTCAAGCAATGACAGTTCGAGAAGGGCAGTTGTTGGTAAACAGTTTAGAGGCTGTCAGTTTGAAGGATGAGCCAGTGGTCAGTGAGTATCCGGATGTTTTTCCTGAGGATCTACCTGGAATGCCACCAGATAGGGATATAGAGTTTGAGATCGCGTTAGCACCTGAAACAGCACCGATAGCAAAGAGACCATATCGAATGTATACTGAAGAATTAGTAGAAATGAAGAAGCAGATTGAGGAACTAATGGAAAAAGGATTCATCAGACCGAGCTCGTCACCTTGGAGAGCACCGGTCCTGCTTGTTAAGAAGAAAGACGGGAGTTTTTGGATGTGTGTAGATTATCGTGCACTAAATGAAGTAACAATAAAGAACAAATATCTGTTGCCCAGCATCGATGATCTATTTGATCAATTAAGAGGGGCAGGAGTTTTCTCTAAGATTGACCTTTGATCAGGATACCACCACCTGAAGATTAAGATAGAGGACGTACCAAAGACTGCATTTTCTTCAAGATATGGACACTACGAGTTCACGGTTATGTCTTTTGGATTGACAAATGCACCAGCATACTTTATGAACTTGATGAATAAAGTTTTTATGGAATATCTAGATAAATTTGTAGTAGTGTTCATAGATGATATTTTGGTTTACTCAAAGACGAATAGAGAGCATGCTAAACATTTGAGATTGGTTTTGGAAAAGTTAAGAGAGCAACAGTTGTTTGCTAAGTTCAGTAAATGCGATTTCTGGAAGAGTAAAGTAGAATTCCTAGGGCATGTAATGACCGCCAAAGGAATTGCAGTGGATCCGAGTAAGGTAGAGGCAGTACTGCATTGGGAGCCACCAAAGACGGTAACCTAGATCCGTAGCTTTCTTGGGATGGCTGGTTACTACCGCCGATTTATAGAAGGGTTCTCAACAATTGCTAGACCTCTTACGCCATTGCTAAAGAAATAGAAGAAATTTGTTTTGACACCACATTGTGAGGAGAGTTTTCAGGAATTGAAGAAACGTTTAATATCAGCACCAGTGTTAGTTTTGCCAGACACACTAGAGTTTTGATATATACTGCGATGCATCACGTCAAGGACTTGGATGCGTGTTGATGCAAAACGGAAAGGTAGTAGCCTATGCATCAAGACAGTTAAGGCCACATGAAGGGAATTACCCAACGCATGACCTAGAATTAGCAGCCGTAGTGCATGCCTTAAAAATATGGCGTCACTATCTCATTGGAAATAGATGTGAGGTGTATATAGATCACAAGAGTCTTAAATACATTTTCACCCAATATGACCTGAACATGAGACAAAGAAGGTGGTTAGAGCTGATCAAAGATTATAACATGGGGATTCACTATCATCCAGGTAAATGTAAGGACCCGAATTTACCAATTCGAATCCACTGTGTTTTACCGCACTAGTCCCAGGATCAATGCTAGTGCACACAGCGTAACATTGGTATGCATCATATCATACACAACGATAAGAATGGTAAGACTTCATTTATTGGATATAACTAGTGTATGATGTTATGATCACTTACATTATTCAGCCACACGGCTAGACTAAAAATAAACTTAAGACAAATGCAGCGGAAAATAGCAAAAGACGTAGATGTCCCATCAGCACACCACAGGCGACTGACAAGGCTTGGCCTAGTGACTCGTATCCTCTTGGAATTCCTCCTTCAACACGAGTGATGATTCCTCCACTGTTGTTTGTTGTTGATGGCAAGGGTGAGTACAAAAGCACTCAACAAGTTGTGCACAGAATGCATTTCTACCATAGCTATATGCAGGCTTATTCCAAAGAATGGCTATGTGGTTTATTTGCAGTAAAGCAACATTTATGAGCACATACATTACATAGATTGAAAATACAGTAAAACAAATAATAGCAATAAATAGATTCAATGATTCTCAAGTAAACCAAGTTTCCATCCTAAGTCAAGTTCCATTATCCACATGGCATCCTGCCATCCCATTCAATTGTCCAATTAATTAACTAACCCTTGACTGTAATTCCCGAGCATTGCTCAATACCGTGAGCACGGCTATCCGAATAGTTTGTACACTCTGCAGAGGTTATGCACTTTACCCACACGATACAACCATGCACCACACAGGCGAATGATCATAACAAAGCCTTTACAATGTTCTACCTTAACCCAGTACTACCCGCTGAGGTTTCAACACTGGTGGGACTGGTTACCACATCCAGGGCCCCCTCTTGCGCCATGTGAGCCACCCCGTGCAAGGACTGGTTACCACTATCGGGTCTCACACCCCCACGATAGTACTAAAGCTAAAGCATTGCAAATTAGTCAGCTAGGCTACCCCATAACAGACATGTGGTTGCATGATTGACTCAGGTCAAAGGCTTGCAAGGTTAAGTCCTTATAGTTGATCAAAGCAAGACTTACACATACCCCTCCGCCCATCGGGCCCACCTAGGCACACTTGCCCTTGCCACTTGCTTCAATCTAAGTGATTACCCACCCAGTTGATTACCAAGCACCACGTGCCATCAACAATTCAATATCGTTGCGTGACATCCATCGCCACAACAACTCAACCTCATCGTGTGACCACACATGACACACAAATTCATAGCATTGTTCCATATTCCATTAGTCAAGATTATTTATCAATAACTCAAGTACATGTGATGACGTGGCTTGGCTAAGCAATCTATTCCGATCTAACCATCTCACGTTGATTCTATTATCAACCAACTATAGTAACCAATCTAGGGTGACAAGTGGATTATGGCATACAATTGACAAGGTAGGGTGTAATTCAAAGGGTATGATATCTAAATCCCAATTTAGGTTGAAATCATTTTTACACATGAAATAATATGCAATAAGTAAAAACAAAATAGCAATTTTGCAAACATGGGTTCAACATGATCAAAGCACAACTTGCCTTGGTTAATCTCCTGGTCCTACTTTGGAAATTGATCTTGAGTTGCTAATTCCTCCTCCGAAGCCTCGCACAATTCAACGTCTACGTGAATCGAAAGAAATAACAAATAAACACCCAAAACAGATAGCAAATGAACTCTAAAAATCAAACAAAAGCTACTACTGGATAGATCTCAATTTTACAAATTTTTAGAAATTTGAATCACCTCAATCGGAGTTCGTATGAAGGAGAACGAGCTCTCGGAAGATTCAAATTCCTGAAAATTCATAAAATTGGAAAATCAATAATATTCTGAATTATTTTTGCAAAAGAAAATCCAATTATTGCGTCAGCTGACATTAGCCCTGGCTTAGACTGCTACGGTGCTGACACGTGGTGAAATCTCTACCGTCCATAACCGATCTAACGGCCACTGATTAATCTACCACGTGGCGAAGCGACAGCCACCCGATCCAAATCGAACGGTGGACCTTTACCCAAGCTAGACGCTATTCATTCAGCTTCGTGGCATGATCTGAGGCATTCCTCCACGATCGGACGACCATGATCCTCTAACGTTTGCGCTACTAACCGTACTGACGTGGATCGATCTAAACCATTCACGGGGAATCTAACGGTCGGTGCTTACCTGAGCGGTCACTGTTCACCGAGATGATGCGGTGCGATCCGAAGCGTTCACTGGCGATCCGACGGCTGATGTTGCTCGGTCCTGGCGATGGCGATGCGGCGGCGCTGGTGTACCAGAGATGAGGACGACGACACGGCCTGCAGCACTACGACGACATCCCGGCGGCTTGGAACGGCGGAGCAGACACGGCGCGGCGAGAGGAGTTTGGATCTGGCTCGGGCATGGCGGATGAAGCTCTCGGCGGTGACGAAACGCAGCGCAAGGTGTGAGACCCCAGATCGACGATCCAGAATCTCCTGTGTATTACTGTACTAGTTCCAGATCAAAGCTAGCACACACAGTCGAAACAGTGGTAAATCAATGACCATATCAGGATTATATATTCAAGTAATAAATAATATCAAATAAGAACAATAACCTTATGGTCAAGGTTTACCAAAACTGCCTTAACAGTTGAACAACTTGAATAACAACAGTGGAAGACGAAAACTCCAAGTGATGACCCAACCATATGCCCACAGGCAATCGAGTGGGGAGCGCGTCCTAGTCCAGGTGTCCTCCTTCGACAGCTTCAACCTTCTGAGAGATGATTTGAGTGTAGCATGTGAGTACATAAAGTACTTCGTAAGTCTTGGTAAAAATGCATGATGAAGGCTATATCAAAGAAGGCTTATTATGGTTCTTTTGCATAAAGCCAAGTTTCATCAAACCTTATATAATAATAATTTTCACAATCCACATTTTAACAAATATTTTAACCATTGAGTATATATATTATTCTAGCGAAGGTTCTAGCCACCAATCACTAGTATACAGGCTTTATCCGCCACATTTCAAAAAGATCAGGGTTCAATCTGTAGGAGAACGCGTAGGCTACGCTAGCCGAAAACAAAATTTTCTACGCATTCAACCAGGATACATGCGAGTAGAGGATCATGGAGCATTACCCTTGGAGCACGTTAGCGCGGAAGTAGAGTGGGTGAAGCCTCCCGCGTTCAAGCATCAGACGTAGTCGAACGTACTCGATCGCCGGCCGAGTGCTTGCGAGATCACCCGAGTGCTCGCCGAGTGGTCTCCGGATCGCCGAGTGCTCGCCAAGTGATCGCCGAGTCCTGACGCCTCTCGCCGCGGGTGCACGATGCGATGGATGAAGATGTGCCCGCAGAGTTGGAGAGGGTGAAACCGATCGCCGATCGCCGAGGACAGATGCAATGGCGCCTCTCGGTATCCACACGTCCGGGTGGAACGTCGGCGCCGGTGTGCTAGCACCACGCGCGACGGCTAGGGTTTCGGCAGGGTAGGGTCGACGGCTAGGGTTTCGTGGTGGGGAGAACCTCATTGCTGCATGCCCCACGCCCCCTTTATATAGAGCGCACTAATGGGCCTTCTACGATAGAAGCCCACTAGGACTCACGCTAATGGATCTTCTACAATAGAAGTCCATTAAGATGCCAGAGGATCCAAATCACAGAACCCACCAATGGATCCAATCCATCAGACATGATCCAACCCGTTAAGTGTGTGACCCATTAGGCTCATGTACAAGTCGGCCGCGGTCCCGGAGAACCCTTTCCCAGACCACAAGTCAATAGCAGCACCTAGCAGCACATATTGACCCCCGAATGTACACAATGATTGAATCAGCTGAACCTTGATACACTCACATAGGATCCTTTTGCCACATGATATCTGTCAAGCTCAAGGTGAGAAGCGTGCCACCCTTGTGATAGCTCGACATATTCACTCGTCAATGTAATGGATATAATTTGTGATTAACACTTTAATCACTTTGGCATGGCCATGCACTTTTCCTTATCCATCCACACCGAGGGGCCCAGAGATATCTCTCCCGTTATCGAGGAGGGGCAAATTCCATCTTGATCTCTTATATCTCACGTCATGTTTCATTGTATACACGTAAGCTACCTTTATAACTCCCCTGTTACGGAGAAGCGTTTGATAGCCCCAAAATATACAATTACACATGCTGAGAATCAATAAGAATCTCAGTTCAAAGGATCGTATAGGTATACCACTCGAGACTACACCCTGAAGGCACTTCTAAGATAACAATCTCATCGTTGTCTCTGAGCGGTCTATCCAACCCCATGTTCTCTAACATGTGCCCACATTATTGATTTGATATCTCCATATCTATGGTATGTGAAACATTACCATCAATCAATACATGTGCTGGTCAGATCACTATTGTCCCACATAATGATATGTGACCAGGGATCGTTTAGAATAATATCATATAACCAATGTGTTTCACAATTAAGTCATACTCAATGAACAAAGGAGTGACATTTATTCATGGAACTGATAAGTACATGAACATAGACATATGATACAATCATCTCATATGATCGCCTCTAGGGCATATGACTAACACAATCTACCCATTGGCTCTTTCCGCTAAAGATTACAAAACAGGTTCAACTACCTGATTCGCTCTAGCCGCCAGAGGCACATCCGAGAGTTCAAACCACTCCCGAAACCCAAAGTTCATTTTTGAAAACAAAACCAAAAGACTACCAATATGCAAAGCATTCTTTGCCCGCCCTTGACCGTAGGCACGGCTATTCGAATAGTTTTAACCCTCTGCAGAGATTGTACACTTTACCCACAAGACATGATATTCTCTTGACGCCAAGCTATTAACACACTTCCTTGGGTGTGCCGGCAGAGATATCATGATAAGGCCTTTACAATGTATACGCCTAACCCGACTCACCCGCTGAGGTTTCACCGCTATTAGGGTTCCATCTGCCCAGTATAGAAGCCCCCTCTTGTGGCGTGTGGGAAAATATGACTTGCCTCCATCTAGCACCTACATTCCACCATCTGGTGAGTCTAAGTTAGGTTTCTACAAATTATTCAGCCAGGTCAGAGCCCATTTGACTTGTGGTTGTACTATGGTGCTAAGAATGGACAATCATAAGAGTCGGTCCTTAATTTGACTAGGGCGGCTTCCAGAAATCAAGACCAGTGCTCTGTCTGCACCCGCCTGACAAACCATTCCGCCCCAATCTAAACCATTTTCCATTTTATTTTTATTTTACAAACAAATGGCAATACCTTTTACCTATATTTTCCAACACAAGTTTACAAGGGTTTATAAAGAATCCCCACCCATAGGTATATACTGACCGTTTGAAAGCATAAGCATTTCTACCGAACTACTTTATTCCACCAATAGTTATTTAATAAACTTCAATTCTCAGCGTTGATAAAAAAATTATTATATTTAATTATATAGTCTCCTAAAATCATGAAGTCACCAAGATCTCACATTATTATCATGGCACTTGTATAATCCAACCCAATATGATATTGCAACAAGTGGAGTCTATATCAAGAGTAATCATAACTCCAAAATCATATTAAGCTACAGTTATCACTGAATATGACATATCTTCCTAGAACTATAGATTACATTATTGATTTATCCATCACTCTTGTATTGATCAATCTTATCATCCACTTAATCCACGAAAAATACTTCGCAATATCATTCACTAAATCCACCAAGTATGATTCACAACATCATCTACATTAATTCATCGAGAATACTTCACATAATCATCCACTAAACCACCAAGAATGCTTGTTAAATTCACTGAGTATGATTCTCAACATTATCTATTTAATCCATAAGTATGATTCTCACTATTATCTATTAAGTGCACCGAGAATGCTTCATAATATTATGTACTAAACCACCCAAATATTACTCTCCAAATCATCTACTTTAATCCATTGACAATGGTAGTTCCTATGATCATAACCAATTAATCTTAACCAATCACGCATATTCTATATTAACCAACCAATTCACATATGATTATCACCATCCATATTTCAATCAGTATTTATTTTCTTAATCAGCTCCTCAATAATAACTTTCCACAAATATTAACAATCCAACTTCACAATATTTCAATCATCAACATTCCTAGATCACTATAATAATTATTAATCCCCATCAACACTAATATTCATGTAATCTCCAATAAAAACTGGGTTCTAGCTCCAATTTCCATTCTAACCAAGGGTTATTTAATCAAGAATAATTACTATGGTGGATTACTTGTTCTAAGGTGACAAAGGTTCATGGATACAATATCAAGGAGGTATAAACAACAGGTATAGCTAACAGTCTAACGTTAACATCATTCTTTTATGTAAATAGCAATGCATGTTTAAAGAAGCAGTTACAAAAGCATTTACAAAACTGGGTACAAAATGCGTCAAGGAAGACTTGTCTACATCGACGAGGGGCGATGCATTACTCTGAAAGTCTTCTCCATCGTTGGTGACTACGGCAGCTTCTTCGACTACGCGCAAAACGATGCACGAAAAGAATAAAATAAATTAAACAGAAACTAAAAATTATAATAAAAATTCTGGCAGATAGAGGATGAATTTAGAAATTTGAATCACTCGATTCGGAGTTCGGATGGAGGAGAACGGGTCAAAGGAAGTTTGACAAGAAATAAAATCATGAAATTGCGAAATTGAACAGTAGCATCGCGATGCTATAGTACTTCGTTCTCCTGTGCGCCTATGTTACAGAGGAATGAGCAGAGAGCAGCAACGGAGGGAGCAGCTCCAGAAGGGAGTGCTCGCTGGCCATAGAGGGGTGGCTCGCCGGCCAGAGGTTGTGGCGGGGGCGCGCAATGTCCGGGAGGCGGCCACGAGGCGGCGCAGGAGGGAACGGCAACGGTTGGCGCTGGTGGCGGCGCAAGGTAGGGAGGCGAGGACCGCGGGTGCGGCTCGACGGCGCAGAAGGCTGGCACACGGCGCCACGACGCAGAGGTCGACAAGGCACGGCGGCGATGTTAAAACGGCCGACGGCAAGACGACGGTCAAAAACACCAAATCACGATATTTCTAAACTAAGATGAGCACGGATAGCTAGCATCAAAGGAGTCTACGGTGTAAGGAATTGAATTGGTTCGCACTCAAATGGGAGAAATCGACGACGATCTGAGCGACGGCCGATTTACTTAACAAACTCGAAATCCGGGGTCAAACTGCAACGAAAATCAAATCCGATTGAATGGTTGTGATCACGGAGGCAAAAGGCACAAAGTGATGTGGTTGATTTGTCTAGAAACTCACCGGAGCAAGAGATGGCTCATCGGTGTCTTTAGCGGACGCCGGGCGTCGGATTTTCTCGAGTTTTGGGATTGGAAACGGCACGGAATTAGTAGGGCAAGGTGAGCACGGGATAGAGGACACCGGGACGACGATTTGAGAAGTGGAAACTCATCGTTTCGTGGAGAAACGACCGAGTTATTGATGTTTGAGTGCATTTCGATTTCTACTCAATTAATCCAATTCCGGCGGGTTAAAGGATGAATGGTCATGGGGAATGGGTTCTCCTCGTCTCCCTCTTCGCAATGGATCCAGCCACGCATGATTTGGTAGAGGAAATGAGAAGTTATGATGTTTTGAATTTGGAAAGCCATGGAAAGAAAATGAATCGTGCTCTTTGGAAGTGGCTGGCTGAAGGTGGATGAAGCATGAACAGTACCTGCCACGTGTCGCTTTCTCATTGGTTAGAAAAAATGAAGAGAAAAAAGCGCGAAGAATAAAATAGCAAAAATGATCAAAAAACCTGGAAAAATTCCTAAAAATACTAGAGATTATTTGGAATCGAATAAAATTAGTTTCACCAAATTTTGATGAATTTTGGAATTTAGATTATTCCGGAACGAATATACTGATTTTAATGAATGACCGCGAGAGATAAAATAGCAAAGAAATTCCAAAAATCTTGATAAAATTCCTAAAAATGTTTTGGAATATTTGGAACCTAATGCAATAGGTTTTTGAGATTTTTGGAGCATTTTGGAACTCAGGTGAAATTTCGAATAAAGAGCGGAATTTAGAACTTCGACTTTGCGGACGATAAAAGATTGAACTCCAATTTCGGAAGGATATGGATTCCAGGTTAATTAGAACACCACGGAAAATCCAAATTTTGAATTTAATTATTTTAAATTAACTTGAGGAAAAAGACTGAAAATGGAGATGTTACAAACCTACCCCCCTTAGAGAGAATCTCGTCCTCGAGATTCGGACGGACAAGAAGAAAGAAAGAACAAAGAACGCTGCTTTTAGATCCTTTTTCACACATCCAAGGTTTTTTCTTACTCTGAGCCAAAGCTGCGCTGTACTTTTCAAAAACTTGATAACATTGCTCGATGCCTGACACTGATCAAATCTTGAAAGTCCTAATTGGATAGACTGGTACTCAGTATCTATTTGGGGTTCAACTCACTTGATTCACTTCTAGCTTCTAGTACCTTGAGACTTTTGTTCTGCTGACAAACATGAACAAAGTTCACCACACACGTTTGGAGGCTGTTGTTTTCATACTGGATTAACTGATTCCTTTTAATTTGTTACTTTGAATTCAAAATATATCCTCATGGTACAAACGAGAATTATGGCTCTACAACCATCCTTTATTTAACTCATGACTGGTGCCCAACTCATATATACTTTAAAGACTTACATCCAGAAATTACTTCTACAATTATACTTCTTTCAAACTTTTACAGATAGCAATTCTGACCACTGCATCTTACAGTATGTAACCTTACAGAAACTCTTTTATTTATTCTTTAAAAGGGGTATAGTACTACTGGATGTACTATCTATTGGCAATGACTTTCTTTGATAACATCATATTCCTGGTGTCTCTTCTTTATTTCCATGGGGCATAGGTAGACCTAATACCCTATATCGCCATATTTGTGACAGAAATTTCCGATTACGTTTACCACCTGCTGCGGGAGTTATGGTCTTGATAAGAACAACATCTGGAATGTTGACAGTTGAAGTAGATGTTCGGGGTCTTTTCGGGCAACGATTAGCATAATGCCCTTTAACATGACAGTTGAAACATTGAATGTTTGCTTTTGAAATCTTGTTACGTTGAGATTGACCAATCTTGTTGTGAAATCCCTGCATCACTGGTTGTACTGCTGCTCCTGGGGTCTTGATCAAGGTTGCTTCTTGCGGTCCGCTGAGTTGAGACTGGTTCACAGAAAGTCTAGAGCTACTGGCAACATATTGTTCTTGACATACTACCTTCCTTTTTCGGGAATCTGGATGACAACAATTGTCTTCCAAGGAGAGTGTTTTGCCTTTGACAGATTGAGAAATTTTTGCTACCTGGTGCAACTTATGAGGTACTTCCACTCTAACTTCGATGTTTGGGCGCCAGGTGCCAAGAGATTTTGTTTCTCCAAGGGACATTGTTTCACAAAATGCCCTTCCTTGCCACAAAGGTTGCAAACTTTGTACTGGATCTCCTTCTTTCAGGGGCACTTGTCGAATCGGTGTCCAGTTCTGTCATAGTTATGACAATGGTTATCTTGTTTTGCTTTACCCTTTTGAGGACAACTGTAAGTAAAATGTCCTTTTTCACCACATTTGTAGCAGATGACATATTTCCATGAGTGATGGTTTATGGGAGGGGTATTGCTAATGCCATAATCACCACATAATACTTCTGGAGGCTTGGTCTTCTGTAACTCATCAGTAGAACACTGCTGAGGAGTTGTAGAAGCTTGATTATTCATTTGTTGTATCATCAGTTGCATGAGCTGAGTCTGAGTCACAAGAAACTGATTCATACTATAAAGAAATGCTGTTGACATATCGGAGGATTGCTGGTTGAGCTCGGCAGTAGCACTGACATTGACATTCGGAACTTCACTAGTGTTGGCACTGATATTGACCATAGCATTGGGATTTGATGCCTTAGCTTCTTTGTTGAGGTTAGCACTGCGATTCTTCACCATCTGCAGACAGAACAGGCTTCAAGACGAGGGGGAAAAGCATAGACGAGAGAAACAGGGGAGGTTCTAACAACACCCAAAAACCAATTGCCCAGACAAAAGGCAGCACAAAAACGAAAAACGGTTTTGAAAACAACACAAAGCAACTCGTCTACTCGATTAAACTACTCACTCTAACTGGATAAGGTGGTTCAAATCCAGAATGAACCTTGACCAACTTATCCTATAGGGTTAGTCTGAGACCAAACTTGCTTCTTTGGTCTTCATCGAACAAAGGTCGAATCCTCACCATGAAGACGAACAACTTCACTAGCAACTTTGCTGAATCGCTCCTCATTTTGAGACAACATGTCTTGATGTGGAGAAGGGAACTCGATATACCTAATATAGAAGTTATAGGGCAAAGGGAGATCCAATTTACATTCCAAAAAGATGAAAGAACAGTAGATACGATGAAGATGGAGTAGATAAGAAACAACTTCAATGATAAAGATAAGAATAGATAGGAGAGAAAAGGCAAGATTAGCACATTATTTTTATTTTTATTTTGTAACATAAGTTTTGAAGCTTCCTAAAAAAATGACCATTCTAACTAGGGACACATCCTACAGTCGATATGGCTCTGATACCACCTCTATGAGACCCCAGACGACGATCCTAATCTCCTGTATTATCAGACTAGTCCCGATCAAAGCTAGTACACACAAGAGAAACAAGTGGTAAATCAATGACCATATCAGGATTATATATTGCAGTAATAAATAACATCAAATAAGAACAATAACCTTATGGTCGAGGTTTACCAAAACCGCCTTAACAGGCTAAACAACTTGAATAACAACAGCGGAAGACAAAAACTCCAAGTGATGACCCAACCATATGCCCACAGGCAATCGAGTGGGGAGCGCGTCCTAGTCCAGGTGTCCTCCTTCGATAGCTTCAACCTTCTGAGAGATGATTTGAGTGTAGCATGTGAGTACATAAAGTACTCCGCAAGTCTTGGTAAAAATGCATGATGAAGGCTATATCAAAGAAGGCTTATTATGGTTCTTTTGCATAAAGCCAAGTTTCATCAAACCTTACATAATAATAATTTTCACAATGCACATTTTAACAAATATTTTAACCATTGAGTATATATATTATTCTAGCGAAGGTTCTAGCCACCAATCACTAGTATACAGGCTCTATCTGCCACATTTCAAAAAGATCAGGGTTCAATCTACCCATTGGCTCTTTCCGCTAAAGATTACAAAACAGGTTCAACTACCTAACTGGCTCTAGCTGCAGAGGCACATCCAAGAGTTCTAACCACTCCCAAATCCCAAAGTTCATTTTTGAAAACAAAACCAAAAGACTACCAATATGCAAAGCATTCTTTGCCCGCCCTTGACCGTAGGCACGGCTATTCGAATAGTTTTAACCCTTTGCAGAGATTGTACACTTTACCCACAAGACATGATATTCTCTTGACGCCAAGCTATTAACACACTTCCTTGGGTGTGCCGGCAGAGATATCATGACAAGGCCTTTACAATGTATACGCCTAACCCGACTCACCCGCTGAGGTTTCACCGCTATTAGGGTTCCATCTGCCCAATATAGAAGCCCCCTCTTGTGCCGTGTGGGAAAATATGACTTGCCTCCATCTGGTACCCACATTCAACCATCTGGTGAGTCTAAGTTAGGTTTCTACAAATTATTCAGCCAGGTCAGAACCCATTTGACATGTGGTTGTACTGTGGTGCTAAGAATGGACAATCATAAGAGTCGGTCCTTAATTTGACTAGGGCGGCTTCCACGAACCAAGACCAGTGCTTTGTCTGCACCCGCCCGACAAATCATTCCGCCCCAATCTAAACCATTTTCCTTTTTATTTTTATTTTACAAACAAACAGCAATACCTTTTGCCTATATTTTCCAACACAATTTTGCAAGGGTTTATAAAGAATCCCCACCCATAGGTGTATACTGACCGTTTGCAAGCATAAGCATTTCTACCGGACTACTTTATTCCACCAATAGTTATTTAATAAACTTCAATTCTCAGCGTTGATAAAAAAATTATTATATTCAATTATATAGTCTCTTAAAATCATGAAGTCACGAAGATCTCACATTATTATCGTGGCACTTGTATAATCCAACCTAATATGATATTCCAACAAGTGGAGTCTATATCTAGAGTAATCATGACTCCAAAATCATATTAAGCTACAGTTTTCACTGAATATGACATATCTTCCTAGAACTATAGATTACATTATTGATTTATCCATCATTCTTGTATTGATCAATCTTATCATCCACTTAATACACGAAAAATACTTCGCAATATCATTCATTAAATCCACCAAGTATGATTCACAACATCATCTACATTAATTCACCGAGAATACTTCACATAATCATCTACTAAACCACCAAGAATGCTTGTTAAATTCACCGAGTATGATTCTCAACATTATCTATTTAATCCATAAGTATGAATCTCACTATTATCTATTAAGTGCACCGAGAATGCTTCATAATATTATTTACTAAACCACCCAAATATTACTCTCCAAATCATCTACTTTAATCCATTGACAATGGTAGTTCCTATGATCATAACCAATTAATCTTAACCAATCACGCATATTCCATATTAACCAACCAATTCACATATGATTATCACCATCCATATTTCAACCAGTATTTATTTTCTTAATCAGCTCCTCAATAATAACTTCCCACAAATATTAACAATCCAACTTCACAATATTTCAATCATCAACATTCCTAGATCACTATAATAATTATTAATCCCCATCAACACTAATATTCATGTAATCTCCAATAAAAACTGGGTTCTAGCTCCAATTTCCATTCTAATCAAGGGTTATTTAATCAAGAATAATTACTATGGTGGATTACTTGTTCTAAGGCGACAAAGGTTCATGGATACAATATCAAGGAGGTATAAACAACAGGTATAGCTAACCGTCTAACGTTAACATCATTCTTTTATGTAAATAGCAATGCATGTTTAAAAAGTAGTTACAAAAGCGCCATAAAAACTGGGTACAAAATGCGCTGGGGAAGACTTGCCTTCGCCGACGAGGTGCGATATGCGTTACTCGAAAGTCTTCTCTTTGTTGGCGATTACTACAATTTTTCTTCGACTACGCAAAACGGTGCACCTAAAAGAATAAAATAAATTAAACAGAAACTAAAAATTATAATAAAAATATTGGCAGATAGAGGATGAATTTAGAAATTTTAATCACTCGATTCGGAGTTCGGATGGAGGAGAACGGGTCAAAGGAAGTTTGACAAGAAATAAAATCACGAATTGCATCAGAGCATCGTGATGCTACAAGATTTCATTCTCCTATACGCCTATGTTACAGAGAATGAGCAGAGAGCAAAGAACAGAGGGAGCAAGGCCAGAAGGGAGAGCTCACGCCAGAGGTTGTGGTAGGGCGGCGGCCACGAGGCGGCGCAGGGGAGGGGCAACAACGGCACGGTTGGCGCGGTGGCGGCGGCGCAAGGCGGGTAGGCGAGGACCGGTGGGGGTGCGGCTCGACGGCGCGGAGCGCGGGCACACGGCGGTCAGCAACGCGGAGGCCGGGACAAGGCACAGTGGCGATGCCAAAAACGGGCCGACGGCACGACGGTCAAAAACACCCGAAATCACGATATTTCTCGAAACTAAGATGAGCACGGGATAGCTAGCATCAAAGGGAGTCTACGGGTGTAAGGAATTGAATTGGTTCGTACCCAAATGGGAGAAATCGACGACTTAACGAGCAACGGCCGATTTACTTAACAAACTCGAATCGGGGTCAAACTGCAACGAAAATCAAATCCGATTGAATGGTTGTGATCACGGCGGCAAAAGGCACAAAGTGACGCGGTTGGTTTGTGTAGAAACTCACCGGAGCAAGAGATGGCTCACTGGTGTCTTTGGAGGACGTCGAGCGTCGGATTTTCTCGAGTTTTAGGATGGGAAACGGCATGGAATCAGCAGGGCAAGGTGAGCACGGGATATAGGACACCGGGACGACGATTTGAGAAGTGGAAACTCATCGTTTCGTGGAGAAATGGCCGAATTATTGATGTTTGAGTGCATTTCGGTTTCTACTCAATTAATCCAATTCCGGTGGGTTAAAGGATGAATGGTCATGGGGAATGGGTTCTCCTCGTCTCCCTCTTCGCAATGGATCTAGCCACGCATGATTTGGTGGAGGAAATGAGAAGTTATGTTGTTTTGAATTTGGAAAGCCATGGAAAGAAAATGAATCGTGCTCTCTGGAAGTGGCTGGCTGAAGGTGGAAGAAGCATGAATAGTACCTGCCACATGTCGCTTTCTCATTGGTTGGAAAAAATGAAGAGACAAAAGCGCGAGGAATAAAATAGCAAAAATAATCTAACAATCCTGGAAAAATTCCTAAAAATACTAGAGATTATTTGAAACCCAATAAAATTAGTTTCACTAAATTTTGATGAATTTTGGAATTTAGATTATTCCGGAACGTATATACTGATTTTGATGAAAGACCGTGAGAGATAAAATAGCAAAGAGATTCCAAAAATCTTGAGAAAATTTCTAAAAATCTTTTGGAATATTTGGAACCTAATGCAATAGGTTTTTGAGATTTTTCGAGTATTTTGGAACTCAGGTAAAATTTTGAACAAAGAGCGGAATTTGGAACTTCGACTTTACGGACGATAAAGGATTGAACTCCAATTTCAGAAGGATATGGATGCCAGGTTAATTAGAACACTAAGGAAAATCCAAATTTTGAATTTAATTATTTTAAATTAACTTTAGGAGAAAGACCGAAAATGGGGATGTTACACAAGGGCTCTCGGACTCCAACGAGCTCGCGAGCTTCGGCAGCGACTCCTCGGGCGACGGCGCAAGAGCGAAAAGATGCGGCAGCTCGTGGTGATCCTTGGGGTGCCCGCACCCCTCTATTTAAAGCCTCAGCATGCGTGAAAAACGGAACCCTAGCTCTACGCGACGGCGCCTCCAACACGAACATGGATTTCGGCGGTGGCTTGGGGAAGGACTGCTGACGACCGACCGATTAGGAATCGACGGCTGAGGTTCAACGAGACGTGGCGCGATCTGAGCCAATGACAGCAATCAATGGCGGCGATTTGATGATTGCCCTTACTGTAGCATTCAATCCGGAGTGTCCATCACAGATCCAACGGCTGTCGCCCTTAAGGTTTCCAACGCAAGAGATTGATCCAGGCCATCCCTTGATGATCCAACGGTGCCTTCGAGAAACCGGGCCGACGGGCCGCATAGCGCACGGACCGCGTGCACACAGTGCTGGGCTCGGCCTAGTACTATTCACGTGATATTTTTAGGGTTTTTGCTTTTAAAATAATTAAGAAAATTACTTTGATTTATTTAAGGCAACAAAATACTAATAAAAATCCTAGAAAAATCTCAAAAATACCTTGAGACATTCTGGACTCAAATAAAATATTTTTAATAAAACTTTATTTAAAATTTATTTATTTATAATTAGATTTTGCCAAAAAGCAATATACTTCAATTCAAATAAATCCCAGAAAATCCAATTAAATCTAGAAAATTCATAAAAAACACAAATTGCAAATAAACACTATTAACTAAGTAAAAAGCCAAAAATTTGGGATGTTACAGTAAAGCCAATGTGGTGGCTAATGCCTTGAGGCGAAAAAATCATAGCATAAATATGTTGGTAGAAGAGAGCCGGACAGAATTGTGCAAGGACTTACAGAAGTTGAATTTGTAAGTTGTTCCGGAAGGATTTTTAGCTACTTTGGAAGTAAAGCCTACCTTAGAAGACCAAATTAGGGAAAGTCAGAAGAATGATGAGAAGATCAAGCGAATCAAGTCCAAGATGAAAGAGGATGAGGCAAAGGAATTCAAGCTGGACGAACAAGGCACACTGTGGATGAAAGAGCGCATTTGTGTACCCAACAAAAAGGAGCTAAAGTAGTTAATATTGGAGGAAGCTCACAACTTGTAACATCCCAAATTTTTAGCTTTTTATTTAGTTTATAGGGTTTTATTGTAATTTGTGTGATTTGTGAATTTTCTGGACTTATTTGGATTTTCTGGAATTCATTTGAATTATTTTAAAATTAAGTATATTTCTTTTTGCCAAAAACTAATTATAAATAGATAAGTTTAAAATAAAGTTTTTCCAAAAATATTTTATTTGAGTCCAGAATGTCTCAAGGTATTTTTGAGATTTTTTTGGGAATTTTCCTTGTATTTTTATTGCCTTAAATAAATCAAAGTATTTTCTTTAATTATTTTAAAGTTAAAACCCAAAAATTCGGTAGGAACAAAGAATTCCAGCCAAGCCCATTACTCGCTCGCCGACTGCAGTAATCGTTTTACGCCCAAATTACTGTTTCTCCGGAAGGATCGATGCGGTAGTTGGATCTTCATCGGATGGACTGCATCAAGCCGCGCCGCCTTGAAACCCTAGCGCCTTGGAGCCGTTAGATCTGGATCGTGCAGTCGCCAACCGTCGTGCTGAATCAAAACCCTATCCGATCCGAGCCGTCGGTTGAAGCGAGTGGTTAGGATCGTGCCGCGCCAGGTCTCTCTCGTGGCCATCCAATTTAGATCAAAGGGCTGTCCGTCGTCGTGTCCGACCCGAACTCGGAGTTCGCCGTCGCCGCCGTTGACACGGACTCCAGCGCCCGTACGAGCCGTGTGCGGGGCATTTAAGACCCGGGCACCCCTCTCGAGGATCCCCGTGAGCCACCGCGTCTTCTCCCTTTTGCGCCGTCGCCCGTAGCGTACCGTAGAGCTCGCGCGACCTCGCCGGAGTACCGAGAACCTTCGCCGCGCCATTGCCGCCGTTAGAGATCTCCTGCCGCCACTTGGGTTCTGGATCCGAACTCATCTCGCTGCGCCGCACCTGCTCCGCTGCTTGGTGGTCACCGGAGAGCGCCGGAACGCCGTCGGAGTGGTCGTTGTCTTCAAGTCAGGCACGGATTGCGCCGCCTCGTCGCCATTGCCGGGATCAAGCTTCGCGAGCCGTTGGATCCGCAGTAGTCGGTCACGACCAAGCCACGCCGCAGAGTGAACAATACATCGCTTGGGTAAGGAATCACCGTTCGATCTTAGATGAGCGGTCGTGATTGTGCCGCGTCGCTAGATCAATAGTAATCGTCTCGGTTAACCACGGCCGTCCGATCGTGGATGCACGCTTCGGATGATGCCACGTAGCTGTGTGATCCGTGGCCGTTAGATCTAGAGGAGCACATAAGATCGCATCGGTTCAGACCAGGGCTGACGTCACACCTGCGCAATAATCGGATTTTCTTTTACAAAAATAATTCGGTTAAATATTGATTTTCCAATTTTCTGAATTTCCAGGAATTTGAATCTTCCGAGAGCTCGTTCTCCCTCATGCGAACTCCGATTGAGGCGATTTAAATTTCTAAAAATTTGTAAAATTGAGATCTATCTAGTGGTAGTTTTTGTTTGATTTTTAGAGTTCATTTGCTCTCTATTTTGGGTGTTTATTTGCTATTTCTTTTCGATTCACGTAGATGTTGAGTTGTGCGAGGCTTCGGAGGAGGAATTAGCAACTCAAGATCAATTTCCAGATCAAGACCAGGAGCTTAACCAAGGCAAGTTGTGCTTTGATCATGTTGAACCCATGTTTGCAAAATTGCTATTTTGTTTTATCTTATTGCATATTATTTCATGTGTAAAAATGATTTCAACTTAAATTGGGACTTAGCTAGCATACTAGTTGAATTACATCCCACCTTGTCGATTGTATGCCATAATTCACTTGTCACCTTAGACTGGTTTACTATAGTTGGTTACTAATAAAATCAACATGGGATGGTTAGACCGGATTAGATTGCTTAGCCATGCCACATCATCACATGAAATGTTGATTATTAATCTTGACTAATGGAATATGGAACAATGTTATGAATTTGTGTGTCATGTGTGGTCACACGATGAGATTAAGTTGTTGTGGCAATGGATGTCACACGACGAGGTTGAATTGTGGATAGCACGTGGTGCTTGGTAATCAACTGGGTTGGTAATCACTTAGATTGAAGCAAGTGGCAAGGGCAAGTGTGCCTGGGTGGGCCCGATGGGCAGAGGGTATGTGCAAGTCTTGCTTTGATCAACCCTAAGGACTTAACCTTGTGAGCCTTTGACCTGAGTCAATCGTGCAACCACATGTTTGTTATGGGGCAGCATAGCTGATTAATTTGCAATGGCTTATCTTTAGTACTGCTTTGGTGGTGTGAGTCCGAGTTCACGGATCAACTCACATGGCGCAAGAGGGGGGCCCTGTTGGGGCAGTTCAGCCCATCAGTGTTGAAACCTTAGCGGGTAGCACTGGGTTAAGGAAGAGCATTGTAAAGGTTTTGTTATGATCATTCGCTTGTGTGGTGCATGGTTGTATCGTGTGGGTAAAGTGCATAACCTCTACAGAGTGTACAAACTATTCGAATAGCCGTACTCACGGTATTGAGCAATGCTTGGAAATTACAATCAAGGGTTAGTTAATTAATTGGACAACTAAATGGGATAGCAGGATGCCATGTGGATAATGGAACTTGACTTAGGATGGCAACTTGGTTTACTTGAGAATCATTGAATCTATTTATTGCTATTATTTGTTTTACTGTATTTTCAATCTATGTAATGTATGTGTTCATAAATGTTGCTTTACTGCAAATAAACCACATAGCCATTCTTTGGAATAAGCCTGCATATAGCTATGGTAGGATTGCATTCTGTGCATAACTTGTTGAGTGCTTTTGTACTCACCCTTGCCATCAACAACAAACAACAGTGGAGGAATCATCGCCCTTGTTGGAGGAGGACTTCCAGGTGGATATGAGTCACTAGGCCAAGCCTTGTCAGTCGACTATGGTGTGCTGATAGGACATCTACGTCTTTTGCTATATTTTCCACTGCATTTGTCTAAAATTATTTCCAGTCTAGCCCATGTGGCTGAATAATGTAAGTGATCATAGGATCATACACTAGTTATATTAAATAAATGAAGTCTTACTATTCTTATCGTTGTGTATGATGTGATGCTTACCGATGTTAAGCTGTGTGCACTAGCGTTGATCCTAGGACTAGTGCGGTAAAACACAATGGATTCGAATTGGTGAATTCGGGTCCTTACACAACTCCAAGTATTCGATTCATCTAAGAAGTGCGAAGATGTACCAAGACTTGAAAGAAATGTTCTGGTGGCCGAATATGAAGAGAGAGGTAGCTGAGCATGTAGCGTTATGTGATGTATGCCAGCGAGTCAAAGCTATGCACCAGAGACCAGCAGGACTGCTGCAATTGTTGAAAATACCAGAATGGAAGTGGGAGGAAATCAGGATGGATTTTATCACCTGTTTGCCAAGGACGCGAGGTGGTTATGACTCCATATGGGTCATAGTAGATCATTTAACGAAGGTTGCGCATTTCATACCAGTAAAGACAACTTACTCAGGGGATAGGTTAGCATAGCTATACATGGCAAGGATCGTTTGCACGGAGTGCCGAAGAAGATAGTATGAGACAGAGGTACCAAATTTACCTCAAGGTTTTGGGGTAAGTTGCATGAAGCTATGGGAACGTGATTGAACTTCAGTACCGCTTACCATCCACAGATAGGTGGACAGACCAAAAGAGTCAATCAGATATTAGAAGATATGTTGAGAGCTTGTGCGTTAGCTTATACAACATCATGGGATAAATGTTTGCCATATGCAGAATTTAGTTACAACAATAGCTACCAGGCCAGTTTACAGATGTCACCATTCGAAGCACTGTATGGTCGACCTTGTAGAACACCACTGAATTGGAACGAGACCGGTGAGCATCGTGTGTTTGGACCAGACATACTCCAAGAAGACGAGGAATAGATAGCCATGATCAGAGAAAGGTTTAAAATTGCTCAGTCAAGGCAAAAGAGCTATGCGGACAACCGCCGCAGAGATTTGAGCTTCGAGCCTGAAGATTATGTGTATCTCAGGGTTACACCTCTTGAGGGAGTCCAAAGGTTTCACAAAAAGGGGAAACTCACACCAAGATATGTAGGACCATTTAAGATCATAAGCCGCAGGGGTGAAGTCGCGTATCAACTGGAGTTACCGCAGACATTAGCACGAGTACACAACGTCTTTCATGTATCACAACTCAAGAAGTGTCTCCGAGTTCCTGATGAGCAAACACCCCTGGAAGCAATTGAATTGCAGGAGGACTTGACCTACAAGGAGTACCCGGTAAAGATTCTGGACACAATGGATCGGAAAACAAGAAACAAGACAACCCACTTCTGCAGAGTTCAGTGGAGCAATCACTCAGAGGGCGAAGCTACCTGGGAGCGCGAAGAAGATTTGAAAAAGGAGTTTTCAGACCTATTCTCTAGTTAGCTTTGAATCTCGGGGTCGAGATTCTGTTAAGGGGTAGGCTTGTAATAGCCCAAAATTTGCTTAATTTGATTTTTTAGAGTTATTTGAATTTTTTGTGAATTTTTGGGATTTAATTGGATTTATTTGAATTTAATTTGAATTAATCATTCTCTCAAATAATTAAATAATGGAAAAGTAATTACCAAAAATAAATAAAAATATTTTATTTAGGTTCTAAATACCATGAAACATTTTCTAGAATTTTTAGGGCTCTAAATAATTAATTCAATTTTTTGAAATTATTTTAATTAAGAAAATATTGGTTATTCGAGCCCAACACTGTACACACCGGTTCGGCCTGGCGCTAGCAAACCCTAATTGCCGCATCGTCGGCCGTGCGATCGCCATCGAGCGGATGAGATTGTGCCGTGTCACTGCGTGCGAAGGCCATTGGATCGCAGCCGCTTGGACGGCCCGGATAAAGCCACATTGCATGGGAGACGAACCGTCGGGCACCGCCACCGCCATTACGTCGGAAGGGGATGGTTGAGTGCGATCAATGTTGCACGCGTAATGAAGCGCCATTGCCACCGTGATATAGCTCATTCAGCGCGGCACGAGAGCCAACTCCGGTGAGCAAGAGCACGAGCTACAGAGTGCTACGGTGTACGATATTGAGCATTGCTCGGTGATTATAGTCAAGGGTTAGATTTTATAAAAAATGCGGGTATGGATGTTGGATTATGATTTAAGGTTGTGAGATGATTATTGGAAAACAATTGAGAAATTTATTATTGTTATTATTTGTTTTACTTCCTTTCAATCTATTTATGCTATTCCTTTACAAATGTTGTTTAATGCGAATTAACCATGTCAGCTATTCCTTTGTAATAAGCCTTGTATATAGCATATTAGACTTGCATTTTGTGCACAAATTGTTGAGTGCTTTATGTACTTACCCCTTGCCACAAAACATCATCAGTTGAAGAAGATGCTTCGCCTGCTTTTGAGGAGTACCAAGAAGAGAGGAATAACTAGGGAGCAAACCTTGTTAGGTGCCTATGGCAGATTGAAGGGTTTTTTAGGAATGCAGTTTATTTTCACTGCAGTTTATTTGTTTTTTAGTCTTAGCCCTATGAGGCGTATTCATGTAAGGTGGACCATGAGGTTGTCTAACAGTTATATTTAATTTGATGAAGCCTTTCTTATGTCATCAATGAGTTTGATTGTGGTATTCATCCATGTTCAGCCTGTGTGCACTAGCGTGATTCTGAATTAGTGTGGAATATATAGAGGGTTCAGATTTGCATATTCATGTCCCGACAACTTCCTTAATAAATACACAAAATTTTATCATTGAAATCTGTAAGGTAAGGGTTAGGCAATAACTAATGTCAACTTGAGTATATTTAAATATGTGTATAGTTGGCCTTACGACTAGGAAGAACAAATAATTGATTAAATTACTTGTCTAGGGATGAAAATTTTTGAAATGACATGATGTTGTCTCTATTATTTCAGGGTAAAGTCAAAGATAAGAACAAGGTTTTGACGTGAACGAGTTATTTATATAATATGTGAAGTGCATAAACTTGCACGTAGTGTAGGAAGAGTTCTTGCCTGGGTCAATTAAGGACCAAACCTAGTGCCTCAAAATCCAAAACATCTATTCAACCACAATTTCTATTATGGGGTGACCTTAAACTATTAAATTGCTTAGAACTAGCTTTGCACATTGGAAAGCCGCAGTAGTACGAGCATTCCAAATAGGTTTGCTCAAAGGGGTGCCCTCACCAAGGTGTTGGGAATAACACTTGCCAAAACAATGGTGTGTGCTTTGCTATAGGGGGAGAATGGTTACGATAGGGTGTAAACTTTTGTTGCTACTATGTGTATGAGTTTTGTTTTTGCCACCATAGCAAGCGACAAAAATCACTACACTAGTGCAAAGATAGGTCTAAGTGATATAATGGTTCTTGTCATGATCTCTTTGCTTCACACCAAAGAAAATGTGAAAGTAGTAGCAATAAGAGTTGGTCATGTCTTATGGGTAAAGATGTATGTCTATGCAGAGTGTGAATCTTTTCAAAAAAACTATTGACACTAATTTAGCATTAAATTTTATGCAGAAACTTGTGTTGGAAAAATAGTTGGTAGCTATTAGTTCAAATGATATGCCAAGTGTGATAGGAAATGGGTCATTGATCACAATCAAAGATTGTATGTTGCTTATATTTAAGCTATATACTTGTCATTTATGTACTTGTTAATTGCGCTTCACAAATTCCATCTGTAATTCACTACTTGTTATTGTCAAATAAATCTTGCTTTTTGCAAAATTGGAAAACCTAGTAGGATAGCCATTCCTTGATATAGCCTTGCTTTATGCTTATAATATAAAGCCATATGCTTGTAGACATAAAGCCTTTCTATTGATAAGCCATGCATTTACTTCTAATTGTGATACCACACAGATCCTTCCACAAAGTCATACCACTCACCCCAGGTCTAAATCATTAACCACCCTTGTTGCTTACCACAAAGCATCCAAATTTTCACACAGTTGTTCCATAGTCATTAATCAAGTGTAATAGTATCATTCAAGTGACATCAATATTCTACTATAGGTAAGCATCATGCTACACTAACCAACCCATGTTAGTGCGCTATAATAATTATCATCTAGTAATTAGCCATCTTATGAGAACAATGATTCAGGGTATACGATCAAGGTGGAATGGTAATAAAGGGCTGCATAACTACTCCCATAAATAATAAAATATTTAATAATTAAAGTAGCATATAATAATTTGAAACAATATAATTTTCTAAAACTAGGTTCAATATGATCAGCACAACTTACCTTGGAATAGCTCCTAGCTTTTATCTAGACTTTGAACTTGATTCAACTCCTCACCTTTGTACACTCCCAGCACTTCAACATCTAACGAAACGAATACAGAGATTCAAAATAGAGACAAAACACATTCTAAAAATAAATAAAAAATAGAGATCTTCAATAGATGAATTTAGAAGTTTAAATCACCTTAATCAGAGTTTTTATGAAGGAGAATAAACTCTCAAAAGGTTAAATTCATAGAAAAAGAGAAAAAAGACTTTTCTGAGATTCTTGAAATTATTTTTCAAAAGAAAAATCCAAATTACTGCATCATGCTGACATTAGCAACTAGAATTGCAAAATATAGTTTTTTTTTGTTTTGTTTTCATTTTTCCTCTCTTCTCTTTCCTCCTATTTGCTAGCCTCCTAGACACAGCCGACAACATAGACCCAAGCATAGTGCAGTGCAGGAAGTATGGCTAGAGGGCAAGGAAGGGCATGTGGTTTTAGCCAAGGGTAGTGCTCCAGCAATGGTGGGCTTGCCAGCAGCGCATCGACCGGCTGGTGACTGCAGTAGTGGTGACAAATAACTTTGGGACAATGCAAAATTCAACGCACATGAAGGGCAATCTACAAATTGATTGAGGTGTGTTACCTTTGGAACGAGTGGGAACATGACATGACACAAACAGTTTGGAAACAGAAGCTCTAGCACATTAGGAAGATTGCAAGGGCATGTTGGGCAATGTTAGGAATGGCTTCAGGACTTCGTAGCATTCCAGGCAAACAAGGGCACCAAAATAAAGGAAAGAGCAGAGAACGGATTGAGCAAGGAGAGATAGTCCCCATGTTCACCTTAAATAGGCTCGGGAGGCCTCAGAGAGATAGTCAACTTAGTAATAGAAACGGTTCAAATAGAAAGAACATGATTTTCACAAGAAAAAGAGGGGATTTGACTAGGAAAATGGGGGTGAGATGTGGATAAGATTGCTCATGAATTTGCAATAGAAACATAGAAGAAATTGTTTAGTTTTAGAGCTTCAAAATTCATCCATGGAGGCATTGGAGAGAAGCACAAATTGCTGCTCCTTTTTGAAGGTTGGGGATGACCTTCTAACAAGTGGGGTCGTGTCCCACTTGTTAGGGATAGGAATTATTTATTTTTTGAATTAATTAATTACTAAAAGTAAAAGTCTTTTAGAAAATAGCAAATAAGGCTCAAAAATTTGGGAAACATTCTTAAAAATATGCTGTAATATTTGGAACTTAATAAAATTAGTTCCAACAATATTTGAGTTTTACTTTTTTTATCAAACAAATTATTTTATAAATCTAAAAAAATAGAATTAAATATTTAAACACCATTATGCAAAATTTGAGATGTTACCAACCTACCCCTTAACAAGAATTTGAACCCCAAGATTTAGGCTTGCCAAAGAAAAAGCTAGGGAACTTGGCTTTTAGATCCTCCTCATTCTACTAGGTCGCTACATTCTCAAAGTGGTTGCTCCACTGAACATTGTAGAAATAGACAGTCTTTTCTTGGTGAGATGCTCTACCACATCTAGAATCTTGATCGGCTGCTTCTTGTAGGTAACATCCTCTTGCAGCTGAATTGACTCTAATGGGGTTTGCTTTGTTGGCACATGAAGACATGTCTTAAGCTACGAGACACGAAAGATGTCATGCACTCCTATCATTGATTGTGGGAATTCCAATTGGTATGCAACTTCTCATCTCTGCTTCACAATTCTGAAAGGACCAACATACATAGGGGCAAGCTTCCCTTTGGCATGCTCTTGACTCCTTTGAGAGGGGTCACTTTTAGATAAACATAATCTTCTAGCTCAAATCTTATGTCACGATGACAATTATTAGTGTAGCTCTTTTGTCTAGACTGAGCCACCTTCAATCTTTCTCTGGTCATAGATACTTGATCCTCATCCTCTTGAATAATATCGTCTCCATATACTAGGCATTCCCCGGTCTCTTTCCAATTTAAGGGACTACAATAAGATCTACCATACGTGCTTCAAATGGTGGCATTTGTAAACTAACTGGCTTGATAACTATTGTTATAGCAGAGCTCTACATATGGCAAACTTTTATCCCAACTGGTTGCATGAGCTAAAGCACATGCTCTTGACATATCTTCCAATACTTGGTTTACTATTTTAGTCTAGCCATTAGTTTGAGGATGATAGATAGCACTGAAGTTCAAATGTGTGTCCATGGCTTCGTGCAAACGGTGCCAAAAGCGTGAGGTGAACTGGGTACCTTAATCCAATATTGAAGGACCAAAATGGCAATCAGAGGGGAAGTGAATGATCATGTTGAAGGTTAGGAATCGGCAATAAACTTGTAATCTCGCATACCTTCGGATTAGCAAAGTCAGGCACGAAATTGAACACACACAATGACAGGTTCAAGCCCCTGTATGGAGTAATACCCTACTCCTGTATGGATGATGTATGGAGTCGATGAACAGAGTAAAAGTCGGGATGCCTAGCTCTAATTACAATGGAGATCGAACTTTAGAGGGTGGCTAAGCTATGGCTAAAAGTTGACGAAGTGTGACTTGTCGGCTCTTGGATGCTCGGCTCGAAAGGTCTTCTCGCTTGTCTTGCTCTAGATGGCTTGTAGTATGAAAATTGCTTCCTCGCCTGAAGATACCTACCCCTGGCCTTATATTGTTGGGGTAGCCTTTCTTCAGGATGAGCTGTGATCGTTTTGGGATACCAGATCGTGGTCGATGAGGAGTCCATCATGGTGTGATCTTCATAGCATATCCAAACTTCCCTAGATATCAAGCATACTCGAGTTGGTTTCCTTGTAATGTGAAAACGATTGAATCCTTTCCTGTATGGAGATACCCCCTCCGTGTATATCTTATCCCAGAGAGTTGGGCCCAGTATATCCGGAGCTTCCAGATGCTTATCTGAGTATATATGGTATAGTCTTTGAATTTCCGGTGTGTGTCCATATCCCATATTTAGATATTCAATAGTATCTTCTGAACTCTGCTTAGTGGAGGGTCTGTTCAAGCGCTTGATCAACTCTAGCCAAGCTTTGGCTTGATTGAGTAATGCCTCGACTGCTTGTGGTCGAACAATTTGAGTAGGCTAGAAATCACTAAATATCGAGTAGGAATGTGTTGGGTCGAGCGCCCTGCCATCAGCCCACCTCGAGTCCTTAGGGTTAACCACATGTTACTCGATGTCGACTTATCGAATCGACTCTGAGCAGAGTTTAGAGAAAATTAGAAAATATAGAAGTTGGGTAGTTAAGCATTTATTGCTCTCATCTGCAACGCCAAAACTGTCGTAGCATCATAATTCCACCTTTCTTGCCGATCAAGACTCCAAGCCACGAGGAGGGGACCGTCACCTGAAGTGGTATTCACTTATATGTTCCCATACCTAGAATTGCAACCATTCCCCTTCTTTCACCTTCTGCTTTATTCTCGAAGCCTCCGTCGTACTTTCTTGAACCCTAGGGCTGCCAACTTCAAAGAATCGACCTGCCTTTTCTTCTATAGCGTCCAGCCCTTCAGCTAGCACCGGAGTTGCTCCGTCGCCAGAGAGTAGACCCGAGACAGCTGAAGCGGTCTTTGAAGATGAAGCACTTTAGAGGGTGTGGAAAAGATCAATGACGATGGAGAAGCATCTCACCGAACTTGAGAAAGATAGCTTCATTCCTCCTCCGAAGTTCTCCCATTGGAGGCTGTCACAAGGTGAGCTATACCCCACCCCGAGAATGAGGACGAGACCATTGTGTTTGAATCCTTTTTTCATTGCGAGCTTAGTTTTCCCCTTTCTCAATTTTTGCACTCAATTCTTGATTTCTACCAAATCCAACTTTTCCACCTGAGCCCCAATTCAATCATGATGCTCAATGTATACATTCTTCTTTGTGAGGCTTATCTGGACATCCAGCCTAGTCTTAATCTGTTCCGCCACTTCTATAACTTGAATTGGGCATCGAAGAACAAGGCTGTTGGGGGTACCAATTTTCATCTTCGCAGCGGCATGTCAAATGTGTATATTCCTGTCCCTGTTACTTCTTCTTGATAGTCAGACTAGAAGAAATGGTGGTTTTACATCACCTCTTTAGACACCGCGAATTTCTCCCTAGCTTATTGACCTTAGTTGCTTAATCCCATTGACCTTTAGACAAAAGTCCCTCCGTCAACCACCCGCACTGCTCATTACATCCAAAAGATTGAGGAGCTGAGGAAGGCTAGACTGACTGATGGCACGTTGCTAGGGACTTCCTCACATGCCGATCAAGCCTGCTAAAGTGACTAGACCACCTGGCGTTGGACTACACTAGGGTCAATGATGCTACTAGGGACGGTCCTAAAAGTAAGTATTTCTGGTGTTCTTTACTTTAGTCGATTAATGGTGAACTGACTTGCTTTTTGCTAGATCTATCGGACGCGGACATCTCCTCCAGGCTGAGCAAGATGTTTAAAGGTTCAGAACCTAGCCCTTGCAGTGTCAAGGCATACTCGCTCACTAACCTGCGACCAGAGGTGAGTACTAAGTCATGGCTTGCAATGCATCGTTCATGCATCTATCACCCTCTCTAACCCAGCATCTTCTTCAGGAGACCAAGTTTAGTGATGAGAAAGGAAAAATTGAGGGAGTGATCGGCTTGGACGATGAGACGATTTAAGGCAATGACCAGGCACTGTGCTCTGCTCCCGCCATCGTCGCTCCTCCTCTGGAGGATCCTGTGCCTGTTATCGACCCCGAGGGATCAGGTGGCTCTGGATCAAGAGGCAGGCGAGTCTCTTCATGCGAGGAGGTCGGTGTCTCTAGCGCCCCATCGACTAGCCAAATGGCCTTAGACCTCATCGTCGAGACCATCTGACCAGGTGACCTTCAATCGTTCGCTTGGATGTTACGAAGTTTCTTTTGATATAATTCAGCAAATACTGGACAAACAGCGGGTCGTGTGGGGGTCGATGCGCAGAAGTCGGCGACTTCCCATAGACATCTTGCCAAGCTGAATCTCCATCGACTACAGTGGTCAAGCTGGTAAAACAACTTATCGAGTAGCACTGGCTGAGTTTGTTTGCAGTGGCGTTTTGTTTAGTAATCTTCTGTGTGCAGGCTCCACCGTTAGTCGCCGATGCACCGACGCCACTCCTGTAACCAGCCAAGCCGATCATGAAGCTAGCTACCGGGAACATACTGGTCCTGATGAAGATGGCTGAGCAGAAGAAGAACATGAAGGCAAAGCTTCAGCTGGCGAAGTAAGTTATCTCTCCTTCCTCATAATTTTTCCTTTGGAGATGTCATGTAAAGAATCTCCTATAGGAGAAATGCATCTAGCGGCACCGTTAATGATATCGACGTCGCGCCTTGTCGAGTCTTGGTACGGTTATGGGAATGACTAGGCCGGTTGTCGTCCCAACTCCTGCTCCAGCAGCTCCAGCCAAAACAATAGCTCCACCTCCTTCACCATCTCAAGCGCCTCTAGAATATTGGTCCATTCTTAAGCCCCAACTTCAGGTATGCAACTACACCCAATCTTTTTCACGTTCTGCTTGTCCTTCGCTTTTCCTTGCTGACGCCCCTTGACTTCTCTTTACAGTGTGCAATAGACACCTTGTGCAAAGTTGAGACTTTCTATGAGCAAGCCCATCAACAGAATGAACGGCTCGTGAATTCCAGCCAGCAGGTGCTTATGGTGAAACATGCCAAACTAGCGGTACTTACGGCCAAGCTAAAAACTGCCAAGGCTAAAGCTGAGAAGTAAAAAGGTGAGGCGAAGAGGCTAGGCATGGAGGCGAAGAAATTGAAGGCTGGAAAAGCTGCTTCCGATGCTGCATGTCTCAAGGCCAATGTTGGTTGAGACAAGGTGGAGGTAAGCATGAAGGTAATCGAGATCGAGAAGGCTGCTATGGATGTGGCGCTTGCCACTCTATAGTTGGAGACTCTCGAACACATGACTTCATCAGATCGTCTTGCGACTTCCTATGTGCTTGGCCTGGTGAAGAGCTACCATCCTGGCCTGGACTTCTCATTTTTTGGACAAAGGCTTTGCGTGTGAAGCGAGCGAGACTACGAATCACATCGAGTCCTTCGGAGACCATACAGAGAAGTTTGTGGCCCAGCTGGAGCTGTCTCTCACCGGTGATGACGATGATGCCAGCTAGAACTTTTATGCTTGACCACGCCGACTGTAACGCTGCTACTTCGTCTTTAATGACAATGCCAACTAATTTGCTTCTCTATTGTACTTTGCCTGCTATTTCATTGTCGATGAAATAGAGTGACACAAGTAGGTGCGAATCCGATTTAGCATTCATAGACTCTCAGTAAGCGACTTCGTTACCGATCGTATGCTTGACCGTATCTGCACACAAGGCTAAAAAACTGTTGTCAAATAGCTAAGCCTCCGATCCTACACTTGAAGAGGCCATATATAACATAAATGCTATACAGCTTGAAGTGACAATTACTTGAATTTTGCGAGTCTTTATTGACCATATGACTCAGACTCTGTAGCAAACATGAACTTGCTGGACAGCGCATGTAGAACTAACTAGAGGCCTTGTCTCCCACCGACCGCTGAGCTTTAGATGTCTGACAATCTAGTGCTCATATGCGCGTAGGATAGAATTGCTCATCATCGGGTTCAGGCATGGTTACCCATTGGTTTTGTTCGCTGACATCCTAAGTACGTGATCGAGTAAATGCGTGCAAAAATCACATATAAAGAAATATAGAAACTACACCTACAATGCCCCGGTCGATAACCGTATCAACCAGGAAATAGAACAAGGTACCGAGTTACCTGAAGCCCCCAACTCCTTACTTGATGACGCCATTGAGTAGGGAGTTGATTCTCCGTAAGCACAGAAGCACGGTGTAGCCCCGGCTCTTTAGCCAATGGCTAGATTAGGCAAAAAGTGGAGCATTAACATCACAGATACCTGTTGTAGCCCCAAACTTCCTACTCGATAGATGTATCGAGCCAGAAGTGGAGCCAGGTAAAGGAACGATCAAGCGATGTAGCTCCCGACCCTCAACTCGATGAATGCATCAGGACGATGGTAGAGCAAACGCGCTGACACACTACTACAAAACCGACCTTTGATACCGGCCCATCAGTGCCGGTTGGGCACAACCTGGGACTGATAGTTACAATAGTCCCGGTTCAACGGCAACAGGGGTGCGGGGGGCCCTTAGTACCAGTTCAAGGCACCGACCGGTACTAATGATCTAACATCAGTACCGGTTTGTGCCATAAACCGGTACTATTTAGCGGGGGATCAGTAGTACCGGTTCGTGAAACGAACCGGTACTGATGTTAGATCATTAGTACCGATCGGTGCTTCCAACCGCTACTATGTCTTCTAGGTTCCAATTTAAACTCCTTCGTCCTCCCGCTCTTTGCCCGACCAAGAACAAGAACAGTGGAGTTTCGGCCAAGAGCTTCAAGGGAGGGGAGGTGCTGCCCAAATTTCTAAATTTTGGTCATTTTACTCGAAACCAAGGTAACAGAGGTTAGTAACATCATTCCTCACTACATTTGGTGTTAAATGGAGCCTCTTCTTTGCTTGAAATATGACGAAAATTTTATCTTATTTCCCATGATCGATGAAAGATTATGAATGTAGAGATCTAGCTCGATCATTTCAAGTAGGTTGCAAAAACTTGTTGTGTATGCTTGGAATTTGCTTGGATAATATGTAGCTGACATTGAAGGTGTGGATCTAGCTCAAATTTATGTTTTGGTTCCATCTATTGATGAAGAATTTTGAATCTAGACTTTGATGGGCCAATTCTTTTTATAGGTTGCAAAAACTTGTTGTGTAAGTTTAGATTTTGCTTGGATTATGATGTAGCTCGAATTGAAGGTGTGGATCTAGCTAATATTTAGGTTTTAGTTCCATCAATCGATGAAGAATTTTGAATCTAGATTTTGATTGACTAATTCTTTTATTAGGTTGCAAAAAATTGTCGAGTATGAATACTGGTGCAAATAATCATTTTATAGAAAAATATGTAATGAAATATAGTCCTTTTAAAAACATGTAATGAAATAAAGTTGTTTTAAAAATATAGTTGTCTTAAAAATAACAATTTCTATAGACAAAATATGTGATGAAATATTGTCATTTTAAAAATATTACCTTTTTTAAAGAAATTTCACCTAAAATTAAATTTATCAACCTAAAATTTTAAACAATTTTTAAATAAAGAAAATATTAGTTTAATTTGGATTTTGGGAAATGTCCAATAATTCATTATTGAAAAATGAGCTAACAGTTACCTTGATGTAACATAATGTAGATGGACCGGCGATGGGTCCATGGATCGACGCTCGCCAGAGTTCTTGCAGAGTTTGCAAGATTTTCTTCGTGCGGCCGATACATACGCGACATCAGGCTACATATGATGTCCATGCAGAGATTGCAAGAATGAGAAGGAGTGGCCAAAATCCAGCCACCATCACTTCCATTTGCTCACATGAGGTTTCATGTCAAACTATACCTGTTGGACCAAGCACGGTGAAGAAGAGATTATGCAGGAAGACGATGAAAAAGAAGAGGCGGACAACAATATCTCAGACGCTGGCCAACACGGTTCTTTCGAAGATACATTGGGGGAGTTTGGTGATGATGACCTAGACCAGATGTTGCTTGATGGAGAGGGAGAATACATCGATGAAAGGCATTAAGAAAAGTTCCAGCAGCTATGGGAGGACCATGGAACACTGTTGTACCCAAAACTGCCGACAGGGCTATAAAAAGTTGCGTACCACATTAGAACTGATGCAATGGAAGGCGACTAATGGATTGTCTGATAAGGGATTCGACGAGTTGTTACGCCTCATAAAGAAGTTACTTCCAGAGGGGAACACGCTGCCCGAAACTACGTACGATGCCAAACAAGTTGTCTGCCCTTTGGGGTTGGAGGTATAGAAGATACATGCATGTCGTAATGATTGTATCATTTATCGCAATGAGTACGAGGATTTGGAAGCTTGTCTGGTGTGCAAAACTTCGTGGTATAAGACTAGGCGTGATGACCCAGGTGAGGTAGAGGGGTAGTGCAAGAAGAAGAGACCCACTGCTAAGGTGGTGCGGTATTTCCCCATAATTCCCAGGTTGAAGCGTTTATTTGCGAACAAAGCGCATGCCCAGATGATGCACTGGCACAAAGAAGACTGTAAGGACGATAGAAGACTAAGGCACCCTGCTGATGGCTCCCAATGGCAGAAAGTCAATAGAACATACCCGAACTTTGCTAAGGATGCAAGGAACAAAAGGTTTGGGTTGAGTACTGATGGGATGAACTCGTTCGGTGAGATGAGCAGCAGTCACAACACTTGGCCCATGACTCTATGTATATACAACCTTCCTCCTTGGCTGTGTATGAAGCGGAAGTACACTATGATGCCATTGCTTTTCTAAGGCTCGAAGCAACCTGGAAACGACATCGATGTGTACCTCAAACCGTTGGTTAAGGATCTGCTGACACTGTGGAACGATGGTGCACGTGTATGGGATGAGTACAAAAGAGAGCACTTCACTCTATGTGCATTGCTATTCGTAACTATCAATGATTGGCCTACACTTAGTAACCTGTCGGGCCTATCTATCAAAGGTTGTGTTCATGGGCCACCGTAGGTTCCTCCATATGAAGGACCCGTTACGGAGGAAGGGTGAGAATTTTGATGGGATAGAAGAGAAATGTAAGAAGCCCCTGCATCGCAGTGGGACGCTTGTATTTTCTTTGGTAAATGATCTAAAAGTAGTATTTAGAAAAGGTTCTGGTAGCAAACCTGTCCCGACTGTACAAGGTCACACAGAGCCTATTTGGAAGAAGTCAATATTTTGGGACATACCTTACTAGAAATACTTAGAGGTCCGCCACTCACTGGACTTCATGCATATCACGAAGAATGTTTGCGTGAACCTGCTAGGCTTCCTAGATATGTACAATAAATCAAAAGATACACTTCAAGCATGAAAGGACCTAGAGCTTTTGGGACTCAGGAACGACCTACATCCGGAAAAGAGAGAGAAAGGACATCATTACCTCCACCCTGCGAGCTACACTCTGAGCAAGGAAGAGAAAAAATATAATTAAGTTCTTGAACAGTGTGAAAGTCCCTTATAGATACTCTTCGAACATAAGGAGACTCATAAACACGAAAGAGAATAAAATCGTACACCTAAAATCACATGATTGTCACGTGTTGATGACATAGTTGCTCCCAGTGGCGGTGCGAGGTATTATGCCGGACTGGGTAAGAGGGACAATCATACAGTTGTGTTCGTTCTTCAATGCGGTGTCGCAGAAGGTCGTCGAGCCGAATAAGGTATCTAATCTGCACGATGATGTGGTCGATAGTCTGGTTAGCCTTGAGATGATCTTCCCTCCGTCCTTCTTTGATATTATGGTTCACATTGTTAAAGAGATAGAAATTCTTGGACTCATGTTCCTTCACAATATGTTCCCTTTCGAGAGGTACATGGGTGTCCTAAAGAAGTATGTTCGTAACCGGTCTCGCCCAGAAGGCTGTATTGTGCAAGGTGTTGGCACAGAGGAGGTGATTGAGTTTTGTGTTAATTACATTGATGATCTGAATCCGATTGGAGTCCCTGTATCATGACATGAGTGGAGGCTACGGGGAAAAGGGACTCTAGGGAGAAAAGAATCCTATAGCGACGATCTACTTTCATTTAAACAAGCACATTTCACAGTATTGAAACAAGCAACTGTAGTGGCTCCATATATCTATGATCACGAGATGAATCTACGAGACCAATACCCACAGAAGTCAGATAAGTCGATCGCAGTCGAGCAAATAGATCATTTTGGCGGCTGGTTACAAAAGTAACTGTTGGGCAACCAGACAGACGATGAACTGTTGAAACTCTTGGATCGGGGACCATCCACGACAATTGTATCATTCCAAGGGTATGAGATAAATGGGTACACATTTTACACGACAACCCAGGATAGCAAGAGCACCAACCAAAATAGCGGCGTCCGTATAGATGCCTTGGACAATAATGGAAAGATGGACACCTACTATGGTTTCATAGAGGAGATCTGGGAGCTCGAGTATGGACCTTTAAAAGTCCCTTTGTTTCGGTGCCAATGGGTTTGTCGACGTATTTCGCTGGACAGGACCCTATCAACGGACGGGGGGTCCTCAAAGGATGGAGGTTAAGGTTTGGTAGAGGGCGTCTTCACAGTTGGAAACCCTAATGACTCTCGCATGGGGGATCTAGGGATCAATAGATCAAAGAACACATCGGTGTATCCAGGTTCAGGCCCCTTATTTGGGTAACAGCCTTACGTCCTGCTAGATCTTTGTAGATGTCTATTGAGCTGGTTACAATGTTGTTCTTCTCTCTCTTTTCACTAAGTCTTTCGACAAGGGCGCTCATTGTTCCCTCCCCCTTCCCCATGCACCAGAGCTCCCTTATATAGACTGGGCAGGCTCGGGCAGGTAGGGGAGTGACATCATACTGATCTACGACTCATTAATTACACCCATCACTGTAGCCTTGTCCTTCGAGCCTCATTTAATGTCGCTACGTGGCTTCGCCCGGTCCGCTCGGGATGTGACATTCCTGCGACGGGTTAGGTGTGAGGGATGGGCCGTCGTCATGTCGCCAGTAGAATTCTTTGCAATCAATGGCCCTGACATAACATGTCAGGCTCTGACACAGCGTGTCAGGGGAAGGAGACTTCGAGGCGAAGCCTCCCTCTCATTCCTTTGGTCGCCCGCGTGGCCTAGCCGCCACGGGGGGCCAACGCCTGGCAGGCAAGGCCTGATCACCGCCTGCCCGCCAGGACGTCACGAAGGCCAACGCCGCGAAAGGGGCTCGATCACCCTTTTCGCCAAGCCACCACGTGGGCTTCTCGCCAATGAAAGGGGCTCGATCGCTGCTGCCACCAAAGTTGCTACGTGGTCTTACTTATCTACGGCGGAGAGGGTACCCTGGCGTAAAGTACGCCGACAGTAGCCCCCGGGTCCGTCCTGGAATGTGTGTCAGTTTCTTTTTGGCCTCATTTAATGTTAGTGCGTTCCTGGATGGGCCCACCACTTCTGAGCAGGCAACCGTCTCGGTCCTCCCCACTTCTGCCGATTTTTCTCAAGACCCGAAACGTCGCGTACTTTTGCCTTTTCGCGAACCGTCTGCGTGAGGGGCCTATATATACGCGCACCCCTGACCAGTGGTTCATGCTCTCTTCTGATTCCTGCGCACTTTGCTCTTTGTCCTTTGAACTTCCCTTGCCCAAAGCTTTCGCTTCTGCTCCAATGGCGCCAGCCTTCTCATCTTCCACTGTCGATAAGGAGAGGGTGGCGCTGCTCTCCAAGATGGTGCCCGAGGGTTCCCTCCACCTTTGCCGTGGAACCCTCGCACCACGGTGCGAACCGGGGGAGATCGTTATCTTCGCCTGGGCACTTTCGGTGGGCCTGGTGCCGCCCTTTTCTGAGTTCTTTCTCACTGTCCTCCATTTCTACGAAATTCATCATCTCCATCTCACTCCCAATTCCATTCTTATTCTCTCCACCTTTGCATACCTCTGCGAAATGTTCGTAGGGGTAATGCCCAATCTCTCACTCTTCCGCTACTTCTACATCTATCATAGCTCCTCCGATGGCGGGATCGCGGGGAGCTGCCATTTCCGTCTCCGCGACGGGTTGGCCCCTCGCTACATTCCCCTCCAGCCAAGGTCCAACTGGAAGTCGTGGCTGAGCGACTGGCTTTACATCGGCGACGACAGCGGGGTCGACCTCCTCGAGATGCCTGGTGCACCGACGGAAGCCCGTGAGAGTTTGAGCTCGCCCGTCGAGGAGACAGCGGAACTCCTGGCGATGGCGGCCCGCATCAACCGACTGCGGGACGCCGGCCTGGTTGGGGCGCTGGCTGTCTGGGACTTCGTAGCCTGGAGGATCAGCCCCCTTCATCGACCTGCCCGCCTTGCATGGCAGTACACAAGGGACGACATGACCCACACTCATCCCGGACGTAAGTTCTTTACTCTTCAAATGAATATATATCTTCTTTTGTAGTCGCCATCAACCAGCATTCTTGTCTTCTTTCCGCCAGGCGCAGGGAACTTGGACGGCCCCGTCATTTCAAATTGGCTGTCCGGACTGCCCCCGCCAATGCCAAGTAGCCTGGATTTTCCTACCGGGGCCTGCTGTGCTACTGGTCTGTGGTCCCTTGGTGATTAGGGACCCGACCCCAGTTGACGATCGAAGCGCAGGCAAGCGGGCGTGCGCTCCGGACGTTACGGGTGCGGACCCCAAGAGGCCCTGCACCAAAGACCGAACTCTTGTCGCCACCGACTCCGCCGCTCTTCAGAGCGCGCCCGGAGTGGAGGCGTCTTCATCTCGGGCGATGACGTCCGCCACCCCTACTCCGGCGCCGGCTCTACAGGCACCGATTCCTGCGGCACCGACCTCAACGGCGCCGACTTCGACGGCGCCAACTTCAATGACGCCAACTCCAACGGCGCCAGCTTCAACGACGCCAATTCCCGCGGCACCGACTCCAGCGGTACCGACTCCATCAGCGACGAGGGTCGCCGCCACCACCCATCAAGGAGGGCTCACACTACCGTTGGCTTCCTTCCACTTTCGGTCACAAACAGCCCCTCAAGGCGCCCCAGCCAAGCAAACATCCGCAGCGCCAGCAGACGCAGCAGGAACTTCTGCCTAGGGGCAACCCCGCACCTCCGAAGTGGCCCAAGGGGACAACGCTGGCACCAGCACTCAAAGCCACCCAGCTTTGGTTGTCCAGCCACTCCACCCTTCGGCCTGGCCACGCTGCTCACCAAACTCAGCGAGGCGTACGCGTCTGCGAGCGCCCTCCTGACGGCAGCCACCCAGCGCGAAGTTCAGATGTCACAACAGATGGTGGCACTGCGCGAAGAGCTGGCGTGGGAGAAGCAGAAGGGGGAGACGCTGTTGGCCAGGAGAGGGTGACTAGGGCAGCCTGCCGCCGCGGGCGAAGACACCGAGGCGGCATGTATAGCGGCGGATTTAGCAAAGACGCCGCCGCATAATCTCGCCGTCTATGTTCGGCCGGCTTACCGGCGCATAGCAAGGTCTCTGGAGCCGCTGGGAGTAGACCTCCGTGAGCCGCTCGAGCCTTCGGCAATGCAGTATGCGCACTGCATCACCAAAGTTGCCGAGGCGCTCAGTGGCCTGCCCGCCGCCTTGGCCACGCGCTCCGCCCAGGAAGGACGGCAAGTCTCAATCGCCACCGCTTCGTTTGTGTTGGTGTGCTGCGCCAGCTGTGACCCCTCCTTCGATCCAATGGCCATCGTGGCCGGCATTGAGGGAGACGAGGCCCGGGCGCAGGCGTGCATGCGTGAGGCGGCGGAGCACGTGGCCAGGATGATGGCGGTGGAGGACCCGGATCTCAACGCAGCGGTGGCGGAGGCGGAAGTCAAGGAGGTTGACGGGCACATCCAAGTTGCCAACGACAACTGATGGCCCTAGCCACTCCTCTTGTTTTCTTCTTCTTTTCATTCTTGTTTTGCTTTCCTGTATGTAAAACTTCCTTAGTAATCAAAATGAACTCAGCGTCTTTTGGCTTTACCTGCGTGTTTGTTTGTCTGTGTTTGATTGTGTTTGTTCAACTCAACCACCGGGCGATTTGCCCCCAGCCTTGCCACGATGCGAACCCGAAAACTTAGGTTAGGTCGATACTTTGGCGTTTCTTGGGTGATTGTAAGTAGCCACTACAAACGTAAGTAAAGATTACGTGGAACACGCAGAATGTAGACAAATATAGTCTTAAGTTCCTACACGAGGTTGTCACTGGCCCATGACCCTTCGGAACTTAGATCCTAGCGATCCCTCAGAGCCAGACCACAGTGCAGCGCAGCAAGGCAGCAGGTCCCCAGGAGTGGTTTTAGGCCAATGGTGTCCATGGTGCATGCCGCGTGTAGACACCATGCCAAACTCGTGCTCCGGTCGCCTGTCCTTGCCCGACGCTAACGCTGGGTGTCTCCCTTTATCAGCAAGGAGCCGTTGAGCTACAGGCGCTTGTAAGAACCACGCACAATGCGACCCAATAGGGTGCAAATATGAGAGACAAGTTGATAATGCTCAATGCAAATAACTTATCTTGTACACGGACCACCGGGCGACCAGCCCCCAGGCTTGCCGCGATGCGATTTTGAACGTTTGAATTAGGCCAGTGCTCCAGCACTTCATTTGTGATTGCATGTAGCTAATGAAAACACAAGTAGACGTTACGTGAGGCATGCAGGAAATATATTGGACAACGCAAGTCCCCGCACGGGGTTATCATGGTCCCTTTCTTTGGAACTTAAGCCCTTGTGATTCGGAACCAGCCCACGGCGTTGCGTGTCAAGGTAGCAGGTCCCCATGAGTGGTATTAGGCTAGCGGTGCTCATGGTGACAGCCAGTAGTGCTTCACGGAGTCAACCCGAGGTGTACAAGCTGCGTTTGAGCATCGTGCCGAACTCGCCCCCTCGTCGCCCGTCCCTGCCCAACGCGAACGCTGGGTGTTACCGCATATCAACAGGGGGCCGCCAAATTGTCGGTACCAATGACACCCACGCCAAATATTACACACCGGGGCACAAGTACGGAAGATAAAGTGAAAGCCTTTAAGGTAAACAACTTTATTGACCGTCAGTAGTTGCTGATCAGCCAGGGGAGAGCCTCACCCATGCGGCTAATCGGGGTGGACTACCGAGTACTTACAATTTTTAGGGATAAAATTTTCGCGACAACTCCACGTTGTGGGAATTTGCCAGCTCTTGGCCATCCTCAGTGGCCAACCGGACCGCCCCAGGCTGAGAGACTGAGACCACCTTAAAGGGGCCCTCCCACAGGGGAGACAGCTTGTTGCGACCGGCATGCATTTGGATTCTACACAAGACCAGGTCGCCCACTATCAGTGTCCTCTCGTGGACTTGGGTGGCATGGTACCGCCTAAGACTCTGCCGGTACCGAGAGGCACGCTGGGCCACCCAATCGCGCACCTCCTCCAGGAGGTTAACTTCTTCTCCGCGGTGGTCTTCTTGTCCTTCCTCACCGAGCGCTGAGACGCGTGGGCAGCCGAGCAACAGCTCGGAGGGGAGGACAGCTTCTGCCCCGTAGACCAGGAAGAAGGGTGTTTCTCTAGTCACCTGACTAGGTGTGGTTCGAAGTGACCACAATACAGCCTGGAGTTCTTCTGTCCACCGTGCCCCCCGATTATGGAGCCGATCAAAGGCTCTGGTCTTGATGCCCCTCAACACCAGCGCGTTGGCGCGCTCAACTTGGCCATTGCTTCTTGGATGGGCCACCGAAGCAAAGCATACCTTGGTGCCCATCTCATCACAAAACTCCAGGAAGGCCACGCTGGTGAATTGAGTGCCGTTGTTGGTGATGATACGATTGGCGACTCCAAAGCGAGTGAAGATTTCGTGAATAAACTTGATAGTAGCGGAGGCTGTGATGGCGCGCATTGCTTCGGCTTCAACCCACTTGGTGAATTTGTCGATGGCAACGAATAGATGGGTGAAGCCCTTTGTGGCCCGCCAGAATGAATCCAGAATATCCAGCCCCCAGCCGCGAACGGCCAAGAGAGCGGGATGGTCTGCAGAGCTTGGGCTGGTCGATGGATCTGCCTGGCGAAGAATTGACATGCTTCACATTTCCTCACAAGCTCGCAAGCATCCTGGAGGGCAGTAGGCCAATAAAATTCTTGGTGGAACGCTTTGCCGACCAGCGTCCGACTGGACATATGGCTCCCGCACATGCCTCCATGGATATCAGAGAGCAGGTTGCTTCCCTCTTCCCGAGTGATGCACTTCAGTAGAATTTCGTTACTACTCTGGCGGTATAGGTCCCCACCTACTAGAGTATAGCACTTGGCCTTGCGTTCAATTTTTTCAGCTGAGGCATCATCGTCGGGGATCACTTAGTCTCGTAGGAAGGCTAGGATAGGATCCATCCACTGCCCTTCCTGGCCAAGTGTAGCGATCACGTGGTGATCGCCCGGGTACTCCGCTTGGCCAAGCTTTTCCCCGGGTGCCGCACCAGCGACACCGCCGCCTTCCCTCCCAGACCTGGAGGCCGCGACAGCCGCACCGCCCTCCCCACCTAAGTCGAAGGCCTCGACGGCTGCACCGTCATCCCCACCTGAAACGGGGGCAGCGACGGACGGTCGCGATAGTCTTTCTTCAAAGACCCCGACCAGGACAGGAGTTCTTACTAACGCGAGCTGTGAAAGCCCGTCCGCCATGTGGTTGTCGCGTCGAGGAATATGGATATATCCCAGTCCTTCGAAGCGGTGCTCCATCTTTCTGACCTCCGCCAAGTAGGCGGCTATGGTGCGGTCAGAACATTGAAATTCCTTTTGCGCCTGATTGATGACCAGCAGGGAATCGCCTTTGACTTGGAGGCACCGGATGCCTAACGCCGAGGCAGCGCGCAGCCCTACCAGCAGGCCCTCATATTCGGCGATGTTGTTGGTGGCCTTGAAATCCAGGGTGACCACATACTGGAGGATGTCGCCAGTTGGGGAGACAAAGACAACTCCAGCCCCCGCACCTTCGAGTCTGAACGAGCCATTGAAGAACAAAGTCCAAGGGGAAGGTACGGGCATCTCTTCGGCTTTAGGAGCGACGGGAGTCCATTTGGCAACAAACTCCGCTAGCTTATGGCTCTTGATAGTGGTGCGGGGCACAAACTTGAGACAGAATTCCCCCAGCTTCACCGACCACTTGGCGACACGGCCTTCTGCTTCCCGGTTGTGGAGGATCTCTCGCAGGGGGTAGGCAGTGACCACCATGATCTCTCACCCCTGGAAGTAGTGCCACAACTTTCTGGACGCCACTAGGACAGCATACAACATCTTCTGTGCTTGTGGGTACCTGGTCTCTGCCTCGTGTAGCACCTTACTGATGAAGTAGACCGGCTTCTGGATGCCCTCCCTCTCCCCCACCAATACCACGCTCACCACTGCAGGGGTAGCGGCCATGTACAGGAGCAATGGCTCACCGGGCTTGGGGGCGACCAGTACTGGCGGGGAGGAGAGGTACTACTTCAAGTCTTCAAATGCTCGTTGAGACACTTCAGTCCACTCGAAGTGGTTGGTCTTCTTTAATAGCTTGAATAGGGGCAAGCTTCTTTCTCCCAACCAGGCGATAAATCACCCAAGGGAGGCCAGGCGACCAGCCAGACAATGCACCTACTTGAGCTGAACCGGCGGCCTCATGTGCTCGATGGCCGCTATCTTGTCAGGATTGGCCTCAATGCCCCGTCTGGACACGAGGAACCCTAGCAGCTTCCCAGAGGGTACGCCAAACACACATTTCTCGGGGTTGAGCTTTAAGCAATTCTTTTGGAGGTTGGCGAAGGTTTCCTCCAGGTCTTCGATTAGGTCTTCGCTCTTCTTGACTTTCACAACCAAGTTGTCGACGTACACCTCAAGATTTCGCCCTATCTGTGGGTGAAAAGTAATATGCATGGTGCGTTGATAGGTAGAACCAGCATTTTTTAACCCAAAAACCATTCTGATATAACAATAAACGCCAATTGGGGTTACAAAAGTGGTTTTCTCTTCGTCTTCCGCTGCCATGCTAATCTGGTGGTACCCAGAGTACGCGTCCAGAAAGCACAGCAGCTCACATCCTACCGTCAAGTCAACAATGAGATCAACGCACGGCAGGGGGTATGGATCCTTCGGGCTGGCCTTGTTGAGGTCAGTGAAGTCGACACACATGTGCCACTTCCCGTTGGATTTCTTGACAAGCACAGGGTTGGCAAGCCACTCGGGGTGAGAGACTTCCCTGACGATCCCTACGCGCATCAGCTTCTATACCTCCTCCCGAATGGCATCTTGCCGCTCTGGTGCCTGTCTCCGGACCTTTTGTCAGACCGAGCATACTCTTGGGAGCGTTGCCAGTCGGTGCTGGATCACCTCCCTGGGGACCCAGTCATATTGGACGGTTACCCGGCGAACACGTCGGAGTTAGACCAGAGGAAGGTGACAAGCGCATCTTCCTATTTGGCGCTGAGGCTGGCGCCAATGTTGACGGTCTTCCCGACTCGCCCTCACTCAGGGAGACCACCTTTACCTCATCGGCCGAGCCAGGCGAGGCATGGATCTTCGCCTGAGGGGCTTCCGGAAAGGCGGCATCTGGCTTCACACAGGTGGCACCGGTCAGGTCCAGTGCGTGCTTGTGGCAACACAAGGCTTCTGGCCTGTCCACCCGGATGACTATGGGGCCACCAGGCCCTGGTATCTTCACCACCATGTATCCATAGTGGGTCGCCACCATGAACTTGGTCAACGCCGGTCGGCCAAGCAGGGCATTGTATGGGAGGTCTAAGTCGGCGACTTCGAAGTCGACCATTTCCGTACGGTAGTTGCTTTCCTCCTCGAAGGTGATGGGGAGGCACACCTGGCCCAGGGGAACCGAGCCAATCCCCGGGACAATGTCATAGAAGGGCAAGGCCGGGCGCAACTCCCGTTGTGATATCTGGAGCGCTCGAAAAGCCTGGGAGGACAGGAGGTTGATGGTGCTCCCTCCGTCCACTAGCACCTGCCCAAGCCTCACATCCCGATCGTGGGCAAAACCACGATCGGGAGGTGACCTAGGCTGGTAGTGCTCTCAGGGTGGTCAGCCCGACAACAAGTGATCGGCTCCTTCGACCACTTCAACATCCGACCCGCCCCTAAGCTCAGTGCCATGGTGCAGACTTCCCTCCTCAAACGTGTTGGAGGGGTAGGTGGACGAGCCACCATGAATGTATGCCACGACATGATCTGCCTACTGGAAGGCCAGCAGGGCAAGGTCTTCGTCTTGGTCGTCGTCGTGGGGGCGGCGCTCGTTGAGCCGCTGCTCGACCATCTTGCTCACAACATGGCAGCTGGCCAGGTCGTGGGTATTGGATCTATGGATCGGGCAGAAGGGTCTGCCCTCCTCCTCGCGGCGGTCATTCCTCGGACCGCGGCGATCATCTCGCTGTTCACGGTGGTCATCCCACCGGTCACAACGGTCGCGCCCTCATGGCCGGGTATCCTCATGCTCGCGCTCAGCCGTTAGGACCTGCTTGGTCTCAACCGCCTCACGCCTCCGCACCTCCTTGCTTGCAGGGCTGGGACCCCTTGAGGTCCCGGCTTCGTCCTCACCGCACCCACGCGCAGCGCCCGACACCAGCCCCCGAGCCTCCGCCACTCGCGCGCACTTATGCGACGGGGAGAAGAGCTCGGACGTGGTTGTGATGTTGCGGGTCACCATCTTCTCCCACATCTTGTGGTCTCGAACGCCTCTCCGAAAGGCGATGATGACCGACTACTCCAAAATTCGGGGGATCATGTTGCGACAGTGGCTGAATCATCGAATGAAGTCACGCAATGACTCCTCTCTTTCCTACTCGAGGGCATGGAGATCGTCCTCCATGCCCGATTGTGTATAGGAGCCCTGAAAGTTGACGATGAAGAGGCCGCACAACTCCTCCCACGAGTGCACCGATCCTCGCGGGAGGTTCAACAGCCAGGACCAGGAAGACCCCGTCAAGGCCGTTGGGAGTAGTTGGCCATGGCCTTTTCAGACCCACCAGCGGCCCGCACCACCGTGGCGTAGATCTGCAAGAACTCCTCTGGGTTGGTGATGCTATCATACTTTTCGATGAAGGCCAGGCGAAACCTTTCGTGCCACACCACGCGACGCAGCCATCGGGAAAACGCCTGGCACCCGACGCTGTAGCGTGACTCCCCATTGAATCAGAGGAGCGGACTTCCTCCTCGCTCGGAAGGTGAGAGTCATGGGAGGAGCTCGCATCCCTAGGAGCCATCCGACTGTCGTGGTTTTGCCCCTGGGCACGACGGCACTGCAAATGATCACGCAAATCACCACCGCGCCATCGGCGATGCTTCTCCAGATGAACTCTTAGGTCCTCATGGCTCCTCGCAGAACAGTGACCTTCATCCTGTATGCCCTTTCCTTTACTCTGGCCCTCCTGGCCAGAGCGCTTTCCACTCGGGCGGCTGGAAGCTTGGGTGCGGTCAGCACGCACCCTTGATCGAGGGGTACCGACGGTACCTGACCAGTCAGGCATCCCTACATGGAGCTGGGCCGCGTCTATGAGGCCAGCAATATCCCGCAGCCACGGCGTAGCCGAGGTGTCTCCTGCAAGTTCCACCAGAGGGTGGTCCAGGAGGAGACGGACCGCATGCAGGTTTTGGGCCGGACTGGCTACCTCCATGGCCAGCCGACACCGAACCGGAAGTTCTGCCACGGCCAGGGGCACCACCACCTCCCTGCGGGGGTGACATGAGACGATCCCTCATCTGGCGGGAGCGCCGGGACGTGTTCTGGGCGCTGCTAGCCTCCGCCGCCTCTTGTTATTGTGAGTGTGAACCTGCCATCACCAAATATGTGGTCCTTGTAGACAGAAGACCGGAATCCGTCGGAGAGATGGCTGAGTGAGGCAACCACTAGCCCCCTACCTGGCGCGCCCCTGTCGGTGTATTTCGCCGGACAAGACCCTATCAATGGACAGGGGGTCCTCCAAGGATGGAGGTTAAGGTTCGGTAGAGGGCATCTTTGCAGTTGGAAACCCTAATGACTCTCGCACGGGGGATCTAGGGATCAACAGATCAAAGAACTCATCGGTGTTTCCAGGTTCAGGCCCCCTGTCTGGGTAACAGCCTTACGTCCTTCTAGATCTTTGTTGATGTCTATTGAGCTGGTTACAATGTTGTTCTTCTCTCTTTTTTTCGCTAAGTCTTTCGACTAGGGCTCTTAGTGTTCCCTCCCCCTTCCCCATGCACCAGAGCTCCCTTATATAGACTAGGCTGGCTCGAGCAGGTAGGGGAGTGACATCAAACTGATCTACGACTCATTAATTACACCCATCACTGTAGTATTGTCATTCGAGCCTCATTTAATGTCGCTGCGATGGGTTAGGTGTGAGGCGTCAGAGGGATGGGTCGTCATCGTGTCGCCAGTAGAATTCTTCTCAATCAATGGCCCTGACATAGCATGTCAGGCTCTAACACAGCATGTCAGGGGAAGGAGACTTCGAGGCGAAGCCTCCCTCTCATTCCTTTGGTCGCCGCGTGGTTGGCCGCCACAGGGGCTGACGCCCAGCGGGCAGGGCCTAATCGCCCGCCTGCTGGCCAGGACATCACAGAGGCCAACGCTCGGCGAGCAAGGCCTGATCGCCTGCCTACTCGCCAAGCCGCGAAGGAGGTCGGTGCCCAGCGGGCAAGGCTTGATCGCCTGCCTGCCCGCTAGGCCACCACGGAGGCCGACGCTCGGCGAGCAGGGCCCGATCGCCCGCCTGCTCGCTAAGCCACCAAGGAGGCCGGTGCCCGGTGGGCAGGGCCTGATCGCCCGCCTGCCCACCAGGCCACCACGGAGGCCGACGCTTGGTGAGCAGGGCCTGATCGCTCGCCTGCTCACCAAGCCGCCATGTGGGCTTCTCGCCCGGCGAGAAGGGCCTGATCGCCCGCCTGCTCACCAGGTTGCTACATGGTCTTACTTATCTACGGTGGAGAGGGTACCTTGGTGTAAAGTATGCCGACAGGGTTAAACTGACAGCCGTGGAGATCGACGAGTACGATATGACAACCGTGGACCTGAAGCAAGTGGCCTATAGGGACGAACCGTTCGTGCTCGCTAATGATGTGACATAGGTATTCCATGTGATGGACATGGATAGCAAACCGAAAAAGTAGAAGGACAAAAAGCGGAAGGAGAAGACTAGCAGTAGCGATCAGCCAAGGCGCCATGTTGTTCTTCCAGGTAAAAGAAGGATTGTCGCAGTTGAGGGCGTCACGGATGAAGAAGAGTATAATCAGTTCGACGTGCTGCCTCCTTTCACAGTGGACATAGACATTAGTGTCCTGAATGATACAGAGGAATCTCTCTACGTACGCCGCGATCATAATGAAGGATCACTTGTAAAAACAGAGTATGTTAGCAAATAAGCATCCAAACGTGTAGGTTTTCTTTTTCCCTTCATTAGTCTCATGTAGAGGGTGTAGTTTTCTTTTCTGTCACTGATAGATGCTTATTGATTTGTCTTTCTGGAATCGACTTAGTTCTTCCATATGCATCGCCCCTGACTGAACCATCGGTGCTACGGTACGTGATCCAGGGATCGATGAAGAAAAGGAGTTTGAACAAGTTCATAGATAGATGCACGCTGAAGAAGATGGTGGATACACCTAAGAAAGCAACCAAGCCAACCACGCAGTATGACGAAGAGGAGATAGCAGCCACAGCCTTCTTGATCGAACCTGAAACACTGGAGTGTGTGATTTGCTTCATGCCATACGAAGCTCAAGTGTTCATGGCAAGTATCTAGCTCGAGATTTCTTCATCATACACTGTAATGTCTTGATTACTTCAACATACAAGCATGGAGATGCTTACACTTTGTTCATACACCAGCACAATTAATCACTTTTCTTCATCTCTTGTCTCAATGATCAGTGTAGGAACAGACATCCTGCCTGCGTGAACTGCTATATCAGCATGAACCGGACGTGCTTCAGCTGCAGCGAGCCCATCGACGACATTAGATGCCAGCCGTTGGAGAAGGTCCTAGCTGGCTTGACCAACCCCTGCAAGTTCAAGAAGTATGGCTACCAGGAGAGTGTCCGGTACACCGAGAGGAGCCACGAGGAGGCATGCTCATACGCTCCGTTCCACTGCTCGTTTGATGGCTGCAACTACTACGGCCTGCTACTCTACAACCACATCCACGATGACCATGTGTTGGACGCCGTCGTCGCCATGGGCAGCCTCCGTAGCATGACGATGATGCTGAACAAGAGCATGCTGTTTCGGGTGATCCTGCACTGCCGGTTGGATAGGTTATAGGCCAGAGGGTTCCTGTTCGTGTCGGATGCTACTAGGGCTCTTCCGGCACTGTCTTTGTCACCGTGCATGCATGTCTGACTCGACAGTTGGTGTCTGATTGACATAGAAGGTCTAAATTGATGCCTTGTGTCCGTGGATGGATCGCTTTGCTTTCTTTTGTTGTAATAGACTACTAATACTAGTTGTTTAGCTACAAGTTTCCTAGTTATGTATCATGTATTGCCATGCTTTTGGGATAATCTTATGGCTACACTTTTTCTTTGCCTTCTTCGTGCATGTTGTGCTGGAGTCATGACATGTCTAAATTGCATTGTTGTACAATTTATGTTTCTAAAGAAAATATGATTTTTTCATATTATTACTGAATTGTAGAAACTCTAAAAGGAATTTATAAATCAGTAGTAAACTTTAAAAGAAATTTATAAATGACTAGTAAAAAAATAGGTATCAGTACCGATTCTTATTACGAACCGGTATTGATGGTACCTAGTGCTGCCGCCAAGGCTGAGGCATCAGTCCCGGTTGATGTATCCAACTGGGACTGATGTGAGTAATCAGTCTTGGTTGGTGTACCCAACCGGTACTGATGTTAGGAATCAGTCCCGGTTGAAGACACCAACCGGGACTGATGGTGCACATATAAATTTCTCCTGCCGCCTCCTCTTCCCCAATTTTCTGCTCCCGCTCTCACATCTTCCCCAATTTCACTCCTCCCGCTCATTCACACAGCACTCCACTCCCACCGACGCCGCCGCCCCCACCAACAATCTACTCCCACCGACGCCGCCACCCCCACCAGCAGTCCTCCTCTCATCGGTGTGATCCACATTCAGCGCTCTTCTCCCTCGGCAACCTCCACTGCGACACCCCCTGCTGCGCCCTTCTCCAAGGTAAAATCAGTGGGGTATTGCTCGTGAGATTGCTTTATAGTAGTCAGTTGCTCCTCTTGCACCTGCATGTAATCACCGAGCATGGGATCAGCCAATCATGGATAGGGTTTGGTGGTGCCCCCTTGTTCCGATGTCTAACTGAAGCTTCGAGTCTTGCAAAATTAGTGCGTAAGGTTCTGTTCTTGTGCGGCAGCATTTGCTAGTAAGTAAGGACTCCGGTGATTGTGGCCAATACGTGCGCTGATTTGCTGTGTTTTCTAGCAGTGGAGCTGTGGATTCAGTTCTTGGTACCAAACACATGTGTGGATGATTGTCTTGCGTAGCATCACTTGTGGGATTGCTCATTCTGTTTTGGCTACCTGTGGGATTGCTCGATGATGATATTGTGTTATTTAATGAATATAATAGTTAATGATGTGAATAAGGCCTTCACCCTAATTTCTGATTTGCTATTTGGTTGCCCCTGTTGCTGTGATGATATTAGGATTAAATATGATCAGAACAATTATTCTGTGATCTGGGCCTTGAACTAATAGAAATACAAGCTTAAAAGTGTTGTTTAAATTCACCTTTTGATAATCTGATCAGTAGTCTCCCTATTGGCTAGTTGGTTTGCTTATATCAGTATTGTAGCTGCTGTTGTGTTCAAAAGAATGTATAAATTACCTTGTTCTAGAGGATATTGACATAGTCGAGAGTCCGGTTATCTATTGGTCCGACACTTTCGGTGCAAGAAGTTGTTTTCATCTTTCCCGGATGTGTATCTAGTTTCTACATTGGTTCAATATTCATTCTTATACTCTGTTCAGTCACCAGGAAGTTGCTCACTGATACTTGCTAGTCTGTGGTAGAAGCAATTGCTAAATAGACTTGCTTTGATTGCTTGAAGAACTGCTTAGTCGCTAACCTGAATATTACTGATCCTGTTCGGTTGATGAATTTGTCTTTCATAAAACTGGCATCAATCTGATTCTTTCAACAGTGAGTTTGTTAAACAATTCTTTATTGTGAATGCTAAGGTGGTAAGGGTTCAAGGCCCTAGTCACTAAATAATTTGTTAGCCCATTTGTGATTGTGGTGAAGATCCTTATCTTCATCCAAACCCTAAATCTGAGAGCAAATCATATATATCTATATTTCGTCTCTTGTGCATGTTAAGGTGGTAAGTGTTTGAGGCCTTATTCGCTGATTTAATTGTTTAGCCCATTCGTGATAGAAGTTGAAGATCCAAATCTTCACTTAAACCCTAAGTCTGAGAGCAATATATATAAACATATACTCATCAATATGTAGTAGGAGATATATTTCAATGTATAAATGACAATATGTTTAGATTTTTGGATTATCTTGATTTAATGTGGAATAAGGCTTCCCTTAGTGAATATGGATGTATTTGCGAATATGGATGTATTTTTTGTTAATATGGATGTATTTGCGAATATGGATGAATTTTTTGTGATTAAATGAGTGAGTTTGTTAACATGAGTTTGTTAATATGGATGTTGTCGATGTTTACGATCGGCAATAAAGAAGAGTGAACTGGGCAAGGCGGAAGATCTGAGTTTGATGGTAACGTAAGACACAAGGAGATTTATCCAAGTTCGGGCTCTCCAATGGAGATAATACCCTAGTCCTGCGTTCGGTGTTTCTCTATGTGTGAAGGGTTGTTTCTTTCTTACAAATCCTCTGTCTCTCTTCTCTCGAAACTCCCCTCCTCTTTATACAGCAGAGGAGGATTGCCAGTGTACAGTCGTGGGGGTGGTTGACGCATAGCAGAGAAGGTGGTTGGGCGAAGAGGAGAGGTTGTCCTGTGCATGGCCGACCACGCACAGTAGCTTGCAGGGGCAGAGCCACCCTTTGCAGGGGCGCAGGCGCTACCCACCTAATCCTATCGACACCTTCTCCCGGTCTTTCCCTTGCTGCGCACGGCTGAAACCTTCTGGAAGGTCCCTCTTCTGCATGGCCGGCCTAGCCCACCCCCTTGGGATAATCTAGACGGCCCATTAAGCAAATACCCGGGATCCGTGTATTCTACAGTAGCCCCCGAGTGCGTCGTGACCGAGTTGCCGTCTTTTGGTTGCTTCTTGGCCGCCATGATGCCCGCCGGATGTTTCCAAGCCCTGGCGTGACTTCTTGACGGGCTTTCTCTGCCGAGTGCTATGCTGTCAGCAAGGAGGTCGTGAAGAACTCAATGGCCCCGTGCTTACTTTTTCGAGTGATATCCAGCCCGATTTATTGGGAGATTGGCGGTTGGCCAATCCTGGAGTGTATCCTCGTTTGGGTTGGCCTTCAGTCGAGTGGTACCTTGGATTAGTTTAGTGATGCCCATACCCGATCATATCGGTGCATAGCTTGGCCCGTCGTGGGGCGCACCATCATTCGGCTTTTAGCCGAGTGGTACCTGTACATGTACAGCAGTTGGCTCAACATGGAGTGTACTTTGGATTAGTTTAGTCATGCCCATACCCGATCATATCGGTGCATAGCTTGGCCCGTCATGGGGCGCACCATCATTTGGCTTTTAGCCGAGTGGTACCTGTACATGTACAGCAATCGGCTCAGCATGGAGCGTACCTTGGATTATCCGAGTGGTACCCATACGCGATAATATCGGTGCATAGCTTGGCCCTTCATGGGGCATACCCTCTGAGTCCTTGATTTGAATCCACTCGTAATACCTGATTTCGTCTTGCGGCAACCAGCGAACGACCCAACATGGGGCGTATTATGGGAGGACATTTCAATTTTTCGTTTGGAAGGCACCCAGATCCCGTTCGGAACAGAAACCAGCGATTGACCCAATGTGGGGTGTACCATATCCCGAACTGATTTTTGCCCTAGCGATAGCTGCCAGCTCCGGTTGTGGTGTTCAGTTGGCTAGGACAAAATGAGGCGTGCTCTTGTCAGACCTGATCGCGACGTGCATGAGGAGGCGCGGTCCCCACTCCGAGCGAGATCCATCATCACCCTTTATAGTTCCGAGGTGCCGCGCAGGACTTGAGTCTTCCTTCACACACCACGCCCCTGCTTCTTCGACTCCGAAAAGTTCATCACCTTCCTCGCAAGCTTCATTGCTAGGGTTAGCCGCCGCCGCATTTTTTCCCTCGCGCCGCCGGTGATTCCTTCTGAGAATGTCGATTCCTTCTTCCCAAGACACCCCTGTGACGCCTCTGACCCATGATTGGGTCCCATCAACTCTAACAGAGGTGCACTGGACGCGATGGTCACCCTTGGAGTTATGCCGCCGGCGATGTTGATTAGCGCTCGTCCGGCTTGGGGTAAATCTTATCCCACCCCTTGCTCCGAGTAGATCATCGTCTTCGAGTCCTTCTTCCAGCGCGGGTTTGGGCTTCCGTCCAGCGCTTTTTTCCGTGGGCTCCTTTATTTTTATGGCATCGAGTTGGTTCATTTCAATCCGAACTCAATTCTCCACATCGCTATCTTCATTCATCTCTGCAAGGCATTTCTTGGGATTCGCCCGCATTTTAATCTTTTCCGTCAACTTTTCCTCCTCAAGCCCTTCTCGACCCGAAGCGCCCTTAAGGCGGTCAGAGGAGCTAGCTTCCAGCTGAGAGATGGGATGAGGAAGCTTTATTTCGCCATTCCCTTTGGGACTTCGAACAAGGGTTGGCACCGGGAATGGTTCTATTGTGCCAATCCTGATCCTTGCCTTCCTTCCTTCTCCGGGAAGCCTCCGAGGGCTTCCTCTTCTAGAACCGCAGTCCCTCCAGACCATGAGATGGGGTAGGTCAACGAGCTCCTTGCCTTGATCTATGACCTGAAGGAGGTGGGTCTAACCGGCGTCGGGATCCTTACTAACTTTGCCATTCGCCGGGTGCAACCCACCAAGGAACAAGCCTTCCTGGGATATGAATACAGGGAGAACGACTCGACGTGGGAGGTTTCCGAGGATATCGACCAAGATACGCTCCTCATTCGGATGAGCGATCTTCTGGCTCTAGATGTCTCAATCCTTCCTTGGGGTATTCCAAGGGCCTTCTTCCTGGCGAATCCCCCTCCTGAGGTGAGTACTTCAAGCTTACTGATGTTTGGTTGTGGATCACCAGCCGACTGCCGACTGATTCTGTACTTGCTGTTCTTTGCAGAATCGCGTTGCTTTTTCCTTGGATCCTCCCTTCCTCAATCTCCTCCAAGCCAGAGCGCTGCGGTGAAGCGGACCGCCGATCCCTCATCTGAGTAACTGAGCATGAAGAAGAAAGGGCCTGCAACCGAGGGAGATACCGAGCGGGTGCCGGCACCATAACGCCCCACCGGGGGCCCAACTATCCAGAACCCCGCGGGATCGTATGTCAAGAAGGCGGCACCTCGGCCTCCGCGGGCTCGAGCGACACTGGGCTCCTCCCCGAGTGGTTCGACCTCTCGGAAAGGGCACGGACTAAGAATAAGGAGATCCAACAGGTTGGTCCCCCTGTCAATCCTTTGTTCTTGTTTCCCTAGCGTGCGCTTGACTTCTCCTTCGGCGATCAAAGCGCCGAGAACGGTCATCCCCACAAAGGTCCCGACTGCTGTACCTCAGGAAGCTGTACCCGAGGATGCCGTAGACCAGGAGGGGATGGTTCTGCCGACGTCCGCTGCGCCTAGCGGTGACAAAGCAGCTTCAGAACGGGCCGGGGCCGCCCCGCTCGCCCAGCGGGTCTGGGTAAGCCATCTTCTTCTTCTTCCATTCGCGCCGAGTGGCATATCTTCTTCGTTTTCCCGGAATTCTTTAGGAGCTGGGGGACCGCTCCGAGCAGAGGGACGCCCTCTTCAAGGAAATACTTCCTAAGATTAGGGAGCATGAGGAGTATGAGGCCGACTTGGAGCGCGTCCGACGTGACAGCCAAGCCGAGCAGCAAAAACTCCAGGCCCAAGTCCAAGCCTTGACGGTGGCACTTCGGGGTGGGTGTTTCTTCACTTGCTTAGTTGCCGCCTTGATTGTTATCGTCTTCTGACTTCGTTCATTGCTTCAGCTGAACAGTCCACTGCTTCCAGCCTTCGTGGGCAAGTCCAGGCACTGAAGGATTCCGAGTTCCAAACTCGGGCCGACAACGATAAACTGGCGCAGGAGCTAGAAGGTATACATATCCCAACTCGGCGCTACATCCTTCGTGTTTGTGATGCCTCTAGTGAAAATCTGACTGGTTTGCAGAGAACAGGAGAAAGTCGCAGGCGCAGTTCGATGTCCTCAATGGGAAGATCAAGACTGCTTACAAGCTTCGCGACAAATACCGCGACTCCGTAAAAGAAATAGCCAAATTCCTAAGCCCTGGAGGAGCTGAGCCGAGCAACGAGGATGAAGCCCTCTCCTGGCTGTCAACGGGTCTCGAAAGGCTTAGGGCTCACATTCGGGAGACGTCGACCACCAGCGCTAGCCAAGCATTGGCTATCGTGAAGTCGCTATGTAACATCCCAATTTTTTATTTTTTAATTATTAAATATTATTTTATTGTAATTTATGATTTTTGTGAATTTTCTGGGCTTTATTGGAATTTTCCAAAATTTATTTGGGTTACCTTAAAAAATATATTGTCTCCTGTCGAAAAATAATTATAAAAAGGAAATTTAAAATAAAGACTGCCCAAAATATTTTATTTGAGTATAGAAGGTCTCGAAGTATTTTTGGAAATTCTTTTTCTCCAGGATTTAATCGGATCAGGAATTGGATTGATTGAACCGGATTAGGAAATTGTTGGACGGTCTGGTACGGTGGTGTAGCGCTTCGTGCGGGTGAGACAGAGTCAAGACGCGCGAAGCCGGTTTGAACTTGTGAGCTAGCGCCAAGGTCGTCATAGGACTCGAGTCCACGCGCGAAGGGATTCCCTGGGAGAAGCCGATTGGAATTCCTGCGCTGGCGCCGAGATCGTTGGTCGTCCCTTTCAGGGCATACTGACTGTAGCTCTTGGCCCTAGATAGTTGGTCGTCCCTATAGGTCCTTCAAAATTATTTTCCAAAGTAAAAGTCCTAACCTAGAAGAATAATATGTTCTTGACTTATCTCATTCTTCTATTTCTATCCTTACCAAAAATTCTTCCTTGTCCCTTGCTGAAATTTCTTTTTCTTACCTCTGCTGAATTGAGTTAAAATCTTACCTGTGTTATCTTGAGAAGAAAACGATATACCACACTTTAGGAGATGTCATCAAGTGTCTGCTGGTACTATACCGACCATGAAGGACAGAATCATCAAGCTCATGGAGGAGCGGATCAACAAGTGTATTAAAAACTAGAAGACCCAGTGCTTCAAGTAGCCAGTTGAGACTCATGTGTGGGTGTCGCGTTTCCTAAGAAAGGAGAGTCACCCATGTAGACGGTAGTTGTTGTGTGGATAGGTTGAATTGGTTTTTCATTGATTGTTGAGTGTGCAGTATGCGTTGCAAAGCTTTTAGGCTTATATAAGCAGGCATACCAATTTACTAATATTGATTCTTAAGTTATTGGGTTAAACCTATCTCCCCTATGTTAGGCTTCTTGCTCCTTACCCATGCTATTCTCCCTCTTCCCTAAATCCTTTAAGGTAATCAAGCAGATGGTTCAGAATAGTGATAGCAATAGAACTAGCGTAGGTGGAAGTCAACTCAGTGGAAACTCTAAGAATGGATCAGTTCTTCAGCCATCAATACCGATAGAGATGCAAAGTTTTCAAAGAGTTCTTAGCTGCTCAGACCTAGTTAATGCAGGTAATGCGGAAACAAATACAGAATATAACCAATAAGCTAATGGAATGTTTCACCTATATAAAACAGAGGATGGGCTCGAGATTATTGAGAGAAACGCTACCCCTGCAGTTGGTTCTGGATCTAGAGATTGTTCTTTGAAGTGCTGTCAACCAAACAATTTAGAAGATCGTGCATGCATTCGCTGTGGAGAAATAAAGACACACCCTCCTGAACCTGTCAACCTTAGTCAAGAAACCAGTGAGTGGCCATCACCCACAGTAGGTTCCTTGTAATGGTGAAGAAGATCATTTTACTAGGAGATGTGTTGCGAATCAGGAAGTAATAGATCGCAAGAAAAGCAGCGTTGAGTGCTACAACTGTCACAATAAAGGACATTACGCTAATCGGGTCCACAGAAAAGACACATATTCTATACAGTCGTAGACATACCGAAAGTTACCTCAGTCCAGTACATAATGCCAAGAGCGAGCGATGAAATTGCGAGAGAAATCTACCCAAAAAAATCAATTGGAGAAAAAGGTCTAGGTAAAGACATTAGTCCGGTCAATGGATGCTCAAGAAAGAAATTCACCCTAGATTCTGCTATATTTGTCACAAACCTGAATATTTTGCCAAATAAGTGCCCTCAAAGGAAAGCAATCATGTTAGTTCAAGTCAATCCCAACTCTGTCTCTATCAAAGACCTAGCGTCAATGCTAAATAAGGAAAGTTAGGAGCCATGAGTTTACTTAGGGCAATATCGTAACCATACTTGCAAAGTAAAGAGATTAGTAATGAATTCTATGTAAAGGTTTCCGTGTCAAAAGAAATGAAGCAGAAGCGGTTGATATGTTGGTATACGGAGTATTGGAAGGAAGAGCAATAACATAAATTAATGAGTTAGACGTTTCTCTAAGAGTATCCTTGTGTTTACGGTTTACCTGAAAAGTATGCATGAGAAATAATGGCTAGATTAATGGTACCCAGTTTGAGCTTGCTAGTCAAGGGAGTTGCCATTGTCAATAAGTGCGCAGTTGTGCTAGATTTACCCCAAGATGATGAGAATTCAGTGTTCATGGAGAGAGTAGAGTTCCAAGCAAATCAAATTGTGTTGGATATTTAGACCTTTGAGGTTACTCTTGGAATTAGTTGGATGCTCAAACATAAGGTATTTGAGTGAAGAGTATATCGATTTAAAAACCAAAAAATATATATATATATATATAAAAAGAGGGGTGTCATTAACTCAACAAAGATAGATGTGAACCATAAGAGTCTAAATTGTATATTTACTCACTTAAACCTCAATATAAAACGAAGAAAATGGCTGGAAATGATCAAAGGATGCTAGTGTCAGACTCCATGGGCATTCTAGTAAGACCAATGTGGTAGTCGATGTTTGAGTTACGAGGCCGCAGTGCAATAGGTTGATAACGAACAATTAATCAGGGATATGCAAAGAATTCAAGAGGTCGAAATCGGGAATCGTGAAGAAGGCTTAGCCAAGAAGTAGAAGTTTGAGTGATTAGGATACCCTGAGGATTTAAGGTCAAATCAGTGTGCCGGATAGGAAGATCCTAAGCAAATGATACTTGAGGAAACCATGATCTAGTATTCGATTTATCTGGAAGGTGTTAAGAGATTCCATGTCCAGGGAAAACTTGCACCCAGATTCGTTGGACCATTTAAGATCTTAAGCCGCAGAGGAGAGGTTGCGTATCAGTTGGAGTTGCCCTAGTCATTAGCTGGAGTTCGTGATGTGTTCCATGTGTCTCAGCTTAAGAAATGTCTCAGAGTACCGGCAGAGCAAACACCATTAGAAGCTATTGAGTTGCAGAAGGATCTGACTTATAAAGAGCGGCCGATTAAGATTTTGGACGTAATGGAGCGCAGGACTAGAAATAAATCTACTCACTTTTGTAGAGTTCAATGGAGTAATCATTCGGAAAATGAAGCAACCTGGGAGCGTGAGGAAGAGCTGAAGGCAGAATTCCCTAACCTATTCTCTAGTTAGCCCTAAATCACGGGGTCGAGATTCCGTTAAGGGGGGAGGTTTGTAACATCCCAATTTTTGATTTTTCAATTATTAAATATTATTTTATTGTAATTTATGATTTTTGTGAATTTTCTGGGCTTTATTGGAATTTTCTGAAATTTATTTGGGTTACCTTAAAAAAATATATTGTCTCCTGTCGAAAAATAATTATAAAAAGGAAATTTAAAATAAAGACTGACCAAAATATTTTATTTGAGTATAGAAGGTCTCGAAGTATTTTTGGAAATTTCTTTTTCTTCGGGATTTAATCGGATCAGGAATTGGATTGATTGAACCGGATTAGGAATTTGTTGGACGGTCTGGTACGATGGTGTAGCGCTTCGTGCGGGTGAGACAGAGTCCAGACGCGCGAAGCCGGTTTGAACTTGTGAGCTAGCGCCAAGGTCGTCGTAGGACTCGAGTCCACGCGCGAAGGGATTCTTTGGGAGAAGCTGATTGAAATTCCTGCGCTGGCGCCGAGATCGTCGCGGATGCGGAGCCGTTTTCGAGCGGGAGTAGGACGTGAGCCGGGTATTTAAAACCCCGTGCGAGGCGTCGCTAGAACCAAGTGAACGGGAAAAAAAAGGGGAATCGCGAGCGAGTCGTGTCGGCGATCGGAGGATCTCACCAAGGAGCGCGTGGTGTCGCCGAAGAATGGATCGACAGAAAGCGGTCGCCATTGTCCGTCCGAGGAATCACGAGAACAGCAGCTGCCGGAGATTTCGAGCCTTGCTGTTGTCGCCGAGGTCGTCGTCTTCATCTCCGGTGAATTCAAGTCACCGTCGTTTCAACGCCGATCGGAAGCTTCGTCAGCCGTCGGATCGTAATCAAGCGCACGGAATTCGTCCGCGTCACTTCGGAATCGGTAAGCGTCTTAGATTAAATATCTAGGCCACGTAGTAGATTTACCCGTAACCGTTAGATTGAGTTCATCGGTCTAGATTTCGCCACGTTTTGTCCGTACAAGCCGGGGCAGGAAAATTCAGATTTTCTTTATAAAAATAATTCAATTAAATTTGGAAATTCAATTTAGTTTAATCTCAAACTTCTAAATGCTATAAATTTTGCATATGAACTCCTATTGAGGTGATTCAAATTCCTAAAAATTTGTAAAATTGAGATCTTTCTAATGGTGGCTTTTATTTGAATTTTTGAGTTCATTTGTTCTTTGATTTTGGTGTTTATTTGCTATTTCTTCTCAATTCGCGTAGACGTTGAATTGTGCGAAGTTTCGGAGGAAGAATTCACAACTCAGGGATTATATTCAGATCAAGACCAGGAGCTTAAGCAAGGCAAGTTGTGCTTTGATCATGTTGCACCCATAAACTAGATTGCATGCTATTTTGATTTACCTTATCACATGTTATTTTATGCGTACAAAGGATTTCAACTTAACTTTGGGATTAGTTAATGTACCCTTTTGAATTACACCCTACCTTGATAATTGTATGCCATGATCTATTGTCACCCTAGGTTGGTTCTCTATAGTTGGTTAATAATGAAATCACATGGGATGGTTAGAACGTAATAGTGTGATTAGCCAAGCCACGTCATCACATGTATTTGAATCATTGATAAATAATCTTGACTAATGGAATATGGAACAAAGTTACGAATTTGTGTGTCATGTGTGGTCACACGATGAGATTGAGTTGCGGTTGCAGAGGATGTCACGCAACGATATTGAATTGTTGATGGCACATGGTGCTTGGTAATCAACCGGGGTGGTTATGATTTTAGGTCGGAGCAAGTGGCAAGGGCAGGATGCCAGGGTGGGCCCGATGGGCAGAGGGTATGTGTATGTCTTGCTTTGATCAAACCATAAGGACACCTTGCGAGCCTTTGACCTGAGTCAATCATGCAACCACATGTCTGTTATGGGGCAGCCTAGCTAACTAATTTGTAATGTCTTAGCTTTGGTACTACCGTGGTGGTGTGGTTGACCTTTTTAATGAACCCAGATGGCACAAGAGGGGGGCCCTGCTGGGACAGTTCGTCCCTTCAGTGTTGAAACCTTAGCGGGTAGTACTGAGTTAAGACAGAGCATTGTAAAGGCTTTGTCATGATTCTCTACCGGCACACCAAAGGAAGTGTGCTATTGGCCAGGCACAAGGAGATATCATGTCGTGTGGGTAAAGTGCATAACCTCTGCAGAGTGTACAATCAATTCGGATAGCCGTGCTCACGGTATTGAGCAAAGCTCGAGGATTACAGTCAAGGGTTTAGATGTTTTCGAAATAAGACTTGGGATGGATGGAAGGTTGCCATGAAAGGTGGAATCTTGACTTAGGATTGGAAAACTTGGTTTACTTGAGAAATGCTGAATCTATCTATTACTGTTATTTATTTTTACTGTCTTTTCAATCTATATACTGTACTTGTTCATAAATGCTGCTTTACTGCAAATAAACCTCTTAGCCTTCCTTTGGAATAAGCCTGCATATAGCTATATTAAGATTGCATTCTGTGCACAACTTGTTGAGTACGTGTTGGTGTACTCACCCTTGCTTAACAACCAACAACAGTGGAGGAAATCATCGTCATTATTGGAGGAGGACTTTCAGGTGGACGCGAGTCACTAGGCCAATCCTAGTCAGCTGCCTGTGGTGTGTTGATGGGACATCTACGATTTCTACTACTTTCCGCTGCATTTGTCTCATTGGTTTTACGATTGCCTTGTGAGGCTGAATAATTGTAAGTGATCATAAGATCATACGCTAGTTATATTCAATAAATAAAGTCTTATTATTCTTATCGTTGTGTATGATATGATGCTTACCGATGTTAAGCTGTGTGCACTAGCGTTTGATCCTGGGACTAGTGCGGTAAAACACAGTGGATTCGAATTGGTGAATTCGGGTCCTTACACGCTCTATCCCGGAGTGGAACTGGAGGCTGTCAAGGAGGGCTTTGCCTGTTCCACCGACGACGATCAAGTTGCCACTCTTCTTGATGATGTTAGGGATGTGGCCTCCTCCTTGGTGGAAAATTTGGACTTGGATCTTTTGTAAACACTGACTCATGTTGTAATTGTTGCACTTCTTTTGATGGGATTACTGTTAGTCATGAGTGGCTTCGCCACACCCAAAGGAGTTCTCTTACACGCAATGCGCTGTTAGCATTTCGCTTGATCTCCCGCGCTAGTGCGTTTTAAATGTTGCCTTGGCGCCCGTGTATCCTCAGAGCCATTTAAACTTCCCGTAGAGGTACGACTTGATACCAGCTTGGGCTGTCCGCCTCTGGCTATATAAGGGTGTCACCGCTACCGGAGCGATCACCCATTCTTCACATCTTCGCATCTTCAAGGTCTTTAGAAGTCTTCCAATGGCGTCTTCCTCTAGCTCTGCCGCTCCTAGCGGTGAAGCAGCTCCGCCCTCGCCTCCGCGCCGGCGGAAGAGTTAAACTTCGACTTCGGGGATGACACTCACGCGCCGGGGGTCGACGAGGAGGAGCTCTGGGCGGATTATGATCTCGCCCTTGCTGAGTTGGTCGAGGAGGAAGCCGTCGCCCACGACGCTGCCTCCGTGGAGGTCCTACTTGAGGTCGTCCCGGCTCTCTTCAAGGTCGCCAACATCCTTGTCGAGGCCTTGGGCCATGCGCGTTGCACCGCTTAGGTTTGGCTGCTTTTTAAGATATGTGCGTATGTAAAAATATGTAATTGGACATAATGTTCAATATATATCTACGATGCTATATATTTTTTGTGGTTTCTGAATCCATATGAGTGCACGTTGTTTTTTTGTTTGAGCGCTCTGCCCGACTAGCCTAGCCCCGAGGGTCGAGGTCTTGTGGCGTGGCTCTTTTTTTTCCTGACACCACGATCTGGGTAGCTAGATTTCATCATTCAGAGTTTCACTACTCGGAGTTAACTGCACTCGGATTTAGTCGCAACCGATAGGAAGAAAAAGGCAAAGAGTATGTCGAAAGGATAGGTGTTTGCATTCAGACACTATTAGGTGTAGCCCCCGACTTACTGCTTAGTTGAGAATCAATTAAGTAGCAAGTCAAGAATGTCCTTAATTATAATGACACAATGAAATGTGTATTTAGGTGTAAAAGCGACGTTGCTGTTTTATGTTCCAAGTGTTGCCGAGCGTTGCGCCGTCCTCACGCTTGAGCCGATAAGTCCCCGGGCGCACCACTTCGTCGACAATGTAAGGGCCTTCCCAGCTTGCGGAGAGCTTGTGCTCGTTTTTCTGATTCTTTCTAAGAACCAGATCCCCTTTAGAGAAAGCTCAGCCTCGAACATTCCGATCGTGATAGCGGCGCAAACCCTGGAGGTACTTAGCCGACTGGATTGATGCGGCGTCTCTGGCTTCCTCCAGCTTGTCGAGATCTTCCAATCGTCCTTCTTCTGACTCAGCTTCCTTGTAGCTCCGAACCTGTTGGGATCCGAATGCTAGCTCGGTAGGTAGGACCGCCTCCGAACCATATACTAGGAAAAAAGGTGATTGCCCGGTAGCCCTGCTGGGGGTAGTTCTCAGCCCCTAGAGCACCGAAGGCAATTCTTTTACCCATCTTGCTGCGTATGGTTTGAGACGATCAAATATTCTGTCCTTTAGGCCCTGCAGCACCATGCCATTGGCCCGTTCGACCTTCTTGTTACTGGAGGGATGGCCCACGGAGGCGAAGCAAATCTTGATGCCGAGCTCGTCGCACCAGTCTTGAAATTCTTCGCTTCTGAATTGGGTGCCATTATCGGTGATGATCCCATTCGGCACACCAAATCTGACCACAATCTCTTGAAAAAATTCTCTGGCTTTGACTGCAGTGATTGTGACAACTGGCTTGGCCTCAATCCATTTGGTGAATTTGTCGATGGTGACAAAGAGGAAAGCAAATCCACCTTGGGCCTTTTTGAGGGGTCTGACTATGTCGAGCCCCCAAACTGCGAACGACCAAGTGATCGGAATGGTCTGCAGCTCTTGCGCCGGTATATGAATCTGTCAGGGAAAAAACTGATAGCCTTCGCACATGCGGATGATATCTTCCGCGTCTGTTATAGCAGTCGGCCAAAAAAAACCTTGACGACAAGCTTTGCCAACCGGAGTGCTTGATGTCGCATGATGTCCGCAGATTCCCGAGTGAACTTCTCTGAGGAGGTTCTTCCCTTCTTGCTCTGATATGCACCGCCTGAGGACCCCGGAGGCACTCTTCCGAAAGAGCTCCTCCCCGACCACCACGTAGCTTTTGCTTTGCCGCATGATGCACTCGGCTTGTACGTAATCCTCAGGAAGCTTGTCCCTCAATAGATAATCCAGATAGGGTTTTGTCCAGTCGGGGTTGATGACCAAGACTTCTACCTCGGCCGGCTTCTCCCTTGATTTGCCTGACTCCCGTTGTTGGCTTGTTGTTGGCTTATGAAGCTATTCGACGAATACTCCGACTGGAACAGGTGCCTGGCTAGAGCCTAACCTGGCGAGCTCGTCTGTTACTTCGTTGTCCCGGTGGAGCACAAGAGTGAGCTCCAGTCCGTCGAACTTGTCCTCCAGCTTACGCACCTCCTGACAGTATGCAGCCATGCTGTCATCAACGCACGACAACTCTTTCTGCACTTGATTAATCACCAGCTGAGAGTCTCCACAAACTGTCAATCATCGGATACCAAGCAATATGGCGATACGGAGACCGTGTATGAGCGCCTCGTACTCGGCGGCGTTGTTTGATGCCAGAAAATGGAGTTGAAGGACATATTTTAGCCTTTCCCTTTTTAGAGAGATGAGCTCAACGCCAGCCCCCACGCCACTCAACATAAGAGAACCGTCGAAATACATCATCCAGTATTCAAGATCCTCCGCGGTTGCAGGATTCTGTAATTCCTTCCACTCGACGGCGAAGTCGGCGAGTGCTTGAGACTTGATGGCTGTCCAAGGCTTGAAGGAGATTTTATAGGCCCCAAGCTCGACTGCCCATTTTGCGATTCTCCAAGTGGACTCCCGATTGTGGAGTATATCCCCAATCAAAAAAGACGTAACCACTGAAATTGAATGCTCTTGAAAGTAATGCTTGAGTTTACGAGAGGCAAGCAGTACCGCATATAGAAGCTTCTGCACTTGAGGGTACCGCGTCTTGGATTCGCCCAGTACTTCACTAACAAAATAAACCGGGCGTTGAATTCTCTGCAGGTGTCCCTCCTCCTCCCACTCCACAACAATTGCAGCGCTGACTACGTGAGTCGTTACCGCTATGTAAAGCAGGAGGGGTTCCTCTGGTGCTGGCGCGACCAATATCGAAGGTGTGGTCAGGAGCGCCTTCAGGTCCTCAAAAGCCTACTGTGCCTCGGAGGTCCATTGAAAGCTGTCTTATTTCTTTAAGAGTTTGAAGAAAGGCATACCCCGAGTGCCCAAGCGAGCAATGAACCGGCCGAGTGCCACCATGCACCTGTGAGCTTCTGGACTTCCTTCTGGCAAGTCAGCGGTTTCATCTTTAGAATAGTGTTGATCTTCTCGGGGTTTGCCTCGATACCGCGATGAGACATGATAAATCCAAGTAGCTTCCCCGAAGGAACCCCGAAGACGCATTTCTCGGGGTTGAGCTTCATCTTGTAGGCCCTTAGGCTTTCAAACGTCTCGGCCAGATCAGATGTGAGATCTTCCTTCGCTCGGGTTTTAACCACGATGTCGTCTACGTATGCCTCAACGTTGCGTCCGAGTTGAGTGTGAAAACACCGTTGTATAGCGCGCTAGTAGGTCGCGCCAGCATTTTTCAACCCGAATAGCATTGTGATGTAGCAGTACGCACCGAACGGAGTGATGAATGAGGTCTTGATGCAGTCTTCTTCCTTTAGCCTGATTTGGTGGTACTTTGAGTAGGCGTCTAGGAAGCTCAGGAGCTCGCACCCGACGGTCGGGTCCACTACCTGGTCGATGCGGGGCAACCTGAAGGGATCCTTTGGGCACGCCTTATTGAGATCAGTGTAATTGAGACACATGCGCCAACTTTTATTCTTCTTGTGTACAAGGACCGGGTTCACCAACCAGTCGGGATGATACACTTCTTTTATGAAATTTGCAGCTAAAAGTTTGGTGATCTCCTCTCTGATGGCGTCGCGGCGATCTTGTGCGAACCGTCGGAGCCGCTGCTTGATGGGCTTTGCTTTTTCGTCAACATTGAGAGATTGCTCGATCACCTCCCTAGGAACACCAGGCATATCGGATGGCTTCCAAGCGAAAAAATCCCGGTTTGCCTGAAGGAAAGCGACGAGCACATCTTCCTATTTGGGATCAAGCCCTGTCCCAATCAAGGCCGTCTAGGCCGAGTTGGACGGATCAAGAATCACCTTCTTAACTCCTTCGTCAGGCCTCATACCCGACTTGGCTTGCCCTGCGGCCGGGACGTCGCCTTCGCCCTGTGAAAGGGTAGTTGCCAGCTAGATCTTCTCAGCGTCGGCCGCCGCCACATGTAGCTCAGCCAGGTCACAACTCTCCCTGTCACATGCGAAGGACTGCTTGACGTCCCCACGGACCGTGATAACCCCTCTTGGCCTTGGCATCTTCAATGCCAGGTACGTGTAGTGGGGTACGGCCATGAACCTAGCCAATCCGGGCCTTCCCAAGATGGTATAGTATGCCGTCTCAAAATCGGCCACCTCAAAATTCAGCTACTCCATCCGGTAGTTCTCCTTGGTTCCGAATGTCACCAGTAGTGCAATCTGCCCGAGTGGCACCGTCAAGGTCCCGGGGATCACCCCGTGGAACGGCGATGATCCACGCTTCAGCTCGGAGCGAGGGATCTTCATATCATCGAAGGTTTTGGAGAAAAGGACGTTGAGCCTACTTCCTCTGTCGACCAAAGACCCTCTTGATCCCGACACAGGTACGACAGGTCCAGACTGAAGGATATCTTCCCTGAACGGACACGATCGAGGTGATCTGAGCGATCAAATGTGATCGGGACCTTGGACCACCTCAGGAATTGGGGCGTCACCGGTGTTACTGCGTTGACCTCCCGAGTAGTAAGCTTTTTCCTCCGCTTGGACTCATACGCAGCCGAGCCTCCGAATATATAATTGAGCTCACGCTCGGTCACCTGGTAATCGCCCCCATCATCTTCAGGTGGATCTTGCTTCTTCGCTGCCTCGCCCATACCTCGGTAAATCGCCATGTTGCTACTCTCTCGGGCTAACCTCTTCAAGGTGTAGCAGTCCTTGGCTGCGTGCTTCCCATGGGGGTGGAAAGGGCAGACAGAATCCATTACCTCGTCGTAGTCATTGCTCCACGGCACTCGGGGCCGGCTGTGCTCGCCTGCAGCAACTTGCTCTCCGGGTCCACACTTCTTATCCCTTTGCTTGGAGGACTCGGCGTGATCCTTTTCGTCCTTCTGCTGTGGGAGATCTTCCTGGTGTTCCGCCAGGGCGTCCGAGGCCGTGGCATAGCGATCGGCCAAGGCGAACATCTCCCTGACGGTGGTTGGCAGACTTCGGGACATCTTCTTGATCAAGTCGGGGTCGCTGACTCCCTTCTAGAAGGCAGCTATGACAACCGCTTCTGAGGCATCCCGAATGGTATTCTTCTTCTGCATGAAGCGACGAATGAATTCCCGCAGAGATTCATTCTTCTTCTGATGAAGTTGGTACAGGTCCCACGAGGTCCTAGGTCTCTCGTAGATGCCTTGGAAGTTTGAGATGAACTGCTCACAGAGATCTCCCCAGGAATCAATAGAACACGCTGGGAGTCCCGTGAGCCAAGCTTGAGCTGATGTGGCGAGTGTGACTAGCAGGTAGTTTGCCAACACGTTCTGGTCGCCCCCGGCTGCCTTGACTGCGAGGGCATAAACCAGCAGCCAGGCTTTCGGGTCTCTTTCTCTGTCAAACTTGACGATGCCCCTAGGATCGAAACCTTCGGGCCAAACCACTCGGAGGAGTCGGGGGGTGAACGCGCGGACCCCATCGATGGGCCCGCTGCTGTGCCGTCGAGGCGATCGGCGCAGCGGCGTCCCGTCTCGGTGATCTCCATCGTCACTCCCGGCCCGGCGATGATGACCCTTGCGGTCTATGTGGTCGTCGCGTCGGCCATTGCGGTCGTCCCGGCCATCATAGCTGATGCCGAAACATTCATAGTCATCCTTGCACCGGCGCCGCTCCCCCTCTTCCTGTTCACGCCGCCTGGCATTAAGATCTAAGCGGAGGTCGCGGTTGAGGCTCCAGCGGGCATCTCCACCCCGGCAAAGCTCAAGCCGATCGCCTCGGGCCGACTTTAGGCGCCCGACCGCTGCTGTCGGTCAGGTAGCTGTCTTGAACGCGAGTGTGTCTTCTCCGTGGGTTCTTGCTGGTTTTGTTGGACCGCTGCCGCCGTCACCATAGCCTTGACTTGGGCAACGATCGGGGCAGCGGGACTGTCAGGACCAAGGATTGGCCCAAGGTGTTGAGCAGCGTCTTGGAAGCGACGATGTTCTGCTGCGGCATGTGGAAGACTAGTTGATCCCCTTTCTTCGCCTTCAAAAACTCCTCGTTGACGTTGCGCCCCTGATTCTGGAGGGACCTCGTGCGCTCTTCCCGGGCCGCGCGACGAAGACGCTCTGCTTCCGGGGTGTTTGCGGCTTCTTGCTGGTGCAGGGTATCGGTCCGATCGTCCTCGATCGCATAGACACCGTGGAAGGCCCCTTGAGAGTGGGCGGCCGCGGTGCTCTTCGATCCAGACTGGAGCTCGGGTGAGGAAGCAATGGTGTCTTTCCCAAGGTGTGTCGAACCCAGCCATGAAAGGGCAAGCTTACCAAGGTTGTCGGCGACGAAGTCCAGGCCTCCAAAGCGGAAGACCTGGCCGGGGTGAAGGTGACGGTGATTGTGCTAGTTGTCGCCATCAAACTCGGGGAGGATGATCTTCACGCTGCCCCTACCTGGCGCGCCAACTGTCGATGTTTTACGATCGGCAATAAAGAAGAGTGAACGGGGCAAGGTGGAAGATCTGAGTTTGATGGTAACGCAAGACACAAGGAGATTTATCCAGGTTCGGGCTCTCCAATGGAGATAATACCCTAGTCCTGTGTTCGGTGTTTCTCTGAGTGTGAAGGGCTTTTTCTTTCTTGCAAATCCTCTGTCTCTCATCTCTCGAAGCTCCCCTCCTCTTTATACAGCAGAGGATGATTGCCAGTGTACAGTCGTGGGGGTGGTTGACGCATAGCAGAGAGGGTGGTTGGGCGCAAAGGAGAGGTTGTCCTGTGCTTGGCCGACCACGCACAGTAGCCTGCAAGGGCAGAGCCGCCCTTTGCAGGGGTGCAGGCGCTGCCCACCTAATCATGTCGACACCTTCTGCCGGTCTTTCCCTTACTGCGCACAGCTGCAGCCTTCTGGAAGGTCCCTCTTCTGCATGGCCGGCCTAGCCCACCCCCTTGGGATAATCCAGACGGCCCATTAAGCAAATACCCGGGATCCGTGTATTCCACAGATGTATTTGCAAATAAAAAAGTAAGTTAGTCCTTTTTGTTAATATGGATGTATTTGCGAATATGGATGTATTTTTTGCGAATATGGATGTATTTTTTGTGAGTAAATATGGATGTATTTGAGAATATGGATGTATTTTTTGTTAATATGGATGTATTTTTTGCGAATATGGATGTATTTTTTGCGAATATGGATGTATTTTTTGTTGAATATGGATGTATTTTTTTGTTAATATGGATGTATTTGTGAATATGGATGTATTTTTTGTGAGTAAATGAGTGAGATTGTTAATATGGATGTATTTGTGAATAAAAAAGTAAGTTAGTCTTTTTTGTTGATATGGATGTATCATGTGAAATGTGTAAGTATATATGAAATGTATAAATATATGTGAAATGTAAAATGTATATGTATCATGTGAAATGTGTAAGTTTATGTGAAATGCCAAATGTATATGTATCATGTGAAATATATAAGTATATGTGAAATGTCAAATGTATACTTATCGATAGTATTTGGCCGACTTAACTTAAGAACATCTTCGGCGTCGCCTTTTGTCGAATATTAGGTGTTTTTTTAGAGAATTTATTTACAAACAACATAACTATATGTGCATCCCTCTAATGGATCTTAACAGAAACGCGCCATACCGTAGCATAAAACCATTTGAAGAAAAGTGCCGATACTAACTAATTAGTTAGGAGAGGTGCTTACTTTTGTAGTTAAAGATTCATACCCTGATATGTGAAATGTCAAATGTATACTTGTCGATAATATTTGGCCGACTTAAGTTAAGAACATCTTCGGCGTCGCCGCCCGTCCTCTCTACCTTCTCTTCCCCACCGTCCTCCTCACCGTTTTAGAGTAGTACCATCAGCTTTACATGAAACGTGATCTTTACCTGTCGATAGTATTTGGCCTTTTGTTGATCTATTTTCATTAATTCTCAGTGCCTTCTTCTAGCCTAAGAAACAACGATGGCAGGCGAAGGATTTGATCAAGAAGAATTTATGAGAAATTTGATTGCGGGAGATGATGGTCATGAGGCAGGGGAGCCTGAACCCATCCTCATGGATCAACCCGTGGTCACTGAGGCCGACGAGGCCGCAGAGCACGATGAGGCTGGTGAGGTAACAATCAGTCCCGTTCATGATTGTCGGTTCCACTATCTTGCTAAGCTAACATTCTAACCCGTTCATGATTATACCTTGCTTTCAGATCGGTCAACCAAGCAAGCAATCACATCAGCGAGGTCCAAGAAAGAAGTCGAAGGCAAGACACGTTATCACCGAAGTCACCGAGAACGGCTAACCTCTTGCACCCTTGGGGGCGCTTGGGTCGTTCAATTCAGCATGCGGCATCCACGTTAGGGACCACGTGCCCATTAGTATAACGAAATGGGATCAGGTCCCTGAAGATATGAAGTGCTTTGGAACGACATGAAGGAGACATTCACCATCCCCCAAGGGACCGAAGAGAAGGTGAAGAGTTACACTGTGAAGAAGATGGCCATCGCATTCAAGACATATAAAAAGAAGTTGAACACGGAGTATATCAAGAAGAATCGAACACCCGACTTCAACAAGCACCCAAAGTTGCAGGATCATTGGGATGCGTTCGTGAACTACAAGATTTTGGACGAAGGTCAAAGTTTGAGTGAGAAGAACAAGCTAAATGCACACAAGAAGAATTACCACCACCGACTCGGCCCAGATGGTTACCGCCAAGCAATACCCAAATGGGAGAAGAGGGAATAGGTCCTGCTAGTGAAGGGTGTCGCACCCGCAACAATGGAATAGCCCGGCAGAGCAAGGCATTGGTTCTATGCTCACGGCGGCGCCCTTGACGATGAAGGCCATGCGGTGTTTGGGGAGGTGCTGCGAGATGTGGCCAGAAGGCTTGTACAGTCTATCGAGGAGTCTTCCCAGGGCACCTTCGTACCAAATAGAGAGAACGACGAGCTAACAAGGGCCCTACAAAACCCAGAGCACCTTGGACGTACACGACGCACTGGCGTCGTCCCGTGGAAGGTTGGTTTCTCTCAGGACACCGAGACCTATCAGAGTCAGGTGAGAAGCAAGGCTCGACAAACACAACAGCTCAGTGCACTTGAAGAACGACTGAATCAAACACAGGAGAGAATGCAAGAAGAGATCCGAAGAGAGGTGCAGTTAGCCTTGAGCCAACAGCAGGAGACGGGCCAGGAACCTTCAAGTAATCCTAACATCATTAGCCCCTCCGTGCAGCGGAGCAGCTGCGCTTCCGGTGAGCTGCTCGAAGCGGACATGGACCACTATCCTGTAGACGACATCAGGCAACGGACACCTTGTGAGCTGCACATACAAGCGCGGAACCTCTCCTTCAAGGCAGCCCACGGCATGGCTCACCCAGTGGAGTCGGGGCAGCTCATCCATGGCCAACAAATACCGTTAGGCTACTTCAAGGTCTCAGTGGAGGAGGTTTGCTCGGGGTACGAGGACCTTGACCTCAAAATTCCCGGAGGTGATAGGACTACGAAGCTAGGAGAGGCGATACACAATTTCATCCTGTGGCGCAAGCGATACATAATTTTTCGAGATAACATGGACGTGTCCTCTCCGCGAAGAAGCCTGACTCCTACACCACCTCCCGCACACATAAGCCCCAGAAGAAGCCCGTCTCCTCCCAAGAAAGCACCGACTCCTACACCACCTCCCTCACACAAAATTCCCAGAAGAAGCTCGTCTCCTCCCAAGAAGGCGCCGACTCTTACACCACCTCCCTCACACAGAAGCCCCAGAAGAAGCCCGTCTCCACCCAAGAAGGCGCCGACCAAGACAAACAAGCCAGCTCGGCCAACAGCTCCGAAGAAGACGGGGTCCTCCACCCAATCCAAGAAGCTGGCTCCACTTCCGAAGCGGGCGTATGATATGATCGATGAGGAGACCAAGAAGATAGTATAAGGCGAGGTAACTAAATTTTTTAAACCCAAGTCACCAGAGAAGAAGGTTCAACCTAATATGGAAGAATTTCACAAAGGCTTGAGGACTATTAAAAATTTGAAGGATCAAAAAGAAATGCCTAACCTATCAAACTACGAGTGCATATTGACTAAGGAATGCCACAAGAAGAAGATGTCAGCTGAGGAGAAGGCCAAGGAGATGCTAAAATTCTTCGATGAAACTGGACTTGACGCAGATCAAGTATTAGGCACGGCGAAGATTGAGTACGCCCAAGTAAGATGGCCATTTACACAGGGCGCATCATTGATCAGGCGTGAGGAGCTGCTCCAGCTACCAACAAAGATGCGGCAATTCCATGAATGGTACATGGACATGACCAAGCAAGGTCTAGATTTGTTTGCTGTCAAGTACAAGGAACAAGATTTTTTCCACGGGAACGGTGAATTTTATGTCGAATGGAACATCATGTATGATCTATACCAGACAGACGCCCTCACCGCAGCCATACTGCGTTGTTGGCTTCTGTAAGTGTATTATTTACAAAAACCATCGTGCGCGCCCTTGTACCATACTAACTTATAAGTCTAACTAATTTCTTCTTATGTAGAATGGAGATACAAAGATGCCGAAGGGATCGTATTTTTCACATAGGCTTCATGGAACCAGTAATTATCAACGAGATAACTGTTAGAGACTACCCAAGTGAAACAGAGATTAACATATACAATGCGCTAATGGGACAAAAATATAAGTCAAAAATATATCTACCCTACGCATTTGAGTACGTGTTTTCATACCGCCTCGTTCTACTCCTTTTTCATAACATGATGTTAGAACTAATTAGTTATCTATGTTGACATATATATGTGCAGTTTTCACTGGATTCTTCTTATGATCAAGCTAGATCGTAGCCTGATCACAGTTATGGACTCGCAAAGGAAACCAGTTAAAAAGTTTCAAAACATTATCGACATGCTCAACCGATATTAATTCCTGTTCCTTTCGTTGTTGTACTAGTTCTATTTCCTTCCATTTGAAACAAATTCTAATCATGTACAATTCATAATCACATGTGTAGTGCATTCGCACGGTTCCGTGCTAAAAACGGGGGCGTATTCAAGGAGAAATTTGATATTACAATTGCTTCTCAAGTACGTATAGCATAATGCTAGCTTTTTAGTTAGTTAACTTAATTTCTTTGCATCCATTTCACGCTTTCAACTTTTTTCACCGCATATCTTGAGACAACCGCCGGGCAACAATTTATGCAGTTACTATGTATGTGAGTTTATCCACACCCAAACCGAAGCCGCTGACCGCATGCTAAAAGGCAACAAGGGGGTGAGTAAATATAATTACTAGTTTTAATGATGTCTAGGTACTCCTTATATCTTGTACAAATTCAAGGATTGATTAGTTAATGACTTAATGACAAGTGCCTCAATATTTGGCAGAACAAGGATCGGAACTCTCGCCGGCACGAGTGAGAGCAATCCAAGAACAACTCGTCGGCTTCATTTACGATGAGGTCATAAATCCGAACGGCGAGTTTCACGAACCAACTGTAAATAGGTTGGGCCCTTTGATAAGGACCAGTGAACTGACGGGGTCGACGGCTAGCAATAGCGATACACGTAAAAGATCCCGATGAACAGAAGGAAAAGAAAGACTAAAGTTGTAATTAAAGTTGTTAATGAATATTCTGTGATCCTGATCGATGAACAGAAGAATTAATATGTGTACATATTGTAATACATTTGTTGTAATTAGATTTGTTAATGAATGTTCAGTGATTTAATTATCAGTTGATTCATTATATGTGCTTTAATTAGTTGTGATTTAACACACACATATATATAATAGCTAGCGGACACACACATATATACATATATTAATTATATATACACAGCACATTTAATTACATATTGTAATACATTTTTAGTTAGTTAACTTAATTTCTTTGCATCCATTTCACGCTTTCAACTTTTTTCACCGCAGATCTTGAGACAACCGCCGGGCAACAATTTATGCGGCTACTATGTATGTGAGTTTATCCACACCCAAACCGAAGCCGCTGACCGCATGCTAAAAGGCAACAAGGGGGTGAGTAAATATAATTACTAGTTTTAATGATGTCTAGGTACTCCTTATATCTTGTACAAATTCAAGGATTGATTAGTTAATGACTTAATGACAAGTGCCTCAATATTTGGCAGAACAAGGATCGGAACTCTCGCGCAAGCAGTGAGAGCAATCCAAAACAACTCGTCGGCTTCATTTACGATGAGGTCATAAATCCGAACGCAGCGAAGTTTCACGAACCAATCAAATAGGTTGGGCCCTTTGATAAGGACCGGTGAATCGACGGGTCGACGGCTAGCAATAGCGATACACGTAAAAGATCCCGATGAGCGAATGTATGAAAAGAAAGACTAAAGTTGTAATTAAAGTTGTTAATGAATATTCTGTGATCCTGATCGATGAACAGAAGAATTAATATGTGTACATATTGTAATACATTTGTTGTAATTAGATTTGTTAATGAATATTCAGTGATTTAATTATCAGTTAATTCATTATATGTGCTTTAATTAGTTGTGATTTAACACACACATATATATAATAGCTAGTGGACACACACATATATACATATATTAATTATATATACACAGCACATCAGTACCGGTTGGAGAAACCAACCGGTACTGATGAGAACATCATTAGTACCGGTTAGAGACACCAACCAGTACTGATAAGGACCTCAGGGGCTCACGATGCACTGCCACGTGTGATATCCAACCAGTACTGTTACTCTATCAGTACTAGGTGAGGGAACCGGTGCTGATGTCCTTGAGAATCAGTCCCAAATGGTTTGTACTGGTTCAAAAACCGATACTAAAAGCCGTTTTCAACCGGTACCGAATGCCAGTTCTGTAGTAGTGGGCCAGGTCGCACCAGAGCCATCTCGATCGTTGCGCCAACAACCGCTGAGCGCTTAAGCCTTTGCCTGCCTCTGCTTGTGTTCGATCGGTTTAAGTTGCCGGTGCAATTTATAGAGGCGAGACGGCGACATCGACATCACACGGGATTTCTCATTATAGCTTTCGCTCCGGAGACATTACACCGTTACTAGTGGCCTCCATACGTTCTTGGCTCGGTGATTTTTCCAAGTCGAGTAAATTTTATAAAATTATAGGTTTATAATACAAATTATTAGAAAACTATAGTCAAGTCAGCTGATGTTGAGAAGAGACGAGCCAAGCAACTTATGCAGGTTGTGCTCGAAGCTTTATAAGACTACAACATGTACATCTTGTAGGAGTGTATCTAGCGTGTTTCGCAGTGGGTTACAATATGTACGTCTGTGAGACTAGTGGTGAAGTTTTTTATTTTGTTTGAAACGAGGGCAGAGCATTCTCCATTCATTAAGAGAGGCAGCAAAATATTAAAGTTTGATTACAAGCTAACTTTACAGAAACCTATAATGAAGCACTCAAGAGTCAAGAGGCAGTTACAACTACACATAAACAGATGGCCTTAGTCACGTGTGCTGACACGAGGATACTTGGTGCACGTAAGTTTGAATAGATCGTCGTCCAATCTCATATCCGACGGGCTATAGCTGCACGGTGCACGCGCGAACGTGCGATGTGAATTCAACCGTTGTCGATCCATTTTCGGTGCTTGGGCTCTAAGAGCTTGGATTGCTGGAGGCCAAACCCCATTTGGAACCGATAAAAATCAAGGATTAAAACCGTAAAAATTGTTCTGTTGCGACAAGATTTCTTCCTCTCTTAGCGGGCCTATCCACCAGACATCCATTATTGGCTTTTATTTGCTTCTAGATTCGTGTCTTTCCTTATCAATTTTGAAGACTCTGCATTCAAAATTTCACATTTTCATCTAAAATTTCCAACATTCAACTTATGATTTTTGGAAAATTATCAATACCATATTTGGAAGCTATCAACTTCAAATTGGGGATTTTCAACTTGAATTGAAGACTTTCTACTAAAAATTCCTCACTTCCACCTACAAAATTGAACTTCAACACGGAATTTAATTTCCTACTTCCACCTAAAAACGTCAATTTCATCTCAAAATTTTGATTGGTTAGCTACCCCATGGACAACCACATATATATTTCCCTAGTCCTGTTTTTGTCGAATTCATGATTTTCATTTCCAAACTGGCCGTACTTGAAGGTTCTTTTCAAGTTGAGAGGTACTTGTATGCATCTCTATTTGAAAGTTACACAAATATTAAAGTATGACTAAAAGAGGATAGTGATTAGTTACCCTTTCGTACCCTTAAGGATTTGTGAAAATTGTATTGAGAGGGTGGTGCATAGAAGCACTGTATGCATGTGCCTAAAGTTTGTGCACAAAATAGCATGTCAAGGGGAGCTGTGCTTTTACGTGTTTCTTTACCTTTCAAATTTGTACCTTAATTCATCGTCTTCATCCGTGGAATTCCAGTGCATGCATGCTATGCACCACATCGCTGCGCATCTTTCTCCGGCTAGTCAATAGTGGCAGCCCAGCAGTTATATATACCATGCCAAGTGCAGTGAAAAGGATAGGGAGAAGTAATCAAGCGACGACCGACGATCGCTTAAGGTCCGGTCTTCGCCTTTGCATGTAGAAACTTAGTTGGTATATCTATCTTGCTCTAGTCCTCTGTCGTTTGGCAGACCCCGCCTAAGCACTAGGTCTTGCTTGCTCGTGTGGCTGATGTCTCAACTTTGACCACCAATTTCAATTGTAATATATTTAAATACAACAACAACAAAGCCTTTTAGTCCCAAGCAAGTTAGAGTAGGCTAGAGTTGAAACCCAAAACGATCCGCTAACAAAGGAAGAAAGAGAGAGATGAGAAAGTAGAACAAAGCCTAAAACTGTACCAAAATGAGGCATAAAGCCTAATCAAGGTTCAGGCACGTAGATAGCTGCTTTTCACGCACTTCTATCCAAAACCAACTCTTTCGATATATTCCATCCTTTTAAATCCCTTTTGATTGCCTCCTCCCAAATCAAGTTTGGCTGGCCCCTACCTCTCTTCACATTATTGTCGCGTCTTATGATGCCGCTATGCACTGGTGCCTCTAGAGGTCTTCGTTGTACATGTCCAAACCATCTCAACTGGTGTTGTATAAGTTTTTCTTCAATTGGAGCTACCCCTAGCCGATTACGTATCTCGTCGTTTCAAACTCGGTCCATTCTTGTATGATCACAAATCCAACGCAGCATACACATCTCTGCGACATTTAATTGTTGAGCATGCCGCCTTTTAGCAGGTCAACATTCTGCACCATACAATATCGCAAGTCTAATAGCCGTCCTATAGAACTTGCCTCTTAGCTTCTGTAGTACCTTCTTGTCACAGAGAATGCCAGATGCTTGACGCCATTTCATTTATCCCGCTTTAATTCTATGGCTAACATCTTCATCAATATCCCCATCTCTCTGTAAAATTGATCCCAAGTATCGAAAGGTATACTTCTTGGACACTACCTAACCTTCCAAACTCACATCTCCCTCCTTATGTCTAGTAGTACCGAAGTCACATCTCATATACTCGGTTTTAGTCCTGCTAAGTCTAAAACCTTTCGACTCTAGGGTCTGCTGCCACAACTCTAGTTTCCTATTTACTCCCGCCCGGCTTTCATCCACTAGAACTACATCATCGGCAAAAAGCATACACCACGGGATATCTCCTTGAATATCCTTCGTGACCTCATCCATCACCAAGAGTTGAATATATTACCTTGTAATATATTTAAATAATCCAATAAAATTGTGAAATTAAATTTCGAGACGAATCTAGACATATGATTTTCATGTATCCAATCTAAATATTTAAAAAGATATTGGTACACTACTATAGAACCGACCTTTGATACCGGTCCATCACTGCCAGTTGGGCATAACCTGGGACAGATAGTTACAACAGTCCTGGTTCAACGGCAACAAGGGTGCGGGGGGCCCTCAGTACCGGTTCAAGGCACCGATCGGTACTGATGATCTAACATCAGTACCGGTTCGTGTCACTAACCGGTACTATTTAGCGAGGGCTCAGTAGTACCGGTTTGTGACACGAACCGATACTGATGTTAGATCATTAGTACCGGTCGGTGTTTCCAACCGCTACTATGTCTACTAAGTTTCAATTTAAACTCCTTCATCCTCCCGCTCTCTGCCCGACCAAGAACAATTCAGTGCCCGACCAAGAACAAGAACAGTGGAGTTTCGGCCAAGAGCTTCAAGGGAGGGGAAGTGCTACCTAAATTTCCAAATTTTGGTCATTTTAATCAAAACCAAGGTAACAAAGGTTAGTAACATCATTCCTCACTACATTTGGTGTAAAATGGAGCCTCTTCTTTATTTGAAATATGAAGAAAATTTGATCTTTTTTCCCATGATCGATGAAAAATTACGACTGTAGAGATCTAGCTCAATCTTTTCAAGTAGGTTGCAAAAACTTGTTGTGTAAGTTTGGAATTTGCTTGGATTATAATGTAGCTTGCATTGAAGGTGTGGATCTAGCTCAAATTTATGTTTTGGTTCCATCGATCGATGAAGAATTTTGAATCTAGACTTTGATGGATTAATTCTTTTTGTAGGTTGCAAAAACTTGTTGTGTAAGTTTAGATTTTGCTTGGATTATGATGTAGCTCGAATTGAAGGTGTGGATCAAGCTAATATTTAGGTTTTGGTTCCATCAATCGATGATGAATTTTGAATCTAGATTTTGATTGACCAATTCTTTTAGTAGATTGCAAAAACTTGTCGAGTATGAATACTGGAGCAAATATCATTTTATAGAAAAATATATAATGAAATATAGTCCTTTTAAAAACATGTAATGAAATAAAATCATTTTAAAAATATAGTCATCTTAAAATAACAATTTCTATAGAAAAAATATGTGATAAAATATTGTCATTTTAAAAATATTAGCTTTTTAAAGAAATTTCACCTAAAATTAAATTTATCAACCTAAAATTTTAAATAATTTTAAATAAAGAAAATATTAGTTTAATTTGGATTTTGGGAAATGTCCAACAATTCATTATTGAAAAATGAGCTAACAGTTACCTTGATGTAACATAATGTAGATGGACCGGCGATGGATGTACATGGACCGACGCTCGCCGGAGTTCTTGCAAGGTTTGCAAGATTTTCTTCGTGCGGCCGATACATATGCGACGTCAGGCTACATATGCTGTCCATGCATAGATTGCAAGAATGAGAAGGAGTGGCCAAAATCCAGCCACCTTCACTTCCATTTGCTCACAAGAGATTTCATGTCAAACTATACCTGTTGGATCAAGCACGGTGAGGAAGAGATTATACAGGAAGATGGTGAAGAAGAGAGGCGGACAACAATATCCCGGACGCTGACCAACACAGTTCTTTCGAAGATACATTGGGGGAGTTTGGTGATGATGACCTAGACCAGATGCTGCTTGATGGAGAGGGAGAATACATCGATGAAAGGCATTACGAAAAGTTCCAGCGGCTATGGGAGGACCACGGAATACTGTTGTACCCAAAACTACCGACAGGGCCAAAAAAAGTTGCATACCACACTAGAACTGATGCAATGGAAGGTGACCAATGGATTGCTGATAAGGGATTCGACGAGTTGTTTTGCCTCATAAAGAAGTTACTTCCAGAAGGCAACACGTTGCCCGAAACTATGTACGATGCCAAACAAGTTGTCTGCCCTTTGGGGTTGGAGGTACAGAAGATACATGCATGTCATAACGATTGTATCCTATATCGCAATGAGTACGAGGATTTCGAAGCTTGTCCGGTGTGCAAAACTTCGCGGTATAATACCAGGCGTGTTGACCCAAGTGAGGTAGAGGGGCAGTGTAAGAAAAAGAGACCCCCTGCTAAGGTGGTGTGGTATTTCCCTATAATCCCCAAGTTGAAGCGTTTATTTGCGAACAAAGTGCATGCCCAGATGATACGCTGGCACAAAGAAGACCGTAAGGATGACGGAAGGCTAAGGCACCCTGCTGATGGCTCCCAGTGGAGGAAAGTTGATAGAACATACCCGGACTTTGCTGAGGATGCAAGGAACATAAGGTTTGGGTTGAGTACGGATGGGATGAACCCGTTCGGTGAGATGAGCAGCAGTCACAGCACTTGGCCCGTGACTCTATGTATATACAACCTTCCTCCTTGGCTGTGTATGAAGCGAAAGTACATTATGATGCCATTGCTTATCCAAGGCCTGAAGCAACCTGGAAATGACATCGATGTGTACATCAAACCATTGGTTGAAGATCTGTTGACACTGTGGAACGATGGTGTACGTGTATGGGATGAGTACAAAAGAGAGCACTTCACTCTACGTGCATTGCTATTCGTAACCATCAACGACTAGCTTGCACTTGGTAACCTGTCGGGCCTATCTATCAAAGGATATAAATCCTGCATCCATTGCTTAGAGGATACGGATAGCAAGTACCTAAAAAACTCTCTAAAGGTTGTGTACATGGGCCACCGTAAGTTCCTCCATATGAAGGACCCGTTACGGAGGAAGGGTGAGAATTTTGATGGAACAGAAGAGAAATGTAAGAAGCCCCTGCATCGTAGTGGGACACTTGTATTTTCTTTGGTAAAGGATCTGAAAGCAGTATTTGGAAAAGGTCCTGGTAGCAAACCAGTCCCGACTGAACAAAGTCACACGAAGCCCATTTGGAAGAAGAAGTTAATATTTTGGAACTTACCTTACTAGAAAGACTTAGAGGTCCGCCACTCACTGGACTTCACGCATATCACGAAGAATGTCTACATGAACCTGCTAGGCTTCCTAGATATGTACAGCAAATCAAAAGATACACTTCAAGCACGAAAGGACCTACAGCTTTTGGGACTCAGGAACGACCTACATCCGAAAAAGAGAGAGAAAGAATAGCATTACCTCCACCCTGCGAGCTATACTCTGAGCAAGGAAGAGAAAAAACACAATTAAGTTCTTGAACAGTGTGAAAGTCCCTTCTGGATACTCTTCGAACATAAGGAGACTCATAAACACGAATGAGAATAAAATCGTAGACCTAAAATCCCATGATTGTCACGTGTTGATGACACAGTTGCTCCTAGTGGCGGTGCGAGGTATTCTGTCAGATTGGGTACGAGGGACAATCATAAAGTTGTGTTTGTTCTTCAATGCGATGTCGCAGAAGGTAGAGCCAAATAAGGTATCTAATCTGCAGGATGATGTGGTCGAGAGTCTGGTTAGCTTTGAGATGATCTTCCCTCCGTCCTTCTTTGATATTATGGTCCATCTCATGGTCCACATTATTAAAGAGATATAAATTCTCGGATCCATGTTCCTTCACAATATGTTCCCTTTCGAGAGATACATGGGTGTCCTAAAGAAGTATGTTCATAACCGGTCTCGCCTAGAAGGCTGCATTGTGTAGGGTGTTGGCACAGAGGAGGTGTAACATCCCAAAATTTGGTCCATTTTGAATTTAATAAGCTATTTTGAATTTTTGAGAATTTTTGGAGTTTATTTGGATTTAATTGGAATTTCTGGAATTTAACCCTTCTTTGGAAATTTATTAAATAATGAATAAGTTTTTGCAAAATATAAATGAAATTATTTTATTTAAGTCTAAAATGTTCCAAAATATTTTCTGGAATCTTTCTAGAATTTTTCTGATATTTTACAAGCCCCAAATGATTTATTTGAATTTCTAGAATTATTTTTATTCAAAAACCCGGGAAAAACCGATGAACAGTGTTGGGCCGAGCCCATTACTGTGCCGACGTCAGCCCAAAACCAAGGAAACCTAATCGCCCATGATCGGTGATCGTTGGATTAGGATCGGGTGGTTCTGAGGGGGCCACGTCACCTGTGCTTCGATGGCCGTTGATTAGTTGCCGCGTGTACGCTTAGGATTGCACCACGTCGCCTCGCTACCATTTCCGGTAACACCGCCGCTGTGCATTATGGCCGAGGATTGCGCGCCATTAACGCCGGTGTGTTTATTCTCCGCCTTCATTACCTGGCGTGTCTTGAAGTCCGCTCCTTTTCGTTTCATTTGAGCTCTCTCACGCCTCCCGAGACACACCGTAGCGCCCACACGAGCTCGCCGAAGTCCAAAGACCTTTCCGCCGTGTTTGCGCCGCCGCCGTTCACTCTCCGCCGCGTTGGAGGTCGTCGCCGAGTTCCTCGCACCGAGCCGCGTCGACTCGTCTACTTCGTGTTGCCGGAGAAGCCCCGCAGCGCTGCATTGCACGTCGTCTTCTTCCTCGCCGGCAAGATCCACGCCGCCGAGCCATCGCCGCTACCACGAGCTTCACCTGCCGTCGGATCTTCATTCAACGCTCCAAATTCGTCCACGTCGTCACGACCACAGTGTAACATCCCAATTTTTGGCTTTTTATTTATTTAATATTATTTTAATACAATTTATGATTTTTGTGAATTTTCTGGATTTATTTGGATTTTCTGATATTTATTTGAATTATTTTGAATTAAAATATATTGCCTTTTGTCAAGAAATAATTATAAAAAGAAAAGTTTAAAATAAAGTTTTGCCAAAAATATTTTTTTAAGTCCAAAATGTTTCAAAGTATTTTTGAGATTTTTCTTGGAATTTTTAGAGTATTTTTATTATTTTAAATAAATCAAATTATTTTCTTGGATTATTTTAAATATAAAACCCCGGAAAATCCCGTGAACGATAACGGTCGAAGCCCATTATTGTCTTACCGTCTTGCCCAAATTGCTAAACGGTTTTCGGGAGGATTAATACAAGCCGTTGGATCTTGATCCAAAGGCCATCATCAAATCGCGCAAATTATAAAAACCTAATTGCTGCGAGCCGTCGGATTTTCATCCTATGGCCTTCATCTAACGATACCGGTTTGGAAACCTTGATCTATCTGGGCCGTCCGATGGAGATCGTGCGGTCGTGGGCCATCGTCTCCGATTCGAACTCCGCCGCCATATCCGAAGTCAAACTTCATTCTTCCGCCAAACCTTCAGGAGACCCGTTAGGATGAACAGAACCTCCATGTGATTCTTGTGCTATTCCTGGATCAAGAGCTAGCACTCACATGTTTACAACAATTGGAAATCACAACCATACAAAATATTAATTAAGGAAACGATTATACAAATAATATTACAACTCGAGAAATTTAGCGACAAGAAGCAATAACTGTAGTTTACCCATCCAAACCCGCAGTAACCGACTGCATAAACTCCAGATAGAATACAACGAAGAGGATCCCAACTGCGATGAACAACTTCAAAAGAGACTCAAGCCGCTTAACTCAACTACCTACAATATAATTAGGCAAGGGTGAGTATTTTACATACTCAAAGAAGACTTGAGCAAAACCTATCATACATGCGAGCCATTTCAAAGGAAAGGCTACTACGCTTAATTTGCATAAAGCGAAATTGAATTTGTAAATCAAGTTATTTGCAAACGAAATTTATAAGAGCATTTGATTGATAACAAATAAGTAAAGCATAATAACACTCACAGTCCTCCATGACGTGGCGGCGAATCATGAATTCACGAAATCCAACAATGTCGACCCTTTGACATAAAAACACGATTGCTAAAACAAATGAAACCAACCCTTTTGAAAATAATAAACATTTAACTCGCGCAGAGTTCACCAAGACACCCATGACCGCGGGTACGGCTAATCAATTAGATTTAAACTCTGCAGAGGTGTACAACTGTACCCACAAGGAATGACCCACCTTTTTGCAAGGTCACACATGTCTCCAATAGGCCATTGTGCTTGCCAGGCGATCATACACAGCTGTTCATTACCTGGACATGACTTTACACCAGCCCGGGACGTTAGCCCCTGCCATAGAACTAGAAACACACACCCAAGCCGTGGATCCACTTTCACACACCCAACACAACGTTTCTAAACATGGCAAGGCGTACACCGTTACATTAGCAAGTAGACCTGACCGGAATACCCCGTCAGGTAGACCGGACCGGAATACCTGTGCAAGCTCCCGCCTACCAATGAGCAAAGCCATGTCCAAATAAGTTAATAGGCTATGGCTAACCCATACTCACCCTCGTGGTTTGTGCGGATTTTCTTGGATCAAGCTACGATGTTCGGTCCTTAGTTGTGACACGGCGACACTTCACCCTACACTACGTGCATTTCCTTATTGCACAAAGGCTATTGCCAATAATCGCCTCGCATCAAAGCATAGCTTTCTTTTGGGTTTTTAATCAAAGTACCCACAACCAACAGTGCTATTTCCAAGGTTTTCAGGAAACAAATGTTGCTTTGATCATGTATATCATTGATTCTAAAGCATGGCTAAGCATGAATAATATGAACGCATATACCCATGATGACATTAAGTAACGCCTAACCTTAATCTAAGGTTATCAAGGTTCACATGTTCATAATCATCAAAGGAGATTCACGAGACAACAGGTATAACTACCCAATCCACAAAATAGCAAATTTACATAAAGTAAACGCATGCATAAAATTATTTGATGCACAAAAGGAATATAAAATATTGGGAGCAATATGGTCAAAGGAAGCTTGCCTTGCTTAATTGTCATTTACGATGAAGATGAGGATCGAGGATGATGGAGGCGACAACGGAATCAATAACGTCGGGTTCTACACGTCGATCAACGGAAAATACAGCAAAATACCAACTTCAATAAGGGCAAAAAGAAAATTGATAGTAAGAACAAATAAAACTCTTTACAAGAAACAGGGATTGCTCTTTTATGAATTTATTAATCTTATTTTACGAATTCAAGATGCTAAAATTGGTTAGATTAATAGAATTAAGCATTAGATGCAAGCTTTATACTTTAATATTCGTAGTATGAGTTTCTGCCAATTCTTAATACTTACAAGTTTTGCTCTATTAGGATTTAGATTCAAAGCAAGACGAAATAAGAATTTTTCCTTAGATTATGGTAGATTATATCTTAAAGATCATTTCTAGACTATTCTTTACTAATTTCAGATTTAGATGAGCTGCTTTGCGAGTTAATGAAAATGCTTAAACAATCTCATTGGACTTTGAGCGATTCGTTCTTTACCTTGAATTGATTTTGCTTAGAATTAGCTTCATGCAAGTTAAATCTATTGATTTAGGCTCTTGACTTAGTTTACATGATATTTGAGAAGGTTACGGTGATAAAAATATCTTAATTATAGACTTCTTCAATTCTACCGATTCATATTATAAAGTTCAGGAAACTTAACACTTAAGGTTATTTGGCTATTAGGTTTTGCATGCAAAACATGATGAAATATGGTTATTTCTTCATACTAAGATGATTTATACTTTGTATAACAATTCTAAGCTAATTCCATAAATTTTAGGCTTTAGCTGATACATTATAATCATTGTTGAAAAGGCTTAAGTGGTATTGTAAAATTAACGTTATTCGGAATCGGCAGGAATGTGAATCAAAAGATTATCGCTTAAGGGTTTTGATCTGATGAGATTAATAGGCAAACCTTAATGGAATAAGATTCTTTTTATAGATTATGGTAGTATAAACTTTGTAGAGTGTTTTTAAACTAGTTTCACAACTTTTAGTGTTTAGACGAGTTATTTTATCTACTGCTGAAATAGCCTAAATGATCATATTTGCAACCTTAAATCGGCCAAGTTTCAAACTTAATTTCCAACTACACATTACATGATTCTTGATTCATTTTTCAGGTATTAGCAGAGTACCATCCTAGAAATGTTTTAAAACTATTTTTACATTATTTTGGCCTTAACCTTGGTAGATTAACTATTTATTTGTTATTGATGGTTGCACTTTCTTGCATCAAAGAATGCAAGATAAGTTTTACTTTAAATATTTTTATATAAAGGGTTCTCCGTGGATTCAAGGAACAGCATGCAAATTATTTCATCTTTTTATGAGCTTTTATGCACTTATTCTTATAAATGGTCATATTAAGGCTTATTAATATTTGCATAGTAAGCAATTTAAACACAGATCAAAAGTTACATGTTCTGGCATATCTGAGCTTCTCATAATCCCAGAAGCACATTCAAATTTATTTTATGATTTTATGACATATATTTTTCATGTGTGCAATAGGGACCATATAACATTGCTGTTTCACTAAAGCCCTTATTTACTTTAACCTATATATATAGGGCACGTATCCTGTGCACACAAATATTTATCAAAACCTTCACACCAACTAAGAAAAGTTTCAAAAAACTTCTGAACAGAACTATGGATGCTCATGATCAGTTTGTCCCATCTATTACATATAGCACAGGACGAATTTGATCATGAAATTTTATATGTAGATGGGGTAAGCTTGATATGTACATCCATGATTTTTTTCAGAATTTTTGAAACTTTTCTTAGTTGGTGTGCACCAGGTTTTCACCAAATATTTGTGTGCACAGATACGCTACCATATATATATGGCATGTTCATTTGAAGATTCATTAAACTAATGGAGCAACTTAATTTGAACATCATTATTTTACATTTTTAAGCTTTTGGCAGCATCAAGATTCCATAAAAATTCATTATCCTTTATTTTACCTAAAATAAAAATCATTATTTACTTATGGCATAAAGCTTTCTTCCTGTATTTCATTTATCAGAAATTATACAGTGACTAAACTAAAAATATTTTTGCATATTCTAATTCTACTGGAATTTACACGAATTTAGGAATTTATTTCATCTAAATTGAACTTTTAGTTTAAAATATATTCAAATTTAAATCAACTCGGGTATGAAAACCTCTCAAAAATTAAACTTTCCGAAAAAGGAAAATACGTTTCCTCCCAGAGAAAACGCATCCCCGTTTTGGCTAAAACCCACCCGAAGCTGCTACTGGGACCCGCAAGTCAGTGAAGGAAAACAGGGGGCCGCCGGTTTTGGACTCGCCGCCGGCGAACGACGGCCGGAGCTGTGGAATGGATGACACCTATGGCTACAGCTCGACATGGGGAACACGTTGGTGGTACCCATTCAACTCGGGACGGCCGGCAGCATGGTCGCCCACGCACGCAGGCGGCGGCCGCCATGGATTCCGGCGAAGGCTCAACGCCGGCGAACGATTGGCTAAGGTGAGGATTCGGTGAGCATCAGTGTGTCTAGGGGGTTCTATTTCACCTGGAAATGGCGCCGGAGAAGAGGCAGAACGGCCTGCCCTCGGCGCTGAAATAAGAAGATGACCGTGGCTCACGGCAATCGCAGTGTAGGACCCGAATTGAAGCTCGGTTAGTGCACTAGGTGGTAGGGCGAAACTTTGGGCGGAGTTGATTCCAAGGATTACCTCTTGCTCGGCTTGTTTGGCGTTTCCCCCTTTTCCTGGCTCCCTGCGACAATGGCGAAGAAGAAACCAGGAGCCAGCCCGTGTAACTGTGAAGGGAAAGGGGAAAAGATACTAGTGTGGCTGTGGAATGGTTTGTAGTCGTTTGGGCGAACTGTTGGGTCTTGGACGCGCGGCAATGATCGCCATGCTTTGGCTCGGCAGGACAGGGAGCAGACGGGAGAAGGTAATGGCGAGGCTCAGTGTGTGCGACCCGTGGCTGAGCCGTGCGGCACTGAGGTGAAGATGACGCAGAGGAATTACCGAGCGAAGAGCTGGTTCGATGAATCGACATGGGCTGCGTCCTAGCTTCGGGAGAGTTCCTCTCCGCTTCACCGGTGGACCGAACGGAAGGTGGAGAAGAAGAGTCTGGCAAGTGGGGCCTGGGGCCACTGCCAGTGTCTGGGAGTTTTTACCGCTGCGCCAGCAAAAACGGGACGGCATTCAAGTTGGCCCACATGGCAGTGATTGGCCGAAAGGAACAGAGTGGTTGGGCACCGTTTTCTCCCTCCCTCTCTGATTTCCATTAGTGGTCAAATGGAGGTAGAAACTGGTAAAAATTTTTGACTGAGATCTCCAACAGTATTTACCCCTCTGGTAAAAATTTGAGATTTATCCAAGTTACTGAAATTTTATAAAAATTCTTTCAATAGTGACTGTTTGAATTTCTAGCCTCTAACTTCGATTTTTATTTAATTTCAAATGAAGTCTATTATTTTTGATATTTTGTTTTTCTAGTGGATTTAAGCTACAGATACTTATGTAAAATTTTCAGCTCAATTACTCGAGTCATTATTTAATTAAAATTCTGACATTGGAAATTTCCATTTTCCCAAGTTTTCAGTTTTCTAATTTTAATAATTCTCAAACCATCTTATTAATTTATTATATTTTTACCGAATGTAGATATGGAAATAAGGTTCTCATATAAATTTTCTCAACTCCATTTGCTATTCCAATATTTTGCACCATTTCTGATATTGCATTATTTGGGAATAAAATTTGTTCTGCCATTTCTTTCCTCAATTTTTCTTATGCATAAATTTCATTTGATAATTAAAATAGCTTATTTACATGTTCTGGATTCTCCTAATAAATTTTTCAAATTTTCGCTTCTTGCTTCTTTGCTTTTTCTTCTTTTCATTCTTTAGTTGGTTTTTATTGCAACTCCAAACACATAAAGAATTCATAGAACTCCAAGTAAAATCAAAAGCATTATGAACAAGCTGAAAATATTCACATTCAAATTTAAATATTATATTTTACTATTCCTGAATTTCTGGGCTGTTACACCTTCCATGTTTTCCGCGCCACCGCCGGGTATTTAAGGACCGGGCATGCCTCCCGAGGATCACCATGAGTCGCCGCACCTTTCCGTTGAAGCGTTGATGCCCGAGGAGCTTTGGAGTGCACACGCAAACTCGCTGGAGTCCCGAGGATCTTCGCCGCGCCATTGCCCCCATTGGACACCCTCTTCTGCCATTTCGAAGCCAGATTCGAACTCGCCGTCTTGCGCTGCATCGGATCAGCCACTTCTTCCTCGTCGGAAAGCGCCGGAACACCGCCGCCGTGGTCATCGTCTTCAACTCCGGTGGAGCCGCGCCGCCGCTTCATCCTCGCCGGATTCGAGATTCGTGGGCCGTTGGATCATCATCGCATGCACGGAATTCGTCCATGTCGCCTCGGTGAATAGCGAACCGTTCGATTAAGTTTCTAGCCATTAGATTTAGATCGGGTGGTGAGGAGTATGCCACGTCATTCAAGTGCACAGTAAACCACTCTGGTAAGACTTGGCCGTTTGATCTTAGATGAAGGGTTGAGATTGCGCCACGACATCTAGGTTAACAGTAGATAACTCGGGTGGATGTTCATCGTCCGATCTAGATCGGATGGTTGACATTCAGCCACGTCAGGGTTAATTGATAGCCGTTAGATTGGATTTGAGCGGTCGAGATAGCGCCACATGTCGACCGTACAGCACCGGCGCAGCGCTGATGTCAGCCGACGTCATAATTCGGATTTTTCTTTACAAAAATAATTCAGAATATTTTTATTTTCCAATTTTATGGACTTTTCAGGAATTTGAATTTTCCGAGGACTCGTTCTCCCTCATACGAACTCCGATTGAGGAGATTCAAATTCCTAAAAATTTGTAAAATTGAGATCTATCTGATGGTGGTTTTTGTTGGATTTTTTGAATTTGTTTGTTCTTTAGTTTTGGTGTTTATTTTCTATTTCTTCTCGATTTGCGTAGATGTTGAATTGTGCGAGGCTTCGGAGGAGGAATTGGCAACTCAAGAACAATTTCTAGATCAAGACCAGGAGTTTAACCAAGGCAAGTTGTGCTTTGATCATGTTGCACCCATGTTTGCAAAATTGCTATTTTGATTTTAATTTATTGTATGATATTTTATGTGTATAAATGATTTCAACTTATATTTGGGATTAGCTAACATACCCATTGAATTATATCCTACCTTGTTAATTGTATGCCATAATCCACTTGTTACCTTAGGTTGGTTCACTATAGTTGGTTAATAATGAAATCAACATGGATGGTTAGATCGGAATAGAATGCTTAGCCATGCTACGTTATCACATGTACATGAGATGTTGAGTATTAATCTTGACTAAAGGAATATGGAACAACGATGTTAACTTGTGTGTCATGTGTGGTCACACAAAGAGATTGAGTTGTCGTGGCGAGGAGGTCACACAACGATGTTGATTTGTGAGAAGCACGTGGTGCTTGGTAACCAACCAGGTGGTAATCATTTTTAGATTGAAGCAAGTGGAAGGGGCAAGTGTGCCAGGGTGGGCTCTGTGGAGCTGAGGGTATGTGTAAGTCTTGCTTTAATCAACCCTAAGGACTTAGCCTTGCGAGCCTTTAACCCGAGTCAATCATGCAACCACATGTCTGTTATGGGGCAGCCTAGCTGACTAATTTGCAAATGCTTATCTTAAGTGCTATCGTGGTGGTGTTAGTCCGGGTATACGGAGGAAACTCACATGGCGCAAGAAGGGGGCCCTGTTGTGGTGGTGTAACCCTTCAGTGTTGAAACCTCAACAGGTAGCACTGGGTTAAGAGGATGCATTGTAAAGGCTTTGTTATAATCATTCGCCTGTGTGGTGCATGGTTGTATCATGTGGGTAAAGTGCATAACCTCTGCAGAGTGTACAAACTATTCGGATAGCCGTGCTCACGGTATTGAGCAAAGCTCGGGAATTACAGTAAAGGGGTAGTTAATTAAAATGGATAACTGGTCGGGATGGCAGGGTGCCATATGGATAACGGAACTTGACTTAGGATGGAAACTTGGTTTATCTGAGAATTACTGAATCTATTACTTGCTATTATTTGTTTTACTATCTTTTCAATCTATGTAATGTATGTGTTTACAAATGCTGCTTATTGCAAATGAACCATAAGCCTTCCTTTGGAATAAGCCTGCATATAGCTATGATAGAATTGCATTCTGTGCACAACTTGTTGAGTGCAGTTGTACTCACCCTTGCTTAAACAACCAACAACAGTGGAGGAATCATCGCCGTTACTAGAGGAGGACTTTCAGGTGGACACGAGTCACTAGGCCAATCCTTGTCAGTCGCTTGTGTTGTGCTGATGGGACATCTACGTCTTTTGCTATGTTTTCCGCTGCATTTACTTAAAGTTACTTCAATCTAGCCCATGTGGCAGAATAATGTAAGTGATCATAAGATCATACACTAGTTATATCAAATAAATGAAGTCTTGTTATTCTTATCGTTGTGTATGATATGATGCTTACCGATGTTAAGCTATGTGCACTAGCGTTGATCCTGGGAATAGTGCGGTAAAACACAGTTGATTCGAATTGGTGAATTCGGGTCCTTACAGAGGTGGTATCAGAGCATACTGACTGTAGGACTTAGCCCTAGTTGGTAGAGTGTCCAAAACTATTTTCTAAAGGAAAAAAAACTTAAATGGGATTAAGACAACACTCTCAACTCATCTTATTCTCCGCTCCTTACCTTTGCTAAAATCTACCTCAAATTTTGCGGTGTGGCCGTTGGAAGTTGAAGACTTATCTATTTCTCTTTTAAATAGATGAGGAGGGCACAGTCATACATAGAGTGCGAGGGTGGCTACGCAACAGAGCTCTGGAGGGTGCTCCAAGTTTTGGGAGGTTTCGCCGAACCAACGTATCAAGGCCGAAGTTGGATCGTCAACGGAGCTACAAGAGGAATTGTGTGCAAGCTTCTAATCTACGCCAGAGACGGTGAGAAAGCAAGCCAACCTATCAGCATCACAGTAAGAAGGGACACTTGGGAGATCGGTATCCAGGAGGCATCGCGACTTGCTCTACGGAGGATCTGCTACGACTACTACCACGAATTGGATGACACGGTGTTCAGACTCCACCCCATGGTTCGAGATGCTTGGCGTTCATACGTCACACGAAAGAAGGATGCTACTGCAGTGCACTTAGCACAATTTGCAGCTGCTCAAGAGACTCATGTCAGCGATACTAACACAGAATTGAGGATGGTCTATGAAGCGCTCAGAGTTGCGGAGAAGGAACTGCACGAGACCCGAGTAGCTTACAAGGAGAGGATCATGGAGCTCGAGGAGTCATTACAGGAGGGAGGCCGCGCTACCCCATCATCATCAGAGGAGATGAAGTCTGAGTTCGAGGAGCCGAGAGCATCACCAGTTGTAGGACACCAAGATCAGTTCGCGCCAGCACCAGCTCGCCCGCCAGTGTACCCACCAGGAAGTTCCCGTGGGGGATGGCTCAAGGAGTGAAGAGACTTAGTTTAAGTTGGGACTCAAGTAGTGGGTCGCGTCGAAAGAGTAGTCCTACCCAAATGTAATAGACGTTAAGGTTGAGTGCTTAGTTTGGATTTTAATGTTTGCTGAGTGTGCAGTATGTGTTGCAAAGATTTTAGGCTTTTGTAAGCAACCATACCAAGTTAATTAATAAAAGTATTAAAGTTTTGGGTTTAACCTACTACCCCTGCTTAGGAATTCTTGCATCTTATCTATGCTATTTCTATCTTCCCTAACCCAAGAAACAACCAAGCAGATGGTGAACACTCGCGGAAACAATGGATCTTCAGGAAGTGGCCTTCGCCGGAATGATGAGTTCAATGATGGCACGCCACTGTAACCAGCACCACCAGTAGATATACAGAACATGGGAGCTTTCTTAGCAGCACAGACTCAACTCATGCAAACCATGATGCAACAGATGCAGAATATGACCAATCAAGCGGCAGGCAACAACAACCCGCAACAAAGCAACAATGGGCAGCGCTCTCATTCTAAGCTATCAGATTTCATGAGAACATGTCCGCCAACATTCTCAGGAAATGCTAACCCTTTGGAGGCCAACGATTGGTTAAGAACCATTGAGAGGAAACTACATATCATGCAGTGTGAAGGCAATGAGAAGGTGTTATATGCATCACACCAGTTAGAAGGAACTACCGCGGAATGGTGGGAGAACTATTGCGCAGCACATGAAGCACCACAGGAAATTACTTGGGAAGAGTTTTCAACTGCCTTCCATCAGTATCATGTACCTGAAGGAATGATGGATCTCAAGGAGGAGTTCAGGGCTCTGAAACAAGGAGGCCAGTCAGTGGCAGAGTACCTGAATAAGTTTACTCAGTTGGCACGTTATGCGCTAGAGGATGTGGTCACAGATAAGGCTAGACAGTCCCGATTCTCGAAGGGTTTAAAATCTGGATTGCAAGTGGGACTGATCACCCACAACTTCCCTGATTTTCAGGAGTTAGTCAACAAAGCTTTCATCCTTGAGGATAAGCGCAAGGAACTGGGTGAGGATCGTAAGCGCAGGATGGCTAGTCAAGCTGGACTAGTAAGCCAGGCAAGACATCAGCATCATCGTCTCGCCCTGTTAATCAGAATTTTCAAACACCAGCACGAGGAGGTAATGCATAGGCAGGGAGTCAGCAGTCCGCTGTCAAGAAATGTTTCTCGTGCAATGAGCCAGGACATTTCGCCAACAAATGTCCGAAGAAGGGGAATATTACTCCAGTTCATTTCAACCTAGGAACTACCCCAGCTAAAGCTCCAGTAACAGGAAGTAACCGAGTTCTAGTGCAGTCAGGAGCATCACCTCAGACGGCAATGCGTGGAAGGATTAATCATATTACTACAGATGGAGCACAGGGAGCACAAGACATCGTACTGGGTAAGTTTTTGGTTAACTCAGTACCAGCTACAGTCTTATTTGATTTGGGAGCTTCGCATTCGTTTGTTTCTTGGGATTTTGCAATGAAGAATGGATTTGCTGTTCAGAATCTTAAGTATGTGCTTTTAGTCCAAGCCCTAGGATCTGAACTTCGGTCTAGCCTTGGGTGTTTGGGAGTTAAGTTGCTTATGAATGGGATAGAGTTCCTAGCAAATCTTATCCTGTTAGATACCCAAACCTTGGATGTTATCTTAGGGATGGATTGGCTATCCAAGCATAAGGCTGTTTTGGATTGTGGTCAAAGGAGGGTAGCCCTTGAAAGCCCTAGTGGCAAGAAAGTGGAAATACATGCAACCGCAACGCGGGATGGTCAGTTGATGGTTAATAGTGTAAAGGATGTTAATCTAGAAGATGTGCCAGTAGTTAAAGACTTCCCGGAAGTATTTCCCGAAGATTTACCAGGCATGCCACCAGATCAAGATATTGAGTTCGTCATCGAGTTGGTACCTGGAACAGCACCAATAGCAAAGAAACCGAATCGGATGCCAACAGATGAGCTAGTTGAAATGAAGAAGCAGATTGAGGAATTACTCGAGAAGGGATTCATTCGACCTAGTTCTTCCCCGTGGGGAGCACCAGTTTTGTTCGTCAGGAAGAAAGATGGGAGTCTAAGGATGTGCATTGATTATCATGTACTCAATGAAGTGACCATTAAGAATAAGTATCATTTGCCTAGGATTGACAATTTGTTTGATCAGTTGAGAGGAGCAGGAGTTTTCTCCAAAATAGATCTCCGATCTGGGTATCATCAATTGAGAATTCGGGAGGAAGATATACCGAAGACTGCATTTTCTACCCGTTATGGACATTATGAATTTATAGTCATGTCCTTTGGATTAACCAATGCCCCTGCATACTTCATGAACATGATGAATAAAGTATTCATGGAGTATTTGGATAAATTTGTGGTTGTCTTTATAGACGATATCCTTGTATACTCCAAGTCAGAAGAAGCGCATGCAGGGCATTTGAGGTTAGTTTTGGAGAAGTTGCGAGAACAACAGCTGTATGCCAAATTCAGTAAGTGTGATTTTTGGAAAGAAAAGGTAGAATTCCTTGGCCATGTAATGACAGCTAAAGGAGTTGCTGTGGATCCAAGTAAAGTAGAAGCTGTATTACATTGGGAGCAGCCAAAGACAGTTACCCAAATCCGTAGTTTTCTGGGAATGGCAGGATATTACCGTCGGTTCATAGAAGGATTTTCGACGATTGCGAGACCTATTACGCAATTGTTGAAGAAAGAAAAGAAATTTGCATGGACGCCAGAGTGCGAGAAAAGTTTTCAGGAGTTAAAGAAGCGGTTAACATCTGCACCAGTGTTGGTATTGCCCGATGTGCAGTGTAGTTTTGACATTTATTGTGATGCCTCAAGGCAGGGACTTGGTTGTGTGCTGATGCAGAATGGCAAGGTAGTGGCCTACGCGTCAACGCAGTTGAGGCCGCATGAAGGAAATTATCCGACGCATGATCTGGAGTTAGCAGCTGTAGTGCATGCTTTAAAGATATGGCATCATTATCTCATTGGAAATAGATGTGAGATATATACGGATCATAAAAGCCTAAAGTACATATTCACTCAGTCAGATCTTAACATGAGACAGAGAAGATGGCTAGAACTGATTAAAGATTACAATGTAGGGATTCATTATCATCCTGGAAAAGCCAATGTGGTAGCGGATGCTTTAAGCCGTAAAAGCCACAGTGTAAATGTGATAGAAGTCAGCGATCAACCGAAGTTGTGTGAAGAATTTCAGAAGTTGAGACTAGAAGTTGTGCCGCAGGGATTTGTAGCTACCTTGGAAGTAAAGCCGACCCTTGAGGACCAAATTAGGGAAAGGCAAGGTAATGATGAGAAGATCATCAAAATCAAATCTAAGAAAGAAGAAGGTTTAGCAGAAGATTTCACCATAGATGAGCAAGGAACCCTATGGTTTAAAGGTCGAATTTGTGTGCCAAATGAGAAGGAACTTAAGCAATTGATTCTCGAGGAAGCACATGATTCTAAATATTCTATTCATCCAGGAAGTGCCAAGATGTATCAAAACCTTAAGAAGAGATTTTGGTGGCCAAGTATGAAGCGTGAAGTGGCAGAGCATGTTGCATTGTGTGATGTGTGCCAAAGGGTAAAGGCAATGCATCAAAAGCCCGCTGGACTGTTACAGCCATTGAAGATTTCGGAATGGAAATGGGAGGAGATTGGTATAGATTTTATCATTGGATTGCCCAAGACTCAGAGAGGTTATGATTCCATATGGGTCATCATTGACCGGTTGACAAAAGTTGCTCACTTCATTCCAGTGAAGACAACTTATTCAGGAGATCGATTAGCAGAGTTATATATGGCCAGGATTGTATGTTTACATGGTGTGCCTAAGAAAATTGTGTCGGATCGAGGTACCCAATTTACCTCAAGATTTTGGGATAAACTGCATGAAGCAATGGGAACTCGTCTGAATTTCAGTACTGCATATCATCCGCAGACGGATGGCCAGACAAAGAGAGTAAACCAGATTTTAGAAGATATGTTGAGAGCATGTGCGATATCATATGCTGCATCTTGGGATAAATGTTTGCCATATGCAGAGTTTAGCTACAACAATAGTTATCAGGCTAGTTTGCAAATGTTACCATTTCAAGCCTTATATGGTCGTGCTTGTCGTACACCGTTAAATTGGAATGAGACGGGGGAGCGTTCAGTGTTTGGGCCTGAGTTGCTCAGGGAGGCTGAGGAATAAGTTGTCATGATTAGAGAAAGACTGAAAACAACACAGTCAAGGCAGAAGAGTTATGCTGACAATCGCCATCGCGATTTGAGTTTTGAACCCAATGATTTTGTGTATCTTAGAGTTACTCCCCTTAAAGGTGTAAAAAGGTTCCATGTTAAAGGGAAGCTCGCACCTAGATATGTTGGACCATTTAAGATCCTAAGCCGCCGAGGAGAGGTTGCGTATCAACTGGAATTGCCCCAGTCATTAGCAGGAGTCCATGATGTGTTTCATGTGTCACAGCTTAAGAAGTGTCTCAGAGTGCCAGCAGAACAAACGCCGTTAGAAGCTATCGAGTTGCAAGAAGACCTGACTTACAAAGAGCAGCCGATTAAGATTTTGGATGTAATGGAGCGCAGGACCAGGAATAAGTCCACTCGCTTTTGCAGAGTTCAATAGAGTAATCATTCGAAAAATGAAGCAACCTGGGAGCGTGAAGAAGATTTGAGAGCAGAATTCCCAAACCTATTCTCTAGTCAGCCTTAAATTTCGGGGTCGAAATTCCGTTAAGGGGGGGTTTGTAACATCCCAATTTTTGCCTTTTTATTTGTTTAATATTATTTTAATGCAATTTATGATTTTTGTGAATTTTTTGGATTTATTTGGATTTTCTGAGATTTATTTGAATTATTTTGAATTAAAATATATTGCCTTTTGTCAAGAAATAATTATAAAAAGAAAGTTTAAAATAAAGTTTTGCCAAAAATATTTTTTTAAGTCCAGAATGTTTCAAAGTATTTTTGAGATTTTTCTTGGAATTTTTAGAGTATTTTTATTGTTTTAAATAAATCAAATTATTTTCTAGGATTTTTTTAAATATAAAAACCCGGAAAATCCCCATGAACAGTAATGGGCCGAAGCCCATTACTATGCGCCGTGCGGCCCAGCTGGCTAAACGGTTTTCGGGAGGATTAATACAAGTCGTTGGATCTTGATCCAAAGGCCATCATCAAATCACGCGAATTATAAAAACCTAATTGCTGCGAGCCGTCAGATTTTCATCCTATGGCCTTCATCTAATGATACCGGTTAGGAAACCTTGATCTATCCGGGCCGTCCGATGGAGATCGTGCAGTCGTGGGCCATCGTCTCCGATTCGAACTCCACCACCGCCGTATCCGAGTCAAACTCGCCGCCGCTGCCAAACCTTCCATGTTTTCTGCGCCACCGTCGGGTATTTAAGGACCGGGCATGCCTCCCGAGGATCACCACTAGTCGCCGCACCTTTCCGCTGAAGCGCTGACGCCCGAGGAGCTTTGGAGTGCGCATGCAAACTCGCCAGAGTCCCGAGGATCTTTGCCGCACCATTGCCGCCGTTGGACAACCTCTTCTGCCGTTTCGAAGCCGGATTCGAACTCGTCATCTTGCGTTGCATCGGATCAGCCACTTCTTCCCCGCTGGAAAGCGCCGGAACGCCGCCGCCGTGGTCATCGTCTTCAACTCCGGTGGAGCCGTGCCGCTGCTTCGTCCTCGCCGGATTCGAGCTTCGTGGGCCGTTGGATCATCATCGCACGCATGGAATTCCTCCACGTCGCCTCGGTGAATAGCGAACCGCTCGGGTAAGTTTTTAGCCGTTAGATTTAGATCGGGTGGTCAGGAGTATGCCACGTCATTCAAGTGCACAGTAAACCGCTCTGGTAAGACTTGGCCGTTTGATCTTGGATGAAGGGTTGAGATTGCGCCACGTCATCTAGGTTAACAGTAGATAACTCAGGTGGATGTTCATCGTCCGATCTAGATCGAATGGTTGACATTCAGCCACGTCATGGTTAATTGATAGCTGTTAGATTGGATTTGAGCGGTCGAGCTAGCGCCACGTGTCGACCGTATAGCACCGGCGTAGCGCTGATGTCAGCCGACGTCATAATTCGGATTTTTCTTTACAAAAATATTTCGGAATATTTTTATTTTCCAATTTTATGGATTTTTCAGGAATTTGAATTTTCCGAGGACTTGTTCTCCCTCATACGAACTCCGATTGAGGTGATTCAAATTCCTAAAAATTCATAAAATTGAGATCTATCAGATAGTGATTTTTGTTGGATTTTTAGAATTTTTTGTTCTTTGGTTTTGGTGTTTATTTGCTATTTCTTCTTGATTCGCGTAGACATTGAATTGTGCGAGGCTTCGGAGGAGGAATTGGCAACTCAAGAACAATTTCTAGATCAAGACCAGGAGTTTAACCATGGCAAGTTGTGCTTTGATCATGTTGCACCCATGTTTGCAAAATTGCTATTTTGATTTTAATTTATTGCATGATATTTTATGTGTATAAATGATTTCAACTTAAATTTGGGATTAGCTAACATACCCATTGAATTATACCCTACCTTGTTAATTGTATGCCATAATCCACTTGTTACCTTAGGTTGGTTCACTATAGTTGGTTAATAATGAAATCAACATGGATGGTTAGAACGGAATAGAATACTTAGCCATGCTACGTCATCACATGTACATGAGATGTTGATTATTAATCTTGACTAAAGGAATATGGAACAACGATGCTAACTTGTGTGTCATGTGTGGTCACACAAAGAGATTGTGTTGTTGTGGCGAGGAGGTCACGCAACGATGTTGATTTGTGAGAAGCACGTGGTGCTTGGTAACCAACCAGGTGGTAATCATTTTTAGATTGAAGCAAGTGGAAGGGGCAAGTGTGCCAGGGTGGGCTCAGTGGAGCTGAGGGTATGTGTAAGTCTTGCTTTAATCAACCCTAAGGACTTAACCTTGCGAGCCTTTAACCTAAGTCAATCATGCAACCACATGTTTGTTATGGGGCAGCCTAGCTGACTAATTTACAAATGCTTAGCTTAAGTGCTATCGTGGTGGTGTGAGTCTGGGTATACTGAGAATTACTGAATCTATTACTTCTATTATTTGTTTTACTGTCTTTTCAATCTATGTAATGTATGTGTTTACAAATGCTGCTTATTGCAAATGAACCATAAGCCTTCCTTTGGAATAAGCCTGCATATAGCTATGATAGAATTGCATTCTGTGCACAACTTGTTGAGTGCGGTTGTACTCACCCTTGCTTAAAGAACCAACAACAGTGGAGGAATCATCGCCGTTACTGGTGGAGGACGTTCAGGTGCACATGAGTCACTAGGCCAATCCTTGTCAGTCGCATGTGGTGTGCTGATGGGACATCTACGTCTTTTGCTATGTTTTCCGCTGCATTTACTTAAAGTTACTTCAGTCTAGCCCATGTGGCAGAATAATGTAAGTGATTATAAGATCATACACTAGTTATATCAAATAAATGAAGTCTTGTTATTCTTATCGTTGTGTATGATATGATGCTTACCGATGTTAAGCTGTGTGCACTAGCGTTGATCCTGGGAATAGTGCGGAAAAACACAGTGGATTCGAATTGGTGAATTCGGGTCCTTACACACAGTAAATCTCATCTTCACTTTTTAGCCGTTGGATCTAATCAACAGTTTAGATTGCATCGCCTGGATCCATGTTAGTTTAATCTTAGCCGTTAGATCTAGATTGTAGAGTGTTTATTTTGCCGCGTCGCGTAATTGCTGTAGCCGTCGAATGCGCACCGGTCCTCTTGGATCGTGCCGCGTGTCACGCCGCAGTAAGCCGCAGTCGAATCGCCTTGGCTCATCTCGGTCGTTCATTTTGAACCGAGCGGACGAGATCGTAACGCGCATCGGGCTAGTCCCGTGTCGACGCGTGTCGAGTGGAAACCACCGAGCAATCAGCGCTGCCATTCTGTCAACGTCGCCCGATTAATTGTAGCCGTCCGATCGAGATCTGATGGTCGCAATGAAGACACGTGTTGGCTCCAGGGTAGATTTGAATCGAAACGTCGCATCAATCTCGGCCGTTCGTTTTGAATCGGACGATCGAGATTGAATCGAGTCTCGGTTAATAGTTTAGCGCTGCGTGTCGCATCCAGATCGTGCCACGTGTCATGCTAACGTCAGCAGTGGGAACCACATGTCTGTCGTGGTACTGTGGATGCTGACGTCATTCGTGATGTCATCAGTGGGGCCCATGTGTCAGTGGTGGTACTGTTCCGTAGACCGAGTTCACGGTGGACCAAACCCGAACGGTAGACCAAGTCTATGGATCGGCTAACGTCATGCTTGCACAATAGTTCGATTTTCTTTTAGAAAAATAGTGGAAATTCAATTTGGTGACGACGTCTTGCTGACGTCATATTTCTGAATTTCCCGTATAGAAATAAATAGAGAAATTCGGTTTATTCTTTTTAATTGATTTTTAAACTTCAAATGACTATAACTTTTGCGTTTTAACTCCGATTTGAGTGATTCCAATTCCTAAAAATTTGTAAAACCAAGATTATGTGGAAAACAATTGGAGAAACTTATTATATTATTACGCTTTTGCTGCTTTATATCTAAATAAATAGTAAGTTAAAATATTGATGAAATGCAAAATAACCAATTGAGCCATTCCTATGTAACAAGCCATGCATGTAGTAATAGAACTGCATTCTGTGCATGACTTGTTGAGTACGGTGTGTACTCACCCTTGCAAACAACAAAATTACCAGAGGAGGAGTCTACGCCTGCTTGGGAAGAGGACTTTGCTGAGGAGCCAGAGTACTAGGGAGCAAGCCTCGTCAAGGTGCCTGTGGCAAAGAGATGGATCACCACGATGTTTTATTTTCCGCTGTTGCTTTCTTATTACTCTGATTAATGTAAGCCCTGTGTGGAAAACTATTGTAAGGAGACCATAAGGTCGTACAACTCGTTTATATACATGTTTGAAGTAGTTTATTATTATTCCCCTGTGTATGATTGTGGAACTTTAACCTTGTTTAGCCTGTGTGCACTAGCGTGATCCTGGACTAGTGTAGAATACATAGAGGTTCCAGATTTGTAGATTTGGGTCCCGACAGAGGTGGTATCAGAGCATACTGACTGTAGGACTTGACCCTAGCTAGACTGGTCGAGGAGGATAAAACTATTTTCTAAAGATTAAAATTGAACAAGATTATCAATGAAATCTTGACTAATCTCTTTCTTCTTACTTCATACCTATGCTGCATTTTCCGTTGTTACTTTATGATTTTGAAATTTAGGGTTAACGCGGATATCTTTTGGCAGATGAGGAGGATCCACACTTATGGAGAGCACATTGGAGGGTACGCCGCTGAGCTATGGCGTATGATGCAGCTGCTCGGAGGCTTCGATAGGCCAATCTATCGAGGAAACTCTATAGTGCGGGTGGGACTTGATATTGCTTGGGATGTCAAGATCACTGTGTATGCTCGGGAGAGGACGAGGGCGAGTCGTCCTATCCACATCACAGCCAGGAGGTCTTCGTTCGAGGCCGGGATCCAGGAGACATCGCGTCTGGCGATGAGACAGATTGCTCGTACCTACTCGGTAGAGCTAGAGGGCACAGTTTTTCGTCATCACCCGCGCCGAGACAATCACTTCGACCGGGAGCCGATAGTGGAGGAGGACGCCACGATCACCCACATGGCGAGGTTCGTCATCGTGTAGGAGGAGACCATGGACGAGATCGTCCAGGAGTTGCAGAGGGCCCACGATGAGGTTACAGAGGTGAGAACGTAGCTGCAGGAGACTCGTGAGTACCTAGCTCAGTCACTTCAGAGGATCTGTGAGCTGGAGATGGCATTGTACGGGCCAGCATCGGAGTCTGTACTAGAGCTTCACGATCCAGATCCGGAGGAGCCGGAGCAGGTGCAGGAGGTGCTGGAGCCACCGACACAGGAGCAAGCAGCTCAGGGACCAGCAGAGTCGGTGGGGTCGTTCGTATCGTCTGCAGTAGGGCATCAGGACCAGTTTGCTCCTATGCCACCGCACCCGCCGCAGTACCTACCGGGAGGACCGCAACCCGGGTGGCTCGATGATTGAGAGTTCTTCTTCTTTTCAGAGTCGACTCAAATGTTGAGTCAAGTTATCGAGTCAGTTTTATCAAGTTGTTCCTTAGAACATTTGTTTGAGTTAAACATTTCGCTATGTTTGTTCGGTGTGCTAGATATGCGTCGCATAGCCTGTAGGCACTTGTGAGCAACCATATCATTTAATAATAATAAAATTGAGTGTTTTGTTCTGAGTCAAACCTTTCTCCCTGCATTAGTTTCTTGTGTACTTGTCTTCTCTGTTTCCCTCTTTCCTATAAACTTTATTGTTCTTCAGATGGTGAACACACGTGGAAGCAGTGGAGCGGGAGGAAGCAGTTCGCAGCAGGGAGGCAGCCAGAACAATGCACCAAATCGTCAAGCAACACCACAGGTTGACATGCAGAACTTGGGAGCATTCTTAGCAGCACAAACTAAGTTGATGCAGACGATGATGGCAACCATGCAACAGATCACTAATCAAGCAGCCGCCACCACATCCCTACTCGAGACTGTCAGACTTCATGAGGACATGTCCGCCCACTTTCTCGGGCAATGTTAGTCCACTAGAGGCAGATGACTGGTTGAGGACCATCGAGAGAAAGCTGCATATAACACAGTGTGTTGGAAATGAGAAAGTGCTTTATGACTCTCATCAGCTAGAAGGGACAGCAGCTGAGTGGTGGAAAAACTACTGCGCATCGCAGGAAAGCCCACAGGAGATCACTTGGAAAGAATTTACAGCAGCTTTTCGTCAGTATCATGTGCCGGAAGGTATCATGGAGCTGAAAAATGAGGAGTTTAGAGCGTTGAAGCAAGGAGGCCAGTCAATGGCCGATTATTTGAATAAGTTCACACAGCTGTCGCGCTACACTCCGGAGGACGTAGCAACGGATAAGGCTAGGCAATCCCGATTCATGAAGGGACTTAACACTGGCTTGCAGGTGGGGCTGATTATCCACACATTTCCAGACTTCCAAGAGCTAGTCAACAAGCCCTGATCCTTGAGGACAAGCGCAAAGAGCTGGATGACAACTGCAAGCGCCGCATGGCGCAATAGGGAGGATGCCAGGGTCAATAGAAACCAAGAATGGTACCTCAGCAGTTCTCCAGATTCCAGCAGGGGAATAATGTCAGGACACCATCGCCGATACCAAGACCGACAGGACAAACCTCCCAGACGCCAGTCAGAACTATTAGTCAGAGTGGAGGCAACTAGCAGATGTTAGGAAGGCGCTGCTATAATTGCAACGAGACAGGGCACTTCGCCAATGTTTGCCCCAAGAAGGGAGGAGTTACACCAATACGATTCAACTTGGGAAACACGCCTGCTAGAACTCCTGTTCAAGGTGGTAGTAGGGGACCCATTCAAGCTGGAACCACACCCCAAGCAGTTGCACGAGGAAGAGTCAATCACATCACAGCAAATGAAGTTCAGAACGCCACGGACGTTATACTGGGTAAGTTTCTAGTCAACTCAGTACCATTTACAGTTTTATTCGACTCCGGAGCTTCACATTCATTTGTTTCTCGAGTTATTGCTGTGCAAAATGATTTGGGTATTGTCAACCTTAAGAGTACGCTTCTAGTCCAAACCCTTGGATCAGAATAGAACTCCAAACTAAAATAGGATGCTCCGGGGTAAAACTATTAATAAATAGTATAGTGTTCCTAGCGAACCTAATCATATTGGATACCCAAACCCTAAATGTTATTTTGGGAATGGATTGGTTATCCAAGCACAAGGCAGTGCTAGATAGTGGACGAAGAGTAGTAACAGTTCAGAGCCCAAATGGTAGGAAGGTGGAGCTTCAAGCAATTGCTATTCAGGATGGTCAATTGATGATCAATAGTGTGAAGGCTGTTAATATGGAAGATGTTCCGGTGGTTAACGAGTACCCAGATGTATTTCCTGAAGATTTACCCGGAATGCCACCAGACAGGGATATAGAGTTTGTAATTGAATTAGTACTCGGAACAGCTCCAATAGCCAAGAGACCTTATAGAATGTCCACTGAGGAGTTGGTAGAAATGAAGAAGCAAATTGAGGAATTATTGGAGAAAGGGTTTATAAGACATAGTTCATCACCATGGGGAGCACCAGTGTTGTTTGTCAAGAAGAAAGATAGAAGTTTTAGAATGTGTATAGATTATCGTGCACTTAATGATGTGACGATAAAGAACAAGTATCCATTGCCTAGGATAGATGATCGTTTCGATCAATTAAGAGGAGCGGGAGTCTTCTCTAAGATAGATCTTCGATCCGGATACCATCAATTAAAAATTCGGACTGAGGACATACCAAAGACAGCTTTTTCATCAAGATATGGACATTATGAATTTACGGTCATATCCTTTGGATTGACCAATGCCCCTGCATATTTCATGAACATGAAGAACAAAGTATTCATGGAATATTTGGATAAGTTTGTCATCGTTTTCATTGATGACATCCTTGTTTACTCCAAGACGGAAGAAGAGCATGCAGAACATTTACGGATGGTTTTGGAAAAGCTGAGAGAAAACCAACTATATGCAAAATTTAGCAAATGTGACTTTTGGAAAAAAAGGTAGAGTTTCTGGGTCATGTAATGACTACCGAAGGAATAGCTGTCGATCCAAAGAAAGTGGAGGCAGTGTCACATTGGGAACAACCAAAGTCAGTTACCCAGATTAGAAGTTTTCTTGGAATGGCGGGATATTACCGTCATTTTATTGAGGGATTCTCAACAATTGCTAGACCTCTTACGCAATTGTTGAAGAAGGAAAAGAAATTTGCATGGACACCGGTGTGTGAAAGGAGCTTTCAAGAGCTAAAGAAGCGGTTGACATCAGCGCCAATATTAGTTTTACCTAATGTCCACCAGAGTTTCGATATTTATTGTGATGCATCGAGTCAAGGACTTGGATGTGTGTTGATGCAAAATGGAAAGGTAGTAGCCTATGCATCAAGGCAGTTGAGGCCGCATAAAGGGAATTACCCGACACATGACTTAGAATTAGCAGCCGTAGTGCATTCTTTAAAGATATGGCGTCACTATCTTATCGGAAATAGATGTGAAGTTTATATGAACCATAAGAGTCTCAAGTATATTTTCACCCAATCAGATCTAAACATGAGGCTGAGAAGATGGTTGAAATTGATCAAAGATTACAACGTGGGAATTCATTATCATCCTGGTAAAGCCAATGTGGTGGCCGATGCCTTAAGTCGTAAGAGTCACAGTGTAAACATGTTATTAGAGAAGAGTCAAGTTGAGTTGTGTAAAGACTTTCAAAAGATGAAGCTGGAAATAGTACCAGAGGGATTTTTGGCCGCTTTAGAAGTAAAACCTACCTTAGAAGATTAGATTAGAGAAGCTCAGAAGGATGATGAAAAGATTAAGAGAATAAAGTTCAAGATGATAGAAGGCAAAGCTAAGGATTTCAAGTTGGATGAGCATGGTACTCTGTGGATGAAAGAACGTATCTGTGTACCAAACAAAAAGGAGCTGAAGCAACTTATTTTGGAAGAAGCCCATGATTCTAAGTACTCGATACATCCAGGAAGTGCTAAGATGTATCAAGATTTGAAGGAAAGATTTTGGTGGCCGAGTATGAAGAATGAAGTTGCTGAGTATGTAGCCCTGTGCGATATATGCCAAAGAGTTAAGGCAATGCATCAGAGGCTGGCAGAACTATTGCAGCCACTAAAAATACCTGAATGGAAGTGGGAGGAAATTAGTATGGATTTCATCACTGGATTACCCAGGACTCAGAGTGGATATGATTCCATATGGGCACTACTACAGATCAGGCCTTCCATACCGGCCCATTAGTCCCGGTTGGATTTGAACCGGTACTGATAAGGGCTTCAGTACCGGTTCATTGGCTAGAGGACTGTCGTGGGCTTTTAGTACCGGTTCGTAACACGAACCGGTACTGATGTGAGGGCATCAGTACCGGTTCGTGTTACGAATCGGTACTGATGAGGGCTTCAGTACCGGTTCGTGTTACGAACCGGTACTGATGCCTCGTTTGAGGAAAGTTCAAAAGGAATGCATATTCTATATATATCAGTACGCGATGGTGGGTGGGTTGGTTAGAAGGGTGAGGCTGGAGTCACGAGGTTCCGTGTTCGAGTCTTGGGTTCGCCGTATTTTTAAACCGTAGGAGGGCTTTAGTCCCGGTTGAGCGAACCGGGACTAAAGGTCTATGACCTTTAGTCCCGGATGGGCTGTCCCGGTTTGAAAACCGGGACTAAAACCCGTTGCTAACCGGGACTAAATGTCCTTTCCCTGGTAGTGGGGTTATCGTAGATCGTTTGACCAAGGTTGCACATTTCATACCTGTGAAAACTACTTACTCAGGTGATAAGTTGGCGGAACTTTACATGTCAAGAATTGTTTGCTTGCATAGGTGCTGAAGAAGATAGTATCAGACAGAGGTACCCAATTCACCTCAAGGTCCTAGGGAAAGCTGCATGAAGCCATGGGAACCCGTTTAAACTTTAGCACAGCATATCATCCGCAGACTGATGGTCAGACTGAAAGAGTTAATCAAATTCTGGAAGATATGTTGAGAGCTTGTGCATTAGCCTATGCAACATCTTGGGACAAATGTTTACCATATGCTGAATTCAGTTACAACAACAGTTACCAAGCAAGTTTATAGATGTCGCCTTTTGAAGCTTTGTATGGTCGACCGTGTCGAACACCTCTGAATTGGAATGTGATAGGTGAGCGTCGAGCCTTTGGACTGAATATACTTGAAGAAGCTGAGGAGCAGATAGCCATGATCAGGGAAAGGCTGAAAATTGCTCAATCAAGGCAGAAGAGCTATGATGACAATCGTCGCAGGGAGTTGAGCTTTGAACCTGAAGATTTTGTATATCATAGGGTTACACCTCTCAAGGGAGTCAAAATATTTCACGCGAAAGGGAAGCTCGCACCAAGATATGTCGGGCCGTTTAAGATCTTGAGTCGCAGAGGTGAAGTTGCTTACCAGTTAGAATTACCACAGTCTTTGGCAGGGGTACATGATGTATTCCACGTGTCGCAATTGAAGAAATGTCTTCAAGTACCTGATGAACAAGCGCCTTTGGAAGCGATTGAACTACAAGAGGATCTAACTTACAGAGAACATCTAGTGAAGATTTTGGACACCATGGATCGTGAAACGAGGAACAAGTCAACCCGCTTTTGCAGAGTCCAATGGAGCAATCACTCGGAAAGTGAAGCCACTTGGGAGCGTGAAGAAGACTTGAGGAAGGAGTTTCCCGATTTATTTTCCAATTAGCCCTGAATCTCGGGGTTGAGATTCCGCTAAGGGGGGAGGTTTGTAACATCCCAAAATTTGGTCCATTTTGAATTTAATAAGCTATTATGAATTTTTGAGAATTTTTGGAGTTTAATTGAATTTAATTGGAATTTCTGGAATTTAACCCTTCTTCGGAAATTTATTAAATAAAGAATAATTTTTTGCAAAATATAAATGAAATTATTTTATTTAAGTCCAAAATATTCCAAAATATTTTCTAGAATTTTTTGATATTTTACAAGCCCCAAATGATTTATTTGAATTTCTAGAATTATTTTTATTCAAAAACCCAGGAAAAACCGATGAACAGTGTTGGGCTGAGCCCATTATTGTGCCGACGTCAGCCCAAAACCAAGGAAACATAATTGCCTATGATAGGTGACCGTTGGATTAGGATCAGGTGGTTCCGAGGGGGCCACGTCCCCTGTGCTTCGATGGCCGTTGATTAGTTGTCGCGTGTACGCTTAGGATTGCGCCATGTCGCCTCACTACCGTTTCCGGTAACACCGCTGCCGTGCATTACGGCCGAGGATTGCGCGCGCCATTAACGCCGACATGTTTATTCTTCGCCTTCATTACCTGGCGCGTCGTGAAGACCGCTCCTTTCTGTTTCATTTGAGCTCTCTCACGCTTCCCGAGACACACCGTAGCGCCCACACGAGCTCGCCGAAGTCTCGAGACCTTTCCACCGTGTTTGCGCCGCCGCCGTTCACTCTCTGCCGCATTGGAGGTCGTCACCGAGTTTCTCGCACCGAGCCGCGTCGACTTGTCTACTTCGTCTCGGCGAAGAAGCCCCGCAGCACTGCGTTGCACATCGTCTTCTTCCTCTCCGGCAAGAACCGCGCCACCGAGCTATCGCCGCTACCTCGAGCTTCGCCTGCCGCCGTCACGACCACAATAAATCTCATCTTCACTTTTCAGCCGTTGGATCTAATCAACGGTTTAGATTGCACGCCTAGATTCGTGTTAGTTTAATCTCAGCCGTTAAATCTAGATCGTAGAGTGTTTATTTTGCCACGTCGCATAATTGCCATAGCCATCGGATGCGCGCCGGTCGTCTTGGATTGTGCCTCGTGTCACGCCGCAGTAAGCTGGAGTCGAATCGCCTTGGCTCATCTCAGCCGTTCATTTTGAATCAAGCGGACGAGATCGCGCTGTGGGACCCACATGTCAGTCGTGGTACTGTGGATGCTGACGTCATCCATGATGTCATCAGTGGGGCCCATGTGTCAGTGGAAGTATTGTTCCGTAGACCGAGTTTACGGTGGACCAAACCAAACGGTAGACCAAGTCTATGGACCGGCTGATGTCATGCTTGCGCAATAGTTCGATTTTCTTTTAGAAAAATAATTCAGTGGAAATTCAATTCAGTGATGACGTCATATTTCCGAATTTCCCATATAGAAATAAATAAAGAAATTCGATTTATTCTTTTTAATTGATTTTTAAACTTCAAATGATTATAACTTTTGCATTTTAACTCCGATTTGAGTGATTCTAATTTCTAAAAAATTGTAAAATCAATATCTATGTATTAGTGAATTTTATGGAATTTTTAGAGTTGATTTTGCTCTCTGTAAATTGTGTTTGTTGTGTGTATATTTATTTCGAGTAGACGTTGATTTGCCGGAGAGCTTCGAGGGGGAATTTCCAGCGCAAGACCAAGCTCCAGATCAGGATCAGCCAATGTTTGAAGGCAAGTTATGCGTTAATCATTTTTCTCCTAAGTTTTGAATAATCTTTTTGAATACAAAAGCAACATTGAATAAAGGAATAATGAATGTATTTTGGTAAATGGTGCTATATTGTTGGTAATGACTTTAAAATGTGGAGACCTGTGTGGTTCTACATGAAGGTTGAATACTGGCATGTGTTGCACTGTAAAATAGCCTGGGGTGGGCAAGGATTTAGACTGGGGCAAGTGGACCGAGGCTTTGTGCCGGCAAGGGCCTGTGTGGCAAATGAGATGGCTATGTGCCAAACTTTTGGAAGGAACTCTTGCCTTGGTCCGTTAAGGACTTTACCTTGCAAGCCTTTGAACTGAGTTACTCGTACAACCACATATCTGGTATGGGACAGACCTAGTTTAGTAGGGTTCTAATATCTTTCCTTTGACACCTCGGGGCGGCAGTTACACAAGGGTGTAACTGTGTGGGGGAGTGTACCTGTGCTTATGGTTTTGCTGCTTTATATCTAAATAAATAGTAAGTTAAAACATTGATGAAATGCAAAATAACCAATTGAGCCATTCCTATGTAACAAGCCATGCATGTAGTAATAGAACTGCATTCTGTGCATGACTTATTGAGTACGGTGTGTATTCACCCTTGCAAACAATAAAATTACCAGAGGAGGAGTATATGCCTGCTTGGGAAGAGGAGTTTGCCGAGGAGCCAGAGAACTAGGGAGCAAGCCTCGTCAAGGTGCTTGTGGCAAAGAGATGGATCGCCACGATGTTTTATTTTTTGCTGTTGCTTTCTTATTACTCTGATTAATGTAAGCCCTGCGTGGCAAACTATTGTAAGGAGACCATAAGGTCGTACAACTCGTTTATATACATGTTTGAAGTACTTTATTATTATTCCGTTGTGTATGATTGTGGTACTTTAACCCTGTTTAGCCTGTGTGCACTAGCGTGATCCTGGACTAGTGCAGAATACACAGAGGCTCCGAATTTGCAGATTCGAGTCCCGACAGGAGGTGATTAAGTTTTGTGTTTATTACATTGATGATCTGAATCTGATTGGAGTCCCTGTATCACGCCATGAGGGGAGGCTAGAGGAAAAGGGACTCTAGGGAGAAAAGAATCCTATAGCGACGATATATTTTCATTTAAACAAGCACATTTCACGGTATTGAGATAAGTAACTGTAGTGGCTCCGTATATCTATGATCACGAGATGAATCTACGGGACCAATACCCACAGAAGTCAGATAAGTGGATCGCAGTCGAGCAAATGGATCATTTTGGTGGTTGGTTACAAAAGCAACTGTTGGGCAACCAGACAGATGATGAACAGTTGAAACTCTTGGCTCGGGGACCATCCACGACAATTGTATCATTCTAAGGGTATGAGATAAATTCGTACATATTTTACATGACAGCCGAAGATAGTAAGAGCACCAACCAAAACAGCGGCGTCCATATAGATGCCTCGGACAATAATGGAAAGATGGACACCTACTATGGTTTCATAGAGGAGATCTGGGAGCTCGAGTATGGACCTTTAAAAGTCCCTCTATTTCGGTGTCAATGGGTTAAACTAATAGCCATGGAGATCAACGAGTACGGTATGACAATCGTGGACCTCAAGCAAGTGGCCTATAGGGATGAACCGTTCGTGCTCACTAATGATGTGACACATGTATTCTATGTGATGGACATGGATAGCAAACCGAAAAAGCAGAAAGAAAAAAAGCAGAAGGAGAAGACTAGTAGTAGCGATCAGCCAAGTCGCCACGTTGTTCTTCCAGGTAAAAGAAAGATTGTCGGAGTTGAGGGCGTCACGGACGAAGAAGAGTATAATCAGTTCGACGTGCTGCCTCCTTTCATGGTGGACGTAGACATTAGTGTCCTGAATGATACAGAGGAATCTCCCTACGTACGCCGCAATCATAATGAAGGATCACTTGTAAAAACAAAGTATGTTAGCAAATAAGAATCCAAACGTGTAGGTTTTATTTTTCCCTTCATTCATCTCATGTAGAGGGAGTAGTTTTCTTTTCTGTCACTGATAGATGCTTATTGATCTGTCTTTCTGGAATCGACTTAGTTCTTCTGTATGCATCGCCCTTGACTGAACCATCGGTGCTGGGGTACGTGATCCAGGGATCGATGAAGAAAAGGAGTGCGAACAAGTTCATAGACAGATGCATGCTGAAGAAGACGGTGGATACGCCTAAGAAAGCAACCAAGCCAACCACGCGGTATGACGAAGAGGAGACAGCAGCCACAACCTTCTTGATCGAACCTAACACACTGGAGTGTGTGACTTGCTTCATGCCATACGAAGCTCAAGTGTTCATGGCAAGTATCTAGCTCGAGATTTCTTCGTCATACACTGTAATGTCTTGATTACTTCAACATACAAGCATGGAGATGCTTACACTTAGTTCATACACCAGCACAATTAATCACTTTGCTTCATCTTTTGTCTCAATGATCAGTGTAGGAACGAACATCCTGCCTGCGCGAACTGCTATATCAGCATGAACCGGACATGCTTCAGCTGCAGCGAGCCCATCGACGACATTAGATGCCGGCCGCTGGAAAAGGTCCTGGCTGGCTTGACCAGCCCTTGCAAGTTCAAGAAGTATGGCTGCCAGGAGAGCGTCCGGTACACCAAGAGGTGGAGCCATGAGGAGGCATGCTCGTACACTCCGTTCCACTGCTCGTTCGATGGCTGCAGCTACTACGGCCTACTGCTCTACAACCACATCCAGGATGACCACGTGTCGAATGCCGTCGTCGCCATGGGCAGCCTCCGTAGTATGACGATGACACTGAACAAGAGCATGATGTTTCGGGTGATCCTGCACCGCCGGTTGGATGGGTTATAGGCCAGAGGGTTCCTGTTCGTGCCGGATGCGTACTAGGGCTCTTCCGGCACTATCTCTGTCACCGTGCATGCATGTCTGACTAGACAGTTGGTGTCTGGTTGACATAGAAGGTCTAAATTGATGCCTTGTGTCCGTAGATGGATCGCTTTGCTTTCTTTTGGTGTAATAGACTAGTAATACTAGTAGTTTAGCTACAAGTTTCCTAGTTATGTGTCATGTATTGCCATGCTTTTGGGATAATCTTATGGCTACCCTTTTGCTTTGCCTTCTTCCTGCATGTTGTGCAAGAGTCGTGACATGTCTAAATTGCATCACTACGTAATTTATGTTTCTAAAGAATATATGATTTTTTCATATTATTGCTGAATTGTAGAAACTCTAAAAGGAATTTATAAATTAGTAGTAAACTATAAAAGAAATTTATAAATGACTAGTAAAAAAATAGGTATCAGTAACGGTTCTTATTACGAATCGATATTGATGGTACCTAGGGCTGCCGCCAAGGTTGAGGCATCAGTCCCGGTTGGTGTATCCATCCGGATCGATGAGATCGATTTGGTTGGTGTACCCAACCGACATCGATGTTAGAATCGATCCGATTGAAGACACCAACTAGGACTGATGGTGCACATATAAATCTCTCCCGCCGCCTCCTCTTCCCCAATTTCCTGCTCCCACTCTCACATCTTCCCCAATTTCACTCCTCCCGCTCGTTTGCACAGTAGTTCACTCCCACCGGCGCTGCCGCCCCCACCAGCAGTCTGCTCCCACCGACGCCGCCGCCCCCACTAGCAGTCCTCCTCCCACCGACGTGATACACATTCGGCGCTCTTCTCCCTCCGCAAACTCCATGGCGACGCCCCCCGCTGCGCCCTTCTCCAAGGTATAATCAGTGGGGTATTGCTCGTGAGATTGCTTTATAGTAGTCGGTTGCTCCTCTTGCGCGTGCGTGTAATCACCGAGCATGGGATCAACCGATCATGGATAGGGTTTGGTGGTGCCCCCTTGTTCCGATGTCTAACTGAAGATTCGAGTCTTGCAAAATTAGTGCATAAGGTTCTGTTCTTGTGCGGCAGCATTTGCTAGTAAGTAAGGACTCCAGTGATTGTGGCCAATACGTGTGCTGATTTGCTGTGTTTTCTAGCAGTGGAGCCGTCGATTCGGTTCCTGGTACCAAACACATGTGTGGATGATTTTCTTGCGCAGCATCACTTGAGGGATTGCTCATTCTGTTTTGGTTACCTGTGGGATTGCTCGATGATGATATTGGGTTATTTAATGAATATAATAGTTAATGATGTGAATAAGGCCTTCACCCTAATTTCTGATTTACTATTTGGTTGCCCCTGTTGCTCTGTGATGATATTAGGGTTAAATATGATCAGAACAATTATTCTGTGATCTAGGCCTTGAACTGATAGAAATACACGCTTGAAAGTGTTGTTTAAATTCACCGCTTGATAATCGATCAAGAGTCTCCTGTTGGCTAGTTGGCTTGCTTATATCAAGATTGTAGCTGCTGTTGTGTTCAAAAGAATAGATAAATTACCTTGTTCTAGAGGATATTGACATAGTCGAGAGTCCGGTTATCTATTGGTCGGACACTTTCGGTCAGGCATAAGTTATTTTCATCTTTCCGGATGTGTATCTAGTTTCGCATTGGTTCAATATTCATTCTTATACTGCTTCGGTCACTAGGAAGTCGCTCACCGATATTTGCTAGTCTGTGGTAGAAGCAATTCTTGAATAGACTTGCTTTGATTGCTTGAAGAACTGCTTAGTCGCTAGCTTTGAATATTACCGATCCTGTTAGGTTGATGAATTTGTCTTTCATAAACGGCATCAATTTGATTCTTTCAACAAAGGAATTTGTTAAACAATTCTTTATTGTGAATGCTAAGGTGGTAAGGGTTCAAGGCCCTAGTCACTAAATAATTTGTTAGCCCATTTGTGATTGTGGTAAAGATCCTTATCTTCATCCAAACCCTAAATCTGAGAGCAAATCATATATATCTATATTTCGTCTCTTGTGCATGTTAAGGTGGTAAGTGTTTGAGGCCTTATTCGCTGATTTAATTGTTTAGCCCATTCGTGATAGAAGTTGAAGATCTAAATCTTCACTTAAACCCTAAGTCTGAGAGCAATATATATAAACATATACTCATCAATATGTAGTAGGAGATATATTTCAATGTATAAATGACAATATGTTTAGATTTTTGGATTATCTTCATTTAATGTGGAATAAGGCTTCCCTTAGTGAATATGGATGTATTTGCGAATATGGATGTATTTTTTGTTAATATGGATGAATTTTTTGTGATTAAATGAGTGAGTTTGTTAACATGAGTTTGTTAATATGGATGTATTTGCAAATAAAAAAGTAAGTTAGTCTTTTTTGTTAATATGGATGTATTTGCGAATATGGATGTATTTTTTGCGAATATGGATGTATTTTTTGTGAGTAAATATGGATGTATTTGAGAATATGGATGTACTTTTTTGCTAATATGGATGTATTTTTTGCGAATATGGATGTATTTTTTGCGAATATGGATGTATTTTTTTGTTAATATGGATGTATTTGTGAATATGGATGTATTTTTTGTGAGTAAATGAGAGAGATTGTTAATATGGATGTATTTGTGAATAAAAAAGTAAGTTAGTCTTTTTTGTTGATATGGATGTATCATGTGAAATGTGTAAGTATATATGAAATGTATAAATATATGTGAAATGTCAAATGTATATGTATAATGTGAAATGTGTAAGTATATGTGAAATGTCAAATGTATCTATATCATGTGAAATGTATATATGTGAAATGTATAAGTATATGTGAAATGTCAAATGTATACTTGTCGATAGTATTTGGCCGACTTAACTTAAGAACATCTTCGGCGTCACCTTTTGTGGAATATTAGGTGTTTTCTTAGAGAATTTATTTACTGATAACATAACTATATGTGCATCCCTCTTATGGATCTTAACAGAAACGCGCCATACCGTAGCATAAAACCATTTGAAGAAAAGTGCCGATACTAACTAATTAGTTAGGAGAGGTGCTTACTTTTGTAGTTAAGGATTCATACCCTGATATATGAAATGTCAAATGTATACTTGTCGATAATATTTGGCCGACTTAAGTTAAGAACATCTTCGGCGTCGCCGCCCGTCCTCTCTACCTTCTCTTCCCCACCGTCCTCCTCACCGTTTTAGAGTAGTACCATCAGCTTTACATGAAACGTGATCTTTACTTGTCGATAGTATTTGACCTTTTGTTGATCTATTTTCGTTAATTTTCAGTGCCTTCTTCTAGCCTAAGAAAGAACGATGCTAGGCGAAGGATTTGATCAAGAAGAATTTATGAGAAATTTGATTGCGGGAGATGATGGTCATGAGGCGGGGAAGCCTGAACCCGTCCTCGTGGATCAACCCGTGGCCGCCGAGGCCACCGAGGCCGACGAGGCCGCAGAGCACGATGAGGCTGGCGAGGTAACAATCAGTCCCGTTCATGATTGTCGGTTCCACTATCATGCTAAGCTAACATTCTGACCCGTTCATGATTGTACCATGCTTTCAGATCGGTCAACCAAGCAGGCAATCATGTCAGCGAGGTCCAAGAAAGAAGTCAAAGACAAGACACGTTATCACCGAAGTTGCCGAGAACGGCCAACCTCTTGCACCCTTGGGGGCGCTTGGGCCGTTCAATTCGGCAAGCGGCGTCCACGTTAGGGACCATGTACCCATTAGTATAGCGAAATGGGATCAGGTCCTTGAACATACGAAGAACATGCTTTGGAACGATATGAAGGAGATATTCATCTTCCCCTAAGGGACCGAAGAGAAGGTGAAGAGTAACACTCCGAAGAAGATGGCCATCGCATTCTAGACTTATAAAAAGAAGTTGAACATAGAGTATATCAAGAAGAATCGAACACCCGACTTCAACAAGCACCCAAAGTTGCAGGATCATTAGGATGCGTTCATGAACTACAAGATTTCGGACGAAGGTCAAAGTTTGAGTGAGAAGAACAAGCTAAATGCACATAAGAAGAATTACCACCACCGACTCGGCCCTGGTAGTTACCGCCAAGCAATACCCAAATGGGAGAAGAGGGAACAGGACCTGCTAGTGAAGGGTGTCGCACCCACAACAATGGAATAGCCCGACAGAGCAAGGCATTGGTTCTATGCTCGCGGCGGCGCCCTTGACGATGAAGGCCATGCGGTATTTGGGGAGGTGCTGCGAGATGTGGCCAGAAGGCTTGTACAGTCTATCGAGGAGTCTTCCCAGGGCACCTTCATACCAAACAGAGAGAACGACAAACTAACAAGGGCCCTACAAAACCCAGAGCACCTTGGACGTACACGAGGCGTTGGCGTCGTCCCATGGAAGATTGGTTTCTCTCAGGACGTCGAGACCTATAGGAGTCAGGTGAGAAGGAAGGCTCGACAAACACAACAGCTCAGTGCGCTTGAAGAACGCCTGAATCAAACACAGGAGAGAATGCAAGAAGAGATCAAAAGAGAGGTGCAGTTAGCCTTGAGCCAACAGAGGGAGACGGGCCAGGAACCTCCAAGTAATCCTAACATCATCAGCCTCCCCGTGCAGCGGAGCAGCTGCGCATCTGGTGGGCTGCTCGAAGCGGACTTGGACCACTATCCTGTAGACGACATCAGGCAACGAACACCTTGTGAGCTGCACATCCAAGCGCGGAACCTCTCCTTCAAAGCGGCCCACGGTATGGCTCACCCAGTGGAGCTGGGGCAGCTCATCCATGGCCAACAAATACCATCAGGCTACTCCAAGGTCTCGGGGGAGGAGGTTTGCCTGGGGTACGAGGACCTTGAACTCGAAATTCCCAAAGGTGACGGGACTACGAAGCTAGGAGAGGCGATAGACAATTTCATCCTGTGGAGCAAGCGATACATAAATTTTCGAGATAACATGGACGTGTCCTCTCCGCGAAGAAGCCTGACTCCTACATCACCGCCCGCACATATAAGCCCCAGAAAAAGCCCGTCTCTTCCCAAGAAGGCACCGACTCCTATACCACCTCCCTCACACATAAGCCCCAGAAGAAGCCCATCTCCTCCCAAGAAGGCGCTGACTCTTACACCACCTCCCTCACACACAAGCCCCAGAAGAAGCCCGTTTCCTCCCAAGAAGGCGCCGACCAAGACAAACAAGCCAGCTCGGCCAGCAGCACACAAGAAGACGGGGTCCTCCACCCAATCCAAGAAGCTGGCTCCACTTCCGAAGCGGGCGTATGATATGACTGACGAGGAGACCAAGAAGATAGTACAAGGCGAGGTAACTAAAATTTTTAAACCCAAGTCACCAGAGAAGAAGGTTCAACTTGGCACGGAAGAATTTCACAAAGGCTTGAGGACTATTAAAAATTTGAAGGATCAAAAAGAAATACCTAGCCTATCAAACTGCGAGCGCATATTGACTAAGGAATGCCACAAGAAGAAGACGTCAGTTGAGGAGAAGGCCAAAGAGATGCTAAAATTCTTCGATGAAACTGGACTTGACACAGATCAAGTATTAGGCATGGCGAAGATTGAGTATGCCTAAGTAAGATGGCCATTTACACAAGGTGCATCATTGGTCAGGCGTGAGGAGCTGCTCCAGCTACCAACAAAGATGCGGCAATTCCATTAATGGTACATGGACGCGACCAAGCAAGGTCTAGATTTGTTCGCTGTTAAGTACAAGGAACAAGATTTTTTCCACGGGGACGGTGAATTTTATGTCGAATGGAAAGTCATGTATGGTCTATACCAGACAGACGCCCTCGCCTTGGCCATGCTGTGTTGATGGATTCTGTAAGTATCTTATTTATAACAAACCATCGTGCGCACCCTTGTACCATACTAACTTGTAAGTCTAACTAATTTCTTCTTATGTAGAATGAAAATTCAAAGATGCCGAAGGGATCGTATTTTTGACATAGGCTTCATAGACCCAGTAATTATCAATGAGACAACTGTTAGAGACTACCCAAGCGAAATAGAGATTAACATAAACAATGCGCTAACGGAACAAAAATATAAGTCAAAGATATATCTACCCTACGCATTTGAGTACGTGTTTTCATACCGCCTCGTTCTACTCCTTTTTCATAACACGATGTTAGAACTAATTAGTTATCTACGTTGACATATATATGTGCAGTTTTCACTGGATTCTTCTTATGATCGAGCTAGATCGTAGCCTGATCATAGTTATGGACACGCAAAGGAAACCAGTTAAAAAGTTTCAAAGCTTTATCGATATGCTCAACCGGTATTAATTCTTGTTCCTTTCATTATTGTACTAGTTCTATTTCCTTCCATTTGAAACAAATTCTAATTATGTACAATTCGTAATCACATGTGTAGTGCATTCGCACGGTGAGGTGCTAAAAACAGGGGCGTATTCAAGGAGAAATTTGATATTACAATTGCTTCTCAAGTATGTATATCACAATGCTAGCTTTTTAGTTAGTTAACTTAATTTCTTTGCATCCATTTCACGCTTTCAACTTTTTTCACCGTAGATCTTGAGACAGCCGCCAGGCAACAATTTATGCAGCTACTATGTATGTGAGTTTATGCACACCCAAACCGGAGCCGCTGACCGTATGCTAAAAGACGACAAGGGGGTAAGTAAATATAATTACTAACTTTAATGATGTCTAGGTACTCCTTATATCTTGTACAAATTCAAGGATTGATTAGTTAATCACTTAATGACAGGTGCCTCAATATTTGGCAGAACAAGGATCAGAACTCTCGCCGGCGCAAGTGATCGCAATCCAAGAACAACTCGTCAGCTTCATTTACGATGAGGTCATAAATTCGAACGGTGAGTTTCATGAACCAACTGTAAATAGGTTGGGCCCTTTGATAAGAACCGGTGAACTGTCGGGGTCGACGGCTAGCAATAGTGATGCACGTAAAAGATCCCGATGAACAGAAGGAAAAGAAAGACTAAAGTTGTAATTAAAGTTGTTAATGAATATTCTGTGATCCTGATCGATGAACAGAAGAATTAATATATGTATATATTGTAATATATTAGTTGTAATTAAATTTGTTAATGAATGTTCAGTGATTTAATTATCAGTTGATTCATTATATGTGCTTTAATTAGTTGTGATTTAACACACACACATATATATAATAGCTAGAGGACACACACACATATATATATTAATTATATATACAGCACATTTAATTACATATTGTAATACATTTTAGTTAGTTAACTTAATTTCTTTGCATCCATTTCACGCTTTCAACTTTTTTCACCGTAGATCTTGAGACAGCCGCCAGGCAACAATTTATGCAGCTACTATGTATGTGAGTTTATGCACACCCAAACCGGAGCCGCTGACCGTATGCTAAAAGACGACAAGGGGGTAAGTAAATATAATTACTAACTTTAATGATGTCTAGGTACTCCTTATATCTTGTACAAATTCAAGGATTGATTAGTTAATCACTTAATGACAGGTGCCTCAATATTTGGCAGAACAAGGATCAGAACTCTCGCCGGCGCAAGTGATCGCAATCCAAGAACAACTCGTCGACTTCATTTACGATGAGGTCATAAATTGAGCGGTGAGTTTCATGAACCAATCAGAAAATAGGTTGGGCCCTTTGATAAGAACCGTGAACTGCCGGGTCGACGGCTAGCAATAGTGATGCACGTAAAAGATCCCGATGAATGTAGGAAAAGAAAGACTAAAGTTGTAATTAAAGTTGTTAATGAATATTCTGTGATCCCGATCGATGAATGTAAGAATTAATATATGTATATATTGTAATATATTAGTTGTAATTAAATTTGTTAATGAATGTTCATGATTTAATTATCAGTTGATTCATTATATGTGCTTTAATTAGTTGTGATTTAACACACACACATATATATAATAGCTAGAGGACACACACACACATATATATACACACACACACAACACATCAGTACCGGTTAGAGAAACCAACCGGTACTGATGAGAACATCATCAGTACCGGCTGGAGACACCAACCGGTACCGATAAGGGCCTCAGGGGCTCACGATTCGCTGCCACGTGTGATATCCAACCGGTACTGATACTCTATCAGAATCGGGTGAGGGAACCAGAATTGATGTCCTTGAACGTCAGTCCCGGATAGTTTGTACCGGTTCAAAAACCGATACTAAAGACCGTTTTCAACCGATACCGAATACCTCTATAGTAGTGGGCCAGGTCGCACTAGAGCCATCTTGATCGTTCGCGCCAACAACCGCTGAGCGCTTAAGCCTTTGCCTGCCTCTGCTTGTGTTCGATCGGTTCAAGTTGCCGGTGCAATTTATAGAGGCGAGACGGCGACATCGACATCAGACGGGATTTCTCATTATAGCTTTCGCTCCGGAGACATTACACCGTTACTAGTGGCCGCCATACGTTCTTGGCTCGGTGATTTTTCCAGGTCGAGTAAATTTTACAAAACTATTGGTTTATTATATAAATTATTAGAAAACTATAGTCAAGTCAGCTGATGTTGAGAAGAAAAGTGATCTGTTCTGTCTGGAGCAAGACGAGTCAAGCAACTTATGCAGGTCGTGTTCGAAGCTTTCTAAGACTACAATATGTACATCTTGTAGGAGTGTATCTAGTGTGTTTCGCAGTGGGTTGCAATGTGTACGTCTGTGTGACTAGTGGTGAAGTTTTTTATTTTGTTTGAAACGAGGGCAGAGCATTCTCCATTCATTAAGAGAGGCAGCAAAATATTAAAGTTTGATTACAAGCTAACTTTGCAGAAACCTATAATGAAGCACTCAAGAGTCAAGAGGCAGTTACAACCCTGACTCGAGGATACTTGGTGCACGTAAGTTTGAATAGATCGTCGTCCAATCTCATATCCGACGGGCTATAGCTGCACGGTGCACGCGCGAACGTGCGATGTGAATTCAACCGTTGTCGATCCATTTTCGGTGCTTGGGCTCTAAGAGCTTGGATTGCTGGAGGCCAAACCCCATTTGGAACCGATAAAAATCAAGGATTAAAACCATAAAAATTGTTCTGTTGCGACAAGATTTCTTCCTCTCTTAGCGGGCCTATCCACCAGACATCCATTATTGGCTTTTGTTTCAAGATTCGTGTCTTTCCTTATCAATTTTGAAGACTTTGCATTCAAAATTTCACATTTTCACCTAAAATTTCCAACATTCAACTTATGATTTTTGAAAATTATCAATACCATATTTGGAAGCTATCAACTTCAAATCGGGGATTTTCAACTTGAATTGAAGACTTTCTACTAAAAATTCCTCACTTCCACCTACAAAATTGAACTTCAACACAAAATTTCCTACTTCCACCTAAAAACGTCAATTTCAACTCAAAATTTTGATTGGTTAGCTACCCCATGGACAACCACATATTTCCCTAGTCCTGTTTTTGTCGAATTCATGATTTTGATTTCCAAACTGGCCATACTTGAAGGTTCTTTTCAAGTTGAGAGGTACTTGTATAAATCTCTATTTGAAAGTTACACAAATATTAAAGTATGACTAAAAAGAGGATAGTGATTAGTTACCCTTTCGTACCCTTAAGGATTTGTGAAAATTGTATTGAGAGGGTGGTGCATAGAAGCACTGTATGCATGTGCCTAAAGTTTGTGCACAAAATAGCATGTCAAGGGGAGCTGTGCTTTTACGTGCTTCTTTACCTTTCAAATTTGTACCTTAATTCATCGTCTTCATCCGTGGAATTCCAGTGCATGCATGCTATGCACCACATCGCTGCGCATCTTTCTCCGGCTAGTCAATAGTGGCAGCCCAGCAGTTATATATACCATGCCAAGTGCAGTGAAAAGGATAGGGAGAAGTAATCGAGCGACGACTGACGATCGCTTAAGGTCCGGTCTTCGCCTTTGTACGTATCTAGAAAATTATTAGTTGGTATATCTATCTTGCTCTAGTCCTCTGTCGTTTGGCAGACCCCGCCTAAGCACTAGGTCTTGCTTGCTCGTGTGGCTGATGTCTCAGCTTTGACCACCAATTTCTATTGTAATGTATTTAAATAATCCAATAAAATTGTGAAATATTTAAAAAGATATCGGTACACTTGCATGATGTAGCCCTTGACTTTCTGCTCGATGACTGCCTTTTGGAGAAAGTAGAGCGTGAGCATCATAAGCAATAGCCTTCGACCATACGCTCAGGCACATGAGCCCCCGAGCATACCTGATGAAGCTCAGCGTTGCTTTTTAACTCCGTTACAATGATTGATATGTTGTTACAGCCTTTACACCCTTCCAGATTCCACATGGTATGTCATAAATTAGCGTCTCTTCACATTTATTTGGAAGTACAAAAGTTGCCTTGTGGATTGGGACCGACGTGAATTATTTCATTTCGTTGGAACTCAATTTTTTACTAAAATAGTGTTTATGTAGGCCCAACATGGCACATGTGCGACAATGGAAGGATGACACAGCTATGCCAAGTGTGAACATGCATAATCGGTGAGAAATATTGATTTGAAATGTCATACGCCTATTGAAATAATTGTAATTGAACGGTGGATTTGTTGGATTGATTTGTCAACAGTATTAAAATGAAATGTTATTTATTGATATATTATTGTTAAATACATGCTTTGCAACTTGAGATTGTCTAAAATATAGCAAAAGTCATGCCGAAATTTTCCATTTTCTTTCGTAGTTGTGCTATTATTGTAAAATATGTACTTTACAACTACACAGTCTTTAAATGTGTACATAGGTCATGCCAGAATTTAATCATAATTTCTCATATTTTTTAATACATTTGTAACATTTTTCGTGGTTTTTTCGGCCTCTATCAATTTTTTATAATTTTCCACAATTTGCAATTTTCCTATTTTTCTTTGCCTTTTTCTCCATTTTTCGTTGTCTTTGGTTTTCGAATCAAATTGATAGGTTTTCTGTAAAAACCGAACGGTTAATTTTCACATTTACCGAGCAATTTCCTAATTTGTTTTGCTCGGTTTGACCACTGGGTTTGACTTTTGCAAACTGCTCCATTTTGCTCGAATTTAGACCGATTTTTGCGAAAAACTGGTATCGATCAGATGTTGATTTTCAAACACAAAGGCATGTTTGGATACCGCAAACCTGGCCGAGATCCCGGCCCATTCCCGGGGATGGAAACCCACTGGGCTGATTTTCTCCGGTCCGCTGAAAATCACGTTTGGAGCCCCACGAGACGAGGAAACTCTGGCCCATTCCACGCCGTTTCCACTGGGGAAATTTCCTCCCGTCCTTAGGTCGGGTTAGGGTTCCCCGTCACGTCGCGCCTCCGCCCACATCGCCTCCTCTCCCGAGCGTTGCCTCCTCTCGCGACGTCGCCTCCGCCCGCGTCGATTGCTCTCGCGACGTCGCCTCCGCCCGCGTCGCCTGCTTTGGGATCTCGACGACGCGACGGCTGCTTTGGGATCTCGACGACAACGTGACCACCCCAGCGACATCTCCTGCTACCCCAGCACCGTGTCTCCTCAGTTAGCTAGTCCTCTTCCTCTTCCCAGTCTCTCTTCCTCTCGCTAGGTTTCATCGACCCCTTTTTCTCATAAATGTGGTGCATAGATTTGTGTTGAGGTGAAGATTTGTGCTGAGGTGCGAGAGAAGGTGAAGATTTTTGCTAGGGTTGCAAGTGAATCAACATATTCGTTGCTTCTCAGATCTGTTGTACCTAGTCTTGCTCAACCCGGTGCTGTAGGTTTGTAGAGGTGTTGCTTCTCAGATCTGTTCTTTGCTGGCTGAAAATTGATTATTAGAATTTCAAGAATATGGCAATAGTTCAATAGCTGAATCCAGTTGAAATGCCGAATGTTTTGCACACACATTTGATCGTATCATTTTTTTGACCATACTGATCTTTTGCATCGAGTCCATACTGATCTTTTGCAACAAGAATGGTATTTGACCATACTGATCTTTTGCACTAATATGGTATTTGACCATATTGATCTTTTACAACGAGTCCATGCTGATCTTTTGAGTTCAAGTGAATCATGAACATTCTTATTCTTATTCACAGTGAATCATGAACATTCTTAAGATTTTTAGTGGATATGTTTAAGTGGATCTGTCTGCCCTATGTTTGCAATGGCTCGGTGGGAAGATTTTTAGTTGCTTGGTTATTATCAATTATCATAATCTGCTTAATTATTTGAGTTTGAACTTCTATCATTGGAATAGTAGAATGTTAGCTCTGGAAAGTTAGCTATGAAGTTCTTTTCCCTTAAGTTTGCATAACAGTTTTTTATGTAAGTTTTTCTTAATTTGGACATAATTGCAATATCTGCTACCATCAATTATCAATCAACTTGGTATGTCTCTCTTTACACAATTTTCATGAATACTGATACAGTTCAAAGCTTATACTGATCCAGTTCAAAGTTCATGAATACTGATCCAGTTCAAAGTGAGAATAGGTTGTCTGGATGTGTGAATCATATTGAGGAGAGGAGAGGGATTGCCGTGGAACTTGTAGCATTTTATTTGATTAGCCAGGCCCCTCATATGGACCTGTTAAAGTGAAAAAGGATGGACTGAAATATCATGTGTCCATATGTCCCAGTGTTTGGTATCTGCCAGTTCTTGATTGCCATGTAATTATTGATGTTATTATAATTAGAAGAGTAACAACATAGTGGACTGTATAAAATGAAACAAGCAATTATTTTGTTGACGAAATCAACTTGTCCTGCAATGCAAAGCTAGCCTTTCATTTATTTAGATTAACCATGAACTTCATGAGGCTTATAGGGTTTAGGAAAAGAGTTATATGCTCTTTGCCAGTGCTGCTATATTTTCTGATAAGTATCTGGTTCTTAAGAATGATACTATGGATGCAGGCGACAATGTCTTCAGAAGTGTAGCTCGCACTCAAGAATAACATTAACATTACTGGAAATCTAGAGCACCTTCCTCATTGGAGTTCAAGGTGAAATATTCTGCTTCACTTTTGGACTTGGTTTCACTGTATCATCATTTGCTTCTGTTCATACTTCTGATTGCTGATCCTGTTGATTGTTGAAACTTCCAACTGCATTGCAATGTAACTTGAGCAATCAAAGCTATTTTATATGGTATTTGTTTCAAAGATTTTGCTTTTTTTTGTTGCTTAAAATGCACATGGACAGATAAGCTATTAATCCATGCAACACATCCTCTTGCTAGTTGTTTTGCTTACTTGAACTGTAGCAGCAAACTTTGCTGTTTCTTTGGGAACTTATAAATGACCTTACTTAATTGAACAGTTCCAACTATTGTTCATACAGCCCTGCGGTGCTATCCACAAAATCTTATTATATCCCGATGCTAAGCAGAATTGCAATTTTTATCTTTCAATGAAGGCCAGTTTGGTAGCAATAAGAATACAAAGCTTGAAAATGAGGTGATTAGGAATGAGTGAAACAACATTACATAGACTTGCCCTGACAGAATCAAAACTATGTTCTAGAATTAGCATATAAAGGGTAGGGCTACTAGTAGAAATAGTTTTCAGAAGGTAAAAATTTCCCAAGGAGCTTTACCTGTATGTACCATGTATATCCCACTGTGGTGTTAGTTTGTAGGTGCAAGTCTCTCTGTAAAGCTAGAAAGATCATTCAAGTTGGAAAATACTGACAAGTAATTTACTCATCTTTACAATCATAGTATATTTCCCTATTTTTGTATTTTTTGTGTGCATTATATACATTTTTAGTTTGTTACCAACATATCATAGTATATTTAGATGAATTAAACTGAGGGTTTAGCAATAATCCTTGAAGGATATCAATATGTTACTGAGCTCTGCTAATGAATTAATTTCACATCACTTTTAGTTAAGCCAAACATGGTTTGTCCAATTTCCAAACCATGCTGAACATGGATTCCTCATCATGCTGAACATCACTTTTAGTTAAGCCAAACATGGTTTGTCCAATTTCCAGGATTGCAACTCAAATTTGAATGTTAAAATTTGCTGGTGATTCTATAATCTATCTATATAAGATATTTGCATGTGTTCATATCTGTTTGTGAATATTTCAATTTATCTGGTTCTTAATCCTTCCTCGTGCTTGGCAATGTAGAAATTTCAGCAAGAGGACAAAAGGCTATCCAACATAGAGTGGTTCTAGATTTTTGTTAGTGTTAGCAACACTACTACAGGAATCATCATCACAGACGGTTCGTAAACGTCATCAGAGACGGTTTTGTGAACCGTCAGTAACAATAAGTCCGTGATGAAGGAGATCATCAGAGACGGTTTTCCACCCGTCTGAGAAAATATATATCATAGAGGGTTCTATTAATAAACCGTCTGTGATATTTAATTATCACAGACGGTTCTCATTTTAAACCGTCTGTGATAATTAAATATGTATCTACAATTTTTTTTCAAAGTACCATGTTCTCCCACCGTGGCACGACGGTGACGCTGCGTAAGAGCATGTCGTCTGGGTACTCTGCACCGTGGCACGATGGTGACGTTGCGCAAGTCCACTTCGAATGGCATGAAACAAATCACACACTCCAGTGTGTCAGGTTCGATCAAGCAGACCGTGGTTGCCGTCACCTCCTCGTCATGCTGCGTGCGGGTCTTGGTTGATTTATTAGTCGAGTTCCATCAACACTATCATAAGAAGGGAGAAAAAGTGCTACAAATGTTTATATTTTAAGTCTATCCTGATCAGACAAACTGTTGCCTCAATGCATATAGGAAGTGTAGATATTCAATTACAAAATCTATAACTGGCTGTGTCTCGTAAATATTGTTGCAGAAATACCTAAGTAGATGAAAATTTCGAACAACAAACCATAAATAATGGAGGTTCTGCTGAGGGTGTAGGAAAAACATCTAGTTCCAACAAGCAAGACATTGTTAAGTTGTTGCATTCAAGATGAGCAAATATGTATTAAGGATAATATCATGTGACAATACAATGAATCGTACAAACAAGAATAACCGCAAGTTTTTGAAATATTTTCCGAATGAATACCATTTGACAATTGTACAACTCCAGAAGTTAGCCGTCTGCGTGGAACGTGCCTTTTTTATTTATTACTTCGGTAAGTAGGAAGAAACAAAGTCTCCCTCTAATGATGCTCAAATGGTTCTCAGTCAATGCAGCTGTAACCGTACTACTATTTTTTGTATTGACGATGGTTTGCATGTTGTGGCAAACATAAAATCCACATAGGTTATTTCCCTGACCTTGCTAGTGGCACTGCAAATAAAAAATAAGTTAGTTCTAGAGTCACTATTACGGAGTTTAATATAGGATTATTGTGTATAGCGGATACCGGAAAGCCAAAATCATGCTGTAGTTTAGTCCGATCCTTGAACACTTTGTACGCTCTACGAGATTGCAAAAGGTTAGCCTAAGCCATTCCAATAGCAATATAAACCTGGAACAACTTACACGACCATGCACGTTATGTACGGAGGAAACGTGATTACCTGCTGAGTAATTTTGCGATAGGTACCAAGTCGTGGTTTCCGTCACGTGCGGAATCAAGGTACTTAACCCGGTTTGTGGCTGGTTCAATTACAATTAGAACCCAATGAAACCTACACAGGTATATCACAATGGACAATGAACGAAACAGAGTTGTGTGCACAGTACAAACCAAAGTATAGCATGTGGTGTAGCACTTACCCTGGGTTATGGGGTATAAGTATGAATTATGTATCTTTTTGTGCTAGTAATGCCTGTGTCACGTATTTCTCGACCATGTTTATATCTTCATTCATTGTTTGCTTTGAGACTATATGTGGGTCGAGGAAACCGAACGATTGTTTCTTCTTTATCACTTCAAGTACCATGTATCTATATATACAAAGGCGAATTATATATATATTGGAGGACATTTATCACTATTAGACGAATGTAGATTGTGATAGCACACACTTACAATGTCTAGCATCTCATGAGGGCGGCGTCGAGGGCGTCGAGGTTTTAGAGATGGAACAAGTCCAAAAAATGGATCGCGAAGAAGCCTCCCGCTAACTCGTTGAATAGATGTTCATACTTGAACCTAACCATGATACTTGTTGTACGTTCATGCTCTGGCTTTCCAGCTTGTTGGGTGTACCAAAAATGCAAATTTTGGCAAGACAAACTAAGTGAATTTAGGATGTCTTTCGTTATTAACGGATCTCCTAGCTTGTATTGTTTAGCCAACTCAGCAGACGGATAGTCGATTTGTTCTTGCCTTTCTTTCTTCCGTTTGTCCTTGCCTTTCTTTGTATTGTATGAAGCCTTCATGGGAGAGGAATGGGCAGGAAAGAAGTCAACATTATGTACATCAAGTGGAGTCTGGGCTACGACTGTTGATTTGGTAGCCAACTGATCAGATACAATAGGCGAATCAGATCGTTGTGGTTGTTGCATGACAGAAGGGACGACTAGGAGATGTCGCTACTAGGCCATTGGATGAATGTGCCAATGGCATCCCCCAGTTTCACGATCTTGTCGCTTGGCGGCTTCTGTAGATCGACAATCTTGAAACTATCAAATACCCCGTCCACATTGACCTTGGTGAAACCCGATGCTATCATGGTACCGTGCACCATGGTCCCCTTAGTGGATGGATACGCGATGCCCAAAGCAGCCGTAAGAGGAACGGTGCCATTGTTAATTCTCATTTGGAGATTGCACCGCATGGCCACCTTAATGTCACATACAGGATAATTCCCACTATGTTCATCTATGTTAGGGGCGGATGCACAGCTGCTCTTATGGGCGGTCTGGTGACTTATGGACATACTACGGGGCTTGTGCAGTATTTCTTTCTTGATTGTTGAGCTTTTCCTCGAGGCTTCTTATCATATCATAAAATTTTTCTCTCAGTTCTCCCCACAACTCTTCTCTCAACTCTCCTCTCAACTTCTCCTCCAAATTCTTTATAAGCTTTGACTCACGCTCGGCTTTAGTTCTCTTCTTATTTCGGTATTTGTCCGAGTCGTCTGGGAATCCGGTTTTCTATGGAACAAAAACCCATTTGCCTCGTGTACGACCAGGGTGTTCCTTATTTCCCAAGGCCATGGACAGTGCATCTTTCTCCCTGTCTGGCAAAAAAGAGCCATCGCCCGATTGTGTACTCAACGCTACTTGCAAGATCCTGACAAGTTATTTCACTTATGAAGTCATGGACTAATTACGTAAAATTGGTAGTTCAATTTATATATTACCAGGCGTTGGCAGACTTCCTCGTCCGCGAGGTTTACAAAGGAGACGGTTGCGGAGGACGTGGCAGCTGACCTCGCTCTTAGCCAGTCTATGGCACGTTGATCTATGATCGATGCAAATGGCGAGATTCCCTCCTCGTCCTCCCTGTCCCATTGCGCCGAGTCTGTGGGGGTGAGTGTTCCTTGCCTGCAAGGCCTTGTTTGCTTCACTTTGACGAACGAATTCATCTGTCGTCTTCATCTCAACAAAACACCGCCACGTGTCCTCATCAATGAACCCATACTTAGAGTATGGAACCATATCCTTCTTGACGTAGTCATTGAAAAGCGTGTGCTTGAAGGTCTTTCATGCCTTTCCTACCGCTAGCAGTGCATACCGTCGCACTAGGGGAGTGGATTCTTCTGGAATGTCGAACGATGAAAGAATTTCCGTCAGCAAGGCATTGCGAGTCTCAATAGTCGAGAACCTCCGTGAAGATAGCGTGATCGAACCCGCCTCGCATGCGACTATCCGCACATATTCGAAATGCATTCACTGCGTTTTTGGCTTTGTAGGGTCCCATCCTTTGGATCGATCTCCGTAATGGTATATCGGTCTGTTGGCCTTTTGTTTGGTCCTCTTGCAGCGCGGTCGATTTTCCTTTTGTGGGCACATCATTTCCTTGAGATTTATGGATTAGAGGACGACATCTTCTTTGTAAGTTAAAAAGTTTCAAAGAACTAAAAGAGAAGAACAAATAAAATCAAATTAGAGTGAATAAGTTTAGGATACCATGGCTTGTTATTAGCCTTTTAAAAGAACTAGCTAACCATCCAATACTTCAAATTAACACCCCGGCACCCCACGTGCCCTGAATGTTACACCCTCAAGCAAAATAATTACAAAACACTGGAGAATTTTAGCAAAACAAGCGAACTAGGAGGTTACCGAACTTAATAAAAATTTCGGCAGCACCTCCCCTAAAACTAGGACATTCATACAGCAAACAAGCAGAAAAATACATATTTCAGAAACAACAAGAATAACATAAACAATATAATGCTTATGATATACATGAATTATGTCTGCAACCTCTAAGAGAGAGGAGAAGAAATTATTATAGTGCTCTCAGACTTAGGGTTTGGGTGAAGATTAGAATCTTCACCACAATCACGAATCGGCTAACAATTTATTTGAAAAGACGCGATAATAAGAGCAAGTCTATATAGATTATTCCATATAACAATATGAGAACATATACATGATTCAAGAATGACCATACTGACATTTTTGAGAAGATGAAATAAAATATGCAGACTATGGCATTCATGAAAAGAATCATGTCTACTACGGCAATATGGAGGTAACAATATTTGATTACTCTCAGATTTAGGGTTTGGTTTGAAGATTATAAATCTTCAACCTTAATCATGAATGGGCAAGACAACAAATTGAGTGAATAAGACCTCAAACCCTTACCACCTTAACATGCACAAATAGAATTGATATCAAGATTCACTGTTATGTAAAGTCCTTGATTAAATTCAGAACAGTATGAAACCAAACTAATATAAATGAGATATACTAATCAGGTCCAATCTTGCTTATTGCAACCAGCCAACAGAAGAAGTAACTAATTGTTTGCACCAGAATTTGGCAAGTCCAGGTCAAATCGGTAGAATCACGAGTTTGGACAGTGCACGGGGCATTTTTTGGAAAGTTTGGATAACACACAGTAAATAATTGGAAGGAGACCAATTAGGAAACTATAGCCAACTCGGATTATGTTGCCGTAACAGAACAGGACATGGATCGGCTGACGGGTATATAAGGCGTGCTAGGGCTGCTTGAAGGACATCATCCACAATAAATCACATCTGCCAGTTTTTCATTTCTTGTAGCTTTTAGTCTTGTAATACCCTTTTGTAAGTCGACATCGATCAAATAAAGTTGTGTATCGCCAATTGTTTGATCGTCTTCGATTTCTTCAGGTTTAATTTATTCTGTCTCGTTGCACATCTCCTTTTCAGAATCGATCTACCTTTATCCTTTTGATTAGCCTTGATCGGCTAATCTGTTTACCTTTTAATCAGCCTTTGGCTAATTCTACTTTAGCCGATTCGTCTCTAAAATCGGCTTAGGTTGAATTTCACGATTCTTTCCTTATCGATTGCAGGGTCAAATCGATTGGCACGCTTATCACATTTTGAACCTGGTGTTCGTCCGGTGTGTTGCGATCAAAAACCCTACATCACGTTTTTGGTGTCAAAATATTTTTGGCACGCCCGGTGGGACCCAGATCGAAAAGATGACTGCAGGCAAAACTGTTGCACCAGCCGACGTCAATACTGATGCCATAATCGTCCCTACTGTGGACGATTTAACTCCGGAGCAGCGTAAGGAGATTGAACATCGGAAAGCGGCCTTAGAAGAGTTAATGTTGGGTTGTTATCAGAAAACCCGACGAGGAGTCACGCAGAAGATGGCGCTTCCAACATTGAATCCCCTTGGTGAAGCTGGTGTCGCATCAAATTCGATAAGCCGATATATGCCAGCTCAAGCTGAATTATCTGTTATGATTGAGCAATCCGTACATCATGCATTAATCAATCAGTCATCGGCCTTGGTTACGACCTTAAAGCCGATGATAGAAAATAGTGTAAAAACTATTGCACAAGAGTTGGCAGCGTCTGGAGGGTTATTAGACCCATTGCAGCCACTCCCAACATATCCGGTATACTCTGTGGCACCAAATGCCAACACAGTAAAAGTGTCGGCACCTGCACCCTCGCTAATGCCGACTCAACCCACTGTGTTGGCACCAACAAATTCTCGCCCGAGTCCAGTTACTCATTACCATGCATATACCGACGTTGCGAAACTAGATGCGGCTAGTATGCTGCCATCAGCGTCAGGGACTGCCTACGTCCAGTCAGCTCATCAGCCGATTGAATTAGATAGAGGTCATAAACCCCAAGGACCAGCCCAAGTAAGAAATCCGGCTCCACATAGGGTAGTTTCATATGCAGAACCCTTCGTTCCATTGCCTGAGGTCCCGGCTATCCGGACCGATGGGTGTGAGTCATGGCAACATCAGTACCCATCGGTTAGACCAAGCCGACCGGCCGAGGTTGCACTCAGGGGGCATGATGCTGTCCATTATGGTTGGCTGAATTCTGGCGCTACATCGGCCGATAACATTAATTGGGCTGATCAGATTTCTATGGTTTTGAGGGATCAGTTCGGATTACAACCCAAAGGAAAAACGATCGGCTATAGGAAGCCGTACCCAAATTATATCGACCGCATGCCATACCCCCATAATTTCAGAATTCCCGATTTTGCAAAATTTTCAGGGGATGATTCAGTCACTACCTTAGAACATGTTGGATGGTTTATCGCTCAGTGTGGTGAAGCAGCTCAGTCCGACGGATTGAAAATTAGACTTTTTCCTTTGTCATTATCAGGAACTGCTTTTACTTGGTTCACAAATCTGCCTCCAAATTCGGTCCATTTTTTAAATGATTTAGAGAGCCGATTTCATGAATACTTTTTCTCTAGCAGTCTAGAACTAAGAATTTCAGACCTAAGTGCTGTCCGGTAAAAATTTGGTGAGTCGGCTTCTGATTATATTAGGAGATTTAGAGAAGTGCGAAATCGATGCTTCAGTGTAGTATTGCCTGATAATCAACTAGCCGATTTAGCGTTTCAAGGGCTGATTCCCCCACTCAAGGAAAAACTCGCTGGACAGGAGTTTACTGATCTAAGTCATCTACTTCATCGTGTATCGGCACAGGAAAGCCGATATTTAAGTAAAGAATTTAAGGATAAAATTAGGCTAAATGGCAATGGCAAGGATAAGGCCAAAGTAAACATGGTTGATTACAGTTCAAGTGAAACTTCTGAGGATAAAGCAGATGTGAATATAGCCGAATGGATAAAGGGTTCCAAGAAACCACTTATCTGTTCATGGCTTAAGCCGACGAGAAATAAGTCAGAGGTTAAGTACGCTTTTGACGTATCCAAGTGTGACCGCATATTTGATATGTTATTACAAGAAAAATTGATACGACTACCAGAAGGGCATACCATACCATCCGCCGATGAGATAACAAAGAGACGATACTGTAAGTGGCATCATTCCATTTCTCATAACACGAATGACTGTAACATCTTTCAGCAACAAAAACAAGCAGCCATTGAAGACGGTCGGCTCAAATTTGCAGAAGAACCGGCCGTGGAAGTTGACGTTAATCCCTTTCCAATAAACATGGTTCAATGCTCAAGCAAAGGAAAGGAGATTGTTGATGAAAGACCTAAACCAATGCGGCAAGTCGACATACAGTCTAGCTCAAAAGGAGAAACATTGAAGATAACAATCGGCTCACTACAAATAGAAGCCGATCAAGATGGAAACAATTCAAGGGCAGTTAAGCCGAAAGGAGAATTACAGGTCGGGCGATGGTACAAAGCCGAGCAGTCTCCACCTCGAAAATTAGCATTCAAACCTAAACCAACTTTTTCACAGTTGCTTGAGAAGTATGAAAGGATAAGCCATCGGTAGAGGCAGCAATCTCGCCGGCCAGATAACTTGCATCTGCCGAACAGCGTACTTCAGCCAGATAATTTATATCGGCCAGACAACATAGAAAGAGCTCATCAGAGATGCCCCTTTTGGCAATTTTGTTGGGAAAGGGGCGTAGCGTTGCCTTCTCCAAGGTCATGCCCCATGGAGCATTACCCGCAAAGAGATTGGCCAAGGCAATTGGTAAAAGAGCGGCTATCTAGGTCGGCACCAGATCAGACTAAGTCAGGGTATAAAAAGCCGATAAAAGAAAGGCTAGGCATGCTGGACCAGGATAAGAATGTAGAGCCTACAGAGAATCTGGCTGGTAAAATTCGCAAGCCGATTGAGTCTAAACCCAGATGGTGCCCAACAGGACTTAGCCGATCTCAACGCAGACGGCTTCAGTGCCTGAGAACATAGGAAATGAGGGAGGCAGAAGAAGAGAAACGAAGAGATCAAACATTCAATGAGTTAAGGCCAATAAAACTTGTAAAACAGGAGTGGACGAAAAAAGAGCAGGTCGATGATGAGTCAGATTCTTCGAAAGACTTGCTGTCACCAATGATACGCGATGATACTCCTCCTATGGATATTAACAAGGTTTTTATCTTACCAGCCAAATTCAGAATCAAAACTGAATCGGTTAAGGACACATTCGCTCAACTATGCCTGGGTGCGCAAGATGCTGTGTTTGAAAAACCACAAGACCCTCACCGGCACCTAAAACCGTTGTATTTGAAGGGATATATCAACGGGAAGTCGATATCTAGAATGTTAGTAGACGGGGGAGCTACTGTAAATCTGACGCCACTCACCACTTGCAAGAAATTGGGTAAAACTGATGAAGATCTAATCAAGACAAACATGGTATTAAATGACTTCACAGGTGACCCTACTGAAGCAAAGGGAGTGATGGTTACGGAGCTAACCGTCGGCAGCAAAACTTTGCTGACCGCATTTTTTGTAATAGAAGCTAAAGAAAATTACAGTGTGCTCCTTGGACGAGATTGGATACATGCCAATTGCTGTATATCGTCAACCATGCACCAGCTTCTTGTACAATGGAACGGAGATGAAGTTGAAGTCGTCTCAGCCAACACATCGGCTCACATTGCTATGGCTAGTTTCGATGCGAATTGGCCACACAAAGAGGCGGAGTGCATATCGGGTAAGACTTTATACGATTGCGACTTTATATGCATTGGTAAGTCAGGATTGATGCCGATCAGTGTTAGGCCAGGCACGTTTGATCGGGCAAGTGAAGTCTTAAGAAGATGGGGTCAGAAATGATCCAAGTGTTGCAAGACAAAATGAGGAGCTATCGGCATATGATAAGTTCTTGTGAAGCAATTGAAGATTTCCAAGACGATAAATTGGGACAAGGTTTCACTTCTACCGATGCGCTTGAGGAAGTCGATATAGGAGAAGGCGACAGGAAAAGACCAACTTTTGTAAGTGCAAGACTAGATGCGGAGTACAAAGCCAAGTTAGTTGGGATACTTAGGAAATATAGGGATTGTTTCACCTGGGAGTATTATGAGATGCCTGGGTTAAGCCGACAGCTAGTAGAACATCGGTTGCCTATAAAACCAGGATATCGGCCATATAAACAAAGTCCTCGACGTTTTAATCCAGAATTGTATATTGTCATTAAAGAAGAGATTGAAAGATTATTGGAGGCCAAGTTCATAAGGCCTTGCCGGTATGCTGAATGGGTGTCTAACATAGTTCCCGTCATGAAAAAGAATGGTAAGCTTTGGGTCTGTGTAGATTTCAGGGATTTGAATAAAGCCACGCCAAAAGATGAATACCCAATGCCTATAGCCGATATGCTTATCGATGCTGCTTCCGGTAACAAGATTATTAGTTTTCTTGATGGGAATGCCGGGTATAACCAGATATTTATGGCGGAAGCCGATGTCCCTAAGACTGCCTTTAGATGCCCTGGTGTGATAGGGTTGTATGAATGGGCAGTGATGACATTCGGCTTGAAAAACGCAGGCGCTACTTATCAACGCGCAATGAATTTGATTTTTCACGATCTAATCGGCCATATTGTTGAGATATACATCGATGACGTGGTGGTCAAGTCTAAAGATGATTGGCAGCATTTGGCCGATTTAGAAAGGGTGTTCCAGAACACAAGGGCTCATGGGTTAAAGATGAACCCCTTGAAGTGCGCGTTTGGTGTGTCCACTGGCCAATTCCTCGGTTTCATGGTTCATCAGAGAGGTATCGAAGTTAACCAGGCAAGGGTCAAGGCCATAGTGAATACCAAACCGCCGACATGCAAGAATGAATTACAAAAACTGATCGGCAAAATCAATTATTTACGACGATTTATTTCAAATCTATCTGGTTGGATTCAAGCTTTTATACCATTGCTGAAATTAAAAGATCATCAGGACTTCATATGGGAAGCCGATCAGCAAAAAGCTTTTGATGGTATAAAGTAGTATTTAGCATCTCCACCAGTCCTGGCTGCACCACAGAAGGGGATCCCATTCAAGTTATATGTGTCGGCTGAAAATGAGACCATCGGGGCAGTGTTGGCACAAGAAGTCGATGGCAAAGAGCGGGTAATATTTTATTTAAGCCGATGAATCTTGGAGACTGAGATCAGGTACCCTTCAGTAGAAAAATTATGCTTATCATTATATTTTGCTTGTACGAAGTTGAGACATTATATATTGGCATCAACTTGCATAATAGTGTGTAGAACCGATATCATCAAATACATGCTATCTGCGCCAATCTTAAGAGGATGACTTGGGAAATGGGCTTACGCTCTAACCAAGTTCGATCTCCAGTATGAATCGGCTAAAGCCATTAAAGGTCAAACAATAGCTGATTTCATCACAGGACATGATACCATGGCATGAATGGTTGGTGTGGCTCCCTGGCAACTATATTTTGATGGATCGGTTTGCTAGGAAGGGAGTGGAATAGGCATTGTGTTGACTCCGCCGAAAGGGCATAGCATTGAGTTTGCGTATCGGCTTAATGGTCGATGCTCTAATAATCAAGCCGAATACGAGGCATTGCTCAAAGGGCTTCAACTGTTAGAGGGTATCAGAGTGAGTGATGTAGAAGCTTATGGCGATTCGTTGTTGGTCGTCCAACAGATTAACAGAGAATTTCGGTGCAATGATGAAGTATTGTCAAAGTATTTGGAACATTGTCTAGTAGCTATCAGCACGTTTACTTTATTTTCCATTAGTCATGTGCCCAGGGACATGAATGACAGAGCCAATATGCTGGCTCAAGCAGCATCAGGCTATAGACAACATAGCCGATACGAAGCGTTTGACTTGGTTGATAAAACCGTGTTGTGTATTGATGTTTCCGATGGGAGAGCAAAGATAAAGGCCTACTTGACGAACCCATCCATGCCTACTGAACGCAAAATTCGGCAGCAAATGTTGAAATATGTTGTGCTGGGAGATGAGTTATACTATCGGACAATGGAAGATTTACTGTTAAGATGCCTGGGTAATGAAGAGGCAAAGGTGGCCATGGGAGAAGTTCATCAAGGGATTTACGGTTCGCATCAGTCGGCTTACAAGATGAAATGGATATTAAGACGAATAGGGTACTTCTGGCCGACGATGTTGGAGGATTGTTTTAAGTATTATAAAGGGTGCTAGAGTTGTCAAAAGTTCAGAAATGTGCAACTCGCGCCAGCATCGGCTTTACATCCAATTATCAAGCTGTGGCCGTTCAGAGGATGGGGAATAGATGTAATCGGCCAAATATTCCCAGCATCAAGCAAAGGCCATAAATTCATCCTTGTAGCCACAGATTATTTTTCAATATGGGTAGAAGCCATTCCTCTCAAGAAAGTCACTAGTGTAGAAGCTATCGACTTTGTCAATGAACACATCATCCATCGATTCGGTATTCCTCAGACTATTACAACTGATCAAGGAACTATGTTCATGTCTAACGAGTTTAGAAGCTTTGCAGAAAGTCTGGGCATCAAATTGCTTAATTCGTCACCATATTATTCCCAAACTAATGGGCAAGCCGAATCGTCCAACAAATCTCTGATCAAGTTAATTAAAAGGAAGATTGATGAAAAGCCGAGACATTGGCATACTACGTTGTCAGAATCGTTATGGGCGTATCGGCTAGCGTTCCATGGATCGACTAAACTCTCACCATATCAACTGGTGTACGGCCAAGAAGCCGTGTTACCTGTGGAAATAAATATTGAATCAATGTGAGTGGCAAAACAAAATAATTTATTGGCCGATGAATATAGAGATTTGATGTTGTGCAATTTGGACGATCTAGCGGAATTGAGGTTGATTACACTAGATCAGCTAGAAAAGAACAAGAGAAGGGTTGCGAGGGCTTATAACAAGAAAGTTGTGCCTAAGTCATTCGGTGAAGCCGATTTGGTTTGGAAAACAATATTGCCAATCGGATCCAAAGATAATCGATTTGGCAAATGGTCGCTAACGTGGGAAGGACCTTACAAGATAAATCGACTTGTTGGCGGAAACGCATACATACTTGAGACACTTGAGGGTACTGTGTTACCAAAAGCAATCAATGGGAATATTTAAAGAAATACTATCCTAGCGTTTGGATTGGTGCATAGTTAAGAAGTACAATGCAAGTATTCAGAAAAGATAAAAATAATCGGTTAAACAGCCGATTAAGCAAGATAAATATAATCGGTTAAACAGTCGATTAAGCGTATTACAAAAAGCATAGAAAAAGGCACTGTTTCAACGCAATATTAATAAAGTTACAAGCCAGACCCAGGGATCCTAGCCCCTAAAGCCGATAGTGCTGCGACTGCCTTGGCCAAAGTCTCAGTGATGCCATAGACAGTGTTCTCATCATCCTTGGCGTTGCTTGGCACTGGAACGACTTTGGCCGATTGATCTCGGACTTTAGCAACAGCCAAGCTAACATCATCCTTGAGGCTCTTTAGGGATGCAGCCGTTAAGTTCAGAGTGGCCAGGGCATCGGTCAACTGACAGTTCACTTTTGCTAGCTCATCTTCAAGGATCTTCTTGGTCGATTCCAGTTCCCGGATGGAAGACTTGGTAGCCGCAAGTGATGAGGAACTTTCATCATACTGCTTCTTTTTGGCCTTAGCATCCACCACCATTTTATCTAGAAGACGTTGATTGGCTTCTTGAGTTCGTCGTTGAGCGATTCTGGCGTTAGCCGCGTCAACTTCCGCCTTCTTTTCGTCCAGGTGGCATACGTTCAGAAGTGCGGCCATTGCCTCAGGGGGAAGGTCGGCTTCTACAGCGGCCATTGCATCACGTATGGGCTGGGCGTTGGCAAGGATTGTAGGCTCTGGCTAGCTTATCTCGATAAGAAGATGATTCAGCTTCTCCTGCATATTTGGCGCAGATTTGACCACAGAAGCCGATGCCACCATTGATGCATCTATAATTTTGCGAACATCAGCAGAGTGGTCATTGGTTATCACAACTTTCGGATCGACTAACTCGTCTAGAGAAAAGCCGAGCAGGCTCGTCAAGTCCATTGACTCTGGGTCCGATGATAGAAGAGGTGGTTGGATCATTGGTTGCTGAACAACGGCGTCGAGGTTGGTTAAGGTATCGGCCACTTGATTTGACATAGCGGGCTGCATGGAGTAAACAAATAAGAACTAAAAAAAAGGTTATAAAGAAATTGCCTCTATAAAAGCCGACGTGCGGGGGGAGTTTTCGGCGCTCTGTTTTGTGCGCTTTTGTTGCCTGGCAGGAGCCTTGGTGGACTTGGGTTTCTCTACAAAAATGGAGAACAAGAGATTAATGACAGCAGGTAAAAGCAATTATCGGCTAAAAAGTACTTACTCGATACTCACTCTTTCTCGATCTCCGAAAGAGAAGGACTTTGTACTCGAAGGTTCCCAGAGGCATAGCCAGTGATGCCTGTCGATCGTTGGGGTCGTCGTTTGAGGGCATTCTCTGACGGACCTTGGGTAGTCGCTTTATCCGTGGCCGACTTCTTGTGTAACAACCCAATTTTCATTAATCCGGTAAGTGAGGTTTGTCATGCCAACGTCATCCATAATGTCATTAAAATTCTCACTTAATTATAATCATACAAGGGTTAGGACATTTATCTTGCATAAAAGAGGAGTAACAAAATCCTAACAATCATTTTCCAAACTGCACACATGTTATTTTACCTTAGTCAATGACATGTGGGCCATGTTCATAAGAGAGAGGAGAGTAGGCTGCACATACCTACCATACTAGTTAATACATTGCTCACCTCTACCCACTTACCTAACTACTCAATGACACATAGGTCCTACCTTGCATAGGAACTTGTGGGCTGCACATCCCCTCCATGACTTTTCTCACTCCAATCACTCATACCCACCCTTTTTACTCACCCTATGACATGTGGGACCTAGCCCCACATGTAAGCATGAATGGGTAGCCATATATAAGGTCCCTAAACCTTGGTTTCTCCTCCCCTACCTGCCCATTTGCTCATCCAAAACCTGCAAAAAACAGCAAGAGTGTTCTTCTCCAACCCTTGCCATTCTTCCCCACAAATCCCCTCAAATCTTGAGTTTGAGTTTGTGCATGTTATACCACATTGAAGCCAAGAGCAAGAGCTTCAAATCCATCCAAATGGATTCTTGAGGCACCAAGTTTTGGGTGAGTGGCAACCAATTTTCTTTTCCTTCCATGTTCTAAAATTTTGGCTATTGTAACTCATTTCTTCCTTCTCCATGGAATCCATCATCACACTTTGAATCGAGCCGCGCATGTCACATGGAAGCTTGAGGAGGAGGGTTAGTTGCTGTTGCAAGCACGAGCAAGCGAGGTCATCGTCGTCTACACGAGCTAGGAGGAGATGAACCGCGAGAACCGGCGTTGCGACACTTTTGTCATTCCCTCACCGAAACCAACCTTCACCAAGTGCAAAAGCAACCTTGTAGTGGTAAGATTCTACCCTAGTCCACCCTTTTGAAATCCTAGTGCATTTCTATGAAGTATAGAAGCCAATAGACAAATAGCCGTTTTGAAACAGATCAGGTTAGCCCGGACAGTCCGAGTCTTCCATCAAGTCCTGGAACTTTCCATATTCCCTGTCATCAAGGTTTCTTACGCATCGCTAAAGCATCCGATCCAAATTGTCATCCTCGCAACTTTGTCCTCATCTAAGCACAATCGGTATGATCATCCGACATATCATTGACTTCATCAACGATATTAACACTACTTGTCGCTTCAGATATTATGCTCTTCGCCATGATGGTCCAACATGTATAGCCCTTTTGAAACCCTCCGAATCAAGTGTGCTTCGATCTGCTACCGAGTTTCAAACATCTTCGATTTTCGCAATCAATGCACGGACATGACATGAATTGCGCCCTTATTAAACATATCCTCCTCTGCAGCTCTTTTAAAAGTGGAGACGCCATTAAGGTACTTAACACTCAATGCGGTTCTCGGCACATCACCTTCGATCCATCTACGCTACACATGTAACACTTAGTGTTAAATATTAAGTGCACTGTGTAGTGCGTATGCACACATTCTTAAACTAATTATGCAATTACATACCTTAATTACATCACAAAGAAATAATTAACACAATTCAAATTAATCTTCAATATAATAATGAAATTAGAACCCATTACTAACCTTAGATCACCAAATGACTTGAATTGATCTATAAGCTAGATCTAAACAATCTTTAAATTCTATCCTTAACAAGCTAGCTAGCTACATCATGATCGAATATAATATTATGCAAATAGAACCATTACTAGCTAACCTTAGATCAAACAACCAACACATGGTTCTACAAGCTAGATCTAAAAAAATCATCAAATTCCTTCCTTATCAACCTAGATGTTGAATATAATGCAATTAAAACACATTACTAACCAAATATCACAAACAACATATGGATCTAGCTACAAGCTAGATCTAATCAAACAATCTTTAAATTAATTCTCTCCTAACCAACCTAGATATTGAATTGGATGCATGCAATTAGAACTCATTACTAACCTTAGATCACCAAAATCAAATGAATCTAATATCACCCTTCAAAATCAATGGCTTTCTTTCACAAAATTGCCTCATTTCCACAGCCGCCAGTCTCAGGATAGAAACCGATCGAAACCCTATAAACGAAGTGGCTGGAGGCTCTGTTTGTACCTGAGATACCACATACGATTTTATATTACAGCCGTCTGTGATGTAAGAAATATCATAGATGGTTTCTAAATATAACAGTCTGTAATGACTATTGTAGATAATACAGATGGTTGTGTTATATAACCGTCAGGATTTCCTGAGCGGTTTTACTTAGAAACCGCTCGTAATGAGTATCAGAGCCATCACGCATTTGGTTATATTTAGAAACCGTCTGTGATATTTCTTAAATCACAGACGGCAGTAATATAAAACCGTTTGTGATATCTACACTGACGGTTTGAGTATATAACCGTCTGTGATCGTGCGTATGATATAAGCCTCGCTGTAATAGTGCAAGATTTTGTCCGTCAGACACAGAAGAACCGTGTGTTTGTAAATCATAAGACGTTCTTTCTTTTTTTGAAAATCTGTGTCGTTTTGATGTCGTCAAAAATTTGGTCATTAACTAGATACAGGCTGTCATATCATGATCTAGTGGAAATGTAGTAAATAATCATATGAGAGTAGGGATGGCAACGGGTCCGGGTATCTTTGGGTTCAGTCTCCGTGAACCCGGACCCGAGACCCGAAATTTGGACCCGAACCCAGACCAGAAGTCTCTCACGGGTCTAAACTCGGACCCGGATCTAAACCCGATGGGTACCCAGATCCGAACGGATACTCGGACCCGTTACCATTGCTAGCTCACACACAGAAAGGGAAACGGAGGGTGACTGGGCAGAGCAGGGCGAGGAGGGGACCAGAGGCAGGCGAGTGATTCCTGCTACTCCAAAGGGCAAGAATCGATGGGCACTTTTGCATACGAGTGCCTGCGGAAGCTGGTATCTCAAGAGAAAGCACTGCAGGCTTTGGTTCTAGAGTATTCGGTCCAATTGATGTTTCTGAGGGATTTAAATACAAATGACTAGTGGCCACTCCATAGGATAACGTCGACGTACATCAATGCAGCTAGTACGTGTGTGTGACATGCGGGCCCATGAACGGTGGGGCCAGCATGTAATTCTGAGTATCGCGTGGTAGCTCGAGTTAACTCAAAACGTTCGGGGCCTTGGATAGCGCCGAGGTTCGTGCGAGCGTGGGGACCATGCAACGGTCAAAGACTCAGCAGTGGACTCAAGCGTGGAAAGGTACGTCATAGCCGCTGCTGTTGCGCCTCCGCAGCCATCGAAAACAACGAAAGGATGCCAGCCCATACCGCCACGCGCTCCTCGTTTTTTTATGCATGCATGCGGATCTAGATTCAGATCCGAACTCGGATCCGTACCCGAAATAATATATCCGTAGGTCTAAATTTAGACTCGGACTCGAACCCATCGGGTCGGGTACCCGCGGGTACCCGGACCCATGGGTATTTTTACCATTCCTATATGAGAGATGAAAAGATTTTTTTTGTTGTTACATACAATATGTGATTTGCTTAATTATGATGTTGTTTTTTAATTTTACATTTATTTTGAATTTTTTTGCATGGCCGGGATTTTTATCCCTATCTTTTCCAAACAGCAATAGGGAATATTTCTCATGTAGAAATATTTCCCATGGAGAAGAAGGGGGATTCCATGTGCATTGTAAAATCCCTCTAGAGATTTATTTCCTTAAGTTTTTTGTAACGGACCGCCCTTTTCAAGGGGTGCGTATAAATACCCTCACAGCTACCCAGGAGTTTAGCTGTAGGTAACCAAGTGCACATTGTCAGACATAAAAGCAAATTCGAATATTTGATAGGTAAATTAAGGGCCTAACGGCCAGAGTTTTACAAAAAGTGCGACTGGCACCAGATACATTACCAAAAACAACCACAGGAAAGGTTTGAACAGATAGACCAAGGCCTTCAAAACCAATTAACATCGCCATCTACGCTCTTTTGGAACTCGTCGGCTTCAATGAAATCTAAAAGGGGGATTTGGAGCAAGGGTGAGTACACAACCGTACTCAACAAACCACACGGAAATTCTGAATATTACATGCATGGAATTTCAAGGAATTGGCATTAGTTTAATCATTTGGTGGATGCATGAGCTAGGATTAAGTATAGTATAAAAGAAATATAAATCAATCAATTATCATCATCATCACAACACAACCACTGATTTATTAACAAAATCCAGGTTACGGCAAGTTTATTATTAAAACTACTCAAGCTCAGTTACCGGAATCACCCAAAATTAACCCTGCTTCATTAACCGGAAGCACGGCGTATTCGAATATCATTTAGTTCACTCTGCAGAGCTACTCAACTTTACCACACAAGATATCTACGATCGTTGATGCCACTCGAGATGAACATGCAACTTTATGCATGCGGCCGGACCGAGATTAACATAACCTTTCATTGAATTCCCCCTCTTTAGCTCCTACCTAGTAGGCGGTCAGGACCCACTGGCCAAAGCGGGATGCACGATCTGACCGACCGAGGAAACCTACTGTTGTGAAAACCGCCGAATGGCCGCACCATTCCGTTTCACCCCCAACCCACTCGCGATCCATTTTTCCCCAACTGAGAAAATGGTAATCCACCTGTAGGTATTCCAAGGGAAAAGACAATATACCGGGCTACGTGGATCAAGCCAACAAAATTGACCGACCCAACTTGCGGTTGAGAGAGGACTAAGTTATTTACTTTGCCCAGGGGTTGATCCTTAATTGCCGAAGACAAGCCCGACGCACACCGCACCACCGGTACCTTCTGTACCCTTTCCACAGCACACTGGGCTTGTCATCGGTTTGGGGATTGGGCTAGCATCCACCTTCCGTGGTCCACCCAATACCGTCCGCCAAACCGTAGCAGGTTTTACAAATAAGTTTTAAGCAGTAATTAAAAGTAATGATTGTTTATTATAGCTAACCTACGATGGTTCATTATTGATAACCTAGGGTTACAATCGAATTATGGCATAATCAACATTGTCTTAACAAGGACATGGGTTTTAACTAGTCAAGTCTTTCCAAACTAGCTCCTTTTTAGATTTCTACTCTATTTACAAGCAAATGCTATAACTTAATACATACAGTAATTATACAGAATAATGGGATCAAACATGTTCAAGGAGTGTGGCTTGCCTCGCGGGGTTAGAGGTTCGCCTAACGAGATACGGTCGGTGTCGTGTCTGGTCTCGAACGGCTCCTGCTCCTGACACGGCTCCAAGAACTGCTCCGGCTCCGGTTTTGCTCCGAGAGTTGCTCCGACGTCGGATCTAACGCGAGAAAACGCAACCAATAAATAAACAAATAAAAACAACTAGAGAAAGAAAACGAAAAAAGAAACCGGGGAGGAAAATAGCCGGAATGGAGCTCAAGGGTATTTTTGGATTTTTTTGGACTCGGTTTGGCGAAACGGAGATTATTTTTGAACTCAGCGGCTCGAACTGGTCAAGAATATGTATTTTTGGCATTTTTGGAATGTTTGGGAATTTTGGGGAATTTTCTGGAATTTTATTTGATTTTTTTTCGGATTTTAAATAAATTAAAATCCGCAAAGAAATTAAGAGGGAGCACTGTACCAATGGGCCGCACAGTGATCACGAATTTGGCCCACTTACGGCCTTAGAAACCTTGCTGCTGCGATGGCCCGCAGACGAGCGAGGAGCTCATGGCGCTGCCCACGAGTCTGGCCGACGGCCGACAAAGGGGCCCGATGGAAGTGGCATGGCAAAGGGCCCGAGCGGCTGAGAGAGAGCGGAGAGGGGCTGACACGGCGGGCCCACTCGGCAGCGAATGGGGAAAAACAGGGAGCGACGGGCGGCGAAATGCCAGAGTTGGGGAAGATGATGGCGAGCTCGGCGAACGGCGACCGGAGGGGAGAAATGGAGTGGCGTGGAGGCATGAAGAACTCACGGCGAACTCAAAACGGGGAACACACGGGCGGGGGAGAGCACGAAGGAGTGTAGCGGCGAGGGGAGGCCGGAGGTGAAGAAGAAGAACGGTGATCGGGCGAGCGGAGGCGCGGGAGGAGGAATGGGCTGGCGGAGAAGCTAGAGGAAGCTTCGATGAACTTGATGGCGAGGAGAAATGGGCGGGGGAGATAGCGGAGGCGCGCGGCGACGAGAGGGCCCCGGAGCCGGGGAAGATGGGCGTGGCGCGGCCGGAGAAATGCACGAGGAGGCGAGTAGAGTGGGGGAAAAGGGAGAGAGCAGCTCGACGAGCTTGGGGCAACGAAAAACCGAGGCGGAGGGGGCTATTTATAGCGGCGGGGCGAGGGGAGAGAACGACGGCTAGGAAGAGAGAAGGTGTGCTTGCCAACCAAGGACGACACTGCGGTCGGATGCGACGCGATGGGTAGCGGTGATTGCATGGCCGATTGCAAGGGCAGAGCACGGTGGAGGTGACGGGCGTTGAAACTTGGCACCGGGGAGAAGTAATGACCGGGCGGAGGGGAAGACGCGGAGAGAGGATGGGCACGGCATGGGTGCTGCAGTGATGCGACGGAGCGGGGCGGAGTCAATGGCAGAGCGGATAGGGGCAGTTGGCAGAGAAGACAAGCGTCCGGAGTTGACGCCGGGGTTGGGGACGACGGGACGGGGGCGAGGCGGGGCTCGGACTGGGCGCAAAGAGGCGCGAGGAAGAAGACAGGGGGAGAAGAAGGCTGGTGCTGGCGCGGAGCGGGCCGGGCCGAGTAGGGAAAAAGGTTGGGCCAGGCGAGGAAAAGGGGCCGAGTGAAGCGCTGGGCCGGAGGGAGCTGCGGGAAAAAGGCCAAAGGAAACTGGCCGAGGAGAAAAATCGGACCGGGCCGAAGGAAAGAAAATGGGCCGGGGAAATTGGGCTACTAGGCGCGGGAAAAGAGTCGGGCCGCGGGGATTTGGGCCGAAGGAAAATCGGGCCATAGCCGAAAAGGGAAGATGCCAAAAGTGGAAGGGCCAAAACGGGATTTTTCCCAAAAGGGAAACGATTCAAAACAAAGCCAAATAAAATCAGATAAATTCCTCGAAAATTCAAATAAAATCCAAATAAATAAGTAAACAAGATTTTGAAATTTTTAGGGGTGTTTCATTTTTATTCCCTTGTATCCAAACAAGCCCAAAATGGCTTTGTAAACCCTGGACTCACCAACTCTTGACCTACGCCATGAGACAACTGACACAAAAGAGAAAGTTGAACGCTCATATATACGTCGACCTGTTGAGGTCATGACCTGGAAGGAAAATGGAACGATCGAGTAGTTTGCATTTTTCACGTAGTGCTAGGGGTTCAAGTGCACATTTGACATAGTAAGGAGTTTGGTGTAATTTTGTTTCTTCTATATAATGGCCTGTGCCGCATCGGCAAATGATAACAAGATTTAGACCACTATCTACTATCCAGCCTTGATTCGAAGTAGCATACACCCAAAAACCAAAAGAATTGCCTCACGACGAATGGAGGTCGGACTCTCCATTGCATCTAAGCTGGGTGGCCTCCTAGACCAGGAGTTGGAACTTCTGCGTGGTGTGGGCGACCACGTCGACTACTTCCAGGAGGAGGTGGAGTCGATGCATATGCCCTCCTAGAGAGGTGCGCGATGCTGGAGGAACCAGACGTGCAAGTGAAGCGATGGATGCGGCATGTGCGCGAGCTTTCGTACGACATTGAAGACAACATAGACCTTTTCGCCCGCCGTGTGGACGCTCGCCACAACCCTGATGCCAGCCCGTTCCTCCGGTGTCTCCGTCGGTTGGCTGACACTCCCATCAAGCTTGAATTGCGTCACCGGGTCGCCGTCGAGTTGAGGGTCATTAGGAGGCGCGTTGAACAGGCCAACGAGCAGCGCTCGCGCTACAGGTTCGACGAGCAAGTCGCTGCCGTTCGCACCTTGACCATGGACCAACAACCATCGTCTATTCTTGGTGCCGTGCGTTCAGATGTTGTTGATATTGGCATGGATGTAATGGCGGAAAAGCTGCTACTCATGATGGACGATCCATGTGTGAGTTCACGCAAGGTCATCTCCATTGTGGGATTTGCGGGGTGCGGCAAGACGTCTCTCGCCAACTTGCTGTACCAGTACGAATCGGGGGTACGCAAGGATACATGTATAGTACCCGTCTCGGTGGGACAGAGATTTAACATGATGAGATTTCTCAAGGACATCATCTCACGGCTACGCTATTATGGTACACGTATAGAACTCGTAGAGGATCCACAGGATACAGAGGATGTGGGCCGATTGGTCCATCTGGTAAGGGAATGTCTGCGGGTTAAAAGGTACCCCTCCCACACTCTCGTATACACATTGTTCCAACTTTTAAATTTTATTCAAAAATACATATCATTTTATCATTTTGAGATAATTTATTTTCATTTTTTTCTTTTACATACACCTCCAATTCATTATTTGTGGTTATTAATTTCTAAAGTCATTCACTACTATGGATTAGAATAGCACACACCGTCTAATTAAGAACAGTAAGTGATCCAACAAAAGAGTATAATGTGGTCTTTTCTATACATGACTTGATTGTTGTGCAAAATCTTAGAATGACATCTGTTCAGGAAACATGAGACTCTCTTACTATTATCAAATACATCAAACTATTTCCTTTAAAAATAAGTGTCATTCTAGTGTGTCTGCAATCAAACTATTTAAACTTTGCCCAACAAAATCACTATACATATTTAGACCCACCATATAAAATTGATAAAATAGATTTATCTACCACGGTGGATGCAGTGTGGCGCGACGTGCGCCGCGCTACCGCGTCCAGTGGCTTGATATGAAGTTCTCTCACGAGGCCCATCGTTCTTCTTAGCGGGCCCGTTGCCTGGCAAACCACGGCGACAGCTACCGCTGGCAATTTGCGACATGGTCTCCGGAACTCAGTTAAAGCGTGCACTGTGTAAGCATCGTCGCTGTCGTCATTCGTCAACAAACACCGCAACGCAAATTGATCCATCTAATCAGCTGAACAGTAATTTATACTAACGAGATTGACAGCGAAACACAAAATTTAGATTAAATTAACTTAGCTAGATTAAACTTAGCTAACCTAGTTATCTTAACCCTAGACCAAGCGCAGTAAATATCTCAAAAGATAAAATAATTAAATAAAAAATTTCTCTGCATTTTTTTTTGAAATTTAAGAACGCAAATCAAATTTGCTTGACATGGTGCCCATTTTTTTTGAAAATTTAAGTTTGAATTTCACATACAAATCCAATTGTAAATATCCATTTTTTATGCCTAATATTAAGTAATTTTGTATTTTACTGTTACTTAAATTTAACTAATTTTGTATTTGTTGTTCTAAATTTTAGGTTGTATTTCACATAGATATGTCATTTAAATTAAATTTACATTCCTATCATATATTTGCACAAATGAAATTCATAATCTTATTTTAACTTTTACTCTAAATTGGCGTATGTGTGGGTTTTAAACCTGAAAAATAATATTCATTTAGTTTGTATTGTAAATTTATATTTTTTTGCACTCATATACATATCAAATATCTTATTATCATTTTATTTTTATTCCGAATTTGTGTATTTTTATTGTGGTTGACATGGTGTTTTTTCAGTTTTAGATTAGAATTTGTATAATAATCTACATGCTAGTTGTCATTTAATTTTTATTTATTTATGTATTTTACTTTGGAATTAGTATGAAAATCATATTGATATTTTTTCTTTTTATTCAGAGTTTAGTTAATTTGGATTGTACATGACTTGAACTCTTTCTTTTAATTTGCTAATTTTCATTTAATTATTATTCCATAATTTTCTTTTATTTGGTGTTCTAAATTTTAGGCCGTACTTGACATATATGTCATTTAAACTAAAGTTGGTTTCTTAATGTATATTTATACAAGTCAAATTCAAAATCTTATTTAATTTTTTGTTTAGAATTAGGCCAGACAATTTTTCTTCATTGTAACGTCAATTTATACAGAAAATATCATCAATTTTTTGTGTTATTTACGAGAAGAAGGAAAACATCTAACCATATATATGGTAATTAGAAAATAAACATTGTTTTGGATATTCACGGTGTGGGACCGAGTTTGGCTATCAGAGAGGAGGTGAATGATCCAACAATAATCCCCCCCCCCGGACCTTACTAGACAAGAAAATCCGACCTAAAGCCTCACTTCATCTGGCATAGCGGAGAACAATAGTCGATACTACTGGATGAATAGTGAAATCGCGTCACTTCAAAACCAAGAATCGGTGTATCTTTTGATCGGCTGATCCAAAACTCATGAAACTTGGCATGCACCTTCCTTATAAAGTCATGAACCTATTCCAACCATCAATTATATGGATTGACGTCAAAATTCTGACCTTTTTCAAATTTCATGAAGGTTGTACCAAAAACTAGGCCAAAAGCACAAACTTCATTCTGAGCTTGCTCATGGTAATTTGATGATTATGATTATCTCTCACATGTCAAAGTAATCAAGAATACGAAAGAAACATCCCTCAAATGTACAAGAACAATATCTATCTCTAATCCTTCCTTCTCAAGCCAAAAACCGATTTCTTGAGAAAACTTTGATAATCAAGTTGAAACTTTCCTAAATGATTGGGATATAATCTTCAAAAGATTCATCCATCAATCATTCATCCTTGACAACCCAAGAGCAAGAAGGACAGAAACCAAATAGTGAGATCAAAACAAGAGCCAAATCTTTAGCTTGAATTTGATTTCTATTTCAAACCCAGAGGGATGATTACAAAGCCTCTCCAAAAAGGGTAATGCTCCCAAGGAGCGCACACAGACTCTCCCATCTTTCTCTAAGAGGCCACTTGTCTCAAAACCTTAAATCCTTGGTGTTGCCTCCTTCTACATCTCAAGCCCTTATGTAGAGGAAACAACTCTAACCTAATCTCTAAGTGGATACCATCCACACTCAACATGGGCTAACCCAACACACAACAGGTTTTACACACTTACATGCATGCTTTTCAACGTGACTTTCTGCATGACTCTCTAAATAGCTCCACGAGCATGAATTGTGTCAATCTTCATGTTGGCTTGAACTAATCCACTTAGACCCAGCGTTGCAGTTTTCTAAACTGCCTCCATATCCAGTAATAGATAAATTACTAATTTGCCCCCACAATTGGCCTTTTCGCATTTCCTTTGTCCCAAAGCATCGTCCATACTTTGTTACCTTCTATGCAGGCTCAATGACTTGCCGCCAAGTCTCTCACATGTCTAAATCCTCTGAACCATCCTAGTTTACAAATGGGCCCAAGTCATTTGGTGTACCACATATTCTTGTCCTTTTGACCATGACGGCTTCATCTTTCTTGACCGTCGCCCACCATGTCCATCACTAATGGCTCACGCTTCAACTCCTTATCTTCCTGGCTTGCAACAACTCCTCGGTCTTAGTCAACTTCTAGTGTCTCCTCTGCCTCATCATGACCTAGTTTTGAAGTCCTGCAACCAACATAGATAAGCAAACCGTCGCATAGCACTGTTCATCAAAATATGCAATAACTATTACATAATCAAAACAATAATCACAACTCCCTAGAAAAATCGGTACTACTGCCCCTAGGGCTGGTAGTACTGCCACTCCACGGCCAGTACTACCACGAACCTAGGGCTGATAGTATTATCTAGCATGAACCCTAGATGCACGCTCTGGAAAATAACTACCGCCAACTAGAGGTTAGTAGTACTGCAGTTCGGTAGACCACCCCCAAAGGCTGGTAGTAACGCCCTTGACACAACCCAAAGAATCACCTCACTAAAAAACAACTACAGCTATCCTGAGGCCGATAACACTGCAAGGCTAGTAGTACCCCCCCCCAATGGGTTGTGATAGAGCCGGAGTGCCCGATCTTTCGGTGAGAAGATAACTTTCGATTGTGGTGGAGGTGACTCTCGCGATCCGACTACAAACGAACAGGTCGTGTGCGCTTTAGCAATCGTTGAACCAACTCCGAAGGTTATTGACCTTGCCGAAAGCACGATCAACTCGAACACGAGGTTCAATTCTGCGAGCAATCGAAGAACTAGCAAGAATAAGATGTAAGCAACAAGGAATTGACAAAACAAATGGATTCAACTCAATAGTGGGGTTCTCAAATGGCTGTCTTGCGGGGTTCTCGAAGGACGAGTTTGCGAATGGCTAAACTTAACACAAAGGAAAAACCCCTACCAAAGGAACTCGAACCACCCTAAGTAGATGGAGGGGAGGCTATTTCGCCAAAGACAATGGAAGGGCGAAATCTCCTCCTATCCTTCCATAATGTGTGTGACATTTATTACATGGGATCAGCCCAATAGATGGGTGGCGCAGCACCCCTTTATTTGTTGCCATCTTTTGGACCTTCATTCCTTAGGAGGAGCACATAGTTCATTTACGTGCGCGATCGAGTCAACGGTCCTTGTATCATGTCCGGGGTGTGGTAGCAGATGTGATGTGGTTGAGCCGAAGAAGTCGTGTCCTCATCATCCTCCCTTCTTGATTCAAGTCGTCCTCGACGGAATCGCTCTTCCTCACCTACATAGGGCTTCAAATCGCAACATTGAAACTAGAAGAAACACCATAGTCTGCAGGAAGGTCAAGCATATAGGCATTATCATTTATTTTTTAAAATCTTGAAGGGTCCATCAAAGACGTGGCATCAACTTGGACTTGCGTAATGTAGGGAAACGATCTTTTCGCAAGTGTAACGCACCAAATCACCAAAGTTGAAAGGTAACATGATGTCGCCTTTACTACCGCAATTTTGTTTTTCGTGATTCATACGCTCAATGTTCTCCTTAGTCCGCTCATGCAATTGCAATATCGATCTGCACGTTGGTTAGCGTCGGGATGCATGTCCTCGAAAAAGGGCAAAGAGCAAATCAATTGGAGCACGAGGAATAAAACCATAGACAATTTGGAAAGGGCACATTTTTGTGGTGGAATGGATAGAACGATTGTAAGCAAACTCAATATGTGGCAAACATGCCTCCCACATTTTCAAATTTTTCTTTAGAACAGCCCTAAGCATGGTAGACAAAGTTCGATTAACAACCTCGGTTTGACCATCTGCTTGAGGGTGACATGTAGTGTTGAATAGTAACTTAGTGCCCAATTTGTGCCATAGAGTGCGCCAAAAATGACTAAGAAATTTTGTATCACGATCCAAACTATCGATTAGGAACACCATGCAAGCGAACAATTTCACGAAAGAATAAATCAGCAACATGAGTAGCATCATCACTCTTGTGACATGGTATGAAGTGAGCCATTTTGGAAAAACGATCCACAACCACAAAAATACTATCCCTCCCCTTCTTGGTTCTAGGCAATCCCAAAATAAAATCCATCGAGATATCCTCCCAAGGAGTGTTCGGAATAGGAAGGGGCATGTACAAACCGTGTGGGTTAAGTCGGACTTAGCTCGTTGACATGTGGAGCAATGAGCAACAAATCTCTCCACATCACGTCGCATCTTTGGCCAAAAGAAATGATTAGACAAGATGTCCTCAGTCTTCTTGACACCGAAGTGCCCCATAAGTCCACCTCCGTGTGCTTCCTGTAATAACAAAAGATGAATAGAACTAGCTGGAATGCACAGCTTGTTAGCACGTAACAAGAAACCATCATTCGTGAAGAACTTGCCACATGTTCGCCCATCCTTACAATTCAAAGAACAAGTCCTTGAAATCGGGATCAAGAGCGCATCGCTCCTTCAAGTGTGTAGCCCAAAAATTGTGAAATCAAGTTGTGAGAGCATGGAGTATCGACGAGACAAAGCATCAGCAATGACATTTTCTTTCCCTTTTTTGTGTTTGATGACATAGGGAAAGGATTCAATGAATTCTACCCATTTTGCATGCCGGCGATTCAGATTAGTTTGGCTTCTAATATGCTTTAAAGCTTCATGATCAGAATGAATAATGAACTCTCTAGGCCACAAGTAATGCTGCCACGTCCCCAAAGTTCGAACTAATGCAAATAATTCTTTGTCATAAGTGGAATAGTTCAAACTAGGGCCACTCAATTTCTCACCGAAATACGCAACCGGTTTTCCTTCTTGCAAAGAAGACGCCACCCAACCCAATTCCACTAGCATCACACTCTAGTTCAAACATCTTTGTAAAATCGAAGTCAAGTAATGGTGCGTGGGTCAACTTATCTTTCAAAATTGTGAAGGCCGTTTCTTGTTGTGGACCCCAAGAGAAGGGAACACCTTTCTTTGTGAGTTCGTTGAGCGGAGCGGCGATGGTTCCGAAATCACGCACAAATCTGCGATAGAAGCCAGCGAGTCCAAGAAAGCTCCTAATTTGTGTCACCGTTGATGGTGTCGCCGATGATGTATGGCTTCAACTTTGGCTTGGTCCACTTCGATACCTCGAAACAGAATAACATAACCAAGGAAAGACACACGATCTGTGCAGAAACTGCACTTATCGAGGTTGCCAAACAAACGTGCACTACGCAAAGCATTGAAAACAGCACGTAAATGAGCAAGATGTTCCTCCAAGGATTTGCTGTAAATCAATATATCATCAAAATAGACAACCACAAATGTGCCTATAAAAGCGCGCAAAACTTCGTTCATTAGTCGCATGAAGGTGCTAGGTGCGTTAGTTAAACCAAACGGCATGACTAACCACTCATATAAGCCGAACTTAGTTTTGAAAGCTGTTTTCCATTCATCCCCCAACTTCATACGAATCTGATGGTACCCACTACGCAAATCAATTTTGGAGAACAAACGAGCACCACTTAATTCATCAAGCATGTCATCTAACCTGGGGATCGGATGACGATAGCGGATTGTAATGTTGTTAATAGCACGACAATCAACACACATACGCCATGAACCATCTTTCTTAGGCACAAGGAGAACAGGGACAGCACAAGGGCTAAGAGATTCACGAACATACCCCTTATCAAGTAATTCCTGGACTTGACGCTGAATTTCTTTTGTTTCCTCAGGATTGGTACGGTACGGCGCACGGTTAGGCAATGATGCTCCTGGAATAAGATCAATCTGATGTTCAATGCCTCGGAGGGGTGGAAGTCCAGCCGGTATGTCTTTTGGGAAAACATCGGAATATTCCTGCAAAAGGTTAGTAACGGCAGGGTGCAAAGAAGGAGGCATATCATCCAAAGAGAACAGGACCTTTGTGCACATGAGAGCAAAACAACCAGTAGCACAAGCAACACAATCATCCACATCAGCTTGAGTAGCTAGCAACACAGGGGACTTTAATTTCAATTCAGATTGAGCGTTTTCAGTGCGGGCATTTTGTTGTAAGAATTCTATTGTTACAACCTGATTTTCACTTATAGCATGTTTCTGGTTATTCTCTCTAGTTGTCCTAGCAAGCTCATCTTTAACAAGTTGTTCAGGAGTCATGGGGTGCAAGACAATTTTCTTTCCTTTAAAGATGAGGGAGTATTGATTAGTTCGACCATTATGCAAAGAATCAATATCATATTGCCAAGGTCTACCTAGTAGCATAGAACATGCTTGCATAGGCACAACATCACAATCAGCATAATCATGGTACGAACCATAGCAAAGTGAACCCGCACGGAACGTGTTACCTTCAATTTACCACTCGAATTGAGCCACTGGATGTGGTAGGGGTGGGGATGTGGTCGCGTAGGTAAAGCAAGCTTCTCCACCAATTCGGTACTAGCTAAGTTGTTACGACTTCCACCATCGATAATGATGCTAACGGATCGTTCCTTTACAACTCCTTGGTTTGGAACAGACAGTGGCTGATTGTGCTCTCAGTAGTAACTGAGTAATCGAGTACACGTTGTACCACAATACTCAAATACTTATCGGCATCGATGGCGACAACATGTACTTCTTGTTCTTGATCAAATGCGGTGTCTTGTTCTCGCAACGCCAAGAGTAAGCATGGCATACGATCATCATCCAAATCACTAGTGAAGAATACTCACCGTTATCACGTATAACCAAAGACGCTTGTTTGGACAATCCCGCATGATATGTCCAAGGCCCTTACAGCGATGGCACTGGACGTCCTTGGTCCGTCCTGTAGAAGCAACCGAAGTACTTTGTGTTGATCCCGGAGGAGCAGCCTTGCCTGGTGCAGAAGGCTGTGGTGTGGAAGCCGACTTCACTGTGTGTTGTTTGGGGAATGGCGATGGTGCAGCCGACTGGGAGGACGATGCAGGAGAAGCGCTTGGAGGCCAAGATGGAGTGCGACCTGCAGAAAAGTTAGCTCGTGTCCTCGTTTGACGTCCCTGCACTTCTCGTTCAGCTTTGCAAGCAAGATGGAACAATCTAGTAAGAGAATTGTAATCTTTGTAATCAAGAATGTCCTGTATCTCGCGGCGTAGCCCACCCAGAAAACGTGCCATAGCTGCATCGTCATTCTCAACTAAACCACAACGCAGCATACCCAGTTGTAACTCCTGAAAGTAGTCCTCTACAAAATTGGAACCTTGACGTAAGCGTTGGAGTTTATTTAGCATGTCACGAGCATAGTATGATGGAACAAATCGGTGTCGCATGAGTAGTTTCAAAGCTTCCCAAGTTGTGGGAATGTTATTTGGATGTGTGTGACAATGTTCTCTCCACCAAACAGATGCAAAATCTGTGAATTCACTAGTGGCGCCCTAACTTGGTTATGTGCGTGAAAAGCATGGCATGCAAACTTTTGGTCAACCGCTAATTCCCGTGTAAGATAAGCATCCGGATCATATTTGCCATTAAACGAGGAATGCTGAACTTAACCTTAGCAAAGGAATCATCCGGAATGCGTACCTCACGGCGATGCTGTTGTCGGTGTATACCTTGTTGATGGACACGTGGTTGTCGACGACCCGAATCTGCGTTGTAGTCGACAAAGATCATACTCTGGATCACCGCCATAAACATCCTCACCTTGATCTCGCAATGTCGCTGTGGGTAGCTGGACCGTGAACAACAGTAGCAAGTGTTCGTGACAGCTCCTCAAGACGTGTCACTATTGTGGCCAGATTAATGTTGGTGGTGCCTTGGGCGGTACGTAGTTCATCCAGGGTTGTAGTTGTTTTGATCTGGGCGTCCTCCAGTTGTGCAAGATGTGCATTCGCTTGTCGGACGCCCTCCTCAAGTCCTTCCGCACGCAAGCTGCATTTGGCGCTCAAAGTGTTGAATGATGCCCCTAGTACGAGGAGAATGGACCGAGGGGATTCGAATGTTCAAGTTCCCGCCATCGTTAGCAAAAGAAAACAAAACAGGAAGCAAGGAAACACAAATATAAGACGTGCAACTAATAGGTTGTGGTTATGTTAAGTCACACCCTCACAAGCCGTTATCAAACTCTTACCAATCCTTACCAAGTCACAGGGTGATCGGTAACCGGTACCGGAGATTGGATAGAGCGATTGCCGTGACACGAATCGCTCAGAGAGAAGTGTAGCTTGGAAAGGTTCAAATATGTAGCAAGGATTAGCAATAATTCAAGTCAAGAATGCAAGTTGAAAAGTCGCTCAAAGTACTAGTCAATGTTGCCGATCCTAGCCCAAACCAATGAAAAGCTCAAACAAAGTCAAGAAGCGTAAAGGCACAAAGCGGAGGTTGTGGCGGAAAGACAATGGTCTATTGGAAGGTCGAAGACTTGAAATGGCGAACCGTCTGCGAGGTAGTGATACACATGAATCCAGGACACTACAAAGAAAAATTTCAAATTTGAAACAGAGAAGGTTGAAAATTTCCGAACTTCCGGGGCCGTTTTGAGGCCCTAAACGACGTTTTTTGGGGTCGAACAAATTTTTCGGAGCCTCGGGAACTCAATTAGAATGTAACTTTTTCTTCCGGTCGTTTTGAGTACAAGAACAGCCCAATCGGAGGTCGTATGCAAAAGTTATGGCAGTTTTCGTGCAGGGTGTCCGGAAGGAAATCCGAAACTGCTTGAAAAAGGAAACGAAGCCCAAAACCAGAAAGGGGGACAGCTATACCTTCCTATCCCAGCCAAACCGAAGTAAACAGGCTAGACTTTCCGTATTCTTCCCTCTGATCCTTGCCAAACCGAAAAGAAACCGATCTGGACTTGCCTTATCCCTTGACCCGAAATCCTTCTCTCGGATTTTTTGTTTTCTTCTTCTCTCTCCTTTTTTTTTGTCTATATTTTTTTTTCTTCCCTCTCCTTTTTTTTGTCTATATATATTTTTTTTTTTTTTTTTTTTTTTTGCAGATGTGCTCGCCGGGACAGGAGGTGCTAGCAGTGTTGCACGGGTGGCTGGAGCGGCAAAGGCAGACGAAGAATGTGCCGCAATGGCGACAACAGCAAGAGAATGAACCTGCAGGAGGTGCGAGCGGCGTGGTCTGGGAGGACCAGATCGAACTGAACACCAATCTGAACTAAGACCAGCAACTCAACACGACAATGCAACCAAAGATTCAACAATGCAAAATACTGACAAGAAAGATGCAAGGCACAGATTGTTTTGGACAGCGGATGATGTAACATATATATATTTTTTTTTGGCTTTTTCTAGACGATAGGAAGGAAAAGAACGACGAACTCTCACCGATAAACCTGAAATCTGATACCACTTGATACCAACTGATGCATCCCTCCCGGGTGCGCAACGTGTCTTCGCGCCCACCAGATGGCGCCGCGTGCCTCGCCTCATGAAGCGGATCGCCTAATCGCCTCAGGGCGTGGGCCTTGGCCCAACGAGGAATACACACCTTGGCTGCCATAGCTGTGCCATAAGAGTCCCATGTGGCCCCAAAAGACTAGCCTGATGGGGGGAGGGTTGCTCTCCCTTTTAAGGTGGTATTCTCTCCCCTCCACAAGCAAGGTGGTACTATCATTCCCACCCTCTTGTTTCGGGACCTAGCTCTGATACCACTTGATAGAGCCGGAGTGCCCGATCTTTCGGTGAGAAGATAACTTTCGATTGTGGTGGAGGTGACTCTCGCGATCCGACTACAAACGAACAGGTCGTGTGCGCCTTAGCAATCGTTGAACCAACTCCGAAGGTTATTGACCTTGCTGGAAAGCACGATCAACCTGAACACGAGGTTCAATTCCTGCGAGCAATCGAAGAACTAGCAAGAATAAGATGTAAGCAACAAGGAATTGACAAAACAAATGGATTCAACTCAATAGTGGGGTTCTCAAATGGCTGTCTTGCAGGGGGTTCTGAAAGGACAGAGTTTGCGCAATGGCTAAACTTAACACAAAGGAAAAACCCCCCTACCAAAGGAACTCGAACCAGCCTAAGTAGATGGAGGGGGAGGCTATTTCGGCCAGCACAATGGAAGGGCGAAATCTCCTCCTATCCTTCCATAATGTGTGTGACATTTATTACATGGGATCAGCCCAATAGATGGGTGGCGCAGCACCCCTTTATTTGTTGCCATCTTTTGGACCTTCATTCCTTAGGAGGAGCACATAGTTCAGTTTACGTGCACGCGATCGAGTCAACGGTCCTTGTATCATGTCCGGGGGTGTGGTAGCAGCATGTGATGTGGTTGGAGCTGAAGAAGTCGTGTCCTCATCAGGTTGTTAGTACCGCCTAGAACCGACAATACTTTTAATTACTTCAAATCCAAAATAGACTCAAATTAAACTCAAACCTGAGCACCAGAAGCTCAAACACAATCAAATACTCATTACAAACATGGGTAGATCTTTACATGATTTTTCACATGGTCAAACTATTTTAACTATAACCAACAAACCATAGAAATGGTAATTGGAAAATAAACATCATTTTGGATATTCGCGATCAAACTATTTTAACTTTAACCAACAATATCTGTATGAATATTTCGATTGTTCATACGAAAATGATATGATTAGGTTTGTCTCAAGAAATACTTTCATAATATTATAAATTTAGTAGGTTTAACAGTACACTGTAATAGAAAATACATATAGCAATAGGTTCATCAAAAATATTTATTTTTTACATGGGGGAGTATTGTATTTATCTCCAATATTTAAAAGTGATTGCATAAACCCCACTCAGATACCTATTGCTATATGTATTAATTGCTTATATGACTGAGCAAAATTTATATTTGTTTCACAATTCCTAGGTTGAATCAGGGCAACATATATTGTCATATAGGTGTCAATCCCAATTTGTAACATCCTAGAACTAAATTTCTGTTAAAGTCTAAGCCAAGTAGGACAGTGCTAACATATGTAGGCCCTGTTTGTTTAGGCTTAGGCTTTTTGGCTTATAGCTTAAAACTAGCTTTTTGGCTTAAACAGTTTAAAAAGTTAACGACTTTTGTACGTGATAGAGGTAGTAATTTTACCTATTTTTAGTATTATTAATCTAAAACTAATTGTTAATTAGTTATAAAAGCCTCTCTCCAATGGTTTTTGGATTTTAGTTATATAGAGGTTTATGACTTTTGGGAAGCCTAGAAAGAAAGCTACTCATTTGTTTACCTTTAATTTTTTGGCTTTTAAACTAATGAAAAAGCCCAAACAAATAGAGCCATAGAAATTTGCATGAGCTTTTTCATGCCTTCGCCCGGAAGACGGGCCTGTTTGTTTTAGCTTCTGATTCTGGATTCTGGCTCTAAAAGCAGAATCAGAGACAAACAGCCTGATTTTAGAATCTGATTCTCACAATCCAGCCCACCCATATACACTAGAATCTACAATCCACTTCATATGTGCTTTTGGATTCCAGAATCAGCTTCTCTACAACCACAATCTAGAATCAGCTTTTAGAGAATCCAAAGCTGAAATAAACAGGCCCTTAACCCAGAGTTCCTGCTTTTGGAACCTTGTACATTAAACGCTAGTACTACCCCAAACATTTAATACAGGATCACTAACGCATCGCTGCAACTGCTAAAATATTACATGGGCCGCTCAAACATCAGTACAAATTTGTAGATCAAGCAAACTAATTTACTAACTGTGTTGAATTGTCGAGAAAAAAACTTTGGTTGAATTACACTTATAAAGCTTATACTGATGTGTGCTGCACGTATACACATGAGTGAATTTTGAGTGAAAAAATTATGTGTAACACCATAATTAGTAATAGTACTGACTGCTTTTTAGACCATAAAATACCAGACATAGTGACTTCCAGGCTACTATACGTAGTAAAAAACAACAAAACTAAGAAAACAAATCTATGGTCTCATAACAAAAAGGAGACAAAGCGATATCACGGATTAGCAAGGAAAAAAAGACTGAATAACATGATGCACCAGGCACATGCACTTTGTTTTTTTTCGGATTTTGATAAACATCATGTTTTTGTTTTCAAGAATCATCTAAAATATGAACCATTGGTATTGAATGCAAGCTAGCATGCACGACATGTATACTACAAAAGGGAGTGTCTATGGATCTACTGGTTGTTTTGTTGTAAAAAATCATCCAAATTTCTAGCCGTTCGATCAAACTCTGGAGACTGGAGCCCATTACTCAAATCAGGCCCATCAAAATTACTAATCACACCGTACATTCAACGGTTCACATTTTGAATGATTCTTAAAAACAAAAACATCCGGATGATATTTATCAAAATCCAAAAAGAAAAAACCGGACGCATGCGTGCATGTACTATACCCATCATGCATGCGTGCATGCTGTATGCACGAGGATGAGGAGGGGTACGGGTGAGGCTGTGAGGGGGCCGGCACGTAGAGCTCAACCGACTCAACCGCAGCTGCATTGACTTATTACGGAGAGGAACAAACTAAAGAATCCACCGTTCTATGTCATGAATCTACACCGTTTATAATGTTAGTCAACCAGATCAATAGTCAAATCTTTTTAATTAACATGAGAGTTAATCTACACTATTTATAATGTTGGTTGGTCGTATTAATGGCTAAATATTTTCCAGTTAGTATGGGAGTTTAGTCAGAGTGACTAATTAATATAGGTATAGATAGATATTGAGAGAACATTTATTGGTTAATTGCAATTACTTGGCAATTATATCAAATGGGCCAGTTGCTTACAAATTAAGCAATATCAGTTTATTAGGACAGGATAACTAAATTATGCCTAGGCGTTGGGCATCTCACTTGTTCAAAAAACTCGTAGTCACACCATCCCCGAATCATCAGCACATGCTGTCGATGGGTGTGGACAGTGTTAACAAAACCTTTTGGGTTAACAAAACCTTTTGGTGATCGAATTTCGAATCCCCGTGGCAGAGAAAACGGCAAAAAACCATTCAAAACTGAACGGTATAGAAATTCAAATTATTTTAAAATCTGATCAAACTAGCGAGTGAATTTTGTAGTTTTTGAGTGAAAACCGCTCGAAAATAGACGAAAACCGAGCAGTTTTTGGTGAAAACCGCCAAAACCGAAGATAATTGAAAAAAATGGAAAAAATGTACAAAATGGAAAAAAAATTTATCAATAACGTTGTAAATTTGTAAAAATCTAGTGAAAGGCCAAAAAATAGGAAAAATATAAGAAATATATAAAAAAGTATGTAAAAATATGAAAAAATTCTGATATGATCTCTCCTAAATATGGAAAAATTTCAACATGACATTTGCTATATTTTACACAATTACAAATTATAAATTAGGTATTTAGCAATTATATGTCAACAAATAATCTTTCATTTTAATACTACTCACATATCAATCAAATAAGTGCAAAAATGGGCATTTACCTAATCACAGAGCAATGTCATTCACAATTTCACTACCATTCACATATCAACACCATTTTCATTTTAATACCTTTCATTTGAAGTTGTGGAGTAGGTATAACTTTGTTGTTCTTTTATTGTCACACAAATATCATGTTGGACCTACATGAATAGAATGTTAGTAAAAAATTGAGTTGCAATGAAATAAAACATACAAATAAAACAAAATTTTGGCACGACCTTTGCTATAGTTTAGACAATCTGAAGTTCTAAAGTAGACATTTAACAACAATATGTGAACAAATAACTTTTCATTTCAATTCTATTCACATATTAATTCAATAAGTGAAAAAATAGGCATTCATATATCAATACCGTTCACATTTCGATACCTTTCATTTAAAGTTGGGAAGTAGGTATATTTTCATCATCCTTCTCACACAAATGACATGTTAGATTTGCAAGGACACTATATTAGTAAACTATCAAGTTGTTGTTAATTAAACATGCAAATGAAACATTATCTTTGAAGCTATGAGTAATTTTTTTGCCTGTACATTTGGTTGATTATGTTGTATTACTCAGTGGACATCAAGGTCAATCCTCGTATAGCTAGCAACTCTGTCTTGTAATTGTGCTAGCTTTGCCCCGTCTATGTACTTGTCGTTTTGTCATTGTTGATATAACATGATATAAAACTCAAGGTCGTGCCACTGATAGACCCGTTGGGTAGAATGTTGTGTATAAGCATTGGGGATGACATAGTCATAGCTGCCATATAAGCCATAGCTCCCTTACGTCTCAGTGATGCTAGAGAAGCTAGAGCTATCCTATGGTGCATCTTTTCGCTCCCCCCAGTAGTCGTCCTCTGTGATTGGGGAACGCTATAGTCTCTTGTATGTCCCCAGTAAATATTGCTATTTGACATACTCGAACAAAAATTGATACTAAAAATTCGTGAACAAATAAATAGTGAGCATTTCATCGTAAACATAGTGAGCATTTCATTATAAAGGAAAATTTGGTTCTAAACATGCTTACTGTTTATTCTCTCTACCATTTTTTCTCTGAACAAATACTGCTTTAATTCCTGTCGGTGCATGTTCATGATGAAACGAACATAGCGAGCATTTCTAGTACCCAGTGACCATGTCCATGCATGCATGTAGTAGCAATAAAAGTGTAAAATTGCTAAATTGGATGGAATATTTACCTCTTTTTCTACTCTTCTTCTCAACCAAGCAGTTTTCCTACAAAACCAAGAGAAACTCATTCAAAACCAAGGGAAAATCAACAGAAAAACAGCGCCTTTAGTTACAGATTGTGAAATTCGATAGGGGCTTCGAAAATCGCTAAAATCGAACAGTTTTTGAGTCTTACCAAGTGAAAACCGAAGCTTCCTTGGCGGTTTGACAGCACGCGACGGCCAGATCTGGGCGACGGCAACATGGTTGGCAAGAGCAGCGAATGGAGAAAATGGATGTGTGTTCGGTGTTCTACTGCGAACATCGTCAGCACTTCTGGCTGTTATCCCTCTTGGGTGGGCCAAGATGGAACTGATGATGCAAAACTACCACACAAAAGGCTGGAATCAGTAGGATTGTGCTAGTCACTTAGAGTCAACCATATCTTAAAACAACTCAGGAACATATTGGTGCTTTAAAATAAACATGATTTATTATTCCGCCTTTGGTAGGTTAAGAGTGATTTTTATTATTCCGTCACATAGAGCCTGCATTGTGTTTTTGCTTGGTAAGAAGCATATGAAAAATACATTATCATATAATCCAGGGTTAAATATGAAAATATGGGGCACATCATGAGACAAAATCATAGAAAGGAACATACTATATCATTTTCCACTTTAAGCATAAGCATAGTTAGAACTTATCTATAGTTTTCATTATAGTAAAAATTATTTTGAAATATATCACGAGTAACTACGCAACTGCGCAGGCACCCATGCTAGTTTTTGTTGAAGTATAAGTGAATTGCCTAACTTTCCTCATTAGCTTAAGTTTTTGGGTGAACTGGCTGGTGCATGCAACTCAATACGGTATCAGAGTCAAGAGGTCTCGAGTTTAAGACCCGGTTGGCGCAATTAAAAATAATAATTGCAGCCCACTTCTATTCCACGTCCTAGGTCTGAGGGAGTCTGTACGTGAGGGAGAGTGTTGAAGTATAAGTGAATTGCCTACCCTTCCTCATTAGCTTAAGCTTTTAGATGAACTGGCTGGTGTATGCAACTCAATAGTTTTTGCAAAATTTCCTCCCCTCTTGCCTGCTGAGGCATGCAGCATGTGAATGCAATATACACTGTAGAATCGTAAGGGGGAATCATATTTAGTGGCATAACAAACTATAGAATACTCCTCCGTTTCTAATCAAATACTTTACTTTTGCAAATATTTTGTTCCCATGTGTGTTTTGTAATGCTTGATTTGGTTTCGCAAAAAAAATGAAGGTGCTTGTTCATAATTGATGATATATGGAGCGTGGAAGCATGGCAAAGAATTGCTTCCTGTTTTCCGGACGATATCTATCCTTCCGGTCAACTTCAGCCAGCTCACGAAGGCTGCAGAATAATAACGACAACAAGAATAGAATCAGTGGCAAAGGCATGTTGTTCAAAACCCGGCGACATCATCTACCCAATTCCGCCACTTGATCCGGCAAAATCCAGAGAGATACTTTTGAACACGATTTTCGGCACTGTGGACGGCTGCCCTTCTTATTTGACAAACGTTGCTAGACGTTTCGCTGAGAAATGCAAAGGGCTGCCTATCGCCTTACTTAGCACCGCGAAGTACTTAAATAGCAAGCCACGCACAAGCCACGTGTGGGAGCGGGCACTGCGCGACTTCAGGTCGGAGCTGCAAACTAACCCGCACCTCCAGGAGATGAAGCAAACCCTGAATCGCAGCTACACTCATCTTCCTCCTAACCTGCGAACATACTTGCTGTACCTCAGCATATTTCCAGAGGGCCAAGAGATCAGCAAGGAGAGGCTGCTTCGGCTATGGGTCGCAGAAGGGTTCGGTGGACCTGGAGAACACGCCGAAGAAGATGCAGAGGTACACTTCAATGAACTCATCAACAGGAACATGGTACAGCCAGTGAGACCGGACTACAACGGCAACGCAACGGCTTGTCTACTCCACCCAATAATGCTCGATTTCATTCTGTCCAAGGCAACTGAGGATAACTTCGTTCATGTAGCAGAAGCCCCGGAGCAGCAAGTTCCACGCGACAAGATCCGCCGGTTGTCCCTCCAGTACAGGAATCAGAATGAAGCTGCACGGCGAGCAAGAGCCCTCAACTTATCTCATGCTCGATCTATCACCCTTTTCTTGCATACTGATGGGATGCCTTCTGTACATAAAAGAAATGTGTTGCGCGTACTCGATGCCGAAGATTGCCAAGGCTCCGTGGACAGATGCTTGAAAAACATTTCCAGGATGTACCTGTTGAGCTACCTGAGCCTCAAGAAGACAAGCATCACAAGGCTTCCGTCGCAGATCGGTGCCTTACAATGTCTGGAGACGCTGGACGTAAGGTCAACGCAAGTGCAGGAGCTTCCTTCAAGCATTGGTCGTCTTCAGCGCTTGGTGAATTTGCTTGCTGGGATTGTCAAGCTGCCTGCTGGAATCAGGAGGATGAGAGCCCTGCAGATGTTATGCTGCGTGGATGTCATGAGGAGTGGTTCAAACGTCATGGAGGAGCTTGGCGAACTAGAGAACCTAAGGGACCTCGCCATATTCTGTGCAGGTGTGGACATCTCAGATAGACTCTTACCGTCTCTTGGCAGGCTAGCCGGGCGCAACCTACAGTCTCTGGTTGCTACTACCGGCGAAAATGGTTCTGTTGATTTCTTTGGGTCTCTCGCCCCTCCACCGGTTCAGCTCCGGCGGTTTCAGGTCGAAAAAGGTAAGTTTCACCAGATCCCTAGATGGATTTTGGTGTGCAACAGCCTCCTTGAATTGGATGTTTCAGTCGAGGAGCTCGATGAAGATGCACTACGTGTGCTTCAAGGATCACAGAATCTTCTCCGACTCTGCTTGCGGCTGCTGTCTCTTCCTCCCCAAGAAGTGATCAACTTCCCCATAGGAGGGTTCGTCGCTCTCAAGCAACTCTGCTTTTCATGCACCGTGCCGTCGCTGGCATTCAAGGATGGCGCCATGCCGAAGCTCGAGCATCTGGAGCTCAAGTTTGACAGGGGCCCTATGGAGCACCGGAGTGGCGTATCTGGCGTTGAGCACCTGCGAAGCCTCAAGCACGTCCTCATCGAGTTTCAGCACTGGAATGGCGGCGCATCAGAGACAGCGAATGCAGTGAGAAATGCTGCCGGGACGGTGAATCCACCTCCACAGGTCACGCTTATAAGGGATGGCATGCCTCTCTAGTAAGAATATGATATGATATATTATATGGAACAGGAAATAAGGACGCGTATATGTTTATCCATTTTAAGTGTTTGCTGGACGCGGCATTCTCTCAATAATGTTTGTACTGTTTGTTCCAGACTATGGTTGATAAGTGTTGTTTTACATGTATACATATTTTTCCCAGTTTGTTGGTGAACAAATAAACATGTACTATTTGTGTGGTTATCGCTCTGTTTTTCTAGGCCCTGGTCTTGTGTTAGAACATTTGTTGTACGAAACAGGGTTAAGTATATAATTTTGTCTCGTTAGTTCTTTTTTCTATTGCTTACAGCAATGACTACCAGCGAACGTTTATTTGAAACTAATCTTGTTCATACAAGTGGAGATTCGTCAATGAGTTTTGTTCATTTTAAAACAATTTTTTTATTGGAACTCATTGGATTATTGCTTCTATTACAGAGAATGGGAACGGATTTTTATGTTGAAGAAGAGTTCTTTTATGTCCAAGAAAAGACAACGGGAAGCACGTCAGCAGGGTAACTTCTTAATTTTATTAGTAGGATAAATTATTTTTTGTTTTTCATTATGTGAGACCACGTAGAGATCAACCCATAGATGTGTGATCAGTATTTGAAATTTGTTAGGCTTATGCTGATTTGTGTGAGTTTGTTTTGGGTTTGGAAACTGAATTTGCAATTTTGGGTTGTTGTCGGTTTGACTGGCCTTATGCTGGCAGATAAACTAGCCCAGTGAGATTGAGGGATGCACTTAATTGGGAATTGATACTGGTGTTGATTAGATGTTTCATATTATGTAAAGCAATGCTATATGATGTTTTACTTGTCTGAAATGGTTGCAGAACTTCAAAACTACATGGTGGGGCGAAGGAGACTGGTACTAGATTAGGAGAGCTAAGGTCTAAACAGTTAAGGTGACGCCAGATAATAAGTGGATGGATGAGATGCTAACTTAGGCCCTACTAAAGCGAAAGTGATCATTCAATCAAGGGTTCACGGGTGAAGTACAAGTTATGTTAGTGTCAAAGGTTATTGGATTTTGAACTTAAGTGGTGCTTTGAGAAGTGTCCAAGTGTATAGTTAAAACCCATTATATTGTTGGGTTGTAAGTTCATCTATGTATGAGTGAGGGAGTGAATCCCTACCCTTGTTGAGGTATCTTGATGGTTATGAAGGTAATCTAAAGGTCTGTTTGATCCTAGTATGGTATAAATAGAGGGGTGGAGAGATGCCTCCATGCCAAGCCTTAGAGAAGGATTTTTTTATGCTCCTTTGAGCTTTTCCCACCTTGAAGTGTGGCCATGTAAATACCTCTCTAAGTAATGTAAGATCCAAGTTCATCTATGTTCTTAAATTTATTTTATTTCTTGCATTTTTGCTTGGTTCTTTCATGCAACTTGAGTTTTGCTTCCCCACCTTCTACTTGTTTTATTTCATTAGATCTAAGACATGTACGAGGTTGAGGAATTCATCTAGACTATATTCTAACCTAGTAAGATCCATTAGAACTTATTCTTACTCAAGTGGTACTTGAAACATTGTGTTCTTAAGAGGAAATCATTGTTTTTGGTGCAGCTTGAACTTTCTGCATGATAGGTTGAGACCTTGAGCTTATTCTTGCAATTCCTCATGGAAACATAGTTCTAAGGTCATTTTCTAGTCTTAAATCAAGTTTCATCAAGTTTGGATACGTAAAACTTGAGTTATTGACATTTCTTTACGATCAAGTTTCTGAAATTCTTGTTTTTGTGCAGCATATTTGTTAAGCTAAATGGGTCTTCATTTAGGCTTTCTTTCAAAATTCATTTTAGAATCATGACCCTAAGGATATTATATTGCTATGTTTTAAGTTTCATCAATTTTAGATGAGTAGATCTAGAGCTATTAGTGTTTCTTGACGGTTAAATTTGATATTTCTTCACATCCGAGTTGCTGAAATTCTTACTCTATTCATCCTGCTTTTGGTGTTCTTAAACCTAATGTTTATTCCATAGCACTAGTTTTTTCATAAGAGATTTTTGAGAGGAAAATTTTAATTAGCTCCTATTCACCCCCCTAGTTGCCGGTTTCACTTCTTCAATTAGCATCAGGGCCTATTTCTACTCCTTCTAGATGTTGACTGGTCTCTAATGTCATGGCGACTGACAAGTATTCCACCAAGCCTCCGATATTTTCTAAGGACGACTATCCCTTTTGGAAATCTCGATAGAATCATACATCATTGCCCAAGGTTTCTCGATCTTGTAGAAGGTTAAGCTCCTATATGAGGTTCAAGCCGATGAGAACGTCAATGCCGAAAATATGGCTGATGTTGAGGCAAATGCTAATGCAAGGAATATTCTGATATAAGGACTTAGCAACAGTGAGTATGACAAGATCTCTTATCTCAGATCTACTTACCGGATCTGGGTGACTATCGATGCATACTGTGAGGGTACCACCTAGATCAAGATGGTGAAATAAGATCAATTCAAACGTGACTACAACAAATTTGAGCAACACATTGGAGAGTCCTTGGACGAGTGCTTTGCGCATTTTGTTAAGATTCTGAGTGATCTCCAAACTATAGTACCACATACTCTGACTTGGAGAACACTCGATATTTTCCCACTGCACTTGATCATCATATTTAGGAGATGAAGGTGACCTCCATTAAGGACACCACTGATCCATCGACTATGACTCTTGACAAGCTCTATTACTAACTCAAGACTCATGATATTGATGCTGTCTCGCATAAGACAAAGTCACAATCAATGTCTTTGGTCACTGATCCCACTAGATCTATTTCTGAGAGTTCCTCTGATTTTTCACTCTCGGTTTTCTATGAGATGTATGATGAGTTGTTGGATAGGTATCTAGAGGATGATCTTCTCCACCTAGACAGAATTTTCTCTCATGCATACAAGAGGGTGAGAGAGAGGTGGATTTGTCACTTGCTATAAGTGTGGTGGCTCCTATCACATTTGGGCAAATTGCCCTAACCTGGAGAAGGATAAGAATGACTATGACAGTGTAAACAAAAATGGCTACATCAACAAGGACCACAACAAGAAGGCTCAAATGCTTAATGGCATCTCCCTCTCTAACAACGAGATGTGGAGCGATAATGATGGAGAGGATGATCCGCATGACAAGACCAAAGGTGATGATGACTTTACCGGTATGTGCTTCATGGCTAACAAGAACAGCATCAATGTTGGTGTATTCTACACCGGGGTACTCTCTCCACCGCTGTCAGGTGGGACCGCGTGCGCAATGTATAGAAAGAAGAAGGTCCTGTACAAAAGACTCAACCTGTTGAAGAGAGGCTTGGCGGGCGACCAGGACACGTGGCCTTTCAAAGAGCAGTCGGGCGACCAAGTCCCGACCCAGGGCGATCAGGACACGTGGCTGCCCGGGCGAGCAGTCGAGCGACCAGGTCACGACCCCTGACGACCAGGACATGTGGCCACTCGGAGAGCAGTCGGGCGACTAGGCCGCATGGTCGTCTGATAAGCAGGCGGGCCCATTGTCAGCCATCTGCGCAGATAGGGCTGGGAGCCTTCCACCTGAAGCCTCCGCCAAGACCGCGACTGTCGGCGTATTCCACCAGACAGGCCCTCCGAGACAGAGGGTTAGATTCGGTAGAGAGCGTCTTCGTGGCTGGACAACCTAATGGCTCTCCTAGGGGATCCTGGGATCAACAGATCAAGAATCAACAGATTGAAGAACACCGCAATATACCCAGGTTCGGGCCTCCGGTGTGGGTAATAGCCATACGTCCTGCTAGAGTTTGTGTTATACGAGTTGGGCTGATTACAGTGCACTCTTCTCTTTTCTCTTTTTTTTCTGGCCTCCGATTTTTTCGACCTCCTCCCCCCATGCACCCGAGCCCCCTTATATAGCCTGGGCCGGCTCGGGCAGGTGAGAGAGTGACATCATACTGATTTACACTTCATTAATTACATCTGTCGCCATGGCCTTTCATTTATTACACCCATCACTGTGGTCTCGTCCCTAAGCCTCATTCTCTGTGCCACGGCATGGCTTCGCCCAGTCTGCCCGGGATGTGACATTCTTGCAAAGGGTTTGGTATGAGGCGTCAGAGGGATAGGTCATCGAGTCGACAGCAGGATCCTTTGCAATCAATAGCCCTGACATAGCGTGTCAGGGGAAGAGACTTCGTGGCGAAGCCTCTCGCTCATTCCTTTGGTTGCCCACGTGGACCACCCGCCCGGTGAGTGGGGCTCGATCGCCGCCACCGCCGGGCGCCACGTGACCGCCCGCCAATGAGTGGGGCTCGATCGCCGCTTGGCTCGCCAGGCGCCATGTGGACCGCCCGCCCGGCAAGTGGGGCTGAACGCCCACTAGCTAGCCGGATGCCACGTGGTCGCCGCCCGGCGAGTGGGGCTCGATCGCCACCTCACCGGGCGCCACGGGCCGCCCGCCACGGTGAGTGGGGCCTGATCGCCACCAGCTCATTGGGGCGCCACGTGGGCCGCCCGCCCGGCGAGTGGGGGAGTGGGGCCTAGTCTCTCGCCGGCTCGCTGTGGTGCCACATGGGCCGTCCGCCTGGCGAGTGGGGCCTGGTCGCCCGCCGGCTCGCCGGGGTGCCACATGGATTCACATATTCGCTCAGAGAGGGTACCTGGCCGTAAAGTACGTCGACAGTAGCCCCTGGGCTCATCCTGGAATGCGCGCCAGCTTCTTTAAGACCTCATTTAATGTCGGTGCATTCCTGGATGGGCCCACCACTTCTGCGCACGCAAACCGTCTCGGTCCTCTCCGTCGATTTCTCTTGGGACCCGAAACGTTGCGCACCTTTGTATTTTCACGAAGCGTCGGGGCGGAGGGCATATATATACGCACGCCCACGACCAAAAGGGCACGCTTTCTTCAACCTCCGCACCTTTTGCTCTCTGCCCTTTCAACTTCTCTATCCAAAAACCACGCTCTTGCTCCAATGGCGCACTCCTTCCCTTCATCTTCTGTCGATAGGGAGAGGACGGCCAGGCTTTCCAAGACCGCGCCCGAGGGTTCCCTTCGCCTTTGCCATGGAACCCTCGCACCGCGGTGCGAAGCCAGAGAGATCATTGTCTTCGACTGGGGTTTGCTGGCGGGCCTCGTGCCACCCTTCTCTGAATTCCTCCTCACCGTCCTTCACTTATACGAAATCCACCATCTTCATCTCACCCCAACGCTGTCCTCATCCTCACCGCCTTCGCACACCTCTGCGAGATGTTCATGGGGGTGATGCCCAATCTTCCACTCTTCCGTTTCTTTTATCTTCTTCGTGGCTCCACCAATGGTGGGGTCGCAAGAAGCTGCCATTTCTGTCTTCGTGACGGATTGGCTCCTCGCTTCATCCTCTTCCAGACGAAGTCCAACTGGAAGGCGTGGCGAAGCGATTGGCGAAACCCGCTAGGTACTTACAGTTTTTAGGGATAAAATTTTCGCAACAGTTCCAGGTTCTGGGAGTTTGCCAACTCCTGACCGTCCTAAGTGGCCAACTGGACCGCCCCGGGTTGAGATACTGAGACCACCTTAAAGGGGCCCTCCCACAGGGGAGACAGTTTATTGCGATCGGCATACGCTTGGATCCTGCGCAAGACCAGGTCGCCCACTGCTAGTGTTGTCTCCTGCACCCAGGTGGCGTGGTACCGCCTGAGGCTCTCATCGAGCAAAGGCGGTCGCATAAAACGCCACGCACCTCCTCTAAGAGGTTGACATCTTCTCTACGGAGGTCTTCCTGGCCTTCCTCGCTGAATATCGAGATACGTGGGGAGCCCAGCGACATCTCGGATGGAAGGACGGCTTCCGCTCCATAAACCAGGAAGAAAGGGGTTTCTCCAGTCGCCCGGTTGGGTGTGGTTCGAAGTGACCACAGCACAGCCAGAAGTTCTTCCGTCCATCGTGCCCCCCCCCCCCCGCTTATGAAGCCGATCAAATGCTCTGGTGTTGAGGCCTCTCAACACCAGCGCGTTGGCATGCTCCGCTTGGCCATTGCTTTTTGGATGGGCTACCGAAGCAAAGCATACTTTGATGCCCATTTCTTCGCAAAACTCTAGGAAGGCCGCGCTGGTGAATTGAGTGTCATTGTTGGTGATGATGCGATTAGCGACTCCAAAGCGGGTGAAGATTCCTTGCATGAATTTGATGGCAGCGGTGGCTGTGATGGCTCGCACTGCTTCGGCTTCGACCTACTTAGTAAACTTGTCGATGGTAATGAACAGGTGAGTGAAGCCCCCTGTGGCCCGCGAGAACGGGCCCAGGATATGCAGCCCCTAGACCATGAATGGCTAGGAGAGCGGGATGGTTTGCAGACCTTGGGCTGGTCAGTGGACTTGCCTGGCATGAAACTGACATGCTTCACATGTCCTCACCAGCTCACAAGCATCCTGGAGGGCAGTAGGCCAATAAAATCCTTGGCAGAACGTTTTGCCGACAAGCGTCCGGCCGGACATATGGCTCCCGCACATGCCTCCATGGATATCAGAGAGCAAATGGCCCCCCTCTTCACGAGTGATGCACTTCAGTAGAATTCCGTTTCTACTCCGGAGATATAGGTCCCCACCTACGAGAGTATAGCACTTGGCCTTGCGTGCAATTTTCTCAACTGAGGCATCATCATCGGGGAGCACTTGGTCTCGCAGGAAGGCATGGATAGGATCCATCCACTGACCTTCTCGGCCAAGTGTGGTGATCATGTGATGATCACGCGGGTACTCCGCCTGGCCGGGCGTTCCCCGCAGCACCACATCAGTGGCGCCGATGTCCTCCCTCCCAGAAACGTGGGCTGAGGTAGACGCGTCGTCCTCCCCACCATAACCGGGGGCTGAGACGACTACGCCACCGCCCACACTTCCATCGGAGGCCTTGACGCTTACACCATCGTCCCCACCATGCCCGGAGGCTGTGATGGACGGTCGCGATAGTCTTTCTTCAAAGACCCCGACCGGGATAGAAGACCTTCATGACGCGAGCTGTGAAAGCCCGTCCGCCATATGATTGTCGCGTCGAGGGATATGGATATATCCTAGTCCTTCGAAGTGGCGCTCCATCTTTCTGACTCTACTAGGTATGAGCCCATGGTGGGGTCAGAACATTGAAATTCCTTCCGGACTTGATTGATAACCAGTAGGGAGTCGCCCTTGACTTGGAGGCATCGGACGCCCAATGCCGTGGCGGTGCGCAGTCCCGCCAGCAAGCCCTCATATTCGGCGATGTTGTTGGTGGCCTTGAAGTCTAGGATGACCACATTTTGGAGGATGTCACCGGTCAGGGAGACCAGGACAATCCCAACCCCCGGGCCTTCAAGCCTAAAGGAGCCGTCGAAGAACAAAGTCCAGGGGGAAGGCGCGGGCATTTCTTTAGCCTTAGGAGCAGCGGGAGTCCACTCGGCAATGAACTCCGCCAGCTTCTGGCTTTTGATGGTGGTGCAGGGTACGAACTTGAGGCAGAACTCCCCCAGCTCCACCGACCACTTGGCAACACGGCCTTCGGCTTCATGGTTGTGAAGGATCTCTCTTAGGGGATAGGCGGTGATTACCGTGATCTTTCGTCCTTGGAAATAGTGCCGTAGCTTCCTGGACATCACCAGGACAGTGTATAGCATCTTCTGTGCTTGCGGGTACCGGGTCTCTGCTACATGTAGCACCTTGTTGATGTAGTAGACGGTTTCTGAATGCCATCCCTCTCCACCACCAGTACCGCGCTCACCACAGCAGGGGTAGCGGCGATGTACAGGAGCAATGGTTCTCCAGGGCTGGGGGCGACCAGCACTAGCGGGGAGGAGAAGTACCACTTCAAATCTTCAAATGCCCGCTGGGCCTCTTCAGTCCACTCGAAGTGGTTAGTCTTCTTTAGCAGCTTGAACAAAGGCAAGCTTCTTTCTCCCAAGCAGGCGATGAATCGCCCGAGGGACACCAGGTGACCAGCAAGGCATTGCACTTGCTTAAGCTGAACCGGTGGCTTCATGTGCTCGATGGCCGCTATATTGTCAGGATTGACCTCGATGCCCCGCCTGGACACAAGGAACCCCAACAGCTTCCCTGAGGGTACGCCGAACACGCATTTCTCGGGATTGAGCTTCAGATGATTCTTTCAGAGGTTAGCAAAGGTTTCCTCCAGGTCTTCGATCAGTTCTTCGCTCTTCTTCACTTTCACGACCAAGTCGTCGACGTACACCTCAAGATTTCGCCCTATCTGTGGACAGAAAGAGATATGCATGGCACGTTGATAAGTGGAACCAGCATTTTTTAACCCAAAAGCCATTCTAGTATAACAATAGACACCCGTGGGGGTTACAAAAGTGGTTTTCTCTTCGTCTTCTACTACCATGTTAATATGGTGGTACCCAGAGTATGCATTTAGGAAGCATAGCAGCTCGCATCCTACCATAGAGTCGACGATGAGGTCAACGTGTGGCAAGAGGTAAGGATCCTTCGGGCAGGCCTTGTTGAGGTCAGTGAAGTCGACACACATCCGCCACCTCCCGTTGGATTTCTTCACAAGCACAGGGTTGGCAAGCCACTCAGGATGAGAGACTTCCCTAACGACCCCTACGCGTAGCAGCTTCTCTACCTCCTCCCGAAAGGTATCTTGTCGCTCTGGTGCTTGTCTCCAGACCTTTTATCGGACCGGGCGCACACCTGGGAGCGTTGCCAGTCGGTGCTTGATCACCTCCCTGGGGACCCCAGTTATGTCGGACGGTTGCCAAACGAACATGTCGGAGTTAGACCGGAGGAAGGTGATGAGCGCGTCTTCCTATTTGGCGCTAAGGCTGGCGCCAATAGTGATGGCCTTTTCGGGCTTGCCCACGCTCAAGGAGACCACCTTAACCTCACCGGCGAAGCCGGGTGAGGCACGGTTCTTCGCCTGAGGGGCTCCTAGAAAAGCGAGATCAGCAGATCTCACACAGATGGCGCCGGCTAGGTCCAGTACGTGCTTGTGGCAACGCAAGGCCTCTGACCAGTCTACCCAAACGACGATGGGGCCACCAGGCCCTGGTATCTTCACCACCATGTAAGCATAGTGGGTGGCCGCCATGAACTTGGCCAACGCCGGTCGGCCAAGCAGGGCATTGTACGTGAGGTCGAAGTCGGCGACTTCGAAGTCTACCATCTCCGTACGGTAGTTGCTCTCCTCCTTGAAGGTGACGGGGAGGCGAACTTGGCCCAAGGGGAGAGATCCAGCCCCTGGGGTAACTCCATAGAAAGGCAAAGCCGGGCACAACTCCTGGTGAGGTACCTAGAGTGCCCAAAATGCCTTAGAGGACAGGAGTTTAATGGAGCTCCCTCCGTCCACCAGCACTCTCCCATGCTTTACGTTCCAGATCGTGGGCGAAACCACGATCGGAAGGTGACCCAGGCCAACAGTGCCCTCAGGGTGGTCAGCCCGATTGAAGGTGATCGGCTCCTCTGACCACTTCAGCATCCGACACGTCCCTGGACTTGGCACCGTGGCACACACCTCCCTCATCAGTCGTTTGTATGTTGTGTTAGAGAGGTAGGTGGCAGAGCCACCATGGATGTACGCCATGATGTGGTCTACCTGCTGGAAGGCCAGCAGGGTAGGGTCTTCATCTTGATCGCCGTCGCGAGGGCGGCGCTCCTTGAGCCACTGCTCCACCATATTATTCATGACCTGGCAGCCGACCAGATCGTGGGTATAGGACCGGTGGATCGGGTAGTAGGGCCTGCCCTTCTTCTCCTCGCGACGGTCGTCTCTCCGATCCCGGCGATCATCTTGCCGGTCACGGTGGTCACGCCTTCGCGGCTGGGCGTCCTTGGGCTCACGCTCAACGTTCAAGACCCGCCTAGTCTCGACCACCTCACACCTCTTCGCCATCTTGTTCGCGGGGCCTGGACCCCTTGAGGTCCTAGCCTCATCCCCGTCGTGAGCACCGGCGCGACCTGGCACGGGCCCCCGAGCTTCCGCCGCTCTCGCGCACTTATGCGCAAGGGAGAACAGCTCGAAGGTAGTGGTGATATTGCGGGTGGCCATTTTCTCCCGCATCTTGTGGTCTTGAACGCCCCTTCGAAAGGCGATGATGATCGACTTCTCGAAAATCTTCGGGATCGTGTTGCGACAATGGCAAAATCGTCGGATGAAGTCGTACAATGATTCCCCTCTTTCCTGCTCGAGGGTATGGAGATCATCCTCCACGCCCGGTTGTGTGTAGGAGCCTTGGAAATTGGCAGCGAATAGGCCGCACAACTCCTCCCACGAGCGCACTGACCCTCGCGGGAGGTTCAACAGCCAGGACCGGGTGGACCTCGTCAAGACTGTTGGGAAGTAGTTGGCCATGACCTTTTCGGACCCGCCAGCAGCCCGCACCACCGTTGTGTAGATCTGCAAGAATTCTTCAGGATTGGTGGTGCCGTCGTACTTCTCGATGGATGTCGGGCGAAATCTCTCGGGCCATGTCATGCGACGCAGCTATCGAGAGAATGCCTGCCACCCAACGCCGTAGGGGGAGTCATGTCGTCTACCTGAACCCCGACCCGGAGACCGTGCCGGGGAGTGCGGCTCTACACGACTGCCCAAAGAATTGGAGGAGTGGATCTCCTCCCTACTCCGAAGGTGATGGAAGGAGCTCTCACCCTGAGGAGCCATCCGCTTGTCGCGGCCTCGCTCCTAGACTTGACGGCGCTGTAGGTGATCGCGCAAATCATCGCCGCGCAGCCAACGATGCCTGTCTAGATGGACCCTCAAGTCCTCATGGCCCCCCGCGAAAGTGGGGTCCGTGTCCTGTATGCCTTTTCCTTTGCTCTGGCCCTCCTGGCCAGAGCGCTTCCCGCCCGGGTGGCTAGAAGCGTGGGTGCGGACAAGACGCACCCTCGACTGAGGAGTACCGATAGTACCTGACCTGTCGGGCATTCCCACACGGAGCTGAGCCGCATCGATGAGACCAGCAATGTCTTGAAGCCACGGCATGGCTAGAGTGTCTCCTGCAAGTTCCACCGGAGGGTGGTCCAAGAGGAGACGAACTGCATGGAGGTTCTGGGCCGGAGTGGCCGCCTACATGGCCAACCGTCGTCGAACCGGCTGTTCTGTCACTGCCACCTCCCCCCAGAGGTGGTGTATGATGGTCCCTCGCCTAGCGAGAGTGCCGGGGCGAGTTCTGGGCATTGCTAGCTTCCGGCACCTCCTTCTGCTGCGAGCGCGAACCCGCCATCACCGGAAGTGCGAGTCTTCTTGATGGGAAAACCAAGATCTGTCGAAGAGATGGCTAGGTAAGCCAACCACTAGACCCCTACCTGGCGCGTCCCTGTCGGCATATTCCACCGGATAGGCCCTCCGAGACAGAGGGTTAGATTCGATAAAGGGCGTCTTCGCGGCTGGACAACCTAATGGCTCTCCTAGGGGATCCTGGGATCAACAGATCGAAAAACACCGCAATATACCCAGGTTCGGGCCCCCGGTGTGGGTAATAGCCCTACGTCCTGCTAGAGTTCGTTTTATACGAGTTGGGCTGATTACAGAGCACTCTTCTCTTTTCTATCTTTTTTCTGGCCTCCGATTTTTTTGACCTCCTCCCCCCATGCACCTGAGCCCCCTTATATAGCCTGGGCCGGCTCGGGCAGGTGAGAGAGTGACATCATACTGATTTACACTTCATTAATTACATATGTCACCATGGCCTTTCATTTATTACACCCATCACTGTGGTCTCATCCCTAAGCCTCATTCTTTGTGCCACGGCATGGCTTCGCCCGGGATGTGACATTCTTGCGAAGGGTTTGGTATGAGCCGTCAGAGGGACAGGTCATCGTGTCGACAACAGGATCCTTTGCTATCAATGGCCCTGACACAGCGTGTCAGGGGAAGAGACTTCGAGGTGAAGCCTCTTGCTCATTCCTTTGGTTGCCCACGTGGGCCGCCCACCCGGTGAGTGGGGCCTGGTAGCTTGCCAGCTCGCCGGGGCTCTACATGGATGACCCGCCCGGCGAGTGGGGCCTGATCGCCCGCCAGCTCACCGGGGCGCCACATGGACCACTGTAACACCCCAATTTTTGCTTTTCTTGCTTGTAAATGGTATTTTGACTTTTTGGGAATTTCTGGAATTTATTTGGAGTTATTTTGAATTAAGCCATTTATCAAATTAATTAAATAATAGAAAAGTTAAAATAAAATTTTCCTGAAAATATTTTATTTGAGTCACAAATGTCCTAAAATATTTATGAGAATTTTCCAGAATTTTTCTGATATTTTTAATGCCCCAAATAAATTATTTGATTTTCGGGAATTATTTTTAATCGAAAAAAATTAAAAGTCGATGAACAAGATCTTGGGAGTATCTTGTGCGGCCCGCTTCGAAAACCTAAGCGCCGTGGCGTCCGATTTTCATCCGCGGTCCACGTCGCGCCACGCCACCCCAAACCCGAGTCATCACGGACTCATGCGCCTGACCGTGTGGGCCTCGGTTTCGGCTTTTCACGTCGAGGGCGCTATTTATTGCGCCGCCACCCGTGATGTGATCTTCTCCTCGCCGCACCCATCCGTACACTTCACGTCACCCGAGACACCGCCGCCTCGCCCTGACTCGCCAAGTCCGGCCGCCCGCCGCACTTCTTCACGTCGTTTCATCGCCACGGTCACTCTCGCCGTCGCCGTGCCACCCCGAACTCATCTCGCCGCGCGTCAGGAGCATCACCGCTGCGTCATTGGAGGACCACGGAACCGCCGCGCCGCACGTCGTCGTCTTCATCTCCGGTGAAGCAGAGCCGCCGCGTCGTCGCCGCCGAGTCGAGCTTCCACAGCCGTCCGATCACGCATCAACGACCCGGATTCCGCCACGTCGCCCCATAAACAGTAAACTCCATCTTCTAATCTCCGCCGTTAGATGTAAATCCGAGGGCAGCCGAGGAGCCACGTCGCTATTCACTGTGCGCGTGACGCTGACAACGCGGACCCACACGTCAGTCGCACCGCACCGTGCACTGTGCACACGAGACGCTGACAACACGGGCCCACTCGTCAGCCGCACGCACCGAGCGTGTGACGTCACGGTGGGACCCACTTGTCAGCGAGATAGCCGAGTCGTGCTGACGTCACGATGACGTCATCTTGGCGTCGGCCGAGGCGGAGTCGGTTTGCGTCGGCAAGGCAGCGTGTCGCTACGTGGTGGCGACCGTGTCATCGATGACGCAATAATTAATTTTCGAAAAAGAAAATACTTATTTAATTCGGGTTATTGAGTTTAAATGTATTTTGAAACTTCAAATGCTTATAACTTTTATGCGTTTTAACTCCGATTTGAGTGATTCCAATTTCTATAAATTTGTAAAATTGTGATCTTTCTGTTTATGAATTTTAATTGAATTTTTGAGCACTGTTTGTCTACTATTTATTTATTTTATTGTTTTGTGTATACGTTACGCGTAGACGTTGAAGTGCCCGAAGGTTTCGAGGGAGAAGTTCTGACCCAGGAGCAAGTTCAGGAACCAGAACCAGCACTTTTTGAAGGCAAGTTGTGTTTGATCATGTTGAACCTATTAGAGCAAATTATTTTGATTTAAAACTATTGCATGCTAATTTGATAGAAATGACTTTGAATAAATTTTGGGATTAGTTAAATGCCTAGTTGCTGTATGTCACCTTGTCGTATATAATTGTAGGCCATGAATCCTTTGTCACCCTAGGTTATGGATTAATAGTTGGACATTAATAATTTGCCAACATGGGTTGAGTAGACCGAAGTAGTATGCTTAGCCCTGCCACGTGGACATTTCATGATTTTTTTGGAATACCAAAGTAAATATTGACTTAATGAGATATGGAACTTGATTTGTGAATGAGACATGTGTTATTGAGTTGATGATGGCACGTGGTGCAATGGTAAAGAACCGGGGTGGGAAAATGATTTAGACGGGGCAAATGGCAAGATTGTTTACGTGGGCCAGAGTGGCAATCTAGGCGGTCGATTTGGTTTTTATTGGTTTTAGATAATTGAGATCACACTTGGTTAGTCTTGCCTCGGTCAACTAAGGACTTAACCTTGCGAGCATTTGAACTGAGTCTTTCATACAACCACAAGCTCCGTAATGGGACGGGCTTAGCTAAATAAACCGGGAAATCTATTCTTTGGTACTTGTCGTGGTGGTGTGAGGCCGGAGAAGCGGATGAGAACTCACATGGCGCAAGAGGGGGCCCAGGTGTGGTAACCAGTCCCTCCAAAGTTGAAACCTTAGCGAGCGTCTTGGGTTTTGATGGAACTTTGGAAAGGCTTCGTTCTGTTATTTGCCTTGGTGGTATTTGACTGTATCTTGTGGGTAAAGTGTATAACCTCTACAGAGTGTACAACCTATTCAATAGCCGTGCTCACTGTAATGAGCATCGCTCATGATTCTTGTCAAGGGTTAGATTTTTATGAAAATGACTTGTTTATGGAAAATGCTCGGGTTGGTGATGATGAACTTGACTTAGGATGGAAAAAAAATGATTTACGAGTGAAATGTTTGTGAAAGCTATTATTCCTACAAGCTGCTTTCTTCGCTTTGCAATCTATTCTTGTTTATCTTGAATCTTTGTCTTGCTCATAAACCATAGCCTATCCTTTGTACTAAGCCATGCATGTAGAATATTAGAATTGCATTACATGCATGACTTCTTTGAGTGCTCAAAGTACTCACCCACAACAACACAACTTCAGCTTGAAGAAGAAGCAACCCCGCTCAGAGGAGGAGTATCAGAGGAGCCGATTTAACTAGGAGCGAGCCTAGTCGATTGCTCGTGGCAAATTGGTTGGCGCCACGAGTTTATTTTATTTCATTGCATTTGAATATTATAATAATTCTTAAGCCTGCGAGGCGATCTTTGTAACTTGACCATAAGGTCGATCAACTAGTTTGAGTATTTAATCAAAGTACTTATTATTTCGTTGGTTATGGTGTGATATGTACCAATGTTGAGGCTGTGTGCACTAGCGTGATCTGGACTAGTGCTGAATACACTGAGGGTCGGATTTGCAAATTCGGGTCCCGACAACCACCCGCCAGTGAGTGGGGCTGATCGCCGCCACTCGCTAGGGCGCCACGTGGCCGCCTTGCCCCGTGAGTGGGGCCTGATCGCCGCCAGCTCGGCCGGGCGCCACATGGGCCGCCGCCCGACGGGTGGGGCTGGTTGCCCTCCAACTCCCTAGGGCGCCACATGGACCGCCCGCTCAGCGAGTGGGGCCTGGTCACCCACCAGCTCACCAGGGAGCCACATGGACCGCCCGCTTGACTCACGGGGCACCACATGGACCGACCGCCCGTCGAGTGGGGCCTGATCGCCCGCCAGCTCACCGGGGCACCACGTGGACCGCCCGCCCGGTGAGTGGGTCCTAATCGCTGCCCGGCTTCTTTGAGCACCACATGGACCGCCCGGCCACTCACCGGGCGCCCGTGGGCTGCTTGCCCGGCGCGAGTGGGGCCTGATCGCTCGCCAGGTCGCCGGGGCGCCACTTGGATTCGCATATTCGCCGCGGAGAGGGTACCCGGGCGTAAAGTATGCTGACAGCGACGTATCAGAGTCATTAAATGGACATGGGTGTCATGAAATGCGCATGGGAGTGATTAAATGCGCATGGAGCCGTTACAATGCGCCTGGGAGCCATTAAATAGCCGTGGCTCCCTAACGGTATGATGACCTATCCCTCCGATTGAGCCAGCTCCACCAACTCCCTTTCCATCTACACCGCCCAGGGCAAGCCAGGGAGACGCATGCACCAGGCGTTCGTCATGTAGCATCTGAACCCCTCCCCTCGGGCAGTCCGAAGATAGGCGGTGTCAAGCAACAACGCAAACAAAGAGACTCAGAAGGACAGTAGCGATAGGACTCGACACAATTAATGTAATTAATGTAAAACCACTTCCTCAACTTGCCCTAGTCAGTCCTGAGAGTATATAAAGGAGCTAGTGTGCTTGGGGGAGGAGGTTGGTTGGTTGATTAGCTCACAACAGAGAAGAGATCCAAAAGCTCGACGATCGAGAGATCGGGCAAACTAAGAACAAGCGGAATACTAGAACAACAAGAGTTTGAGCAGGACGTAGGGCTGTTACCCACATTGGGGGCCCGAACCTGGGTAAATCCCTGTGTGTTCTTGAGTTTCCTGTCCTGCTCATCACGAAAAGAGAGACGAGAATGACACAGCTACGAAGACCCCTCCTCTACCGAAACTCGGCTATACACTCGAACCAATACTGTCCGGCATAAACACGCCAACAGGGCGCGCCAGGTAGGGGAGGTAGTAGCTGTTTCACCCTTCGCTTTCTTCAGCAAATCATCAAGCGCCGGTAGCGAAGATGGAAGCTTCGCACACCCATCAGGTGGGGGACCGTCCGACGCCTTTCGCAGAAGACGGCGATGCCCCCACCGCGGCAGGAGCACAGCCGGTCTGATGGCAGTTAGTGATGGAGGAGACCACACCAGCCCAGAACCTGCATGAGGCTCGCCTCCTTCCGGAGCACCCGCCGATGGAGCTGGGGGGCGACACCCCGGCCGCGCCATGGCTGCGGGACATCGCCCGCCTCGTGGACGCTGCCCAGTTTCACGTGGAGGTGTCAGAACAGCTGGGTACCTCTGGTACTCCGCAGTCGAAGTCGCACGCAGAGCGCACGCAAGCTTCGAGCCACCGGAGCGAGGAACACCCAGGTCATGGTGGGCGAAGCAAGGGAAAGGGCATTCAAGGCGCAGACCCCGCTCTCGCGGGGGGGTCATGCGACAGTACCAGTACCATTCCGCGCGTCCCCCAGGCATGAGTGGGGCGTCCATGAAGATCTTAGGGCTCACATGGAGGAGCGACGGCGGGGGCGCTGTGGTGACTTGCGCAGTGAGTTACAATGTCGTCAAGCACAGGAGCAAGACCGCGGTAAGCGGATGGCTCCCAAAGAAGACGACTGCTCCCGTGATCCCGACTTTCCTGCAGAAGAGGAGACCTTCTCCTCCGAGTCTTGCGGGAGCCAAGTCCCGCACTCCTCGGTGCGACCTTCGGGCCGAGATTCAAGGGGGCTGCATGGTTCCCCCTACGGCGTGGGGTGCCAGGCATTCTCTAACCGGCTGCGCCGCGTCGCGTGGCCGAAAAGGTTCCGTCCGACAACCATAAAAAAGTATGATGGCACCACCAACCCGGAGGAGTTTCTACAGATCTACACCACGGTGGTGCGGGCTGTAGGCGGCTCTGAGAAGGTTATGGCGAACTATCTCCCGACAGCTTTGGCAGGCTCTGCCCTTTCTTGGTTGATGAACCTTCCGGGAGGGTCGGTGCACTCATGGGCTGAGTTGTGTGGCCAGTTCGTCACCAACTTCCAGGGCTCCTTCGCCCAGCCGGGTGTGGAGGATGACCTCCATGCCCTCGAACAGAAGAAAGGGGAGTCATTGCGCGCGTTCATTCAGTGATTCAGCCACGGCCGCAACACGATCCCCAAGATCTCTGGCCAGTCCATCATCATCGCCTTCCAAAGGGCGTACGAGACCGCAAGATGTGGGAGAAGATGGCCACCCGTGAAATCGCCACCACGTTTGAGCTATTTGCCTTGGCGCACAAGTGCGCTCGGGCGGCGGAGGAGCAGGAGCGGATGGTTGGAGTGGATGGTGTTCACGGTAGAGGTGAGGCCAGAACCTCGAAGGGTCCCGGTTCCGCAAAGAAGAAGAAGCACACGACGGCCGAGTCCGGTCAGGTCTTGGCTGCCGAGCGTGGGCACAAGGGTGTCAAGCCACGGCGAGATAATCGCCGCGACCGGTAGGATGGCCGCCGTGATCGGCAGGACTACCGCTGGCAGGAAAACAGGGGTAAGGTCTTCTGCCCCATCCATAACACTAATATGCACGATTTGGATAATTGCCAGGTTGTGCGCGAGAAGGTGGAGCAGCGGCTCAGGGAGCACCGTCCTCCTCATGACGACGACAAGGGCAATGACTCCACCCCGCTGCCCTTCCAATAGGCGGAGCATAGGGTGGCGTACATCAACGGTGGTTCGGCCACCCACGCCTCCAACTCGAAGTTTAAGCTCCTGATGAGGGAAGTCTGCGCTGCCGTACTAAGCCCAGGGGCGGCTAGGCCCTACATCGCCTTGCTTGGCCGACCCGCATTGGTCAGGTTCATGGTGGCCACCCACTATGCCTATATGGTGGTGAAGATGCTGAGACCCAGAGGTCCCATAAGCGTCCAGGTGGACAAGCCAGAGGCCTTGCTCTGCGACAAGCAAGCCTTGGACCTGGCAGGTGCCACCTGTGTGAGGCGGACTAACGCTGCCTCTCCGGGAGTCCCTCTGGCGAAGACCTGTGCCTTGCCCAGTCCGCCCGGCGAGGTTAAGGTGGTTTCCCTGAGCGAGGACGAGCCCATGAAGACCGTCAAGCGGGGCGCCAACCTTGGCGCCAAATAGGAAGACACGCTCGTCACCTTCCTTCGGTCTAATGCAGACGTGTTTGCCTGGCAACTATCCGATATGACCGGGGTCCCTAGGGAGGTGATCGAGCACAAATTGGCAACGTTCCCGGAGGTGCGCTCGGTCCGACAGAATGTTTGACGCCAGGCCCCCGAGCGACAGGATGCCATCCGCGAGGAAATGGAGAAGTTGCTGCACGCGGGTATCATCAGGGAGGTCATTCACCCCAAATGGCTCACCAACCCCGTGCTCGTCAAGAAGTCCAACGGGAAGTGGTGAATGTGTATCGATTTCACCGACCTCAACAAGGCCTACCCGAAGGATCCGTACCCCTTACCGCTCATCGACCTGATCATGGATTCTACGGCGGGGTGCAAGCTACTGTGCTTTTTGGATGCGTACTCCGGGTACCACCAGATCAGCATGGCAAAGGAGGATGAAGAGAAGATTGCGTTTGTGACCCCTATGGGTGTTTATTGATACATTCGAATGCCATTTGGATTAAAAAATGCTGGTTCTACTTATCAGCGTGCCATGCATGCTACTTTTCGACCGCAGGTCGGACGGAACCTCAAGGTCTACGTTGACGACCAGGTGGTGAAGGCTGAGAAGAGCGAAGGACTGATTGAGGATTTGAAGGAAACCTTCGCCAACCTCCGGAAGAATAACCTGAAGCTCAATCCTGAGAAGTGCGTCTTTGGCATACCCTCTGGGAAGCTATTGGGATTCCTCGTGTCCAGTCGAGGCATTGAGGCCAATCCCGACAAGATTGCAACCATCGAACTCATGAAGCCACCGACCAGGCTCAAGCATGTCCAGTGTCTGTTTGGCTGCTTGACATATGTCGGGCGATTTATCGCCCGCTTGGGAGAAAAAAAGTTTCCCCTTGTTCAAGCTATTGAAGAGCACCAACCACTTCGAACGGACACCTGAGGCCCAACAAGCGTTTGAAGACCTAAAGAAATACATCTCCTCACCCCCGGTGCTGGTCGCTCCTACGCCCGGTGAGCCGCTGCTTCTATATATCGCGGCTACCCTGGCGGTAGTGAGTGCGATGCTGGTGGCGAAGAGAGAAGGTGCCCAGAGACAAGTCTACTACATCAGCAAGGTGCTGTGCGACGCGGAGACTAGGTATCCGTAAGCCCAGAAGATGCTCTACTCTATTCTCACTACTACAGAAATGATTTTCCTAGACAACTAGGATTTCTTTCCACAGGCGGATTAAAAGGAGAGCCACCTCAAAAGACTGCGGGCGCTCCTTGGGGTTAAGAACTACCTGTGTAAAGGTATCTTCACAGGTGGCTCTCTTAAGAAACCGCTTGTGAAAATATTGATCTTTTCACAGGCGGTGCCCTTTAGATGCCGCCTGTGGAAACTATGCTCTTCACAGGCTACTCTCTTAAAGAACCGCTTGGGGAAATTGTGATCTTTACACAGGCGGCTTTCTTACGAAGCCGCATGCGGAAATCACAGTTTCCACAGGCGGTATGTTAAGCAAGCCGCCTTAGTTAATTATATTGACGGCCTAATTAATTAACGAACCCCCTGTGGTGATGTTTAGGTCTTTAAAGGTGTAGTTCTTAAACAAACCGCCTGTCCAAATTTTGTAAATGCTTGTTGCAAATTTTGTGACGAAGGAGATGCCGGTATGTATTTTCATGTACGTACCGGATCATCCTTTGTTCTACAATACCTGCAAAACATAGAAATCCAACGTCCAGACAATAATTCGGTATGCGTTTTCATTGACGTACCGGAACATCCTTTGTGTTGCAACAGCGGCACTACACAGAGAAATCCAACGTCCAGAAAAATACTCCGGTATGGTACTTTTGTCCGTTAACGGATCATCCGGTGGTGCTATTTTGCTTAATCATTATTATTTTCTACAAGCCGTTGTCTTAGGGAGCCGCTTGTCGAAACTTCGCTTTAAAGCTTCGAACAGATCGTTCTCTGTGGTAGTTCCAGACGGCCCCAAAATTGTGAAAACAAGGGGGGAGGTTTTGAACTTGAAATCCTTGGAATAGTTAACTCTCTAAGGTAAGAGCATCTCATTCCTAACATTTGTAGAGGTTTCGTACATGTTTAAATTGTGTAATTTCAGTTTATATCTAGTGGAGAGGAAGATGTAGTGTAGAGAGAATGTGCATGGGAGAGGGGGATGAGGCCCTCACCTTCTGGATCTATAGACAGATCTTATATCCCTCCCTCTCTCTAGATCTAGAGGGAGAGAACAGTCCCCCTTTCTAGATCTAGATGGAGAGAACCCGGCCTGCCCTCTCTAGAGGGAGAGGACCTTACATTCTTTCGTGATTTTAACTTAGGGTTCTCTTGTTAAAGTTCTATCTAAATAATTGACATTTCGATCTGATTTTCTGTTTCAGGTTCAAGATGGAAAGGGCAAGGATGTACAATGCCCCAAGAAATAAGGGTGTATTCCTCAAAGAGCTCGAAACTTTTATTAAAGTCACTCAGAAGGACGCCTGGACTAAGAAGGAAATGGAAATACTTTTTCCATGCAATGACTATAAGAACAATGTAGGGTGGGGTGATTTAAGTGTAGGAGAACGCGTAGGCTACGCTAGCCGAAAACAAAATTTTCTACGCATTCAACCAGGATACATGCGAGTAGTGGATCATGGATCATTACCCTTGGAGCACGTTAGCGGCGGAAGAAGAGTGGTGAAGCGTCCGCGTACTCCAAAGTCTGATAGTAGATGCCGGGTCGATCGTCTCCTCCTCGCGATCGCGCACGCAACGCTGCAGAGGAAGTAGACGTTCTCGCCAATCAGCGCCGAGGCAATGCAACGGTGCCTCTACGGTATCCACACGTCCAGGGTAGGATCACCGCGAGCTGGTGTGCTAGCACCCGCAGCGTCTTGACTAGGGTTTAGGGGGCGGTGGGATGCAGCGACGGCTAGGGTTTGTGGTGGGGAGAACCTCTAGGCTGCACACCCCCCACACCCCTTTATATAGAGTGCACTAACGGGCCTTCTACGATAGAAGCCCACTAGGACTCACACTAATAGATCTTCTATAGTAGAAATCCATTAAGACGCCAGAGGATCCAAATCCGTGTAAACCCACTAATGGATCCAATCCATCAGACATGATCTAACCCATTAAGTGTGTGACCCGTTAGGTTCATGCGTGTAACATCCCAAAATTTGGGTTTTAAAAAAAATTTATATTAAATTAGCTTTCCAAAAATTTTACATCAATCTTATTTCATTAAAGAAGCTTAATTTAGAATTTTCTAAATCTAAAACAATTTAATGTGCCTTCTGTGTGCATCAAGTAATTTAAAATTTAGTTTCTGCAGTGTTCTTTGTATCTCAGAGAATTTCCCAAATTTGAGATTTGCTAAAAATTAATTAAAATTATTAATTTAAATATTTGGATGTTAATTGGATTTTTAATTTGAATTATTAATTGTTCGGGCAATTCTATATCCAAATTCCAATTCAAACCTTTCCTTTGAAATTCCATTTAAATTCAAATTTGGATTTCCCTCGGTGTTCTAATTAACCTGGCATCCGTATCCTTTCGAAATTGGAGTTCAATCTTTTTCCGTCCGCAAAGTATGAATTTCCAATTCCGGTCCTTATTCGAAATTTCACCCGAGTTCCAAAATACTCCAAAAATCTCAAAATTCATAGAATTAGGTTCCAAATATTATAAAATGATTTTGGGAATTTTTTCAAGATTTATAGAATCCCTTTGGTATTTTATCTCTCGCGGTCTTTGGTTAAATCCAGTATATTTGTCCTGGAATTGTCTAAATTCCAAAACTTATCTAAATTTAGTGAAACCAATTTTATTGGGTTCCAAATAATCTTTAGTATTTTTAGAAATTTTTCCAAGATTTTTAGATCATTTTTGCTATTTTATTCCTCGCGCTTTTGTCCCTCCATTCTTCCAACCAATGAGAAAGCGACACGTGGCCTTTCACTATTCATCTTCAACCTCCAGCAGCCGGCACTGTTCACGCGCAGAGTCCCCATGCTGGCTCAAATTTCAAACTCCCATATCTCTCAAAATACTGCACCAAATCGCGTGAAATCTGAAGCTTTGCGACGGCGTCATGATGGAGAACAAGTTCCAAGTTGTTGACCATCCTGAATCCGCGCGATTCGGCCGCAATCACGCGATAATGGCAATTCATTGCTCGGTCGATATCTCGAGCTTCTCTCCACTTCCAGAGGCGTGTGAGTACTCAAAATGTGCGTATTGACATCCTCTATCCTGTGCTCACCTTGCCCAGTTGTTTTAGCATCGTTTCCTCTCCTAAAACTCGAGAAAACTCGACGCCGGCGTCCTCCAAAGGCACCGGCGAGCCATCTCTTGCTCCGGTGAGTTTCCGGGTAATCCGACCGCGTCACTTTGTGCCTTTTGCTTTCGTGATCACAACCATCTGGTCGGACTTGATTTTCGTTGCAGTTTGCCCCCGAATTTCGAGTTTGTTCGTCGATGGTCGTCGCTCCGTTCGTCGTCGATTTCTCCCAAACCGGTAATCCCCAATCAAATTCCTTTTAGATGTAGCCTAGTATGATCCTTCTCTACGCCGTGCTCTCGCTAGTTTTGAGAAATTCCGTGTTCTATCGTGTTTTTAGCCGCCATGCCATTCGGGCCGTTTTTGGTCGCTCCGTTCGTCCATGGCGCCGCTGCCCTAGGCCTCCCCGTGGTCGGCCGTCGTATCCACGAGCATCCCCTCACCATGCTGCCCCCATCCCACCCCTTCCCTGCCGCCGGAGTGTGCCGCCACCGTGAGCCGTCCGAGCCGCCGCCAAACCGCCGCCGATGCCGCTCCCGTCCTCCGTTTGCCGCTCCGTCACATGATCCGGCACCGCGCCGCTGCTCTCTTTCCATTTTGCTATTTGCCATGCGCTGCCATGCCCCCAATCTCCAGCAATGATGGTGCAAAAACCTTCCAATGGTGCTCTGTTAAACAGCCAGAAAGCAGGAAAACGAAGCACTGTAGCGCGATGCTACAGTGCAATTTCTTAATTTCAGGATTTTTCTCAAACTTCGTTTGATCCATTCTCCACCATCCGAACTCGGAATCGAGTGATTTAAATTCCTAAATTCATCTAAATTCAATACCTTCCTTCCAGTATTATTTTTGTAATTTTTAGAATTTATTTGTATTTCGGCTAATTAATTGTTGCTCCGTTTTGCGTGTAAACCGCTGTGTCATCGCCAAATCCGCCTATTTTGTTGAGTTCGTCTCGTCGTGTTCTACGCGATGGACATTTCCCCTTTACTGTTGCATCTACCGAAATTCTTTTTATTCGTCGGTCGCCGCCTCTTGCCGCCGTCGCGCGTCGTCTTGTGCCGCCAACCATTTTGGTTTGTCGTGGCCATGTCATGACCCCGCTGCCCTATCCTTCAACCGATGGTTGCCACCTTGTGATCTCATGTATGTTCCGTCATCGCTTCACCTTCATTGTTAACGTTTCGCCGTTAACGCTCCATCGTTAACGTTCCATCGTTAACATTCCGCCGTTAACGTTTCATCGCCATCTTGTCATCATCGAGCCTGTTCATCAATATATGACTGAACCCTTATCGAATCGCAGTGGATGTTGACCCCACTTGTCCTTGTCTTATCCTTGGAAATCTAATCTGCCATTGATTGGGAAATCATTCATGGACTTGGTTGATACACCATTGCCCATATGTCCATATCTGCCCAATCGAGCTAATTTGTCTCGAAGGATATTCCCTGGAATATACTTTGTTCTTCCCTAATTACCAGTCGTAACCTTCTCGATAAATCTTCTGAAAACCTATTCTCTTTCATTCGATCTTCAATCAAATTCAATCCCTTTCGTTCAGTACCAATCTAATCTTAATTTGGAGTTTATTAATTTGAATTGCCTTTTGAGATTTGTTGTATTTGTGCTTCTTTATCGTTAGACGTGTCGTCCAGAAGTTACCCGATGTAGCTGAAGGACAAAGAAGCCGAAGCATTTGATTGAAGAGCCAAAGGTTGAGGAAGTCGAAGATCAATTTAAAAGAGTAAAGAGTGGTTTATAGCAAGTGCCAGGCAAGTTGTGCTTTGATCATATTGCTCCCAGTTTTACAAATTTACTTTAATTCAAATTATTGCATGCTAGTTCAAGATTAAAATGAATTAAATTAATTTGGGAATTAGTTATTCAACCCAATTGCTAAATATCACCTTGCCATGATTATTTGTATACCATAATTCATTTGTCATCCTAAAATGGTTGATTATTAGTTGGTTGTTATTACTTGCCAACGTGGGTTGGTTAGACCGTGTATAATTGCTTAGCCATGCCACGCAACTCATGTCTTTTGAAAATAAAAGGATAATACTGATTAATGGATTATGAAATGTGTTTGTGAAATGGTGTGACGTGTTGCCACACGATGATGTTGATATGTGGAACCAGAGTGGTTCTACATGGATGTTGAGTTGTTGTTGGCATTGTGTTGCGCAATAATCAACTGGGGTGGTAAAATGTTTTAGACCGAGGCAAGTGGCAAGAGTGGCATTGGATATGTCACTTTGGTATTTGGCGGTGTTGTTGGTAAATTATGAGATGGTACTGTTGGTGAATTATGTGATGGTATTGTTGGTGAATTGTTTGGGGTAGTCTTGCCTTGGTCACCCTAAGGACTTAACCTTGCAAGCCTTTGAACTGAGTCACTCGTACAACCACATGTCTGTTATGGGACGGACCTAGTTTAGTAGGATTCTGATATCTCACCTTTGATACCTCGGGGTGGCGTCACACGAGGGTGAACTGTATGGGGGAGCGTACCTGTGCTGCGGCTTGGTACCCATCCAACGGTGTTCGTCGGTCCTATACTTCGGCTCAGTGTGAGGGAAGTGATAGTGAAGGCAACACGGAGAGGTTCCTAGGTTGAGCTAGAAGTTTCTGAAAGGCTTTGTTATGATCGCTCATTCGCATACTCTTGTATGGCGATTCACGGCTGACGTGGTGAGTTGATTGTATCTTGCGGGTAAAGTGTACAACCTCTGCAGAGTGTAAAAACTATTCGAATAGCCGTGTCCGCGGTATTGGACATTGCTCGGGGATTACAGTCAAGGGGTAGAGTTTTGAAAATGAAATGAGGTTGGGAATGTGGACATTGTGATATGGAAATTGGTTAAGGATGAGAAATGCTTTACTTGAGAATGATTACGAAATTTATTATGGATATTATTTGTTTTACTGTTTTTCAATCTATTTATGATATTCATTTGGAAATGCTGCTTTATTGCAAAAGAACCATTCAGCCATTCCTTTGGAATAAGCCATGCATGTAGTAATAGACTTGCATTCTGTGCATGACTTGTTGAGTACGGTTGTGTACTCACCCTTGCTATAACAAAACATCACCAGTTTGAGAGAAGTTCATTGTCTTGAAGAAGGAGAAGTTCTGCAAGAAGGCGAATATCTAGGAGTTGAACCTTGTCAAATGCCTGTGGTATTTTGATGGGATTCACCGACGTTCTTCGTTCATTAGCATTGCTCGTTTTACTCGAGTTGAAGTCATCTAGGCTTCACAATTGTAAGTTGACCTTAAGGTTGTTCAACAAGTTATATTAAAAGATGAATTCTTTATTTATTATTCCGCTGTGTATGATTGTGATATTCATCTTTGTTAGCTGTGGGCACTAGCGATCGATCACAGGACTAGTCTTTGAAAACACAGAGGGTTTACGGATTGCGAATTCGGGTCCCGACAATGCGCAAACGGCCATGGCCCTAGAAACCTCTTTTCCAGACCATCAGACAATAGTGGTTCCTAGCAGGACATGTTGTCCCCCGAATGCACAGAGTGATCGTATCGGCTGAACCTTGATATACTCATATACCAATCCTTTTGCCACGCGATACCAGTCAAGCTCAAGGTAAGATGCGTGCCATCCTTGTGATAGCTCGACCCATTCACTCGTCAATGTAATGGATATAATTCGTGATTAACACTTTAATCACTTTGGCATAGCCATGCACTTTTCCTTATCCATCCACACCGAGGGGCCCAGAGATATCTCTCCCGTTATCAAGGAGGGGCAAATTCCATCTTGATCTCTTATATCTCACGTCATGTTTCATGGCATACTCGTAAGCTACCTTTATAACTTCCCTATTACAGAGAAGCGTTTGATAGCCCCAAAGTATACAATTACACATGCTGAGAATCAATAAGAATCTCAGGTCAAAGGATCATATAGGTATACCACTCGAGACTACACCATGATGGCACTTCTAAGATAACAATCTCATCAGTGTCTTGGAGCAGGTCTATCCAACCCCATGTTCTCTAACATGTGCCCACATTATTGATTTGATATTGTAGGATCGAAATATACTGATCTAGCAATCAGAGGGGGGGTGAATGATTGCGTGGAAGCTAAAATCAAATTTTTGCCTTTTGAAACACCCCAAACAAACTCAGATTGCTTAATTTGTATTCAACAAGAACCTTATTGCATCAGACCAAATTTGCACATGTATGCCGGACCAAACTTTGCCTCGGATAGAGAGTTGCACGTGTATGACGGACCAAATTTCTACTGTAGCAAAGGAGTTGCATGTGTATGATGGACTAAACTTCGCCTCTGATATGTGTATGACGGACAAAATGAAAACAGCCTAACACACGTTCACTAAAATGATAATTCCTGAAGATCCAATCGTTGGATTGATGTGAAATTTTAACTGTAGAAACTAGACTTGATTCCGAAGCTAACCCAAAAAGAATCAACTCAATCGGACCTACAAATCTAGAGTTATGTCCCTCGCAATACAGCTGAAACAAATTCCGATCTAATAACGACGGACCAAATCAGACCAGTGACGGACAAAATTAAAAACAAGATTATTGAAGATCCATCTATTAGATTGATATGCAATTTTAACTGTAGAAACTAGATTAGATTACGAATCAAACCCAACAAAAATCAACTCGATCGGATCTACAGATTAAAAGATATTACCTTCGCAAGATGACTGAATCAGATGATGACGGAAATTGATTTCAAAAGCTATGACGGACCAATCTTCAGATGCAGCGACGGACCAAGACAAAATTACTTACGCCAGACTAAACTTCTCACGATGCTACAGCCATGATGGTGTTCAGAAGCTTTTCTTGGCATGTATGCTTGATCAAGGTCTAAACCCTAGAACCAGAAAAACTTCTCTCACAATGCACAGCCGCCAGAAATAACTTTTTGGAAGATTGATTTTTATTTCATTGTCTAAAGTACTCCAACACAAGAGTACAAACCCTAAAACCTTGCTCACAAAGACAGAACAGAAAACCCTAAAAGCGCTTCGGCGATAAATAGGGACACCTCCACCTATTTATACTGAGCAAAACAGAGAGATTGAATACAACTCCACTTCCAACATGGAAAGAGTTCATATTCATCTCAATCTGCCCAACATGACCAAAAACAACTCTTGCACGCATGCAAGAACAGAGAGATTGAATACAACTCCACTTCCAACATGGAAAGAGTTCAGATCTATCTCAACTTGGCCCAACATGGCGAAAACAATTCCTTGCACGCATGAACAGCCCTGCTGCAAATCGTGACTAACCACCTCTATGTGCATGTTCTCTAGCCAAAACGTCCCGCATGACATCCTCGACCACCAAGACCTCGGTTCCTCCACGAACCTAGTCTCGAACCTCGATTCCTCCATGAACCTAGTTCGATCCGTCGCCGACCACGTTAGCCCTCGAGCAACACCTGCACATGAATTAACAAACAACGAATCCGAGCACAAGTCCACGACTTGACTCAAGATTAATCCATGCAACCACTCACACGAGTGCATTGCATTAAGCAAAACCATTATGCTATCACCAGCATAATAAACATATCACTATAGCACATGCACAAGCACCACACATGCTATAATCAAAATCACTTTGCAACGCCAATTTCACCATTCAACCAATTTTTCATCACATGATCTCACAATCTCCCCCTTGATGAAAACATTGGCAACACCATTTGGAAACGAACATTGGCTTTCACCTTACAATAGCAACACCATTTTTTAAAAGAAGTAAAGTGACCAAAAGAAGAAGAACAAAAATCTCCCCTTATCTAAAAAGAAATCTCCCCCTAACAGAAAGAAGAAATGTGTGTGTGAATGTGCAATGTGTAACAAAAAATTCTCCCTTTGATTCCAAAATTATCCAAACTTCTCCCCCTTTGACAATGGATTCATCAAGAATGCAAAAAGAGAACAAAAGAGAAACTTCTCCCCCTTTATGTTGTTGTTTTCTTTTTTTTATGTACTGAGCATTATGAATCATGCACAAATGGAACAACTTGATTACCAAGTCATACTATCAAAAGTACTTGCACCCTCAAATTTACACATAAACAATGTAGAGTAAGCATAACTAGAAATCAAGTACTATTAACGATTTTTTGCATGGCATGATCTCCCTTTCTCAACAATCTTAAAACTTGAAAACATTGAATTTTTGTGCACTTTATTTGTGCTTTGAAAAACTGATTCATTACTTTGATTGCAACAATAACAATTGCAAGGAATTACATGCACCATCAGCCTTACTTTTCAACCATGCCAAGCAATCACAAGCTTAAGGTTTCATGGTTTCGGTCATACACAACCTCTTCCAAGTTCATATCAAAGTGCAATGATAAGCAGTCTCGTAAAGAAGAAGTGCGATAGTACATAACCTTGTTCTTGCATTTATCAACAATCACTCTTTTTAGCTTTAGCACTTAACTTTCATATTTATCACTTTTTGAGCAGGATTAAGATAGCCAAGAAAGTTCAACCATGACAAGATTTAATTCAAGTTGTCATTCCATTTAAAAAGTCATGACATAAACTACACCATATATGTATAAACAGAAAGTTGCAAAAGACCTTGTAGCATAAACATGGCTTCAAATGACATATGTGTATGAACTACAATGCTCAGTACCTTTTTATTATTTTTCATTTTTTTTTGTTTTTCATTTAAGAGACACACAAAATAAAAAGCATGTTACACAATATTACAAAAACTTCAAAACTCCCCCTCAAAACAACCATCTTTAAAAAACTTCTATAGAATATCACTTGAAGAGATTAAATTAAAAAAAAGGCTGAAAGAACAAACCTCCCCAAAAACAACCGAAAGAGACTTTCACCAAAAAGCATTAATTCCCCCTCAAATGGATAACCAATGAAATCAACAGAGAGGAGATGATGATATACATGTGCTTGAGTTATCATGATATGTTCGGTTAAGAATAAGCATGAATCATAACAAAAGTTCTAAGCATGAAAAGCATGATATAAGATATAACAATATTGAACATGCCAGGGGATACAAATGAGCATATGAACAATCTTTTCATCTCATGCCACAATTAAATATCTGTGAATGTAAAAGACATGAGTGTGTAAAAATAGCTCACAAAGAAGATGAAGAATTATTGCACGTGCTTCTTGAAAACCATCTCAAGGGTGAGAACCATCCAAGTCTTGACCCCATCTTGCAAAAGACCAAGATCCACTAAGCTTCTATTCTCCAACCCAATCCTGAAAAGCCTACATAACACAAGAAGATGTCGAGGCCTCGGTACTGGGGTTAGAAATAAAACATTTGGGAATCCAGTACTGAGAGACACGACGAGTAGGCAAAACACGAGTATTCTTGTTCACAAAATCAGATTTGCCCTTTCTCGTGTTTCTTGCAACAAGAGGTGTTTGCATCACCCTAGGCACAAAATGAGGAGTGAAATGTGCATTCCTGAAATTAGACCTAGCCTTAGCCTTTTCTTTCTTTTGTTGTTTAGCTAGCCTAAAACAAAAATCTACTAAGTATCCATCTCTACCACAATGAGTGCAAGTGTACTTAACATGATGTTTAGCATTAGAAACAGAAGTAGCTTTTGCATTCATCATAGTAGAAGATAACACACCAGCAGACTTGAAAACAGTTTTCTTAGGCTCATTGACAATTTCGAATTTTCCACTTTCAAGTGTCTTCACAACAGTTGGAGCATGTGATTTATGATGAGCATAAGAATCAAAACCTAAACCTTTGTGATGAGTGCTAACTTTTGATTGATCCAAAATCATGTTTAGGTTTTTCTTTCCTGTAGTGAAACGTTCTAACGATTTCTCCAAGTAATCAACCTTGCGAGAGAGAGTTAAACAATTATTACAAGGAACGTCCACTTTTCCTTTTTGCTTACGACAGTTTGAGCATGAAAGAACCTCATGAGTGAGCACAGTATCTGTCATTTGAGAAACCCTAGCATTTGCATCATGCAACTTCAATTCCAATATAGCACATTTAGAACAATGAGTTGAATCATGCAAATCAACAGTTGAACAGCTAGCATTTGTCATATGTTTCTCATTTTCTTTCTTTTCTGCATTGACTTGCTCTAACAAAGAAACATGTTCTTTTCTAAGCAAAGGAAGCTCACTGTAAATTAATCACATGATTTGCAAGCATCATCATCAGGAATCAAAGATTTAAGTCTAGCAATTTCAGCATTCAAAGATTCCACAAGAACATCATGTTTCTTAATTTTCTTGTTGCGTTTGTCAAGTAATTTTCCAAGACGAACAATAGCAATAGTTAATTCATCGTAAGAAGGTTCTACCTCATTGAAGTCGCTGTCATGATCGTCCTCGGTGAAGCTTACATCACTCCTAGCCATGAGACACAACCCTGTCAATTCATGTTTGCTTGGAGTTGTTGTGTCATCTTCACTGCTCTCAGAATCTACATCACTCAAATTGACTTGTTCAAGAGCGGAAAGGACCCGGTGGACAACTTTGCTGTTGATGAAGCTCTTCTTCTTTCTATTGCTTCGAGAAAACTTCTTCTTCCCTTTTCTTTTGTCATTGTCCTCCTCTCTTGATGCTTTTCCTGCAAATTTAGGACAATTTGGACGAATATGGTTGAAATCACCACACTCGTAGCATCTTGGAGGGCCACCACCAACTCTCTTTCTCATTCTCACATTCTGCAAAGCTTTATTAAAGCGAGAAGAGAGTAATGCCAAGTCTTCTTCTGGAAATTCCTCAATCTGTTCATCGGTTAATGAAGACAAGAAAGACAAGGCAAAACTTGAAGAAGCATTATTCTGAGACATGCTAGATTGAGAGGTTAATGCAATTGATTTATAATTAGTCCTCCTAGCAAGAACATCCAATTCATGAGTTTTTAGTTTAGAGAAAAGAATATCTACAGTAAGGTCACTCATGACAGTTGATTCTCTAATGGATGTAACTTTCATTTCCCAAATAGACATGTCTAATGCACCAAGCAATTGTCTAGCATTAGTAGCCTCATCAAAGTAAACTCCAACAGCACGTAAGTTGCTAAGAATCTTATTGAAACGTGCAAAGAAATCATCTAGTGACTCACTAGGCTTCATCTCAAATCGCATGTATTCTTTCTTGTATATATCTTGACGAACCTCTTTGATAGTGTTTGAACCCTCATGATAATCACAAAGAGATTTCCATACCTCATATGCAGACTTGAGATGGATCACATGGTCGAAGTCACTTCTTCCCAATCCTTGGATGATCAAGTTTCGTGCTCTACTGTTTGCTTCAACATGTGCTTGATTGGCTTCATTGACTTGATCATTCTCAGGAACCTGATATGGCTTGTATACCTTCTCCCAGATTGCAAAGCCCTGAGCTTGAATGTACGCCTCCATCTTCGCTTTCCAAAACTGAAAATCAACACCATTGAAAACACAAGGTTTTGTCGAATACCTATCCATCGCTACGGTTTCTAATCACCTGTTAAGAATAATTAGAAAAACCTTGCTCTGATACCACTTGTAGGATCGAAATATACTGATCTAGCAATCAGAGGGGGGGTGAATGATTGCGTGGAAGCTAAAATCAAATTTTTGCCTTTTGAAACACCCCAAACAAACTCAGATTGCATAATTTGTATTCAACAAGAACCTTATTGCATCAGACCAAATTTGCACATGTATGTCGGACCAAACTTTGCCTCGGATAGAGAGTTGCACGTGTATGACGGACCAAATTTCTACTGTAGCAAAGGAGTTGCATGTGTATGACGGACTAAACTTCGCCTCTGATATGTGTATGACGGACAAAATGAAAATAGCCTAACACACGTTCACTAAAATGATAATTCCCGAAGATCCAATCGTTGGATTGATGTGAAATTTTAACTGTAGAAACTAGACTTGATTCCGAAGCTAACCCAAAAAGAATCAACTCAATCGGACCTACCAATCTAGAGTTATGTCCCTCGCAATACAGCTGAAACAAATTCCGATCTAATAACGACGGACCAAATCAGACCAGTGACGGACAAAATTAAAAACAAGATTATTGAAGATCCAATCGTTAGATTGATATGCAATTTTAACTGTAGAAACTAGATTGGATTACGAATCAAACCCAACAAAAATCAACTCGATCGGATCTACAGATTAAAAGATATTACCGTCGCAAGATGACTGAATCAGATGATGACAGAAATTGATTTCAAAAGCTATGACGGACCAATCTTCAGATGCAGCGACGGACCAAGACAAAATTACTTACGCCAGACTAAACTTCTCACGATGCTACAGCCATGATGGTGTTCAGAAGCTTTTCTTGGCATGTATGCTTGATCAAGGTCTAAACCCTAGAACCAGAAAAACTTCTCTCACAATGCACACCGCCGAAATAACTTTTGGAAGATTGATTTTATTTCATTGTCTAAAGTACTCCAACACAAGAGTACAAACCCTAAAACCTTGCTCACAAAGACAGAACAGAAAACCCTAAAAGCGCTCGGCGATAAGCAGGGACACCTCCACCTATTTATCTGAGCAAGAACAGAGAGATTGAATACAACTCCACTTCCAACATGGAAAGAGTTCATATTCATCTCAATCTGCCCAACATGACCAAAAACAACTCTTGCACGCATGCAAGAACAGAGAGATTGAATACAACTCCACTTCCAACATGGAAAGAGTTCAGATCTATCTCAACTTGGCCCAACATGGCGAAAACAATTCCTTGCACGCATGAACAGCCCACTGCCGCAAATCGTGACTAACCAGCCTCCATGTGCATGTTCTCTAGCCCAAACGTCCCGCATGACATCCTCGACCACCAAGACCTCGGTTCCTCCCTGAACCTAGTCTCGAACCTCAGTTCCTCCATGAACCTAGTTCCAGTCACGTCATCGACCACGTTCGCCCTCGAGCAACACCTGCACATGAATTAACAAACAATGAATTCGAGCACAAGTCCACGACTTGACTCAAGATTAATCCATGCAACCACTCACACGAGTGCATTGCATTAAGCAAAACCATTATGCTATCACCAGCATAATAAACATATCACCATAGCACATGCACAAGCACCACACATGCTATAATCAAAATCACTTTGCAATGCCAATTTCACCATTCAACCAATTTTTCATCACATGATCTCACAGATATCTCCATATCTATGGTATGTGAAACATTACCATCAATCAATACATGTGCTGGTCAGATCACTATTGTCCCACATAATGATATGTGACCAGGGATCGTTTTAGAATAATATCATATAACCAATGTGTTTCACAATTAAGTCATACTCAATAAACAAAGGAGTGATATTTATTCATGGAACTGATAAGTACATGAACATAGACGTATGATACAATCATCTCACATGATCGCCTTTAGGGCATATCACTAACATTAAGTGTAATCAGAACACACCTGATCATGAGAGGTTTTAAAGAGGATTACACATGTTGGTCCAAACATGGCGAGCAACGTACATTGAAAACAACCAAGGACGTTGATCCCGATCTCGTGGATGATTGAAGTGCTGGAGGCGACACTGACGGTTTGGGAGATGATGCTCACGTGCATGCTCATTTGCTAGATGATGGTTGCATCGCTGATGTAGAGGAAATGTTGCGCCACGCCGAACCGCGGGTTTTAAAGGAGATGACAAGTTTAGATAATGTCGATGCGTTACACAAAGCAGCGAATGATCTGTTATATGAGGAATCCAAGGGTTGTCCTCTAGAGTTTACGGTGTTGCATACGGTGTTGATGCTTCTAAGGTTGAAGGCTAGCAATGGATGGTCGGACAAGAGTTTCACTGATCTGTTGAGGCTCTTGGCAAAAATACTTCTAAAAGCTAATGGATTGCCCACCTTGCCGACGAGCACTTATTTTGCGAAGAAGCTTATCACTCCGATGTCATTGGATGTGCAAAAGATACACGCGTGTCCGAACCACTGTATCCTCTTCCGTAAAGATTACACGGACTTGGATCAATGCCCGGTGTGCAAGGCGAGCTGGTATTAGAAGAATGATGACTCCCACGACGACGATGATTCTTCAGCTAGCACTACGAAGAATAAGAAGAACAAGAATAGTACTACTGGTAACGACGAAGAAGACACTTCTTTAGGCACGGACAAGAAGAAAAGAATCCCTGCATTTGTGATGTGGTACTTGCCAGTTATTGCCCGCCTGAAACATTTGTACTCGAATGAGAGGGACTCCGAACTAATGGGTTGGCATTCCGACAAGCGCAGAAAAGATGGAAAGATTTGACACCCCGCCGATGGTAGACAATGGAGAAATTTTGATTGCATGTATCTAGATTTCGGCAACGAACCGAGGAATGCAAGGTTCGCGCTGAGTACCGATGGTATGAATCCTATCGGTGAATGGAATGCCACACATAGCACTTGGCCAGTAGTCCTGTCCATCTACAACCTTCCTCCGTGGCTATGTATGAAGAGAAGGTACCTAATGTTGTCCATTCTTATCCAAGGAAAGGCTATTATGGCTATTTTGCAATAAAGTAACATTTATGAACAAGTACAATAAATAGATTGTAAATAGAGTAAAACAAATAACAATAAATAATAATTTCAGCATTTCTAAAGTAAACCAAGTTTTCGATTTTAAGTCAAGTTTCCAAGGCCCCATGGCAACCTGCCATTCATCCCAAGTTTTATTTTGCAAAAGTATAACCCTTGACTGTATTCCTGAGCTATGCTCCATACCGTAAGCACGGCTATTTGAATAAATTTACACTCTGCAGAGGTTATGCACTTTACCTACAGGATGCAACAAATTCACCACACAAACGATTATTTATAACAAAACCTTTACAATGCCCTGCCTTAATCCAGTTCTACCTGTTGAGGTTTCAACATTGAAGGGATTGGTTACGGAACTACCTCAACCAAACGATCTTCATCCAACGGCTCAATTTACCGATGAACTTTACTGCTGATGCGGCTATGTGGCTTGATCTTGCTGGTTCAAAGATGATCGTCAATACCTGCTGATCCCGATGATGGCGGCACAATGGTGTAGCTTCACCGGACTTGAAGACGAAGATGGCAGACTCGGCGAAGCAACAGTCTTTGGCAACCAAGAAGTGGCAGCTCTGGCGTAGCTCTTCACGATGAGTCTGGATCTAGAACCAGAGCGGTGGAAGGCGGCTCGACGACGGCGCGAAAATGCAAAAACAAGCGGTGGTGCTACGGAATTTCGGTGAGCTCTACCGCATGAACGGCGGCGACACCGGAGATGATAGTTAGGGCTACAGATGTGCAATGAGACGACGATCCTCAGGCTACTACCCACTCCTTAAATAGCACCGATGAATGCACACAAAACGGAAACCTAATCTACACAATGACGGAGGCGTACTAGCGGTGGACTCTGAGTCCCGATCGAAGACGATGACCGACAACCATCCACTCATTGAACAATCACAATCCTCACGGATGTGTCACGATCTAATCCAGTTGCCACAAATCAATAGCCCGGATCGGAATCGATCCGAACAGTCACAAACCAATCCACACCGAACGATTCCAATACAATAGCGCACATGCTTTCAACTTCTCACCTACACTGCCTGATTTCAAATCAATGGCTATGATTTGACCAGGCCTAAGGCCGACAGCTAGGCCATAGAGTGATGGGCCACGTGCGCACTGTATTGGGCTCTGGCCCAATACTATTGAACGATTTCTCTCAATTCTCTTCATTAAAATAATTTCAAAAATTAGTTTAATTTGTTTTAAGTAATAAAAATATCAAGAAAAATCCAAGAAAAATATCTAAAATACTTTGAGACATTTTCAACTTAAATAACATAATGTTAGCCAAACTTTATATGAGTTTTATGTATAAATAAATAGTTTTCTCAAAAGGCCAATATACTTAATTTAAAATAAATTCAAATAAATTCCAAAAAATCCATTAAATTCAAAAAATTGCAAAATGCACAAATGATAATAAAGTTATATTATAGGCAAATTTTGGGATGTTATAGTTTAGTATCAAGCTCAAGGCCTAGGGTTCTAGGATAAGGAATGCTGAGTGTGTTTCTTTTGAGGACCTCAAGATTGAGGCAGCGGTGTGTCGGTGTACTTTGCACTGGGGTACCCTGTCCGCCGCAAGATCAGCTGGCCCAAAATAGTGGCCTGGCCCAAATGGCCCCCTAGCGAGCAGGTGGGCGATCATGCCTGCTTCTTGCTTGAGCTGCCAGGCCAAATGGCCTCTGGCGGCGGTGGGCGATCACGCCACTTTCATTGGGCGAAGCAACCCACATGGCCCCCCGGTGAGCACGTGGGCGATCACGCCACTTTCGCGAAGGCGGCCACGTGGGCCTGGCGGCAATGGCGATCACGCCTTGCTCGCCGGGCGAGAGGCCCACATGGCGGTCTGGCGTGCGGGCGGGCATTTGGACCCCACCCGCCAGGCCACGAAGGCGACCAAAAGAATGAGGAGAAGGCTTCGCCTCGAAAACTTCTTCCCCTGGGACGCTGTGTCAGGACTATTGATGGCAAGGAATTTTACTATCGACACGACGATGGCCCATTCCTCTGGCACCTCGCACCAAACCCGTCGCAGGAACGTCACATCCCGGGCTGACCGGGCGAAACCACGCATCGGCATTAAATGGAGCTTGAAGGACAAGGCAACAGCGATGGGTGTAATTAATGAGTCATGGGTCAGTGCATTAAGACAACAAGGATGGGTGTAATTAATGTGTCATAGATCAGTATGATGTCACCTTCCCACCTGCCCGAGCCCGTTCGCTCTATATAAGGGAGCTCGGGTGCATGGGGGAAGAGGGCTGGTCTCTCTCTCTTCCCTGAATCTGATCCAGAAGAGCCATTGTAATCTCCTCCACACTTCATCAACGAAGACCTAGCAGGACGTAGGGCTATTACCCAGCTCGGGGGCCTGAACCTGGATACATTGCTGTGTTCCCTGATCTGTTAACCCCCGGAATCCGTTGCGCAAGAGTTATTAGGGTTTCCAGCCGTGAAGACGCCCTCATACCGAATCTAACCCTCTGTCTCAAAGGGCCTGTCAGGTGGAATATGCTGACAGGGGCGCGCCAGGTAGGGGGCTAGTGGTTGGTTCGCCCGGCCATCTCTCCGGCGGATTTTCATCTTCTGTTTGTAGGGACCGTGCGTCTGGTGATGGCGGGTTTGCACTCACAGCAGCAGGGGACTCCGTCCCAGCAGGAGGGCGATGGTGCCCCCTAGGCAGCGGCTGAACTTTCGGTTCAGCGCTAGCTGGCCTTGGATGCGGCCACTCCGGCCCAGAACCTGCATGCGGTCCGTCTCCTCCTGGACCACCCTCCGGTGGAACTGATAGGAAACACCGCATCCACGCCGTGGCTGCGGGACATTGCTGGCCTCATAGATGCGGCCCTGCTCCGCGTAGGGGTGCCCGACCGGTCAAAAACCGTCGGTACCCCTCGGTCGAAGGTGCATGTTGATCGCACCCAAGCTTTCAGCCGCCCAAGCGGGAAGCGCTCTGGCCAGGAGGGCCAGAGTAAGGGAAAGGGCGTGCAAGAAGAAGGTCCCGACTCCGCAAGGAGCTGTGAGGACCTGAGGGTTCATCTGGAGAAGCGTCGCCAGCTGCGCGGCAGTGATTTGCGTGATCACCTATAACGTCGTCGCGCTCGCGACGGGCGCATGGCCCCTAGGGGTGAGAGTTCCTCCCACGACTCTCGCCTTCAGAGCAAGGAGGGGTTTCACTCCTCCGATTCTCTGGGGAGTCGCGATACGCACTCCCCAGCACGGTCTCCGTGCTGGGGTTCAGGTGGACGGTAGGATTCCCCCTATGGTGTCAGATGCCAGGCGTTCTCCCGACGGCTGCGCCATGTAGCTGGCCTGAAAGGTTTTGTCCAGCCTCCATCAAGAAGTACGATGGCACCACCAACCCAGATGAGTTCTTGCAAATTTACACCACGGTGGTGCGTACCGCTGGCGGGTCTGAGAAGGCCATGGCCAACTACTTCCCAACGGCCTTGATACGGTCCGTCCGGTCCTAGCTGTTGAACCTCCCACGGGGATCAGTGTGCTCGTGGGGGGAGTTGTGCAGCCTCTTTGTCGCCAACTTCCAAGGCTCCTTCAAGATGCCCAGCGTGGAGGATGATCTCCGCCCTCGGCGCAGAAAAAGTCGTCGCTGCGCGACTTCATCCGGCGATTCTGCCACTGTCGCAACACGATCCTCTGGATTTCGGAGTAGTCGGTCGTCATCGCCTTTCGAAGAGGAGTTCACGACCACACGATGCTGGAAAAGATGGCGACCCGCAACATCGCCACCACTTCCGAGCTCTTCTCCCTGGCGCACAAGTGTGCGCGGGCGACGGAGGCTCGAGGCGATGCACAGCTCTGCGAGGACGCGGCGGGGGCGGCCGGACCTCGAGGTCCGGCCTGTGAGTAAGAAGGCGCGAGGCGCAGGCGTTGAGACCAAAGGGTCGACCGCGAAGCGCGAGCATGAAGACGCTCGGCCGCAAGGGCACGACCGCCTCGACTGGCGGGATGACCGCCGCGGCCGACGAGATGACCGCCGCGGTTGGCAGAATGACCACCGCGAGGAGAAGGAAGGCAAGCCTTTTTACCCAATTCACAGGACTAACACTCATGACCTGGACAGTTGCCATGTTGTGAGCAAGATGCTCGAGCAACGGCTCAAGGAGCGCCGCCCTCGTGACGACGATCAAGTCGAAGACCCTGCCCCGCTGGCCTTCCAGCAGGTGGACCACGATGTGGCATACATTCATGGTGGCTCGTCCACCTACCCCTCCAACGTGTCCTACAAGCAGCTGAGGAGGGAAGTCTACGCTACGGCGCAGAGTTCAGGGGCATGTCGGATGCTGAAGTGGTCGAAGGAGCTGACCACCTTTAGTCGGGCCGACCACCCTGAGAGCGTTGTCGGCATAGGACACCTTCCGATTGTGGTTTCACCCATGATTCGGAACATGAAGCTTGGGCGAGTGCTCGTGGACAGAGGGAGCTCTATCAACCTCCTGTCCTCCAAAGCATTCCGGGCGCTCCAAACATAGAGCCAGGAGCTACGCCCAGCCTTGCCCTTCTACGGCATAGCCCCGGGGGCTGGCTCGATTCCCCTGGGCTAGGTGCGCCTTCCCGTCATCTTTGAGGGGGAAAGCAACTATAGTACGGAGTTGGTCGACTTCGAAGTCACCGACTATGACCTCTCGTACAATGCCATACTTGGCCGACCGGTGTTGGCCAGGTTCATGGCGGCAACCCACTATGGATACATGGTGGTGAAGATACCAGGGCCTGGTGGCCCCATAGTCATCTCGGTCGACAGGCCAGAGGCCTTGCGTTGCCACAAGCACGCACTCGACCTGGCCGATGCCACCTGCGTGAAGCCGGTTGATGCCGCTTTCCCGGGAGGCCCTCAGGCGCAGACCCGCGTCTCGCCCAACTCGGCCGGTGAGGTAAGGGTGGTCTCCCTGAGTGAGGGCGAGCGCGGGAAGACCGTCTTCATTGGTGCTAGCCTCAACGCCAAATAGGAAGACGCGCTCGTCACCTTCCTCCTGTCTAACTCCAACTTGTTCTCCTAGCAACCGTCCGACATGACTGGGGTCCTGTTGATGCCAAAAACGTGAAGAGGGTTTCTGGCCTACAACACACCAGACGAACGCCGGGTTCAAGTGCGTGCGAGGCGTGCCAATCGATTTGACCCTGCAATCGATAAGGAAGTTGTGAAACTCGATCAAGCCGATCCTAGAAGCGAATCGGCTAAAACAGAAATCAGCCAGGAAGCCGATTAGAAGGGTAACTAGATTAGTCGGTTAAGACTAATCCGAAGGTAAAAGGCAGATCGATTCTGAAAAGGCGATGCACAACAAGACAGAACAAATCAAACCTGGAGAAATCGAGGATGATCAAACAATCGGCGATTCGCAACTTTATTTGATCAATGTCGACTTACAAAGGAAGGTTCTGAGCTAAAAGACCAAAAGCTATGAAAGAAAACTATCAGATGTAAATTTGATTGGTGTGTGTCCCCCTTCAAGCAGCCTTGGCGCGCCTTATATACCCATCAGCCGATCCAAGTCCGGATCCAATACGCCAACTTAATCCGAATCGGCTATAGTTTCCTTATTGGACTTTGCTTCCAGATATTATCCGTATGCTATCCAAACTTTCTAAAGGTGCCTTCGTGCTTTATCCAAACTCGTGCTTTTCTGCCGATTCTTCTCGTAGTTTCCAAAAACTGGTGCAAACATATGCCCCCCATTTTTGGAAGATAACTTGTTATCTTTCAAAAATCCATCGGCTTCTTCCTTGCTAGCTAAAGATTCGTTCCAGTAACCGCTATTTTAATTACGCCGTAAAAAATCTCAGTGCGGTTTAATGGCAGGTGTCGCCTCGAATTCATTTCCCGCCACTTTTCACTTTTCACCGTGCTATATATATGCGGGACCCCCATGGTCATTTTCACGCTTTCCAGCTCTCAAATCATCTTCAATCGGCTTTCTCTCTCCGATCGGCTTTCCTTCCATCTTCATCGGCTGGATTGGATTCTTCGAAGGTACTAATTCCAATCCCAGAAAGTGACGACCAATATTATCTAGGGCCAGTAGGAAATTCAACTGCTGACACAGTTATTAACGAAGAAATCCCTAGACTCCCTTTATCGGCTAAAGGTTACAACATAGCAGAATGGGGAAAGAGTTTTAGAGCCTGGCCGACAGCTCTTAAGGGATGGAGGAGCTGGTACATCCGAGTGTCAACCCAAAAGAGATCTGAATGCAAGAGAATGGGCATAGCCGAGTGTCTTCCACTTAGTCTAGCAAACCCAGAAGCCAATGAGCCCTTGGTGGCCATGGCTTGCTATTTCTGGTCAGACACCTTTAATGCCTTTCTATTCCAAACTGGCCCCATCGGCCCAACCCTCCTTGACGTAGCTGAGCTATGTTGCCTTCGGCCAGATGGAGACCAGGTATCGGCTTTTAGCGGCAAGCCAAGTTTCAAATTAATCCGATCAAAAGGTGAAGGGTGGTCAAAGTATATCCAGCACAACAATAAGATAAACGGCCTGGTATCGGACGAGGAACATGCAGCTTTTCTGAACCTGTGGCTGGATAGGTTTCTATTTTGTGGAGCATCTTTGGGTCCAACACAAGTATTCCAGTTCGTGGCAGAGCAGCTGGTAGAAGGCCGTCGGCTTGCACTTCGGAAAAATGCTTCTTGGCGCTGTTTACCAAATGATGCATGTCATTCGGAGTCGGCTTTTCTCTAGGTTTGCTCAGTTTGTAGTGAGCAACATAGGAGGCCCGTTATGGTTTATTCAATCATGGCTTTACAGTATTTTTAGCCGATCACTGATTCCAGAACTGTCGGAAGGTTCGACCTTTCCTTGTGAAGACTATCCTGAAGGCACGACTCCCCAATACAGAGCCAGCCGATCGCGCAGCGAAAAACTTGTAATGTGCACCAGTGGTGATGTCAAAATTACCCTGATTGACTTCAAGAAGTACTTGTCATTTTTTCTGCACTTAGACAACATGACCTTCGGCCAACAAGACTTTTTTCCTTACAGTAATGATGCCGATTTTCAGTGGCCCTCATTCCTTCATTTGGATGCTGATAGCTCCTCGATGCCAGCATCGACTTTGGAATTGTATCGGGTTTTCATATCTCCTTGCATCCTTCACGTCAGCTTGAACTCCCATAATAGAACATTTCAGCCGTCGTACGAATTCTACCACCCTTCAGTGTATGCCTGTCAGCTGGGTTTTGGCCAAGTGGTGCCTTGTCTGCCCCTCTTCACGTCTTGAACCAAGGGCCAGGGTGACAAACGCGACTGCGGCTGAGATCATTTCGGAGATAGCCGACGAGTTCCAAGTTATCAATCTTCTGCACTTTTTCCTGAACTCCTGCCGCGCTAGTCAATTTTCTGCTTGGTGGGCACCTATATCAGAAGCTCTTTATCTGGATCACACGCCGTCGGCCATTATAGAAACATTCTTACCAGACTTTCATGAGCCGACAGTAGTTTCTTCTAGCAACAGCAGTTCGAGCGAAGATAGCTCTGATTCTTCCAGCTAATCGGGTTATACTAACTCATCTGTAGCTGTAGAGGTATCGGCTTATTTCTTTATACTTGGCACTTGAGTTTTTGCCTAAGTGCTCTAACCACTGATTTCCTTGTTGTCCTTTTTCAGAATGCCACGGCTGAACATCAAACCACCGCTGCTCCTTCGGCTGTGGGGTCTAAAGGAAAAAGGCCAAATCAGGCTACCGGCTTAACCAGCTACTCTTCCGGTAATCTCCGCATTCAAAGCCCATCACTCTCGGAGCTCGAGAAAGGCCGACTTTCCAGTAAGTACTTATAGCCGATAATTGTTTTCTTTCCTTGCTGCCTAGCTTTTGACTCCCTTTATTAATTTCCTGCAGAGAAACCCAAGTCGATGAAAGTTCCGGCCCGCCGCCAAAAACGTGCGGAACAAAGTGCTGAGAGTTCTCCTCACGCATCGGCTTTTGTAGAGGTAAATCTTTTTGCTTCACCTTTTTAAGGGAATTTCTTATACCGATTCCTGACGCACTCTTCATCAATTTTTTAGCCAGCGGCATCCTCGCAAGTTGCTGGTATTTTGGCCGATCTTCAAGATGCACCGGCTGCTACCCCTCCGATACCGCCTTCTCCAGTACGGCTTCCTGCTCCTTCGCCTCCTCAGCCGACCACCAAGGCACCTGCCCTAGAAGAGTCTGCGGACCCCGATGACTTGCTCGGCTTTACTTTGGATGAGCTAGCCGATCCAGAAGTAATCTCCCATGATGATTATGTAGCGGAAATTCGTAACATTATCATCGTCTCTCAGAAGGCATCGGCTGCGGTCGTTCTATCGGGCCAAAACATGCAGGAGAAGCTGACATTGGCCTAGCCGTAGCGAAGGTGAAAGACCAATCGGCCAAACTCGTTTCAGTGCCCGGTACTGCCAAGGCTGATGAGGACGTAATCTCTGAGGTCACGTAAACATCGCTAAGGCAACAGCAAGCTTTGCCGGCTTTGGGTGCGAGATTCTGGATCGCCACGTAATTTTGTGATGTGTTGATGTAATGTCTTAAAACAATGTTGCTTTTGCTGCACTTTTGTAACACACTTTAATCGGCTGTTTAACCTATTATTTTTACCTTATTTAATCGGCTGTTTAACCGATTTGTTTCTGAATTCTTTGTGTCGTACTTTGATTACGCACCGATCCAAACGCTAGGGTAGTATATTTCTTTAAATATTTTCCGTTGATTGCTTTAGGGAGTACGCTTCCTTCTAATGTCTCAAGTATATATGCATTTCCGCCAACAAGTCGATTTATTTTATACGGTCCTTCCCATGTTGGTGACCACTTGCCGAACCGATTATCTTTAGAACTGATCGGTAATATCGTTTTCCAAACTAGATCGGCTTTACCGAAGGATTTAGGCACAACTTTTTTATTATAGGCCCTTGCAACTTTCTCCTTATTCTTTTCAAGCCGATTTAAAGTAATCAGCCTTAGCTCTGCCAAGTCATCTAGATTGCATAACATCAATTCTCTGTACTCATCGGCCGATAGATTATTCTGCCTAGCTACTCGCATGGATTCAATATTTATTTCTACAGGTAATACGGCCTCTTGTCCATACACCAACCGATATGGTGACAGTTTAGTCGATCCGTGAAACGCTAGCCGATAAGCCCATAGCGATTCTGACAGTGTAGAGTGCCAATTTCGAGGCCTTTCGTCAATTTTTCTTTTAATCAGCTTGATCAAAGATTTGTTAGACGACTCGGCTTGTCCGTTGGCCTGAGCATAATAAGGTGATGAGTTAAGCAACTTGATGCCCAAGCTTTCTGCAAAGTTTTTAAAATCGTTAGACATGAACACAGCTCCTTGATCGGTTGTGATGGTCTGAGGAATACCGAATCGATGAATAATGTGTTCATTAACAAAGCCGATAGCTTCCACGCTGGTGACCTTTTTAAGTGGAACGGCTTCCACCCATTTCGAGAAGTAGTCCGTGGCTGCAAGGATAAACTTATGGCCTTTGCTTAATGCTGGGAATATTTGGCCGATTACATCTATCCCCCATCCTCTGAACGGCCATGGTTTAATAATCGGGTATAAAGCCGATGCTGGGGCAAGTTGCACATTCCCAAACTTTTGACAACTTTGGCACCCTTTGTAATACTTGAAACAATCTTCTAACATTGTCGGCCAAAAATACCCGGTTCGTCTTAAAATCCACTTCATTTTGTGAGCCGATTGATGTGCTCCGCAAATTCCCTCGTGAACTTCACCCATAGCTACCTTTGCTTCTTCATCGCCTAAACACCGTAGAAGCAATCCTTCCAATGTCCGATAGTATAATTCTCCTTCTAGCACAACATACTTTAGCGCTTTTTGACGAACTTTTCGTGCAGTAGGTCTGGATGGATTCATTAGGTAAGCTTTTATTTCTGTCCTCCAGTCGGCATTATCAACACACAGCATTGTTTTGTCGATCAATTCAAATGCCTCGTATCGGCTGTATTCCTTATAGCCTGAAGCTGCCTGAGCCAAGGTGTTGGCCTTGTTGTTCATCTCCCTGGGCACATGGCCGATACAGGATGATGTGAAAGTGTTGATAACCTCAAGACAATGCTCTAGATACTTTGATAGCACCTCATCGTTGCATTTAAATTCTCCTTTAATTTGTTGTACCACCAGCAATGAATCACCATATGCTTCTACATTACTTGCCCCAATACTATCTACCAACTGCAGCCCTTTGAGCAATGCTTCATACTCGGCCTGGTTATTAGAGCATCGGCTTTTAAGTCGATATGCAAACTCGATGTCATGTCCTTTTGGTGAAATCAATACAATACCTATTCCACTCCCCTCTTGACAAACTGACCCATCAAAATACAGTTGCTATGGGGCTACATCGACTATTCCTGCCATAGTATCATATCCAGTTATGAAATCGGCTACTGCTTGACCTTTAATGGCTTTGGCCGATTCGTACTGTAGATCGAACTCGGTTAGAGTATAAGCCCACTTTCCAAGTCGTCCTCTCAAGATTGGTGCAGACAGCATATATTTGATGATATCGGTTCTGCATACTACTATGCAAGTCGATGCTAATATATAATGCCTCAATTTCGTACAAGCAAAATATAAGGATAAGCACAACTTCTCTATCGGTGGGTACCTGGTTTCAGCTTCCAGGAGTCGTTGGCTTAAGTAAAATATTACTCGCTCTTTACCATTGACTTCTTGAGCCAATACAGCCCCGATGGTCTCGTTTTCAACCGATACATATAACTTGAATGGAATCCCTTTCTGTGGTGCGGCCAAGACTGGTGGTGACGCCAAATACCGTTTTACATCGTCGAAGGCTTTTTGCTGATCGGCTCCCCATATAAAATTCTGACCATCTTTTAACTTTAGTAATGGCGTAAAAGCTTAAATTCTACCAGACAGATTCGAAATGAATCGTCTTAAGTAATTAATTTTGCCGATCAGCTTTTGTAACTCATTCTTGCACGTTGGCGGTTTTGTGTCCATTATGGCCTTGATCCTTGTCTGGTTGACTTCAATGCCCCTCTGGTGAACCATAAACCCAAGGAATTGTCCAGCCGACACGCCAAACGCACATTTCAAAGGGTTCATTTTTAATCCATGAGCCCTTGTATTTTTGAAGCACTCTTTCTAAATCGGCCAAATGTTGCCAATCCTCCTTAGATTTCACCACCACATCGTCAATATATATCTCAACAATGTGGTCGATTAGATCATGAAAAATTAGATTCATCGCTCGCTGATAGGTGGCACCTGCGTTTTTTAAGCCGAATGTCATCACAGTCCATTCGTACAATCCTAGAGCGCCAGGGCATCTGAAGGCAGTCTTAGGGACATCGGCTTCTGCCATGAATATCTGGTTATATCCAGCATTCCCATCGAGAAAACTAATAATCTTATTACCTGATGCAGCATCGATGAGCATATCGGCTATAGGCATTGGGTACTCATCTTTTGGCGTAGCCTTGTTTAAATCCCTGAAGTCGACACATACCCGAAGCTTACCGTTCTTTTTCATAACAGGAACAATATTGGATACCCATTCAGCATATCGGCAAGGCCTTATGAATCTGGCCTCCAACAACCTTTCAATCTCTTCTTTTATTACACCGTACAATTCTGGATTAAAACGCCGAGGAGGCTGTTTGTATGGCCGATACCCCGGCTTGATAGGTAGCCGATGCTCTACTAATTGTCGACTTAATCCAGGCATCTCATAATATTCCCAAGCAAAACAATCCCTGTATTTCCTAAGTATTTCGACCAACTTACTTTTATATTCTAGACCTAAATTTGCACTTACAAAAGTTGACATTTTTCTGTCCCCTTCTCCTATATCGACTTCTTCAAGCATATCGGCAGAAGTGAAACCTTGACCCAATTTTTCATTCTCGAAGTCTTCGATGGCTTCACACGAATTTATCACATGCCGTTAGCTTTTCACTTTGCTTTGTAAAATTTGAATCATTTCTAACTCCATCTCCTTAAGACTTCACTCGCCCGATCAAACGTGCCTGGCTTGACACTGATTGGCGTAAATCCTGACTTCCCAATGCATATAAAATCGCAATCGTCTAACGCTTTGCCCGATATGCACTCTGCTTCTTCGTGCGGCCAATTTGCGTTTGAACTGGCCATTGTGATATGAGCCGCCGTGTCGGCCGATACAACTTCAACTTCATCTCTGTTCCATTGTATGAGCAGTTGGTGCATGGTTGAGGGGATACAACAATTGGCATGTATCCAATCCCGCCCGAGGAGTACACTGTAATTCCCTTTAGCTTCAATCACAAAAAATGCGGTCGGCAAGGTTTTTCTACCGACGGTTAGTTCTGTGACCATCACTCTTTTTGCTTCAGTAGGATCGCCTGTGAAGTCATTCAGCACCATGTTCGTCTTGATCAGGTCTTCGTCGGTTTTGCCCAGCTTCTTGCAAGTAGTGAGTGGCATCAAGTTCACAGTAGCTCCTCCATCTACCAGCATCCTGGATATCGGCTTCCCATTGATGTAGCCTTTTAAGTACAACGGCTTAAGATGCTGATGAGGATCTTGCGGCTTTTCAAATACAGCATCTTGCGCACCTAAGCATAATTGAGCAAACGTGTCTTTAGCCAATTCAGTTCTAATTCTAAACTCGGCTGGTAGAGTGAATACCATGTTGATATCCATGGGAGGAGTGTCATTTTGAATCATTGGTGACAGCAAATCGTCTGAGGAATCTGACTCATCGTCGGCTTGTTCTTTTCTCCTCCATTCACTTTTAACGAGTTTTATCGGCCGTAACTCATTGAATGTTTCATCTCTCTGTTTTTCTTCTTCGGCCTCCCTCATCTCTTGCGTCCTTAGGCGCTGAAGCCGTCTTCGTTGAGATCGGCTAAGTCCTGTTGGGCACCATCTAGGTTTAGGCTCAATCGGTTTGCGAATCTTACCAGCCAGATTTTCTGTAGATTCGACCTTTTCATCTTCATTCAGTGCCCCCAGCCTTTCTTTAATCGGCTTTCTGCGCCATGACTCTGTCCGATCTGGCGCTGTGTCATATAGCCTCTCTTTCACCGTTTGTCTTGGCCAATTTCTTTGCGGGTAATGCTCCATGGGGCATGACCTTGAGGATGGTAATGCCACCCCCTTTCCCAATAGAATTGCCAGAAAGGACATCTCTGATGAGCTCTTTCTGCAGTGTCTAGCCGATACGAACTATTTGGCCGAAACACATTGTTTGGCCGATACGACTCATCTGGTCGACGAGCCTACTGCCTCTGCCGATGGCTTATCCTTTCATATTTCTCAAGCAACTGTGAAAAAGTTGGCTTTAGTTTGAATGTTGGTTTTCGAGGCGGAGATCTTTCGGCTTTGTACCATTGTCCGACTTGCAATTTCCCTTTTGGCTTCACAGTCCTTGAATTCTTCCCATCTTGATCGGCTTTAATTTGAAGTGAGCCGATCGTTATCTTTAGTGTTTCTCCTTTTGAGCTTGATTCTATGTCGACTTGCCGTGTTGCTATGGGTCTTTCATTGACAATGTGTTTTCCTTTGCCGGAGCACTGAACCATGTTAATTGGGAAGGGATTGACATCGACTTCCATGGTCGGCTCCTCTGCAAACTTGAGTCGACCATCTTCAATAGCCGTCTGTATCTGCTGCCGAAAGATGTTGCAGTCGTTAGTGTTATGAGAAAAGGAATGATGCCACTTATAGTATCGTCGTTTCTTGATCTCATCGGCTGATGGTATGGTATGCCTTCAGGTAGTCGTATCAATTTTTCTTGTAACAACATGTCGAATATGCGGTCACACTTGGACACGTCAAAAGCGTATTTAACCTCCGACTTACTCCTAGTCGGCTTGAGCCACGAACAGACAAGTGGTTTTTCAGAACCCTTTATCCATTCGGCTATATTCACGTCTACTTCATCTTCAGAAGTTTCACTTGAACTATACTCAGCCATGTTTACTTTAGCCTTATCCTTGCCACTTATCCTAATTTTATCTTTAAATTCTTTACATAAATATCGGCTTTCTTGCGCCGATACGCGATGAAGCAGATGGCTTAGATCTGTGAACTCTTGTCCAGCAAGTTTTTCTTTGAGTGGGGGAATTAGTCCTTGAAATACTAAATCGGCTAGTTGATTATCGGGCAAAACTACACTGAAGCACTGATTTCATACTTCTCTAAATCTTCTAATGTAATCAGAAGCTGATTCACCAAATTTCTGTCGGACAGCACTTAGATCTGAAATTCTTAATTCTAGACTACCAGAGAAAAAGTATTCACGAAATCGGCTCTCTAAATTATTCCAAAAGTGGACTGAATTTGGAGGCAGGTTCGTAAACCAAGTAAAAGCAGTTCCCGACAAAGACAATGGAAAAAGTCTAATTTTTAACCCATCGGATTGAGTCGTTGCTACCATCGGGCGCGATAAATCGCCCAAATACTCTAGAGTAGTGACCGAATCATCCCCTGAAAATTTGGCAAAATCGGGAATTCTGAAGTTATGGGGATATGGCATTCGGTCAATGTAATCTGGGTACGGCTTTCTATAGCCGATGGTTTTTCCTTTGGGTTGTAGGCCGAATTGGTCTTTTAAGACCATAGAAATCTGATCGGCCCAATTGATGTTATTGGCCGATGGAACACCAGGGTTTGGCCAATTGTGAGTGGTATTTTGCCCCCCGAGTGCAAACTCGGCTGGTCAGCTTATCCTAGCAGACGGGGACTGTTGATGCCATGATTCGTACCCATCGGCTTTGGCAGTCGTAACCTCAGGCAATGGAACGAACGGCTCTGTGTATGTAACTACTTTATATGGAACCGGGTTTTTAACTTGGGTTGGTCCTTGAGGTTTATAATTTCTATCTAATTCAATCGGCTGAGGAGCCGACTGGACATAGTGAGTCCCTGACGCCGATGGATCCAACTTTGCAGCGTCAGTATATGTATGAAAATGAGTAACTGGACTCGGGCGAGGATTTGATGGTGCCAACACGGTGGGTTGGGTTGGCATTAATGAGGGTGCAGGTGCCGATGCCTTGATCGTGTTGGCATTTGGTGCCCGCGAGAATATCATGGGATATGTTGGGAGTGGCGCAGCGGATCCAAAGAATCCTCGGATGTTGCCAACTCCTGTGCAATCGTCTTTACGCTATTTTCTATCATCGGCTTCAAGGTTGTGACCAAAGCCGATGATTGATTGATTAATGCATGATGCACAGATTGCTCAATCATAACGGACAATTCGGCTTGAGCCGGAAGATATCGGCTTACCGAATTTGACGCAGTGTCAGTTTCGCTGAAGGGGTTCAATGTTGGAAGTGCCATCTTCTGCGTGACCCCTCGTCGGGTTTTCTGATAACAGCCCAGCATCAACTCCTCCAAAGCAGCTTTTTGATCTTCGATTTCCTTGCGCTGCTCTGGGGTTAAATCGTCCAAGGTAGAGATGATTATGGCGTCAGTGTTCACATCGGCTGGTGCGGTGGACTTGCCTGTAGTCATCTTTCCGATCGGTCCCACCGGGCGTGCCAAAAATGTGTTGACGCCAAAAACGTGAAGAGGGTTTCTGGCCTACAACACACCAGACGAACGCCGGGTTCAAGTGCGTGCGAGGCGTGCCAATCGATTTGACCCTGCAATCGATAAGGAAGTTGTGAAACTCGATCAAGCCGATCCTAGAAGCGAATCGGCTAAAACAGAAATCAGCCAGGAAGCCGATTAGAAGGGTAACTAGATTAGTCGGTTAAGACTAATCCGAAGGTAAAAGGCAGATCGATTCTGAAAAGGCGATGCACAACAAGACAGAACAAATCAAACCTGGAGAAATCGAGGATGATCAAACAATCGGCGATTCGCAACTTTATTTGATCAATGTCGACTTACAAAGGGAAGGTTACAGAGCTAAAAGACCAAAAGCTATGAAAGAAAACTATCAGATGTAAATTTGATTGGTGTGTGTCCCCCTTCAAGCAGCCTTGGCGCGCCTTATATACCCATCAGCCGATCCAAGTCCGGATCCAATACGTCAACTTAATCCGAATCGGCTATAGTTTCCTTATTGGACTTTGCTTCCAGATATTATCCGTATGCTATCCAAACTTTCTAAAGGTGCCTTCGTGCTTTATCCAAACTCGTGCTTTTCTGCCGATTCTTCTCGTAGTTTCCAAAAACTGGTGCAAACATGTCCCCAGGGAGGTGATCGAGCACTGACTGGCTATGCTCCCTGAGGTGCGCCCGGTCCGTCAAAAGGTCCGGTGTTAGGCACCAGAGCGGCAAGACACCATTCGGGAGGAGGTAGAGAAGCTGCTGCACGCAGGGATCATTCGGGAAGTCTCTCACCCCGAGTGGCTTGCCAACCTTGTGCTCGTCAAGAATCCAACGAGAGGTGGCGGATGTGTGTCGACTTCACCGACCTCAACAAGGCCTGCCCGAAGGATCTTTATCCCCTGGCACGCGTTGATCTCATCATCGACTCAACGGCCATGTGCGAGCTGCTGTGCTTTCTGGATGCGTACTCCAGGTACCACCAGATTAGCATGGCGGCGGAAGACGAAGAAAAAACTGCTTTTGTAGCCCCCATGGTTGTTTATTGTTATATCAGAATGGCTTTTGGGTTAAAAAATACTAGTTCTACTTATCAGCGCGCTATGCATATTACTTTCCGTCCGTAGATAGGGCGCAATCTTGAAGTGTACATCGACGACTTAGTTGTGAAAGCTAAAAAGAGCGAAGAACTGATTGAAGACCCAGAGGAAACCTTTGTCAACCTCTGGAAGAATTGCTTAAAGCTCAACCCTGAGAAGTGTGTGTTCGGCGTGCCCTCCGGAAAGCTGCTAGGGTTCCTCGTGTCCAGTCGGGGCATTGAGGTTAATCCTGACAAGATAGCAACTATTGAACATATGAAGCTACCAGTTCGGCTCAAACAGGTGCAGTGCCTGGCTGGTCGCCTAGCCTCCCTTGGGTGATTTATTGCCCGGTTGGGAGAAAGAAGCCTGCCCTTGTTCAAGCTGATGAAGAAGATGAATCACTTCAAATGGACCGAGGAGGCTCAACGAGCGTTTACAGACATGAAGCAGTACCTCTCCTCTCCACTGGTACTGGTCGCCCCCAAGCCCGGCAAACCATTGCTCCTATACATTGTTGCTACCCCTGTAGTGGTGAGCGTCGTACTGATGGCGGAGAGGGAAGGCGTCCAGAAGCCGGTCTACTACGTTAGCAAGGTGCAACACGAGGCGGAGACCACCGCAAGCATAGAAAATGTTGTACGATGTCCTGGTGGCATCCAGGAAGCTGCGGTACTACTTTCAGGGGCGAGAAATCACGGTGGTCGCTGCCTACCCCCTGCGAGAAATCCTCCACAACTGAGAAGCAGAAGGCCGCATCGCCAAGTGGTCGGTGAAGCTGGGGGAATTCTGTCTTAAGTTTGTACCCCGCACTGCCATCAAGAGCCAGAATGTAACATCCCAAAATTTAGAGTTTTGGAATGTTTAAAATAAAAAATGAACCATTTGCCTTTTTCTCGAATTAATCGAAGCTTAAATTGAATTTTCTAATAATGAGAATATTTAATTTGATTAATCTGTGCATCAAATTAAAGGTTTCCAATTTTATTTGGGTTCCTCGTGCTTCAAGGAATTTTTTTATATTTTTGGAGATTTTTTAGAATTTATTTGCTATTTATTTGGATTTATTGGGATTTCTGGAATTTTGTTTAATTGAAAACGCTTTTAAATCTTCAAAAATCTCTTGGGCGAATCTTTTATTTGGCCTTCCTATTCCTTGACCGCCTCCTATTCCTACCATTTTCGCGTCACTTGGCACTTTGACCACCAGCGCTTCACATCGGATCCGTAGCGTGGACATCCGGATTACGCCACGTCATCGCCCACCAAGCGCTTCCATAACCCTAACCCTAGTCGCGCCGTCTTCGGTGTGCATGTCGGGCACGCCTCCCGGGGCTATTTAAAGCCCTGAGGACCCTCGTGCTGCGTTCCCTGGTCCGCGCCGCGCCAAACGCCTCCTTCCTCGTCGTCGGAGACCCATCCAGCCGTCGCCGCGAGCTCGCCGAACTGCGCCGCCACCCAAAGCTCCTTCTCCGCAGCGTTTCTCCCTTGTCAGTGAGCCTCCGCCGTAGGTTTTGGTCCTGTCGAATTCGCCTTGAGTCCCTCTGCCTTTCTCCCTTTGGTCCCGCGCCGTTTCGCCAAAGTTTTGTGTGCGCCCAAGGCCATCTTCCACAGCTCCGGCAAGTTCGAGCTACTGCCTTGCCGTCGTTCCTCCTCCGCAAATCCTGGTCGTCCAATCAGCCATCGACATCCCGGATCGCGCCGCGTCGCCACAACCTGCAGCCCACCCCTTCGCCATCCGATTCAGCGCCCGCCGTTGGATGTGCGCCGCGTGGCCACCCCGCTCGGTGTTGCGTTAGCGCCCGTGTGGCATCCACGTCACTGCCACATCATCGACATGTCAGCCCAAGCCACTAGCGTGGCGTCCACGTCAGCGTGGTCCGCCACGTCGCCCTACCGTCCCCTCGGTGCTCTCGGTTCATGGTGAGTCGTGTCTCTGACACATGGGCCCCACGTGTCAGAGGCAACTCTTTTTCCTATTTATTCAATTTCCAAAAAATCCGAAATTCCATCCAATCCTATGCTGACACGTGTCACCCCATGGAATTTTCTCTGAATTAAATTTTCCAGGAGCCCGTTCTCCTTTATCCGAACTTCGATTCGAGTGATTCAAATTTCTAAATTTTCGTAAAATCAAGCTCTACCTTCCAGAGCCATTTATTTTTCAGTTTTGAGCTTACTTGGTTCTCTATTTTATATTTATTTGGTTTCGTTGTTTTATTTTCCGGTAGACGCGAACCCTGAAGGAGCGAACGGAGACTTCGAAGACCAAGACTCAGCATTAGATCAGCAAGGCAAGTCATAACCTTTGATCATATTGAACCTATGCTTGCAAAGTTATTTTGTTTTGTATAAATTGCATGCTATTTGTGTATCAATGCTTAGTTTTGGGAGTAGCTATTCACCTGATTGCCATTATGCCACCTTTGATTATTGGAATGCCATGTATCCCTTGATAACCTTAGGTTGGGACATTATTAGTTAGACATAATCATAGTACCAACATGGGGTTATCGTAGCTATGCTTAGCCATGCTTAGTTGTCCGATGGGATTCATATCACCTGTGAACTAATGTTAATCTTGACTTAATGAGATATTGAATTGTGGTCATTGACCCTTTGTTGTAAAACTTGTTGTACCATAGCGGGGATGCCATTGGTCTTGGTTGAACAAAATGTTTTCCCTCGGGCAAGTGATCGTGCGATAAAGGGGTCTTTATCTAGCACATTGGGATGTGGTTGTCTTGCCTGAGACAATTTAAGGACTTAATCTTGTGCGCCATTGAGCTGGGCCTAACCGTGCAACCACAAGTCCGGTATGGGACGGACCTAGCTGATTAATTTGCAATGTCTAGTCTTGAGTATTGCCAGTTGTTGGTGTGGGTTCCGGGATGGACGGGTAGACTCACATGGCTCAAGAGGGGGCCCCGAGGGGCGAAACCTTAGAGAGCAGTACTGGGTTTAGACATGCATTGTAAAGGCTTTGTAGTGATCTCTCTGCCAACACACCAAAGGAAGTGTGTTTGTAGTGCTTGGCACTAAGAGATAATCATGTCTTGTGGGTAAAGCTGTACAACCTCTACAGAGTGTAAAACTATTCGAATAGCCGTGTCCGCGGTTATGGACAAGCCCAGGGATTTCACACGGGGTATAGAGTGTTTCATGAATTGTGGAATTGTTGGGATGTGAACGGGGAGTTCACTGTTGTTTTGTTATCTCAAGCTATACTGTTGAATTTGATGGTTGATACTTGTTTTGAATGATGTAGGGTGATGCCTCGCCATTCTGTTCATGTTGTTTACCATTGATTTACCAGTTATTTATTATTGTTTTATCAATCTGCCTTCAATCTATTTATTGTATTTAAATTCAAGTTATTGCTTTCTACAAATGAACCATATGACTATCCTTTGTCAAGCCATGCATGAATATATTGCATCCTTTCCCTACGGCTTGCTGAGTACATTTTGTACTCACGGCTTTACGCCCTTGTTGTTCAGTTGCTGAGGAAGGACTAGGTAATGAATATCAAGAGGAGGAGTACTATGAAGACTACGTCGACTAGGAAGGCGTTTCCCCAGATGATTGCATGTGGCAAGTCGAATGGCCCAAGTTATCTTATTTCCGCTGCAATAGTTTTATTTGTTTCTTAAGCCATGAGGCATTGGTGTATGAACCTTGACCATAAGGTCGTTTGCTTTATTCAATAATAATTTGCTTCTTCTTAGTTATTTCGATGTATGGAATGATATGTCATCTATGTTTCCACTTGTGTGCACTAAGCGTGATCTGGACAAGTGCGAGAATACACGAGGGTTTGGTTGCATATCCGGTCCCGACCGTGAAATGGCGAGTTTGTTGCGAATGGACTCCGCCACTCTGGTGAAGAAATGCCCGCGCCTTCCCCCTGGACTTTATTCTTCGACGGCTCCTTCAGGCTCGAAGGCACGAGGGCTAGAGTTGTCCTGGTCTCCCCGACCGGTGACACCCTTCAATACGTGGTCGCCTTGGACTTCAAGGCCACCAACAACATCGCCGAGTACGAGGGCTTACTGGCAGGGCTGCGCGCCGCCTCGGCATTAGGTGTTCGGCGCCTCCAAGTCAAAGGCGACTCCCTGCTGGTCATCAATCAGGCGTGAAAAGAATTTCAGTGTTCTGACCCTACCATGGCTGCCTACTTGGCAGAGGTCAGGAAGATGGAGCGCCACTTCAAAGGACTAGGATATATCCATATCCCTCGACGCGACAATCATATGGCGGACGAGCTTTCACAGCTCGCGTCCTCAAGAACCTCTATCCCGGTTGGGGTCTTTGAAGAAAGACTATCACGACCGTCCATCGCTGCCCCCAGCTCAGGTGGGGACGATGGTGCAGCCGTCGCGGCCTCCGACTCAGGCGGGAAGGGCGGTGCAGCTGTCGTGGCCTCCGGCTCAGGGAGGGTAGGTAGCGCACCCGCCTCAGCCCCCAAGTCCGGAAGGGAAGGCGGCGGTGCCGCTGGTGCGGCACCCGGGGAAAAGCTTGGCCAAGCGGAGTACCTAGGCAATCACCACGTGATCGCCACACTTGGCTGGGAAGGTCAGTGGATGGATCCTATCCTAGCCTTCCTGCGAGACCGAGTGATCCCCGACGATGATGCCTCAGTTGAGAAAATTGCACACAAGACCAAGTGCCATGCCCTGGTAAGGGGGACCTATACTGCCGGAGCAAAAACGGAATTCTACTGAAGTGCATCACTCGGGAAGAGGGGAGCACATTGCTCTCTGATATCCATGGAGGCATGTGCGGGAGCCATATGTCCGGCCGGACGTTTGTCGGCAAAGCGTTCCGCCAAGGATTTTATTGGCCTACTGCCCTCCAGGATGCTTGTGAGCTGGTGAGGAAATGCGAAGCATGTCAATTCTTCACCAGGCAAATCCACCGACCAGCCCAAGCTCTATAAACCATCCCGCTCTCTTGGCGTTCGCGATGCGAAATTTGATATCCTAGGTCCGTTCCTCGAACCACGGGGCTTCACCCACCTGTTCGTCGCCATCGACAAATTCACCAAGTGGGTCGAAGACGAAGCAGTACGTGCCATCACGGCTTCCACTGCTATCAAGTTCATTCACGGGATCTTCACCCGTTTTGGAGTCGCCAATCACATCATCACCGACAACGGCACTCAATTCACCAGCGTGGCCTTCCTAGAGTTTTGTGATGAAATGGGCACCAAAGTATGCTTTGCTTCGGTCGCCCATCCTAGGAGCAATGGCCAAGCTGAGCACGCCAACGCGCTGGTGTTGAGGGGCTTGAAGAGCAGAGCATTTGATCGGCTCCATAAGTGGGGGGCACAGTGAACAGAAGAGCTCTCGGCTGTGCTGTGGTCGCTTCAAACCACACCCAATCGGGCAACTGGCGAAACGCCCTTCTTCCTGGTCTACGGCGCAGAAGCTGTCCTTCTATCCGAGCTATCGCTCGGTTCGCCGCGCGTCTCAGTGTTCAGCGAGGGAGGGCAAGAAGACTACCGTGGTGAAGAAGTCAACCTCCTGGAGGAGGTGCGCGACCGAGCGGCCTTGCGTGCCGCTCGGTACCAGCAAAGTCTCAGGCGGTACCACGCCACCCGGGTTCACGAGAAACACCGCGATGGCGGCTTTGGTCTTGCGCAGAATCGAGCGCATGTCGGGCTCCTGGCCGTCTCCGGGTGGGAGGGCCCCTTTAAGGTGGTCTCAGTATCTCGACCCGAGGCGGTCCAGTTGGCCACTGAGGATGACCAAGAGCTGGCCGACTCCTTCAACGTGGAGTTGTTATGGAAATTTTATCCATAAGAATTGTAAGTGTTTGGTAGTCCGCTCCGATCAGCTGCATGGGCGGGCTTCCCCCTGGCTGATCGGCGGCTACTGGCGGTCGGTAAAGTTGTTTGCCTTAAAGGCTTTCGCACTTGTGCCCTGGTGGGGTAATGTTTCGCGTGGGTGTCGTGGGTACCGGTGGTTTGGCCGCTCCTTGTCGATATGCGGTAACAGCCAGCATTCGCGTCGGGCAAGGATGGGCAACCAGGAATGCGAGTGCGGCACGGTGCTCAAACGTGGCTCGCACACCTCGGGTTGGCTCCGTGAAGCACCGCTAGCTGTCACCACGAGCACCGCAGGCCCAATACCGCTCTTGTGAACCTGCTGCCGTGCTGTGCAGCACCGCGGGCTGGTTCTGAGTTACAAGGGCTTAAGCTCCAAAAGAGGAACCATGATAGCCCCGCGCGGGGCTTTACATTCCTGATATGTTTCCTGCATGCCTCGCGTAACATTGAATTTTCACTGACTACATGCATCGCAGATGAAGTGCCGAAGCACTGATCCAATATAAACCTTCAAGACGGCCCCGCGACAAGCCTAGGGGCTGGTCGCCCGGTGGCCTATGACCAAGATAAGTTACTTGCCTTGGCACTATCGACTTATCTTTTGTGTTTGCACCCTGTTGAGTCGAGTTATGCATGATCGTCACTGGCCCTAATAACCTGATGTCTCCTCATTGATAAAGGAAATGCCCAATGCTTGCGTCACAAAGACAGGCGACCAGGAGTGCGAGTGTGGCACGGTGCTCAAACGTGGCTCGCACACCTCGGGTTGGCTCCGTGAAGCACCGCTGGCTGTCACCGCGAGCACCGCAGGCCCTATACCGCTCCTGGGAGCCTGCTTCTTTGTCACGCGATACTGCGGTCAGGTTCCAAGAGATCATGGTAATATAAGTTTCAAAAGGGCAAGGGTCGGTGACAACCTTGCGTATAGACTTAGGGCTTTATTCGTCTACATCCTGCATGTTTTGCATAACCAACAATTCGCGTTATAGCAGCCGTTTGTAATTGCTCAAGAAATGCCAGAATATCGACCTAACCTAAGTGTTCAGGTTCGCATCGTGGAAAGGCTGGGGGCTGGTCGCCCGATGGTCGAGTTGAGTGAACTCAACCAAAACGCGGACAAACAAACATGTAGGTAAAATCAAAAGATGCCAACTTCATTACAGTTACTAAGATTGTTTTGGCATACAAAGAAGCAAAAAGAAAGAAAATGAAGGAAGCAACTCGGGCCGTCAGTTGTTGTTGGCGACTTGGATGTGCTCGTCATCCTCCTCGCCTTTCAGGTCCGCTGCCACCGTGTCGAGCCCTGGGTCCTCCACCGCCATCATGCTGGCAACGTGCTCTGCGGCCTCATGCACGCGCGCCTACGCCTGCGCCTCATCTCCGTCAATGCCGTCGCGGACGGCTATTGGGTTGAAGGAAGTGTTGCGGCTGGCGTAGCACGCCAGCACGTACGTCACGGCGGCCAAGGCAACTTGCCGCCCTTCCTGGGCGGAGCAGGCGGCCATGGCGGCAGGTAAGCTAGAGAGCGCCTTGGCAGCCCGGGTGACGTAGTGTGCATACTGCATCGCCGTTGGTTCGAGCGGCTCGCGGAGGTCCGCTCCCAGCGGCTCCAAGGCCCTCGCCATGCGCCGGTAAGCAGGCCGGAGCATGACAGCGAGGTTGTGCAGCATGCGGCGCAGCTCCTCCACCGCCTGCCTCTACGCTACCTCAACTTCCCGCTTCTGGCGGCGGTGGTGGCCCTGATCGCCCTCTCTTGAGCAAGAACAGATCCCCTCTGCAGCTCTCGCGCGAAAGACCGCCGTCTGTTGCGATGGCTGCGGGCCTCGCTACTGGTGGTCGCCAAGCGAGGGCGCTTCGGCCGTGGCGCCCGCCAAGCTTCAACAAGCAACGACTTTTCGGGCGGTGGCGCGGGCGGTGAGAGCGACCGAGGCGGCGGTGGGCTGGCCTTGGCACCAGCGGCGTCCACTGTCGGTAAGCCGGACCCCTCGGGTGCCTGGCCCCCTCTGCGCCTGTTGGCGTTGCGGATGTCTGCGTGGCCAGGGCACCCTAGCGGGCCTGCCTTGGGGGCGTCTTGAAGTTGAAGGAGGCCACTGGAAGTGCGAGCCCGCCCGGGCGGGCGGTGGTAGCAACTGGAGTTGGTGCCGCTGGAGGTGACGCCGTCGGAACCGGCGCCAATGGAGATGGCGCCAAGGAGTCGCCATTGGAGGTGGCATTAGGAAGCCGGCATCAGCGAGGACGACGCTGGGCGTCGGCGTCCGGTCTGATTAGTCTTGGGAGCAGGGTGACGGATGTCGTCGCCCCAGATGAAGTCGCCACCACTCCGAGCGCGCTTAGTGGAGCAGCGGAGTCGGTGGCGGTAGAAGTTTGGCCCCCGGTACGGGCCCTCTTGGGGTCCGCGCCCGGGGCGTCCGGAGCGATCGGCCGCTTGCCGACGCTCCGATCATCGACTGGGGCCTGGTCCCAGATCACCAAGGGACCACAAGCTGGCAGCACCGTGGAGCCAGTGGAGTCCATCGCTAGGAATGACTGGATAATCCGAAGGCGCTCCGCGGACTCGCCGGACCCCGGCGGGAAAATCCAGACTACTTGGCACTGGAGGGAGCAGTCCAGACAACCATCTTGAGATGGCAGGCCCGTCTAGGTTTCCTGCACCTAGCGGAAGGAGAAGACAAGGATGTCAGTTGATGGCGACCACGAAGAGGAATATGTATTCGTGAGAAGGATAAAAGGACTTACGGCCTGGGTGCATGCAGGTCATGTCGTCGTCCCCTGTATATTGCCATGCAGGGCGGGCCCGATGATGGAGGGGGCTGATGCTCCGAGCCACAAAGTCCCGGACCACCAGCGCCCCGATCAGGCCGGCTTCCCGCAGTCGGTTGATGCGGGCCGCCATTGCCAGGAGCTTTACCGTCTCCTCGATGGGCGAGCTCCAGCTCTCGTGTGCCTCTTTCGGTGCGTAGGGCGTCCCAAGGAGGTCGACTCCGCTGTCGTCACCGACATAGAGTCAATCGCTCCGCCATGACTTCAAGTTGGATTTTGGCTGGAAGGAAATGTAGTGAGGGGCCGATCCATCACGGAGGCAAAAATGGCAGCTCCCCACAATCCCGCTGTCGGGGGTGCTGTGGCAGAAGAAGAAGTAGTGAAAAATAGGAAAATTGGGCATCACCCCTACGAACATCTCATAGAGGTGAGCAAAGATGGTGAGAGTGACAACAGAATTGGGGGTGAGGTGGAGATGATGGATTTCATAGAAATGAAGGAAAGTGAAGCAGAACTCAGAAAATGGCGGCACTAGACCCGCCAAAATTCCCCAGGCGAAGACGATGATCTCCCCCGGATGGCTGCTTGGTGCGAGGGTTCCATGCCGAAGGTGGAGGGAACCCTCGGGCGCCATCTTGTTGAGCAATGCCACCCTATCCTCACCAACTGTGGAAGGGAGAAGAGGGTGCGCCATTGGAGCAGAAGCAAGATTTGTGGGCAAAGAAGATGAAAGGGCAAAGAGCAAAGTGCGCAAGAATCAGAAAGAGTGATCTGCTGGTTAGGGGTGCACATATATATAGGCCCCCAACCTAGAGAGCTTGCGCATAGGCAAAAGTATGCGTTGTTTCGGGTCCTAATAAAAATCGGTGGAAGTGGGGAGGACCGAGGCGGTTGCATGCTCAGAAGTGGTGGGTCCATCCAGGAATGCACCGACATTAAATGAGGCCTGAAAAGAAACTGACGCGCATTCCAGGATGGACCCGGGGGCTACTGTCAGTGTACTTTGCACCGGGGTACCCTCTTGGCCGCAAGATCAGTTGGCCCAAAATAGTGGCCTGGCCCAAATGGCCCTCAGGCGAGCAGGTGGGCGATCATGCCCTGCTCGCCGGGTGAGCGGCCTGGCCCAAATGGCCCCCTGGTGAGCAGGTGGGCGATCATGCCCTGTTCGCTAGGCGAGCGGCCCACGTGGCCCTTGGGGAGTAGGTGGGCGATTAGGCCCTGCTCGCCGGGCGAGTGGCCCACGTGGCCCCCCGACGAGCAGGTGGGCGATCACGCCCTGCTCTCTGGGCGAGCGGCCCACGTGGCCCCCTGGAGAGCATGTGGGCGATCACACCCTGCTCGCTGGGTGAGCGGCCCACGCGGCCCGTTGGCGAGCAGCCCACGTGGCGATCTAGCGTGCGGGTGGGCGTTTAGACCCCACCCGCCAGGCCACGAAGGCGACCAAAAGAATGAGGAGAAGGCTTCACCTCGAAGTCTTTTTCCCCTGGCACGCTGTGTCAGGACTATTGATGGCAAGGAATTCTACTATCGACATGACGATGGCCCATTTCTCTGGCACCTCGCACCAAACCCGTCGTAGGAACGTCACATCCCGGGCGGACCGGGTGAAACCACGCATCAGCATTAAATGGAGCTTAAAGGACAAGGCAACGGCGATAGGTGTAATTAATGAGTCATGGGTCGGTGCGATAAGACATCAACGATGGGTGTAATTAATGTGTCATAGATCAGTATGATGTCACCTTCCCACCTGCCCGAGCCAGCCCGCTCTATATGAGGGAGCTTGGGTGCATGGGGGAAGAGGGCTGGGCTGGGCTAGTCTCTCTCTTCCCTGAATCCAATCCAGAAGAGCCATTGTAATCTCCTCCACACTTCATTAACAAAGACCTAGCAGGACGTAGGGCTATTACCCAGCTCGGGGGCCCAAACCTGGATACATTGCTGTGTTCCCTGATCTGTTAACCCCCGGAATCCATTGCGTGAGAGTCATTAGGGTTTCCAGCCGCGAAGACGCCCTCATACCGAATCTAACCCTCTGTCTCGTAGGGCCTGTCTGGTGGAATACGCCGACACGGTGCATAGAGAGAGATATGCATGTGTTGTTCATTCTTCTACTTCTAGTTCTTCATCATCATCTTCTCCTTATTTCTCTTATGTCTCTCTCTATCAAGAGTGTGAGTACCTTATGAGCACTCTTGAGATGTTTGTTGGAGTCAAGAAGAAATCTTATCTTGGACCAATCCAAAATCTGTATATTCAACCAGGATCTAGGATTTCATTTCTTAAAGTATGTTTGGACATATCCCTCACTATTATTCATGGATCTAAGAGTGGTGAGATTGTGGTTGCACTTAGGTTTATTACTACAATATTTCAGTCAAAAGGTGTTGTCCAAGAGATTTCTGATGAGAAGGTAGCCCTTCAGGCAGCTCTAGCCTCCAGTAATGTTGTAGGTGTGAAAACCAAACACAAACGTGGGGGTGGACGTCAGCCGTTTAATGGGCCAATGTCCACGAGAGTGAAAATGGCACATGGATTTTATACAGGTTTGGGGGTCCAAGAGGACCACCCTACTCCTATTGACGAGCCTATGGGGGTTAGCCTTGGGAGAGCAGGGCCCCGAGGGCTCATCTGTTTTGAGTGTTCCGTTATATTGCTCAAGAGAGCTCTCTCTTACAAATGAGAGGAGGAGGGGTATTTATAGGCTCTTGGCCTGTATAAATGACAAAAATACCCCTTACAAGAATAGCTAGACTATAAGTACAAAAGAAGGGCAATATCGCCTTTTGCCGACACGGTTGCAGTTGTTTGATCTATATGCTGTACAATTAGCAGCTTTTTAGGTATTCTCCAACAGTAGCCCCCCTACCCCTTGGCGCTAAGGAAAGCGCCCGAAGGGGTAGTATTGGATGACATGCATGCTTGCGGAGATTATGGGAGAAGCACCAAGCTCGATCAAACTTTGAGAACCATCCATAGTGAATTCCTAGAGTTTAGCCAAAATTTGGGCGTCCAAGTCGCCATGGCAAAATTAAACGCTTGGCCAATTTCATGCCATGGTAAAATTGAACACAATTTCACACAACAGTAAAATTGAATCACTTTGAGGCAGAGCAAGCCATGGCAAAATCTTAATGTACTCAAAATCAGCTCTTGTTCATTGGTGAGACAGCTACCCCTTCAGGCCAGGAGTTTGGACTGGCCCAAGCCTGCCATTAGCCCAACATGCACGCAAACCATCTCGGCCTAAGTCCAAAAGGAGAGAAGTGGATTAGGTCATCCTCCTGGCTTCTTTGGATGCTGTCACACTTGTTGTTTGCCCGAGCCAGGTGCAACCATTGCCTTTACTCCCCGAGCTGAGCGCCGCCCCTACTACCATGCCGACCGGCCCTCAGAGTATATAAATCCCGCTTGTTCGGACAACAGAGAGCTACTCTTGTGAAGGGAGACGACCTGAAGATGAGTTCCTCTTCATCACAAACCTTTAGCTGGGTGTGATGCGCAACTACAGGCGCAGCCGATGTAGGGCACGAGTGTTGGGCGCCATGGCTAAAGGCACAGGGGGCGGCTGCCACTAGGCGTCATGCGTGCTGGTGAAGAGCGCAAGGTGTGGCCACTGTTGGGAACCGTCCCCGGGACTCCACTGATTCACCCAAATGCGCGGTACATCTCAAGTGAATCAAAGGAACCTCGGGCGTTCCGTGAATATACCCGTGTTGGTCCCAGGAAAGTTCGCCAACACGCGCATTCTCATCCAACAGTTGACATCACAACACATACACGATTATCGGAAGCATAAACGTTATTACATTCCAAAAGTAGGACTGCTGTCCATAACGACATATTTAGAGTTATTACACCATGTAGCAGCGGAATTCATAAGATAAACAACAAAAGGGCCAGCATGGCATGCCCCCAAAACCCTCAGGCAACCAACTAGGGCAAGAACGGCGACTAAACGTTAGAATTATCGAAATCTGTCCAGTAAAAGTCCCCGGGCAGTGCCTCATCCTCACCTGCAGCAAGTGGACAATCCGATTGAGTACAAGGAGTGTACTCACACAATAGTATACATTACATGCTGATTTCTAGCTACATGTGGTTGCTACATCAAAGGAAGGCCAAATGGCAATTTCAGCATAAAGCAATATTTGGGATAAATCGTAAACATGTATAGATTGAAAAGAATTGCATTTAATAAACATTTGCAAAATTTAATACATAATATAACATCATCATAATCACATTTGTATCATGCCTTCAAGCATTCTCCGAACCATGAGTTCCATCGCTCATGTTTAATTACACACACAAGTACTCCAATACTTGTGTCTCTTTTCCACTCCCATCCCATTCTTACCGAGTCCTTAATACTCGCCCAGTGATTGGTAATTTAAGCGATCGTCCTTAACCATGGACGCGGCTATTCGAATAGTTAAAACTCTGCAGAGGTACGACTTTACACACACGACATGCCACACTCGTAAGCCAAGCTATTAACACATTTCCTTGGATGTGTCGGCCGAGGTGAATGTGACAAACCATTTTCCAGTATGCATGGTAGTGTATCTAAACCATCCGGATGACTGTGACCCTTAATCCCGCGTGCCCAGTGCTCGGTGTGTGTGGATCAAGGAGTACACCCGTTGTTGGACATCCCCAACTCAACAAAGTTCGAGGGACTCCGAGGACATTCCTTGACGCTCCACTAAGCCCAAGGAATTCCGGCGGACATTCCTTGACGCTCCACTAAGCTCAAGGAATTCCGAGTGCACATGGTTTACACAACCTAGTCATACATAAGTATTTGGTTACGCCGGTCCCATAAACGGCATGTGGTTCGCATGATAATTACTCAAAGAGACGTCACCAGGATTCAATCCTTAAGGTCCTTAACCAATATCTCTACTCATTGAACACCATTTGAAACCATCATCATCATAATAATTCTTGATCATTGCGACCGATGGACTAAGTCCATCTATCGTGGTTTCTAACGATGTTCTAAGCAATTTGTACGAACCCATATAATAATAATAAACCCTCCTCCTAGGGCGACAATAGAACACGAAAGGAACATGGCATGGGGATAACATCACAATGTGGCAATAACTAAGAATTCTACCCAATCATAATTGTAATTGAAAGTAAGCATGCAGTTGATAGAATAATTCCAAAACATAAATTTCAAATAGTAGGAGCAATCATGGTCAAGGAGTAAAGTAGTGCCTTGCTGTTCGTTCTTGACTTCGAAAGCGTAGTCGTACTCGGGAGTGCCTTCCGAAACGTCAACACCTAACGAGAAAATCCAATCCAATAAACACCAAATCAAGAATTCAAATGGTACACACGATTAAAAGATACATGAAATGCTCATGATGTGTAGTACTAATGATAATATGAAAATACTAATTGAGTTTTGCGTCAAACGTTCAAATCTTAGGGCTTTTTATTGAATTATGTCTAGAGTATCCGGGTTTAGACCCCGGAGTGTCCGGGTTGACCCCCTCGGTCTCGCGAGTTCTGGCATATCCAAACTATCCAGATGAAGTCCCCAGACTATCCGGATGAAATCCCTGGACTATCCGGGTTAGGCGTTCTGTTTCAAATCGTCTATTTGTCTATTGTCCTCTACACTTCAAAGGGATGGACTAGGGTGTCAAAGTGATGGACTAGGGTAGAATCTTACCACTACAAGGTTGCTTTTGCACTTGGTGAAGGTTGGTCTCGGCGAGGGAATGACAAGAGGTGTTGCAACGTCGGTTCTCGTGGTGCGTCTCCTCCTAGTTCGTGTAGACGACAATGACCTCACTTGCTCGTGCTTGCAACAGTAACTAACCCTCCTCCTCAAGCTTCCATGTGACATGCACGACCCAATTCAAGGTTGAATGATGGATTTCATGGGAAAGAAGGAAATGAGTCACAAGGGCAAAATTTCAGAACATAGGAAGAAAGAAAATTGGTTGCCACTCACCCAAAACTTGGTGCCTCAAGAATCCATTTGGATGGATTTGAAGCTCTTGATCTTGGCTTCGATGTGGTATAACATGCACAAGCTCAAACTCAAGATTTGAGTGGATTTGTTGGGGGAGAATGGCAAGGAGTTGGAGAGGGTGTTCTTGCTGTTTTTCAGGTTTGGAATGAGCAAATGAGCAGGTAAGGGGAGGAGAAACCAATGTTTAGGGCTTTATATATGGCTGCCCATTCATGCCTTACATGTGGGGCTAGGTCCCACATGTCATAGGGTGAGAAAAAGGGTGGGTATGAGTGATTGGAGTGAGAAAAGTCATGGAGGGAATGTGCAGCCCACAAGTTCCCATGCAAGGTAGGACCCATGTGTCATTGACTTGTTAGGTAAATGGGTAAGGGTGAGTAAAGTGAGACATGGTATGGTAGAGATGTGCAGCCTACTCTCCTTTCTCTTATGAACATGGCCCACATGTCATTGATTAATGTGAAAATAACATGTGTGCAGTTTTGGAAAATGATTGTTAGGATTTTGTTACTCCCTCCTCATGCAAAATAAATGTCCTAACACTTGTATGATAATAATTAAGTGAGGATTTTAATGACATTACGGAAGACGTTAGCATGACAAGCCTTACTTACCGGATTAACGAAAATTGGGCTGTCACAGCCACTGGGGGCAAGGCACAGGGTGTGGGCGCGGTGGCAGGGTGCCACGCGTGTGGGCGCAAGGTGCGGGGCACAAAGCACGGGTGCGACGTCATGCACGTGGGTGCAGGGTGTAACCTTCATAGGCTGCCGCGCACAGGGCACCATTGCAACTAGGCTCAAGAGCAGATTGGGAGCTCCCTGCACAGGGCTAGCCAAGGGAGGGCACAAAGTGCACGAGGACGGGCTGCAAGGCACACTTGGGTGAGTTGCAGGCGCCCCCCGTGCAGGAGGTTGGATGAAGGGGCGCGTGCACTTGGCCAGGAGGGCATGAGCACAGGGCGCACGAGGGTGAGCGGCATGACGCTGGCCTTGAGGCACTATTGCAGGGTGCCCTCCACACGAGAAATTTGAAGGGCACAGTGTGTGGGCACATCTAGCTGAGGACTCTGGGTCGACAGACTTGAGGTAGTGAGGGGATCAAAATTTCATGAATTTTGGCGAAATTTCGCTTTTCGGGACAGGCCGAATTTTTATGTACCGGTCGAATTTAAAATTTAAAAAATTTGCTATAGTACTGCAACAGTATTTTCAGGTAATTTTGGTGAAATTTTGGATTTTTAATCCAGATTTTGATGTTTTAGGGCCGAATTTGACCGGAATTAGTCCAATAACCCCAAATAAAGTGATCTTACATGAAAATTTGTTGAAAAACTAATTTCTGAGATTTTTTTAAATTTGGGTAGAAACACTGTTAGATTTTTAAAAAATTTTACATGCTTGATAATGATCTAAAAAATTTATGGTACCATCCCTAGTAGTTTAGGATCATACACAAATATTTTCAAAATAACTTAACATTATTTTTTATCTTTAAAAAATCAAAAACACAATGGACATAATTGGGACAGTAAACTTGTTAGATTTTTCTAAATTTTCTCGGGTGCGATCATGATCTAAAATATTTATGACAGATTAAGAATTTTCTCAGTACCATTCTATAAAATTTTCAAAAAATTTGAATTTCCTTTGTTTACTCAATAAAATCTATCAATGCAGTAAGCACTGAACTTAATTTGTTGTATTATATTTCAAAAATCAAACAGAGAAAGAACACAAATGGCACTGTGCCTTATAAGCATTTTATAAATTCACTGGAGCATGATCATGATTCAAAATTTTTATGAGATATTAAGCATTTCCTTTTCACCCTTATGTAAATTTTTTTAAAAATTTAAACCTTTTTTATTGCTAAAGTAAATCTACGTATTGATCATCGGCCTTTTAACAGGATAGTATCACTGTTTGAATTTTTAAAAATTCATTAATCTTGATCATCATATGAAAATTTTATTAAAATATTATGGATGTGTAAGGACCATCCAAAAAAATGTTCAAAATTTTATAACCTCGTTTGTTCTAATTTTCATTCGAATGAAACTTGCCGCTTAGCGCTTTACCAAGACAGTACCAATGTTTGAATTTTTAAAAATTCCTCACATTTTATAATCATCTGAAATTTTTACATAATTATCATAAATATGTCAGGAATCTCCATAAAAAATTTCAAAATTTCTAACATCGTTTGTACTATTTTTCATCCGGTTCAAACTTGCCGATCAACGTTTCATCTACATAGTAACAATGTTTGAATTTTCAAAAATTTCACAGACCTGATAATCACCTGAAATGTTTATGACAACATCTCTAATGTGTCATGAACCTTCAAAAAAATTTCAAAATTTTTTGACATCGTTTGAACCAATTTCGGTGAATTTCGGTGCCAAATGAACCGGATTTGAAATTTTCTTTTTGAATTTTGAACGGATTTCGGCCTAAAAAATGAAATTCGGCCGAAATTTCAGATTTTGGGCATGTCCGATTTTTTTGCTAAAACGAAAATTTGAACCCTGGGTAGCAGGGGTGCGTAGGGCGTGTGGCACCTAACTACAGGGCACCTCGTGCACGGTAGTAAAGCTGCAGACAAGGAGCGCCTAGCCACAGCGCATGGGGTGAGGGGCATGACCGTGTGGAGCAGGCGCGGGGTGCCACATGCAGAGCACCACCGTAGGGCACTCTGGGTTGGTCGCAGGGTGCCTAGCGCTTGGATGCAAGGCGCAGCTGCAGGGCCCCTTGGGCAGGGCGCAGGCACGGGTGGCTGCTTGGCCTAGCCATAGTTACAGGGTGCCTGAATGCTCGTGCAGCACTTAGCCGCTATAGGCACGTGCACCTCACTACCGTAGAGGGCTCGAGCGCATGGCGCAGTTGTAGGGCGCCCATGCGGCACTTGGCCATTGTAGGCACGCGCAAGGCATCACCACAAGGGGCTCGGGCACAGGGCGTTGGTGCCTGGCTGTGGTCCTCCACAGGGCGCTGGGCATGGTTAGCACAATTGCCTTAGGATGCGAAGTAGCAGGGCGCAGGGTGCATGGGCACAGGCACCGTTGTGCTGGCTACCACAGGGTGTAAGGTCAATTGACCGCATGGCTCGGCTTCCGGGCGCCATTTGCCAAACTCCCCGTATAGGCGCGGGCTTGCGATCACAGGAGCATGACACCAGGCTCGAGCTCAGCCCTGTTGCAAAGCTTTGGGCGTGGAGTAGCAACTGCTGCCACCACTTCCATTGGCGGCAGGGCATAGCAATAGGACATGGACCATTAGGTGCATCCTGTGGCAAAGTCTTTTCCTAGGCACGGCACCAAATATGCTTGTACTCTGAAAATTCCTTTTTTGGCAGTTAGTGCATGGGCGCTCGTGGCCATAGAGTATGGATGCAGTGCGTTGGGAGCCAGTCATTGTCCTTTTAAGCGTAGGGCACTGGCCACACGAATTTGGGCGTAGGGGCACGGGCACTCAATGCTGAGGCACAGGGCACATGGGTGCCAAGGCGCGGTTGAGCTGGGGCACAGGGCACCGCACGCGCAAGCACAAGGGCACGGAGCACTCGGCTGCAAGGCAGTGCATGCCATGGCATAGGTGCAAGAGAGCATAGGGCACGAAGGTGGCCGCTTGGGTCTTGGCAGCACCACATGGCACGAGGTGTCGCCGAGCAAATGCACAGCCACAGTAGTGCCCGAGGCCGCATGGAACAGGGCACCGCCAGGTGCAGGGCATCGCAGGGCATGGCCATAGCCACAGTGAGGCTCGAGGCCCCACGATGCCTTGGCCTTGCTGCAAGGCTCGTGGCCTTAGGGACACACTAGCGCAGGCACATGGCACTGGGTCGCTGGAGCACAAGGCGCCTATCATTGAGTCACAGGGCGTGGGGGCTCTAAGGCGCCAAGGCATTGTTGAGTCGCATGTTTGGTAGGCTGTTGGTGCTTGGTCGTAGGACATCCATCTGTGTAGGGCGTGGGCCATCCAGCCGCATAGGGGGTAGGGCACTCACCCGCCTCTAGGCACAGGCACCTCTGCTCACAGGACGCCGACCCAAGTAGGGCGCTATGCTTCTGGCCATGTAGAGCGCAGGGCGTCCAGCTGTGTAGGACGCAGGGCGTCTGACCACACAAGACGTAGGGCACTTGGCTGCTTTTGGGCACGAGGCGCGAAACTTGGCCACCGTGGGGCAGCACGGGCGTTGGTCTGTAGGGTGCTATTGCGGGCGTTGTCGTAGGGCACACGAGTACAAGACATTGGGCTCATGAGCATGGGGTGCAGGGATCTGTGAGACATGGTAACAATAGGGCTGCTCGGCCATGAGGAGCAAGGTGCATGGAGTCTGGCCACGGGGCACATAGCCGCGGGCCCCCGAGGTGCAGGGTGTCGATGCAGGAGGGACACATGACACCCTAGGGCACATGGCGCTGGGGCGCTGGGGTGCAGGGTGCCCAGGCACAGGCTTGGTTGTAGGGCGCAGAGCTGTAGGGTGTAGGGCGTTGTAGGGTGTCGAGCACAAGACACCGGACGTCGCGCTTGAGGGTGCAGGCGCAAGGGTATTTCAGCAGGGCACCGTGCACTGACACTTGAGGCGTAGCTATAGCATGCACCATCTCGGGGATGCATGGATGCAGCCCAAGAATTAGTCCTAGATTTCTTCTTTCACTTCCCAAATCCAAGGGTGTGTGGTGTCGTCGCTACAGAGCATGGGCACGGGCACTCCTATAGGGCACGAGCATGGGGCTTGAGGGTTCCATGCAAGAGCACCCATGACACAGCCACACAAGTGCTCGCGAGGGGCGAGGCCTCCGTTCGAGTCTTGAGGCTTGATGGATTTTCCCGAGTGCACCCATGACTTAGTCGAATTTTGGCTCGATAGGCAAGCAGACACCCAAGGCTTTTCCAAATTTTGCTTCATACCACGCGAGGGGTGAGGCCTCCCTGGGAGGCAATAGGCCCGAGGGATCTTCACGAGGACGCCCATGACTTAGCCAAATTTTGTCTTGATGGACATGTGGGCGCCCAAGATTTTGCCACTTTCTCAGACTTCCTTTCCTTGGCCTCATTGGATATCGCCACCACTGTTTCTTCATTGGGCGTGGATGCAGCATGTGCAGGCTCTGGATGAAACTTGAGCACTGAGCATAGGGTGCAGCTGCAGGCCTACGTTTGTTGTAGGGCATCGACTATGGGCACCAGTTGAGGGCGCGGGCCCTGGCCCTTAGGAGAGTCCAAGTACCACGATAGGAGCTTGCCATTGGGCTACTTGGGATCCTTGTCCTTGAAGTATATCTTGATCAGGAGAGCTCCACTAGCCAGCCTCCTTGACGAAGCTTGTCAACGTGTATGTGCACAAGTAGAGCTCAACGTCGATGAGTCAACATTTCATCTTCTCTCACGGGTTAGAGAGCGCGATGGTTGACATTGGCAGGGATGTCACTAGGGAAGAGGCCCCAATAATGTCCTTGAGTTCAGCATTGCAACGAGTACTCACTTCTTGTAATGATGAGCTTGCCAACGTAGTACCCCTTGAGGAGGTCATGGACCTTGTCAAAGTGGATGGTGCCGAACTCCTTGGTGTAGTCGGTATTGACATTAATAAGATGTTATTCGTACCACTGGGATGGCCCTTGAGGAGGCCCGGAACCAACAACTGTTCATCATGCCCATGAGGCCTGAGTTGAGCTTCTTTGACTTGATGGAAATGATATTTTTGGATGCCAGCCCTTTGCCAGAGAGACAATCCGAAGAAGGTAGGAGGCTGACTAGATTCTTGCAGAGATGAATGTCCCCAAACATGAGGCACTTCAGGAAGCTAGTATCTCTGATAGTTGGGGATGCAATAGCATTGTCAATAGTCCAATGTCGGAACACTCTCCAAGGCTTAGCCCAATTTTGGCTTGATGCTGCACAAATGCTTCATACGAGGAGCGTTTGTATGAGCCACAAGGCTTGTGGCATCCTTGCAAGGGCACCCATGATTTATCCAACTTTTGGCTCGATGGGCACGTAGGCGTCCAAGACAGCCAAAAATGGGCCCATCCGGCACACCAATGCCCAGAAGTTATCCAAATTTTTTATTTGATGTTGCGTGCGTGCTCCATTCGAGTGAAGGTTTCCCATGAGGACGGATGACAAATTGGCACATAGATTTGCTAGCTTGGCAATTGTTGTGCTCAAGCATGGCAAATGCTTGAAGTAAGGTCCGAGTGAGTGATGCGCGGGTGCTCAAGGCCTGCCACCATGGTAAGGCTTTGAGTATCATGGTGTCTTCTTGTCGGTTGCACCACTAGCCCCCTTATCCCTAGATGTGGTAGTGGAAGCATCGAGGGATAAGGGAGATAATCGATTACCACACAACATGGTGATACCCGATCTCTTATGTTGAGGATTGAAATATAACTGATACTTTAGTAATGATTACCCCTAATTGTTAGGGGAGCCCCATGTGAGAATAAATCATGGAGCACATTCAAGAGATACTCATCGGGCTAAGTTATGAACACTGCATGGCCACAAAGGGGTGAAGGCTTTGAGGTGCTCATTCGAGAGGTGTCTTAAGAATGAGTCATGGAGTACATTCGTAGAGTGCTTGTGAGACTAGGTTATTAAACACCACATTGCCACTAGGGGTCGAAGCCTTCAGTGGGCTTCAGAGGCGCTCATGAGACTGTCATGGAGCACCTTTAAAGGGCTATAAGGAGGCACAATAATCTTTTGTTGTCAAAAACCTTCGAGAGGCAAACTCCCTAAGTGCCCACGCCCATGATGGGTAAGCGAAGGATTCTTCATTGGTCATCTCATTGGTTCGTACACATGTGAATTAATGGGGAGCATACTTGGTGCTGCACAATAGCTTCCTATTGCGGAGTCCAAAGTCATCCACAACATGAACTTAGTGAGGACCAATGACTAAGCCCCTCGTTAGGGGCATGTCATGGCTTTCCCAAAACATACGAGCATTAGAGCCGCTTTGCCCTGTAGATGGGGGCTTTCGCAAGAAGATCAGGAGTGCATGAGTGTGGTTAACCTTTGCCAAGCAGCGGAGCAAGGCAAGAGGTGACCCAGAGGTTGTTTGGCACGCAGCCTAGAGGCTAAAAGGGGGACTAATCCTTAGCACATCCATGAACTTAAGCCCTAGGCCCAAGTTGTCACTAATGCCCTGGGTCCAGTAGGACATTAGCCGCCGTGGTGGGGGCAACGGATGCCTAGGCCACTTTGGACTTTTGTTTAAGGGAGACCACAGGGGTCGTGTGCCCTATGCACCACAAGGGTGAAATCCCATACAAGAGAAATGTATAAGGACTGCCATAGTGGAGGCGACGAATGCCCAAGCCACCATGGACTTTTGCTAGGGGAGACCATGGGGGTCATGCGCCCTATGCACTGTAAGGGTGAAATCCCATACAAGAGAAATGTATAAGGACTGCCATGATGGAGGTGATGGACACCCAAGCCACCATGGACTTTTGATAGGGGAGACCACGGGGGTCATGCGCTTTATGCACCGCAAGGGTGAAATCCCGTACAAGAGAAATGTATAAGGACTGCATGGTGGAGGAAACGGATGCCCAAGCCACGATGGGCTTTTGCTAGGGGAGACCACGGGGGTCGTGCGGCCTATGCACCGCGAGGGTGAAAATCCCATACAAAGAAAATGTATAGGAGCCATGGTATACAATATGACTTAGATGTAAAGCTTGCGAAGCTTGTCCTTATTTCATGCATGCTTCATTTGCTTTTCTTTCAAAGTTAAAAAGCGACAAGTGTCTGACCTTAAAACTGAGAAGGTGCAATAAGGGCCTTTGTACTTTGGATGACGTTTTCCCTAGGCTCTTCAGGGAAGATAGCCTCTACGCCATTAGTCTTGGATGAGCCACTGAAGTGCAATGTAGTACCGACGGAACTGCAGAAGTCCTTCTATCCACTTAGTGAAATAATCCACAGCTACCACCACATGCTCATAGCCCCCCCTCGGCTCAATGGGCACGGTCCAAGTAGGTCCATTTCCCATTGAGCGATAGACCAAGTGATTGGTATAGAGTGTAGGGGAGTGGTAGGAGCATAGTGATTGATGCCATCTTTTGTTATCCTCTGCATAACTTGAGGGTGTTGACAGCGTCTTGTGCCATTATGGACCAATAGAAGCCTTGACGTAATACTTTGGTTGTTGTTGCCCTTGGCGTGATATGGGAGCCACAAAGGCCATTCATACACATTTACAAGGAGCGAGATACCTTCTTCTCTTATGACGCACTTAATTAAGGCTGATGCTCTATGGTTGTAGAACCTTCCTTCAAGGATTACATATGACTTAGCCTGGGATAGCAGCCTGGGATAGCAGCCTGTAAGCCATTAATGCTTCCTCAGGTTCCTCCTCCCCCTAAATGCATTTGATGATGTGAGTCATCCAAGAGGGAGGCGAAATCAAAGTCACATTATCCTCGAGAGGTAACTTGGGGCCTGATGGTTCCTTCTTCACTGATGGTATAGTTAAAACTTCGAACAAGACTTCTGTAGGGAGGGACTATTGAGAGCCCATGGCTCGGGCTAGACTATCCACCCAATAATTGTCTCTTTGAGAAATCCAATGAGCCTCGAGCACATTGAAGTGATGCTCCATCTTTCGTACTTCTTTCAGGTACTTAGCCATTGTAGGGTTGAGGCATTGGTATATTTGCAACGGTATAGGAGTAGCCCCCTGAACCCTGCATTCAACGCGCGTAGCTGCCAAAAGGGAGCCCTATACGATACTCGAACGTGCCCCTAGGTCAGTGGCTACTTGGACCAAGGTTGGTGGTAGGAGCGGTGAGAAGTGTGGAGGACCACCTTGAGGATGGTAAGAGGCCATTATATAGTTCACAGTTTGCCTCGTGGTTGCCTCCACCATGGCTTGCCACTTGGTTATGTCCAGCACATCAGGTATAATGGTCAGCTCTTGAGCTCCCAACTCTGCGGCAACAAGGGTACCTCGATCCTCCTACCCTGGGCCTGTGGTAGCTAGCTCAAAGGAGGAGGACATGACTGGGGGGCCCAAAACTTGGAGGACATTGCTAACCCCAGGGCGGATGGCACCGATCTCTGAGTTCGGCATGTGCCTGGGGTTCTATCGGGAGGGATGATTATCCTCGTGCTCCTTGCGCTTCGGGGCTGGAGGAGGCTTGGGGTGTTTCTTGGTAGGAGCCATAGCTTTGTATGAGTTAGCTATGGATCCCCACGGACGGCGCCAATGTTGTAGGTGTGAAAACCAAACACAAACGAGGGGTTGGACATCGGCCGTTTAATGGGCCAGTGTCTACGAGAGTGAAAATGACACAGGGGTTTTATACAAGTTCAATGGTCCGAGAGGACCACCCTACTCCTGTCGACGAGCCTACGGGGGTTAGCCTATAGAGAGCAGGGCCCCGAGGGCTCGTCTGTTTTGAGTGTTCCATTATATTGCTCAAGAGAGCTCTCTCTTACAAATGAGATGATGGGTATTTATAGGCTCTTGGCCTGTACAAATGACCAAAATACCCCTTACAAGAATGGCTAGACTATAACTACAAAAAGAAGGGCAATATTGCCTTTTGCCGGCACAGCTGCAGTTCTTTGATCTGTATGCTATACAATTAGCAGCTTTTCAAGTATTCTCCAACAAGTAATGATAAGTATTCTTACACCTTCTATCAGAATAATGGACATATAGCTAAGTTATGCTTCAGACACGTCAAGATAGCATGGAGTGAGCCTGTTCGTACTCTTAGTGGTATTCAGGATCATCCCCAGACTCTGAGTACTCTTAAGGCACCAATAGCTTCTAGACAAGCTAGAGAGTTTCTTGTTGTTGAACAGCATTCAGTACTTGGTTTTCAGGTTGTTCGTTCTAGTTTTAGTCCTAGAGCTATTCGTGATTAAAGTTTCCTCCATCCTCTTGATATTTCTCGTTTTCCTATCGAGGTGGATATCAGCAGCATGATGTTGTTTCTTCTAGTATGTGGTTTGGACAGCGTTACTAGGATTGTTCGGCCTTTGCACATCGGTGGACCAACCCAACTACAGCTCCTATACTTTCTGTAGGAGTTTCTTTTGACTTTGTGAGAGTTGAGCCTCGGAGAGACATTAAAATTCAGTCTCCTATTTCTATGACTGGTGCTTCTGCTCTTTGTGTGACTCAGTATTAGGTTTATAGAACTGCACTTATCTGTCTCAGTAGTTTGGCTTGTAGACTCTGACTTTTCTCACCACATGACCAGAGATTCCTATTGGCTTTCTTCTCTGGCCCGCGCCAGTGGTGATGAGCTGATCACTTTTAGGGATGCTTCTTCTGGTCGAGTCCTCACTAAAGGTACCACTGCATTAATAATAATTTCTTTCTTAAGGATATTGCCTTGGTGAGTATGCTACAGCAAAATTTGTTTTTTGTGTCTCAGCTTACTGATGATGATTTCGAGGTGGGCTTCAAGCGTAATACTTTTAGAATTCTTAATTCTTCTAGAGGGTTGGTTTGCAAGATTTCTAAGATTGGGAGAGTGTTTTGTGCTGATTTTATTGATTCTTCTAGTGATTCTCTTTGTTGCCTAGTTGCCTCAGATTCCCGTGATCTCTCTTTCTTCTATAGGATACTTGGTTCAATTGGTTTTGATAATTTGACCATGAGTTAGCAGCGATGATCTCATTCATAGTTTGTCCAAACTCAAAATGGTCAAAGACTTGGTTTGTTAAGTTTGCCAATATGGCAAGATTATTGCTGCTTCTCATCCCCTAGTCACTGTTGTGATGACTGAAACACCAGGGTTGTGTTGATGTCCCAAACCATGGGTCTCTTAATCGAACTTACGGAAATATAAATTGTGGGCCTCTAGATATGAAAACCGAGACAATGGGGATACTTCTTTATTAGCCAAGTGGTTGTGACAGAATATATGAATTATAGGATGATTTAAGTGATTACAGAATGTTAATCACAGATTATAAGATTCTGATTGTGATTTCGAGGTTGATATTAGATGACTTTAACAGCATGGATTGGCCCCCTATTTATCCTTGATGAAGAGATGGCTATTGTCTTTTAGAAGGGGTGTCATGTAGCTAGGAGACACCTTCCCGCCAAATAGTGTCTTCTCGTCAAATGGTGCCTTTTCTGGTGATAACTTTTAGGTGGTTACGTATACCTGTCAGATAGCTATCTACACGAAAACATGTGCGGAGAGAACCTCTTGTCCCCGACCAGTTTGTTGGTCGGGATGGCTATTTCACTGGTTTGAGACGACCAGTGTGAAGCTAGGTTTTGATCATCTTTAACTGAACTGGTCAAAGATCTAATAATTCAAATAGGGACGGGCTTTGTTTCAATGTATTATGAGCCTTATATTTCACTGGCCCATTACCAATGTATAGCCACAAATTATTTACAGGGCCTAAATGAAAAATAGAGTTTTAATCTTCTTTAGACTACTTCTACATATGGACACTATTGGTCCATGTAGAGTGCTGTTAGTGGGTGGGAAGTGGTATGTTCTTGTCATTGTTAATAATTTTTTGAGGTATTCTTCGGTGTTCTTCATGGCTTCGAAGGATGTCTTTTACCCACTTCGGTGGTTTGGTCTGTAGGTTGCCTAGTGAGCTCCCAGGTGCCTTATGAGCTATATGCAATGACAATGGTGCAAGTTCAAGGACTCCTATTTTGAGAGCTTCTGAGAGTATTGAGCATTAGTTCTCTTCTCCACACATCCCTCAGCAGAATGGCATAGTGGAGAGAAAGAATAGGATCTTGATCAAAATGGTCAAGATGATGCTAGATGTGTAAAGTACTAAAAAGTTTTGGGCTGAGGTTATAGCTACCGATTACCATGTGTCCAATAGAGATTTATTTATAGTACACACACACCACACTTCTTATGAATTGAGGTATAGTTGAAAGCCCAGTGTTGTGTATTTTCATGCTTTTAGTTGCAAGTGTTTCATTATGAAGTCTAAAAATCTAGATAAATTCAAGTCACATTCTTCTGATGGTATATTTCTAGGTTACTCAACTTCTTGTAGCTATAGGTTATGGAGTTGTGAGGTGAGTAGAATTGTAGAGACCTGTGTGGTGACTTTTAATGTGGCTAGTCCAAGAACTAGACCAAATATCTCAAGTCACTACTACAAAAAGGCCTATATTAGACATCTCATCACACATGGTTTTTAAAACCATCTGTGTTAAAGCTAATCATAGACGGTTTTCTAGCACAACCGTCTAAGTTACTAAAAATGCTAAGAACCATCTATGATAAGCTGATATCATAGACTGCTCATGGCTCAAACCATATGTGAAGTATCACAGATGATTCGAGCCATGAACCGTTTGTTATATCTCCCCTTGGGCTATAAGTAGTTTCTATTTTCCTAGTGCACTCACCCTCTCAGCTTCTCTCTCACCCTCTCAACTTCACCCTCGCCCTTCTCTTCCTGATCTTTTCATACCACAGCCTCTCCCAATTCCAAACTCATGACTTTGCAATTCGCAACTCCCCTTCTGTCTGCTTAGCGCCACTGCGCTACAGCTTCTTCATTGGACACCGCCGGTCAAGAGATGGGAGTGCTTGGGCCGTGGGATCTGCTTGACCTAGTAGGGCGGTGCGTGTTAGTGGAGACCCTGGTAGGGAAGTGGCTAGCACTGGAGGTGGGTGCGTCCAAGTCCTACTTGCATCAAGCATTCGCAAGAATGGCCACATTATCATTGTCGAATATTCAAATATGGGATATGGACGTAACCCATAAAGTCAAAGGTCATACCGTATATGTTTTTACAAGCATTAGGATATTTTAGATATCTCGGGCCCAATTCGGTGGGATAAGATATACGCGGGAAAGGATATCCCCATACAGAGAAGGATTCGATCGTGTTCCCAACACAAGGAAACCCACTCGAATATGCCTGATGGTTATGGAAGTACAAATGTGATGCAGAGATTATAACAGCGACAAACTCCTCATTGACCACGATTCGGTACTCCAACTCACTATATAAGGGCAAGGGTAGAGGTCGTTAAGAAGAAGCCCCTCTGAACCGAATTCTCAAGCAATTCCCAAGCAACAGCCATCTAGAGCTAGACGCACAGCAAGATTTCCCAGCAAAGCATCCTTTAGGGTATGTTTGTTTAGGCTTGAGCTTGAGCTTATTTGGCTTCTAGACCTCTATAAGCCATAAGCCAAAACAAACAGTATTTTTCCAGCCAGACGGAGAGAAGAAGCTCCAACCCAATTTGCACTACGTGAGAGAAGCAAGGAAAACGATGCTTCTCGAACTGGCTGGAGCTTCTGAAAATCCCACTTCCCTGGTACCCTTACAATTTAACTATTATTTATGAAAAATTGCCATCCTCATCCAGCTCCAGCAGGCCAAGTAGCTTCTTCCAGCTCTAGCAGCTTCTCCTCCAGCTCTAGCCTAAACAAACACAACCTTAGTCTTAGCCTAGCCACCCCCATATTCATCTTCTCCTTGTAATCAGGACTAGTCTTTCCAATCTGTAAGCTGTTCATTGATCTCATACATCATCCACATCGGAATAGGGTGTTACTCGACCAAGAGGCCCGAACCTATCTACATCATGTTCCCCCAATTATGTGTTTGACACTACGCATCTTGAAGGTACTCGAATATAAGTGTGTTGTCGATCACTAACCTTCAACAGCTGGCATGCCAGGTCGGGGCCTTCAGCTGTTTTTGTAGATCAAACATGTCTTCGATGAGCATCCAAGCCAGGATTCCCGACACCCACCTTGCTCCACCGGTAGGATCTGAGATCACCTTTGGGACCATGCTATACTAACGGGGGTCGTTTGGAGATCTTGAACACATCGGCTTCATTGAGTCCTATTCCGAGGATCTCTGCCGAGAGGTGTGCTCAAGTGTGTTAACATGGAAAGTACAGCGTCAGCGGCAACGATGACTTTAGCAGTCAGTGCAGCAGTCATACAAATCGACACGTGTTCATGACCAGAGCCAACAATGGCACTACTACCGAAAGTTCCCAAGAGAGGGATCCAAGGGCAGAAGCTATGGGCGGCCAGGAGTGCCACATCCCTCCAAGCACACCCCAGGATCCTGGGGCAGCAGCCGACGAATATCATTGCTCCTGGCACGGCAGACCATCGCCGTGATCTGACCGCTGTCGCCACTACAGTGATCGCGGCCAAGTTGTCGAAACATATTAACCTTGACAATCCAGCGATGCCTCATTCGTAGGTGCTAGGTTTTTAGGGGTAGCAGACTCTTTGGCAGCGCGACCACAATGGTAGGCCCAACCGCATCTTAAGAACAGCGTCTCATCAGAGCTATAATAGCGACATCTTCAGTACTCCTGAGGCCAATGTCCAATGTGCTCATATGCTGTTGAAGTCTCTTCCACCGTTCGACCCGGCCAACCCTATGACGCCGGTGTTTGACCAGATGAAGACGCTACTCAATACAGTGCAAGCTCAGGCTGCTTGAGTAGCCAACTCAAGGTTCGGACAACCAAGCTAACAAGGCGCCCGAAGCCAACTGCCAGGACCATCCTGCGATAGTTGTCAAGCACTGAGAACAGCGGTGGCTAGCTCTGGCCATCGTAATTCCATAACAGTCCATTCCAACCCCCGCGAGAAGCACCTTGGAGATCTCCGAAATCGAATCCGGCACAATCAATGAGATTTGGGTGATATTTTGCGAGAACGAAGGGAAGAATGGGACCGCAAAGACCACGAGAGGTAGGATAACGAGTCCACATCCTCAAGAGGTCGATGCCTAGTGCGACATGCACGCCGGGGTGAATCTTTGCCCTCGAGGGGCCGCTCGCCGTCGCGACACAGGTTCCCCTCTCGGCAAGATGTGTACCGAGGGCAGCGCTAGATGACTCATGAGGACATCGATGAGGGGTGTAAAGCATTTACTCCTACACTACGCATGGTCAGGTGGCCGGACAAATTCAAGCCTAGTCCGATCGAGAAGTACTCGGGGAAGGTTAACCCCATCGAATGGCTGCAGATTTATACTACGGCCATGAGAGCAGCTGAAGGGAACGAGAAGGTGATAGTTAATTACCTACTTACCACCCTTGATGGAGTGACTAGCTCTTGGTTACTCAACCTCCCACCTCAGTCGATATCATCGTGGGTAGAGTTGCGGGCCCAGTTCATCGCCAACTTCCAAGGCACGTATGAACATCCCGGAACACGCAGCGATTTGCATTGGCTGGTACAAAAGCTAGGAGAGTCACTGCGCATCTTCATCCAGCACTTTAGCGACAAGCAAAACCTGATCCCCGACATCTTGGACTAGGCAGTGATTGTTGCCTTTGAGAACGGGGTTAAGGACAGAGATCTGAAGGGAAAGCTTGCTACCTGAAAGATCCGAACCACTAAGGAGCTCTTCGAGTTGGCGGATAAGTATGCCATCTGCGCCGAGGTCCAAGCCAGGGGCAAAGAAGAACAAGAACCATGGGAAGAAGCGCAAAGGCAACTCCACCGTAGCCGCGGTCAAAAGGGGCAAAGCGTGCAACCTAGGTGACAATAAGGGCCGAAGCCGTGGAGGAACCAAGTACTACCTCGTCCACCATACAGACAAATACAACTTCGATGTGTGCCAAGTGATCAGCAAAAAGGCTTAGGAGACGCTCAAGGCCACCCTCGCCAAGGGCGAGATCGAGCAGGCTAAGGAGAAGCCCGAGGACGATGAGCCCGAATACCGTAGGGCTGAGCACAAGCTGGCATATATCTTTTGGGGGATCTGCCACGTATGAGTCTAAGAGGCAGTACAAGGCAATCGAAAAGAGAGGTCAACCTGGCCACGCCAGCTCTCTCCCGATTCCTCAAGTGGTCAGAAGTACCAATCACCTTCGACCTATCTGCGGTCCCATATCCAGGTTGATAACCTGTAGTGGTCGATCCAACCATCGTGAACATCAAGGTCGCTCGAACCCTAGTTGATAGAGGTAGCTCTTTGAACCTCATCTTTGCAAAGACACTAGAAAACATGGGAATTCCCCAGACCGAGATAAAATCCTAAGCCGAGCCATTTCATGGCATAACTCTGCACTCATCATCGACCCCGCTGGGCCAGATCAAGCTGCCGATCACATTTGGCACACCAAACAACTTCTGCACCGAAAAAATCCTCTTTGACGTAGAGGATTCTAAGACTGCCTACAATGTGGTTCTGGGCGCCCAATACTAGCCAAATTCATGACTATGGTGCACTATGCATATCAAAATGTCAAGATGCTAGCGCCCAAGGGAGTCCTTACGATTAAGGGAGATCAGCGCGCTGTGGTCTGGTGCGACAAGAAAAGCCTGGAGATGGCTAAGCATCTCTGTGGGTCAGCCGCTAGTGCTAGCGATGAGAAAGCCAAGTGTCAGAAATTGAGAGGCAGTGATTAGGCTTTCGCGTCCAGCAGTGCTACCAGCGACCCAATCGACGATGCCAGAAAGGACAAGAAGACCTGCGGAGATGTCAAGGCGGTGCTCCTCAACCCGACGTAGCCATCTAAGATGGTCAAGGTAGGCGCCGATCTTGACTCCAAATAGGAACATGAGCTCGTCACTTTCCTTCAGGAGAATCGCGATGTGTTTGCATGGCAACCGTCCAACATGCCCGGGGTCCCCAAGGAGGTGATCGAGAATCGACTGGCTATGGAACCGAGCACCAAGCCCGTGGTGTAGAAACAGCACAGATTTGCAGAAAATCGCAAGTAAGCGATACAAGAGGAGGTCGGCAAACTCCTGAAGGCTGGCTTCATTCGAGAGGTCCGTCACCCAACATGGCTAGCGAACCCAGTCCTTGTAAAGAAGCCCAATGGCAAGTGGAGGATGTGCGTCGACTACACCAACCTTAACTAAGCATATCCTAAGGATCCTTTTCCTCTCCCCCATATCTACCAAATAGTGGACTGTGCAGCAGGTTGTGAACTGCTAAGTTTTCTAGATGCCTATTCGGGGTATCACCAAATTAGCAAGTCCGTAGAGGACAAGGATAAAACTGCTTTTACTACTCCTTTCGGTGTATTTTGTTATATAAAGATGCCCTTTAGTTTGAAATGTGCTGGCGTAACGTATCAACACTATATTCAAAACTGCTTGAAGTCCCAAATAGGATGCAATGTAGAAGCATACATTAACGATATCATAGTAAAATCGAATACCAGGAGCACCTTACTCGGCGACCTCGGGGAAACATTCGACAACCTCAGGAAGTATCGAATGATGCTCAATCCCGAGAAGTGCACATTCAGTGTTCCGTTCGGCAAGCTTCTTGGCTTCCTAGTGTCCAATTGAGGCATAGAGACTAACACGCACAAGATCGAGGCAGTAAATTAGATGTGTCCTTCTTGAACGCTAAGAGAGGTGTAAAAGCTCATAGGTTGCATCGTAGCTCTTAGCCAATTCATCTCTCGAATGGGTGAATGAGGGCTACCATTCTTCATGCTAATTAATAAGAATGATAATTTTGAGTGGACCAAGGAGGCCGAAGAAACTTTTCAAGATCTGAAAAGGTACTTATCGTCTCCATCAATTTTAGTATCACCTAACGAAAAAGAGGAGCTCTTTCTGTACATTGCAGCTACCCCCAAGTAGTAAGCATGGTCCTAGTGGTCGAACAGGATTGCCCCGAGAAAAATACCAAAGTTCAGAAGCCAGTGTATTACGTGAGTGAGGTCTTGCATGACGCTAAGTCACGATATCCTCAGATATAGAAGATGCTATACGCCATCCTAATGACTTCTCGGAAGTGGCGGCATTACTTCCAAGTGCACAGGATTACGGTTATGACAACATATCCGCTCAAGGAGGTGTTGCGCAACCGAGAGGCGACAGGGTGAATTGTGCAAGCGGTGGTCGAGCTCAACGAGTTCAAAGTCGATTTCGCGCTGCATACCAGCATCATGTCAGGAGTTCTGGCTGACTTCATCGCAAAATGGACTCATGTCAAGGAAAAGGAAGCCAAGACCGTTGATGACACTGGACTATGCTCTTCGATGGATCGTTTACGCTCCAAGGCTTAGGGGCTAGCATCATGCTTAAATCTCTGACAGGTGAGGAACTTAAATACATCATCCAACTCGATTTTCAAGCTTCAAACAACATTGCAGAATACGAGGGACTGGTCAACAGGCTTCGAATAGCTACGAAACTCAGAATTAAGTGATTACTTGTGAAAAGAGACTCACAGCTAGTTGTGAACCAAGCGTAAAAGGAGTACCAGTGCTCGGATGACAACATGGCAGTGTACCTGAACAAGGTCCATAAGTTAGAGCACAAGTTCGAAGGTCTTGAGGTAAGGTACATCTGGTGGAGTGATAACGCCACCACCGACAAACTTGCCAGGCTCGCTTCATCTTGTTCACCTGCACCCGTGGGAGTCTTCATCAAGAAACTCGCTAAACCATCCGTCTCCCCCGCGAGAGACAGATGCTGCCCAACTCGATCAGTAGCCTAGTTGAGTCAGCAAGGCAGAACTCACAGACACGAAAGCTGTGCTACTCGAACACGAGCCGACCTTGATGACTCCATTCCAGGCCTATCTCGAAGGTTGAGAGATCCCTAACGATGATGCCTCAACTGACAAAATTGAACGTAAGTCCAAGCTATAGGCATTAGTAGACGGCAAGCTCTATCGGAAAGGGAGTAACAGAATCTTGATGAAGTGCATTACTTAGGAAGAGGGTAATAAAATATTGCTCGATATCAATGGAGGCATCTGTGGTAACTATGCGTCCTATCACACTCCAATCGAAAAAGTTTTTCGGCAAGGGTTCTACTGGCCGACTGCCCTCTAGGATGCTTGCGAGCTGGTGAAAAAGTGTGAAAGCTACCAACTCTATGGCAAGCAAACCACCCGACCAGCCTAGGCTTTGCAAACTATTTCTCTATCTTGGCCCTTCTCCGTCTAGGGCATGGATATCTTGGGACCATTCCCTAGAGCCCAAGGAGGTTATAAGTTCCTATTCGTGGCAATCGACACGTTCACCAAGTGGATCGATGCTGAACCTATTAGGAACATCACCTTAGAAGTGGCCAAGAAGTTCATGAGGAGCATCGTTACTCGATTTGGCATCCCGAATCGAGTGATTACCGACAACGGTAGCCAATTCAAGAGCAGTGCTTTTTGAGTCTTCTACAGAGAACTAGGAATCGAACTTTACTTCACCTCTGTAGCTCATCCTCAGAGTAATGGTCAGATCGAATGCACCAATGGCATGATCCTGCAGGAGATTAAGACCAGCGTATTCGATAGGCTAAAGGCCCACTCGACTCGGTGGGCGAAAGAGCTTCCCTCGGTGCTATGGGCCGTCGAACATCTACTACCCAAGCCACCAGTGAGACTCCGTTTTTCTTGGTCTATGGAGTAGAAGCAGTGCTTCCAACCGAATTAACGTTCAAATCACCCCGAGTGGAGAACTACTTAGAAAAGGAGCAAGAGCAAGAGCGAGCAAACGACGTAAATCTACTCAAAGAGTACAGAGATTGAGCATCTATTCGAGCAGCCAAATATCAACAGGCCTTGCACAGATATCATGGCACAAGAATCCAGGAAACGGAGCTCAGCGTCGGGGACTTAGTACTATGAAAGTTGCAGAAACATGACAATCGCAACAAGTTATCACCTAAGTGGGAAGGCCCCTACGTGCTAGTTGAAGCTACTCGAACATGATTGGTGTGGTTATCTATAGCAGATGGCGTGATATTAGACAACTCGTGGAACATCGATCAGTTAAGGAAATTCCATACATAAAAGAAAAACATCACATTCACAAAATTGGACAAAGCAAAAAGCTCCAAGTAAGTAAAAGTTTATTTTATTTACATTACTAACAAAAGTATTTTATTACATTCACAAACAGGCTACCCTAGGCACCCTACCGCTATTTGCCTTCAAAGGCATCCAGTCTTCTCTTTTGCTCACTCTAGGGCTGGCAGCTGATGGCCCCTGGAATGGGCCTGCACCCTCGGAGAGGGCTGGAAGAGGTAACGAGGGTGAGCCGACTGGTTGATGGCAAAGGAACCTCCTCTTGTGCCACCAAAACCCCTCGACCACCATGATGACTTGGAGGATGAGCAAGTGCTAGATTTGTGGAGCTGTCTTGAGCTTCACTTTCCCTGACGGCCTCGCCTTTTTATCCTCTGGTGTTGGAGGAGGCAGCAACCTTCGCAAGAGGAACGAAGGTCGCATGGTCTTGTGTGCGGGGGTGGCGCACAGCTTGCTCGTCACCTCATCCTCTTTCTTAGGCCAAACCTCCCACTCGACGGCCCTCCAGTCGATCTCCTCCTCCTCCTCCTCCTCCTCCTCGGGCCAGACCTCCTTCTCAACTGCATCTCAGTCGATTTCATCGTCTTTGTCCTCAGAAAGGACAATGACGATGCACCGTGAGGGCCCCGTGGCTGGAGGTATGGGAGGAATCTCAATGGAAACCTTTCGAGGAGGGGGCCCCTTCGAGGATCTCCACGGAGGGAAAAGGAGGCGGCGTAGAGGCCATGAAGATGTTTGAAGAAGCTAAATGTGTTGCAATGCAAAAGGGGGAGAAAGGTGGTGCCAAGTGACCACGCGTAGCGTCTATTGATAGCCTTGGAAGCAGGTCAGGCTAGAAGCCGCAACCCGACTGGAATCCGTGTCAGTTCCGAGTTACGAAGCCTCTTTCTGTACTCTTGCATAAATGCGGAAGCTGAAGAGATGCCAAGTCATGATGGGCCACGCGAAGACCGAAGGACGCGACGGTTGTAGCAGTCCTCGGTTATAATAACCGAACAAAAACAACGCTAAGCCTTATCGGTATGCCCGAGGGCTCGTGCACCCAAGTGTACGGCTGAAGGCCACTAGACATGATGCTCGTGCTCAACTGTCTCCTCGATGGCGTAATCGAGCAGGAAGTCAAGGGCCACATCAAGCTTTCGCCAAATGCTGAACTCTACCAAATATGCACGGAGGCTTGTGTGCCAAAGCATATGGTCGAGAGTTGTCATAAAAAGACGATAATGCCCTGTTTCTTTCTATAGTTGCTTATCGAGTAGGATGTCCTTTTATGTTGCCCAAGTTCTCACCTCTGCTTAGCCCTGTCCTCAGGTTGAGACACATATCTAGTAAGGGACCAGGAGTCATGACAGATGTGTGATGCTAACACTCCGCTGACAAATCGATCCAACTATCGAGTAAAAGTCAAAAGCCGAATCACAGCTATCAGCGTATTCCACCTGACAGGCCCTCCAAGGTCGGAGAGTAAAGTTTGGTTAAAGGGCGTTTTCACGGCTGGACAACCTAATGGTTCTCCCAAGGGATCTTGAGATCAACAGATCAAAGAACACAACAATGTACCCAGGTTCGGGCCTGTAACATCCCGAAATTTGATTTAACTGTATTTACGTTGTTTTGAATTATTTAGGAATATCTGAAATCTATTTGGAATTTTTGGAATTAATTTGAATCTAAGCTTTATCGAATTAATCATATAAAATAACGATCATGCATTTGGCGTGCGCATAAATTCCAAATTTAGTTTTAAATAATAACATTTGAAAAATAAGGATGTTTCTTTCAAATACCTTCAAAAACTAGATTATAAATTAAGTTTGTCGATTATATTAAAATCCGTACAAGTGTCTGATCTACTAAAAGAATTTTTACAGAAAATCTATATATCGAAAAATCACGAAACAAACTTCGTTAAGTTCCAAATATTCCCTATTATTTTAGAGGATTTTTCCAAGATTTTTAGAGCCTTTTTGCTATTTTATCTTAACCGCGTATTGTTCCAACATTATTCAAAATACGGAATTTATCTGACGAGGATATCCTGAACAGAAGGAATTCTTTAGAACTGATCGTTGCCGTTTCTGTGTGCGTGTGGTCACTTATTGTTACTTCCATGCATGTAGTAACGTGAATGAAGATGTTTCCTTTTAAAATGAGAACGTTTCCATGCATGAATTAGCTAGTAACGGCAACGTTTCCAGGCATGAACTAGTAATGGCGATGCTTGCTATTGCGTCGCGTCATCAAAGGAAGGATTAGTGCCACCGTTTATGCGCATGGATAGCGACGCCATTCTCGCCTGTTTGTTTCCAGCCGGTGATTCATTTCCTTTTCAGCCGGTTATTCATTTCTAAAGGAACAGCATTCACGTCCGTTTCAGCTGGTTATTCATTTCTAAAGGAACAGCCGTTTTCTTTGGTATCCTTGTTCCTCCACCGGTCTCATTTTTCTCCTGTGCTAATCACGTCCGTTTCAACTCTTTTCGCGCAGCTGATCGGCAGAGTGAGTTCTCTCTGTCAAACGCCATTCTGATGTGTTGTTCTTAGCTTTCTAAATCTATCATTGCCAAACGCCTCAGAAAACGCTGCAGCAAGTCTTTTGTTCCTTGACGCCGTTAGCATCGACGCCGGCGCACTCTTCGATCTTGTCTCATTCAGTGTCGCTTCGCCGTCTACCGTCGTTGTCGTCCGTGACCTCGCTTGGTAACCATTATTCTTCTTGCGCGCGTTTAATCTGTACATTTGATTCGGTATCTAGGTGTATCTGTTGGAATTAATCTTGATATGTGTATTGGTGCATGGCCGATCTAGGCAAGTGAGTGCGTTTTGCATTAGATCAGGAAGTAGCCAGTTATTTGTGTTTGCATGTAGTTGCACATAGGAACTAAGTGATCGAGAGTTACATGCGGCAGCTTGTGCATGTTAGTTTGTAGCCTTAGTGTGTTCACATGCATGTATAAAGTTCAATCCGTAGACATGAGTACGTACATGTATATATATGTTAACGATCGATCTTCCCAATGTTACGCTGATTAATTTCCGGCATCTCACCTCTGGCTTGAACGCGCACCGCCGGCCACCTGTGTTCCCGTCTGCCGCTGCCATTCGCCACCGCAGCTGCTGTCCTTGCCTTTGCGTCATCGTACGGCAGGCGTGAAGGCGCCACGTGCGCCGTGGCGGAGGTGTCGCCGACGCCGACGCAGGAGTGCGCGTGGTGTGCATGTCGGAGTTGTCCGGAAAGGCGGGGTGCTCCGAAGAAATCGAGTCAAGGCTTTTCTCGCGCATAGTTAGAGCTGCAGAAAACCAACGAAGAATACACATATATGCTATGAACAGTGTCATGCATGGCTAGATAAATGTTTACGTAAATTTGTAACTAAATTGCGGATTTTGTCTTTTTCGCTACAAATTCGTTATAAGTCTAAATCGCATGCAACAAGTTTTGTAAATTAGTAAAAATTAATACCTTCTTACAGTAATTTTTATGGAATTTTATAAATAAATTTATACTGTTAAAATATTCGAGGAATGTCTAAACTTATGAATTTTGTAGCTCTTAAACTATACATTCAAAAATGCTGAAATAAATTTTATAAATCTTAGAAAATGCTAAACTAATTATCTGGAAGTTTTCATGAAGTTACGAATTAGTTTGATTTGTCGTATTTTCCGAATGTGTGTTTGTACGTTATTTTACATGTTTATTTGATTCTTTGTCTGTTACGCGTAGACGTTGAGTTGCGTGAGGACGCGGAATTCGAGGACTAAGCTCCTGACCAAGACTTGCTGCTTTTCGAAGGCAAGTTATGCTTTGACCATGTTGCTCCTAAATTTTGAAATGTATTTTGTTTCAAACTATGCATGCTAATTCAACTAAAAATGGTTTAAATATTTTGGGTGAATTAGCTAGTTAACCTAATTGTTATTGCCACCTTGTTAATATTATTTGTATGCCATGATTCCTTTGATAACCCTAGTTTGGTAATAATAGTTGGTTGATGATATTGTGCCAACACGGGAGGCTAGACCGTGAATAGTTGCTTAGCCATGCATGTACGTGAACCATTCTATTTGGATTACAAAATCAACACTGACTAAAGAATAGTGAATGCTTTTAAAATGAAATGTGGAATGATGTTGGTATTAACATTGACATGTAGAGGCCTGTGTGGTTCTACATGAAAGATGAATATGAGCATGTGTTGCACTGTTAACAACTTGGGGTGGAATTGTTTTAGACTGGGGCAAGTGGACCGAGGCTTTGTGCCAGGTGGGCCTGTGTGGCATCTGTGGGATGGGTTGAGTGTTGTGAGGGCTGTGTGCCAAACTGTGAGAAGGATGTCTTGCCTTGGTCAGTTAAGGACCTTACCTTGCAAGCCTTTGACCTGAGTCTCTCGTACAACCACATGTCTGAATGGGAAGACCTAGCTTAGTAGGATTCTGATGTCTTACCTTTGATACCTCGGGGTGGCGCACACGGGGTAATCAGATGGGAGCGATGCTGCTGCTTGACTTGGTACCCATCGAACGGTGTTTGCCTGTCCTATACTTCGGCTCTGAGTGAGGGAAGTGATAGTGAAGACAACACGGGAGGTTCTTAGGCTAAGATAGAAGTCTCCGAAAAGCTTTGTTACGGTTAATCGCCTTTGTGGTGTGCGTCTGTATCTTGTGGGTAAAGTGTACAACCTCTGCAGAGTGTCAAAACTGTTCAATAGCCGAGTCCACGGTAATGGACAATGCTCGGGATTACACATCAAGGGGTAGTGTTCTAAAAATAAAATGGGGTGGTTGGGCTGTGTGCCAAAATTGTGAAATGAAGTTGTTTAGGGACTGTGTGTCCAAAATGTTGTGAAAATAAACAACTTGAGTTATATATAATGGTTATATGGTTTGATGCTTTCAATCTAAATAGATATTACTTAAAAATATTGATGCAAAGCAAAATAACCAGTAGAGCCATTCCTTTGTAATAAGCCTCGCATATAGTAAATAGATCTCATATTGTGCATAACTTGTTGAGTACGGTGTGTACTCACCCTTGCGACAAACTTACGAAAGAAGAGACTACGCCACCACCTCGAAGAGGAGTATGTCGAGGAGCCGAAAACTAGGGGCAAGCCTTCGTCGGGCGATCGTGGAGAAGATGGACATCACGACTTTTTATTCATTCCGCTGAACTTTTGTTATTTGATTATTGTAAGCCCTGCGTGGCATAACTATTGTAAGGATGACCATAAGGTCGTACACTCGTTTATATAAATGTTTGAAGTACTTTATTTAATATTCCGCTGTGTATGATGTGATATTATACCCTGTTAGTCTGTGCACTAGCGTGATCTGGACTAGTGCAGATACACAGAGTGTTCGAATTACAAATTCGGGAACGACAGGGCCCCGGTGTGGTAATGACCCTACATCCTGCTAGATCTTTGTTGACGTATGTTGGGCTGGTTACAAGGCTTTTCTTTCTCTCCTTCTCTTTTTTCTTTTTCTATTTCGAACCCCGCTCGACTGATCAATCCCCTCTCTCCATGTATCCGAGCCCCCTTATATAGCCTGGGCCGACTCGGGCAGGTGAGAAGGTGACATCATACTGATTTACACTTCATTTATTACACCCATCACTGTGGTGATTCATTTATTACACCCATCACTGTGGCCTTGTCCCCAAGCCTCATTCTCCGTGCCACGGTATGGCTTCGCCCGGTCCGCCCGGGATGTGACATTCCTATGACAGGTTTGGTGTGAGGCGTCAGAGGGATGGGCCATCGTGTCGACAGCAGAATTCTTCGCAATAAATAGCCCTGACATAGCATGTCAGGGGAAGGAGACTTCGAGGCGTAGCCTCGCACTCATCCCTTTGGTCGCCCCACGTGGGTCGCCCACCCGGCGAGTGGGGCCTGATCGCCCGCTTCAAGGACCTCCCTGCTTCAAAGACCTGAATTCTTCCTTCTTAAGCTCCACCATACCCTCCAGTACATGATATTGACGGAAAGCTGTAGTAAATTCCTCCCAGGTGATCCCCTGAGGATGCTCCTGGGAAGCACAGAAATTTTCCCACCATTCCGCGGCAGTTCCTTCCAGTTGATGGGAGGCATACAGGACTCTCTCATTGCCTACACACTGGGATATGTGCAACTTCCTTTCAATGGTCCGTAGCCAGTCATCCGCTTCAATAGGATTGACATTGCCAGAAAACATTGGAGGCCTGGTCCTCATGAAGTCTAAAAGTCTAGATTGGTGTCCATGGTCCATGGCCTGATTATTATTGACTGCAGCCTGGTTCTGCATCTGTTGCATCTGATGCATCATAGTTTGCATCAGCTGAGTCTGAGTAGTCAGAAAAACTCCTAGATTATTCATATCAATAGGTGCTGATCCTTGAGGATTTGGTGCTTTGTTTTGGTTTCCTTCTTGCTGCGAACAGCTTCCTTCCGCCCCACGGCTTCCACGTGTGTTCACCATCTGCTGATTGCTTTGACGGTTTAGAGATAAGGAAAAATAAAGTAGACAAGTAGAAGAACTTATACGGGAAAATATGTGTAATTAAAACCCTTAAATGACAATTCATAGATAGTAGATAAGTATGGTTGCTTGCAAGGGCCTAAGGGCCATGCAACACACATCAAACACACATCATTCAACCATAACAACACATAAAGTTCGACTCAAAGCAAACGTTCTAGGAGTGGACTCGATAGGACTAACTCAAACAAATGCTCAAAGAAACCTCTCGATAATACTGACTCGATAACTTGACTCAACATTTGAGTCGACCCTGAAAAGAAAATAAAACTCTCAGTCATCGAGCCACCCTGGCTGTGGTCCTCCCGGTGGGTATTGCGGCGGGTGCGGCGGCATAGGAGCGAACTGTTCCTGATGCCCCACAGCTGGCAGTACGAACGACCCCACCGACTCTGATGGCTCTTGGGCTGCCTGCTCCTGTGCCAGTGGCTCTGGCACCTCCTGCAATGGTGCCTCCTGCACTGGCTCCTCGGGGTCCGGGTCGTGCAGCTCCAGCTCTGGCTCTGGCTCTGGTCCGTATAACGCCTCCTCTAGCTGGATGGAGTGAGCTAGATACTCCTAAGCCTCCCGCAGCTAAGTCCTGACATCCACGACCTCGTCACGGGCCCTCTGCAATTCCTGGACTGTCTCGTCTATGGACTCCTCCTAGGCCATGACGAACCTTGCCAAATAGGTGATCGTAGCGTCCTCCTCCTCGATCGGATCTCGGTCAAAGCGGTTGTCCCGGCGCGGGTGATGACGGAAGACTGTGCCCTCCAGCTCTGCCAGGTAGGTGCGGGTGATCTGCCGCATCGCAAGACGCGCTGTCTCCTGAATCCTAGCCTCAAATGTAGACCTCCTGACAGTGATGTGGATAGGACGACTCGCTCTCCCCCTTTCGCAAGCGTAAACTGTAATCTTCACATCCCAAGCAACGACCAAACCTGCTCGAACCACAGAGGTTCCCCGATAGATCGGCCTATCGAAGCCCTCAAGCAACTGCATCATACGCCACAGCTCTGCGGCGAATCCTCCAGTGCGCTCACTGAAAGTGTGGATCCTCCTCATCTGCCAAATCACACCTCGTTAGCCCTAGATTTTAAAATCATATAGTAATAACAGAAAATTGCAGCATAGATATGAAGTAAGAAGAAGAAGATTAGTCAAGATTTCATTGATAATCTCGTACAGTTTTAATCTTTAGAAAATAGTTTTATCTTCCTCGCCGGTCTACCTAGGGTCAAGTCCTACAACAAGATGGCTCGATACCAACTCTTTCGGGACCCGAATCTACAAATCCGGACCCTCTGGTATTCTCGCACTAGTCCAGATCACGCTTAGTGCACACAAAGCTAAGCAGGTTAAAGTACCACAATCATACACAGCGGAATAATAATAAAGTACTTCAAACATGTATATAAACGAGTTGCATGACCTTATGGTCTCCTTACAAATAGTTTGCCACGCAGGGCTTACATTAATCAAAGTATCAGGAAAATAGCAGCGGAACATAAAGCATCGTAGTGATCCATCTCCTTGCTACAGGCTACTGACAAGGCTTGCCCCCTAGTTCTCCAGCTTCTCGTCATACTCCTCTTCCCACTCTTCCTCTGGTAAATTTTTGTCCACAAGGGTGAGTACACATCGTACTCAACAAGTCATGCACAGAATGCAGTTCTATTACTACATGCATGGCTTGTTACAAAGGATAGGCTTAAGTGGTTATTTTGCATAAAGCAGCATTTTTAAACAGAAAATCTTAATTATATTCTAAAAGCAATTAAACAATATTATAATAATAATTTCTCAATTCTTTTTTAGAGTTTTGGCACACAGCCCTAAGTTCAAGTTATCTGCTTTCGGCACACAGCCAACAATCCCACATTTTATTTTCGAAAAATCTACCTCTTGACTGTAATCCCCGAGCTTTGTCCAATCCCGTGGACTCAGCTATTCGAATAGATTGTACATTCTGCAGAGGTTGTACACTTTACCCACAAGATACAGTCGCTCACCACACAGGTGATAGATTGTAACAAAGTCTTTCAGAAACTAACATCTAAACCTATGAACCTCCCCAGTATTGCCTTTCTAACACTTCCCTCACACAGAGCCAAAGTTTAGAACAAGCGAATACTGTTGGATGGGTACCAAGTCAGAGCAGTGCACGCTCCCCATACTGATTACACTCTTGAATAACTGCCGCCCGAGGTGTCAAAAGAAAGATATTACAACCCTACTAAACTAGGTCTGTCCAATACCAGACATGTGGTTGTACGAGTAACCCAGTTCAAAGGCTCGCAAGGTAAAGTCCTTAACTGTCCAGGGCAAGACTTCCTTCCAAAAGTTCGGCACACAGCCATCCTATTTTACTTAATTCATTCCGTTGCCACACAGGCCTACCTGGCACGAAGCTATCTTGCCACTTGCCCAAGTCTAGATCATTTCCCACCCCAAGTTGTTTTACAGTGCAACACATGCCAGTAAATCAACCACCATGTAGAACCACACAGGTCTCCACACTTCAACATCATTACCAACAACATTCCACCATTTACCAAAATACATTCACTATTCCTTTAGTCAATGTTGCTTTTGTATTATAAAAGATTATTCACGACATAAGCAAGGCTAAGCAACTATTCACGATCTAGCCTCTCGTGTTGGTATATCATTGCATCCAACTAATATTATCAACTTAGGGCAACAATGAATCATGCCATACAAATATTAGTGAAAAGGTAGCAATAACAAATAGGTTGATTAACTAATTCACCCAAATTAATTAAATCCATTTTTAATTAAATTAGCATGCATAGTTTGAATCAAAATACATTTTCAAAACTTAGGAGCAAAATGATCAAAGCATGACTTGCCTTCAAACAGTGGCTGATCCTGATCTGGAGCTTGGTCTTGTGCTGGAAATTCCCCCTCGAAGTTTTCCGGCAAATCAACGTCTACTCGAATAAGCATAGATTCAATAAATACACTCAACAGATAGCAAGATCAACTCTAAAAATAAAATAAAATTCACCAATAAATAGTTCACATTTTTACAAATTTTTAGGAACTAGAATCACCCAATTCGGAGTTAAGACGAAAAAGTTATAGTGATTACAAGTTTGTAAATTCAAATAAAAGAAAAACCGAATTAATCTATTTATTTTTCTTCTGGAAAATCCCGATATATTCTTCGGCCAACACGTGGTAGCACCAGAGTGAGCCACGTCGCCTCGGGTCTATGGACCGGATTCACGGTTCGGCTCGGTTCATTATGGACTCGGTCCACCGAATAGTGCCACTGACCTGCGGGCCCTACGGATGACGTCATGATGACGTCAACCCTTATGGCTTCCACATTGACAGGTGGGACCCACGTATGACGTCATGGTGACGTCACACGAACACGACACAGCGGTGACGCCAGCTCTCTGGCTGACACTTGGCACTCGGACACTGGTCCACGCGGTGCAAAGTTCCCGCCCGTTGGATTCGAATCCAATGGCCGGTCCACACACAGCCAGCCCACTCACCACGCGGCACCATCCAAGCCGTTCGTTGGATCCAATGGCCCAAACGATGCCGCTTCGGAACCCTAGGGCAACGTGGCGCGTTCCTACTGGCTATCGGTATGGCGAAATCCCACCCGCGCATTCAAATTCCGACGGCTCGGATTGAGTGTTGCGACTCTTCGGTTCATGCGCAGACACGCGGCATGGAACCGTCCATTGAAACAAGATCTAACGGTCAGGCTCAGCTTAATCTATGGCCTAAATCGAGCCCTTGGATTGAGATCCAATGGACATTGTCAAACGTATCTTTAAATGGCTACGTGGACTCACCGGAACAGTACGATGAAGATCTAACGGACATTTTCAAGCGCATCATATACGACTACGTGGACTCACCGGAATGGCTTGATGGAGATCCGACGGTCGGGGATGCTCGCGGGTGTTGATGGTGGTGCGGCAGCGCTTGGTCACCGGACTTGGAGAAGATGCTGGGGTCGGCGGCGTTCCCGAGTGTCTCCAGTGGAAAGAAGTAGCCCAACCGATGCGGCTTGCCTCGACGAACTGGGAATGGGGCTCAGGTGTGGCGGCGAGCGACAGACGGTGGTGGAAAATGGCCAAAACCGAAGCGGCACGAGAGTCAAACTCCGGTGAGCAAGAGCACGAGCTACAGAGCCTTACGACGTACGGTGAGAGTGCAACGGGTGCGGAACGAAGAGCTGCGTTGAATGAGCTATATCACGGTGGCAATGGCGCTTCGATACGCGCGCAACATTGATCACACTCAACCATCTTCTTTCCGGCGTAATGGCGGTGGTGGCGCTTGACGGTTCGACTCCCGCATGACGTGGCGCCATCTGGATCGTCCGACCCGCCTCGATCCGATGACTCCAGCGCAACCGTGACGCGGCAAAGGCCCAGCCGACCGATCACAATCCAACGATTCTGGGCAAGCGACGTTAGGGTTTCCCCCGCTGGGCTGAACGGCGCGCACAGTGTTGGGCTCGGCCCAACACTGTAGCAAGGAATTTCCAAGGTTTTTCCTTTTAAAATAATTCCAGAAAATCAAACTAATTATTTAGAGCATTAAAAATACCCAAAAAATTCTAGAAATATTCTAGAAAATATTTCATGGGATTTATAACTCAGATAAAATATTTTTATTTATTTTTGATAATTAATTTTCAATTATTTAATTATTAAACAGAAAGATTAATTTAAATTAAACTCAAATAAATCCAAATAAATCCCAAAAATTCTCAAAAATTTAAATAATTCCAAAATTTTAAATTGGGCCAAATTTTGGGATGTTACAATTTGATTTCTTTTACATCCTTCGCAGCTCCACCGACGGCGGGGTTGCAGGGAGCTGCCATTTCCGTCTTCATCCCCTTCCAGACGAAGTCCAACTGGAAGGCGTGGCGAAGCGATTGGTTGTACGCCGGCTATGACAGTGGGGTCGACGCCCTCGGGCTGCCTTCCGGCCGGCGGAAGCCCGCGAGAGCTGGAGCTTGCCCGTCGAGGAGACGGCAGAACTCCAGGCGATGGCGGCCCGCATCCACCGGCTACAAGACGCCGGCCTGACTGGGCCGCTGGTAGTCTGGGACTACGTAACCTAGAGGATCAGCATGGTAGTACACGGGTGACGATGACATGACCCGCACGCATCCAGCAGTAAGTTCTTCAATCCTCGTATGAATATGTTTCATATGTTTTCTTCTTGTGGTCGCCATCAACTAACGATCTCTTCTTCATTTCTTTGTCAGGCGCAAGGAACTTGGACGGTCCTACCATTTCCAAATGGCTGACCAGACTGCTCCCGCCAATGCCGAGCGGCTTGGACTTCCCTACCGAAGTCCGGCCGCTTTGCGATCTGGGGTCCACGGAGTGTCTTCAAATTATTAGCATGTTCCCGACGATGGACTCTACCAAACCTACGACACTGCCGGCTCGCGGTCCCCTGGTGATCAGGGACCCGGTCCCGGCTGACGATCAGAGCGTGGGCAAACGGCAGTGCCCTTCGGAGTCCTCGGGTGCGGACCCTAAGAGGTCCCGCACCGAGGACTGGACCCCCGTCGTCTCCGGTGCCACGGCCCCTCCGAGCACGACCAGAGCGACTGGATCTTCGTCGGGTGCAGGTACGTCCACGGCCCCAGCTCCGGCGCTGGTGCTGCCGGCGCCAACTCCAACTCCACCAGCGCCGACTCCAACTTCACCAGCGATGGGAGTTCCTGTCGCCGCCCGTTACGGCAGGCTCGAACTCCCAACAGCCTCTTTTAGCTTTCAGGCGCCTCAAAGGACGCCCCCCCGAGGTGCCCCGAGAACGCAGACGCCCGCAGCGGGGACTTCTGCCCAGGTGCCGCTCGGCACCTCCGAAGCAACTGACGTGGGCATCGCCGGCGCTGGCACTTCTGGCCACCTCGCTCCAAGCACCCTCGCCGCTCCCACCTCTCGCTTGGCCAAGCTGCTCGCCGAACTCGGCGAAGTGCACGCGTCATTGGGCACCCTCCTCACAGCAGCCACCCAGCGTGAAGCACAGACGTCTCAGCAAATGGCGGCGCTGTGCGAGGTGTTGGCACAGGAGAGGGTGAGGGAGAGGCTTCTTGACCCAAGAGAGGGTGGTGGGCAGCCTGCTCGCCAGTGCGAGATCTTGGCGGCAGAAGCAAGCAGTGATGGAACTAGGCCGCACGTTGCATAACATCGCCACCATGCTCCAGCCAGCCTACTGGCGCATGGCGAGGTGCCTGGAGCTGTTGGGGGTGGACCTGCATGAGCCGCTGGAGCGTTCTATGCTGCAGTATGCTCACGGTATCACTCGGGTCGCCGAGGCCCTCAGCAGACTACCCGCCGCCTTGGCCACTCGCTCCGCCCGAGAAGGGCGGGAAGTCGCGGTTGCCACCGCGACGTTCGTGCTAGCCTGCTACGCTAGCCGCGATGCCTCCTTCGATCCGATGGCTGTGGTGGCCAGCATCGAAGGAGATGAGGCGCGGGCAGAAGCACGCATGCGTGGGGCCACGTAGCATGTGGCCGGGTTGATGCACGTGATCGACCCAGACATCGACGTCGTGTTGCCGAAGGAGGAAGCAGAGGAGGACACTGGGCATATGCAGATTGATGATGATTGAAGGCCCGGGCCGCTGCTTCATTTCTTTTGTTTTCTTCTTCTTTTTTGTCTTGTCTATCTGTATATAAAAACCATCTTAGCAATCTTAATGAAATGAGTGCCTTTTGTCTTTACCTGCATGTTTGCCTAACTGTCTTCACTTGTGTTTGCTTGATCCAACGTCGGGCGACCAGCCCCTGGGCTTGCCGCAATGCAATCTCGAACGTTTAGATTAGGCCAATGTTTTCGCACTTCATCTGCGATTGCGCTTAGTCATTGCAAACACAAGTAGACGTTACGCAGAACGCGCGGGAAATAGATTAACAGAACATAAGTCCTCGCGCGGGGTTGTCATGGTCCCTTTCTGTTTGGAACTTAAGCCCTTGTGATTTTTCGGAATCAGCCCGCGGCACTGCGTGTCAAGGTAGTAGGTTTCTAGGGGTGGTTTTGGGCCTGAGGTGTTCGCAGTGACAACCCAAGGTGTGCTAGCCATATTGAACCACCGTACCGCACTCGCCCCTGGTCGCCCGTCCCCGCCTGACACAAACGCCAGGTATTACCGCATGTCAACAAGAAGCTGCCAAACAACCGGCACCTATGACAACCGTGCCAAATGCTACCCATCAGGGCACAATTTAGGAAAGACAAAACAGATAGACCCAGAACTGATAAGGCGAAATAACTTCACTGACCATCGGCAGCTGCCGATCAGTTAGGGGAAAGCCCCACCCTTTTAGCTGATCGGCACAACCAGCCAGGTACTTACAGTCTTTAGGGATAAAATTTTCGCAACAATTCTAGGTTCTAGGAGTTTGCCAACTCCTGACCGTCCTCAGTGGCCAACCGGACCGCCCCAGGTCGAGATACTAAGACCACCTTAAAGGGGCCCTCCCATAGGGGAGACAGTTTGTTACGACCGGAATGCGCTTGAATCCTGCACAAGACCAGATCACACACTGCCAGTGTTCTCTCATGAACCCGGGTGGCGTGATACTGCCTGAGACTCTGCTGGTACCGAGCAGCGTGCAGGGCCGCCCTGTCGCGCACCTCCTCCGGGAGGTTGACTTCTTCCCTACGGAGGTCTTCCTGGCCCTCCTTCCTGAACGTCGAAACGCGTGGGGAGCTTAGTGACAGCTTGAACGGAAGGATGGCTTCTGCTCCGTAGACCAGGAAGAAAGGCATTTCTCAAGTCGCTCGGTTGGGTGTGGTTCGAAGCGACCACAGCACAGCCGGGAGTTCTTCTGTCCATCGTGCCCCCGCTTATGGAGCCGATCAAATGCTCTGGTCTTGAGGCCCCTCAACACCAGCGCGTTGGCGCGCTCCGCTTGGGCATTGCTCCTTGGATGGGCCACCGAAGCAAAGCATACCTTAGTGCCTATCTCTTCACAAAACTCTAGAAAGGTCGCGCTGGTGAATTGAGTGCCCTTGTCGATGATGATGCGATTAGCGACTCCAAAGCGGGTAAAGATTTCATGTATGAATTTGACAGCAGCAGAAGCTATGATGGCGCGCACTGCTTTGGCTTCTACCCATTTGGTGAATTTGTCGATGGCGACAAACAGATGGGTGAAGCTCCTGTAACTGCTCGCAGAATAGACCGGGATATCCGGCCCCGGACATCATGAACGGCCAAGGGAGCGGGATGGTTTGTAGGGCCTAGGCCGGTCGGTGAGTCTACTTGGCATGAAACTACCATGCCTCGCATCCCCTCACTAGCTCGCAGGCATCTTGGAGGGCAGTAGGCCAATAAAATCCTTGGCGGAACGCTTTGTCGACAAGCATCCGACTGGACATATGGCTCCCGCACATGCCTCCAAGGATATCAGAGAGCAGGCTACTCCCCTCTTCCTGAGTGATGCACTTCAGAAGAATTCCATTTCTACTCTAGCGATATAGGTCCCCACCTACCAGAGTATAGCACTTGTTCTTACGTGCAGTTTTCTCGCCTGAGGCATCATCGTCGGGGAGCACTTGGTCTCGCAGGAAGGCTAGGATAGGATCCATCCACTACCCTTCCCGGCCAAGTGCAGCAATCACGTGGTGATCGGCCGGCACTCACTTTGGCTGGCGTTTCCTGACACCGCACCACGGCAAGCCGGCCCTCCCTAAGCGGGCCGAGGGTGGCACGTCGTCCTCCCCACCAGAACCGGGCGCTGAGATGACCATGCCGCCTTCCCCTCCTGAGTTGGAGGCCAAGACGCCCACACCGTTGTCCCCTCCATGCCCGGGGGCTGCGACGAATGGTCGCGATAGTCTTTCTTCAAAGACCCCGACCAGAACAGTAGATCTTGATGACGCGCCCTGTGAAAGCCCGTCTGCCATATGGTTGTCGCGTCGAGGGATATGGATATATCCCAGTCCTTCGAAGTGGCGTTCCATCTTTCTGACCTCCGCCAAGTACGCGGCCATGGTAGGGTCAGAACATTGAAACTCCTTTCGGGCCTGATTGATGACCAGTGGCCCTCGTATTCGGCGATGTTGTTGGTGGCCTTGAAGTCTAGGACGACCACATACTAAAGGATGCCACCGGTCAGGGAGACCAAGACAATCCTAGCCCACGTGCCTTCGAGCCTAAAGGAGCCGTCAAAGAACAAAGTCCAGGGAGAAGGCGCGGGCATTTCTTCAGCCTCAGAAGCAGCGGGAGTCCACTCAACAACAAACTCCGGCAGCTTCTGGCTCTTAATGGCGGTGCGGGGTACAAACTTGAGGCAAAACTCCTCCAGCTCCACCGACCACTTGGTGACACAGCCTTCGACTTCCCAGTTGTGAAGGATCTCTCTCAAAGAATAGGCAGTGACCACCATGATCACTCATCCCTAGAAGTAGTGCCGTAGCTTCCTGGATGCCACCAGGACAGCGTACAGCATCTTCTGCGCTTGTGGGTACCTGGTCTCTGCTTCGTGTAGCACCTTGCTAACGTAGTAGACCGGTTTTCGGATGCCTTCCCTCTCCGCCACCAGTACCGCGCTCACCACCGTGGGGTAGCGGCGATGTACAGCAGTTGCTTGGAGGCTGAGAGCAAATAACCCAAAGTTAAAATATATTTTTGAAGATAAATACTCAGAACAAAAAGTGTAAATTCACATACCTACATTGGAGTCCTGAGTCTATCTCGTAGGACAATATGAGGGTAGAAGCTTCTAGAATGGAGGTCTTCCTTTATCTCCTTATGATCAAAGGAACATTATCCTTCGAATCTTCACGCTCGCCCTGCACAAAGGGGAAAGTGGGAAGATGTCAAAATTGATGGTCCAAATTATAATTGAACCATTTTTTGGGGCGCACCTAGGAAGATGTCCTCGTCTGCGTCCCCGTAGTGAGGACACCTTCTTGCCTTGCACAACGTCATGAGCGGGCTTAGAGCGCATGGCTCTGGTCGGCCCCAAAACGTGACTAGTGTAGGTCAGGTCAGCACTAGCCTCGGTAGCGGCAGGAACTGCTACCTATCGGCGTATTCCACCTGACAGGCCCTCGAAGACGGAGGGTTAGATTCGGTAGGAGAGCTTCTTCGCGGCTGGAAACCCTAACAACTCTGACCCAAAGGATTCCGGGGTCAACAGACCAAAAAACACACAGCGATTTACCCAGGTTCAGGCCCCTGAGGCGGGTAATAGCTCTACGTCCTACAAGATCTTTGTTGAAGGTTTAGAAGCTAGTTACAAAGCACTCTTGTTGTTTGTTCTTTCTTTCTCTTTCTCTAAATGTTTTCTCCTCTTACTGCTCGATTGCTCTACTCATCGACCGATGCTCCCCCTCCCATGCACCAGAGTTCCCTTATATAGGCGGGGCCAACTCGGGTAGGTAAAGGGGGTGCCATCATGCTGAACTATGATACATTTATTACATTCATCAGAGCGGTCTTGTTCCTCAAGCCTCATTTAATGCCGACGCATGGCTTCGCCCGGTCCGCCCGGGACGTGACATCCTTGCGACGGGTTAGGTGTGAGGCGTCAGAGGAATGGGCTGTAGCAGAATTCTTCGCAATCAATAGGCCTGACACAGTAGGCCGGCCTCTGACACAGCTTGTTAGGGGAAGGAGACTTCGGGGTGAAGCCTCTTCGCCATTCCTTTGGTCTTCAGACGCCCGGCGGCGTATGCGTGCCGCCCACCGCCGCTAGGCCGCCACGTGGGCGGCGCCAGCGGCGGCGTGCTCGCCCACCGCCGCTAGGCGTCGCGTGGGCGATGCGGCGGCGAGCGTGCTCGCTCACCTGCTCGCTAGGCCGCCACTTGGATTGACGCCAGGCGAGCGGGGTGTGATCGCCAACCTAGTCGCCCGGCTGCCACGTGGGCTGACGCCCGGCGGGCAGGGTGTACTCGCCCACCTGCCAACCGGGCCACCACGTGGAGCTGCTTCTACGGTGGTGTGGGTACCCTGGCGCAAGGTACGCCGATAATAGCCCCCGGGCCCGTCCTGGAACGCGCGTTAGGTTTCTTTCAAGCCTCATTTAATGTCGGTGCGTTCCTGGATGGGCCTACCATCTCTGAGCGTGCAACCGTCTCGGTCCTCCTCCACTTCCGCCGATTTTTCTTGGGATCCAAAACGTCGCACAACTTTGTCTCTTCACGAACCATTTGTGTGAAAGGACTATATATATGCGCAACTACACCAAGGGGTTTACGCTTTCTGCTCTTTTGCGCACTTTGGTTCTCTTGCCCTTTCGTCTTCTTCGCCTCCAAGCCCTTGATCTTGCTCCCATGGCGCAAACCTTCCCAGCTTCTTCAGTCGACCCCAATAGGGTGGGGTGGTTCTCCAATATTGCGCCGGAGGGCTCCCTCAGCCTCCACCTTGGAACATCCACCCCGCGGTGCGCCTCAGGAGAAATCATCGCCTTCGCCTGGGGGATGATGGCGGGCTTGGTGCCGCCATTTTCTGAGTTTTTCTTGACCATCCTCCACTTCTACGGAATCCACCATCTTCATCTCACCCCTAACTCCATTCTCATCCTTTCCACCTTCGCACACCTTTGTGAAATGTTCATAGGGGTGATGCCCAATCTTCCTCTCTTTCGCTACTTCTACATCTGTCGTAGTTCCACCGACAGCGAAGTGGTGGGCAGCTACCGTTTTCGCCTTCGGGACGGATTGGCCTCCTGCTACATCCCCTTCCAACCGAAGTCCAATTGGAAGGCATGGCGCAGCGACTGGCTGTACGTCGGCGACAACAGCAGGATCAACACCCTGGAGATGCCTCGCGGGCCAGCGGAGGCCCGCGAGAGCTGGAGCTCGTCCGTCGAGGAGACGGCGGAGCTCCTGGCGATGGCGGCTCGCGTCAACAGGCTGCGAGATGCTGGATTGATCGGGGCACTGGTAGTCTGGGATTTTGTAACCCAGAGAATTAGCCCCCTTCGTCGTCGCGCTCGCCCTGCATGGCAGTATATAGGCGACAATGACATGACTCGCACGTACCCAGGCTGTAAGTCCTTTATTTTTCCTGCGCGTCTTCTGAATACATGCTTCTTTTTGTGAGACCCATTGGCCAACAGCTTCGTCTTCTTTTGTCTGGGCCAGGCGTGGGAAACTTGGACGGACAAACCGTCGCCATGTGGCTCTCTGGGCTGCTACTGCCAATGCCGAGCAGCCTGGGTTTTCCTGTTGTGGCCCGGTCACTTGCCAACTTGGAGTCCGCGGAACGCTTGCAGATCATCACGCAACTCCCGGCGATGGATTCTACTGGACCCGCGGTGGTGCTAGCCCGCGATCCCTTGGTGATCAAGGGGCCGGTCCCCACCGACAACCGGAGCACAGGCAAGCGACTGCTTGCTCCGAACACCTTGGGTACGGACCCTAAGAAGGCCCGCACCGAGGATCAGTCTCTTGCCACCACCGGCTCCGAGGTGGCAGCATCTTCGCTCGGGGCGGCGACACCTGCACGCCTCGATTTCGGCACCGATTTCGCCGACGCCATCGCCCACGACGCCAACTCCACCGCCACCAACGTCAACTTCCTCGGCATCCGTGCCGCCTCCTCCAGCACCGGTCCCAACTCCGCCGGTGCCAACTACCTCAGCCACGGGGGTTCCTACCACCGCCCAATAGAGTGGGCTCAAAATCCCCAAGGCTGCCTTCAGCATCAGGGCGCCTTCAAAGGCGGTTCCGCAAGGTGCCACGGAGGCACAGACATCCGCCGCGCCAACCGAAGCGGCAGCGGCTTCGGCCCATGTGCTGCCAGACACTGCTGAGGGGGCCGAGGTGGGCATTACCGGCGCCGGCACCTCCAGCTACCTTTCTCCAAGCAGCGCTACCGCCCCTGCCTCCCGCCTCATTGAGTTGTTCATCGAACTCGGCGAAATGCACACGTCGCTGGGCGCCGTCCTTATCGCGCCACCCAAAGACGGACTCGCATCTGCGCGATTAGCGGCGCTAGGCGGCGAAATGGCGTAAGTGCTAGAGGCGGGAGGCATACCGGGCGCAAGAAAGAATAACGGGCTGCCCTACTCCTCCGGGCGCAAAAGGCAGAGGAGGCGCTGAGGCAGGCTGAACTGGATGCGCTTCGCATGCGGACCAACCTTGCCACCATGCTCCGGATAGCTTTCTGGCGCATGAGGAGGTGCTTGGAACCTCTGGGGGTGGATCTGCACGAGCCGCTGGAGAACACCGCCCTGCAGTACGCCCATGGGATCAACCAGGTTGTGAAGGCCCTCCGAGGATTGCCCGCCGCGCTGGCCACCCGCTCTACCCGAGAAGGGTGGGAGGTCGCGGTTGCAATCGCGACGCCTCCTTCGATCCAATGGCCACCGTGGCCAGCATTGAGGGAGATGAAGCGCATGCGGAAGCGTGCATGTGCCGGGCCGCCGAGCACGTGGCCAGGATGTTGAGCGTGGAGAATCCGGTCATGGACATCGTGACACCGCAGGCGGAAGCAGATGAAGACACCGGCGCAATCCTCGTCGATGACGACTGAAGGGCCAGGCTGCTACTTCATCTCTTTTGTTTTTCTTCTTTCTTGTTTTCGTTTTCCTGTATGCCAAAACAGTCTTAGCAGTTGTAATAAAATGGGCGCTCTTTCACTTCACTTGTGCGTTTGTTTGTCATGTTGGATGGGGTTTGCCTCATTTAGCCACCAGGCGACCAGCCTCTAACTTCGCTAAGATGCAAAATGAGCACTTGAGTTAGGGCAACGCTTCAGCAGCTCTTTGGCGATCACCCGCAGTCGCTACAAATGCAAAGGAAGATTACACAAGATGCACAGGGCGTAGATAAATATGACCTTAAGTCCAACGGGACACGCATGATGTTTAGATAAGCTTTAGTCTCAAGTTTTTATGCGAGATTGTCACTGGCTCGAACCCGTTCGGAACTTAGATCCTGGCGATCTCTTGGAACCAGACCGCAGCGTAGCGCGGCGAGGCAGTAGGATCCTAGGAGTGGTTTTAGGCCTGCGATGTTCACAGTGGCAACCCAAGGTGCGCTAGCCGTGTTGAACTACCGTGCCAAACTCGCGCTCTGGTTGCCCGTCCTAGCCCGACGCTGACACTGGGCGTTTCTCTTTATCAGCAAGGAGCCGTCGAGCTACCAGCACTGGTGACAACCACACATAATTCGACCCACCAGGGCACTCATACAAAAGAGAGACCAACAACACAACGCAAGGCAACTTATCTCGATCACGGACTGCTGGGCGACCGACCCAGACAACCGGGCGACCAGCTTAGAGAGCCGGGCGACTAGCCCCCAGACCGCCGCGAAGCAATGCTGGACCTTTTGAAGTAGGCCAGTGCTTCAGCGCTTTGCCTGTGACCGCCCTTAGCCACTGAAAACGCAAGTAGATGTTACGCAGGACATACAGGAAATAGTCGTAAAGAACACAAGTCCGCGCGTGGGATCGTCATGGTTCCTTTCTTTGGACTTAAGCCCTTGCGATGCTTCGCAACCAGCCCGTAGCGTAGCGTGTCAGGGTAGCAGGTCCCCAGGAGTGGTATTAGGCCAGCGGTGCCCGTGGTGACCACCAGCGGTGCTTCGCGGAACCATCCAGAGGCGTACAAGCCGCGTTTGGACACCGTGCCGTACTCGACCCCCTGGTCGCCTATCCCTTCCCGACGCAAGCGTCGGGTGTTACCGCACATCAATAAGAAGCAGCCAGACCGTCGGAACCAACGACACCCACGTGAAAGGCTACCCATCAGGGCAATAAAGAGATAAAGACAATAAAGCGAGAGCCTTCGCGGCAAACAACTTTACTGACCATCGGCAGTCGCCGATCAACTAGGGGAGAGCCCACCCTGCAGCTGATCGGAGCAAACTACCGAGTACTTACAGCTCTTATGGATAAAACTTTCGCAACAACTCCACGTTGTAGGAATTTGCCAGCTCTTGGCTGTCCTCAGTAGCCAACTGGACTGCCCCGGGTCGAGAGACTGAAACCACCTTAAAGGGGCCCTCCCACCGGGGAGACAGTTTGTGCAGCTCGGCGTGCATCTGGATTCTACGCAAGACCAGGTCACCGACTACCAGTGTTCTCTCGGGGACCCAGGTGGTGTGGTACCGCCTGAGACTTTGCTGATACCGGGCGGCGTGCAAGGCCGTCCAGTCACGCACCTCCTCCAAAAGGTTGACTTCTTCCTAGCGATGATCTTCTTGGCCTTCCTCGCTGAACGCCCGGTCACGCACCTCCTCCAGAAGGTTGACTTCTTCCCGGCGATGATCTTCCTAGCCTTCCTCGCTGAACGCTGACACGCGTGGAGAACCGAGCGACAGCTCGGAGGGGAGGACAACTTCTGCTCCGTAAACCAAGAAGAAGGGTGTTTCACCAGTGGCCCGACTGGGTGTGGTCCAAAGCGACCACAGCACAGCCGGGAGCTCTTCCGTCCATCGCGCTCCCCACTTGTGGAGCTGGTCGAATGCTCTTGTCTTGAGACCCCTCAACACCAGCGCGTTGGTGCGTTCTGCTTGGCTATTACTCTTGGAATGGGCCATCGAAGCAAAGTAGACCTTGGTGCCCATGTGGTCGCAAAACTCCAGGAAAGCCGCGCTGGTGAATTGAGTTCCATTGTTAGTGATGATGCGGTTGGCGACTCCAAAACGGGTGAAGATTCCGTGGATGAACTTGATAGCAGCGGAAGCCGTGATGGCATGTACTACTTTGGCTTCGACCCATCGGGGTTACAAAAGCAGTTTTTTATTCATCTTCTGCCGCCATGCTAATCTGGTGGTGCCCAGAGTATGCATCCAGAAAGCACAGCAGCTCGCACCCCGCCGTCGAATCGACGATGAGATCAACTCGCAGTAGGGGGTAGGGATCCTTCGGGCAGGCCTTGTTGAGGTCGGTGAAGTCGACACACATTCACCACTTCCCATTGGACTTCTTGACCAGCACAGGGTTGGCAAGCCACTCAGGGTGAGAGACTTCCCTAATAATCCCTACATGAAGCAGCTTCTCTACCTCCTCCCGAATGGCATCTTGCTGCTCTGGTGCCTACCTCCGGCCCTTTTGCCGGACCGGGCGCACTCCTGGGAGCATTGCCAATCAGTGCTCGATCACCTCCCTAGGGACCCCATTCATATCAGACGGTTACCAGGCAAACACGTAGGAGTTAGACAGGAGGAAGGTGACGAACGCATCTTTCTATTTGGCGCTGAGGTTGGCGCCAATGCTGACGGTCTTCCGGGGCTCGCCCTCACTTAGGGAGACCACCTTGACCTCATCGTCCGAGCCGGGTGAAGCACGGGTCCACCCCTGAGGGGCACCCGAGTGGGCGGCATCAGCATGCCCAACGCAGGTGGCATCGGCCAGGTCCAGCGCGTGCCTATAGTAACGCAAGGCTTCCGGCTTGTCCACCCAGATGGTTATGGGGCCACCAGGCCCTGGTATCTTCACCACCATGTACGCATAGTGGGTTGCCGCCATGAACTTGGCCAACGCCGGTCGGCCAAGTAGAGCATTGTAGGGGAGGTCAAAGTCGGCGACTTCAAAGTCCACCATTTCCGTGCGGTAGTTGTTTTCCTCCCCAAAAGTGACGGGGAGGTGCACCTGGCCCAAGGGGACTGAGCCAGCCCCCGGGGCTATCCCGTAGAAGGGTAAAGCCGGACGTAGCTCCCGTTGCGGGATCTGGAGCACCTAGAACGCGTTGGAGGACAGGAGGTTGATGGAGCTCCCTCCGTCCACTAGCACACGCCCCAGCTTCACATTCCGGATTGTGGGAGACACCACGATCGGGAGATGTCCTAGGCCGGTGGTGCTCTCAGGGTGGTCGGACTGACTGAAAGTGATCGGCTCCTCCGACCACTTCAGCATCCAACCCGCCCCTGCACTTGGCGTCGTGGCGCAGACCACCCTCCTCAGCCGTTTGTAGGTAGCGTTGGAGGAGTAGGTGGCTGAGCCACCGTGAATGTACGCCACGGCGTGGTCTGCCTGCTGGAAAGCTAGCGGGGCAGGGTCTTCGTCTTGATCGTCGTCGTGGGGGCGGCGCTCCTTAAGCCGCTGCTCTACCATCCTGCTCACAACTTGGCAACCAGCCAGGTCATGGGTATTGGTCCTATGAATCGGGCAGTAAAGCCCACCTTCCTTCTCCTCGCGGCGGTCGTTCCTTCAACTGCGGTGGTCATCTCGCCGACCGCGGTGATCATCCCACTGACCGCGGCGGTCATCCCACCGTTCATGGCGGTCGCGCCCTTACGGCCGAGCTTCCTCACGCTCATGCTCAGCGGTCAGGACCCGCCTGGTCTCAACCGCCTCGCGCCTCCGCGCCTTCTTGCTCGCAGGGCCGGGACCCTTTGAGGTCCCGGCTTCGTCTCCGCCGCGTCCTCGCGCGGCGGTAGGCACCGGCCCCCGAGCCTCCACCACCCGCGCGCACTTATGCGCTAGGGAGAAGAGCTTGGAAGTAGTGGCAATGTTACGGGTCGCCACCTTTTCCCACATCTTGCGGTCTCAAACGCCCCTTCGAAAGGCGATGATGACCGACTGCTCCGAAATCCGGGGGATCGTGTTGCGACAGTGGCAGAATCGCCGGATGAAGTCGTGCAACGACTCCCCTTTTTCCTGCTCGAGGGCGTGGAGATCGTCTTCCACGCCCGGCTGTGCAAATGAGCCCTGAAAATTGGTGACAAAGAGGCCACACAACTCCTCCCATGAGCGCACCGATCCTCGAGGGAGGTTCAACAGCCAGGAACGGGTGGAGCCCGTCAAGGCCATTGGGAAATAATTGGCCATGGCCTTTTCAGACCCGCCAGCAGCCCGCACTACCGTAGTGTAAATCTGCAAGAACTCCTCTGGGTTGGTGGTGCCATCATATTTTTCAATGGATGCCGGACGAAACCTTTCTGGCCACGCCATGCGGTGCAGCCGTTGAGAAAACGCCTAGCACCCAATGCCATAGGGGGAATTCGACCGTTCGCCTGATCCCCGGCCCGGAGACCGCGCCGGGGAGCGCGGAGCTTGACTTCCCAAAGAATCGGAGGAGTCAACCTCCTCCGTGCCCTGAAAGCGAGTCATGAGAGTGTGAGGAGCCGCCCAGACCGTCCTCGGGTTATTTGAATGTCCGGTCACCCTTATCGGATTTGGAGGTTAGCAACGGATCACCGATGGTGCTCACAGTGCTAACACCCAAGCCCAATTAGGACAACAACGATTCCATTCAAATAACTCGACAACAATCCCGGTATTCCCCCGGTATGCAACCCAAAACTCGCCCAGGATCGCCTCGCATACCGGTTTCCATTGCCATATCAAACCAATTCACATAAAGGGGGCAACGAACCCAAAACTTTACTACCAGACACGCAACGCGGAAGCACAACAAACAACACCAACTCAAGCACAAAGACAAACCAGACAACCACACAACTAAAACAACACATCTAGCATACTAAAAGCATATAAAACATGACTAGACAGAAAGATAAAAGTTCAAAATTTCGGCATGACGCCTCTAGAAGTACGGACATCCACTCAGCAGGCATAAGAAACACATAATTAACCAAGTAAAGCACAACAACAACAAACATGACATAAGGATTAGCATGGGTAGAAGTAACAACTAGACATGAGTTGAGATGATAATACAACAAGGTTCAACAACAGAAATAGCCAAGTATTTAAACAAGCCATAACATAATTTTAAAGACTAACTATACAACAAAATGGACACACAACCACCACATTAAACCAAAAGTAAGACATCTCCGGAAGTGTCCTGCCCTGGAACACTTCCGGGCGTTTGCAACGTCGGGCTTAGCCTCATTCGGTGTCCCGCCCAACCACCGAGAAGCAAAACGGGCAGAACTCACACCCGTCGGGGTCCTCACCTGAAAACCACAAAGCAGAAGCATGAGTACAGAAGGTACTCGCAAGACTTACCCGTGGTCCATATATGACCGACTCGAAAGGATATGCATTTGGATGTAGCAAGGAATAAGCTTAAGGTAAAAGTGCATAAAAGCTTAACTTTGTTGCATAATCACATTCAACTACTCAATTTACAAGTTTTATAGCATTTATGGACAGCACCTACTACTAGAGTGAAATCTGAATTTAAGCATTAAAGAGAGTAAATCATAACATGAAACAAGCATCAACATCAAATATACCAACTAGTTTCAAGTTTAAGTTGTTACTATGTTGAAATGTCGGATGATACAAGCGTGCTCATATCCGAGAGCGGCAATTGAATCGCTTATTCACCTGCGAGGATCATCAATCGCACGACATGTGCCACGAGGAACCTCATGTCAACCCTCCTCCCATCCATATCTACTCGTTGAACCATCCTCATGCGGCCCGAGCACCTAGCAACCTACTCGAGCGGCTCAAGCCTCGCTTAGCCCTCAAGAGTAGACCTAGGCCTCGCCCTCAACCACGTCCAATCGCATGAGGGCATGACCCATCGAGTAGTATGCCATGAAAGGGTGGCTTACCGTACCATTATATCGGGTATGCGATCAACAAGGGGTGCTCAATCAACATGGCAAACAACGGATCGGTCCTTAACCAACACAGAAGAGACTACAACATTTGAGTCTCCACACCCAAATGATCCAACCCTCTCGCCCGGTCTCAAATTTTACATTTCAGAATATAACCATATCCATTGAAACCCAATAGTGTGAAGTAATAAATCTCAAGTGATGGAGCCGTCCACCACTTGGCCCATACCCGACATCTAAGCATACTAAGCATGGACACAATATAAATACCCATATACTAGTTCCAAGGAAGGTATTCAACAATTATCAATGAGTGTAAGTGCAGCAATTAGGATCTAGCCCTATCCCACATTTCAATTCCTAATGCAAGACGTAATCATCCAATAAGCAGTTTATTCGCAAAAATACAATTATGTATAAGGTTGAAAAATGCTTAGGTGCTTGCCTTGAGTTTCTGCCGGGTTCTCAACAAAGGACGGTTCTCCGGTAACCCCCTCGGTTACCGCCGCGTCAACCTCCGTGTTTTCGTTCTCTACATGATCACGATGCATGTAAATGAGATGCATGCGATGCATATGAAATGAAATAAAAATGCAACCCCCCCAAGGTAGTTTCCAAAAGTGCAAGCATTCAATTCAATTAAAGAATGAAAGTGTAATGGTTAAACCTCACTTCTAATCTATAGCCAAAAATCTGAAAATAACACGCATACACCTCTAAACAGGCATAACCTTTGAATGCTTAATCAAAAAACTGATTTCTTGGAATCTAAAAGACCACAAGAGGGTGATCCAACTCTACCATGCATCATAACAATCAGAAAACAATTTTAAAGTTTGCAATTAAACTCTGAACTTCAGCCACAATGTCTGAATTTTTTTAGCAAAACTGAATTCAGGACAGCATTGATACAAATGGCCATAACTTTTTGATCACTTAACCAAATTGAGTAAACTCAAATCCTAGACGACCACAAGACATAAACCTACCACTTAGCTTTGGCCAATCACCCAAATTTTGCACAGAGAAATCACAGTTTGGCCAGGAACAGAGAGCAGTTTTCAGTGTTCGGAATTTTCAAAGTTTCAGACAGCATGCACAAATTTCATCATATAAATTGTTATACTTAACGGAATTGAGTAAAGGATGACATTTTTAAAATCTACACGAAATTTCCTACAACTTCTCAGGCAAAATTAATTTCTAATTCGGCCTCTAACTAATTTTAATTCGCAGCTCAAGTTTCAGCTCCACATTTTCAGTATTTTCAGAGCAGCACGCACTAAAATTGACATAACTTTCAGCTGGATGAACGAAATCAGGTGATTCTAGTTGGAAATGAAAGATAATTACATTCCCCACAACTTTCTTTACAGTCAACCTAGCAGGAAATGCTCGCAACTAGCTCGAATCAGCCAAGAACAGGATCTACAAAACCTGCTCGAAAATCTGAAACTTGCCTCAATCCCTAGAATGGTTGTTCCCCATTCAAAACCCAAATCCTTACTCCCCATAGCCCCCAAATCTACCATTGCAGCCCCCAAAACCAGAAAACACCAAACAAACCCTAGGGGAGAGGTCTTACCTTAAGAACTCACATGGGGATCAAGAGAGGAGAGGAGGAGGGCTGCTGCTTGTGGGGGAGAGGGAGGCGCCCAGGAGGAGCTGCAGGGAGAGGCGCCACCAGGGAGCAGCAGGTAATTTGATAAGAATAATTAAGTAAATGAAAAAGCTAATTTAAACACTTAATATCAATTAAATTTTAAGTTATGAAACCTACTTGAAATCTAATTTAACATAAAGAATAAATCTAAAGAACAAGCATAACATCAAATATACCAATAGTTTCAATTTATTGTACATGTTAAAGTCGATACAATGCATATCGAACGCAATTAATCTATTCACCAGGATCATCAAGCAACTTGCCACAGACCCATGCAACCCTCTCCATCCAATACTGTAACATCCATGCGAGCACCTAGCAACTATCGAGGTCAAGCTTCCAAATAACAGCTGCCTAACACAATCATGAGGATGACATATATACATGAAAGGTCTTACCGACATTATATCGTTATCAACAGTCTCAATCAGGCAAAAAGATTCCTTAACCACCAAAGCTAAAATTTATTCCACCATGATCCAACCTTGCCAATTTTACATAATATAACATATCATTGAAACCATAGTTGAAGTAATAAATTCAATGACCCACATGCCCTACAATCTAACATACTCATGAACATTAAAACCATATCATCCAGAAGGTTCACATTACAATGTTATCAATAGATCCCCTATCCCCATTCAATCCAAACCAACACCAAAGCTATCAAAAACAATAGAAGTGAAAATGCTAGGGTGCTGAGTTGGTCTCAAAAGGAGTCCAGAACCTCTGTCAGCCCCAGGGTTCTCGAGAGAGAGGAGCGTGTGATGATAAAATGACCAAGTGTTTCAAATGAGCTTCAATAATAAGAATAAGTGTATGGTTACTCTTTATCTATGCCAAATGAAATAAACATACACTCTAACATAACTTTAATGTTTATGAAAATATTTGACAAAGCAAGGTGTCAATTCATGCATCATAACAATCAAAAATTTTAAATTCATTAATTGAATTAGCTAAATCTATTTTTTGAAAAATTCAGCATTGATACAAAGCATAATTTTGCCTAACAATTGTAAACTCAAATCTAGAGAACAAAATAACACACTAGTTTCCAATCCATTTTGCAAGAAATATTGCCGAAAACATTTCAGTTGAATTTTCAAATTCGACAATGCAAAATTATCATAAAATTAATAACGAATGAGTAAGATAATTTTTAAAATTCCGAATTTCCTAAATTTAGCAAAATTAATTCTAATTGGCTTAAAATTTAATTCGATAAGTTCGCTCCATTTTGTATTTCAGAGCAAAATTGAAACTTTAGCTGTGAAATAGGATTCATTGAAAGAAGATATATCAACTTCTACAGCAACCTGGAATCTAACTGTGAATAGCCAAAGGATCTACAAAACTGTCGAAAATTGAAATGCTAACCTAAAGTTGTTCCCATTCAAACTAAATCCATCCAGCCCAAATCCATTACCAAACGAAACAACAAACCCAGGGAAGGTCTCCTAAGAACTCAATGATCAAAGAGAAGAGAGGTCTCTTGGGGAGACAGAGAGCAGTGAGGCCGACACGAGGGTGCGTCTGAGAGAAGGGGGCTTGAGGAGAGAGGAAAGATGGTGGCACTTTCTTTGTTTTGTGTCTGCTTGGGATGAGATACAATGCTGTCATTTTTGCCAAATCCTTGAGTAAGTCCAGACCTTGTAAGAATGGCTGCTCTAGAATTTCACATGGATCCATTTGACATGTTTAAAACATTTTGTTTGATTGGCTCAAAACACCATGATAGAGAAAATCCTAGTTGTGATCAATCCTTCTGATCCTTAATTCCAATTAAGGCTAATTTAATAAACAATTGCACCTGAATTCTAACTCTAAATTTTCAATGAATTCAAGGCGGTTTGGATATCACGAAGTTGATCTCAATCGCAAATGGTTGCCTAAGTAGCCAATACCAATTAATTAGCGTGAAAATCTCCCAAAAAGATCTCAGATTAAATAAATGAGATAGAATCATGGCAATGCAGCCACATCAAAGAAGGTTTATTGCAATGACTATAGCATGGAAGAATGGAACTTTTAAATGCTCGCCATATGTTCACTCAGTTTCACGATTGAGAATTAGATCCTCAAGCTATTCAGTTCATTAAAACTCGATAAATACTCTATGACAGTGAGACTCAGTTACACTCGGTTCAAGAATCGGCATTTTCAATTGCGATAGGGAGCATCGACCTCACGAGGATCCAATTATATGATTGACAGCTAAGATCGAAGCCTGTATCACCAATTTCCTAACCCCAAACAGGTCCAGAATACCTCAATACAAATCCAATCGAAAAAGTTCTACATTTTGATAAAGAACCAATAAAGCACGACAATCTCCATGAAAGATCAAAGACAAAACCGATGCAAACGAAGAAGACGACTCATATAGCATAACATGAGAAGCTTTGGAATTGCCAATGATATAACCGACCTAAATAATGGAACACGACAAAGACAAAAGATTCAATAGAAAGGGACTGTTTAGGAGTCAAAGGGATAACACTAGTGAAGAACCACTTTGGTCAAAAAGCGAACCAATAGAGCAAAACTTTCAGTCCTTCATATTTAATCGCAATCACACATTACCGCTGAACGAGCACGGTAATAACTCGCTAATCCAGGCGCTAATCGAACACCGATGAAACCACGATGACCTAATCCTCATGAAGGATAGTCTGATAGTAAAATTAATTAAAACATGATAACAAGCACAAGACAAGAATCTACAATCAACATATAAAAGTAACATATGCAAAAAGACATGGAAATCATATGACAGATCTCATATCAGTATGAAAGCGTCCAACTATCTTCACGCACATTTAACCCATTAAATATAACATAGGGTAATATAGCACAATCTACTAAAGAAATAAATCTCATAATACCTAAGTGGTTAAGTTACGTCCTTTCACCTTCATCTCAGGACGCCAGCCTGGTATTTGAATGTCGCCCTTCATGGGGTTACACGATCACCAGGCTCACATCAAACAAGCCCAATTAGGCACAAGATCCATAATAACTCCAAATCGATCCTGTATGAACACTCGCCAATCCTAACGTTCCATTCCAATCAAACCATTCACATAAGGAACAACCAAAACTTACACAGACACGCGAGCCACAAACAAACCAACTCAAGCCAAACAAACGAAACCAACAACAAACAACCATTGCAATAAACATTAAAATGATACAAGAAAATTCAATTAACCTAAAGTAGGAACACCAGATAAAACCAATAACCAATAAGCAACAACAACAAAATACATAAGATTCAGGTAGAGTACAACTAAATGATTGAATGTAACAACAAGTTCAACAGTAATCCATATTTAACAACATACTAATTTAAGATAATATCAAAAATGGACAAAACACAATTAACAATAAACATCTCAGTGTCCCTAACACTTCAAGCTAAGCTTACTCATTCGTGTCCAACACGAAAAGCAGACACACATCTCAAAACAAAAGACTGTAGTATCAAGACTTACCTGTCCAATATGACATAAGAATCATTGATTAGCAAGAATAACTTAAGTAAATATAAATTATTGTCAAATAATTCAACTACAATTACAATTTATAGCTTTATGACCACACTACAAGATGAATTAAGCATAAGAGGTAAATCAATAAACAGCATAACATCAATATACCAATAGTTCAATTAATTTTCATGTTAAAGCGATGATACAAGTCATATCGAACCATTAACCTATCCCGAGACAAATCCACAATTGCACAGAACCATGAACCTCCCACCAATACTTCATCCCAGCCCACAGAACTCTGGGCTAACGTTAGCCTCAAGTTAATAGCTCTCAACACCAATCATAGGCATACCTCGAATATCGAAAGGGTTCTACATTAATCGATCATTCAAGTCAATCAACATGGCAACACGATCGTCCTTACAGAAAGCACAAATTTGATCTCACCAAGATCAACCTCTGCTCAAATTTTCATTATAACCAATCCATTAAACCCAATAGTTGAAATAAACTAAGTGAGACCCACACTGCCCAACCCAATCTACATCTAAAGGACCAAATAAACCCAACTCCAGGAAGTTAATTCAAAGTTAATCAAATGGACAGCCTACCAATTCAATCCAGAGCGAACACCAAAAGCGTTATCCAAAAATACAATTAGTATAAGGTTGAAAAAGCTAGGTGCTTGCCTGAGTTGGGGTCTCAACAAAGGAGTTCTCCAACCCCTCTACGCCACCTCGTTTTGTTCCACGATCACGATGCATGTAAATGAGATGCATGCGATGCATATGAAATGAAATAAAAATGCAACCCCCAAGGTAGTTTCCAAAAGTGCAAGCATTCAATTCAATTAAAGAATAAAAGTGTAATGGTTAAACCTCACTTCTAATCTATAGCCAAAAATCTGAAAATAACAGATACACCTCTAAACAGCATAACCTTTGAATGTTTAATCGAAAAACTGATTTCTTGGACTCTAAAAGACCACAAGAGGGTGATCCAACTCTACCATGCATCATAACAATCAGAAAACAATTTTAAAGTTTGCAATTAAACTCTGAACTTCAGCCCTAAAGTCTGAATTTTTTAGCAAAACTGAATTCAGGACAGCATTGATACAAATGGCCATAACTTTTGATCACTTAACCAAATTGAGTAAACTCAAATCCTAGACGACGACAAGACATAAACCTACCACTTAGCTTTAGCCAATCACCTAGATTTTGCACAGAGAATTCACAGTTTGGCCAGGAACAGAGAGCAGTTTTCAGTGTTCGAATTTTCAAAGTTTCAGACAGCATGCACAAATTTCATCATATAAATTGTTATACTTAACGGAATTGAGTAAAGGATGAAATTTTTAAAATCTACACGAAATTTCCTACAACTTCTCAGGCAAAATTAATTTCTAATTCGGCCTCTAACTAATTTTAATTCGCAGCTCAAGTTTCAGCTCCACATTTTCAGTATTTTCAGAGCAGCACGCACTAAAATTGACATAACTTTCAGCTGGATTAACGAAATCAGGTGATTCTAGTTGGAAATGAAAGATAATTCCATTACTCACAACTTTCTCTACAGTCAACCTAGCAGGAAATGCTCGCAACTAGCTCGAATCAGCCAAGAACTGGATCTACAAAACCTGCTCGAAAATCTGAAACTTGCCTCAAACCCTAGAATGGTTGTTCCCCATTCAAAACCTAAATCCTTACTCCCCATAGCCCCCAAATCTACCATTACGGACCCCAAAACCAGAAAACACCAAACAAACCCTAGGAGAGGTCTTACCTTAAGAACTCACATGGGGATCAAGAGGGAGAGGAGGAGGGCTGCTGCTTGTGGGGAGAGGGAGGCGCCAGGAGGGAGGTGGCGCCACGGGGGAGGCGTGGCCTGGTGCTGGCTGGGGAGGAGGGAGGCGCTTGGAGTGGGAGGAGCCAGAAGAAGAGGTGGGTTGGCTGCACCTTTTCTTTAGGTGCTTTTTTTTTTTGTGGAAAATGTTTTCCCAATCTTTACCCCCTAATGACATTAGCATTTACTTAATTTTTTTGGTAAACTAACCTTGAAGAGAAAGTTCAGTTGTGTTAGTAATGCTTCTAGATCCTTAATTTAGTTAAGGCTCAAACTTTAATAAAAACTTTTCACTAAATTTCAACTTAAATTTTTGTAAGTGAATTCACTAATGGGTTTGGATATTCAAATCAAATTGATCAATGCGCAAAATGTTGGTTAATGTTAGCATTGAGCCATTCAATTTAGGCGTGACAAATCCTCCCCCATAAAAGTCCAGATTAAAATGAATATAAATTCAATTGGAATACCACAAAATGATATGTTTAATTCAAAATTGGTGGTATTAATAGATGGAAGATTGGATACATTTTAAATGGTCTTGCCCAATGGTTCCTTAAGTATTCTCCATAATTTTGTAAATTTGAGAGCCTCACGAGTCTCAGCTTCATTAAAATGAATAAGATATTGATAGGAGATCGGAAACTCGTTTACATGAAGTTCAAAGGGAATAAGGCACTTCTTCAATTGCTATTGGAAGACATGTGGACTCGTAGAGGGAGCCTCCAATGATATGACTTCCGTTTAAGGATCCGAAAGGTCCTTGTATCGGTCCAATTTCCCTTAACCTAACATGGGTCCCAAGAGAATCTAAAGCTAATACCAATTTGAGAGTCTTCTACATTTTGAGAGAGGATATCTCAATGAAGATGACCACGAGGACAATCCTCAGAAGATGGGTTCTAAGTACTAACGCTGCATGGTCCAAACGACACTGAGGATCCATATGCCATAACGAGGGAGATCTTTTTTGGATATTGCGAATCTTGATTAGATACCGAGCCTCAAACATCTTGGAGACCTGATCCAAAGTACAAAGAGGTCTCATGGAAGGGACTTGTCTTACGTGATGCTCAGGGAAAACAAGGTAGACATCCTTTTGGTACGAAGCCACTTGGGAGAGCCAATGATCTTGCCAGGGTCTCAGTGATTCTTCATGCTGTAAGGGATGAAGCGTTGAACTTCCGTGAGTTCAACGATTCAAACCAGGAGCACCCAATTCTTGGACCACGGATTCGAACCGGAAGCTAACTCCTCTGGAAGGATAGGTTCTTAGACTTAGCAAAATTTGAATTAAAACATGACTAGCATGCACAGACAAGAACCACAGTAACTCTAAAATAATCATGGCAAAACATGGCAGATAGCATCATGATACATGGATCTAATGTAAAATGCAGGTCCAAGATCTTCTCCAACCTTTAACCCACAACCTTAAATATAGACAAGGGGGTAATATAGCACTAATTCTACCTAAAGGAAATAAATCTCTAATACCTAATGGTTCAATGTTTCTTCCTTTGACCTCTGAGTCCAAGGGTAACTCCCGGTTATTTGAAGTCCGTCACCCTTATCATTTGAGGTAGGGTACCATGGTGCTCAGTGCTAAACCCAAGCCCAATTAGGACAACAACGATTCCATTCAATAACTCGACAACATCCTATTCCGTGCAACCCAAACTCCCGAGCGCCCGTCGGTTTCCATTCCATATCAAACCAATTCAATAAAGGGGACAACCCAAAACTTTACTACACAACGAAGCCAACAAACAACACCAACTCAAGCACAAAGACAAACCCATCAACCACACAACAAAACACATCTAGCATACTAGAAGCATATAAAACATGACAACAAAAAATAAATAATTGCCCTAAAAGGACATCCACTCGGAGCAAAAAACACATAATTAACCAAAAAACAACAACAACAAACATGACATAAGGATTAGCATGGGTAGTAACAACTAGACATGAGTTGAGAGATAAACAAAAGGTTCAAAACGAAATAGCCAAGTATTTAAACAAGCCATAACATAATTTTAAAGACTAATATAACAAAATGGACACAAACCACCAATTAAACCAAAAGTAAGACATCTCGAAGTGTCACCTCGAACACTTCAGGCGTTAACGCGGGCTTAGCCTCATTCGTCCGCCAACCCCAAACAAAAGGAATCACACGTCAGTCCTCACAAAACCACAAAGAAGATGTCGAAGGTTGAGACTTACCCTGGTCCATATATGACCGACGAAAGGATATGCATTTGGATGTAGCAAGGAAAAGCTAAGGTAAAAGTGCATAAAACTTAACTTTGTTGCTAATCACATTCAACTACTCAATTTACAAGTTTTATAGCATTTATGGACAGCACTACTGAGGAAATGAATTTAAGCATTAAAGAGAATCATAACATAAAAACATCAACATCAAATATACCAACTATTTCAATTTAATTGTTACTTGTTGAAAGTGTATAAAGGTGTCATATCCAGAGCGGCAATTGAATCGCTTATTCACCGGGGATCATCAATCGCGACATGTGCCACGAGGAACCATGTCAACCCTCCTCCCATCCTATTTGTGAACCATCCTCATGCGGCCAGCACCAGCAACCTACTCGGCGTCAAGCCTCGCAGCCCTCAAATGACCTAGGCCTCGCCCCAACCCCAATCGCAGAGGCTACCCATCGAGTAGTACCATGAAAGGGTGGCTTACGCCATTAATCGTACTCAACAAGGGTGCTCAATCAACATGGCAAACAACGGATCGGTCCTTAACCAACACGAAGAGACAAACATTTGAGTCTCCAACCCAAATGATCCAACCCTCTGCTGCTCAAATTTTCATTTCAGAAATAACCATATCCATTGAAACCCAAATGAAGTAATAAACTCAAGTGATGGAGCGCCACCACTTGGCCCATACCCAATCTAACATACTAAGCATGGACACAATATAAATACCCATATACTAGTCCAAGGAAGGTATTCAACAATTATGATGTAAGAAATTAGGACTAGCCCTATCCCACATTTCAATTCCAATGCAAGCGTAATATCCAATAAGCGTTTATTAAAATACAATATTATAAGGTAAAAAGCTTAGTGCTTGCCTTGAGTTTCAGGTTCTCAAAAGGCGGTTCCGGAACCCCTCATACAGGTAACCTTATGTTAGTTCTCACAAGTATGTAATGGAGCATCAGATATAAATAAAAATCACACCCCAAGGATTTCAAAATGAAGCATAATTAATTAAAATAAAATGAATGGTATACCAATCTAAATAGCCAAAATCTAAAATAAACTTAACTTAAAGCAACTTTGAATTCTTAATCAAAAACATTATGGATCTAAAAACCAAGGTATCAATCAAAAATTAAAATAAAAAAACTTTAAAGTTTGATAACTCTGAATTTACAAAATCTGAATTTTTTGCAAAATAATTCAGAACTTGATCAAATGCCAAATTTTGATATTACAAATTAGAAACCAAACCTAGCCAATTTGCAAACCACATTACTTAGCAATCACTGCTTCAAGAAACACAGTTTGCGGAATTCAAAGTTTTCAGGTCAATTTTCAAATTTAACAGTGACAAATTTCATATTAAATTTTAATTACGATTGGTAAAGATGAAATTTTAAATCTGAAAATTTCTAACTCTCAGGCAAAATTAATTCAATTCGCTTACTAATTTAATTCAGTAATTTCAGTCCACATTTTCATATTTTCAGCAATGACTAAAATTCATAATTTCAGTGGTAACAATAGTATTTCGCTGGAAATAAGTAATTCATACAATTTCTAGAACCTAGCAGGAAATTGCAACAGCGAATCACAAAACTGGATCTAAAAACCTGCCAAAATTGAACCCTCAAACCCTAAATGTGTCCCCATTCAAAACAACCTTACTCCCCAAGCCCCCAAACACCATAACGACCCCAAAACGAAACACCAAAAAACCCAGGGGTCTACCTAAGAACTACATGGGATCAGGGAGAGGGGCCAGGATGGGGGAGAGGCGCCGGAGGGCTGCGGGGGCCGCGGGAGAGGAGGGGGGGGCGCTGGTGGAGGAGGGAGGAGGGCTGGGGGAGGTTTTTTGGGAGGGGGGGGGCATTTTTTGGTTGGCTTGGTTTTGGCCAAAAACTTGTGGTTAGTTTGCCCCAAATCTTTGTATGTTAGCTCCCTGACTCCTTGAGCAATGTAGCTCAGAATTTAAGCATTTGGTAATTTTGATTTATTAACTACCATTTTGTTGAATTCTAAAACTAATTTATACAAATTTTATCTTTATTTAATACAGTTTAGACTTATAATCCAATTCAAGCTTAAATTTAATTAAATTTTGCAAGAAATTTAACTTAAATTTTTGTAATTGAAATCTAAGTTGGTTAGAATTGGTGAAATTGTCCAATGCGCAACTTGTTGGCTAATGTGCCAAATTCGCCTAAATTAGCCTAAAATCCAAATAAAGGTGACTAGGAATAGAAAAATAAGGGCAATGAGCCACATAAAGAATGGTTAATGAAAAGATTGGTACATTTAAATGGATTGCATAAGATTTTTAAATTGGTTCCGCATTTGGTTATTTGAGATTGTCCATTTTGGATTAGTCACTCAAGTCTCTTATTGATCGGACTAAGTTCTTATGAGAGTTCAAAGAACTGATATCTATTGAATGTAAGAATCGGCTCTTATGGAAGTGAAGATCTGACATGTAGCGGATGAAGCCATTGAATGCCTTGACAGTCTTGACGTCCGAAAGGCAGTCAGGAATTTCCTTAACCGATGTCCCGAGATCTTAAGAGACTAATCCATTTAGAAGGTTCTAATCCTGAGAGTAGATTCCAAGAGAGACAAAGTAAGTCCCCAGAAGATGGGTCATAAGGACCCGAGGTAGTCGAAGCCAAACGGAATGGTATAGTCATATGGCCATACGATGAGAATCGTTTGGATATTACTGAACTGATTTGAGATACCGCTCAAATCAATCTTGGAGAACACGGCAATGTCAAAGAGGATGTCAATTGAGGAAAGGTACTTGTTCTTTGGTTCGTAAAGGCGATAATCAACCAAGGTGAAGAGACATCCTTTTGGTCCAGCCGAAGACTCAAGGGAGTCGCAGATAATCTGCCATCGGTTCCTAGTTGATCTTCAATTCGCACGGCGAATTCATACGTCTACTGACGGGCACCGGCGAAGTTCATACTCGATTCAAATCGATGGCTCAATCTCGGAACCAGGTATTACTACGAATGGATTAATCTAAAGGGAAGGTTCTAATACTAAAAATTAATTAAAAGATAGAAATCAAAAAATATCTAACATATACATACATAAAGACAGCATATCAAAAGCATGGATAATGCATGCATGCATGACTGATCAGTGAAATCAGTTCCAACATGTTTCCACGCCACATTAACCCAAACTTAAATAACATAGGACTAATGATAATGTCTAGGTTAAAATCTCATTAATCACCTAGGGTGTCAACTCTGTTCGTTTGACTTGCGTCCCTTGTTGAGTGACGGTCCCGTTTTGAGTCGGTACCCTAGATTGGAGGTACAACACCGATGTGCAACAATACCATACCCAATTAACCAATCCTTAAAACCGAACATCCATCCAGATCAACTACTTCCGGATCGAACCAACTTTCCGCCATAAACCAATCACAACAAGGACCAACAAAAAACACCGAAACACAAGAAAACAACAACACCAACTAAGACAAACAAACAAAACCAACAAAAACAACAATTAATCAATAAAAAGACAGAAGAAGATAAAATCGAAATTTAACAGGCTAAAACGACACAACAGAGCATAAGAAAACAATAACAAGTAAAACAAAACAAAAATATAAGATACAGGGTAAAGAAAACACATGATTAAGTAATACAAAAGTTAAACTAAATACCAAATTTAAACAACCAAATAATTTAAAGTAAAACACAAAATGGACACCAACCACCACTTAAACCAAATAAACTCTCGTAGTCATCGACCGGAACACTAGGCTTAACGTCGGGTTACCTCCTTGACCAACCAGAAGCAAGAGGACTAACTACGTGGTCCATAAACCAAAAGGATAGCATTTGATGAAGGAATAAGTTACGAAGGTCAAAACTACTGAAAGATATCATTTGATACAAGAAAAGTTTAAGAAAAGCATAAAAGCTAACTTTTGATAATCAATTAACTTAATTAAATTTTATACATAACAGCACACATAAATAATTTCAAATTAAAGTAAATTTAAATAAACGATAACATCAAATATCCAACAGTTTCAATTTAATTTTCATTGAAAGCGATAACGCGTCATGTGCCCGGAACTCATTCACCCTTCTTCCTCCAGCATCTGACCACCAGTGCCACACAACCTCTCACCCCTCAACCTCTCTCAGAGACCTAGCCGCCCTACCCTCAACCATGGGGCTACCCTCGTAGTCCAGAACGGGCTCCACCATATCGGTAGGATAACCCAGTGTATACATGGAAAACGGCTCCTACCATAAAGGATCACAACATTGATCCACCCAAGCCAACCGATGGTCTAACTTTACATTGAGATATAACCTTCCTGAAACCCAAATGTCAACCTAATCTCAGGTGACTTTCACTTGGCCATACCAACATTAAGAACTAAGATGGACAAAATAAAACCATGACAGCAGGAGGAGCTGCAGGGGAGTGGCGCCACCAGGGAGCAGCAGGGAGGGCGTGGCCTGGTGCTGGCTGCAGGGAGGAGTGAGGGAGGCGCTTGGAGTGGGGGAGGAGCCAGGAAGAAGAGGAGTGGGTTGGCTGCACCTTTTCTTTTTGTTTTGTGCTATCTGGCTTGGGAGATGAGAGCTCAAAAGAAGTGTGCTGGTTCAGTTTTGCTGTCCCCAAATTCCTTTGTATGTTAAGCTCCCATGACCCCACTTGTAAGCAATTGGCTAAGCCTCTAGAATTTCAGCACATGGATCCAATTTTGATGCTATGATTTAAACTAGCATTTGATGTTTGATTTGGCTCAAAACTCAACCATTGTATAGAGAAAAGTTCCTAGTTTGTGATTAGCTAACCCGCACATTCTAGATCCTTATAATTCTCAAGTTACAAGGCTCTAAACTTTAATAAAAACCATATTTGCACACTGAAATTTCTAACTCTTAAATTTTTGCTAAGTTGGAAATTCTACTAAGTGGCGGTTTAGGATATTCACTGAAGTCGAAAGTTGATCTCAATGCGGCCAAAACTTGGTTGGCGCTAATGTTAGCCACATGAGCCAATTCCGAATTTAGGGCCGTGACAAATCCTCCCCCCCATAAAAGAATCTCGCCCCGAGATTCGAAAATGAGAGCATAGATGGATAGAATCCACATGGGCAATGCAGCCACATACAAATGATATGGCTTTAATTGCGCAAAGATTGGGTGGTAGCACTTATATAGCATGGAAGAATTCGGGATACACGATTTTTAAATGGTCTTCCCGCTCCCATATGGCTTCATCTTCAGTGTGATTGCTCCACTGAATTTTGTAGAATTTGAGAGTCCTCCTACGAGTCTTGCGTTCAGCTTCATTCAAAACTCGAATAAGATACTCTTGATAGGACAGATCGGGAAGAACCTCGAGTTTATCTACTTCGAGATGTTCAAAGGGAATACAGAGGCACTTCTTCAATTGCGATATGTGGAAGACATCGTGGACCATCGCTAGAGCGGGAGGAAGCTCCAATTGATATGACACTTGACCACGTCTTGCAAGGATCCGGAAAGGTCCTATGTATCGAGGTGCCAATTTTCCCTTAACCCCGAAACGATGGGTGCCCCGAAGGGGAGATACCTTCAAGTAGACATAATCACCAATGCTGAAAGAGAGAGGTCTTCTACATTTGCTGAGTAGATGAGGATATCGTCAATGAAGATGACCACGAAGGAGTCAAGTTCCTCCATGAAGATGGAGTTCATAAGGTACATGAAGTACGCCGGTGCATTCGTCAAACCGAACGACATGACGGTATACTCATATAGGCCATAACGAGTGGAGAATGCTGTTTTTGGGATATCTTCGGCTCGAATCTTGATTTGATGATACCCGAGCCTCAAATCAATCTTGGAGAACACCCGTGCACCAGCAAGCTGATCAAAGAGGATGTCAATTCGAGGAAGAGGGTACTTGTTCTTTACGGTGACTGCGTTCAAAGGACGATAATCAACACATAGGTGAAGAGAACCATCCTTTTTGGTCACGAAGAGAGCCGAGCAGCCCAAGGTGAGGAGCTCAGACGAATGAATCCCTTGTCCATCAGTTCCTTCAGTTGATTCTTCAATTCGGCCAATTCATCAGGCGGCATTCGATACGGCCGCTTGGAAACTGGAGCAGCCCCGGGCTGAAGTTCAACTACGATCTCAATATCCCGATCGGGCGGCATCCCCGCAATTCATTGAACACCTCGGGTATTCAGAAACCACGGGAATGGACTCTAACTCCTCATGGAAGGGATAGGTTCTTAGACTTAGCTAAAAATTTGAATTAAAACATGATCTAGACAATAGCACAAGACAAAGTAATCCTACAAGTCTAACATACATAAAAGCATAGATCATGATGCAAAAAGACATGGCAAGACATATGCATGCATGGCATGACATGGATCTCATATGCATGGTATGAAATGCACGGTTCCAACGTGATCGTTTCTCCCACGCTCACCATTTAACCCACACAACCTTAAATATAGACATAGGGCGGGTAATATAGCACTAATTGCTACCTAGAAGGTGAAATAAATCCTCATTAATCACCTAAGTGGTTGTCAAGTTTACGGTTCGTCTTTATGCACCTTGCTCTGATACCAGCTTGTGAGGAGCCGCCCAGACCGTCCTCGGGTTATTTGAATGTCCGGTCACCCTTATCAGATTTGGAGGTTAGCAACGGATCACCGATGGTGCTCACAGTGCTAATACCCAAGCCCAATTAGGACAACAACGATTCCATTCGAATAACTCGACAACAATCCCAGATTCCCTCGTATGCAACCCAAACTCGCCCAGATCGCCTCGATACCGGTTTCCATTGCCATATCAAACCAATTCACATAAAGGGGCAACGAACCCAAAACTTTACTACCGACACGCAACGCGAAGCACAACAAACAACACCAACTCAAGCACAAAGACAAACCGCACAACCACACAACTAAAACAACACATCTAGCATACTAGAAGCATATAAAACATGACTAGACAAAGAAGATAAAAGTTCGAATTTCGCATGACGCCTAGAAGTACGGACATCCACTCAAAGAGTATAAGAAACACATAATTAACCAAGTAAAGCACAACAACAACAAACATGACATAAGGATTAGCATGGGTAGAAGTAACAACTAGACATGAGTTGAGATGATAATACAACAAGGTTCAACAATGAAATAGCCAAGTATTTAAACAAGCCATAACATAATTTTAAAGACTAACTATACAACAAAATGGACACACAACCACCACATTAAACCAAAAGTAAGACATCTCCGAAGTGTCTCGCCTCGAACACTTCCGGCGCTTGTAACGTCGGGCTTAGCCTCATTCGTGTCCCGCCCAACCACCGAGAAGCAAAACGGCAGAACTCACACCGTCGGGTCCTCACCAAAACCACAAAGCGTACATGAGTACGTAGGTACTGCAAGACTTACCCGTGGTCCATATATGACCGACTCGAAAGGATATGCATTTGGATGTAGCAAGGAATAAGCTTAAGGTAAAAGTGCATAAAAGCTTAACTTTGTTGCATAATCACATTCAACTACTCAATTTACAAGTTTTATAGCATTTATGGACAGCACCTACTACTAGAGTGAAATCTGAATTTAAGCATTAAAGAGAGTAAATCATAACATGAAACAAGCATCAACATCAAATATACCAACTAGTTTCAAGTTTAAGTTGTTACTATGTTGAAATGTCGGATGATACAAGCGTGCTCATATCCGAGAGCGCGGCAATTCGAATCGCTTATTCACCCTGCAGGGGATCATCAATCGCACGACATGTGCCACGAGGAACCTCATGTCAACCCTCCTCCCATCCATATCTACTCGTTGAACCATCCTCATGCGGCCCGAGCACCTAGCAACCTACTCGAGCGGCTCAAGCCTCGCTTAGCCCTCAAGAGTAGACCTAGGCCTCGCCCTCAACCACGTCCAATCGCATGAGGGCATGACCCATCGAGTAGTATGCCATGAAAGGGTGGCTTACCGTACCATTATATCGGGTATGCGATCAACAAGGGGTGCTCAATCAACATGGCAAACAACGGATCGGTCCTTAACCAACACAGAAGAGACTACAACATTTGAGTCTCCACACCCAAATGATCCAACCCTCTCGCCCGGTCTCAAATTTTACATTTCAGAATATAACCATATCCATTGAAACCCAATAGTGTGAAGTAATAAATCTCAAGTGATGGAGCAGCCCACCACTTGGCCCATACCCGACATCTAAGCATACTAAGCATGGACACAATATAAATACCCATATACTAGTTCCAAGGAAGGTATTCAACAATTATCAATGAGTGTAAGTGCAGCAATTAGGATCTAGCCCTATCCCACATTTCAATTCCTAATGCAAGACGAATCATCCAATAAGCGCTTTATTCAAAAAATACAATTATGTATAAGGTTGAAAAATGCTTAGGTGCTTGCCTTGAGTTTCGCCGGTTCTCAACAAAGGACGGTTCTCCCAGAACCCCTCGTTACCGCCAAGCATCCTCTCAGTGTTTTCGTTCTCACGATCACGATGCATGTAAATGAGATGCATGCGATGCATATGAAATGAAATAAAAAATGCAACCCCCCCAAGGTAGTTTCCAAAAGTGCAAGCATTCAATTCAATTAAAGAATAAAAGTGTAATGGTTAAACCTCACTTCTAATCTATAGCCAAAAATCTGAAAATAACACGCATACACCTCTAAACAGGCATAACCTTTGAATGTTTAATCGAAAAACTGATTTCTTGGACTCTAAAAGACCACAAGAGGGTGATCCAACTCTACCATGCATCATAACAATCAGAAAACAATTTTAAAGTTTGCAATTAAACTCTGAACTTCAGCCCTAAAGTCTGAATTTTTTTAGCAAAACTGAATTCAGGACAGCATTGATACAAATGGCCATAACTTTTTGATCACTTAACCAAATTGAGTAAACTCAAATCCTAGACGACGACAAGACATAAACCTACCACTTAGCTTTAGCCAATCACCTAGATTTTGCACAGAGAATTCACAGTTTGGCCAGGAACAGAGAGCAGTTTTCAGTGTTCGGAATTTTCAAAGTTTCAGACAGCATGCACAAATTTCATCATATAAATTGTTATACTTAACGGAATTGAGTAAAGGATGAAATTTTTAAAATCTACACGAAATTTCCTACAACTTCTCAGGCAAAATTAATTTCTAATTCGGCCTCTAACTAATTTTAATTCGCAGCTCAAGTTTCAGCTCCACATTTTCAGTATTTTCATAGCAGCACGCACTAAAATTGACATAACTTTCAGCTGGATTAACGAAATCAGGTGATTCTAGTTGGAAATGAAAGATAATTCCATTACTCACAACTTTCTCTACAGTCAACCTAGCAGGAAATGCTCGCAACTAGCTCGAATCAGCCAAGAACTGGATCTACAAAACCTGCTCGAAAATCTGAAACTTGCCTCAAACCCTAGAATGGTTGTTCCCCATTCAAAACCTAAATCCTTACTCCCCATAGCCCCCAAATCTACCATTACGGACCCCAAAACCAGAAAACACCAAACAAACCCTAGGAGAGAGGTCTTACCTTAAGAACTCACATGGGGATCAAGAGAGGAGAGGAGGAGGGCTGCTGCTTGTGGGGGAGAGGGAGGCGCCCAGGGAGGAGCTGCAGGGGAGTGGCGCCACCAGGGAGCAGCAGGGAGGGCGTGGCCTGGTGCTGGCTGCAGGGAGGAGTGAGGGAGGCGCTTGGAGTGGGGGAGGAGCCAGGAAGAAGAGGAGTGGGTTGGCTGCACCTTTTCTTTTTGTTTTGTGCTATCTGGCTTGGGAGATGAGAGCTCAAAAGAAGTGTGCTGGTTCAGTTTTGCTGTCCCCAAATTCCTTTGTATGTTAAGCTCCCATGACCCCACTTGTAAGCAATTGGCTAAGCCTCTAGAATTTCAGCACATGGATCCAATTTTGATGCTATGATTTAAACTAGCATTTGATGTTTGATTTGGCTCAAAACTCAACCATTGTATAGAGAAAAGTTCCTAGTTTGTGATTAGCTAACCCGCACATTCTAGATCCTTATAATTCTCAAGTTACAAGGCTCTAAACTTTAATAAAAACCATATTTGCACACTGAAATTTCTAACTCTTAAATTTTTGCTAAGTTGGAAATTCTACTAAGTGGCGGTTTAGGATATTCACTGAAGTCGAAAGTTGATCTCAATGCGGCCAAAACTTGGTTGGCGCTAATGTTAGCCACATGAGCCAATTCCGAATTTAGGGCCGTGACAGAGAGCAACTCGATCGCCAATGCCACCACCTTGCCGCTGCCTCGCTTCCCTGGCCCGGCGGCGCAGGGTGATCGTGCAAATCATCACAGCGCCGCCGGCGGCGTTCCTCCAAATGAGTCCTCAGGTCCCCACGGTCTCTTGCAAAACCAGGACCCGTGCGCTAGATGCCTTTTCCTATGCTCTGGCCCTCCTGGCCAGAACTCTTCCCCCTTGGGCGGCTGGACGCTTGGGTGCGGTCAGCATGCGCCCTCCGTTGAGGAGTACCAATGGTACTCGGCCAGTAGGGCAGCCCTACGTGGAGCTGAGCTGCGTCCACGAGACCGGCGATGTTCCGCAGCCACGGCGTGGCCGGGGTGTCTCCTGCAAGTTCCACCGATGGGTGGTCTAAGAGGAGACGAACTGCGTGCAGGTTCTAGAATTACAATAATTTTCAAACTGAATATGTGATTTCAGTGGAAGAAATGTGCACAGGTTGCAAACAAGAGTAGTTCAAAGTTCAAACTGAGCATGTGTGATAAGAACCAGGCAACTAAGATTAAACATGACAAGATGTTCAGCAGTTCCAAGAAACGGACCTATTCAATTTATCAATCTATTACATGTTACGAACTCATGATATGTCTTTTAGAGCTGCTAAGAAAAAAGATAAATAAATTAGAAATCCTCACATTAAAGCAAAACACTAGTCCCTTAATCTTGTGGACACTAACTAAGTTGTGTTGGGAAACGCGGGGGCTACACTAGCATAGAATCAAATTCTCTACCGCAACTACCCAAGACACCCTAGAAGTAATTGACCATAGATCGGATCGTTACCTTACGACGCGCAGTGCAGCAGAAGACGAGTCGATGAAGCCAGTTCAATCGATCCGCGTGTCGTGGAAGTAGCCGTACATGCCACGCCTCCTCCTCGGTGGTGCCGCAAGGCCTTGCCACTCCATGGCCAAGCCCCACGACCAGATCGTAGGCAACGTTGAGGTAGACGAAGCGCCGGAAGTCCTCGCGGAAGTTCGCGACCTCTAGGAGCAGTCCAACTTAAAATAGACGCCCATGGCACATACAAGCTCCGTTTTGGGTGTTCTTGGTATCCACTGAAAGCTAACGAGATAATCTTTCAAACGCATCCAGTCACGCCTCCAAATTCCTTCTAGATCAATAGGAATCAACAAAACAAAATCGTGTCCAGAAACTGTGCGCGAATCTGATTACGCCTCCTTTCAGGTTTGTTTCTATTAGCGCCGCAGGTGCAACGCCTCTACGGTATCCACACGTACAGGGATTGGAATCCATCCACGCAAGCGTGCTAGCACCTCACGCGCGAACCCTTGGGAGAGACGACGGCTAGGGTTTGGAGGAGGGGAAAACCTAGAAGCTCATCCGTCTCAAAGCCTCCACCGCCTCCCTTTATATAGCCCCCTAGTTGGGCCCCCTACGCTAGAGGCCCAAATAAGGTTTGCAGCCCACGTCCAATGTGGCCCACCATTACCAAGTCCACATCATATGTGGCGCATGATACGCTATTGGGCATAATCCCAATAATCTCCCACTTGCACAATAGACAATTATGCAAAGAGTATTCCAACCCCTTTAAGTATGTGACCCTGTAGGTTCATGTATAAGTCGGCAGTGGACCCGGAAATACCTTTCCAATCCACAGATCAATAGCAGCGCCTAGCAGCACATATTGACCCTCGAATGCACAGAATGATCATATCAGCTGAACCTTGATACATTCAATATATACCGATCCTTTTGCCGTACGATACCAGTCAAGCTCAGGGCAAGATACGTGCTACCCCTGTTGATAGCTCGACCATTTTACTCGTCAATGTGATGGATTCGGGGATTGTGATTAACTCTTTAATCACAGGCATGGCCATGCACTTTTCAATCCATCCACACTGAGGGGCCCAGAGGTATCTCTCCCGTTATCGAGGAGGGGCAAATCCTATCTTGTCCAACTATCCTTCGAGACTACAATCTGATGGCACTTCTAAGATAACAATCTCAGCAGTGTCACGGAGTGGGTCTGTCCAACTATCCTTATTCACCAACAAGTGTCCGCACCATTGATTTGATATCCCCATATCAATGATCCGGGAACCTGATCATCAACCAATGCATGTACTAATCTTTGAATCATAATTGTTTAGATTATGATATAAGATCAGGGACCAATTTAGAATAACAATATATAGTAAACGAGTTCCACGAACAAGTCATACTTGTTGATCAATACCGATGATGTTATTCAAGGAACTGTGATAACATATTATCCATCATAAACATAGAAGTGATACAGTCATCCCCATGACCGGCTAGTTGGCTTATCACTTATGTTTTCTCCACCAGCACTAGAGTGTACCAATTGAATATCCAATATTCAATGCTCATGTGTGCCTTTCATAAAAGTTGTGGTAATATTTGTCTAGGCCTAGAACAGTTCTAGCTTCTCAACCTCCATTAAGTATTGGTTTGGAAACTAATGCGCAATGTAACCATTACATGCCGTATTTCCTCACCACCAAAGAACACAATTGTTTTACTTCATAAGTATCTTAGAATGTTCCTTTCCAAAACATCCAGTGACATTCACCCGGATTTGATTGATATCGGCATATTCGGTGACATTCACCTTAATGCGCTCAGGGTGTGAACCTTAATTTTGGCAATTATCAAGCTCATCAAGTATTAAATTACTGAGTATTGCTATCCAATGTGACATACACGAGAACACATTCTCGGCTGAACCATTCAACATTATGTCAACATAAAGCACTAATCCAATTAGCCTTTTAAATCTATCTCTATAGATTTTTATGCCAAAATTTCCAATATGTCCCAAAGTCTTCTATGAAGAACAATTTCTTAATTAAGACATGGCAGATTTACAGAATATTATTTCTGATCACCAATATGTCATACATATATAAGATCAAATGTAAATGTGCTCCCACTTGCCCTTGATGAACCAGCAAACACTTTGACTTTACATCAAAGCAAATATCCAACTCTGATATGCTTGTTTCAAAAACTTGCATACTATAGCATCTTATGAATCATCAAAACCTTGAGGTCGTATCAAGAACACATTCTCACTTAGGTCTCCACAAAGCAGGGAGAGCCGTTTTGACACCCATCTCGCATATCAAATATGCAACAATAGCTAGATCGACCCAGATAGCATTAAGCGGATTAATCAAGTTCATAACTTAATCATCACGCACAGCTCATCTTTAGATCCCATGGCTTTAAACCATCTTTCAGAACATAGGCCCATCACACTTCCTCACAAGTCTTAAGCTCATCATAGTCTGACAACAATTGTCATCCCTATCATATAGGTGACTAATGCGGCTTTAGAACATATGTAGGGTCGGTTTATTTTTCATAAAACATACAACAACTTGTACATAATATGAAAATTTAGTAGGAACAGAAACACTTTCTAATGATCCCCGAACTTCTTCGAGTCACATTTTGCTCCCACTGACAATTTTGGAAAAATATTTTCTCCAAAATCAACCATTCCGAGCAACAAATAATTTGTTCTCGCCCCCTTTAAAATGTACAAACACTTTGCACTTCACAAAGAAATATTTATCTAAGTTGAGAGTGAGTTCATCAGACGTCAGATGTCTTACATGTACTCCATAATTTAAACTTTGATAAAACAGTATGGAACACTTTCTGATCCATATCATATATGGTTCATTCTCTGTGACTTGGTGGAACCCCTTTTATGAGCACTATTATTTCTAAAGTATACCAACATATAGATAATGAAAACAATGGCACAACGTAAGTGTATCATCAGGATCCAAATACACATCCATTCACTAATGGAGCATGTCCACAAAGCAAATCAATCTTCTACTCCCAAAGAGAAGCAGAAAAATTGTTTTTGCTTGTGCTAAGAACATAATAACAATTATTTAATTCCGACATTGATCCTTCGGGTTGGGTCATCAAAAGTATGTCAACATCAAACGAGACAACTTTTACACCCTTGCCATTAATCCAGATTCTTACCTTGTGTTGTTAGGGTAGCGCCAATCTTTGACTTCACAAGTCTAGATCAGTACTTCAGATCCAACTTGACCTTTTCTCTTTCACACATGACTCGGCCTCCTTCATAAGTTGACCAGTCTTTCGAACCATCAACACATGATTAAAACTGATCTTAATGCTTTCCAATTTTAACATGCATCATATGCATCTCGGCCAATGATTTATCCAAGCTATTCATCAAAATGTTCAGCTCAATGCTCAAAAAGAGCAACCAAAAAATCACATCAATAGCTAACCATTAGCTAAAGGGAGAATCATATTTTCCAATGCCCAATGTAATCAATCATATCGACTACATGATGGTCAATCAATTCTCTTATGTTAACATGCACGCAAACAGTGGCTTCGGGATCAAATCCTTTAGCTCATGTTTGGTTCTCAAATATGCCCTCTAAGTCCATAATCATATTATAAACATCCATGATTTCATATTGCTTCAAAAGCTCAGACTTCACGGTGGCAAAAATGAGATAGTAAACACTAAGAAAACAATTGCAATGTTTCCAATAAACACCGTTTCAATTCAGATTGCATTTCAAGCTGGTTCATCTAGATACTATTCTTTAGAACAAATATTCCTTTCAACAATAAGAGAACAATTCTCAAAATCAATATCAATCACAATGCACTAATAAGAAATTCATATCAAATATATATCTCAAATAGTAAAGCACGTGGTAATCAACAAATATTAAACTATGTTTATGTTGTGTACCCTTCGTTAACAAATTAACAAAAGATACTCCCACTCAAGTCACATTCCCTCTAATGACTTGTAGTAGGACAAAATCCATATTCACTAAAGTCCTAGTGAAATTTGGCTCACCGCTAGAACCTAGTGACATAGGTAGGCAACCCTTTTGCCGATCACATCGTATGTGACTCTTGTGTGTTGAGTGGCATGCGCCGATGCTCAGCGCCAACACCCTTTCCCCGAAGCTCAAAACCGTTTTGATAGCTTCGTCAAGTAAAACCAACACTATGTTGTGAAGTCCGACTTCACCCTATTGATCAGGTAAATTAACAGCACCCTGCTTTGGCAGAAACTACCAGTTCACATACAAGACCTTAATAGATGCAGCTGTTGGAAGGGCAAACACTCTTAATTTTTCGAGGGAAATATATTCTATCAAGATGAAAGAATAGCAAAGCAGATAAACCATCATAGAAAATACACTATTAACCTGTGTGCCAGTATGACCCAAGTGAAGGGATACACGGTATGCTACGCTAGCACAAAATAAAAATCTACCACATAAAACAGGAACCTTCTCGTAAGAAGGGGATCATAGGTCATTACCACTAGACGCGCAGTGCAGCGGAAGGAAAGGTCGAAATAGCCAGTTCGACGTAACGCACGTCGATGTAGTGGAAGTAGATGATCGTCCACGGAGCGATCGTCTCCTCCTCGCAGTTTATCGCCTTCTTGTCAAGTCGATCGTCATGAGCAACATCTCCTCTTTGTCGACCACCACCCCATCTCTTTATATAGCCTCTCGGTGGGCCTCTACATTAGAGTCCGAACATAGTACAAAACCCACGTCACACATGGCCCATGATTATCTCTTGGGTATAAATCCAACACCAAGATGCGGTGATCATTATCACCGTGCCCATTCCTCGCTCACCGGCCACCTACTTGATATTAGTCAAGTATCACAAATTAATATGTAAGCCTCAAGAAGAACCCTCACATGTATCATATACACGAGTGTCAAACTATTCACATACATTTGCATAGAATCAAATTCTACCAAATAATGTAAACTCATAACAATTATGGAAAGCACATAAATAATTTGTGTAGTGGAAAAAAAATTCCATAGTGAATCATATTCACAATTTTCGTGCATGAAAATTCCAACGAGTTAACCACATTAACCCGCTCCGGACCAATCAAATTGACCCAATGAATATTCCACTAAGCATGTTAGCCTACTAACAAATTGGTCGGCAGGTTTGAACTTTGAATCCTATTCACAATCTTACCCGAGAAAGTTCGATTGAATTAATCATATTAATACAATACCGACTAACAATTAGCCCTTGCTTAGTGGTCCTAAAAATTATCCGCCATGAATCAAATATTCACTTGCCACGCCACATCAAGCATGTGGTGCGCATGATAAATTCTCCTTAACCAATACAAATATCCAACAAGACCCACCATAGCATATTGCGAGGTATCATAAAGGCTATAATACAAAAAAAATCTAATTTCAACTGTGATTAATAGCGCAACTATATAGCCCTCTATGGATCAGAATGAAAAATATACACACAATCGATATTGGTCATAATTTCAATAAAAGATCCATCGAGTTAATCATATTAACCACACATCATGCCCCCGACCAACTCGAGCTCCTCCGAGCAAAAACTGAGCGGTACCGAGTAACGCCGAGTACCACCGAACAACACCAAGTTATCCGAACAACAATTTGCTCATTACCGAGTGGTCCAGGTAGCACCGAGCAATGCCGAGTAGTGCCGAGTGGTTTCCGAAATTACTTTCGGCGACATCCTACAAACTAGACTTTACACGGCGTATCCCAGCTGCGCTGCCCTGAGAACCTTTCCCGGGGGCCAACCCAATCTAGTAGCAGTAGATCAAATCTACTAAAATCCAAAGTCAGCAGTGTGTTGATCACATCAACAAACAAGGCATGAGTTCGTTGATCTCTATATCAACTCAAATATATTGATGAATTGATTAGAACAACTAATTTAGTAATATATCACATATACTACTTTAGTAATATATCACATATACTACTAATTCATATTTACCGTATGCACATACTATATTGATCTCATCAACACAACATGAAAGTCCAATCTAACCAAATCCACTAATGATATCATGATGACGAAACGCAACATTTACACCATAGTCCATCTGATCGATCCAATCTAACTCTCGATTGATCCCATCTATCAAAGTTTCAGATTAATCTCCATTAATCAGTCGGATTCTCCCTAACTAACCGATCCAATCGGCTACAAGAAGAACGGTAGTGGATCGCATCTAGTACCCCGCATATCACATATGCGACCAAAACTGATCTAGATCAAGAACTAAACAGGATGGCTCTGATACCACTGTTGGGAAACGCGGGGGCTACACTAGCACAGAATCAAATTCTCTACCGCAACTACCCAAGACACCTTGGAAGTAATTGACCATAGATCGGATCGTTACCTTACGACACGCAGTGCAGCAGAAGACGAGTCGATGAAGCCAGTTCAATCGATCCGCGCGTCGTGGAAGTAGCCGTACATGCAACGCCTCCTCCTCGCTGGTGCCGCAAGGCCTTTCCACTCCATGGCCAAGCCCCACGACCGGATCGTAGGCAGCGTTGAGGTAGACGAAGCGCCGGAAGTCCTCGCGGAAGTTCGCGATCTCCAGGAGCAGTCCGACTTAAAATGGACGCCCAGGCCACATACGAGCTCTGTTTTGAGCGTTCTTGGTATCCACTGAAAGCTAACGAGATAAGCTTTCAAACGCATCCAGTCTTGCCTCCAAATTCCTTCTGGAACAATAGGAATCAACAAAACAAAATCGCATCCAGAAACTATGCGCGAATCTGATTGCGCCTCCTTTCAGGTTCGCTTCTATTAGCGCCGCAGGTGCAACGCCTCTACGGTATCCACACGTACAGGGATTGGAATCCATCCACGCAGGTGTGCTAGCACCTCATGCGCGAACCCTTAGGAGAGACGACGGCTAGGGTTTGGAGGAGGGGAAAACTTAGAAGCTCATCCGTCTCAAAGCCTCCACCGCCTCCCTTTATATAGCCCCCTAGTTGGGCCCCCTACGCTAGAGGCCCAAATTAGGTTTGTAGCCCACGTCCAACGTGGCCCTCCATTACCAAGTCCACATCATATGTGGCGCATGATACGCTATTGGGCATAATCCCAACAAGTTGAACTCTAACAGTCATTGGAAGATATTATTAAAAAAATATCTAATCTTCTATCTAGCTTGGCCAAATGATAGCGGCTTAGATTAAAAGCAAAGAGTACATACCAAACACAATAAAAACATAAAATAAATTTGGAATAATAAAAGAACACTATAGAGGAGTCATGAAATTTCATGTTTGTCTAGAATTACAAATAATTTTCAAACCGAATTAACCTAAAGCACAATTACCTGCGGTGCTTGCCCTGGAGGTGGATACCCGAAGAATGGCAGAGGAGGCTGAAGCATAGGCAAGCTGTGTTGAGTGCCAACAGTTGCGTAGAGTTGCTGCATATAGTCAAAGTGTTAGATCCACAATAGTAAAAATTAATCGATATGTTGAGATTTCGAGCTTTTACCTGTAGAGCTCTCTGGAAGTACGCCTGTGTTTGCCTTAAATGTGCCATCTCCGCCAGATTGCTATCACCACACGCCTGGCGAGCCTCCTCACGCTGTTGGCGAGCTCGCTCCTCATACTCCGCGAACCTCGCATTATCCCTGGAGGAGCGAGCTCTGCTCTGTGAGGACCCCGACGCTCTTCCTTGGGACAGAGCGACGTTGGAGTCCACAACCCCGCTGAACATGGAGAACCCGCAATGCATATATATGAAATCAAGGCATTAATAAAAAGCGCAACTCATCGACGATATCAGATTTCGACAATACACAAATAAGGGGATTATTTCACCTTCCATGTCTCTTGCCCCCACCACTCGTATAACGCCGAGACATCGAGGTCCTCGCCTCCAACAGACCGGGCCGTGACGCCGAGCCATTTCATCCCCTATTGCTCCTCGCATGCCAACAATATCAAAACAAAGCAGTTTGAAGACATAAATTTCATCAAAGTAGGTCGAACAACTCACAATCCTCTCGAAGTCATTGTTGACTGGTGCACAGCTTGTCCGAGCAACTCGATCGGTGCTTCGGTGTCCTCAAGATAAACATTCCAGGCAACTCTGGATCGGTGCTTCGGTGTCCCCGAAGATAAACAACGATGTAGCTCGGGGCAATGCTAGTTTCAGCCTCCTGTAATCCAAAGTTAGCGACATGCATTCAAAAGCGTACTGAACTAAGGTTAGATACTTACCATGCGCCTCGCTAAGCGGAGGTGTCCATCTCATACTGCACGGTGCAACACCGTCACTGCCTCTCTGTTGCCTCGCTTCTTGTTGGACCTAGCAACAAAGTCAGCCGACGCCCAGTACGTGCACAAGTACCTGAAAGCTTTCGGGCACTTCATCAGCCAGGGGATGGACACTTGGAGGTATTCATCCTCGCGCAGGTAGATCTTGGAGGCCCCGAGCTTCTTGGTCATTTTCTCCTTTTATACCCCCTTTTAGTAGGAGCACACCGCTTGGATGCGTGCATTGGACATCATGTCCTTCACGACCTTATGGGCCGCCTTGTTGAAGACTTTTTTGGCCCTCTCTAGATTTGCGAGGACATCCCCGTCCTCTAGGCGATACCTCTCTTGCAAAAGCAATTATTGAGCTAGCGACATATCACTACAAATGAATGAACTGTAAAGAGGTAAGGAACTCACCCAGAAATCATGTGAAACCGCGTCAGCGCAGGTGTCGCGACGCGCCTCAGGAGCCAACCTGTAGTGCTCCCACTTTACGGCCGCCTGCGGCACCCCGCTGATGGTCACCAGACCCGAGTAGTGGTGGCCGCAGAGAGCTCCCAAGACAGTGTTAACTTGTGATCGCTGGTGCCTACCCTCCCACGCCACGTCATCCCATTGCCTACAATTAATGAAATCAAACCGGTTAGATTCTTGACAAGTTACTTTTTCAAAATGAGAAAACTAACTTACCAATCCCCATGGGGCCTGATCACCCTCCGCTGGTTAGGTTCAGCTCTTAGGAGGATGTTGTTGGATCCCCGGAACCTGAAAAATGCCAAAAATGAGAATCACAAGTGTCGTGCCCCGAATTCTCACGGATTCGGACACTCTGTGTATTCCGTACTAGTCCAGGATCACGCTAGTACACACAAGATAAACAGGTTGAAGTACCACAATCATACGCAGCGGAATTAATAATAAAGTACTTCAAGCATAAATAATATCGAGTTACATGACCTTATGGTCACCTTACAATACTTCGCCGCGCAGGGCGATAAATATCATCAGTATCAAGTTCATTCAGCGGAAGCAAAATACGGTAGTGAAACCACTCCTAGCCACAGGGCTCTGGAGTGCGGCTCAACCCTTAATCCTCCGGTCTTCGATTTACTCTTCAATTCCAAGTGGCACGGCTTCTTCTTCTTTTGAGGTTTTTGTCGATGCAAGGGTGAGTATACAACATACTCAACAAGTCATGCACAATGCAGTTCTATTACTACATGCATGGCTTATTCCAAGGAAGGCTTAATTGGTTATTTTGCTTAAAGCAGTATTTATTTTAAATAGGTAATCCTATTAGATTAAAAGCAGTAAAATCAATATTATTAGTAACTAATTTCTCAATTCTTTTTCCAAGAGTTTGGCACACAGCCCTAGTTTGATTCTTTTGGCACACAGCCACCCATTCCACATCTTTTATTTTTAAAATCTAACCCTTGATCAGAATCACGAGCAATGTCCAAGATCATGACACGGCTATTCAATAGATTCACACACACACTCTGCAGAGGTCAGACACTTTACCCACAGGATACAATCGCTCACCACACAGCGATTGATTGCAACAAAGTCTTTCAGAGACTAACATTTAACCGTTGAACCTCTCCGATGCTTCCTTCTAACACTTCCCTCACTCAGAGCAAGTTTAGACAGCAAGTACTGCTGAATGGGTACCAAGCCGTAGCACGTACGCTTCCCTGATTAGCTTGCACGGTGTGCACCGTCACCCCGAGGTTTCAAAGGAAAGAGGTCGAAACCTACTTAACTAGGTCCGTCCCATTCCGGACAAGTGGTTGTACACGGAACTCAGTTCAAAGGCTCGCAAGGTTAAGTCCTTAACTGTCCCGAGCAAGACATCCAATTTATACAACTCGGCACACAGCCTTCTCAATCATTCATATAGCCCATTGCCACACAGGCCCACCTGGCACGAAGCCTCCTTGCCACTTGCCCCGGTCCAAAACATTTCCCACCCCGTTTTGCATTATTGCAACACATGCCAATGCCCACTTCGTTGTACGAGTAGAACCACACAGGTCGCTACCCTCAACTCCATTTCATGACAACATCGCATTATTTCAAAATGCGTTCCATAATTGTTTAGTCATTATTGATGCATTATTTGAAAGACATTCAGCGCGTATAAGCAGACTAGGCGACTAATCACGGTCTAGCCTCCCGTGTTGGCAATTATGTAGCAACCAACATAATTTAGCATTCTAGGGTGACAAGGTGTTCAGGGCATACAAAGTATTAACAAGGTGTCGTAAGCAAGATAGGTATTTTAGCTACCATTCCCAATTTAAATTCAATAGTGTTTGTACTTAACATAGCATGCGATATGGAAATCGAAATATATTTTAAAGACTAGGCGCAAAATGGTCAAAGCATGACTTGCCTTCAAACAGCAGTTGGTTCTGGTCGAAGTTCTACGACGGGTCCTCAAATTCTCCTTCGGCGAATTCCGGCGACTCGGAGTCTACTCGGTACAAGCAAGCACACAATAAATACGTAATACAGACAGTAAGACCATCACTAAAAATAAAATAAAAATCACTATTAAATAGTTTGCATTTTTACAAATTTTTGGGCACTGGAATCACCCAAATCCGAGTTAAAACGCAAAAGTTATAGCCTTTACAATATTCTGAAAATTCATAAAAGAATAAACCGAATTATTCATCTATTTTCCACCGATTTTTCCGGCTATTTTCTCTCGGCTCGACACGTGTCAGCACCGGAGCGGGCCACGTCACCTTCGGCCACTGACAGGTGGGCTCGATGACGTCATGCTGACGTCAGCACGACCGGCGGTTCACCCACTGACAAGTGGGCCCGGTGAACAGTGCTAGGACCAACCAGAGGCTGACACGCGGCGCGGAAGCATCAAGCCACGCGCAAGAATTTTCCGGCCGTTGATTCAACCAACGGCTTGGTCGTTAATGAAGCGATGCACTGCTACAAGGCCTACGTGGCGCAACGTCGACCGCTCGATGGGAATCCGACGACTATCGTTATACCGAGCAGTTTACTATTCCTAAGCCTACGCGGCTCAACGAGTATCGTTCGATGAAGATCCAACGGACCAGATCTAACCAAACTAATTAAACGTTAACTTCTACGGAAGGAAACGTGGCGATACCTCGGTCGTTGGATGAAGATCCGACGGCTGAGGTGGGTTGCGAAGCTGCGAAGAAGAGGCAGCGATGCTTGACGCCGGAGCTGAGGAAGACGACGTAGCCTTCGGCGATTCCGGGCGTCTCCGGCCGGAAGAAATGGCCCACTGGACGCGCCTTGGCTCGGTGGTCTCGAAGGGTGCCTTAGCAGCGACGGGGAACGGCAGGTGACGGCGGAGAGCGAAGAAGACCGAGGCGGAGGTGAGTAGCTACAACGGTGAGCTCCTGAGAGGGCTGTGGTGCACGGCGACGAGTGAATGAGCAGGCAAAATGGGCGAGGTGGAGTGCTGAACGCGATAGGCTTTATCTCCCGCTCGGACACGTCTTGGAACTTGCGCAAAATCCCTGATAGGATCCTCGGCGGCCAGTAGCCGGCGGTGCACAGTGCGCTCTCTCCCGAGGTCGTCCGGTCACGTCACCCGTCCGATCGAGATCCGACGGTGGAGATTAAATCCCATTTCGTGCCGGCAGATTTAATCGCGTCCAATCGATCAAGATCCAACTACGGAGAACCAAGCGACGGTTAGGTTTTCAAGCGAACACATGTTGGGCTCGACCGACATCAGTAGCTAGCCATTTTTCTAGATTTTGACAATAAAAAGAATTCCAGTAATTCCAAGTAATTATTTGGGGCACTAAAAATACCCGAAAAATTCTAGAAAAATTCTAGAAAATATTTCAGAGCATTTTGAGCCTAAATAAAATAATTTCATTTATTTTTAATAAATACTTTTTCTGATATTTATTAATCAAGAGAAGGATAGTTTAAATAAATGTTTATTAAATCCAATAAATCCTCAAAAATCCAGAGAAATTCAATTAAATCCAACAATTCAGATAAATTCAATTAAATGCAAACAATTTCCAACTAATTCACAAAAATTTAAATAACTCCAAAATTTAAAATCCGGCTAAAATTTCGGGATGTTACAACAAGTCTATGCATACAAAAATTAACATTGAAAACACGAATACCTGAAACGCTGTGAAGAAGGCGCCGCAGCGTCCTCTGGGATCTCTTCATCACCATCATCCTCCGCCAACTCTTCCGCTACCTCCTCCGCCGCTGGCGCTAATTCCTCAGACTTGTCCGAGGAGTCGGAGGCAAAAGGCACGTACTCCTCGTTGGCCTCTTGTGCCCGCTCCATGCACCCTAGGAGCTGCTGCTGCCTCGCCGCCTCGATAGTCCTTGAAGAGGCCGCCCCGACTCGAGGACTCCTCCCCACCGGACCCTCGACTCTTCCTTACCCCCACTCGGAGGTCCCGGAGGTAGATCCACTGAGCTTACCAACAATCTTATCCTTCGCGTGCCTGAACATCTGCAAAAGTTTCAATAGAGTTAGATTGCACATTTATAACAAATTATAGTGACAATGTGGAAGTAGTAAGAAATATAATCAAAGTAGTATTACAGCAATAAGAGGATATGTACTTATCAAAACTCATCAGCGTCTCGAGGTTCATTGGTGACTCGTTGTCTAGAAAGATGTGTTTTCACAGAATCCCGATGTCGTTTCTTTGATGGACGAGGCTCAACTATTAGGTCTGTGGCATCGATGGCTACCTGATGAAGGTCATCCCCACGAGCAACCTGAAAAGATCTTAGTAGACCTTCTTCCTGGTAGACATCCGTTTCCTCATCGTCCATCGTCATCGCCGACGAGTCAAGATCCCCGTGAGGATATAACCATTCACGGGTTAACTTTATATGCTACCCACCAAGCATGCAAGCCGATGAGGATAGTTCAGTAGTACACTTGCTCAACTCGGTGAGCAAGCACGAAATTGTCGTGGCCTTGAAGCCTTGATCGGTGCTTGACCTATGTCATGCCAAATTTGTCGACATCGCAGCCATTGTTAGGATCAAACCAATCACATTCAAAGAAAACTACTCTCGCTTCTTTGGACCCCCAAACTTGTACTCAATTATGTTTTGAAGAACACCATAGTAGTTAATTACGCTACCACTTGCATCGCACGCCTTAGTTACCACTCCATTGCTCACAAGGGCCACAAGTGGACGCCTCGCTTCCAATGTTGTTGTTCGAAACGAAACCCATTAACATCGTGAACGATCAAGTTCCTTGCCGAATGGTGCATTGCAGATAGCCGCAAGCAGTCATCATGGATGTCAAGATCGAGCATGCACTGCATAGGTTAAGACATCATTACTAGGTGCAATGGAAATAATTTGAAGTTTAGGGTTAGAAAATTGGGAGGAGGATAAAATTACATGCTTTCAGAACCAGCCAACGAAACTAGGGCCGTTGTTTAACCCCTCGTGGCGTAGCTTATCCAACTGCTTGCTAGTAGCTTGGCGAGCAGATTTCCAATGTTGTTGGTCAAACAATCACAAGCGTGGACTCACCAAATGAGAATAGGTTCAGGATTACACATTTCAAGACAAAATACTAATCGTTACTTACTCAAATATTTTTCCATTTCATCCATATTGGAGTACATATAAAGCAGAGCCGAAGTTCCACTCACAGACACCTCATGTGGAGTAGAAGCGCCGACAGATTTACCCTTCCACAGAAAAATTTGAAGGTTACTCAGGGGTGCTTCTTCTGCGATATGTACCGCGTTGTAGGGGCATTCACATTGTGCTTATCTGCGAAATACGTACTTGAGAAGTATGATATCTCTTTTAGAGCATATGCCTCAGCGATGCACCCTTCAACCCTAGCCTTGTTGCGTACGGTTGACCTGAGCTTTTTCAATTCTCTTTCCATGCAATTCATCCACCTGAATTGCACAGGTCCTCCATCCTTCGCTTCCCAGGGCAAACGCACTAACAGAAGTTGCATCACGTTCATAAAACCAGGTGGGAATACATGTTCCATTTTGCATACAAGCACCGGTATTTCTCTCTGCAACTTTTGCATCATCTTCTTCGAGATTTCCTTAGCACATAACTGCCTATAGAAGTAACTAAGCTCCGCAAACATTCTCCACAACTCATCCTTGAAGTAGCCATGAAACATTACGGGGAGAAGTTTTTCCATTATGATGTGGTAATCATGGCTCTTAAGCCCATTTAGCTTCCGGTCTTCGACATTCATCGTGACGCTTTATGTTAGCCGATAGCTTAATCGGGAAATTAAGGGTTTTCAACCACTGGAATATATGTTTCTTGTCTTGAGGTTTCACACAGTACGGAGCTCGTGGCCTGGCCATTCGTCCTTCAGGATCTTGTACGATCTCGAGCGCCGGCCGATCACAAATCTCGGCTAAGTCTCTTTGTGCCTTCACATTGTCTTTTGTTTTGTCTTTGAAATCAAAGCGCATGCTTACGATGCTTTCCGCAATATTACGCTCTTGGTACATCACATCTATATTGCGCAACAGAATCAATGCCGCACAATAAGGGAGCTCCTAAATTGCACAGATATGAGTCCAGTTGTGCTACACTTTGAAACTTTCGAACCCTCCATCGTCTTTTACTACGAGCTGCCTATGCCAGGCAGCTATCTCTCCACCGGTCAAATGCATCGGCGAGCCCTTTGTAACAATGGTGTTCTTTTGGAATGCATTGGACATCCACCTGAAAGGGTGATTCGATGGTAGGAATCATCGATGGCAATCAAAGAAACAGAACTTTCCACCATGTGGCACTCGGAATGCATCTGAGTCAAACATACAAATGGGACAACAAAGCCGACCATGAACACTCCAACCGGCCCATATGCCATACGCAGGTAGATCGTGGACTGACCATAGGTATGTGACACGCAAGGTAAAGTTTACTTTACCGTAGCTGTCATATGCCTCTACCCCTCTCCATAACTCTTTCAACTCTTCCATTAACGGCCGCATGAACATATTGAGGTGCTTCCCTGGATGATCAGGACCCGGAATGACAAGTGCTAGAAATATGTACTCCTCCTTCAAGCACAATGCAGGTGGTAGGTTGTACGGCACGATGAAAACCGGCCAACAAGAGTACGGGGTGGCACTTGTACTAAAAGGTGTGAACCCATCTATCGCCAACCCAATGCGAACACTTCTAGGGTCACTTGCAAATTCGGGGTCGAAGCGGTCCAATGCCTTCCACGCCTCGCCATCTGCTAGATGCACCATCACATCCTCGATCTCATGGACACCTTCTTTATGCCACCTCATATGCCTGGCTGTTTTTTTAGATAAGTACAGACGTTTAATCCTAGCCGTGATTGGCATGTATCGGAGCTGCTTCATCCTGACTTTTGTCGTCACCGTTATCCCCTCATCATTTACCACCTCGACATATCTAGACTTGTTGCAGTACCTACAACGAGTGTCGTTGGCATGTTCCTTCCAAAACAACATGGAATTATCCTCACAAACATCAATCTTCTCATACTTCATCCCAAGGCCGAACAACATCTTCTTGGACTGGTACATGTCCTTCGGCATCTTATATATGGTTCGGCGGAAGGATATCACTGATCAGTTAGACCATATCGTTGTAGCACTTGTTCGAAAAGTTGTACTGACTTCATTGACATGAGCCGTGTCACCGCTCAGGGACGGTCACGCTGGTGAACTCATGCAATTTCTCTCCGAGGCCGAAGGAGCCTATAAAATCTTTGCACCTCCGGCCCAGGCTCCTCTTCCGAATTAACCTCAAACTCCCTACCAATATCATTCAGCATCTCATCCATCCTGCCTTCATCCTCATGGTCCGACTCAACAATGGGCTCCGCCTCACCATGTTCGTACCATATCAAATAGTCGAGCATGAAACCAAACTTGCATAGGTGTCGCTCTACATCCGACTTCGCGTGGTAAGAATAGTTGTGGCACTTGCTACACGGGCACTTTGCGACACCACCAGCAGCCCCTGCGAATGCATGGTCCACGAACGACTGTGCGATGACTGCCCATTCTCTTGAGTGCGCCCCGGTCTTACTCCAACCATAATACATCCACCTTCGATCATCACCCATTCTCGAATCTAAGCACATGCACTGATATCAACCACAATGCTTAGTTGTGAACAAGGGCTCTCTCGGGAAAGATAGGTCCTAAACCCATCCAAGAATGGACGCTAGACACGGATTTATGATTTAGCCTTACGGCCCGAACGAATTTCGGCATAACCCTCGCCGTTCTCCGAATGCACGCCATCTTGGTGCATCGGAGAACAACTCGATCATGCCGCCGAGATTCCGCTCGACCGCTGGGCTCGCTATAAATCCTACATATGCTCTAGCGCCCATTCCTAGGTCATCCAAATTAAATCGATAATTCGGGCGGCACACCTCACAAGTAAATGTGAGATGCGCCGTTCCCGAATGGGTGACGCCTAGGCTTGGCTGACCAAATCGATTCTACTTAATTGAATCATGTTTTACCGACTTTAACCCCAAACTAATCATGGCCCAAATAAAATAAAATATGAATTTTCGTCGGCTCGCTACTTGGCCAACGAAAATAGCCCTGCTTAATTAGAGCTAATGAAGCAATATTATATAACTCATAAACAACTAATCATCTAATTAACTACTCGGCCGACAAAAACATTAACTCATGAACAACTAATCATTTAATCACTGACAGTTCTATTCGATGTTATAAATTAAGTAAACAATATGGCATCACATGGCATGCTCCAAACTTACGAAGTAAACAATACGGCATCACATTTGCAAGAAACTTATGACGTAAACAATATGGCATCATATTTGCAACTAAACAATATGGCATCACAAAATGGCATGCTCCAAACATATAAAGTAAACTATATGGTATCACATTTGCATGTAAACAATATGGCATTGCAAACAAACAATATGTCACCACATTCACAGCTAGTTTATTTAATATAAACCCTAATCTAAACTAAACTAAACTAAATTAAACCCTAATCATTAATCAACACTAATCTAAACTACAAAATAGTACACAACCGGATTTTCGACAACGAAAAATTCACCTTGCTTGACGGGTGATGCGCGGAGAGGGCGGTGGCAGACGGCGTGCGGGGCTACGAGCGGCGCCGACGTGGGGAGGCGGCGGCGTGGCGCGGGGAGGCAGACGGCCGGATAGGGGAAAAGATCTTGCAGAAAGTGACAGCTGGGAAGGGAAATATTTTTACTGCCATGATTAACCTCCTGAAAAGTAAAATGTAATTATTTGTGGCCAATTTGAAAGGACCAAAAGGAAGAGAACTGCGCCACAAATAGAACTCAAGGCTAGAATGGTATCTCCTTGTGAATAAGGCTAGGATTTACTCTCTGTAGATATGGTGACAGTTTATATATGTTCGGGAAAATTTTAAGATGCCTTTGGCAAAATAAAAATAAAATGAAACCTTTTATGATGCATAGAAGGTGTTTAGGAGGTACTAGCACTTAAAAAATTACAACCGTTAATTAGGAAAACAGTAACCTAGGTATATAGATTTTCTTAAACAATGTTATAGTTGGTAGGTATTAAGTACACCACCATCTAAATCGTCAAACCTCTTTACCATGTTGGTTGCCCAGATTTTTAATTGCCCTTCCTCCCTTAATTCTACCATTAAATAGTCCTTGTCATTTGGGTTGCTTCAGATGCTTAACTCGTTTTCTTCTCCCCTTTTAATTCTGACATTGACAGCCACGATAAAATCAACCGCACATGAAACAACGGAGGGGCTCTACGAGGTAATGTCATTTTGACCTAGTAAATTACTCAATTACTATTTAAATATGTAATATATTAATCGATGTCATTGCAATGCATGCATGGCTTCGCCGCCGTTATGTTCTGCTACCATTGGCATCTCTCCATTAATCAACTACTTTTGGTTATAGCTACCAAAAACGCTAAGCACTAGGTTTTCATCTGGCATATATATGGTTTCTTTGTATTTGCAAATACGGATACAACAATAATTACAAGAAGAATGTGTTACCGGATAGGGCAAAGGTGGCATGGCGGGCAAGGGCGGCGGGCGGCGGCGTGGCTGTAGGGAGGCGGCGGCAAAAGGCGACGGCAACGGCGCGGCGGCGCAGGGGGCGACGGCGACGGCAGGCGGCGCGCAAGACAGGGCGAAGGCGGCGGCGCATGGAGGCAGGGGCAAGCGGCAGCGACGCGTAAGGTTTCGCGAGGAGGCTACTAGCACAAGCGAATGGTTTTGCGAGGATCGGCCACGGGCTTAATACACCTTGTTTTCGTCGGCTAGTGTAGCCGACGAAAACAAGTCCTACGTGGTAGGGTTCGTTGTTTTCGTCGGCCAGGTTAGCCGACGAAAATACTTCTTCATACCACGTGGCATAATACGAATGGACCGAACTTTTTTTGTCAGCCAATAAAGCCGACGAAAACATTTTGAAATTCCATTGCCGCCCACTGGCAACACTGTTTTCGTCGGCTTTGCAAAAATACCGACAAAAATAAATTTTTTTTCGTCAGTCGGTGTCTCTGGCCGACGAAAATGTACATATTGTCGTCGGCTTGGGTAGGGCCGACGAAAATATATTGTTATTATCGTCAGCTTGTCTAAAGCCGACGAAAATAACTTTAGCCAACGAAAAAATGTCGTTTTCCTGTAGTGAGGGATGCGAGATGCATGTTACGCATAGGCTTGTGAGATGGACGCACCCTGCAAGTCATGGAGAATTCGCGCAGGTGGTGCGTAGTCCCAGGAGCAGCATGCGAGGTTACTGATGTAGCGAGAAGGGATACGTAGAGGTCTACGAAGACGAATAATGCAGTGTAGCAGTCTGCATGTACAGAGATTTATATTTATAATTGTAGATTTTTATTTTTTTCTTATATTTAGTTGTCTGCATCTAGTTTTGAGCCTGACTCTCTGGATGCAAGTTTCTCTATGTAACCTGGCTCTAGAGATACGGAGAAAATGGGCGTATCTCTGGATGCAACGTATGGTAGTCTCGTGTTCTGCGCAAGGGGCCACTGTCAGCCACAATAGCAAACCATACATGCGGTGTCACGTGGGTATGTAAATTTTTCTTTTTTCTTTTTTGTTTATATCTTTTGATTAGTATCTCCGATTACCAAACCGATTTCAAAAATGGGTTCCTGACATTTTTTCGAACAAAACTAGACCACATTTGCTATATAAATTTCAAAATACCTACCTACTAAACACTCAACCAAACACCGCCTCAAGATCTCAGGCATCCCGTATCCTATCAAAGCTAGCTGAGTCTAATGTGCCGTGGCTCGTGAGAGAAGGCAACCAAACAGCCCCTACAGTGCTACTACAGGGATTCGCTACAGTGATCAACGTCTGCGCAGAGAGAAAAGAGATATCAGAAGGCACAGAAAAGAGAAGAAAAGAGAAAAAAATACTAAAAAATTTCAAAAATTATTTATGGGTTGTCCTTTCATATAAAGGATCCATATACATGTTCTTTGATGAAAATCAATGAGTACAGATTCCGATCTACTAATTCTTATTTACGTACGATTGCTTTCTAGTTTGCATGTTTAATCTAGTTTTCTTCCATAATCTTATATTTATTATTCTAGATTAATTCTTTAAATTTAGTTATTATTTTATTAATTTTCAGAATTAATAAAAACATAAAAAAATTAGATTTTAATGTTAGTTTGCACCAATTCACCCCTCTCTCTCTCTCTGGGTGCGTCTTGATTCTTCAAATTCCAACCTTTCGTAAACTGGGTGGGGATCCGCACCACCATATTAAGACACCAATCTTCCAAGTTTTCAGTATCACCATCCAGTGCCAAAGCACATTTGACATAATACCCTAACCTAATTCATTCTACCCAAAAATTATCTCAGTAAAATATCGAGGTGTTTTTCAGCATGACCTATTTATTTAGGACCATTGGATCTCTAGAGGGTACGGATGGTGATGTGCAATAGATTCAAATTTCTAAGAATTTGTAAAATAAAGATCTATTTAATGGTGAATTTTAGTTGATTTTTACATTTTTTTGCTTTCTATTTTAGTGTTTATTTGGTATTTTTCTTGTTTCACGTAGACATTAAAGTGCTTTGATCACACGAGAGTGAATATTTGATGCAAGAGTAAGGTCTAGAATAGGAACAAGAGTTTTCTCAAGGCAAGTTATGCTTTAATCATATTGAACTCAGTTTTACAAAATTGCTATATTGATTTAAATTATACATTATATTTTATATGTAGAACTACTTTGAAAATAGTTTGGGATCTAGTCATTCAACCCAATTGAAATATATTTACCTTGTCATTTGTATGCCATGATTATTATCACCCTAGGAAGATTCATTATTAGTTGGTTGCTAATAGATGACAACATAGGTTGGTTAGACCGTGTATAGTATGCTTAGCCATGCCATGTTAACTTATATCTTTTGAAATTTCAAGATCAATCTTGACTAATAGAATATGGAACATATTTATGAAAGGTTGTCACATGTTATCACACAATGATGTTAAGCTGTAGTGACAGGGTTGTCGTGCAACGATGTTTAGTTGCTGATGGCACATGATGCATGGTAATTAACCAGGATAGTAAATGATTTAGATTGAGGTAATTGGCAAGGGATAGGTTGCTAGGGTGGGTCAGTATGATGGTTGAGTTGTGGAAGTTTTGTCTTGGTCAACCTAAGGACTTAATCTTGCAAGTATTTGACCTAAGTCAAACATACAATCACATATCTAGAATGGGACAGACATAGTTAATTAATTTATAATGTCTTAATTTTGGTACTACTAGTGGTGGTGTGAGTCTCGGGTATACGATTCAACATGCCACAAAAGCAGGCCATGTTGTGGTGGTATAACCCTTCAGTGTTGAAACCTTAACGGGTAGTACTGGGTTAAGATAGACTTTGCAAAGACTTTGTCATGATCTCTCTACCGACACACCAAAAGAAGTGTTAATCCAGAGGCAAAAGAAGGTGATCATGTCATGTGAGTGAAGCGCATAACCTCTACAGAATGTAAAATCTATTTGGATAGTTGTACTCACGTTTTTGAGCAATACTCGGGAATTACAGTCAAGATATAGATTTTATAAAATGAAACATAAAAAGGGAAACAGTGTGTTATGGAAAATTTGGAATATGATTAAGGCTGTGAGCCAGTTTACTTTTGAGAAATATTTCAAAGTTATTACTTATTATTGTTATTTCTTTTACTATCATTTCAATTTATTTATTGTATTCATTTGTAAATGATGCTTTATTGCATCATAGTAATATCAGCCATTCATTTGGAATAAGCCTTGCATATAGTTATATAAACTTGCATTATGTGCACGACTTGTTGAGTGCTTTAAATATTCACCCTTGCCAATAACAAAATCACCAATTGAGAAAGAGTCTACACTAGTATTAGAGCAATACTAGGAATAGACGAATATTTAGGGTGCAAACTTGTCTGTTACCTATGGTATACTAAGACGTTTATCTACGTTTTCATTTCACTGTAGTTTAATTTTTTATTCACAATTTAGCCTTGCAAGGTATATTCATGTAAGGTCGACCATAAGGTTAGTCAATAGGTTAATAATTAATACATAAAGTCTTGTATTATGTTCTCACTATGTATGATTGTGATATTCATCTATATTGAGCCTATGTGCACTAACGTGATCCTGAACAAGAACGATATACATAGAGAGTTTGTATTTGCATATTTGGCCCCCGACATAGGTGGTATCAAAGTCATACTGATTGTAGGCCTTAGCCCTACATAGACTGATCGTCTCCTAAGGACCTTTAAAATTATTTTCTTAATTAAGATTTGACATGAAAGAATAATAAGTTCTTGACTTATTTCATTCTTCTGTTATTTCCCTTTGCAGAAATTTATTTCTCTTTCCCTTGCTGGATTGAGTTGAAATTTTACCTAAGTTGCCTTGAATAGATGACGATATACCACACCTGAGGATAAAGCACTGAGTACCCTGCTACTACCCTAAAGATCGTAAAGAAAAGAATTGTCTAGCTCGAAGAGAGTGGATTGATGAAGTGTTCTTGAAGCTAGAAGACCCAGTGCTTAGAGTAGCCGGTTGAGACTCACAAGTGGGAGTCACGTTTATTTAAGATAGAAGTGTTGTCCATTTAGGCGGTAGTTTTTTGTGCTTAGGTTGACTTGGTTCTTCCATATTTGTTGAGTGTGCAGTATGTGTTGCATAACTATTAGGCTTTCGTAAGTAACTATACTAAGTTGTTAATAATGATTGCATAAGTTGTTGGGTTAAACCTATTTTTTCCGCACTAGGATTCTTGTATCTTACCTATATTGTTTCCCTCTCCGCTAAATTCTATGAAGTGATCAACAGATGGTTCAGACTTGTGGAAATAATGGAGCTAATGGAATTAGTAATTAACCCAGTGAGAACCTCAACGATGGATCAATTTCCCAATCGTCACCACAATTGGATATACAGAGTGTTAGAGCGTTCTTGACTGTTCAGACTTAGTTGATGCATGCAATGATATAGCAAATTCAGAAGATGACTAATCAAATCAATGTCGATCAGGAGTTCGGAGGTGTTGCCAATGATCCTTACTCTTTCTCAAGGTTATCATAATTCATAAGGACTCGTCCGCTGATATTTTTTGGAAATGTTTTACTTTGAAAGCGGATGATTGGCTTAAAACCATCAAGAGGAAGTTACTTAATGCTCAGTGTAAAGGTAATAAGAAGGTCATGTATGATTCTCATCAGTTGGAAGGAATTACTGCTGAATAGTGGAAGAAATATTATGCTGCCTATGAAGCTCCGCAGAATATCTCTTGGAATGATTGTTGACATCTCTTTGCTCCATTAGAGGATAGTGTGATTATGGCAGATTCAGATCAGAATGCTATTCCTGCACCTTATTCGATATCTAGATGTTGTTCCTTGAAGTTTTGCCAACCAAACAAGCTGGAAGATTATGTGTGCATTCGCTGTGGAGAAATAGGATATATCACTGATGAGTATGCAATCAATTGCTTTAGCTGTGAAGGAAATCATTTTCTTAGAGAATGTCCTATAAGCAACATTATATGCTACCTTTGTGAAGGTCGAGATCATTGCCCAACTAAAAATCGCTTGGATTCGATAGTTACTACTATTATCCATCATCAGTAAGAGAATCTCCGAGTCACAGTTGCTCACGAGTTACCAAAAGAATATGGAACACCAGTTGTATGTGTCATATCGCTTGAAGAGTTAAAGAAGTAGCACTCTAATCCTATTAGCCCACTTTAGGAAAGTGTTAAGAAGTTGTCACCCTAGCTTATTTCATATGCGGAGAAGAAGATCATTGGGTTAGAGATTGTCCTGTGAAATGACAAGCCACAACGCATAAAGAAGGCAACAATGCGCAAGTAACTACACCTAAAAGGGCACAACGATGTAAACATTTGTGTTATTATTATCATGAGGGAGGCCATCTGATTAAGCAATGTCCACAGGAAGGTCGAGCATTTCCTGTGGCTATTTCGGAAGTCACCTCAGTCAAGTTCATAACATCAAGAGTAAGCGGTGAAGTCTAGAATAATAATTTTACCTTACGCAATGTCATGTCTCTATTTGTAAAGGAAAGTGATTAGTTGAGAAATCCTTGTAGAGATTCTCTTATTAAAGGAAAGGATGATATACTAGTGTGTGGAGTTTTGGGATAAAAGCATTAATGATAAATGAAAGGTCAGATGTTTCTTTGAGTATTCACCTTGTGTAGAAGGTTTTCCTGATAGTGATACGTGTGTACTACAACAAAATAGGCACGTGGAGACGTTTTGCTTAAAACACTTTAAAATTCGTCTCTACAATCAGAACTAGATATGAAATAAAGACGTGCTATGAGACACTACTAAAGTCGTCACATGATTAAATCCCATAGAGACGAAAGGTGAGACATTTTAAATACATCTAATTTGTAGGGACGTATATTGAGACGTCTTAGAATATATCTCATGCGTAAGGGACGCATCTTGTATGTCTTAGAATATGTTTCATTTGTAGAGATGAATTGTGAGACGTATTAAATATTTGTGAGACATATAAAATATTTGCAAAGTGCTCACACCTTGCAATGTTGTTTTGAAAATCTAGTGGTAGCACTATGATCTTGCTAACATAAAAATGAAAACCATGGAACATGAATCGCATATTACAAGTCAGCGTATACTCTTTTGCTTTCATCGTGCGACACTATCTGGCAATTCAAGCTAGCATGCATTTGCTGTCAAAGTGAGCTAAAAATTTCACGGAGAACTCTCTTTTGCACTACTAACATGCCACAAAATTTTGCCGCTGGAATTCAGTCTGTGGCGCATAGGAAAAAAATGGAAGTCAGCATATTCTCTTTTGCTTTCATCATGCGGCATTATCTGGCAATTCAAGCTAGCATTTGTTGTTGAATTGATCTGAACATTTCACAGAGAACTCTCATTTGTACTGCTAACATGCCACAGAATTCACTGCTGGAATTCAGTTTGTAGCGCATAAGAATAATAATGGAAGTCATCATATACTGTTTTGTTTTCAACGTGCGGCACTATCTGGCAATTCAAGCTAGCATTTGCTATCAAATTGAGCTAAAAATTTCACAGAGAACTCTCATTTGCACTGCTAACATGCCACAGAATTTCGCCGCTAGAATTCATTCTGTGGCGCATAGGAAAAATAATGGAAGTCAGCATATTCTATTTCGCTTTCATCGTGCGGCACTATCTGGCAATTCAAGCATACATTTACTATCGAAATAAGCTAAAAATATTACGGAGAACTCCCAGTTACACTATTAACATGCCACATAAATTCGCCGCTGGAATTCATTTCGTGGCGCATAGAAAAAATAAGGGAATTCAGCATATCTCTTTCGCTTTCATCGTGCGGCACTATCTGGCAATTCAAGATAGCATTGCTTTCGAATTGAGCTAAAAATTTCACAGAGAACTCTCATTTGCACTGCTAACATGCGACAGAATTTCATTGCTGACATTCAGTCTGTAGCGCATAGGAAAAATAATGGAAGTCAGCATATTCTCTTTTGTTTTCAACATGCCATACTATCTGGCAATTCAAGTTAGCATTTGCTATTGAATTAAGCTAAAAATTTCATGGAGAACTCTCATTAGCACTGCTAACATGCCACAGAATTTTGCCACTGGAATTCAATCTGTGGCGCATAGGAAAAATAATGGAAGTCAGCATATATTGTTTTGTTTTCAACGTGCAGCACTATTTGGCAATTCAAGCTAGCATTTGCTATCGAATTGAGCTAAAAATTTCATGGAGAACTCTCATTTGCACTATTAATATGTCACAAAATTTCTCCGCTGGAATTCATTATGTGGCGCATAGGAAAAATAATGGAAGTTAGCATATTGTATTTCACTTTCATCGTGCGGCACTATCTGGCAATTCAAGCATGCATTTACAATCGAAATAAGCTAAAAATTTCACGAAGAACTCCCAATTACACTGTTAGCATGCCACATAAATTCACCGCTGGAATTCATTTCGTGGCGCATAGGAAAAATAATGGAGGTCAGCATAATATGGCAGATCAATTATGAAACAACACGGAAGCGAAGTGATGCATGCTTTCATTTGATTTTAGATAGGTAAAGAACTCTAATTGTATATTTATCATTAATCCATGGGATTTATCGTCAGATATTTGGGCTACAGCAATTTGTAAAAGTTTTATTTTGCCGCTAAAGTAGAATTTCTTCCCACTTTTTTTAGGGAAAATTTCCCTCATATATAACCCAAATCTATTTTCCCACGCCTCCATCTCTCCATCTTCTTTAACCTCCTATCATAAATCAAATCAAATCTCTATCAACAGATCCCTTCCATTGGTCACTGGTGCTTGCCTTCTTCCCTGCGCAGGTGCTCTCTATCAACAGATCCCTTCCAATCTACTGGAGATGTGCCTTATCCCTGCGTAGGTACTCTCTCTAGGTTGCTCCGTTGTTGCAGTTTGCACCATTTAATTGATCTAGGGCTGCCTATTGCTATTATCCATCTTCCCTGCTCTGCCTACAGGGAAAATAACAAGAGCGATCCCATTGTATATCTACAAGGAAAACACAAAGAGGGGAGGAAGAAACTTTCTTCTTTGTCTCCTGGACCTCCTCTCTCTTTGTCCTCGACTGCGTTCGGTGAAGTTGTCAGTAAAGTCTCTGTCGCTACTGTTTTCACATAGCCACTTGCTTGTAAGTTTGTTTTCATCATTGCTTGATTGTTTATTGGATGATTGGCATAGCCGCATTGTTGTGTGTCCGTTCATTGGCACATGGTTTGATACTTGGGCATGCACTACAGGTGCTTGTGAAAATGCATGTCTGGTTGAATGGTTGATTGATAGAAATTTTGATGTTTGGAACCTGGTACTTGGATCGGTAATTAACGTGGAATGTATAGCTGCATGATTTATTTGTCCATTAACACTTGTTTGTATGTGTGCACCATTGGTCCTTACTGGAATCTTAACTGAGATGGGCCAATCTCCATTTATCTAGAGATCTGTTGCACTTGTCTTATTTGTATGTAGTGTGAACAATAGGGTATGTTAGTTCTTAGCTAAACTTAAAATCTTTTGGTGCTTGTTTTGACTTATAATCTATAATGTGCCTTGATTAATTTTCTTTCCCGTTCAATTATATTCCTATTTGACATAAAAGGATACATGTAGATGTAAATTAGATAGTGCAGTGCATTGTAGGAACTATGTTTAAATCTGTAGTTACAGCCCATAAAAGTTTGTAAAAATTTTGCGACTTATATATTTGTACTTGTTTATTCCTATAATTACCTTTTCATTAGATGGATGTTTGACTTCTGAATTTTTGTGTGTGCTTCAGTGAACAAATTATGGTGGGGGTACCTAGACAATCATGAAAATTGGATCTAGATGTACAAGATGCAGAAAATGTACAATTCAATGAAGAACATTTACACTTGAACTTTAAAACTCAGGAAGCAGAAAATGTACAACTCGATGAAGAAAATTTACACTTGAACTTTGAAGCTCAGAATGCAGGAAATGTGCTACTCGGTGAAGAAAATTTACACTTGAACTTTGAAGCTTTGGATGCTGAAACTGTGCAACCTGATAATGATAATTTGCACTTGAATCTTGAAGTTCAGAATGGAGGAGATGTACAACTCAATGAAGATAATGGACAAGGTCATCTAGAGATCGATAACATGTTAACAGGGTTGCCTCATCAATCTAGAAGACCGATTGAGATAATCTGTAAGTTTCATATTTTTCTATTGATGTCCATATGTATCTGATTTGCCCTTTCACACCAGTGAAATTTTCCTATATGTAGGGCCAAACAGGTAGATATGGCAGGTTCTAGGAGATTTTGGAGCAAAAAATGTGGACCAATTAAAAGGAGGAAAGCTAATTGTGGAGACAGATCAAAATGGTGTTTCGAATGATAGATCAGGTTCCATTCTTGGTTCGTATCTTGGTGACCTCGCGCAGAATTCCACATTTGCACCATTACACATTTGAAGATGGGACGATGAACAATTTGTGGAACCACATGGGAACATAATTTCATATGTGGAGGTGAATGTTCATTTAACTGTAATATATATCATCATGTTGATTTGACTACTAACATTTAGCTTTAATTGTGAAAGATGAAATTTATCTACCCTTCCAAGACGAAGCAACTTACACGTGACTAGATCCTAATGAAAGTTAGCAAAGGGTGGAGATCCTACAAATATCGTTTGAAGAAAAAATATTTTAATCATGATAAGAGGACTCTGAATGAAATATTGAAAGATGTTCCAAAAGGTGTTAATGCATATCAATGGAGTGCTCTTATTGGAATATGGTGTCAAGAGGCACACTTCGGACGCCTTCATTCTCATGTTTAAATAATACCAAAATTAGTTTCATAATTATTTATATTGTCCGAATCTTCTATGTTCATAGAAATTATGTAAGAAGAACTTTGAGTGTGCAAAACAACAATGAATCCTCATACAATCGGGAGAAAAAGCCATGCTAGGCTATTAAAAGAGATGGTGATAATTGTTTAGTCTTTGAATTTTGTTATTCTCACAAATCGAAGGTATTTTAATCAAACATTGATAAATCTTATTTACTTTATTGCACAAAGAAATGAAAAAGAAAGGAAAGGTCCACCGATTGACCTATGGGATGAAGCACATAAGAAAAAGGATGGCAACTATGCTAACTGTAATATGAAGGCACTAATGGTACATTTCGCTCTTATTAGTTGCATTCAGAAATTAAATTTGGTTCATTACACGATGAGCTCCATACATGTTTATTTACGTAGGAAATGGCTTATCATGAGCTAGCAAAGAGGAAAACAAATAACAATGGGAATCTTCTGTCCAAAGATTATGATGAAGTGTTTCAAAATGTAATTGGAAGAGAGACAAAACTTCGAGGCTACTATGATCATAAGTATTTGAGCCATGTAAAGGTTTGTAGTGGACCAACTTTTGTTGGGCAATCTAAGCAAGATGGAAGGCTTAAATTAGCACTAGAAGCAATGGACAAGAAGATAGAAAACATGAGTGGTGAGATGAATCTCATGCGAGCCTTCATAGAACAAAAATTCTCTGGAGAGGATTTGAGAAACATACTGGTAGCATCACAAAATAATGAAGTAAACATCTTTGCGCCATCTTTTTTTTTTTTTGCAAAGATCAATTGATGAACATTGATACACTATGTGGCAACACTATGATTTATGTTTTTATTGTAGGTGGATAATTTTGAACAAGTTGGTAATAAGATCCCAAATGGATTTGATAACGACCTCCATGATTCATATGACAATGTCCATGCTACACCAAATAATGTGCAGGTGATATAGTATTTTCTCGATAAATTTTAAATTGAAGTTTTGCCAATGTCTTAATACTATCACTTATCATAAGTTACAGCAATCACATTTTGTCAATTGTACCAATGCCAAAGAGAGTCATGCCAATCCATTTTTACCACATGAACACATGATTGTTAAGGTGAGATATGAAAATCTCACTCTATTGTTTAACCATGCCAAATTATTAGAACACTTGTATAGTTGATTCGACTTTTAATTGCAGCAAGCACATGTTGAAAGCTCTGCCAAAAGGTCCAAAACTAGCAAGAGTTATGCAGAATTAGATGTACCATGTGAGTGCGAAACGTCTAAGGTATATTCAAACCAATTATGCAAAAACCGAGTAGTGAACATTGATACACTATCCAGCAACATTATGATTTATATTTTTTATTGTAGGTTGGTATTTTTGAACGAGTTGATAATGATATGCCAAATGGATTTGATAACAACCTTGAGGATTCTTATGACAACCACAATGCACCCAATAATGTGCGGTGATGCAAGATTTACTTTGATAAATATTGAATCAAGTCCGCCAATGTCTTCATGCTACTATTTATCATAACTTGCAGTAGCTTGCATTTTGTCAATTGTACTAAAACCAAAGAGAGTAAGTCCAATCTATTTTTACCAAATCAACACATGATTGCCAAGGTGTGTTAATAAAATCTGCCGACGATCGGGATCGCCAACCGCAGAAAAATGAGGTAGGGTCAATGAGAAATGGGACCACAATCTGCGCTTTTGCTCGAACAGGGAGTGAGGTCGAGGAGGTCGATGGTCGGAGCTAGGGACAACGAACGAGATGGAGGATTATCCTGGTTCGAGCCCCGAGAAGGTAATAGCTCTACTCCGGCCACCTTGCGTGGTGGTTCCCGATGTTTGTGAGTACAAGAGAGGGTTACACCAATCTTGACGATGCTAAGTCTAAACTTGAACTCGGTGTGTGTGCTACCGGGTTATCCTCCCTAAGTGTTTACAAAGCCTCGCCTTATACCCATTCTCCTTGCAACGCTCCGAGTATTCCTCGATCGTGGCCTTCATGCACATTGATAGCCGGTGGAAACTGCTCGATCCCGCCAAGACGCTGCATTACTCCACGATCCCACGCTCGTGAATCGCCAAGTGATGACGTGTCGGGATCCAAGGAACGCCACCGACCTTGAATCATCCCAAACAAAGGTCGTGAGGGCCCCGAGCTCGAGATATCTGCGCCCTAGGTCGAGCGGCCTCGAGCTTGATCCGAAGTCTTTGATCGAGGCCTTCCGAGCTAGGGGACCGGCTGATCTTGCCGACGACCAAGGGTTGCCCGCCCCGGCAGCCTAGCCCCCGAGGCTCAAGGTCGAGAAGTAGCACCAAGGACGGCCTCGAGCCTCACCCAACAAAGTCAAGGCGGCAACCCTTGCAAGGTCTTGGAACCTTGTTCGAGGCTCCAAGTGAGATCGCAAAGTGAACCCCAAAGCGAGACACCGGCGACCTTTGATCTTTCCGGTGATACGGATGCCAACAATGGCGGACACCTGCAGTGCTTCGAGTCCGCCGCCCAGGTCTTAATTGAGCCCGTCTAATCATGCCCGGCGCGCCTTTTGAGGCGCCGTAGGAGGTTAAATCCCAAGAGCGCCGTGGAAGACCCCGAGCTTTGGATCATCAGCCTGAAAGCTTCTGCGCCCTCCTCCCAAGCCTTCTCGCCCGAGCAGACCGCCTTTCCATCTCCACACGACGTTTCGCCATGGCCAAGCTGGGGAAAAGTACCTTGTCGGTCACGAGGATGAAGGAGCTCGAGGCCCTGGGGCTGTTGGATCAGGTGACCTGGCGGTTGCCCTGTGGCGAGACCGAACCTCATCCTCGAGATGACGAGATCGTCGACCGAAAGCAAAGATTCCCTCTTCGGCCGGACCGGAGAGCGAATTCTCGCCGACGCCCTCGACAGCTTGCCAAATTGAAGTGATCAACCTGTACCCAATTCCGCCCTCACCCTAGCCATCTTCTCCCATCTATGCGAGGGGTTCTGAGGATTCTTCCCACGCCTCGCTTTTCTTCCGCCATTTCTCCCTCTTCCGCCCGGAAGGACCCCGTGGTCGGTGCCTCTACTTCCGCAGCCGCCCGGCTCAAGTGGGCTTTTGCCCAAGATCCTGGCCGGGACTCTCTTGGTCCATGGTCGAGGCCGGGTTCTACCTCAAGAAGGGGAGAACGGAGGTCGCGATACGAAGGAGCCGCCACATCGGGAAGATGGAGACCCCAGAGATCGAGGACTCAACGCCGACGCAGGCCGACGCAGGCTATCGCCGCCATCCACATTTGCGCCACACGCGTCTCACCGGCCGAGCGATCGCGAACGACTTTCATGAATCGGGTGTCTCCCCGCGGAAGAGGTTACATCCGTTCTCCCGAGATCCGTGGACGCGACAATTCGACTCGCGAGAGTTCATCTGGTAAGGTCTTCACCACAAGGCTTTTGCTTGACTTCGATTTCTTCCTCCTCGATGGCTCTTGTTCGTAGCGCCAAGGAGTCCCGGTCGCGCCAGATGCAGAAATGTTCGAAATCGGGCGATGAGTACACTCTCGACGACCCAGCCTCAAGAACGCCTTCATTTAAAGCCCGAGGTAAGCCTTCCACGACCTCTGACCTCATCCGAACATGCGCACGCTTTGCTCGACCGTGCTTGCTTGTAGGATCATCAAGAGTTGTGGGAGACAACATGAGATCGCTTCCTTTGCCCGATGAGGGCAAGAGCAAAAGGAAAGAAAAGACTCCAACCGAGAGCCGACCGCCAGGGACGAAGAGGCCTCACATCGAATGGGGTGACCGCGCCACAGTAAGACGATCATAGCCAATTTCGAGCTCGCGCTTTGGCTTCTCAGGGCCTAACAAAGTTGCTTTACTTGGCAAAGAACAGCGCAGCCACGCCGCCAGACCACCGAGCCCCGCCAGTGATGCGGGCTCATCGCTAGCTTCGCCTCCCGGCACTGAGAGGAAGGAAGCGGATTCCTCCTCCGAGCTCGGGCAACAGACCATCGCCGCCATCGACGAGGCAGAGGCCACCGACCTGTAAGAGCCCGGCTTTGCAACCTACTCCATCTCCGTGTTTTTCTTAGTGCTTATCCTTGATTGCAGACTCGAGCGCCGAGACCCGAGCTTGCCCACTCGACAATGCTCGTTGTTCAGTATGAGTCCGAGTCCGAGGAGGGGGCAACGCCACATGCTGGGCCCTGCGCCGGTCTTCGGACAAAGCGCGCTCTGCCGGGAACTCGAGCTGGGCCTCGGCCTGAGGGTTCGACCAAGGCCCCGATAGCAGACGAAGGGACCCCTAACCCGCGATCACGAGGATTACAAAGACCGGCGAGACGGGTACCCTCGCGGTCGCCGATCCTCCCGAGATCGAGGAGACATGGGCGCCCGGCCCTCAAGTCGCGGCGCCGCGATCGTTGGCGGCCGTGTCACCGAAGTCCCCGAGGCCCCGCCGACCAAGACCGCTACCGATGGCGAGATCGTGGTTCCCTGCCACGGAGAGCGACCACGACAACGGAGGCACTCCGATGACCCGGCTTGCGAACTTCCAGCCCCTGGGGAACACAACGCCCACCCCGGAGGTTGAGTCGGATGTCATTGCTACGGCAACTCCCGCCATCGAAATGGCGGAACCTTGACTACGGAGGTCGGGCCCGGTTACCATTGTCGTACCTCTGGTCGGGGTCCGGCATGGCACCGATGTGGAAGGATCTCGCCGCCGCCGCACGTCGTCCGTAGGCCCCTGACAAGGTGTGCCGCGGTGATTGAAGAAGGCCTAGGTCACGGGACTCGGGCGAAGGTTTTGAGATCAACACACCACCTCGACGAAATAACGAGGAGTTCTCCAGTAGCCAACAAATGACTCCGTGAGGTAGGAACCTTCCTTATATGCCCCGTAATACGTTAAGTTGTGTGTTCTTGACAACTTCTTACCAAATCGTGTTCCTTGTTTTCAAGGCGGTTGGCGCTGCGTGACCCGAGGGCTTCAAGGTCTCAACGAGCATGTCGACGTGTTCGCTAGATCTTGAACGCCGTGGAAGAGAGGGAGACCGAAGCGCCCAGCTCAAGGTGACTATTGAGGCCGACGCGCAGAAATCGAAGCGGCTCAACCGGAGCTCAACGATCTGCGCCGCACGATGGTGGCGCTGAGGTGTCCCATGCCGCCGAGCTCGAGAGGACCAGATCCTCCGAGCGCGAGCATGGGTTTAAGGCACAGAGCACGAAGCGCCGAGCGACCAAAGCGATCGAGGCCCTTGATGCGGAGCGCGCCAAGGTCGAGCCGGAGAAGGCCGCCGCAGAGAACTTCTTGAACTCGGCGCCGAGACCCTTCACGCCAGATCGAGGCCCTCGAGAAGGCCGCCGAGAACAAGCCGCCGCCCCCAGCGCTTTTGCCGACGAAGCGCCAAGGTCGTGGCACTTGAGGAAGTCGCCAAGGAGCAAACCATTGTTACGACCCACGGCGCCGCCGACGAAGCGTGCTAAGGTCGAGGCGTTGGAGAGGATCTGCTGCCGAGCTATCATCCTCAACCAAGGCGCTCTCCCGAGCTAGAGGCCAAAGTCGCGGGCCGAGGAGAAACTTGGGCGTGCCAAATAGGCGGCGAAGACCGCTTTGGCCCAACTCAACGATTTAACGCCGCCGAGCCACGGACGCAACCAACGAGGCCTCCTCAAGAAGAAACCGAAGCCTCGACGCAAGGGCCGAGTCGCCGAGCTCGAAAGAAGAGAAGCTTCACACACGAGATGGAGACACTACAAGAAACAAAGTGAAAAATTGTGGGTTTTTAAATTGTGGGTAAAAAAACCCACGACTTTAGATATTTAAATTGCCGGTTTACAAAACCCACGAATTTACTAAATTCGTGGGCCTAAAAACCCACGAATTTATATATTTAAATTGCCGGTTTGTACAAGACTCCACGATTTACCTAAATTCGTGAGCTAAAAACTCACGAATTCTTTGAGTAGGAATTTAATAACCCTGCTCTCTCTCTCTCACAGCTCCTCTCATGCGGGCGCCCATCGATCCTCCCATGAAGGCCCCGCCTCCCACTTGGCCCGCCCTCCGCTCCTTCTCACTCGATCCTCTCCGCTTGCCGCTTCCCAGATTCGGTGGCGGCTCCTCCTGCTTGCCTGCCCAGGCTCTCCTCCTCCCGGCCTTGCCGCCATTGCTCCCTCCTCGAAGCCACCTGCAGCCTCCCAACACACGCCTCACCCCTCCAAATACTTAGTGCCATCGCTTCTTCCTCACAGCTAGAATCCAAGAAGATTGGCAGCGGAGGAGCAAAGACCAAGATCCGGCGACAGATGAGGCGCCCTCTCTTTCTCCCCTGGCAGGCAAAGAAGAGCACACCAGGCGAGAAAGCAGAAGCAGCATGCCGACGCCTCCAAATCCTCCGAGCTCTCCCCACCCTCCTTCCTCCATGGAAAAAGCTTTGAGGTATAAATTTGGGGGGGAATTAGCTTGCCCACATGGTGTTTGATGAAATGCCTAGCTAGGTTTTCATGAGAATGATTTGATTTTGCATGTTGTACTTGTTGACTGCTATCTATTACTTGGCATAAAAATGAGAGGATTTAGTGAAATTATAAATAAAATATGAAATCCAAATACAGTACCAAGAAAAATTTACACGGAAAACCATCTGGTTCATATGTAGATTTGAACAGTAGCTATGTATCAGGCATTGTGATTGGTTGAATTCAGTGGATAAATTCAGTACCCACTTTCACGAATAATTTTGTCAAGTAGACCATTTTCTCTTGACCAAAATACATATAAATGCATCCAAAGACTTATTTGAACCTCATTTTCCTCGTTAATTTTCTTTGACAAAATTAGTTTTGACCAAAGAATGGTACATCAATGTAATTGGCAAGAATACGATAAATGCATTCCGCATTGAATTGGTTGCAAATTGATATGAGGACCTTCTATCCTCGGCTTCAAGAGTATGCGATGCGGTTGGCAATCACGGTTTATATGCTCCCTCTTTCTACAATCATGACTGTGGTATGGCTTTTCACATGCTCCTATGGAACAAAAGCAATATTTGACATTTTCACTCTTAAGATTTCTTCTTGGATGCAAGGATTCAAATGTCGATTTCATGAAATTATAGAATTTGTTATCGCTTTTTGTTGTGGTACAAGAAATGTTAATTGTAATGGCCGAAGTTCTTGATATCATTTCAAGAGACTACAACTCTACATTGTATCCATGTATGGATTCATTTGCTAAATTTATTCTTTATGATGAAACATTTTTGAGTTTTTGTCGACACCTTTGGGTGATTAATCAATTGAGGATTTGATAGCTTTGTCCAAGTGAGTTAAATAACCTTATTTGTGTCTGCTGCAGGTGCCATCCTTCTTTATACGTAAACTGATTACTCACTATTCTCTTTCATCAATGTGCGGTGATGCAAGATTTACTTTGATAAATATTGAATCGAAGTCCGCCAATGTCTTCATGCTACTATTTATCATAACTTGCAGCAGTTGCATTTTGTCAATTGTACTAAAACCAAAGAGAGTAAGTCCAATCTATTTTTACCAAATCAACACATGATTGCCAAGGTGTGTTAATAAAATCTGTCGACGATCGGGATCGCCAACCGCAGAAAATGAGGTAGGGTCAATGAGAATGGGACCACAACTGCGCTTTTGCTCTCAGGGGAGTGAGGTCGAGGAGGTCGATGGTCGGAGCTAGGGACAACGAACGAGATGGAGGATTATCCCTGTTCGAGCCCCCGAGAAGGTAATAGTTCTATCTCCAGCCACCTTGCGGTGGTGGTTCCCGATGTTTGTGAGTACAAGAGAGGGTTACAACCAATCTTGACGATGCTAAGTCTAAACTTGAACTCGGGTGTGTGTACCGGGTTATCCTCCCTAAGTGTTTACAAAGCCTCGGCCTTATACCCATTCTCCTTGCAACGCTCCGGAGTATTCCTCGGATCGTGGCCTTCATGCACATTGATAGCCGGTGGAAACTGTTCGATCCCGCCAAGACGCTACAGCATTACTCCACGATCCCACGCTCGTGAATCGCCAAGTGATGACGTGTCCGGGATCCAAGGAACGCCACCGACCTTGAATCATCCCAAACAAACAGGTCGTGAGGGCCCCGAGCTCGGAGATCTGCGCCCTAGGTCGAGCGGCCTCGAGCTTGATCCGAAGTCTTTGATCGAGGCCTTCCGAGCTAGGGGACCGGCTGATCTGCCGCCGACCAAGGGTTGCCCTTGCCCCGAAGCCCTAGCCCCGAGGCTCAAGGTCGAGAAGTAGCACCAAGGACGGCCTCGAGCCTCACCCAACAGTCATTGGCAGAACCCTTGCAAGGTCTTGGAACCTTGTTCGAGGCTCGGCGGAGATCGCAAAGTGAACCCTCAGGCAGACACCCGCGACCTTTGATCTTTCCGAAGTGATCTGGATGCCAACAATGGCGGACACCGCAGGTGCTTCGAGTCCGCCGCCTGTGTCTTAATTGAGCCCGTCTAATCATGCCGGCGCTTTTTGAGGCGCCAGAGGAGGTTAAATCCCAAGAGCGCCGTGGAAGACCCCGAGCTTTGGATCATCACCAAAGCTTCTGCGCCCTCCTCAAGCCTTCTCGCCCGAAAGCATCAGCTTTTCCATCTCCACACGACGCTTTCGCCATGGCTAAGTCGGGAAAAGTACCTTGTTCTGGCCACGAGGATGAAGGAGCTCGAGGCCACTGGGTCATGGATCGAGTGACTGGCGGTTGCCGTGGCGAGACCGAACCTCATCCTCGAGATGACGAGATCGTCGCGCCGAAAGCAAAGATTCCTCTTGAGCCGCGGACCCCGGAGAGCGAATTCTCGCCGACGCCCTCGATAGCTTGCCAAATTGAAGTGATCAACACGGTACCCAATTCGCCCTCACCCTAGCCATCTTCTCCCATCTATGCGAGGGGTTCCCGGGATTCTTCCCACGCCGCCTCTTTCTTCCGCCACTTCTCCCTCCGCCTCGGGAAGGACCCGTGGTCGGGTGCCTCTACTTCCGGCGGCCGGGCTCAAGTGGGCTTTGCCCAAGATCCTGGCCGGACTCTTGGTCCATGGTCGAAAGGCCGGTTCTACCTCAAGAAGGGGAGAACGGAGGCTGCGATCTGAAGGCGAGCCGCCACATCGGGAAGATGGAGACCCCAGAGATCGAGGACCTCAACGCCGACGCAGGATGCCGACGCAGGCGTTATCGCCGCCATCCACATTTGCGCCACACGCGGTCTCACCGGTCAGGCGATCGCGAACGACTTTCTGCGGAATCGGGTGTCTCCCCTGCGGAAGAGGTTACATCCGTTCTCCCAGATCCAGGGACGCGACAATTCGACTCGCGAGTTCATCTGGTAAGGTCTTCACCACAAGGCTTTTGCTTGACTTCGTATTTCTTCCTCCTCTCGATGGCTCTTGTTCGTGTGAAGCGCCAAGGAGTCCCGGGTCGCGCCGGAGATGCAGAAATGTTCGAAACTCAAGGCGATGAGTACACTCTCGGCGACCCAGCCCCAAGAACGCCTTATGCATTTAAAGCCCGAGGTAAGCCTTCCACGACCCATGCACTTATCTCAACATGCGACGCCTTTGCCTCGACCGTGCTTGCTTGTAGGATCATCAAGAGTTGTGGGAGACATGGAGATCGCCTTTGCCCGATGAGGGCAAGAGCAAAAGGAAAGAAAAGACTCCCCTCAACCGGAGCCGACCGCCAGGACGAAGAGGCCTCACATCGAATGGGTGACCGCGCCACGGTAAAGACGATCATAGCCAATTTCGAGCTCGCGCTCTTGGCTTTCGGGGCCTAACAAAGTTGTTTTACTTGGCAAAGAACAAAGCGCAATGGCCGCCAGACCACCGAGCCCCCGCCAAAGCGGTGCGGGCTCATCGCTAGCCGCCTCCCTGCACGAGAGGAAGGAAGCGGATTCCTCCTCCGAGCTCGGGAACAGACCATCGCGGCCATCGACGAGGGCAGAGGCCACCGACCTGTAAGAGCCCGGCTTTGCAACCCGCTCCATCTCCGTGTTTTTTCTTAGTGCTTATCCTGATTGCAGACCGAGCGCCGAGACCCGAGCTTGCCCACTCGACAATGCTCGTTGTTCAGTGGTCCGAGTCCGGAGGGGGCAACGCCACATGCTGGCCCCGTGCGGGTCCTTCTCGACAAAGGCGCGCTCGCCGGGGCTCGAGCTGGGCCTCGCCTGAGGGTTCGACCAAGGCCCCGATAGTCTGGACGAAGGGACCCCAACCCGCGATCACGAGGATTACAAAGACCGGGCGAGACGGGTACCCTCATGGGTCGCCGATCCTCCCGAGATCGAGGAGACATGGGCGTCCGCCCTCAAGTCAGCGCCGCCGATCGTTGGCGGCCGTGTCACCGAAGTCCCCGAGGCCCCGCTGACCAAGACCGCGCCGATGGCGAGACCGTGGTTCCCGGCCACGGAGAGCGACCACGACAACGGGAGGCACTCGATGACCCGGGCCATAACTTCCACCTGGGAACACAACGCCCACCCCGTGAGGTTGAGTCTGATGTCATTGCTACACGCAACTCCGCCATCGAAGCTGGCGGAACCTTGACTACGGAGGTCGGGCCCGGCTACATTGCCGCACCTGGTCGGGGTCCGGCATGGCGGCCGATGTGAAGGATCTCGGCCGCCACGCAGACGTCGTCCGTAGGCCCCTGACAAGGTGTGCCGGCGGTGATTGAAGAAGGCCTAGGTCACGGGGACCGGGCGAAGGTTTTGAGATCAACACAGCCACCTCGACGAAGTGAGCGAGGAGTTCTCCAGCGCTGTCAACGTACCGACTCCGTGAGGTAGGAACCTTCCTTATATGCCCCAGAATACGTTGTTGTGTGTTCTTGACAACTTCTTACCAAATCGTGTTCCTTGTTTTCAAGGCGGTTGGCGGCGGACCCGAGGGCTTCAAGGTCTCAACGAGCATGTCGACGCGGTTCGCTAGATCTTGAACGCCGCGGAAGAGAGGGAGACCGAGCGCTCTGTGCTCTGCGGACTATTGAGGCCGACGCCAGAAATCGAGCGGCTCAACCGGAGCTCAACGACCTGCGTGCCGCACGATGGTGGCGCTGAGGTGTCCTATGCCGCGAGCTCGAGAGGACCAGATCCTCCGAAAGAGCATGGGTTTAAGGCACAGAGCACGAAGCCTTCGAGCGACAAAGCGATCGAGGCCCTTGATGCGAGCGCCAAGGTCGAAGCCGGAGAAGGCCGCCGAGAGAACTTCTCAGACTCGGCCGAGACCCTTCACGCCAGATCGAGGCCCTCGAGAAGGCCGCCGAGGAACAAGCCGCCGCCATGCTCCAGCGCCAGTCGACGAAGCGCCAAGGTCGTGGCACTTGAGGAAGTCGCCAAGGAGCAAACCATTATTATCTGACGCGGCGCTTCGACGAAGCGTGCCAAGGTCGAGGCGTTGGAGAGGATGCTGGCCGAGCTATCATCCTCAACCAAGGCGCTCTCGAGCTAGAGGCCAAAGTCGCTGGGCCGAGGAGAAACTTGGGCAGCCATAGGCGCGGCGAAGACCGCTTTGGCCCAACTCAACGACGAACGTCCGCCGAGCCACTTGACGCGAACTAACGAGGCCTCCTGCTGAAGAAACGAAGCCTCGACGCCATGGCTGAGTCGCCGAGCTCGAAAGAAGAGAAGCTGGGCAGAGATGAGACACTACAAGAAACAAAGAAAAAATTGTGGGTTTTTTAAATTGTGGGTAAAAAAACCACGAATTTAGATATTTAAATCTGCTGGTTTACAAAACCCACGAATTTACTTAATTCGTGGGCCTAAAAACCCACGAATTTATATATTTAAATTCGCCGGTTTGTACAAGACTAATTTATTCTATCTAAATTAAGTGAGCTAAAAACTCACGAATTCTTGGTAGGAATTTAATAACCGTCTCTCTCTCTCACACAGCTCCTCTCATCGGGCGCCCGCCCGATCCTCCCCCAAGGCGGCCCGCCTCGCCCGCATTGCTGCAGCCTCCGCTCACTCGATCCTCTCCTTGCTTGCCTCTTCCCATTGAAGGCCTCTCCTCCTATTGCCCTTCCCAGCCGCTCTCCTCCCGACGGCCATGTGTCGCCGCCCTCCCCTCGAAGCGCCACCTCTGGCCTCCCGGCGCCACCCTCCAAATACCAGCGCTAGTGCCATCGCCCCTTCTCACAGAAGAATCAAAGAAGATCGGCAAGCAGGAGCAAGCACCAAAGATCCCATGACAATGGCGGCGCCCTCTCTTTTCTCCCACAGTCAAGGCGGCAGAAGCTGACTTCGGGGCAGCAGAAGAAGAATGGCCGACGCTTCCTCCAGCGCCTCCTCTCTCCCCCCCCCCTCCTTCCTCCATGGAAAAAGCTTTGAGGTATAAATTTGGGGGAATTAGCTTTGCCCACATGGTGTTTGATGAAATGCCTAGCTAGGTTTTCATGAGAATGATTTGATTTTGCATGTTGTACTTGTTGACTGCTATCTATTACTTGGCATAAAAATGAGAGGATTTAGTGAAATTATAAATAAAATATGAAATCCAAATACAGTACCAAGAAAAATTTACACGGAAAACCATCTCGTTCATATGTAGATTTGAACAAAGAGCTATGTATCGAGCATTGTGATTGGTTGAATTCGATTGGATAAATTCAACCCACTTTCACTTAATAATTTTGTCAAGTAGACCATTTTCTCTTGACCAAAATACATATAAATGCATCCAAAGATTTATTTGAACCTCATTTTCCTGTTAATTTTCTTTGACAAAATTAGTTTTGACCAAAGAATGGTACATCAATGTCTTGGCAAGAATACGATAAATGCATTCCGCATTGAATTGGTTGCAAATTGATATGAGGACCTTCTATCCTCGGCAGCGACTTCAAAGAGCATGCGATCGTCGGTTGGCAATGCGGTTTATATGCTCCCCTCTTTCTACAATCATGACTGTGGTATGGCTTTTCACATGCTCCTATGGAACAAAAGCAATATTTGACATTTTCACTCTTAAGATTTCTTCTTTGGATGCAAGGATTCAAATGTCGCATTTCCTCATGAAATTATAGAATTTGTTACTGCCTTTTTGTTGTGGTACAGTAAATGTTAATTGTAATGGCTGAGTTCTTGATATCATTTCAGTAGACTACAACTCTACATTGTATCCATGTATGGATTCATTTGCTAAATTTATTCTTTATGATGAAACATTTTTGAGTTTTTGTCGACACCTTTGGGTGATTAATCAATTGAGGATTTGATAGCTTTGTCCAAGTGAGTTAAATAACCTTATTTGTGTCTGCTGCAGGTGCCATCCTTCTTTATACGTAAACTGATTACTCAGCTATTCTCTTTCATCAATATACAACTTTTCAACAGGTAGTTTCTCATTTTAGAAATTTATTACTTGGTATGTGTGCATACGAACATGAAAGCAACACACACATGATAGACAGTAAATATCTAGGAATAAATTAATGGAAATACCTTATTATTGTCTTTGTTAATTTTGCAAATAGATCATTGTACCTTAAATAATGATTTTAAGGAAGGGGCCTATTTGCCAATGAAGAAATGGAATTCTTTTGGTTGAAGAGATTGATATATATATTCTTACTCTGAAGACTCCCTAGACCCTAACTGTCATTTGAATTGCTTTATATGCAGGTATTGACAATGGAGACGTTTGAGCACCTTGCATTTTTATTGCGCTTCAAGGAACTCCTTTAAATAGCAAGCAGCTACCTTTTTTGCAAATTCGATCCAGACATGCCTGTTGCTCCTGTTCTGCTGCTCGGGTTCATGATTGATTCTCGGAATATAGCTTCTTCGTTGGAATATACGGAAGAAAAATCTACTGACAAACTAAAAAACAACCAACAGAGTGTATCGATCCCGATGTGACAATGGTCGATCTTGTCACAAATACAAGAATTCAGAGCAGCTCACCCAATCGTACTTCATGCCAAACAATCTCGGATACTCTACCAAATACAAGTTTTGTGGAGGGTTTCTCCAAAACGCTCGTTGTCAAACAAGCATCGATATCAAAGGGCATTCAATAAAGGTAATGCCTATATTAGTTTTTTAGTAGTGGACAATGAATATTGAGAGGCACTTTGAAGTTTGTTTTGCTTGGACGCTCAAATCTCTTTTTTGTAGTTTTAAGTAGAAGCAATTGTCGGTTCCACAAGGAATTTCAAAGTCGAGATTTTGTCGACTACTATTAATAACATAAACCGCTTTTTGTAGGTTTTGAACCGCCATGATTCTTTATCTACATACTAGCCCCTCTGAAATTAGCTCATCGCCTATGGTTGTTACGATGCTACTATTGTTCTTGGTGCTATTGGTAAGGTATGTATGCACAATTTTACAATCCATGTTATATTTATATTTCAAATTGAACACATCTGGTAACCATATAAGATTCCTAAGACAATTTATTTCTATATTCTAATGCTTGCTTTTTCAAGATAGTTTTATTCTATATGATCCACATGTTTGAAATGAGTTTACATCACTTATCTACTTGTTAGCCTAAAAAGCTTCTTGCTCGGTGGTAAAAGTGGAGCATTGTATCTTCTACTTGGGGGTAAATCACCAACCACTTATTGTCGGGGACAACCATAACTTACAAGTGAGTATATTGTCATCACTGTTTTTCTCATCCGATGAAGTATACACTATTGTATATCCACATCCTGTTGTTAACTTGTTATAAAAAGGATAAATAACTTCATGGACAGTTGGAAGGAAAAAATAGGAAGCATGGAAATATATGGTACATAAAAATTTCTTCTAAGATCTATTATTTTAAAACTTGTCCTTAATCCTTGCTTATTCTTCAAAGAACTCCTTCATGATCTGATAAAAGACCATTCCATGAAATGAAGAAGGCTATAGCTATAGCATTTAGCATGCTAAAAATAACAGCAAAAGTCGATAATGAACTGCATAATTTAACCCCGGTACACTTGACAATAAGACATTGATGTCCCGTGGTTGCTAACTTTGTTTGTTGGATGATCTTTATTGATTGATGTCCTTTCTCGGTTTACAAGGATGGCGGTAAAGAGGAGAAAAAGAAGAAAAACAAGAAATGCACTTCACTGTCAAAAGCTACTTCATTCATACCGAATCTGGGTGGAACATGGATGAACCTTATATACTCTTTGGAAGAATATCTTATTTTCTTCTTGCTCAGATCTAATTATGTTGTACGTCATTGTGTAGTTTACAAATTGCCGTTGGATGTGTGATTGATTATCTAAGGATCTCGCTAGAATGTCTTCTTTTTTAAGAGATTGATATATATATATATATAATTGCAAATGTTTTTTGTCTCACGAGTGGATGTCCTATTTACTAGAGAGGTTATGCCGAAATTTTGTATATTTCGGTGACTTAGTTTTCGCTTAATTATGATCCAAATTCGAGAAGAAGGCTAACTTTGCAGCGAGGCGGAGGTCTGCGTCGCCGGGAGGTTTGGGCCTCATGAGCCCTCGCTGCACGGATCGTTGTTATTCTTGACCTAGGTCATTGCCTTATATATGTTCATCTTGTAAGCCGTCATGAGTTGATCTCTCCGTGATTTGTAAACACTTGTTGAAAATAGTGAAGTTTGCTTACGGTGCCGTGGTTTTACCCTTCGCATTGGAGGGTTTTTCCACGTTAAACTCTGTGTCCCGATCTTTTTGGTTTGATCTAATGAAGTTCTTGAGTTCATGTCGATTTGCTAACGAGCTTTAAGCCGGTTTAAAGAGTTAAAAGGTTGGTTTCAATCTTTTAGTAGAGGTAATATTGCGATGTGTTGAATAAGATTGAATGTGAAGATGTTTGTGTTGAATAAGATGCATATCGATATATATATGCGTGATCGATATGGTTATATGTATTGAGTGTGATATCGATATATATATATATATATATTTTGGATACATATGTAGAAATGGGCAGATCGCTCTACGCTGGCTACAATTTTTTTTTGTATGAATGATGACTAAATTAAATTGAGTTGATTTAAAACCCACTAATTTAAGCTTAAATTGTAGGTTTTCATTCACCTAATTTAGTTATTATGTAAATTGGTTTTGAACCCACGAATTTAATACTAAATTGTGGTTTTTCAAATTTCACTAATTTAGTCATAAATTGTCAGGTTTTTAACCCAAATTTAACAACCTAAATTGTGGGTTTTGAGCCCACTTAAATTAACGATTAAATTGTGGGTTTTCGAAACCCACTAATTTAATTTAAATTGTAGTACCCAATTTAATTTAATTGATTAAATTCGTCGAGTTAAATTCGTGAAATAAATTCGACGGTTTGCCCACGAATTTAACCTAAATTCGTGGGTTTTTGGCCCACGAATTTTTCCCTGTTTCTTGTAGTGGAGGATCTGTAGCTCAAACATACTTGATCCTGTAAAAACATTCGATGTTATCAACTGGTTTGGGTTACCTTTTTTGAAGTGTGCGCTTCTTATTCGCGATCAAGATCCATAGGTCGTTCGTAGATGTTACATCCTAGCCAGCCCCCGTTGGGTTTAAGGTCGAGCAACGCCGACCTTGGACACAAGTATAAGACGAGCAAATGACCATGACCTGCAGAATCGAGATGGAGTACTCGCGAAAAAGAAATGTAGCAAGCGAACCCAGTGAATAAATCACCAATTCCACGACCACGACCATGCACGCACTCAATAGCCAAGGCTGCCGAGCTTGTAGTTCAAACCCGGACGCAGTGTAACATCCCAAATTTTGACTTTCTAAATATTTGATATTATTTTATTGCAATGTATAATTTTTGTGATTTTTCTGGATTTATTGGATTTTCTGAGATTTATTTAAATCATTTCGAATTAGTATATATGGTCTTTGTTAAGAAATATTTATAAAAAGGAAATTTAAAATAAAGTCTGCCAAAAATATTTTATTTGAGTATAGAAGGACTCGAAGTATTTTTGAAATAGTTCTTCTTCTCTCCGGAATTGAATCGGATTAGGAATTAGGATAATAACCAGTATAGAATAAAAGGAATCGAGAATATAGCATGTCGCGACAGGAAGGAAATTGTCTCACACAACCAGGAAAGGGAGCCGCCGAATTTCCACGTGTTAACCAACCGGCTGTTCCTTCCCAAAACGTCACCGAACCAGACTCAAGTCTACACGGCTGTCAGCAAGCGGGAAAAATATCGAGCGTAGCTGATACGTGCGCAGCGCCAAAGCCATCAAGGACATGGACTCCTTTCTGGGCGGTCCGATTCGTTGCATGGATGGCTGAGATCGCAGAGACTCGAGTCCATCGCGTGGAGAGCAGCGTGCGCCGGCTTGGAAAGTCTTGAATCGTGGCTGAGCGGACTTGCTGGCGTTGGCGCCGAAATCGGCTTAGCGGGAGACCAGACGCGCGATTGAATTGGTAGCTGGCGCCAAGCAGCGATGGAATGTTCGAGCGAAGCCGATTCGAACACGATTGATTGGCGCTGAGTTCGGTAGGGACACGAGGCCGTTTCATCCGCGCGGGAAAAAAAAAATGGGAAGGCGCTTGGCTTTCCATTGCTAGTGCTGTAACCAATAAGGAAAACGGAGCCGTGTTTGGACGGAAACAGGACAACGTGGCCATCGATTGTGCAAGGAATAGCCAGGACGTGCTGTGACCGACCGAGTTTCACCGCATCCGGACCGTGATGGCGTGAAGCCTCGCGACGTGTTCGATCGACTGGGACTCGGCTCTCGACCGAAGGCACCGCCGCGTAAGGGAAGTACAGCATCGAAGAAGCAAAGACGTGACCGAATCGAATTCCTTTACGCCAGCGCCAAGCCGAAGCTTTCCTTAGTTGCGTGCTTAGCTGGGTATAAAAGGAGCTCGGGTGTCCCTTCGAAGACTCGTCTCAATTCGCCATCGCGGCTCTCGTCGCGCTGTTGCCAGGAGGAACGAGCGGTAGAAGAAAAATCCCAGGCGATCCAGCAAGTCGCGCCGCGTCTGAGGAGAAATCGCGAGCGTGTCGCGCCGTCGTCCGAGGGAAGTCGTAACGTCGCCAGGAGATTTTTGAGCAACTCGCGCCATTGCTCAGAAAAAAAGGCGACCGCCGAAGTTGCCGCCAAGAAGCATCCCGTGCGCCGTAGTTCCGCCGGAGCGTCGCCAGGGAAGTAGATCGCCGTCGGGATCATCGTCTTCTTCGAGTCCGACGAGTTTCGCCCGCGGTTCAGCAATCGTCGATCGGGAACTTCGTCAGCCGTCGGATTTTCATCGAGCGATCGAGATTAAGTCGTAACGTTTCGGAATCGGTAAGCGTCTCATATTAAATATCAATCGTTGGATTTAGATCGGATAATTGATATTAGGCTACGTAGTAGATTTATCCGTAACCATTAGATTGAGTTCATCAGTCTAGATTTCGCCACGTTTTGTCCGTACAAACCGGGGCGGGAAAATTCGGATTTTCTTTATAAAAATAATTCGGAAAGAAGTTATAATTCCAGAGTTTAGATTATTTTCAAAATTTCTAAATATTATAACTTTTACATATGAACTTCGATTTAGGTGATTCAAATTCCTAAAAATTTGTAAAATTGAGATATATCCAGTGATGGTTTCTATTTGGATTTTCGAGTTTATTTGCTATTGGTTTTGGTGTTTATTTGCTATTTCTTCTCGATTCGCGTAGACGTCGAGTTGAGCGAGGTGTCGGAAGAAGGATTATTATTTCAAGAGCAAACTTCGGAGCAATACCAGGAGTTTAAGCAAGGCAAGTTGTGCTTTGATCATGTTGCACCCATAAACTAGATTGCATGCTATTTTGATTTACCTTATCACTTGTTATTTTATGTGTATAAATGATTTCAACATAATTTCGGGATTAGCTATCGTACCCTTTGAATTACACCCTACCTTGCTAGTTGTATGCCATGATCCACTTGTCACCTTAGAATGGTTAATTATAGTTGGTTAATAGAAAATCAACATGGGTGGTTAGACCGAATTAGAGATGCTTAGCCATGCCACGTCATCACATGCTCTTGGAATATTGTTTATTAATCTTGACTAATGGCATATGGAACTATGATAATAATTTAGGGCCATGTGCGTCGCACAAAGAGATTGAGTTGTTGTGACAATGAGTCACGCGAACGATGTTGATTTGTGAAGAGCACGTGGTGTTTGGTAATCAACTGGGGTGGGAAAAATGACTTAAACTCAGGCAAGTGGCAAGATTGTTTACAGGGGCCAAGAATGGCAATTGGGGCGTCGATTTGGTTTTTGTGGGCCAAGAGTGGCAATTAGGTGATCGATTTGGTTTTTGGTTAGTCTTGCCTTGGTCAACTAAGGGTAGTTAATTAAAATAAACAACTGGATGGGATGGCGGGATGCCATGTGAATAATGGAACTTGATTTAGGATGGAGAACTTGGGTTTATTTGAGAAACAATGGAATCTATTACTTGTTACTATTTGTTTTACTATCTTTTCAATCTATTAATGTATGTGTTTCAAATGCTGCTTTACTGCTTATGAACCATAAGCCTTCCTTTGGAATAAGCCTGCATATAGTTATAATAGAAATGCATTCTGTGCACAACTTGTTGAGTACGTGTTGGTGTACTCACCCTTGCTTAACAACCAACAAACAGTGGAGGAATCATCACCTGTGCTTGAGGAGGACTTTCAGGTGGACGCGTGTCACTAGGCCAATCCTAGTCAGCTGCCTGTGGTGTGCTGATGGGACATCTACGTTTTCTACTACTTTTCCGCTGCATTTGTCTCATTGACATTACTATTGCCTTGTGAGGCTGAATAAATGTAAGTGACCATAAGATCATACACTAGTTATATTGAATAAATGAAGTCATATTATTATTATCGTTGTGTATGATGTGATGTTTACCGATGTTAAGCTGTGTACACTAGCGATTGATCCTGGGACTAGTGCGGTAAACACAGTGGATCCGAATTGGTGAATTCGGGTCCTTACACGCAGGGGGGTGAGCTGATTGCGAAGAGTTTCGGCTTACGTTGAGCTCGACCACTGGGGGAGTGAACGTAAAGCTCGTGGATACCTGCACTAAGGAGCGAATGCGAAAGTCGTGCTTAGAAGAAAATTACAGAGACGCTCATAAAGAAAAAGACATGAGTGATAGAAATCGGAGAATATCCTTTTATTGAAGCTTTAAAGGTATAGAGATTACACATAAAACTTGCGAGTTGATCTATGTTCCACGAGCCAGAAAGCTCTCGCCATCGGGCATCGCTAGCCGGTAAGCCCTCATGCGATCTCGCTGAAACGACTCTATAGGGGCCCTCCCACCGCGGGATAACTTGTTGGTGTTGGACAATACCGAATCCGCCTCGGGGCTAAGTCCCCAACAAGGAGCTTCCTAGGTCGAATCGACCGAGACGCATGTCTGCGAAGAGCTTGCGGTGTAATGCGCCGATCGTGCGCAGGCACATCGCATCTTACTTCTTCCGCGAGGGCAAGGTCAAGAGACCGTTTGCTCGAAGTCGACGTGGTCGACAGACCGACCGGGCGAGCCCAAAGCGTTCTCCCGGAGGCGGGGACGGCTTCAAGACTAAACACGAGCCGAAAGGGTGTGGACCTGTTGCTTCGGCGGATCGTCGGGTCGCGAATAGACCATAAGACGGTGGGAAGTTCGTCCCACCCAGTCGTGTCAGTAGCGTTTGAGCTCATCTCAGAATCTCGCTTTTGACGCTTTGGAGACGATCCACTAACAGTCGGGTTGGCGGCTCTCTGCCTTCCGTTGCTCGAGGATGAGCCACCAAGGCGGCGCACACTTTGGTGCCCATGGCCTTCGCGCCGTGAAGCTGCGTATGGGCTCGCCCATGCTGAATACCTTCCACCACGACCAAGCACGACTCCTCTGATGGAGATAGATCGAGCCGCCGGCGTCTCGAGGATGACGTCGGGGTATCTCTTCGCCGAAAGAGCCGAGCTTGAGAGGAAAGTCAGATGCGGAGTTGTCCTTCCTAGGGACATGCACAGCTCTCCAAGTTCTGGAACCATTTCTCCATCTTATGGACCGGGTTGAGATACCTTGCCATTGCATCCTCGAGCATTGATAGTCCTTGTTGTCTTTGGTTGATGTACGAGTAGGAGTCTCCCTTCATTGACTCAATCGTCAAGAGACTACCAGGACTTGCGAGGCTCAAGTAAGCCCGCCAAGAGAGCTTCATATTTCTGCCATGTTATTGGTCGCAGGAAAGTCAAAGCGAACCACATACCTCAATCACGCCTTGGTAAGGATAAGTATCCCAAATTTCGAGCATTTGAAGGACCTCGAGCCGTCGAAGGAGAACATGATCTAGGGCTTCTCCTCTTGACCTCGAGCCTGTATGGTCATGACGTCTGCTCGATTAATGGAAGTCGGGCTGAGCACTCTGTGACTTGATATTTATTCGCCACGCACTGGATGTCAAATGCCGCCAGCCCATGGCCCATTTAGCTATCCGTCCGCCGCTTACTCGGATTCCGCGAGATGTCACCGGCGCGAAGTTGCTCGGGCGACCCGCTTTAATGCTACTGAAGTAGTGTCGAAGCTGCTGCGCGAGCCGCCATGAGAAGAGCATGTTAGCCGTTACGCACTTGCGGATAACGCTCCTTTGGGCCATGTAAGACCTCGACGATAGTAAATTGGATGTCTTCTTTCTGCCGGGTTGACAATTAGGGCAAGACTTCACAGCCTGGGCGGTGTCGCAAGATAGAGCAAAGAACCTCTCGCCAGTCATGGAGTTGTAAGGAGGTGGGGATGCGAGATATACCTTCAAATTGGTCGAAAGATCGTTGTATTAGCTCGAGTCCATTCAAAGCCCTCGTGTTTGCGCAGGTCTTAAAGAATGGGAGACCTTATTTCATGGAGCCTCGAAATATGAATCTCTTGAGGCGGCTATGCGACCGTGAGGCTTTGTACTTGCTTGATCGAGGTCGGGGCTCCATCTTCTCGATGGTTCGATCTTCTCCGTGTTCTGACCAACCCCGAGCCCCGATCATGTATCCAAGGACCTTCCCCGATGCCGCCAAACAAACACACTTCTCGGGTTGAGCTTGATTTTGTACCTATCCAAGTTTGCAATGTTTCCTCAAGGTCACGGACGTGGTCGCTCCCGAGGGGCTTTTGACGATGATGTCATCACGATAGACCTCGAGGTTTCGCCAATTTTTGCTCGAAGGTCTTATCTCATCAAACGCTGAATGTTGCCCTCGCATTATGAACATCAAACGACATGGTAAATGTAGCAATAAGTGCCGAAACGGGGTGATGAAGGCGCTCTTGTTTCTGAAATCTGTCGATCGCCACTTGTTGATCTCGTGGTAGCTGAAAAGCATCCAAGCAGCATAGCATCTACGCGTTGGCTGTGGAGTGGCGATTTATCCGTCAATCGCGGAAGGGAAAATTGTCTCTTCAGGGCAGTCGAAGTTCAACCTCAGATGGTCGACGCATATTCTCCACTTTGCCACCCTTCTTCTCAAGACGATGACCCAAGTTGGCGGCCACTCGAGTAGTCGATCTCATGGATGAAGCCGCCTTCGAGGAGCTTATCAAGGTTTTCCTTGATGACCCTTAACCTTCTCTCCGGGAGAAGCGGTAGCGCAGCTTCGACCGCCTTGTGTCTAGAATACGGCTCGACCAGAATTTGTGCTCGATCACCTCCCTTAGAACGCTTAGGCATATCTGCGGGCTTCCAAGCTTAATATACCTTTTGTTATGGCGCTGAGCGAAGGTGATGAGCTTCGAGTTCCTATTTGGGACTTAGCTCGCCGAGACGTGGATACACCGGGTCGTGTCGCCTTCCTCGAGCGGCCTGACGGCCTTTGTTCTTCATTGGCAGGTTGGATCGCCGCTTTCTATGGAGGCGCATGCTTCGGAATCACCCTCTGGACCTTGTTTGGGCAACAGATACGGCATGAAGCGCCAGGGCTTTGGTCTGCAGACTATGTGCCGCCAGAAGTCATCACAAGCGCGTATAGCGATCGATGCCGTTGGGGCTGAGAGCTTCATGCACCGATGACCAGTAATGATTGGCCGCCATAAACTTGATGAGGCGCCGCCTCCGAGAAATAGCGTTGTGCGGGGAGGTCGCCTCGACCACCTCAAAAGGTGATGTTCGGTCGGAAGTTGTCCGAGCCCGTAGAAGGTGACGGGCAAGACCACCTACCCTAAGGGAGTAGTCGAGCTCTGTGAACGATTCGAAGAAGGGGATGGCGATGCTTTTTGATCTTTGATCGGGAATCGTCGCATCCCGGCCGAAGTGCTTCCGCCGCAAAGAAATTAAGAGAAGCCGCCGTTGCCGACTTATGCAGACCGCGCCGCGAAACCACCGTGTTGGCCGGATGGTCGGGTCACGACTCAAGGCCGGTCTTTAAGTCTCGGGCCATACCTTTGTAAGGCATACTCCGGGAGAAAAAGGTGATGGTGGCCTCGCCCACTTGCAATGCTCGCCGACGGCTTTCTGATGTAACTCGATAGATGGTCCGAAAGCGTGACTTTGATTCTCCGCCGGATCGGTAGAGTCGCCCGAGCGGCAAAGATAACGTCAATCCGCCATACTGCCTGGAATTCGGTCGAGGTCGCTGTGTTACTCATTTCCGTGATTCACCCTTTCGCCGGTCGTCATCCTTCGGAGCACGGCATCTCACCACGTCAAGTCATAAGGCTTCAAGCTCGCCTATGAAAGCCTACGGGTTATGCAGTCGTGGCCATACCGCCTGCAATGTAAACGAGCAAAATTTACCCCGCCTCGTCGGACTCGAAAAGCCTTCGGCTCCTCGCGGTCGAGCTGCCGGTCCTCCGAGTGTCCAGCCGACCGGCCTCTTTACGGAAGTTTGACCTCAGGTTCTCAAGGGATCGAGGTCGACCTGAATGAGGTCGGGTCCGGAATCCGAGTCCGATCCCTGACCTCAGGACCTCACTGTGGCCGTCTCGCCGAGACGATGACTCCGCTGGCCGACCTCCGCCGGTCTCCGCGGTCACGCTCCGCTTGGATGCGGTGTCTTGAGCTCTGCCGCCTCTGGAGTTGGACGGGCTGCCACCAGAGTGGCTCGCACTAAACTTACCTTCGTCACATCAGCTCAGCCGAACGGCGCCGTCTCCGCTGTTCACAGTCTTCTGCTCATGCATCGCGTAAACAATTTGTTGACGCGAGCCTATGTCGTGATCTCGAGGTCTTCGTAAGGCGCCGTCGTAACTGCCAACTTGAAGAGCGCTTGATAACCGCTTCATCAGAGATACTTGGAATTAGGTTCCTTGTGCGGATGAACCACCGCACAAAATCACGAAGAGCTCGCTCTTGCCCCCGGATGACGCGATCCAAGTCCTACTCCTCCTCGCCGCCGTAATTGACGCGAAGGATTGGAGCGAGGGCGCTCTGGATTTGGCGCCCGCGACACGAAGGAACCGCTTCCGTTGAAAAGCCGGAATTCGGGCAAATACCGCCCGTAAGCGGTCGGGAGATAGTTAGCCATGACCAACTTCGTCACCTCCGGCCGCCAAAATGGCGGTCGAGTAGATGGACAGAACTCGTCGGGGTTCTTGGTTAAATCGGCCTTCGATCAAAGCGCGTTTAAACCGAAAGCGAGCAAGATACGGCGATTTAAGGTCGTCGAGTACCCACACAACCTGGCAGGTAAGCGGGAGCGGTGTACGCCGGGAAGCGATCGCAGATAACGAGATCTCCATCAGCGTGAATCGACAGCCGGGCTCCTTGACGACCCGATCTTCGAGATCGGCCATGATGCCGGCACGGCAAGATGCGCCTGGAGTGTATTGCAGCGGTCTCGGCGGACGACGGCTGGCGGAATGCCTGGGGAAAGTCCGTGGACTGCTTTGCCCGCTTGGCGTGGAGCTAAATGTGGCTCACTCTGCGTCCAATTGTCGGGAGTCTTGCCCCGAGGTATTCTTGCCGAGACGCGCTTCGCTTTCGCCGGCGACGGCCGATGGCGTTTCGCTGACGGCGTGATGAATTGTCGCCGCTTCTCGTGGAAGGGTCCTTGAACGGTGACTTTGGTTGCATGAGGAATGGCCTCGCCAGTAAATACGGTCGAAGTTCTTTTCGCCAAGGCCCGCCAAAGAGCTCGATTTTTGCCCTATCGGGATCGTGCATGATCCGCACACATGGCGCGCGCCCCGAGGAAGGAGCTCTCTCGTCCTCCTGCCGGAGCTGTAATGGCTTTGATTGATCGCAACGTGGACCATTCGACGAGCATCCTCGGGAGTTTGTGGAGTCGCGATCCGCAAGGCCTCATCCTGAGGCGCCCGCCATGAAGACGTCTTGCCACTGCGGTGGCGCGGGAAGGCGAAATGTGGATGTGAGCCGACCAGGTCCCATCCCACGCCAAGAGTGTTCGCCGATGGAGAACGCCATGCTCCTAAGACCTCGAGTTTTTCCCCGCTAATGAACAAAGCAATCGGCCCCACTTGGCGCCACTGCCGACGACGGATCGCCAACCGCAGTAAAATGAGGTAGGGTCAATGAGAATGGGACCACAACGCGCTTTTGCTCATCAGGAGTGAGGTCGAGGAGGTCGATGGTCGAGCTAGGGGACAACGAACGAGATGGAGGATTATCCCGGTTCGAGCCCCGAGAAGGTAATAGTTTACTCCAGCCACCTTTATGGTGGTTCTCGATGTTTGTGAGTACAAGAGAGGGTTACAGCCAATCTTGACGATGCTTAAGTCTAAACTTGAACTCGTGTGTAAAGGCCTGGTTATCCTCCCTGTGTTTAAAGCCTCACCTTATACCCATTCTCCTTGCAACATTCCTAGTATTCTCAGATCGTGGCCTTCATGCACATTGATAGCTTGCGGAAACCGTTCCGATCCTTGCGCTACTTGGCATGTACCTCCACGATCCCACGCTCAGAGCTGCGCCAAGTGATGGCGTGTCGGGATCCAAGGAACGCCACCGAGCCTTGAATCATCCCAAACAATAGGTCGTGGAGGACCTACGAGCTCGTGAGATACAAGCGCCTAGGTCGAGCGGCCTCGAGCTTGATCCAGTCTTTGATCGAGGCCTTCCGAGGCTAGGGGACTGGTTGATCAGTCTGACTCCACCAAGGGTTGCCCGCCCGACAAAAATCTTACTTTGTTATGGAACCATACCTAATTTTTAGAACATATATAATTGAACCAACTTTCAATTACAGCAAGCAACATGTTGAAAGCTACGCCAAAAGGGCCAAACTACTAGTCGAGTTTTATCGCAGTTCATCTTTACCACTGCGATGATAAAACCAATCAAAGGTTATATTCAAATTATTAATGAAAATGACTTACGGCTATGTTGTTTTCTTTGTAGTAATACTAATCTTGTTTTCACATTCACATGTGTTGATCATTAAATTATGTTTATCACAAGGCCTCGAAGAATGCGGTAGTAGAGCATAGTTCATCTAAATTAGTATAAATTAGTATGTCTTTATCATTTTTATTAAAAAAGATATTTATAGTTTGTGAATTATGATGTTCTTTTTTCATGAATGACAATGGTCCTATTTCTCAATATGATAGGATCAAAGGAAGTTTTCTTGTTTTCATGAATGTGATAAACAGAGGTAAAGTTGTAGCTAAAAGGTAATTTAGTGACTAAAGATAGCACACATGTGGTTGGAGGAAACATGCTTGGAAGCGAATATATTATGGGGTTGGGGTTCAGCGGTGTTACAAATATTGGAGATGAGAAATTGCCTAGACCGGTATAAAAATTTCCATAAAGATGAGATGCAATTGGTCATGTTATTGCTTGGCTCTCGGTTATATGTAAGATCATTTCGTAAACTCAACGAGTATACTTTTCAATGTGTAATATTTGCTTATATCCTATTATTCATATAATATCTATCACTATTCAGGGTTAAAAAGCCTAAGAATAAAACTCCCCCAGGCACAAGTTGGTATGTCACTTCAAATTTTATTAATTAAACTAGTGCTTCATTTGTCATAAGCGCTCATGCCAAATTATCTTTTCTTTTAATGGGTTCTTTTGTAGGATAATGGAGGACTATAAAAGAATAGAGGGAAGAGTGGAACACACTGGTGCACAAGTTTCTACTTGAAGAAAGATTATAGATAGATTCCAACAATTGAGAAGACCTCATGCACAAGTTTCTTTTAATAGGATGTTTTATCCGGTGTGTTTCTTTCATATTAATCTTTTATTCATTTGTGAACTCTATTATTTTATATGGATGTTTCATTTAGTTGGGAACTCCACTACTCTTAATACAAGTCTGATTGTCGCTATAGGCTATACTAGGTGGAAAGCAGCACTTCTGGCTGCACTGTCGGTTGAATTTCGATAGCATGCTTGCGGTTATGACCCGTTGGTAAATCCATAAGTTGATATAAACCTTCGATGAATCCAGGTTTTTTGACGAAAACATTGTTTTCGTTTTTTTGAATCTTGAAAACATTTTTTCGGTTTTTTTGTTGCGTTTGTTAAAAAAAAATGGGTCGTTAGGACCAACCGGCGATATCCATGAGACAGAAAACATTGTTTGTTTTTAGTGCTTTGAAAACATTTTTAGGCTTTTTTTGTTACTTCGCTAAAAAATGGGTCGTTAGGACCCAAGCGCGAATCCACTCGTCGCTTCTCGTCTGCATGACGAATCTACATTTTTTAAAAAAATGCTACGATTCTAATTCGCTTGGCAAATCCATACGTGGCTTAAAACATTTTTTGGGTTTTTGAATCTGCATGACGAATCTACATTTTTTAAAAAACCATGATTCACGCATCCGTTAGCAAATACATAAGTTGCTATAAAACTTGATGAATCAATGCGTTTTTTGGTGGCGAAAAAATTTTTTCAAGTTTTAGATTGGTGGCGAAAAAATTTTAGGGTTTTTCCGTGGCGAAACATTTTTTCGGAAAACGAGAAATGACTGAGCGTAGAAGCGAGGACCGGATGTTATTTTTTGGACCTGTTTCGCTATCCTAAAAATTAGAAAAGGGCTTGTTCGCGATTTGAAACTAACGGGAGGCTTTTTCCAGTAAAATACCTGCCGCGGACCTAAGCGCTAAGTGAAAAAAATATTCTTGTCTCTTAAAAATCGCATGTGGACCTATCCGTAATTTCAGAGAAGCGGAGGGACTTTTTTAGAAAAAAGCCAAAGCTACAGATGGCTACTGAGGTTGCTCTCCAATTCTTCTTGAATATAGGTGTTGTTATTGATTACTTTACTACTTTCTATATACTTTGAGAATATGATGGTACGCATGAAATGGTACATAATGGAGAAAAATAGATATATGGAATACTACCTTTATACGATGCACCGATGACCGTAATGATTGGCCGCCATAAACTTGATGAGGGCAGGCCTTCCGAGAATAGCGTTGTACGGGAGGTCGCCCTCGACCACCTCAAAGGTGATCAGCTCGGTGCGGAAGTTGTCCGAGCCGCCGAAGGTGACGGGCAAGACCACCTACCCCAAGGGAGTAGTCGAGCTCCCAGGAACGATTCCGAAGAAGGGGATGGCGATGCTTTTGATCTTTGACCGGGGAATCTGCATCCGGTCGAGTGCTTCCTTTGCAAAGAAATTAAGAGAGCTGCCGTAGCCGACCATGACGCCCGACCACCGTGTGTGCCGATGGTGGGGTCACGACTCAAGCGGTCTTTAAGTCTCGGGCCATACCTTGTAAGGCATACTCAGGGAGAAAAGGTGATGGTGGCCTCGGCCCACTTGCAATCTTTGCCGGCGGCTTTCTGATGTAACGATAGATGGTCCGGCGTGACCTTGATCTCGCTTCGGATGGTAGGTCGCCGAGCCGCCAAGATAACGTCAATCCGCGCTACGCTGTTGGAATTCGGTCGAGGTCGCCGTGCTCGACCCGACATTCACCCTTTCGGTGGGTCGTCATCCTTCGAGAACGGGGCATCTCACCACGTCCGTCATAGAAGGCTTCAAGCTTTCCTGCCAAGCCTGCAGACCGCAGTCGTGGCTTACCGCCTGCAAAACGAGCAAAATTTCGCGTCGTCGATCGCCGCCCGGCTCCCTGCGGTCGGCGTCGGTCCTCCGAGGTCGGTAGCCGCCCTCTTTACTGGCTGCCTCAGGCTGGCGGGGCCGAGGCCGACCTTGACGAGGTCGGGTCCCGCCCCGAGTCGATCCGGACCTCAAGGACCTCCTGCTGGCCGTCCGCCGAGACGATGACCATGGTGACCTCCGCCGGGTCTGCGGTCACGCTTCTTCTTGATGCGGGTGTCTTGGTGGCGCCCTTGGAGTTGGACTCCGCCCTCGAGTGGCTCGCACCAAACTTACCTTCGTCGTGTCGCGCTTCCATGACGGCGCCGTCGCGTCACAGTCTGCTTCGCCATGCGAAACAATTTGTTGACGCCGAGCCTTGTCGTGATCTCGAGGTCTTGATGGCGCCGGTCATGAACGCCGAACTTGAAGGCCTTGATAACCGCTTCATCGAGATACTTGAATTAGGTTCCTTGTGCGGATGAACCACCGCACAAAATCACGAAGAGCTCGCTCTTGCCCCAGATGACGCGATCCAAGTCCTTCTCCTCCGCCGCTTCGTAATGACTCTGAAGTTGGAGCGGGGGCGCTCGATTTGGCGCCACGACACGAAGGAACCGACTTCGGTTGAAGAGCCGAGTTCGGGCGGCGCCCGTAATCGAGCCGGAGATAGTTGGCCATGACCAACTTCGTCACCTCCGCCGCCAAAATGGCGGTCGAGTAGATGGACAGAACTTCGTCGGGGTTCTTGGTTCCGTCGGCCTTCGATCAAAGCGGGTTTAAACCGAAAGCCGAAGATACGCGACGAAGGTCGTCGAGTCGCCACACAACCGTAGGTCGACGGTACGCCGGGAGCGATCGCGAGCCAACGAGATCTCCTTCTTTGTCTGAATCCGAGCCGGGCTCCTTGACGACCCGATCTTGGCGAGATCGGTCATGATGCCGAGCACGGAGTCGCTGGAGGTATTGGCGGCGATCTGTCGGGGGACGCCTGGGCGGAATGTCGGGAAAGTCCGTGACTCGCCGCCGGTTGGCGTGGAGCTCGTGTGGCTCACCTCGCGTCGGTATTGTCGAGGTCTTGCCCCGAGGGTGTTCTTAAGACGAAAGCGCTTCTCGCCTCGGCGACGGCCGATGGGTGCGCTGCGACGACGTGATGAATTGTCGCCGCTTCTCGTGAAGGGTCCTGAACGGTGACTTTGGTCTGCGGAGGAATGGCCTCGATTGCAGTAGCATGTCGAAGTTCTTCGGCCAAGGCCCGACCAAAGAGCTCGATTTTGCCCTATCGGGATCGACCATGATCCCGCAATAATAGCTGGCGGCGCCCCCGAGGAGGGAGCCTCTCTGGTCCTCCGTCGGGCCGCGGTAATGGCTTCGATTGATCGCAACGTGGACCATTCGACGAGCATCCTCGGAGTTTGTGGGTCGCGATCCGCCCATGCCGCGTCCTCACCGGGGCGTCGCCATGAAGACGTCTTGCCACACGGTGGCGGGAAGGCGAAACGAGGATGCGGGCGGACTCGCGTCCGATCCCACGCCAAGAGTGTTCGCCGATGGAGAACGCCATGCTCCTAAGACCTCGGAGTTTTTCTGCGAATGAACAAAGCAATCGGGCCCCACGGTGGCGCCCAATGCCGACGATCGGGATCGCCAACCGCAGAAAATGAGGTAGGGTCAATGAGAAATGGGACCACAATCTGCGCTTTTGCTCGAGCAGGAGTGAGGTCGAGGAGGTCGATGGTCGGAGCTAGGGACAACGAACGAGATGGAGGATTATCCTGTTCGAGCCCCGAGAAGGTAATAGTTCTACTCCAGTCACCTTGCGGTGGTGGTTCCTGATGTTTGTGAGTACAAGAGAGGGTTACAGCTCAATCTTGACGATGCTAAGTCTAAACTTGAACTCGGGTGTGTGTGCGCTGGGTTATCCTCCCTAAGTGTTTACAAAGCCTCAGTCTTATACCCATTCTCCTTGCAACATTCCTGGAGTATTCCTCGATCGTGGCCTTCATGCACATTGATAGCCGTGGAAACCGTTCGATCCGCCACACAGATTACTCCACGATCCCACGCTCAGAATCGCCAAGTGATGACGGTTCGGGATCCAAGGAACGCCACCGACCTTGAATCATCCCAAACAAAGCAGTCGTGAGGGCCCCGAGCTCGAGATATCTGCGCCCTAGGTCGAGCGGCCTCGAGCTTGATCCGAGTCTTTGATCGAGGCCTTCCGAGCTAGGGGACCGGTTGACTGTGCTGACCGACCAAGGGTTGCCCGGCCCCCGACAAAATCTTACTTTGTTATGGAACCATACCTAATTTTTAGAACATATATAATTGAACCAACTTTCAATTACAGCAAGCACATGTTGAAAGCTCTGCCAAAAGGGCCAAAACTAGTCAGAGTTTTGCGGATTCATCTTTACCACGCGATGATAAAACCAATCAGGTTATATTCAAATTATTAATGAAAATGACTTCTGGCTATGTTGTTTCTTGCTGTAGTAATACTAATCTTGTTTTCACATTCACATGTGTTGATCATTAAATTATGTTTATCACAGGGGCCTCAGAGAATGCCAGTAGTAGAGCATAGTTCATCTAAATTAGTATAAATTAGTATGTCTTTATCATTTTTATTAAAAAAAGATATTTATAGTTTGTGAATTATGATGTTCTTTTTTCATGAATGACAATGGTCCTATTTCTCAATATGATAGGATCAAAGGGAAGTTTTCTTGTTTTCGTTGAATGTGATAAACAGAGGTAAAGTTGTAGCTAAAGGTAATTTAGTGACTAAAGATAGCACACATGTGGTTGGAGGAAACATGCTTGGAAACGAATATTATGGGGTGGGGGTTCGCGGTGTTACAAATATTGGAGATGAGAGGCTGCCTAGACCGTATAAAAATTTCCATACAGTAAGAGATGCAATTGGTCATGTTATTGCTTGGCCTCGGTTATATGTAAGATCATTTCCGTAAACTCAACGAGTATACTTTTCAATGTGTAATATTTGCTTATATCCTATTATTCATATAATATCTATCACTATTCAGGTTAAAAAGCCTAAGAATAAAACTCCCCTGGGCACAAGTTGGTATGTCACTTCAAATTTTATTAATTAAACTAGTGCTTCATTTGTCATAAGCGCCATGCCAAATTATCTTTTCTTTTAATGGGTTCTTTTGTAGGATAATGGAGGACTATAAAAGAATAGAGGAAGAGTGGAACACACGGTGCACAAGTTTCTACTTGAAGAAAGATTATAGATAGATTCCAACAATTGAGAAGACCTCATGCACAAGTTTCTTTTAATAGGATGTTTTATCCGTGTGTTTCTTTCATATTAATCTTTTATTCAGCTGTGAACTCTATTATTTTATATGGATGTTTCATTTAGTTGGGAACTCCACTACTCTTAATACAAGTACAGATTGCTGCTATAGGCTATACTAGGTGGAAAAGCGCGCTACGCTGCGCCGGTTGAATTTCGATAGCATGCGCGGTTATGACCCGTTGGTAAATCCATAAGTTGATATAAACCTTCGATGAATCCGTGTTTTTTTTGTGACGAAAACATTGTTTTCGTTTTTTATGGGTGTTGAAAACATTTTTTCGGTTTTTTTGTTGCGTTTGTTAAAAAAATGGGTCGTTAGGACCAACCGGCGAATCCATGGACGAAAACATTGTTTCGCTTTTTGGGTCTTTGAAAACATTTTTCCGGTTTTTTTGTTGCGCCGCTAAAAAATGGGTCGTTAGGACCCACCGCGAATCCACTCGTCGCTATAAATCATGACGAATCTACATTTTTTAAAAAAGCATGCGATTCTGACATTTTGCAAATCCATACGTGATTTAAAACATTTTTTCGGTTTTTGAATCTGACGAATCTACATTTTTTAAAAAACCCGCTATTCACGATCCGCTAGCAAATACATAAGTTGCTATAAAACTTGATGAATCTGCGTTTTTGGTGACGAAAAAATTTTTTCGGTTTTTGGGTGGCGAAAAAAAAATTTTAGGGTTTTTCGGTGGCGAAAACATTTTTTCGAAAAAGCGGAGAAATGACTCGAACGTAAAAGAGGACCGGATGTTATTTTTTTGGACCTGTTCGCTATCCTAAAAAATTAGAAAAGGGCTTGTTCGCGATTTGAAACTAACGGGAGGCTTTTCCGTAAAAATACCGGGCCAGGGACCTAAACGCGAAGTGAAAAAAATATTCTTGTCTCTTAAAAAATCGCACAGGGACCTATCCGTAATTTCAGAGAAACGGAGGGACTTTTTCGCAAAAACGCCAAAGCGACAGATGGCGCTGGGGTTGCTCTCCAATTCTTACGGGTATAGGTGTTGTTATTGATTACTTTACTACTTTCTATATACTTTGAGAATATGATGGTACGCATGAAATGGTACATAATGGAGAAAATAGATATATGGAATACTACCTTTATACGGTGATACACATCCATATAAAATATAATGTACTGACCAAAATTTAACAAAATTACGCATTAGATAGGGCATCTAGATATACGTGCGTACATAATATGTACACATCACATAATGTCTCTATGAAATACATATTAAGACGTTTTATACATGTTTCTCTAAAGCATCTCTTAGTTCATAGAGATGCAATTTAACGTCTCTATGCATCAATTGAGACTTGCTATAGATGTTTCTACAAAAGCGTCTCTAAGTTCGTAGAGTTGCAATTTAACGTCTCTATACATCAACTGAGACTTTCTATAGATGTTCCTACAAAAGCGTCTCTAAGTTTATAGAGTTGTAATTTAACGTCCCTATACAACGTCTTAAATGATGTAGACATGCTTAACAAAATGTCTCTATATTTTTGAGACAATACATGTGGAGACACTCCTACGACGCTTTATAAAAATGACTCTGTGGTCTTGTGGAGATGAAATAAAACGTCTCTAGCCTACAAAGAATACGTCTCTACAGGGATGTTGTGTTGTAGTGATGGTCAGTTAATTGTTAGTAGTGTGAAAGCTGTTTGCTTAGAAGATATACCTGCTGTTAGAGAATGCCCCGTTGTTGTCTAAGAAGTCCCTAATTTTCATTATTCATTGCTTCCCCGTCTGATTGATACCCCACGGAGAAACAAAGGTACCGTCTCTTCTGCTGTTCCCCTTTTCCGTGCCGTTTGGATTCTAAAACCTTGCTGTTAGCCACCGCCATGACGGACTCTATCGCTGCCGCTCGCACATTTGGGAGGTGTTTGGGAGAGCTCTGCTCCTCAATTTTTAGCTCCACTTCAAATTCGCGTAGCCAAACATCCTAACTCCACAGAATTCCGGCTTTAGGAAAAATACGAATTCAGGGGGCTGCTCCATGGTTTTTGTAGAGCTCCTCAAGGGGTACTCCAAGAAACACTGTTTCGTACCCACTCATGAAGTTTCTAGGTAATTACCCACCTTTGCCACTGGTTACACTAATACACATGAAGAAGTTCCTAGGTAATTACCCACCTTTGCCATTGGTTCAACATCCAAGGGCATAAATGGGTATCCACATCAAAACCATCTATTCTTGAAGCTGGATCTAATTTGCAAGCCAAACACCTCCCTTCCCTACTTCAACTCTATGGTGGAGCTACTCTATGGTGAAGTTGATTTTTTTAGAGTGAAGCTCTCCCAAACAAACCCTTGGTGTGCAACTATTCCATATGTATATGTTCAGAGGAAATATCGTGAGCTACACCTCTTACGGTGCTAACTTCGTGTTACTGACATATAAAACTTTCTAAAAATTCTCAAAAAAACCGACCCTATAAGATAAATGAAAGGCATTTTAGCATTTTTCCACTTATCCAATTCTTTGCAAGAGTATTAGAGAGAGAGCTATTCTTAGGTCAGTTCCTGAAGTCCACTTTTTTTTTTTAGTCAGAAGTTCACTTTAGCTAAGCTAAAGGTCTGTTCAGTAGAGCTCTAGCTCTCGGAGTCATCCGGATGAGCTGGAGCTCTACCGAACACCCTTAGCTCCCTCGCACGAATTCTCAAAATATTTCCCGTTGGAGCGATTCTCCGAAATGCACTAGGCGCAAGGAGCTGCCTTGAGCCTGGTCCCCGCAAGAATTAAGCATCCCGCATTGCCTCTCGGCCTTCTGCGTTGAGTGCTGCTTCCCCATCTCTTGCGCATCCGAGCCCGTGTCGCCTCCCTACCTCTCTGCTCCTCCTTCCATCGTTGACCGCCGCCTCCCCGCCTCCCACGCCGCCGAGGTATGGCTCCCTCTCTCCCGTCTCTCTCGAATCCCCTTTGTTCCCTCTCTCCTGAATCCCCTCTTCCCTCAAGAATTTGGAGCCAACTCTAGTTGAACACTTTCCCTAAATTACTCCTAACTCCTTAGAAAATCAAAATCAGGAAGAATTGGGGCAAAATTTGGGAGTAGGAGTCGGAGCCCTTTCAAACGGCTCTAAGTAAGTAGTACTTTATCAAATTTGCAAATATGGCATTTTTGCAGAGGAGCTCTGTGACTAGACCCTCGTCAAGCGCACCTCATATAAACGTGAAGTAGCCCGTTTCTACAACAACCATATGCAGGAATGAGCCTTCCTCATAGGAATTTTTTGAAAAATTGATGATTTGCCCTTATTTACTTATATTATTAGTGATTTGTCATATGATATCTCACTGATATACGGATTTTAAACACATGCCATTGAAACATAAAGGATAAATCGTCATTTGCACCATTAAAACACGGCAAACCCTAAATTTTCACCGTCATCACTATTGTTATTTCCTCCATCTGGTCGGTAGCCATGGGACCGTGGGAGTCCTCGTTTGGATTCTAAAACCCTAAAACCTCGCCATCAGCCACCGCCATGGCGGCCTCCACCGCCGTCCCCACCTTCCTCCGGGAGGCCGAGCTCCGCCTCCTCCGCTGCACCCTCCCTTCCCCGGTCTCCCCACTGCCGCCCCCGTCACCTCCCCCTCCCCACCCACTCGGCGCTATCGCCGCCTCCGCCCTCGCTGCCGTCGAGGCCGGCGAATACGCGGCCGCGCTCGCCTCTGCCGCCCCGCACCTCCTTCCTGCCTCCGCTTCCACCGCCGTCCCCGACTCCGCCGCGCAGTTCTACGCCGACATCGCCGCCGCCGCCGAGGCGTTCCTGCGGGGGGATGGCGAAGGGGAGGCGACGGGCCAGGGGTTCGAGTGCAGGTGTGCGGTTGTGCTCTCCGCCGCGGTGGCCGCGCTGCTCGCGTTCACGCAGCAGAACGTGACGGGGTGAGTTGGTTCCGCTGAATTGTTTTCTGCGTTGTTCCGTCTGTATTTTCGTCTTGTTTATAATGTAGTTAAGGGGAACCGGCTTCAAACCATGGTTTCTTTGCTTAGCAAAATATGATAACAGTTTTAAAAGCGAAAATTTTGAGGATTTGTGGCATTTTTCATCCACAAAAGCTTGCGCTTTGGTGATTATGCATTAGGCCAACAGAATGCAATGTTTGAATCGTGTTCTATGGGGCCTCTAAGTTGTTCGAAGTTGATTGATGTCTTTAAGGCACATAACTTTTCAAGTTTGCTAAATTCAGGGCTTTCTAAATAAGCTGACTATCAATGGCCCAGTAAGACGTACAAGTTGTTATTCTTGTATGTTAACAGAGAAAAACGGAAACACCATTGAGTGACATTCTAAGTCTGAACATGTGACGCCCCTGTTGTACATTGGGAGAAACATGTGGTATTGGCTGGAGGAGATGAAACTGGTCAACATTACGGATGAATGTGGGAGAGCGAGGTGTGGGCAAGAGAATGTGGTGAAGTTATATGAAGTTTGTGGGAAATGTCATGGTTTCTTGTCAGAGACGTATCCGTTTCATGGGAAGGAGAAATTAGTGGAGGTTTCATGTCGGAAAGAATGCAGTGAGTTAATATTGAACTTGTGGGAACAATCTGTGGCTTTCTAAACCCAAGATAATGTGTGAACTGTAATACACTTTACTGATCAATAAATTTGTCTAAAGTGAACTGTGTACGAACCCTATAAAATAAAAGAAAAGACCATCCATGTGTTTTTTACTTTGATATTTTGTAAACATTTGCAAGTTAGATGTTTCAATAGAATTGTATCTTGCTTGACATACTACATTGTTATTCTTTTGAATGTTATATCTATTTCAACAACATGTTTTTGTTAATTTAAAAGTCATGGTGGTTGTATCATTAAGAAGAAAATTGTTATCTGATTTCTTTATTAACTTTAAACCAACTGGAATTATAGAGATGCTAATGTAGCTGATACTTTATTTGTATTTGCTTTCTATAAACTATTTGTAGGCCTTCAGGGAACATTTCCCCTTTTCCTTTGTGGACTTCATCTTTGGATGAAGAATGGTATGGTAATCTTGGAGGCAAATGGGATGCATGGGCTTCTGATCATTTAGCTTATTTTGGTTCCCATGTTCATGGGAAATTCTCCCTCTTGCAGGTATTTATTTTGAGGCTTGCTCATTTATTTATCTGTTCATGCTTTGGAATTTACTATGTTTTTTTTGTTAAGAATTTTAGTTTGCATTCATTTTTTTTAATCTACTTGCATCTCCCCTGTAGACTTTCTGCAAACAGTTCATCTATGTTGAAATTACACATAGTTTGATAAAAAAAAACCATTGATGGTCGGTTTCTGAGCCCTGTGAAATCACACCACCATAGTCGTTGCATACCATCTTGGTGATGTATAGCAAGGCTTTTATGTAATTATATTATCTTCGCTCACTTTATGGACCAAACATTCTAGGTTGTAGCCTGACGACCTCTCCGAATTTGTCAATTCTGAGCATATGACACCTATGAAATGCGCAATTAACATTGATACATTATTTTCTAAATACACTGGTCAGTATTGTGGTTATGGATATGTAAGAAAAGTAAAATAAAATATTGTACTTTTCAATTTTGTAAATTGGCACCTTTACTACTCCCTCTAGTCACAAATAGTTGTCGTTTTGGACATAGTGTAGTCAAACTTTCAAAATTTTGACTATCAATATCTTTTTAAATATTTAAATTGGATTCATGAAAATCATATGTATAGATTTGTCTCGAAAATTACTTTCATTAGTTCAATGCCCGTGCGTTGCTACGAAAAATAAAATTGGTAACGAAACATAAATGTCAAGCAATAACATATAAAACACAGCATGTAACCAATCACAAGTTCAACACTTTATTTTGCTGCGGCATTAGATATCATTATCACCGGCCAAACACAAATGCACAATCCAAGATCATCTTCGGAAATCCCTATTGATCTATCTGGCACTCTGGCCAATGAGCTAATGCGCTTGTTCAACACATCTGCAAGAGATTAACTTTAAATGTAATTCACTACAAGCAGCTACGAAAAATAAAATTGGTAACGAAACATAAATACGCTTCGAAATTCAACGGTAGCGTCACAAGGTAAGCAAGCTTTCCTTTGGCAGATGTTGCTGTTCAACATCGGTGCCGGGGTTACCAAGCTACCGCCAAAAGAAATTTGTCCCATAATTCATCTGCACAAACACACATGAGAAGAATAAGATGAATCTTTAGGACGATACAATTGCAAAGAAAGTAATGTACAAATATACTTGTTTTGCATTTTGGATGTTTTACAATTCGGTGTGTGTATCCTACATGCCATCAACATCAGCTATATCTAGCACACCATTCAAAGAAGACAAATGGGAATCAGGGGAGAGTGAGCGTATTACATATCAGCTCTCTCTACAAACAATTAGACTATGTAGGTAGCGAAGTGAGATCAAATAATATATCTTTGGATAAAAATATTTCATTGTTCTGTTATTACTCTTTGTTGCTCACTTGCCTCCGAAGTTTATATCTCGGAGGCCTGTCTGCACCTTTTCTTGAGCATTCTCGCCATCGTCTAGCAATTGTTGCCGCTCTTCGCTTCTCTCTCATTTCTTCTTCTTCGACAAAGATTATCAAACCACAATCAAATTCAGGAACATAAGAATTGATCGGCAAGAATAGAATACATTTCTTTTGAGGTAGGATTATCAGATCACTTTGTTCGGGAAAAAGGCACAAATTTATATGGTACCAAGGTATTGCTAAAAATTATGTTCTTTGCAGTAGCATTACCGTTGCTTTGGTACGCGTTAGGGATCCCCAGATATCACTCCAAGAGCTACTCAGATCGACTTCTTTTGGTTCATCATCCGTGTTCTGACTTTTTCCTGTAAAAACGGACAGGTTTGCATAAAAGTGTTTAGTTCCTGTACAAATCAATGACTCGTTTCAGTCATTTGCAGTTCTGGTCATGGATATGAAAGAGAGAGATGATCATCAAATCCTCAAAAGTGTATTTGGGAATTGGGACACTAAAAAGACGAACAAAGGGGAACGAATTATACACAAAGTAACCACTCTATGGAACAAATAGCACTTGCTATCACATCTGAACTTACCTGCAATACAAGACTTCCTGAATAATCTGCAATACCACCCATGACATCTAATCGTCCAGGTGCTCTTGCAACATATATTTCCTCCTGCAACAGCAAAAATCATTTCATTAATATTGCCTATGACATCAACAAAATTTAACAAACAAAATGGAGGGTGTGCTATCGGACATGGTTGTAAGTTCCATTTCTCCAGTTTAGTAAAGAAGAACAGAATTTGGCATGCAAGGAAGCAGAATTCACTATTCAGGTATAGGATTGGTTGAATTGAGTACCTCCCAGTCAAATAGCACAGTAGCAGCAGCCCTCTCTCGGGGTTGCTTATCGGGGCTCCTTGGATCATTTCCAACAAGTCCTGATAAACTCGTCAAAAAGGCCATCGTATTAGTTAATCCGTGCATGTCCCCGTGGAGTATCTCAAAGTCCTCAAAAGATCTGACAAAAATGAAAACATATTTGAATGAGAACATCACAAAGCACATATTTGGAGAAACTACAAATGTTATGAAGGGGAAAGAAAGGATATGCAATCTTACGCCTCTGCACTTCCGTTAAACTCATGAGATGTGGGGGCTGGACGAACACCGTTTTCTTTCTCAGAGAGAGAATACCAGTCAGGAATTCCTACATCTCTCCCTGGAGCCCTTTGTAGTTGATATCCTAGCACTATGGCATCACGCAATCGTCTTGCTCCACTCAACTATAATTGTAAAATAGAACAAGTTGATTTAATAAAGGCAAAACTTATAAAATAAATTGCTTACAACTCTAGAAGTTTATATAGTTTAAAAGTTCCAAAACATCAAACACATTCCAATTTGCGTAGGCAGTGAGACATGAGATGAACAGTTCCATGAAAAAAAACTAATATTATGAGAAAATTTTGCTTTTGAACTTCCAGAGTGGAACACAGTTAACAAGGAGTCTTAGGACAAACAACAATATTTTTCTTCATTTAAGATATCACTTATATGTAGTGTGAAAGCAAGAAAAGTTTAGAATGACATTGATTGTATGCAGATAAATAAAAAAGAACTGTAGCTTTGTACAACAAAAGATGTCAGGGGACTCACTTGATCAGAAAGATTGGAGGTACAATAGAATGGTAAAATGAAGTACATTGATCATAGTCGACAATTTGCATACAGTGACTCACCTTACCAGAAATATACTTCTTCCCAACAGCAGTATCCTGAAGAATATGTGCAGCCACCTGAATGAACAATTATTAGCTTATCTACAAAATGGTATTAGAAACGCAATCTAAATAATTAGCCAATCACATAAATATTTTATCTATTTGGTTCAACAAAAACAGGAAGATGGATATTAATTCCCTGCTTCTTGAATTATTGGAAGAACTGATTCTGCATGCAATTTAAATGCTATTATCTATTTGGTCTTTCAGTATAACAAACTACCACAAGTACTACAAATTAATTCGCTGCTTCTTGACTTATTGGAAGAACTGATTCTGCATGCAATTTAAATGCTTTTATCTATTTGGTCTTTCAGTATAACAAACTACGTCAAGTACTACAAAAATACCAATCCAAATATGGTATGTAGATTTAGTTGGCAAATAACATTCACAAGCTCGTATCTGGGAATATCAAGGAGATTACCTCACCACCATTTATTTGACCATCATATGTTATGTGGGGACGCACCTATAGCCGCCGGCCAAAGGCAAGCTAGAGGGCTGGGTATTCGGTTTAGGTATGATTGGATAGGATTGGGTTTTAATTGATTGGTTAAGATCAGGTTTCCTTTTTTAGGAGAGTTTGTTAGGAAAGGCAAATAAGGCTGTGGCCTATAAATGTAAGCCGTATGGCATGAATAAGAAACAAGCAAGAATTAATCTCTACCTTACCTCTTCCCTCTAGTCTTATCTTCTATTGTTCACCATTGATCGGTGGCGCCACCAAGCGATCATCATCTCTGGCCGAGGGCTGCCGCCAGCCCCTTGCCACCGCAGAGAGGACCTCGTCCGTAATGACTTGGTATCGGAAATAACGATCCTGTGGTCGATCACCTCCATGGCCGCTCTAGACAGGACAAGGCCATCTTGGATCAACTTGTCGCCATTACTCAAAGAACTCGCCAAGCTCGGCAACATCGAGAGTGCGGTCACCAGATTGGAACAGCAGCAGCATGACCACCGCGCCATCGAACGGCTCGAGCGCAACAATGCCATCATCGCTCCGGGCAACGATGGCGGGCGCAGCGGCGCCCTAGGGGTCGGACATCCTGCCGATCGCCCCCCTCGCTTCCACAAGCTAGATTTCCCCAAGTTCAACGGGAAGACAGATCCCCTCCTCTTCATCAACAAGTGTGAGTCTTTCTTCTTCCAGCAGCGCATCATGGAGGAGGAGAAGGTCTGGATGGCATCTTTCAACATGGATGGCCCCGCTCAACAATGGTATATGCATCTCCAGCGGGAAGAAGGCACACCATCCTGGCGACGTTTCGCGGAGCTGCTCAACACTCGTTTCGGGCCGCCTCTCCGCGCCAATCCCATGGGTGAACTTGTTTTCTGCTACACCGCAAGACCGTCGCAGAGTCTGTGGCGGTTCATGGAGTTGCTTGCACGTCGCGGGTCCTCTCACGAGCCTCAACAAGTCCAGATGTTCATGGCGGCCTCAAGAACCCTCAAAGATCGACGTGCAGCTACAAAATCCGATGTCGCGGAGGTAGCCATCGGCGGGTTTCGCATACGAAGCGGCGGGAGCAAGTGCTCATGGCGGCCAGGCCGCAACGCCGGGGCATCCTTCCCACACCCTAGCTGCCAGTTCCTCCGCCGCCGTTTAGCAACGGCCCACGAAGCGCCAAAGACGACGGTCCCCAGCCGCCGCCGAAGCCGCTGCCTCACGCCATTTGAGATGGATGAACGCCGCCAAGCAGGTTTTTGCTTCAACTGCGACGAGAAGTACGTCCGCGGCCACAATCGGCTCTGCAAAAAGCTCTTCGTCATGGAGATGACATACGCCAGCGACGACGACCTTCCCGACGCTACCACCGACGCCGAGCTCCGCGTGATCTCCCTCCACGCCATCTCGAGTGCGCTTTGCCAGACGATGCAAGTCTTTGTCTGTTGGGCTCTGTCACTTTCCATGCCCTCCTCGACTCCGGCTCGTCCCACAACTTCATCTCGGCGTGCATGCAGACGGACCGCAAGACTTCCCACGATTCCAGAGCCGGGCTGCAGGCCACGGTGGCCAATGGAGAACGAATCTCGTGCCTAGGGGTCTACGAGGCGCCACGTTCTCCATCTACGACGAGCTGTTCCGTGAGGAGGTCTTCGTCTTGCCGCTCACTGCTTGCCACGACCTTGTGCTTGGCACCGGGTGGTTGGCGACTCTAGGGCCGATCCTATGGGATTTCGGCACCCTCACGATGCAGTTCTGGCTCCGCGACCACAAAGTCCGTTGGCAGGGGCTAGGCAGTCCCCCAAGACTCCAACTTGCGGCCTTGGGCTCCGACCTCATGCCCGCTCTACTCCAGGAGTTCGACGGCCTCTTCACTGAGCCGCGTGGGCTTCCTCCTCCACGGCCATGCGACCACCGCATTCATCTTCTGCCAGGAACGCCTCCCGTCGCCGTCCGCCCATACCGCTACCCAGCCAGGCACAAGGACGAGCTCGAGCGTCAGTGCACGGACATGTTGGACCGCGGGATCATCCGTCGCAGCACGTCCGCCTTCTCGTCTCCGGTGCTGCTTGTCAAGAAGGCTGACGACTCCTGGCGCTTCTGCGTCGACTACCGTGCCCTAAATGAGCGGACAGTGCGGGACACGTTTCCGATTCCGGTCATGGATGAGTTGCTCGATGAACTCCACGGCGCCCAGTACTTCACCAAGCTCGACCTCCGCTCCGGCTATCATCAAGTCCGGATGTTCCCGGGCGACATCGAGAAGACGGCCTTCCGCACCCATGACGGCCTTTACGAGTTCCTGGTCATGCCTTTTGGCCTGACCAACGCGCCGGCAACTTTCCAAGCATTGATGAACGAGGTGCTCCGGCCGTTTCTGCGCCGTTTTGTCCTGGTGTTCTTCGACGACATCCTCATCTTCAGCAAGACGTGGTCCGAGCATCTTCAGCACGTCCGCACGGTCTTCACTGCGCTCCGAGACAATGACCTCGTACTCAAAAAGTCTAAGTGCTTCTTCGGTGAGTCCTCTGTCGCATATTTAGGACACGCCATCTCCGTGATTTGCCGCTATGGATACCGCAAAAGTATGTGCCGTGGTCGATCGGCCGACCCACAAGACGGCAGCGCGCCCTCCGCGGCTTCCTCGGCTTGGCGGGGTACTACCGCAAGTTCGTCAAAGCCTATGGGCGCTGGCGGCTCCCCTCACCGCTCTACTTCGCAAGGATGGCTTCGCTTGGTCGCCAGAGGCCGACGCGGCTTTCCAGTCCTTAAAGGGGGCCCTGACGTCGGCGCCTGTCCTCGCCCTGCCCGATTTCACCCTGCCATTCGTGGTAGAATGTGACGCTTCGGGCGTCGGCTGCGGAGCGGTGCTTCATCAACAAGCCGGGCCCGTGGCCTTCTTCAGCCGACCAATGGCGCCACGCCACCGGGGGCTTGCGGCGTACGAGCGCGAGTTGATCGGCCTCGTCCAGGCCGTTCGCCATTGGCGGCCCTACTCTGGGCGCTGCGTTCATCGTCAAGACGGATCACTCTGACTGAAGTTTTGTTGGACTAACGCCGCCACGATCCCGCAAAGACCGGTGGGTGAGTAAATTATCGATTCGACTTCACCGTCGAATACAAGCCGGGCCGCACCAACATCGTCGCCGACGCTCTCTCACGCCGCGACATGGATGAGGGCGCCCTCATGGGCATCTCCGGGCCAAGCTTCGACATCGTCCGGGACCTTCGACAGGAGGCAGCGCGGGACCCGGCGATTATCACGCTGGCCGCACAAGTGGCCGACGGTGCACTCGGGACTCCATGGTCTGTGGTGGATGGCATCCTCCTTCATGGCGGCAAATTTTATCTTCCACCGGGTTCCACGCTCCTACAGAAAGTGCTCCAGGGCGTCCATGACACGGCGCACGAGGGAGTCGAAAAGACCTTGCGGAGGTTCCGCAGGGATTTCCACACGCCGCGTGACAGAGCGGTCCTCCAAGACTTCGTCCGCCATCGCTCGGTTCGCGGCAAGAACAAGAAGGAGCATCTCCACCCGTCCGGCTCTTTGCTGTTCTTCTGTGCCATCCACGGTATGGTCCGACATCTCCATGGACTTCGTCGAGCACCTACCTAAGGTGGGGGGCAAGTCAGTGATCCTCACGGTGGTGGACAGATTCTCCAAGTATGCGCACTTTATTGCCTTAGCGCATCCATACTCAGCTGAATCTGTGGCTGCAGCGTTCTTCGCGGACATTGTGAGACTACATGGCGTGCCCACATCTATCGTCTCCGACCGCGACTCGGTGTTCACTTCTACCTTTTGGCAGGCCCTCTTCACGCTTTTAGACACCAAGCTCCATATGAGTTCGGCATTTCACCCGCAGTCGGACGGTCAGATGGAGGCCGTCAACAAAGCTATAGCTATGTATCTTCGGTGCATGACAGGTGACCGACCTCGTCAGTGGCTTAAATGGCTACCTTGGGCTGAATTCATCTACAACACCTCCTTCCATTCAGCCCTGAAGGAGACCCCATTCAAAGTGGTCTATGGTCGGGACCCTCCGGCTATTCGGTCATATGAAACAGGGGACTGTCGGGTTCCCGCGGTGGCCGCCGCTATGGAGGACAGAGATTTGTTCTTGGCCGATGTTCGGGCTAGATTGCTGCAGGCCCAAACCGTGGCTAAGCAATACTATGATCGCGGGCATCATCACGTATCATTTGCCGTTGGGGACTGGGTATGGTTGCGCGTACACCATCGGGCTCCCGCATCGCTACCAGCACTACCCAAAGGCAAGTTGCGCCCCCGATACTATGGCCCTTACCAAGTTATGGCTGTGATCAATGAGGTGGCATACAAACTGGCATTGCCGCCTCAGGCGCGCTTCCATGTGGGTCTTCTCAAGAAATTCGTGGGCACCCCTCCAGCTGCACCACCAGCTCTGCCACCAATGCATTTCAGGGCTGCCCAAGCCACTCCTGCCCGTGCGGTCAAAATGAGGCTTGCCCGTGGTGTTCGCCAAGTGCTCATTCAATGGGAAGATCAACCAGCTTCGGCAGCTACTTGGGAAGATGTGGAAGATTTTCGGCACCGCTATCCTACTTGGCAGCTTGAGGACAACCTGCTTGTCGAGGGGGGGGGAGAGATGTTATGTGGGGACGCACCTATAGCCGCCGGCCAAAGGCTAGCTAGAGGGCTGGGTATTCCGTTTAGGTATGATTGGATAGGATTGGGTTTTAATTGATTGGTTAAGATCAGGTTTCCTTTTTTAGGAGAGTTTGTTAGGAAAGGCAAATAAGGCTGTGGCCTATAAATGTAAGCCGTATGGCATGAATAAGAAACAAGCAAGAATTAATCTCTACCTTACCTCTCTACCTTACCTCTTCCCTCTAGTCTTATCTTCGGCTGTTCACCATTGATCGGTGGCGCCCTGCCAACGATCATCATCTCCGAAGCCGAGGGCCAGTGCCGCCAGTTCCCCCCTTGCCACCGCAGAGGAGGACCCTGGTCCGTAACATCATAGCAGGGCTGAAGTGTTATAGCACGTAGCAGATAAGGTTTCCAATGTCCAGTAAGTAAATCCCTCCTTATCATCTCAATGCCACATTGATAATGCTGTTTTTTGAAGGAACAAAAAAGAAATAGAATAGCATGTCAAGGCGCTTGAATGACAACCCTATAGCCATTAATTACTTATAACGCAATGTGAGGCCTTGGGATGTTTCAACCTCAAGCATATTCCGCAAAAATGGCTCTTCATTAAAATAATCTCTGCGAACAAATACAAATGGCAGCTTGAAAGCCAAAGCCTCACTCACGGTGCCATATCCAATTTTCCCTACATGAGAACAAGCAGAATTGTTAAGTGTCGAGCAAGAAAAGACCCTATATGAGAACAAGCATAACTGTTATATGTATCAAGAAAGAAAAGAAACAAAATAGTAAACAACACTTGACACCAAAGAATATAGCATTGTCTTTACCAAGCATGCAGTCAGATGCTGCCATTAAATCAGGTGTGTAGGCATCCTTTGCAAGCTTAATGAAATTTGGCGGAAGCTCTTGAGTATTAGAAGCACCACATGGAAGGGGTTTCTTGACAATGTAGCGGCGTTGGCTTCAGATCACGTTACCATGTGATATGTTAATGACCACTTGTTCGAAAGGAGAATGGATGCTTGTACATGGAAGGAGTAAACTAATAAACATGATGCCCCTCTAATAGTATATCTCTGCAAGGTAAATGATTCGGATCCTGTCTGAGATGCAGGCAATCATTTGTAAATACAATTCGAAATTGTCACTTGCAACGAAATGGATCATACCAAAGGTTCGAAGTTTTACTTCTGTGTACGTTACCACATTATAATCGATCGACGACAGGGAGCTCCAAATTTATGTTCTATCATCACGGCAAGGTGGCTCATTTCTTTACCTACAAATGCAAGCACGTGCGATTAGAAACTGTTGACGCAACAGAAAAATCCCATGGCCGTGCATTTGGTAATTCTAGGCCGCCATGGGGCAAGAAGCGAGCGCAGAAAAGGGGCAGTAAACAGAGATAAACAGAGAAGCGGCAATGAACGATAGACAAAATATCTAGTGCATTTACAGCTCATGCAAAAATAGAAAAAATTTATTTACAGTGTCAAAAGAAAATGAAGCATACCAGAGCATCAACATTTGCTATTTGTTTTTTATTTCTTCCACAAGGGTAACACTGGACCGAAATATAAATATCATAGACTTTGCAATGAGCTACACGAGATACAGGGAAAATATCTCGGCGGTCGGCAATGCCCATGTAAACACCGCATTGGGCATTGAACTATGAAGCCTAGGGTAAACGATGAAGCGACCCTCGCAATATCTCCTAATACACCCAAACAGTAAGACTTTTATCTGTAGAAGCAAAAGAAAGGGACTCCTAGACCACAGGGCACAAAGCACAAGACCCACAATGAGCTGGTTCGAGCGGTTAGGATCTCTGCCCACATTAAGCACTACGGATTACTGAAAACTTGGTATAGCATTATCAAAACAAAAAACAGCATAGAACAACAGCCTTTAATAATTTCCTGATAAAAAAAACTAAAATCAGATATAACTTAAAAAAATTTCAATAAAATCTTATTCTCCAACACACAACAGAGCGTATAACTGTATTCCTTTAATACAATTCAGCAATTGATGGGAAGTTCAGAAAAAAGGCAAAATGAAGGTAAACGACCTGGGTTGTTCCATGTGGCAAGCAACAAAAAACTGCATCAACATCTGAAAAATATGCATCTTTTATTGCAACCAAATTTGGCAAGTCCTGCAAAATCAAAAAAGGATCGATATAATGCCAACACTAATTCTAACATAAAGAAATGTACTACTGCCCAAAGGTTCAGCTAATTCCTGATATACAAAGATGAAGCATCAAGTGTGGAGGACAGGTAGAAAAATTCTTACTTGCGTTATCAAGTGAGGAAATACAGATCCAAACTGTTCACCAGCTTTTCTATCTGCGGTCATCACTTTAATACGAAACTGAGGGTGGTTTGCCAGAAGCCGAACAATCTGTCAGCGAAAGTGTACCTTAACACATTAACAAACAGAACCAAACAAGATGACAATATTGGGAGCATAGCACAGAAATGTTAAACCAGAAAAAGGAAAAAAAACATAGGACTAACACCGCATTGGGTGAAAGTAACCTACCCCTACATGACGAAAAATGATAGGGAAAGAGAGAACAACCTCTGCTCCAGTATAACCACTGGCTCCTAGCACTGCAATGCGCACCTTCTCCCCTAATTTAATTGCTGGTGTATTAGGAGAGTACTGTTTTTGTGGTGAAGAAGCAATAGATGCCCTCACACGGAGTGAAGAGCATCCAACCTACAATGCAGACCCTTCTTATTAGTATGTGGAGCAGTGGAGTACAACAGCCAACAAATAAATCTTTATGTGAAAAAAAAGAAGAAATAAAATTCACCTTAGGAGTTGTTTTGAGCATGAAAACACAGCATGACTTGAAATTAGAACCAAGGACTCCATTCTGCACATCAAAAGAAGAAATCATCGCACTGGCTAAGCTAAAATAAGCAATTTCATGAAGAGACAGGATGTAGTTGTTGGAACAAGGCCACAATTGAATCCAAGGACCACTCTTTATGACCAACTCTCTCCATGATATAGTACGCAGACCCATTTAAGATGTCAAAATGACATTGCTAGCCATCAAAGTTAGCACATTCAACACTGCTTATCGCTAAATGAAAGAAGTACACTTCATTAAAATATCGATTCCGTTTGCATTCTATTGCGCCAGGCATATATTTGTTTCGTACTCTTCAGCGTCAAAACAATAACACTAACAACCAATTCGACGAAGCAACTGATGCCAAACTTCACACTACTTCGTACAACTCCATGAAGACAATCAGGTTCACATGCAACGGACAATGCATAAAAGATCAAAATTTCTTGTCTTATCACAAAGTGAAACAAGCAAATGAACAATCTAAACAGCCAGCCAAAGAGATCAAATTAATTTGGGCACGCCCTAAACAATTCACCAATCCAAAGCTTGCACAAGAAATTAAAAAAAAGCGAGAAAGAAATAAAGAAGGAAGGAGCAGCCGTCAGTCACCTTGGGGCCAATCCGCGGGCGCCGAGCCGCCCAAGGCGTCGTCGATCCCATATCCGTAGGAAGAGTAGTCAGGACAACCACGGACGGCGTCGCAGAGGGCTGCCAAATCCAAAGGGATCAGAGACAGCCGCAAGCGGAGTTCCAAGAATTGCGACAAGCATGTGCGTGCTAGTGTATAAATACCCTAGCACAAGGAAAGAGCCCCGTCACTTCCTCTCTGCCGACTCGTTGGCGGCGGCGGGGTTGGTGTGTACGTGTGGTGAGGGAGATGAGGAGCTTGGGGCGGCGCGAGGAGATTTGGGGGCGGGCGACGCGAGGAGGGAGACCAGAGGCTGGGGGCGGCGCTTTGTAGTGAGGGAGCCGAGGAGGCTGGGGGCGGCGCTTTGTAGTGAGGGAGCCGAGGAGGCTGGGGGCGGCGTGAGGAGATTTGGGGGCGGGTGGCACGAGGAGGGAGACCAGGAGGCTGGGGGCGGCGCTGTGTAGTGAGGGAGACGAGGAGGCTGGAGGCTGTGTAGCGCTGTGTACTCGCTGTGTTGGGGGCTGGAGAGTGGGCCCGCTGAAGAACGGACCGACCACCAACTGCTGCTTTATAATAGTAGAGATAATATTATAATTTTATTAGTTTTTATAAATATATTATAATAGAAATTAGTGGTCAAAGTTGTGTTTTGGAGGCCGTGTCGATGTCCAAAATGATAACTATTTGTGACCTGAAGGAGTAGTACTTTAGTAATCTATAATAGTATAATGTTTGGGTTTACATAATACATATGAACATATGAACAGAAGGTGAACAATGCTTGTTGTTCCATATCTTGGATCATCTTTTCACAGAAACTGCTGCTTGTCATATGCTTAAGGTTTGTAAAATCAAAATTAGTTATGTTGTGATCGATTCTTGATATACATATCTAGGGCAACTATATATCAACATGTGTGGTACTTGTGTGTTGATGGGAGGTTAAACCTATATTGGCTGTAGATGTGATTGAGTTAAGCCAGTGTTAGCAATTCCATGTGTTCATGTGTATTGAGCCTTTGGGTGTTAACTGTTAACAGATTTTATTGTGGTAACAAACCAGCTGCCTGACATTGTACCAATTACCTTATTTTGCAATCAATATTGGGCACAAGACTCTGTTGGTTTGGGATGTAAGCCTGGCACAGATGCCCAGGTCTATATGTGTAATATTCAAACTTTAAGAGGACAAATTGCATTTGCCCTTATTTTGTATTTATGAATTTGCAGTATTTCAAATTTGAGCCTGCTAGTTACTGTTTTATTCTTGTACAGTTCATTGTCTTTGCAGAACTTCTGTTCACATGCATAAAGAGTCTGGACTCCTGTGCTTGCGAGAGTGTGTCATGGTGGTTGTGTAGAATATGCATGTTTGAGCAGAACATTTTAGATGAGTTATCATCCTCTTTGTTTGATCAAGTACAAGTATACAAGAATGAGATGTTGGCCCACTTCGGTGAACTTGAAAAGGTTTCTAGCTACTGGGATCCTTTATTATGTGATGGAGAAGGCTCTTATTTTGTCTCAGCTGCTTTCTTAGAAGCTGGTATTGTTGAGTACAAATATGGTCGAGTTGATGCTTCAAGGTCTCTCTCTCTCTCTTTCTCTGATCGATCGATTGATAAAATAAATAATGCATTAATATTAGGGCTTAAAAGTTCTCTAGAAGATATTTATCCTTTTCTTTCTTTTCATGAGAACCTAAATTAATGGTACTGAACCTTAAGGCTATTATTCAACATCACTAGAAGTAAAAAATGTGTCTGGACCTTCGTATATATAGATTTCTAAATATGATGTCCAGTTATTGACATATCTAAGTCCTCTCTAGTTAATTTCTCTTCCATTTAGCATGGACCAAACGTGATTCTCTTAAGTAATTAGAATTAGTGCAAAGCTAATTAACTTTGGTAGTTTCAGTAATTAGATATTTGTTAAATGTCGGTGTTAATAAGAAGGTTATGTCTTTTATGTCAAACACTAACATACTATTGCTTCACTACATACATTATTTAAGGTTGTCATAAAATTTTAGTTAGAATGCTGGGCATACCTTGTGTAACTTGAGTTAGTATGAGAGCCAACAACTGTGAACAATTATCATTGGATACTCGGGTGTATGTTTGGGAACAAATGATATCCATAGAAGCATCTTCCATTGATGTTTAATAGCTTTGTTTTGCTGCACTAATAGATGTTGTACGGGCCTTATTTACATTCATTGGGCACTGTAAATTCTGCTAATTTAGCCAATTTATACACTGAATGCTGGTGGGAACAGAAAACCTGTAGCCAATTTGAGAATATTACTGTCTTAAAATTTTTTTGGTTTGGGTATTTGGACAGGTTGCATCTGGATAGTGCTCATGAAGCATGTGGGCTACATCTTTCTCTCACAGGGATTCTTGGCTTTCGAACAATACACCAGGTGGATTATACCGCACCTTTTTGCCCTTTCTCTTTATGTTCTGTATATCAAAATTTTCAGATCTAGGTTGATAGGGGCATCATTTCATTTTCCAAAGAATGTCATTTAAATGTATGTCTTGACTTTCATTTTCTAATATTAGTATTAAATAACACCTAATACCCCTTTGACTGATTATTCAAGGGTGTTGTTCGTAGTTACTAGAAACACGGTTCGTCCGAGTTGTGGTATGGGATTCGGGTTTGCGATTCGCCGCTTTTTCTTCTAATTTCCACTATGAACACGAATCCTGTACCCTAAAACCGGTTTGGGTTCGACTAATCCGGTTTGTGATTTGCGGGGGTTTACAATGAATCCGGTTTGTCTTGCTGTTGCATAACATAAAGAGAACCATTATTCTTGAAAAAAAAAATGAAGCAAACCATCCCTTGTTAGGTGGACGTGAAAGTCCCAAATGATACTTGTTGTGAAGACTAGTAATCCAGCAGCTCATGAGGGACAAGCAAAAGAAGTCACAGATGTTATTTAAATGTATGTCTTGACTTTCATTTTCTAAAATTAGTATTAAGTAACACCTAATACCCCTTGTCTGATTATCCAAGGGTCTTGTTCGTAGTTACGAGAAACACGGTTCGTCCAAGTCGCGGTACGGGATTCAGGTTCGCGATTCACCACTTTTTCTTCCAATTTCCACTACGAACACGAACCCTGCATCCAAAAACTAGTTTGGGTTCGACAAATCCAGTTCACGATTTGCATGGGTTTACAACGAATCTGGTAACTACTGTTGTTTAAGAAAATGGGGGAAGTTATGATGTAGCTATCTCTTAGTGGTACATTTATATCATTTGTCTTGCTGTTGCATAACATAAAGAGAACCATTATTCTTGAAAAAAAAATGAAGCAAACCATGCCTTGTTAGGTGGATGCGAAGTCCCAAATGATACTTGTTGCGAAGACTAGTAATCCAGCAGATCATGAGGAACAAGCAACAGAAGTCACAGGAGCTCAAAATGATGTTGCGGCTTTGAAAAATGCAAGGTGCTCTGTTCCTAGTGAAAGTGATGAATTTTGTGACATACTAAGAATGCCAAGACTGGTGCAAAATGGGAATGATTTGAGCAGTGAAAGTACAACAGATCCAAGCTCAAAAATATCACTAACAGCTATCCAGCAGGCTGCTGTACTTGCAGAATGTTTACATGTGAGCCGAAGGAGTCGGAGTGATGAAATGTCTGGTATGTCCATATTTTCATTCCTTGTGGACACTATTGAGAAACTTTTGTTTTGTTTTAAACATGGCTAAGACATTTATTATGGTATTATAACTTTGCATAGATGATTGGTAGCTCCAATTTTTCCCTTCTCCTTAATAGGGTATTGTCTTGATGGGCCACAAAGATGGCCAATTTTGCAATAATAGTTAAAATTCCTGGATGTAAAAGCATTATGTAGTGTTCATGTTTGTTGTTGTCTGGCATGGTTGTTTTCACATCTATACATGGAAAATATGTTAGCTCATATACTAATGGCATTAGTTTGATCCGCTTATTTGAAAGCATTGAAAAGTCTCGATGAACAGATACTGGTTTTTGTGGTTAAAGCAATGTATATCATAGTTTGGCATGACATTTATTTGTTATTTCTAAAATTTAAAATACAGAGCTACCTTGCACGTGTTTGCAAATACACCTCTTTGCGCTATGATATTTCATTTGTGAATCTTATTTGATTTTTCAATTAAATTTGGCTATATTTAATGCTATATTTAGTACTATCCCAATATTTATATATTCAAATAATCCTTTTCCATCTTATGCGTTGAAGTGGATGGAAATTCAGCATATATAATTCAAATGATTATCTGTTATTCATGCATTTTGTTATGCATATATGTAAGTTGTTTGGTATTTTTACACAGGGTGGGAGATGGCACCATACATAGAGTCAGTTGATTCTCAGGATGAGTCTTACTTTGTGGTATGGTTTTAACTTCATCATATTACTTTGCTGGAAACATGTGGAGCCTAATCCTATTCATGTGTACATAAATAATACTCAAAAGATTGTTTTCAAAATTTGGGGCTAATCTTATCTCTCTGTGTGTGTGGAGATTTTTCTCCGAATGCTCAAATCATGTTAGACTATTGTCAACTCAACTAAAGATTTTTTTTCTTCTGAAAAGCATATTTAAAAATGTTTGCCTTTTGAGCCTTGTAATTAGTTCAGTAATTGTGCTTTGTCTCATTTCAGGTCAGGAGCTTGTGTGATATTCAGCGTATTAGGTGGGAGTCCACCCGCAGTCATACAAAGCAGCGGGCACTATTAATGATGGAGAATTTGGTAAGTGCAATATCAATTGCTATTTACTACATTGTAGCTTATTGTAAATTTTTCCCAAGGTTTCAAATGACCAGCATCTATATTTAAGTTGATTACTAATGTTGTATGTTATAAACTTTGTTTTATGTCTGATTGATGTACACATTGTTAATAACAATTGGTTGGATCCTATTTCAAAGAAGTTCGGGCAAAGTCATTCTGTCTGACTGGGAAGGACCGGTTGTCTGCTTTCAGTGTATGTTGCTAGTAATATGCGAATTTGGTGAATTATTTAGGTTGAAGAAATTGGCAAAGAATTCCCTGTGGCTGCACAAAGAGCTAAATTGGTTTTTGGAGTTCATATGCCAACTCTTCCTGCGTTAAGGAAGTATGTATTTCTTGCCAAAAAAAAGGAAGTATGTATTGATATTCCTAAGTCTTTTCTTGCTTTTCTGGCAACACTAATGTGACTTGTTTTGCTTCTTATGAACTCAGAGAATATGGTGAACTTTTGATAAGTTGTGGTATAGTTGGAGAAGCACTGGATATTTTCAAAGATCTCGAATTGTGGGATAATTTAATCTATTGCTACCGGTATGCACTTCCACTTGAAACATAGCTGGCATACTTTTAATTGTTTTTTTTTTTTGTAATAAGTTAAGTTCTGTTCTTTGGCAGATTATTAGGTAAAGTTGCCGATGCAGTTAGTCTAATAAATGCTCGGCTCTCTGTTACACCCAATGACCCGAGGTTATGGTAAGTAGATTATTTTGAACTTGCTTGAGTGAGATGTTCTAGATTGTATTTAAGATGGTATGCAGGTTTATTTGTCATATGTTTTCTTTTAGCAATTTGCTATGACTTAAGCAACTTTGTAGCATTTGCAATACTTTGGGGTCTTCCACTACAAAAATTCCAATTCATTTATTATTAGGAGTGGCTATGGCACATGTGTTTGTATATTATGCACCTTCACAAAAACATGTCCCAGCATCCATCACACATCCTACAAGTGGGAAGTGGGAGGAAAACGTGGATAGAGAGAACAGTTGGGAACTTCTTTTGTAGCTATGTCTTTGTACTGTCCCCATTGTTATTTTTCATAAAACATAGGAATATAAGATGCCTCAGGCATCTTACTCCAAATTTTTGAAAATCAAATGCTTTAATGCCAGACTGCTACTTCTGTGTTATCTCTCTTCTTCTGGAGTTCTTAACATCAGCTTTCAATAATATAGAAGTAACAATTTCTTATTAAAGTGATGCAAATTTTTTGGCAGTTTATAGTTAAGTAAGCACTAAGCAGTAAGCAGTGAGCATGAAATCTCAAGATAGACAAATTATCCCATCCTATATAAACCTTAAATGCTTTAAATACAGCATTGTTTCTTGGTATATACCTTCATTGTTAGATTGAAGTATTCAGAGTTCCATTATCTCATGCAACTTTGCTGTTCTGTTCTCAGCAATTTTCACCAAGGTTATTTCTATCTTTCCTTTATTTGAAGAAAAAGGAAAAATGGTCTAAGATTAGAGTTAGATCTAATTTGTCTAGTCATCTACTAGACTTTTATTGAGATGATAGTATAATTTGCTTTAGAGATATGTTAGGAATGGTAGCAGCCAAAATCTTGCACTGCACGCTCATGTGCACGCGCGCACACACAAGAGTCAGGTGAGGCAAGAGCAACATTATCTATTAGTTCGTTTCAGCTTTGATCTATTTGTTTGATTAGGAAGTTATCCTTAAAAGTTTGAGTTATATTTTATTGCTAGAGATAAGTTTGAATCTTAGGGGTCAAGACAACAAGTCAGCCCTGTAAAAAGCTACGCATTGTAACTTAAGAGATCATGCAAGAAGAAATAATTTCTCTCTCATGAAAAGTCTTCTCCCTCATCTATGGTCTATTTCTCCCTATTCTAGTATCTCATCTCCTTCAAGCCGTCCCATTCTGGGCTCCTGGCCCTCTTCTATATGGTATTTACCTTGTCATAGTTCATGACACTCTTGGCTTTCAGAAGCTTTCATTATCTTAGCTGCACTTTCAACTAGGTTCACTTTAAGGTTCTTTTAGCAGCATCACATCCCCATTGCTAAATTCATACACAATATTCTGTTCAGACACATGTTATCTTTTATTTCTTTGGCGCTGAATGAAATTTTTTGTTGGTTGACAAAAATTATTTTCATTTAGGTGTTCACTTGGTGATGTTACAAATAATGATGATCATTATAAGAAAGCATTGGAAATCTCAAATAACAAATCTGCTCGTGCTATGGTATTTTTCTCAGTTGCTTTGCTCACCAACTTGTTACTAGCGCATGATTTCTCATAATGGGGAATTGGTCTTACAGTCTCTTATCTTTTGGTGTAGCGTTGTCTGGCTCGCAGTGCATTCAACAAGAATGACTTCTATACATCGAAAATCCTTTGGTAAAAGACTGTTGTGTCTTTACAGTTGTCACTTACTCAAAAAATCACTTATGTTTGAACTTTGGGCAGGGAATCTGCATTGGCGTTGAATTCTGTGTTTCCAGATGGCTGGTTTGCATATGGTACAGCTGCATGGAAGGTAGTTCTTCAAAATTCAATTTATTTTGCATTGAAAAGTTTTTGAGATGGGACTACAGGAGGATATGTGATTACTCACTATAATAAGAATATTCTACTATCTGAGATTTGGCTGCTGGGAGTATGGGCCACCACATTGCAATTTATTGTTTTATATTACTTTTCCAGCAACGTGAAACAAAATTATGATGTTGAACTCCAATAACATGTAGTTCTACCCTGGTGAGATAATCTTTGCATATGTTTGCCAATGGATTCAACTTTTCGGACATGAATGGTGGTGTAGTTTTAATTTGAGTGGTTTTGTGCTCTCTGATAGGTTAGGCAGCACTTGCAAAGTGATCTTCCTCAGTCTTCTTTCCATATTTCGTCTCATTTTTATTTATCAGATAGGCATAAAAGTAAGTCATGATGGTACCCGGAATATTCTGAAATGCATGAACCATTCCATGCACTATATATATCAAATTAATGTAAAAAAGGAAAAAGAAAAAGAAAAAGAAACCTGTATGGGTACCTATGTCTTGTTTGAATCAGGCATTTACAAGAAGTAGAGATATGATTGAGATGGTCTCATTGCACTGTGAAGTTTTTGCTTTTATTCTTCTAATGCTGGACAAACTATCATGTTCGAGTGTTGACATAGGAGACAATGCTGTGCTAACCTAAATATTGGTTGTGCCAACATGATTCATTGTTTTAAGTTTAACCCCTTTATCCTTCAGCTTGGTTTATCTCAGCCATGGGAATAGTGGGCACGTTCACCGTGGCTGCATTTTTCTATAGCTCCTTTGCACATATTGTTTTAACATATTGGCTTCTTCATAGCACAATGGATGAACATTACTGATATTCATTTTCAAAGAACTGTGGACTCAGAGAACCGAAAATAGCTACTGTTTTGTTTTGTTCATACAGGATAAAGATCTTGAGAAAGCTGTTGATGCTTTTAGTCGTGCTGTGCAGATAGATCCTGAAAACGGAGAAGCATGGAACAACATAGCCTGCTTGTATGCTCACCTTTGAGATCTGTTCCTTCATTACAATGTTCTGATGTTGATGGTTTCACTGGGTATTTTGTGCCCTGATTTCACTTCACCTCACAGATGCAGTTCTTTTTCCACCTTCGCACTGTTGATATTTCTTCTTTGTTTCATGTAAACAATTTTAGCTCATCGGGTCAAGCTAACTGTAGAATATTTTGGTTGTGATATTTCACTTATGGAACAGTGCTAGGGTGTATCTTGGTATACAAAATTACAAATAATCACCTTTAATAAAAAATTGCATGGAGAGACTCGTGCATACTTAGTTGGAGTAGAAATTATGGTGTACCAAGCATGCAAAATCAAAATTAGTCTGTATGTTGTAATATTCAGGTGTTATCATGTTTTGGAGAAGGTAAAGTGAGCCTTGTTGGTCTTGGGAACTTTGTTGGCTGAATATTTATCATGGAAGCTTAGGATTTATCGTTATGTTTTTTGTGCTAGAGGTTTTTTTTGTCTTGTATCATATATCTCTAATATAGTTAACTATCCAGGCACATGATTAGAGGAAAGAGCCAAGCAGCAGTCCAAGCATTCAGGGAAGCTGTAAAGTTCAAGTGCGTATCACCTTATTCCATAACTTTTATCACGAATAACTTTCTGATTAACAATAAGTTATTTATAGGAGGAATAGCTGGGAAGTTTGGGAAAATTACAGTAAGGTTTCTTTGGATACTGGGAATATTAGACAGGTAAGATATGTACTGTCAAAGAATTTTTCTAGATTTCTCACTTGAGACTGGCATTTTAACTTTCTAGGTGATACTTATTTCAGCTGACCACACATATTGGCATACTTATTTTTTGAGTTTATAGTCCACTTCAGTGTTAGGACTTGTTTCTTTAATTTGTTCATTTGTTAGTTTAATGTCATTTGCACACGATGATACTCATCCACTTTACCAAATTGTTTACTAGTCTACCATATGAAGTAGATAGCTTTTTTCTCAACTTCTTTCAGGGCAAACATTTTCTCATTGAAATATCTCAGACCTGTATGTCAGCTAGAATGTGTTGGTTTCTGTAAAATGACTCTTGAAATAACATGAATTATAATGTGCAGACACTTGAAGCTGTCAAAATGGTATTAAATTTGTCGTCGAACAAACGCTTCAATGTTGATTTATTGGATAAGGTGATGGACATGCTTGAAGAACAAACTGCACATCTTTTTGATAGACAAGAAGTTGAACCGATCAACAACACTTCAGATGATGCAAATAAAGAGATCAGGCAATTCAATCAATTATTAGATATGATTGGTGATATCCTTCAGCAGGTTTATAAGCTCTATGGGTTGGCATTTCATCTTATATTTCCAGACCAGTTTGCAGTTTATACCTGAATGGTTGTGGTTGCAGATTGTACGAAGTGGGGGTAGCAATGCAGAGATCTGGGGATCATATGCAAGATGGCTTAAAAAGAAGGGTAACCTCGTGGCATGTGCTGAAGCTTTGTTGAAGCAAATTCGATCTCTCCAGGTGCATAAAATATGCTCAAGCTGACTGCCTTCTTTCCTTTTCTTTATGTTCACTATATTACTTTTATGTTTTAATTATGGCACATATCACATATTTACCTCTTTGTACTTGTGATAGCTTTTTAATACTAATAAACTAAACAATCTCTTGGGTTCCTGGAAGAGATGGGGTGCCCTAGATATTCCTCTTCTATCTTCTACTTAAGCAGCACAGATTCTGATGGATACAATGATTTATTGATTCATAAGCAATAGCTTCAAGAGTCTTCTTTTTACTGTAAATAATGTTTTTTATTTTTCTTACCTAATGCAATTATTTAACACTGTCTCATTGTTTTAAATATATATTTTTTACACTTGCGACAGTTTGTGCATGTTTTATTTGTTCTTGCGACAGTTTGTGCATGTTTTATTTGTTCTTTTTGGAGTAAATCTTGCAAAACTACACCTACTCTAGCAAAACTATCGCAGAAGTACACTTTTAAGAGATTTCAAGGAACTACACAAGGATTGGTAAAATGTGTTAGAAAACCGCACAATCAGTGCTGATGGGTTTATCACAGCATGGACCCACAAATAAGAGAAACAAGGCTAGTTTGATTGGCACATCTATCGCACACATCAGCAGGTGACTTGATTTGGTCAGTACCGTGCCATCAGGATGACAAGGCATGACTTCTCGTATGCTACCTCCTTGCAAGTCACTGTTATGGGCTAACGCTGCCATGTGTTTCTTACACGCGGGCCCATATGGTCAGAAACCGTTGCCTTGAATTGGAATGCGATAAAAGTGTAGTTTGTGATAGTCTTGGCAAAGAATGTGTAGTTTTGTGAAAACTTTAAGTAAAAGTGTAGTTTGTGATAGATCTGTCAAAATGTCTAATTCCGCGAAATATATATTTTTTTTGGGTGAAAATTTTAATTAAAAGTGTAGTTTGTGATAGATCTGTCAAAATGTCTAATTCCGTGAAAGAATGTGTAGTTTTGTGAAAACTTTAATTAAAAGTGTATACTTTTTTTTTGTTGCCCTAACAGGGTTCAGGACTATGGCATGACCGAGAAAAGTTCACGAAGTATGCTCAAGCTTCTCTGCAGCTTTGCAAGGTGTACATGCAAATTTCTTCCTCAACTGGAGGCCGTCGAGAATTATTATTAGCTGAGATGCACCTTAAAAGCTCCTTAAAACAGGTACCTAAATTTTGCTTGTATTATTACATTTTCCTGGTATGAAATTGATGTCAATCCTCAATTCTTGAATGACATAATCTAGAGTTTACCCATCCTTAACTAGAAATTTCGGTTAATGAATATGCTAGAGTTCCATTTCTGTGAGTTTTGTTCCTTTTATGCTTTTCATGCTTTGGGTAATGGAGAAAATTATGGATAGCTAAAATCTATTATTTGAGACTGTTTGCATGGATAATGAAATACTATCTTTGAGATCAGTAACCTCTTGTCTATGTTTCATGTCCTCCATATAACTCATTGTAGGAACTGTTCTTGTGCAGGCAACAGACTTCTCAGATACCGAGGATTATAAAGCTCTTGATGGCTGTCTTGTGGAAATAAAGAACATGATTGGTGATGCTTAGACTTATCATGGTGGGTTCGAGCTTTTTGCTTTCTTGATAAATTATGGCAGATGTACTGGAAATTGGTGGTAACTGGTCCCAAGACTTCTCAAACCTGGACTGGTTTATGTGATTAGGTTAGTGAAGTTTTTTGCCAACAGAAATTTATTTTATTCGTGCAAACACATTATCTGGCAGAAATGTGAAAAAAGAATAATTAGAAATCACAATCGGTGTTAGTAGCTGAATTCTTACTCTCATTGAGAGGATGACAATAGGAGTTGGGGCAATTTTCTGGTTTATTTCTCACACAATGCCATACCAACCTGAGGGGTTGGGGTTACATATTATAGTCAAGGGCGATCAAGCATATGCTAAGATGCTAGTCTAAGATGTTTGTCCTAAAGATGCTAGTCTAGTCTAAGATGTTTGTCCTTGCTAGTCTAGTCTAAGATGTTTGTCCTTAGATGTCTGTCCTAAAGATGCTAGTCTTAGTCTAAGATATTGTCTGGTTGAGGCAAGAAAAGAACTACCATGAGGACCACAAAGACCAACAAAGACAAGGACTTATTCCATCATTCTCCCCTAAGTCTTGTCCGTCGTCTTGTAGGAAAGTTGGACCATCCGGTCTGGGAGCGAAGCTCAAGGAACTTGATCCTCCCAAGGGGCTTGGTGAGCGTGTCCGCAAGTGGTCCTTAGTGTTGATGTAACGCGCCTTGATGCTTCCTTCGTCCAAGCAATCCGGATGAAATGGTACCACACCGGATGTGCTTGCTCGCTCATAAAAACGGGTTCTTTGCGAGGGCAGGCAGACTTGTCATCCGCCTTGAGTTCCACCACTTCAGTATCTCTGCCGAGGAGATCACCAAGCAGTCGAGCAAGCCAAAGTGCCTGAGTCGAAGCGGTGGAAGCCGCTATGTACTCGGCCTCGCAGTGGGACAGGGCCACTACTTGCTGCTTAACCGACTGCCAGCTAACGAGGCACTTGCCGAGGAAGAAGAGAATCCCGCTTGTGCTCTTGCTGGTGTCGATGTCGCCGCCGTGGTTGCTGTCGCTGTAGCCGACGAGGTGTGCCTCTCCAGGGCACCTCGGGTAGTAGAGGCCGTGGTCGAGAGTCCCCGCAACATAGCGGATGATCCTCTTCACAGCCTGTTGGTGCTCCGTCGTCGGTCGTTGCATGAACCGACTAACGTAGCCGACGGAGAAAGCCAAATCCGGCCGTGTGTGGACGAGGTAGCGGAGGCTCCCCACAAGACGCCGGTACTGTGTAGCGTCCACCTCTTCCGTCGTGTCGTCGCGGCTCAGCTTCAGCCGCTCCTCCATCGGAGTGAGTGCTGGGTTGCAGTCGGTGAGCCCAGCCAGCTCAACGACACGCTTGGTGTAGGCGGTCTGTCGAAGCGTGATTCCGGAGTCGTCCTGGTGCACCTCGATCCCTAGGTAGAAGGAGAGAGACCCCAAGTCACTCATTTGGAAGGTGGCCTTCATCTCTTCCTTGAATGCTGCCACCTCCACGTCCTTGGTGCCGGTGATCACCAAGTCATCGACGTAGACACCCACCAGCAAGGCGTTTTCACCATTGCCCCGCCGTTGAGATAGCCGCCTCGTCGCGGCTTTGCTCAAGCCATCCTTTTGTGCGTGGAATCCAACTTGGCATTCCACGCCCTCGCGCTCGCCGCAGCCATAGAGGCCTTGCGCAGCGTAGCACCTGCCCTCCTTGCCGGAATCTCAAAACCCGGCACCGGTGCACGAGACCTCCTCCTTCAAATCACCATTAAGAAACGCCGATTTAACGTCCATGTGATGAACATGCCAGCCTTCTGGGCACCAACAGAAGAAGTCGATGGATTCCATCCGTACCCGGGCGAAGGCATCGTCGGTCGATCCTCTCTGCCGCGACGGTCGCGTGCCACCAAGCGAGCCTTGTGCTTGACAATGGCGCCGCTTCATCCTCTTCACTTGAACACCCACTTAAGAGTGATCGGGCGATGACCACGAGGAGATCGGCAAGCTCCAGTGCGGTTCTTCTCAACCGCATCCATCTCCGACTGCATCGCAGCACGCAATGCCGCGTGTCTCGCGGCCTCTGCGAAAGAACGAGGCTCATTGCCGCCACACGCAAGATGCAATCGCGCCTCGGATCGCGAGGCACCGGCCCCAGACCGGCCGTCGCCGAGAAGGTTCCCCATCGTACGATACCGCAACGGCTCGCCGTCGTGGTACACGTCGATGCGCTCCTCATCGTGGGAGAGCGGAGTAGCGAACTCCACCGGGCCGTGGTCGACACTAGCTGATGTCGGAGTGGACGTGCCCGGAGGAGTGGCCGCGCAGTCTTTGAGTGCGTGGAGTTGCTTACCGTGGTGGTGTTGGCGAAGAAGCTGCCGCAACCGAAGTTGTGGCTGGAGAGCATGACGCTGGAGTCGGTGGAAGCTCGGGGACTGGGGTAGGCATGCTTGATGAAGAGGAGCTGCCTACTCCCCCAGCTCCCTTGAAGTGGACGTACTCGACAGTGAAGTCGTTGTACGTCGGAGTCGAGCCATCGTCCACCGCCTTGTCCCATGCCCATCCTCGCCCTTCGTCGAACACTACGTCGCGCGCCGTGCGCACACGCTGTGTCCCTGGGTCAAGAATGCGGTAGGCCTTCGAGCCCTCCGCGTAGCCGAGGAACACCCCTGGAGTGCTTCTGTCGTCGAGCTTGCCGATGTGGCTAAGCTCTTTGACGAACGCGAGGCAGCCGAAGACCCGTAGGTGAGAGACCGCCGGCTTGCGCCCATGCCAAGCCTCGTACGGCGTCCTGCCATTGAGAGCCTTGGTGGGTGGCGGTTGAGGATGTAGACGGCCACCACCGCCTCTCCCGAAAAATGCAGATCCCCTCTCTGAGGAGGGCCCGAGCCATCCCCACAACCGTCTGGTTGCGCCGCTCGACGACGCCGTTCTGCTGCGGGCTGTACGGCGCGGAGTAGTGGTGCTGAATGCCCTCATCTGCGCAGTACGACGCGAACTCAACTGTTGTGAATTCGCCGCCGTTGTCGGTCTGCGAAGACGCTGCAGCTTTGCGGCGCATTCCGCCTCCGCAGCACGCTTGCTACCGATGGCATCCGCAGCCTCTCCCTTGCCGCCGAGAACCGCACCCACATGTAGCGGGAGAGGTCGCCGACGAAGCGGCAGAAGTAGCGTCGTCCTCCCCGTGTGGCTGGTGTCACCGGCCACACAAGTCCCGCGGCACGAGCTCGAGCCTCCTTGGCTCGGAAGCTCGACCGCTGGGAAAAGGGAGCCGCTTTTGTCAACACGCAGACGCCGCAGAATCGCTTCCACGTGGTTAAGGCACGGAGGCGCGCACCATCTCGCGGCACCGAGCCTCTTCGTGGCCTCAAAGTGAAGGTGCCCGGCGCTCATGCCATCGCACGCCTCGTCGTCCCGACGAGCAACAAGGCGAGAGGTTGTGCCACCGCACGTTGAGGACGAAAGTCGATTGATGCCTCTCGTTACCTTGGTAAGAAGGCGACGATGGTGATCCCAAATCCTCATGACTCGTTCTTGATCGCCACGCCGAGCCGTTCTCATCCAGCTTGTCCCAAGCTGATGATAGAGTTCCTTAACGCGGGGATGTAGTAGACTCCGGTGAGCAGCCTGTGCTCTCCAGACTCGGCGGTGAAGAGGACAGAGCCGACGCCCTTGATCTCCACGCTGGAGGCGTCCCCAAACTTGACGGAGCCTCGGACGTTGGAGTCAAGCTCGGTGAAGAACTCCCGTCGACCGGTCATGTGATGGGTAGCGCCAGTGTCGAGGCACCACCGTCAATCTTGTCGCCGCCGAGCTGTCGCCAAGAAAGGCGTGTGCTCTCGGCTCATCAAGGTGGAGGAGATTCGCTGCGGCCGATGCCGCTGGAGATAGCTCGATGCTTGCGTGTGCCAGGAGCAGAGCCGGCTCTTCTTCCTCCACCAGGCGGCGTGGGCTCGCCACGCCGTGGTCGGCGACACTCCTTGGCCCAATGGCTGCTTGCCATTCTTGGCGAGAGTCGCCTCGTCTTAAACGGTTGCCGGTGCGCCGCCTGGCGCCCACGGCGTCACCCTCGCAGACGCTCGCGCTTCACTGACGCGCGTCACAAGACCTTGCGCGGCTTAAGGCGCTGCGTCGCTGTCGCGAAGAGGACTCCCCTTCTTCCCGACACCGGCGGGCCTTCCATCGCTTTCGAGTGAGATCTGACTTCCGTCGATGGTGATAGGCCCCGAGAGAGGCTGTGGTTCGTCGCTGTCGACGACCTTGAGGCGACCTATCGCCTCTTCGATCGATATCGTGGAGAGATCCAGCAGAGACTCGATCGAGCGAGCGATCTGCTTGTACTTCTCGGGGATGCAACGGAAAAGCTTCTGGACGGCTCTCTCCTCGTCGTAGGTGTCGTCGCCGAACTGCACCATTTTCTGCAGCAGAGTGTTGAGACGGAGAGCAAAGTCATCAATGTCCTCACTTGGCTTGAAGGCCAGGTTCTCCCACTTCTTGCGAAGTGCTGCGCAGGTGGTCTTGGCGCGCGGTCGCCGCCGGCGCGTCCGCAATGATGGCATCCTGAGCCTCCTTGGCGCTTCGCTTCGAAAGCGAGAATTGCATCTCGGGCGGAACTGTAGCTATGAGGGCATTCAGCGCCCGTCGATCCTCGTAGTAATCGACGTCGCCGTACCGAACTGCTTCCCACATGTGCCGTACCCGCATCACCGCAGCCCACTCGACGTAGTTGGTCTTGGTGAGGTAGGCGATCCATCGCCGGACCGACGCCCCGACAATGGCTCGATCCGTGGTGACCATCGTCTGCGGCCCGGGGAGGAGAGCCGCTTTGTAGAAGACCGCGATCTCCGTCGACCCAACTGCCGCCGCCGGGAGCGCCGTTGGCGCGTCCGCGCCTGTCTGGGTTGCCACCGCGGTCATGGGGGTGCGCGACGCCGCCATCGCGCCGCTTCGCTTCGCCTACGCTTCCTCGCCACTTGAGCCCCACGCCGGTGCCGCCGCCGGCAGGGCAGAGCTGCTGAGCTATCGCCGCCAGAGCTCGAAGCTCGCTTTGCCGCCGACGCTGCCGATCTCGCTTCCGCTTTGCTTCCACTCGCCCTTCTTGCCGCCGCTTCCGCCGCCGCCAGCTTTTTGCCGCTTCTTTGCCATGCGATCTCTGCTTCTTGCCGCTCGTGGTCCTCTGCCGCAGCAACCTCGGCCTCTAGGTTGCCAGCTTGAGGCGCATCGAAGGCCGAGATCGCCCTTCTGACATGGCGCTAGTGCGGGCCGCCGCTAGGGAAGAGCCGCCTGCATTTGAGCGCTACTCGTCTGCTCAAGAGATGAAGGGTGAGCAGAACAGCAATTTGTTGTTATCGCTGCTAATGAGAGCAAGGGGCGTGGGAAGGAGATGAGCAAGAGATGTTTAGGTCAGCAGGAAAGAACAGACTTTGATACCACTTGTTAGTAGCTGAATTCTTACTCTCATTGAGAGAGGATGACAATAGGAGTTGGGGCAATTTTCCGGTTTATTTCTCACATTAATGCCATACCAACCCGAGGGGTTGGGGTTACATATTTATAGTTTGGGCGATCAAGCATATGCTAAGATACTAGTCTAAGATGTCATTCCTAAAGATGCTAGTCTAGTCTAAGATGTCGTCCTTGCTAGTCTAGTCTAAGATGTCATTCTTAGATGCTGTCCTAAAGATGCTAGTCTTAGTCTAAGATGCTGTCCTGGTTGGGACAACAAAAAGAACTACCATGAGGACCACAAGGACCAACAGTACAAGGATTTATTCCATCAATCGGGTGGTTTCTTGGATGAGCTCTCGCCAAGATCTCGCTGCCATGACCTCAAATTTTAATTTATGATTCGAGATAGGTTTAGCGGTGTTGATTATCACTGGCGCTTGACGATCACCGGCACTGGTCATCTGCCTGGTTTAGGCTGAGTTTGTTTAGGCTGGAGCTTGAGCTTATTTGGTCGAGCCGAAGAAAGCTATGAGCCGGAAGAAGTCTTTGAGCCGGATGAGGATGACAATTTTTCGTAAATAATAGTTAAGTTGTAAGGGTACCAGAGAAGTGGGATTTTTAGAAGCTCCAGCCACCCCGAGAAGCATCGTTTTCCTTGCTTCTCTCGCGTAGTGCAAATTGGGCTAGAAGCTTCTTCTCTCCGTCTGGCTGGAAAAATACTGTTTGTTTTGACTTGTGGCTTATAGAGGTGTAGAAGCCAAATAAGCCCAAACTTAAGCCTAAACAAACTGAGCCTTAGTCCCATCTAGGTTTTGAAGCACTTGTTAACGGGAAGATGTCTCCTTTGCTTCTCGTAATAAATTCAAATATACTTCAATTTAGTTCATGATTCAATTTCTCTTTCTGGTAGATCTCAGTATCTAGCTTGTATATCAAGCTTACCTTGTCGAACGACCACTCTTGAGTATGAGGACCCTCCCCCTAATCCCCAGTCCTCACCATCATCCATGCATAATTAAGCATAAGCATGGCATTAGCATCATGATTAGTTCTAAGCATGCATTAAGATTTCTAATTAAGCCTAAGCATGTAATGAGCATAGCAAGTACATAAGCATGTATATATATGCTCATACCTGGAAGGAGCAATTGAGGTGGCTGTACATCAGTAAGAGAGTAGAAGGAATGGGGTAACTCAGGAAAAGAGGTAAATCTGCATGGTAAAATAGTAAGTCAGTAAAAAGGCAAAGGTCCAAGCCTCCTTTTTCAATCAACCAACAGTGATACATCCCCTCTTTCCTATGCACAATACCCAAGGGAACTCAAAGCCATCCATGTTTCGGTCAAAACAGCAGAAAGAAAGAGGGAAGTGCAGCTCCCCTTGGTACATTTCTCACCCCAGCACCGAGAAGAACAGCCAGCCATTCCATGCATTGAATCTCACCATTCTTGCAGCCAACCAGTGCACTGCCTAGCCCTTTGTTTCGGCCAAGAAGCAGCACAAAAGTGCAGCTCAGCCATTGCATTTGGTCAAGCAGCAGGAGAATATAGCTTGCTGCAGCCGAAACCCACAAAAAGGTGAACCATTCCCATTGCCATTTCACAAGAGATCATCACTCTCAGCCGAAAGCAACTAGTGCAGCCATTTTCTCATTGCCACATATATCAAAGCCAACCAATTCCCAACACCCATAGCTGGCAGCTCCAACGAGCAAGAACAAGCAATCCAGAGGCTAAAGAGCAAGAAGAGGAGAACCAAGGAGCTAGGAGGAGAAGGCCTGATCTAGAAGTAGATCGGCTTTCTCTCCTCTACTTCACCCCAGCCTCCACTCCCTCAACTCAAAAACTACCAAAACCGCAGGACACAAGTGCTATACTGCTAGAAGGTAGTAGTAGAAGAAGATTGCAGTAGAGCAAAAGAAAGGAGTGGTCTCAGAAAGTATATTCATCATAGACTGTGGTCTCAAAAGGTTTGAGCCCTGGTAGCTCGCGAGGAGCGTCCTAGCTAGCTAGTATCGCCATCCTCGCCACCCAACCTAGAGCTCAAACCCATTTCTATCATAGACCCCTTACATATCAATCTTACCTCAAGAAGTAAAGCAACCGGTAGATCCAAGCTCTAGCAAGCAAAACCAAAGAAAAGCTAAAAAGAAAAACCTATTCTGAAGAGCTAAGGTTCACTACTACAAAAGAGGCTATATTAGACACATCATCACAGACGGTTTTAGGAACAAACCGTCTGTGATGCGTTTCGGGCACATCGTAGACGGTTTTTGGATGCAATCGTCTGCGATGTCTGATTATCACAGACAGTTTGAAAACCAAACCGTCTGTGATGAAAGGGAGATGTTCACAGACGTTTTATGGATAAAACCGGTTGTGATGATGGAAATATCACAGACGGTTTTATCGACAAACCGACTGTGATGATAGGTATAACTTGACAGATGGTTTGTGGATAAAACAGTCTGTGATATTACCCTTATCACTGACATTTTTATCGACGAACCGTCTGTAATCATCAATTGAAATCAGCAAATGCGCGCCATACAGAAAAGACTACTGGATTGCTTGAGAAGTAGATTGCATTATATATATAAGATCATTACAAAAGTATTATAAGAAGCATTATAGATTGCATTATAAGAAGCATTACAAAAGATCGACTACGTACAAAAGTACTTTAACTAAAAAAGACTAGCTATTCGTCATCGTCGTCGGAGAAGGCTGGAGGGGCGTCGGAGTCGGTGGAGTCCTCGCTGCGGCCATCTGGGTTCTCGCTCGAGCTGGCTCGGTCTGGGTCATCCTCCAGCTCCCAACTGTCGCGATATCCCTCCGACGAGTCGTAGCTTTCATTGTCGTCGTCGGAGGAGGCCGGCGTGGGACGCTTCTGCCCAGCGCGGGTGGAGGCGAAGGCGGCCGGAGGGGCGCGGGTGGAGGCGGAGTCGGTCGAAGGGCGTGGGTGGAGGCGGAGTCGATCGGAGGGGCGCGGGTGGAGGCGGAGTCGATCGGAGGGGCGCGGGTGGAGGTGGAGGCGCCGGTTGAAGGAAGCGTAGCAGCCGTGGAGATGGCGCCGGCGTAGCGCCACAGCCATTGGCGCATGGGCATGGCGACGGGTCTGGGTGGAGATGGCAGCGTCGGTGGGGTGGAGCCATTGGAGGAGGAACCGTCGGAGGAGCTGTTTGGTGGGACGTTGTTCATGGCGGCGGCGTCGGAGGGCAGGGATGTTTTTGTGCTAATGATGGAGTGTACAGGCGGTCGAAAAGCCTCTCTGTTCTTATAGGCGCGAATTTGTATTGGGAAACGAAACGCCGCCTAGAATTAACGATCAGCATGCATTGGGAAGATGAAACGATCAGTACTGGAAAGACTGCGTGCGTCTGCATTGGGAAGACGAAACGATCAAGCATTGGGAAGATGAAACGATCACGGAAGGTTTGTAGATAAAACCGTCTGTGATGGAGTCATCGCAGATGGTTTTATCCAAAGACCGTTTGTGATATTATGACATCACAGACGGTGTGTGGATAAAACCGTCTGCGAAGTCTCCATCACAGAGCAAACGGTTTTAGGTACAAACCGTCTGTGATGTCACCTCTTACCTGTAAAAGACAGAGAGCCTCGATCACCTTTGTATTTTTAGGTTTTTCTCGTTATTTCTGAGGTGGCTGTGATTGAGAGGCGTTCTGGTGAAAAAGACCCTAGATTTGGAGATTTAATTGCAGATCTTTGTGCTCTTGGTCATCTATGGTTAGTAATTGCTTCTAATCTGAATTACATTTTAGGTCTAGCTTGGGGGAAATGAAGCTGTGTTATAGATGTAGCTTGTTGCATCTATCTTGGTCTAAATGAAGAGGGAAATGCAGCTGGTTAATTTGTTCTCTGTGATGTGAAGTAGATACATTTGCTGTACTTTGTGCAGATCCATTTGTACTTTATGGTCTAAATTCATCGTTTAACACGTATTGTTACATATGTTACATAGATGGACCGAAGTTGGATGTACGCTGAGAATCGTGTGAGCACCGAGTACATTAATGGTGTCTCCGCTTTTAGAAGAGTTGCAGAGGTAGATATGTCGAACAAGGGGGTGGAATTTATGCATTGTCTATGCATTGACTGTGAGAATCTCCGGATGTTTCGAAACCCAACGCAAATTGAAGCACACTTGGTTCTACGGGGTTTCAAAAGGGGTATACATGTTGGACCAGTCACGGTGAAGAGCTGATTATGTAGGGACTAAGTAGTACTACCATCGTGGACGAAGTCGGCGATACTTCGGATGATATCGATTGTACTTTCAATGACAATTTGAATCAGATGCTACGGGATGTAGAAGGGACTCGTGAAGAGCGAGAATGTGTAAAATTCCAAGGCTTGATGGACGACTCGGAGAAACCTTTGTTCCTGGGTTGCAAGTCCAAATACACAAGATTGTCGTCCGTGCTGGAATTGCTAAAATTAAAGGCAAGCAACGGTTGGTCCGACAAGAGTTTCATGGCGCTGTTAGGTCTGTTAGCGGATATGCTTTCAGAGGGAAACGAGTTGCCGACAACCACCTACAAAGCCAAAAAGGTTCTTTGTCCCTTGGGAATTGAAGTAGAAAGAATATATGCTTGTCCGAATGACTATATCCTGTACCGTAAATAGTACGCAAACTTGCATGTATGTCCAGTGTGCAACGCATCCAGGTACAAGCGTAAAGATAGATCGGATGATGACGACGAGGGCATGGAGGTGAAGAAAGGATCTCCCGCTAAGGTGGCGTGGTATCTGCCTATAATTCCCCATTTGAAGCGGTTGTTTGCGAACCCAAAAGAGGCAAAATTGCTTCGATGGTACTTGGATGAGCGTAAGAACGATGAAATGATTAGGCACCCTGCTGATTTAACTCAGTGGAGAAACATTGATAGGAGGTTTGAAGAATTCGCAACGGATTCGAGGAATATAAGGTTCGGATTGAGTACAGATGGAATGGATCCTTTCGGTAACATGAGCAGCCGTCATAGCACTTGGCCTGTAAATCTCTGTGTGTACAACCTTCCTCGGTTGTGTATGAAGCGAAAGTACATATTGATGTCTCTACTCATCGAAGACCCGAAGCAATCTGGGAACGATATTGATGTGTACCTAGCACTATTGGTGGAAGATCTCAATACATTGTGGGCTCTTGGGGTGCAGGTATGGGATGCTCACAAACGAGAGTACTTTACTTTGCGCTGCCTATTGTTCTGCACCATAAATGATTATCCTGCCCTTGCTAACCTGTCGGGGCAGAGTACAAAAGGAGCCAAAGCATGTACACACTGCTTGGATGACACCAAGTGTCTGACTGAATCACTCACGCAAAACCATGTATATGCGTCACTGTAGATTCCTTTAGAGAAATCACCCATACCGCAAGATGAAGAAAAAATTCGACGGCACCACCGAAGACGCTTTAGCTCCAAAGCCTTGAAGCGGGACAGCCATTCATGATATGGTTAAGAAGTTAGATGTTGCGCTAGGGAAGGGACGTAAATCGAGGACTCGTGAGAAGAGCATGTGGAAGAAGAGATCAATATTTTGGGACCTACCTTATTGGAAGCACCTAAAAGTTCGGCACTGCATCGACATGATGCACGTAGAGAAGAATGTCTGTGATAGCTTGATTAGTCTCTTGCTGAACATTAAGGGTAAAACAAAGGACGGTATCAATGCACGGCTTGACTTCGTCGATATGGGCATCAGACCTGAGACAGAATCGGTTTTTTTTATCTTGATTCCAGAAAAGGCGGCACCCACGATTTGAAGCGTATTAGTGATTTTCTCGACACGTCGTTCGGTGCCTACAAAATGTTGGGAGGGCCACATAAGAAGGGCCCGGTCACTCTAAAGCATATTTTTTAACTTTCCGATATCCGATAGTATGCAATAATCTTTTACACTCCATTATAATACCTTCGAAACTAATTAAACTATTTTGTTTTGGCAGTGCCACCAGTAGCCAATGGGCACTGACCTATGTGGATTCTATGTTTGCCACAACATGGCACTAGGGATGAAAATGGAACGGAAACGGTTGGTAAATAGCTGTTCCGTTTCCAGTTCCATATTTTTACCGGTAACGGAAACGAAATCGGAAATCCTGGAAATGGATATGGAAACAGATAGTGACGGAAACAGAAGCATAACGGAACGGATATGGAAACGGAAACGAAAAATTTCACAAGATTGTAGTACATGATCTATCCAAAGTTCCAAACATACTAACTTTGAATGGTATTGTAACTACACAAAACATCTTAATAACATTAGCCAACATTGAATATGATATGAACAAGAACATGTAAACATTGTTTACCTCAAAACCAGCCAACACATTATAGTATAATAGCAAACATAGATAGTTCACTTTCACATCATAATATCATAACAAACACATATAGTTCCACATTATAACATAATAGCAAAGACTTATAATTCCACATCATAACATATTAGCAAATATATATAGTTCCACATCACAACATAATAACAAACACATATAGTTTCAAAATGCCAAAACTAAGTTTTTTTCTCAAGCTGTCCCCTATATCAGTCCATCATATTCTCCTCCATATTAATACCATCGACATTCTCTTGTTCCTCCAACTACAAAGACAAGCATGAAACAATAGTAATGTTTTTGAGAAGACAAATAGAAGCATGTTAAACTGAATTTTACTTGATTTGCACAATATGGTTTGTAAGTTAGATAAAAAGGCAAACCGTTGCTATCGAGCTTGCAAAATATCGCTCAAGGCTATCCACATCCAACTCAGTCATGATAAATGCAATGGTACCACTTGAATAATGAGTAAAAACTGATTAGGCTATAATATTATAACATTATGAATAAAATATTGAAGCAAACTAATAAGTTATTTTTTGATGCTGCGGTCCAATCTTTAATACAAATTAAAGCTTGCACAATCTCAGGATCTAGACGGCTGCGAAATGGGTCAACAACTCGTCCACCAGCACTGAATGCTGATTCCGAAGCAACCGTTGACACTTGAATAGATAGCACATCACGAGCAAACTAGGAGAGAATACGGAACTCAACTTACTTGACCTTCCACCATGGCAAGATATCGAAATGCTTGTCTTTTATAGATGCTAGAGGTTGCTCCAAGTACACTTCCAACTCATTTTTGGTAACATGATCTGTTTCACTAATGCTATGCAAGAACATATCAAGCTCATCATCCTTATCAAGACTATCATGTTGAGAACCCACTTGGTGCACATTTGTAGCGCTAGAGACTGTCTTCTTCAAAGCAGATACATAAGCTTGGAACAACTCATGAACAACTTTAGTAAACTTATCAATCTCTTGCATAATGTAATGGGGTAAATCTTCGGTGCATAATATTCTATCACATTTCTCTTATATCTAGGATCAAAGAAGTATGCTACAGCAAGTGCCATGTTGGATTTTTCCCAATACTTGTCATATTTAATTTTAATGGAATGTGCCATAGCTTTAATTACTGGGTCAGAGTTGTCACACTATTATGCAATTACAATCTTAATTTGACAAAACTTTCTGAAAAATAGATTCGCAGTTGGATATTTAGTGCCAGAGAATAGCTCAGTAGCATCATAAAATAGCTTCAAGCATGCAGATATCGATGTTGCCATAGCCCAATTAGTGGAAGTTAGAGCACATTTCTTATATTTGCTTGAATTCTGAAAAAAGAGCCTACCAAAAACATCTTTATAGTAAATTGCACTCTTCAACATAAGATATGTGGAATTCCATCTTGTAGGAACATCCAAGGAGAGACTCTTGGTCACATCCAAATCACACTTTGAAGCACACTTCTGAAACTCTTCATACTGTAGTGGAGAGTTATTAATAATTGCGACTGTATTTCTAATATTTGCAATGGCTGGTGCAATTGTCTTTAAACCATCTTGGGCAAAAAGGTTCAAAATATGATTCAAACATCTCACATGAAAAAAGATGCCATCACAGATTAATGGAGATATCTTATTGAGTTTGCTCACTATCCTTTGAACACATTTATCATTTGCTGAAGCATTGTCCAAAGTAAGTGCAAACAATCTCCTATCAAGATTCCAATCCACTACACTATCATAAAACGATAAGCACAAATTTTTTCCCGAATGATGTCCTTCTACATGCATGAACTTGATAATCCTTTTTTGCATGCACCAACTGTCATCTATCCAATGTACTGTGATGCATATGTAACCTTTGTTTTGATTAGATGTCCACATGTCCATGGTTGTACTAAAGCGACATTCAAGTGTTTTAAAGTACTCATACAGTTTTTTCTTTTCCTCCACAAACATATTTAATATATCTTTCCTCACAGTAATGCGACTTTTAATTGGAAAAGAAGGACGCAAACATTTGATGAAGTCCACAAAGTACTCATGCTCAACAATATTAAAGGGATATTCATGCATGATAATTGCAAGATAGAATTTCTTCAAACTGATAGCCTCATCATACCTATAAGTCTCAATAGATGCAATGGATTCGTCGCCCTCGCTCTTCTCCAGGTTGATTGTTTGTTGCTCGGTCAAGATAAAATGCTTGTGTTTCAAGTGACTTTTGAAACCCGATGTTCCTCTACTGCTCTCGCATCGACCTTTGTAGCAACATCCAGTCTTGTTACACCTAGCCCATAGATGTATAACATTGTAGTCCTTTTCATCTTTCGCATTAACTTCATACTTGGTGAAGTGTGCCTAAACATCAGAGGTCGCTTTCTTAGCTCTCTTTCCAGGTGGTAGCTTACCCTCGGTTTCATCGGTCAAATCCACACTTGGAGTTGAAGTAGTAGCTGCAGCAACATTTGGAGTTGGAGTAGCACTAGGGGGCTCTGGCAGCAGCAATGACTGAGCCAAAGCAGGGGATGTCGCGCTTGCACTGCTACTTCTACTTGCAGTATTGTCTATGGCTATCTGTTACATTACAATAAGTGATTAGTTGTACAATAAGTGTTAAGATAAAAGAAAATGATGAATTGAACATGTATTCAAATGTGTGGATCACGCTATCAGTAAACATTTTGAATGGAAAAGATAGAAGAGATGGCCAAAACTGTATTTAGCACTGAATTGCTTATGAATACATACATTGTCATATAGCTTGCACTACATAGTAAAGTAACTGCTAGATTCACAACAGAGTTATAATCATATAGATGATCAGTTGGTATGACCCTTTTCTAATAAAGCTCCTAGGTGTCGAACAAAACCATGCTCTTTTGATCTACCAGTATTTGCATCAATACAATTCTTGCATCTTCAAAAGACATGTATCTAGTGGAGAAATTTTGTAGTAATGTGGCATCATCGACATCAGAAGCAAGATCACCTAAAATTATGGAGTGGTCTGAAGCAGAATTTGAACACTTGTCTCCCAAGCTAAATGAGGTGACTTGTGAGCCCTTGATTGATCTAATCAGCATTAGGTGGAATTCAAAACCTGCACATAAATCACACCGTATGAGAAAAATAAATTTTAGAAAAGTTGACGTCTCTCCTCATAGGAACATTCCGACTCCGGCTCAATTCAATGCACCTAGAGAAATATAAGCGAAGCTTGTCTACAAAATTGAACAATTTTTTCCCGTAATTCCTAAACCCCAGCAGACGCTCGAAACCCCCACCTATTCATGAACATCTCTGTCCAAGTTGTAAACAGAATCCGGAAATTACGGAAAACTGCTCAGCTGGAACCTACAGACTTAGTTGATGTGTATTACAAATCTATGGTCAGAAGGACTTTTTCATGATTTTCTTTTAGAACATCATAATCATTTTTAAGTGACTCATGTTCTAACTTTAAAATCTTATATTTTGTTTTCTCCTTCCCAAGATAATTATTGAGCTCCTTTAACATATCCATTAAATCATCATAAGAGGGCTCTTCATCATCACATACCTCATCTTTACCTTTTGCTATGAAGCAACGAATTCGCGATGGGAGTGAAAATTCGTCGTTGCTTGAGGCGGAGGTTGAGGTTGATGGGGATGCCGGTTCATCATTTGATGTTGATGTTGACTCGTCAACCGACACTTCTTCCTCATTGCAATCCTCATTTGATGTGGACACTTCACATAATTCTTGAATCTTAGTCCACATTGCATGAGCGCTCTTGAGGTTGCAAATGAGATTGAATATCTCTATGCTCACAACGCTAAATAAAACATTAGTAGCTTGAGCGTCGAGATGTAGACATTTCTCCTCTCCTTTAGTTGGAGCAATATCATTAATTGGAGAAGAAATGCCGACATCTACGATCCACCATATTTGTGGGCTCATGGATTTAAAATGATTAATCATAAATAATTTCCATGAAGCATAATTGGTACCATTTAGCATTTGTGGATCGTGAGAGTGCACTAGTCCGCTAGACGCCATCCTTTTTACTCTCTAGACGGTTAAGCCTAAAATGAGAGTGACCGTGGCTCTAATACCACTTGTAGGGTCGAGGATGCGCCTAGAGGGGGGGTGAATAGGCGTTTTACGAAATTAATCGCTCACTAAAATCGATCGCTCAAATACACCCCTAAGTCAAAACCTAATCAAAGTATATGCGGAAGCGATAAACTCGGTTTTGACAATTAAAGGCCTAAATCGACTAGGCTCACTATGTGCACTAACTAAATTATGTCTCTAAGTATAAATTGCTAAATTGATCAAACAATTAATACTAAGCAATTCTCATTCAAGCAATCAATAATATGCAAACGGTAAATACTTGAATGTAAAGAGACAAGGGACAACCGATGTTTTTCCGTGGTGTTCGGAGACTTGCTTGTCTCCCTAGTCCACGCTTGAGGCTAGCCCACACTTGGACCGGCCCCGCCGAGCACCCGCCTCTTTCCACTAGACGTGGTTTTTCACGCTCAGCGTAGGCTCAACCCGAACCTTCACAAACTTCACGGGCTTCTCACAACCTTGAGAGCTCCGTGCACGACGCCCCACGCTGCCTAGGAGTCGGCAACCTCCAAGAGTAACAAGCCTCTCCTTGCTTGAACCTCACCGGACACAACAAATGCGCCCTCGGTGATCACCAAGTGCAACACATGCACAAGGCCTCCTCAAGTGCAACACATGCACAAGAGGCTCTCAATCACTTCCTAATTGCAACACATGCAATTAGTCTCACTCTTAAGCTCAAGAGGCAAATGGAGAAGAGCAACACATGCACACAACTCCCACACACAAGAACAACACCAAAGAACCTTGTTCTAAGCCCCCAAGGGGGTATTTATAGCCCCACCAAGAAAACTAGCCGTTTGGGGGCGAAATGGGCAAAATCAGCGAAATGCGGTACTACCGCCCTCTAAGGGCCGGTAGTATCGGCCCCGACCTCCAACGGTCGGCAACGGACATATTTGTGGCACTACCGCCCTCTAAGGGCCGGTAGTACCGACTTTGCGGTACCACCGCACCCACACGGCGGTAGTGCCACGCAAAGACCTCCAGAAAACACACGCTCTGCCAAAGAGCTATCACAACCAAGGGCGGTAGTACTGCATTATGATCTACCGCCCACACCTCATGTAGTGCCGGCCAACAGGAGAATTTCACAATTCAACTCGAAATCCGATTCTCCGAAAACGAAACCCATTCTTTGAGCCATATGATGATCAACACATGATCATACACATGTGCAAAACACATTTGCACCAATTTAGCCCATGCTCAAAGAATTCAAACCAAATTGCGAAAACACATTTCACAACCAACTCAAGATCTATTTGCAAAACGTATTAAGCAAATCAAACCCGAGTTTATGAGATTAATCTCCCTAGCCATGTGAAGGTCAACACAAGACCCGGTCAACTTGCCAACACCCGTTGCAAGCCCCACTCACATGCTCTCGGGATTCCGGACTCATAAACCTCAGTTTATTCGCACAACGAACTTGCAAATAACTCAATAAACGCATTTTATGCTTGAGCGCTATTCTTTGCAACACATGCAAAAGTCTAGCTCCAAGCAACACAAAATCAGGATGCATGAACTCTCTAATTGCAACACATGCAATTCTCTAGTTCAATGCAACACCAAAACCAATCTTCAACTAAACCAAATCCATACGTATGAGCTCTTTCCTCGCAACATATGCAAACCTCTAGCTCCATACAAACACACAAACACCAAATCGATCACATTAACAACCAACACAACCTTATGTGCTCTTTACTCACAACACATGCGAGCCTCTAGCACATACACAACCACAATCGCCAAATCATGCTTGAGCTCTCTCCTTTTGCAACACATGCAAAACTTAGCTCCAAGCAACTACACGGTTTTAGAAAGATGTTTTGCGAAACCAAAGCATGAAGCTTCAACTAATGCAACACATGCAAAAGTGAAACCCACGCAAAAGCCAACGCACTAGCTTATCCTATTTGCAACACATGCAAATCAAAGCATAATGCGAAAACCAAATACAACCAAGCATAAGTTTAACCCATTCGCAACACATGCCAAATGGTTAACCCATATGCAAAAACCAAATCAAATAAGATTTGAGCTTTGAGTGAACGCGGATTGAGATCACCAACACATGATTAAGCTCAAGCAAAGAGGCAACCCCTCTTAATAGCACGGCGATTAAAACCTTAGACTCAAAGACTACAAAGTCCTTAGCCTATCTAATTATACCTTCGTCGCCGCGCGCAAGCAATCCCCTTTGGGGTCTTTATGATCATCACTTGATCCTCCCCCGGGATCATCACTCGATTCCTCTTCGGGATCCACTCTTGACGCCCATCAACTCATGATGCTGTCCTTGTCCCGTTCTCATCATCTCATTCATCTTTGGACCTAACTCAATCATAACTCATAAAAATAGTTAGTCCAAGATGCATGGTTGTCTCAATTATCTCTTGCACTCCATTAACACATAATGGATGCGTTTAGATCAATTGAGCACGACCTAAATCAATTGAAATGATTGTAAATGTGTCTTAAGTATAATAATGCAACACATGCTTAATGATACTTAAGAACTATCCATTTGTCCTTAATTAATCACAAAACACCATCAACACATGATGAAGTGTTCTTTAACGGTTAACAAGACAAATGAACTCAATTTAAATTATCATTTAAATTGATATGAGTATATATTAACTACACAAGTTTTCATATACTCATGTTGATGAAAAGTAATGATCCATTATGTGTAAACTGTATGGAAATGATCATTACTCTAAGTCATCAACTATAGAATACACCCCATATGTATATGTGCATAAATATGATTGACTTGGATATAATATGCACATATTCACTTTGATCATATTGGAGTATATCCTATATTACCATGAGTATACTATGACTAGGCAATTCAAACATATACTCAATGATTTAGTTTCTTTGTCTTGATCCTTATATGTCACTAACGAATTGATCAATACAAAGAAACTTTCAAGTTAAACTACAAACTCCCCCTAAGTGTGTGCATCCATGTAATGTATGGATTGGGAACATGATGCACGTTTTGTGGTTAATATAACGGGGACATTCATATTTTAACTTGACTCCAAAGTATGCAACTAATACTAGAATGAATATGCAAACATACCTTGGGTTTTCCATTTTTCAATGCGACGAGACTAATCAAAGATATGCTAAATAAACAAGTTAGTCTCAATATAAGATTTGTCATTAATAACAATATCGCATTAGGGGATAAACTTAATATTGAATTTGTCATTAACACAAGATTAGATTTGTCATTAACACCAAAACCATAGCTAATGAAGGTTGAACTTACAATCTCCCCCTTTTTGGTGATTAATGACAAATCCAAACTTAATGAGCACAATTTGGTTAAAACTAACATGTTGAGAGAATTTAAGCTAATTGAACACATATGCATATTAATTCTCCCCCTTAATCATATTAAGCTTACTTTTTAAACCAAATGACATGAACACATATGCATATTAATTCTCCCCCTTAATCATATTAAGCTTACTTTTTAAACCAAATGACATTAAGCTTCCTAATTCTCCCCCTTTTGGCATTAAGCACCAAAAATAGAAAAACTAAAAGATTAACTTGAAATACATTCTTCCCCCTTTTGGCATTAAGCATTTAGCATTAATAAGATTCATCATTATTTTCCCCCTTTTTGGCATTTAACAATTTCTTTTAGGGGTCATATCTAATGAAGGTCATACAAGAATTGAAATTAACACTTATGACCTTAGCAAGGAATTAAGATTTCAACCCAAATAAAAACTTGAACGGTCATTCAAGAGGTGAAACAAGTTTTTATTTGAAATATGGTCTAAAAATGAGAAAGAATCGAAAGGAGACCATATTTGGGTTTGTGGATACCACTTGTAAAACAAATACCATTTGTAAAGATAAGCATGAAAAACGAAGTAAGGGTATCACATGGTTTATTTGAAAAAAAAATATTTGACTGTGTTTCAAATTCCAAATAATTCACTCCTCATTTTATTAGGCTTTGCAAATTTTCAATAATGATTCTCTTGAAGAATCCAACAATTTGCCTAAACGGGTCAAACGAGGAACCCAAGAAGAAATAGATACCACTTGAGACAATAGATACCACTTGTAAAATTAATCTCAAGGGTTTTGCTTGAAGATCCAAAAGAAATGAGCATTTTCAAATTTTCACGAAGAACAATGCTCAACAGGAGATTTTCCTCTTTTATGTATTTCAACACATAAAGAATCTCAAACAGAGAATTCTTAAGCGGTTGAACTTACAATTTTAGCTTGAGAGGAAAATTTTTAATCTAGAATGTGGGTATCGCAAAAATACTACAAAGAGGCAATGAACTACCACTTGTAGGAAATAATTGAATTTAACGATACCACTTAAAAAGAAATCCACATAATCAAGGATATCACATGAGAGAAAATCAGTAATAACCATGATACCACTTGGAGAAAGGATAAACTCAATGATACCACCTTGTAAGCATATGAAATGAATAAATGCTCCATTGATACCACTTAGGATCAAATCACAAAGATTTATACCACTTGAAAGAATTATCGATAGCATCAATGGGTATCAGAGCAATATTCTCAGAGCAATATACTCACGGGTATCAAATGCTCAATAAAGATCAGTGAAAGCACAAAAATTCAGTATCAGAGCAAAACAAAGACATGATATCACTTGGAAGCGATTAAGTGCCCAAAACTTGCAATAAATAAACTCCCCAAGATGTTTAATGAAAGAAACATGGAGTTATTTGCATTTGAATTGCACAAGTTTTGTCTTTTCAAAAGATCAAGTGAATACCACCTTTAAATTAATTGAAATGCTCATTACTGATACCTCTTGGAAATCCCTTCAAATAAACCGAGAAACTTTTGAAATTTTGCCAAAATAAACTTTGGGATCACAAGAATCTATTACAAAAAGAATTCTTGAAAAAGCAAATTCAGATCAAAAGATATCCCAAAGCAAAACTCGAAAAACCTGAAATTTTTCAGAGCCAAAACTGCCAGGCCAGTACTACACACACACAGGCAGGTAGTGCAATGAAATGCGGATACTACGCAACCCAGTGGTTTGTAGTACTGGTCTCCGCCAGCATCAAAACTCCTGACTTTTAAAAATTTTAGCAAAAATGACTCAAATGAAGTCCAATTGATTTGAAATTTTGCATAGATGAATTTTGGACTAATTAGAAGGTTTTGCAAAAAGAATTTTCTCAAAATCAATTATATTTTCAAAGTTATGGCAAATTGCGTTTTGAGGCAAAAACGAAAATCGATTTTCACGAAAAGCCTCAAAATGCACTTCGGTTTGGATTTCATGCAATTTCTTTTTCCATGGCTTAGATTGGTGTATCAAGAATGTGTATAGCCAAGATTTATGGTGAAATCCAACTCGAATGCCGCGATTTGAGCTATATACCTAAATAGGCTTTTTTGGATCAAATCAAATCGTTTTTGAGCCAAATCCGATTTCAACATAGAGTATTCATTTTGAAAGCTTGTAAAACATTTGAATTACTTAATAGAATACTTTTACAAAGCTTTTCGCAAATTTGGGCCTTTTAAATATGATTTTGACTTTTGATCTAAATAGTCCAATTAAGAAGCAAATAGAAATTAAGGCCAAATCCAACAACACAAGAATTCAATTAAAGCAAGGGGTAAGATATATGGATTTGAATTTTGTGTATGAGTCTAAAATACCATTTTGAATTACAATTCTACACAAGAATTGATCGAAATGGAGAAACTCACTAAGTGTAATAATATGACCGTTATGGGTCAAGTATAGTTTTTCGGCGAGTTTCAAAATCAAATAACTTTTGACAAGTTGGTCTTTTGAAAATCTTTTGAACACGAAAATTGTTAAGAATGACCAACTCTAGGATTTTTGTTTTGGAATTATTTTCAAAATCCTTTTACTTTTAATTCTATAAAAATTATAAGTTTAAATCAAAATCAAGATACTAGTAACTAGATTTTGGAGTTAAAACTCATTTTCTTTTCAAAATAGTTTTTGTAAAGCCAAAACCATTGGAAAACCTTTTGAAACCATTTGTATACATTTTTCAACTAGTTTTTCACAAGATTAGCAATAATACACAAACTTTTGACTTTTGGCTATATGGTTGATTTTGAAAATACATATATATGCACTTATATTAATATGGGCACACGTAGGGATGTGATACACATGAATATGAATTAACACTCCCCCTAAATGTGCCACGTCCTAACTTGCTCAAGATTGCAATAAGAGAATAGATAAGAGGCGAGAGCAAGTGGCCATAACAAGTAATCTAAATTGATATTCATTAATATTGCATTATAACCTACACAAGACTATAAGTTTAAATAGTAATCAATTTAAATGCTTGTTACCGAGATGGCATTGGCTTATGATGGACATGATTGTCTTCATGCTTGACACCACTTGTAGACGAATATAATCCTTCTCCTCTTGAGTGAGCAAGCGTCCAATCCATCTCAATATCACCTAAAAATCTTTTAGGCGGTTTTTTGGTACCCAATCCTTGTTGGGTCCGACAATGTTAGTCACAATAGATTTAGGAATCCATATGGTTCTAATTTTAATATTCTTAACATGACTAACATGACTAGTAATAGAATTGCAATAATTATTTCTCCTAGGCAAATAATTGACATTTTTATGAATTGGCTTAGGAGGGCAATGATACTTTGCAAAACTATTTCTAGTTTGATCTCTTCTAAGCAAATGATAATTGAGATTATGGATTGGCTTAGAGGATCTAGCAAATCTAGTAAATGTTTTGCTATTGTTATTTCTCCTAAGCATTGTATTTGAATTGCATTGAGTGGGCTTAGGAGTCCTAACAATTTTAGCAAACCCATTACTAGATTTACTCTTCCTATGCAAATGAATATTGTCATTCTTAGCCGGCATAGGGGACTTGACAAGCTTGGCAAACACATTGCCATTCTTGTCCTTCCTAAGCAAATAATTTTCATTAATGAGAATAGGCTTAGAAGTTATACCTTTGGGACAATCCTTACCGAAGTGTCCCTTCTCCCGGCAATTGAAGCACGTCACACTATTTGACCCTCTCTTGACCGATTTGACTTGCTCCTTGCCGTCTTGCCTCATGGTTGATGCTTGTGGCTTGATCTCCACATTATTAGGGCACACGGAGGCGAGGTGGCCCTTCTTGTTGCAAGCAAAACACTTGATGGTCTTCGAGTGTCGTGCGTTGTGTCTTGTCTTGCTATTCTCCCTCTTGGAGTTGTAGCCGAGTCCTCGCTTGTCTTGAGGCGCCCTTGGCTTGCTCAAGATTTCGTCGAGGAGGGCTTTTCCTTTAACGCAACTCTTCAAGTCATTTTCCAACTTAATGACTTGAGCCTTGAGCTCATTGTTTTCCTCTGCAAGGTTAGTCTCAACATGCACAGAGGAAGTACTAGCAATTGAATTTGAGCTACAAGGTAAATCATTGCTAGAAATGGATATGCATTTATTTGATGAATTGATTGTAATAGAATTTAAGCAAGGCAATTCATCATCTAGATTACATTGAATAGCACTATCCAAACTAGCTTTACTAAATTCCTTGAGAAGGACTTTTTCATGATTTTCTTTTAGAACATCATAATCATTTTTAAGTGACTCATGTTCTAACTTTAAAATCTTATATTTTGTTTTCTCCTTCCCAAGATAATTATTGAGCTCCTCTAACATATCCATTAAATCATCATAAGAGGGCTCTTCATCATCACATACCTCATCTTTACCTTTTGCCATGAAGCAACGAATTCGCGATGGGAGTGAAAATTCGTCGTTGCTTGAGGCGGAGGTTGAGGTTGATGGGGATGCCGGTTCATCATTTGATGTTGATGTTGACTCGTCAACCGACACTTCTTCCTCATTGCAATCCTCATTTGATGTGGACACTTCATATAATTCTTGAATCTTAGTCCACATTGCATGAGCGCTCTTGAGGTTGCAAATGAGATTGAATATCTCTATGCTCACAACGCTAAATAAAACATTAGTAGCTTGAGCGTCGAGATGTAGACATTTCTCCTCTCCTTTAGTTGGAGCAATATCATTAATTGGAGAAGAAATGCCGACATCTACGATCCACCATATTTGTGGGCTCATGGATTTAAAATGATTAATCATAAATAATTTCCATGAAATATAATTGGTACCATTTAGCATTTGTGGATCGTGAGAGTGCACTAGTCCGCTAGACGCCATCCTTTTTACTCTCTAGACGGTTAAGCCTAAAATGAGAGTGACCGTGGCTCTGATACCACTTGTAGGGTCGAGGATGCGCCTAGAGGGGGGGTGAATAGGCGTTTTACGAAATTAATCGCTCACTAAAATCGATCGCTCTAATACACCCCTAAGTCAAAACCTAATCAAAGTATATGCGGAAGCGATAAACTCGGTTTTGACAATTAAAGGCCTAAATCGACTAGGCTCACTATGTGCACTAACTAAATTATGTCTCTATGTATAAATTGCTAAATTGATCAAACAATTAATACTAAGCAATTCTCATTCAAGCAATCAATAATATGCAAACGGTAAATACTTGAATGTAAAGAGACAAGGGACAACCGATGTTTTTCCGTGATGTTCGGAGACTTGCCGGTCTCCCCTAGTCCACGTTGAGGCTAGCCCACACTTGGACCGGCTCCCGCTCGAGCACCCGTCTCTTTCCACTAGATGTGGTTTTTCACGCTCGCGCGTAGGCTCAACCCGAACCTTCACAAACTTCGCCGGGGCTTCTCACAACCTTGAGAGCTCCCGTGCACGACGCCTACGCCGTCTAGGAGTCGGCAACCTCCAAGAGTAACAAGCCACTCCTTGCTTGAACCTCACCGGACACAACAAATGCGCTCCTCGGTGATCACCAAGTGCAACACATGCACAAGGCCTCCCTCAAGTGCAACACATGCACAAGAGGCTCTCAAATCACTTCCTAATTGCAACACATGCAATTAGTCTCACTCTTAAGCTCAAGAGGCAAATGGAGAAGAGCAACACATGCACACAACTCCCACACACAAAGAACAACACCAAAGAACCTTGCTTCTAAGCCCCCAAGGGGTATTTATAGCCCCACCAAGAGAACTAGCCGTTTGGGGCTTAAATGGGCAAAATCAGTAAATCTTGGTACTACAGCCCTCTAAGGGCAGTAGTATGCGCCCCGACCTCCAACGGTCGAACGGACATATTTATGCACTACCGCCTCTAAGGGCAGTAGTACCGACTTTTGCAGACTACCGCACCCACACGGCGGTAGTCTTGGGCCGCAAAGACCTCCAAAAACACACGCTCTGCCAAAGAGCTACCTCCAACCAAGGGCCGGTAGTACCGCGCTTGCGGTACTACCGCCCACACCTCATGATAGTGCTTGGCCAACAGGAGAATTTCACAATTCAACTCGAAATCCGATTCTCCGAAAACGAAACCCATTCTTTGAGCCATATGATGATCAACACATGATCATACACATGTGCAAAACACATTTGCACCAATTTAGCCCATGCTCAAAGAATTCAAACCAAATTGCGAAAACACATTTCACAACCAACTCAAGATCTATTTGCAAAACGTATTAAGCAAATCAAACCCGAGTTTATGAGATTAATCCCCCTAGCCATGTGAAGGTCAACACAAGACCCGGTCAACTTGCCAACACCCGTTGCAAGCCCCACTCACATGCTCTCGGGATTCCGGACTCATAAACCTCAGTTTATTCGCACAACGAACTTGCAAATAACTCAATAAACGCATTTTCTGCTTGAGCACTATTCTTTGCAACACATGCAAAAGTCTAGCTCCAAGCAACACAAAATCAGGATGCATGAACTCTCTAATTGCAACACATGCAATTCTCTAGTTCAATGCAACACCAAAACCAATCTTCAACTAAACCAAATCCATACGTATGAGCTCTTTACTCGCAACATATGCAAACCTCTAGCTCCATACAAACACACAAACACCAAATCGATCACATTAACAACCAACACAACCTTATGTGCTCTTTACTCACAACACATGCGAGCCTCTAGCACATACACAACCACAATCGCCAAATCATGCTTGAGCTCTCTCCTTTTGCAACACATGCAAAACTTAGCTCCAAGCAACTACACGGTTTTAGAAAGATGTTTTGCGAAACCAAAGCATGAAGCTTCAACTAATGCAACACATGCAAAAGTGAAACCCACGCAAAAGCCAACGCACTAGCTTATCCTATTTGCAACACATGCAAATCAAAGCATAATGCGAAAATCAAATACAACCAAGCATAAGTTTAACTCATTCGCAACACATGCCAAATGGTTAACCCATCTGCAAAAACCAAATCAAATAAGATTTGAGCTTTGAGTGAACGCGGATTGAGATCACCAACACATGATGAAGCTCAAGCAAAGAGGCAACCCCTCTTAATAGCACGGCGATTAAAACCTTAGACTCAAAGACTACAAAGTCCTTAGCCTATCTAATTATACCTTCGTCGCCGCGCGCAAGCAATCCCCTTTGGGGTCTTTATGATCATCACTTGATACTCCCCCGGGATCATCACTCGACTCCTCTTCGGGATCCACTCTTGACGCCCATCAACTCATGATGCCGTCCTTGTCCCGTTCTCATCATCTCATTCATCTTTGGACCTAACTCAATCATAACTCATAAAAATAGTTAGTCCAAGATGCATGGTTGTCTCAATTATCTCTTGCACTCCATTAACACATAATGGATGCGTTTAGATCAATTGAGCACGACCTAAATCAATTGAAATGATTGTAAATGTGTCTTAAGTATAATAATGCAACACATGCTTAATGATACTTAAGAACTATCCATTTGTCCTTAATTAATCACAAAACACCATCAACACATGATGAAGTGTTCTTTAATGATTAACAAGACAAATGAACTCAATTTAAATTATCATTTAAATTGATATGAGTATATATTAACTACATAAGTTTTCATATACTCATGTTGATGAAAAGTAATGATCCATTATGTGTAAACTGTATGGAAATGATCATTACTCTAAGTCATCAACTATAGAATACACCCTATATGTATATGTGCATAAATATGATTGACTTGGATATAATATGCACATATTCACTTTGATCATATTGGAGTATATTCTATATTACCATGAGTATACTATGACTAGGCAATTCAAACATATACTCAATGATTTAGTTTCTTTGTCTTGATCCTTATATGTCACTAACGAATTGATCAATACAAAGAAACTTTCAAGTTAAACTACAAACTCCCCCTAAGTGTGTGCATCCATGTAATGTATGGATTGGGAACATGATGCACGTTTTGTGGTTAATATAACGGGGACATTCATATTTTAACTTGACTCCAAAGTATGCAACTAATACTAGAATGAATATGCAAACATACCTTGGGTTTTCCATTTTTCAATGCGACGAGACTAATCAAAGATATGCTAAATAAACAAGTTAGTCTCAATATAAGATTTGTCATTAATAACAATATCGCATTAGGGGATAAACTTAATATTGGATTTGTCATTAACACAAGATTAGATTTGTCATTAACACCAAAACCATAACTAATGAAGGTTGAACTTACAACAAGGGCGGGGCAAGACGATGGGCGCTGCTTGGCGCTACTCATGGACAAGGGCGGACCTCTAGGCTAACGCCAGGCTTCGCTTCGGGCTAGGGGGGGTGCAGTGGAGGCGGCACGGTGGGGGTCACCGGTCGAGCCGCGGGAGGCGACATTCTCGTGAGGCCTGGACTGAGGAAGCAACTAGGGTTCCAACTTCCAAGTTTGGCTAGTATTGCATTGGATGGGTTGGGCCTGGCGAATGGTTCAGAAATTCCGGTTTCTGTTATACGGAATTTCCATTTCATTTCCATTTCCGTCGGAATTAACCCTCCCGTTTTCGGGAAAAAAAATCCGTTTCCTTTTCAGTACCGACAATTTCCGTTTCCGTTTTCGAAAAAGAGCTTCCGTTTTCGTCCGGAACGGTCGGAAAATTTCCTTTCCGTTTTCACCCCTACATGGCACTCATTGGTTCCCAGCAAACCAATGTCATACAGGTCTGTCAATCTTTCAACAAATGTCACCACTTATTAATTTATATACACGCGAGACTTTACTTTTCTCATTGACAGGCTTGGCAATGCGCTGAAACTGCATTGGAACAGGCTGACCTTCGAAGTATTCGAGGACAGCTCTGTGCCTTCTTGCCGCGTGAGGTCTTAAATCTCAAGGGTAGATGCTACTCAGGACTCAACAATGAGTTGTGAATTTGTTACTGACCGTATATTAATATTAATTTGTGAACCTTCTGAAGTGAATTTGTCATTTCTACTTCTGAATTCAATTCATTAGTACATATGTCAGTTGATTTCTGAAATGGATGAGCTGTGCATATGTTGTAATGTGCAATGTCAGTTGATTCATGAAATGGATGCGCTGTATGTTGTGTAACATGTGATTGGAGTACATTTTTTAAATTTATATCATAATAATATGCTAGTCATACTATGTGTACTGTCTTTTGTTTCAGAGGGTATGGCTGGTAATTCCTGAGGCTAGCCAATATATTACATTTAGTATAAAATAGAAAATAAACATCACAGCCGGTTCTAACGAAGAACCGTCTGTGATTTGAATCACAGATGGTTCCACTGCGGCACCGTCTGTGATGAGGAATAATCACAGATGGTTTAAAACTGGAACCGTCTGTGATATATTAAACTTCACAGACGGTTCTTATTTAAAACAGCATGAGATATGCCAATCATCATAGACGGATCGAAAGTGAAACCGTATGTGATATATTACACTTTACAGACGGTTCTTCCTTAAAACCGTCTGAGATATGCCAATTATTATAGACGGTTCGTAAGTGAAACCGTCTAAGATGATACCACATCACGCATAGCCTAAGTAAGTGGAACCGATCGTGATAAATTTTCATGACGGTTGGAAAACCGTCTGCAATGATTCTTTGTTATCTCTGACACTTGCTTATAGATGGTTCAGAAAACCGTCTGTGATGAGGTTTCTGAACCGTTTGTGATAAGCTTTTATGTTGTAGTGGTTAGCTCTTCACCCATAAATGGGTTCGGCCAGGGAAGCTGAAGGGTAGGAAGAGGGAAAGGAGGAGTGAAGCTGCAGTAGAAGGGGGAGAGAACAACATGCGGTAGAGATTAGGAGGTACCTGCCTCCAGTCGGCAGTAGGGAGGAGAATCAAGAGTATAAGCTAGAGAGGTGGTGGCCAATGTCCAAGTAGCCAGGAAGTAGTAGTTGCCAGGATGGCTTTCGGCCAGAGCAGCTGAATGGAGAGGAAGAGTATCAGTAGTGGTAAGGCAGCTGAACCAATGAGAGGAAGCAGAGAGGAAGGTAAAGTTCTAGTCGACCATATAACAGGAAACCAAGAAGGCTTCGTTTAGATAGTATCAAGACCAGCCAAGTGAACTAAAAGCCATGTGGCTTGGCTAAAAAGGAGAAGTAGGCAGAAGGCAAGTGAATGACCAAAGGATGAAAAAGAAAATAGACCACATACGTGCATACAAGTCATCATGACATCAGTGCATGCATTAGGAGTGTAAAGGAAAATTTTAATAGGAAAATAAAGCATGGTGTAATCATCAGGAAGCATAAATATTTATTCCTATGTGCATAAAAGAAAGTAGACATACCTTGTGATGAAGAGGTAGTGAAGGGATAAAGGAAGAAATGGACAGTGGGATATGTACCTGCATTGCATTTCATCAAAAAGCATCGGTAGCCGCATTAAAATCATAAAAGAAATATCAGAACTAATATAGTGCATGCATGTCAAAATGAATACAAGTTCATAAAAAAAAGATAAAATTGCCTAATTGGAAATATTGGATATTGCAACTCATATTTAATAAAATTGCTATATATTAATTTAGTATAATTTTTAGGATCCGAACAGAACACTAAAATCGACCCGAGCCAATTTTCGAGTGAGGCCGAGCGTTCAGATTCTATTCTAGGCAAGCGCATTTCTCTTGATCATATTTCATTAACTGTTTTACTATTTTTTGAATTACTTTCCATCATTGCATTGAAAATTTGTATTTGGGAATGAAAAATATGAATTGGAAGGTGTGGGTTATGTGAATTGGTGAATTGGTAAAGGTTAGAAATGAATTGACGGATGGTTTGATGGGAATGGGTATGGATAATGAATAGATGGATAATATGATGTCTGTATAATTTTGGCTCATCCAACGAATAGAGTTCGGGGTGTATGTTTAATATAGGTGGGTAGAGGATGCCGACGAGAAGGTGCTTGCCGGGGGGGGGGGGGTGGTCCTCTACAATAGGCTAGCATATAAAGTTAATAACAATATAATATTGGGCAATGAACTGTAAATTGTGCCAACCACGGTGTGTGAAATTAGTCAGAAAAGGTTGTCCTACGATAATATTAGTTTCTCTACAATGGGTAAAAATGTATGTCGTGTTGGAAAATGCTGGTATGACCCCGGGGGATGGTGAGAGAAATTTGGGGCGGTATATTTGAAGCCCGGTGGGTACTGTTGGCTAGCTTGTCAGAGTACAAATTGTACCAGAGGTGGGGTAACCTGAGGAGGTGAGCCCCATATTCAGTGTAGGGTGGGGAATTAATATCGGAATACGATAAACGTTCTGGGGCATCTCTTGTGGGTATCACTGTGGGTAAAGTGGTATAAACCAGCGCAGGGTAAAATATTGAATTCAAGTCAGTCTCTTGGATTGGAGACTACACAAATCATACTCACTATTAGTAGTGTCTTTTGCAATATAAAACTTGTAACCTTTAAAACTAAGCTTATTTTGTTATGAAATGTATTTTGGGCGGAGAAGGGTATGTAGGAGTTTAGGGATGAAAACGGAGCGGATTCGGTCGGATAGTGACATTTCCATATCCGCTCACATTTTTTTCACCCGGATGCGGATACGGATACGGATAATTGAAAAACGGATCGGATATTAAATCGATAACGGATAATAATAAAACAGATAGTAATCGGAGTCGGATCGAAAACGGAAACGAAACCGAATATTTAGTCGGATAATATGCAAACGCGAAAACACAAGTTTCAACACAGAATATTAGGATTTAGAGTACATAATCCACAAACATAACAAAACTTATAGAATAGTGTTCAAAACAAACATAAGGTAACGAAATCTTAACATAGGAGCACATTGTTCAATGTTCATAGATAATTTGCAATGCCAAACAGAAGCTTCGATAGTTAAGCTTTGATTATTCAATTGAAACTTCGGCACACAAATATAGTTAAGCTTCTGGGGTATTGCATTCAAAAGAGCGAGAGGATCTTGGTATTTGAATATATGCCAAACAAAAGCTTGGATTCCTTGCAATCACTAGAAGTGTTGGGCCAAGAATCGCTAGAAGTGTTGGGCCTCTGGCCTATCCCGGCTCCGCCCCCGAAGGCCTGCTGATGATCCGGATATCCGGACACCGGATATCCGTATCCGCTCCGTATCCGTCGGATATCACCTCTCCCATATCCGCTCCGTATCCGTTTTCCCCGATCCGGATAATTATCCGTATCTGTATCCAACGGATATCAGATTCTTTTGCCATTTCCCTAAAAACGGGTACCGGATACGGATACGGTCCGGATATTATCCGCTCCGTTTTCATCCCTATAGGAGTTGGATAAGAATTGGGTTATTTGGAAACTTATTTATTGCATTTATTATTATTATTGCTTGCTGATTACTTAATACTCACCCTTACTTAACTCCCTCCTTGCTTAGAAGGTGAGTCCTGTGGACAATCCTACGAGGCCAGGGTGGAGGTCTGTGTGCAGGAGCAGATCTTCAGGAATTATGGTGTTATAAGATTTATTACGGCTGGATTAGAACCCATGTAAGCTAAGGTATGAAGATAGCTTGCGTGGCTAATGGAATGAAATAAAGCTTCCATTTATGTCCGTCTCTAATTATTGTTTTGCTAGAATACTCTGTATATGGTGTAGTAACTAATAAAGCATCGGAATGCCAATATTTTGCTAGTTACTATGCTGAGATCCGTGTTTTTAAGTCTAGGTGACAGTCGTTATCAAGGGTTATTTATGCGGGTCACCATAGCTGGTATCAGAGCAATGGTTATAACAACCACGCAATTGAATAACTAGAGACCGGTAGAAAGCATAAGGAAAAGATTTTTATTAGCTATATGGCACTAGCTACATGTATAGCCCTCGTCTTGTCAAATGATAGTAGTAGGATCAACTCTAAATATTTGATAGCAGTAGTCTGACTGCCAGTGCTGTAGCTCCTTTTTAAGAAGGGTAGGTGGGAATATTAGTTCTCCTGTTGTATGAAGATATGTTTGTTTGGTATGTATTAATACTGTTGCATGAATGCCTTTCTATATTTGGGCTGAGCATGCATAGTTGCATCCATGGCATTCCACTTTAATTCTGTCCTTTTATTTTCTCTCATATATATGTTGCTGCACATGTTCAATGCAATGAATTAGCTGCTTCTCATTTTTACCTTGTTATCCTCTCTTGAATATTGGCATGTGTAGGCATTCTTTCAAGTAAGAACCTTGCTGCCATCTTCTTTCATGGTAGTTGCAAGTAGTACAAAGATTAAATAATACCATGAGCCTTTATTAATGATGCTCCCATGTTTTAATTCTAGCAATTAGTTGCTTTTCATGCTAGTATGCTATGTTCTTGAACCATGATACTGTATGCTGTTATTTGATTCGTATCCTGCTGTCATTTTCATTTTAGCATAGTAATTAGGCCCTGTTTGTTTGGTCTTTTTTATCAGCTTAAAAGCTAAAAAGCTAAAGCTTAAACAAACAAGTAGCTTTTTATCTGGGCTTTTCAAAAGCCATAAACCTCTATATAACTAAAAGCCAAAAATCACTAGAGAGAGACTTTTTTTGGCTTGTTGATGGTTGGTTTTAGACTAATAACACTAAAGTTAGATAAAATTACCCACTTCTATCATGTATAAAAGCTATTAGCTTTTAAGCTGTTTAAGCTAAAAAGCTGGCTTTAAGCTATAAGCTAAAAAGCCTAAGTCTAAACAAATAGGGCCTATGTTAATCATGCATTTCATCATGTTATGCAAGCTATTATTTGGTAGAAATCATGGATTAGGTTCATATGTTGCTTCGATGTCATCATGAGTAGTAAGATGCACTCAACCTAGGTTAGGTAGGCTCATGTGGTTGCTAATGCATGCTATACCTATGGTAGAGACCAAATTGTGTGTATATGACTACATATTTATCTAGTTAGCTAGTGACAGCGCATAGGAGCTAAGGAATTAGGAAATGGACCCGGACCCATTTTGTCCACGATGTTCCTGGAAGCATAACTCCATGGTGTGCTCGAGCGCAGAGTCTCGAGGAGTCCTTGGTGCTCAAACATCAGGATTCATTGCTGCTTTTCCACATTAATTTGATCATTTGCGTCAAGTTCTTTAGGTTTAGTCGTGGGCTCGAGCGTGTCAATCTTGATGGGTTCTTGGTGCTCTAACAGCAAGATTTCTGTCGTTTAATTATTTGTGTCTTAATTATGTCTGTATGGTTCTTTTGTAGATAGAGCGACCCGAGTGCATCAATCTCGGGGAATTCCTAGTGCTTTATCATCAGGAATTGTTTTCGTTTATTTGCAAATTGCGGTTTATGATTCTTATTCTGAAATGATAGAAAGGTTGAGTCAAGAGTCTTGTAATGGAGTGGCGAATGAGAGCGATGAGATCCGTTCTTTCCTCTCTTTTGTTAAAAATATAGCCCCAAATAATCTCTAATCACAAGAACACCTCTCATCTTATCTCTACTACTAATTACAAGTTGGTACCGATGGTCCGTTCTCCTCCCTCGAGCATACTCACGAAACCGTCATTGTTATGATCTTCTATACATTGGCGAACAGAGAAAGTTTTAATTCGGTTGGATATGCATGCATGTGTGATCTACGGTGTATCAGACTCTTATCTCAATCATCCGATTCTATTTCTAAATATTGCACGGCCAATTCTTTTTCCATATACTGCACGCACACAACTTCTGAGTTACTATGTGCCTTTGAGTTATTATATGCATCCTTTCCATTAAATATTTACTTGCAAGTGTAAATAAGATCATTTTTTCTTTTTATCTAACCACGTATGATCTTGATTCTGGCTGGCCAACAACATGCGCACGACTATGCATGACGTGACTAGATAAGTTTGTTATCTCTATCTCTACTAATTCTAATTAGGAGTTGGTGGTGGTACGTCCGTTCTCCACCCTTATCTCGACACGTATGCGCATCCGCGTGGCTGAGTGGGAAGCGGGCAGTGGCTACCCTGATAGATTGGATTGGATCATCCCGTCGTAGGAGGTAAATGAATATGCATGACTCATTTATTGCTTTCCTTTCTCCCATTGATCTGGCATTCGAATCGCAGTGATTGCTCCTGGTGCTTTTCGGATTGGATTGATTGATTCCTTTCCGAAGGAAGCAGAGCTTTGTTTCATAGAGTTAGGTCTCTTCTCACCTCTTTCCCTTTTGTTGCCTTCTTTATTCGATGATTTCTTAATCTGGATTCTATAGATATCTCCTCGGTTGCTGAATCTATATAACTCCACCGCTTCTTGCCTCTCCTACAGATGTGTTGAGCTTATCCGTTGAGCGGAGGTAGTGGACGACTTTCCTGATCTCGTTGATGTGGCGCAGGGGCAGGTCGTCGATGGTGGGTGGCGAGATAGACTAGATTCTATAGATATCTCCTCGGTTGCTGAATTTATATAACCCTACCACTTCTTACCTTTCCTGCAGATGTGTTGAGTTTATCCGTTGAGTGGAGGTAATAGGCGACCTTCCTGATCTCGTCAATGCGGTGCATGGGTAGGTCGCTAGTGGTGGGTGACGAGATAGGATGGCAGTGCTGCTGGAGCTCGTGCGTGGTAGATGATGTCAATAGGTTGAGGGAGGCGCTCACAGGGGGAGGCGAGGAGGCGGTGGAGCTGGTTGATGGGGTGGGGCCTATGGTATAGCCGGAGCAAGGTGTATGAGCCACACATGCCGCTGATGGTGGCAACCACATATGGATAACGCCTACCTTTTTAAGCCTTTGCACCCATGGGGCAGCAGGTGATGCCTTTTTCGGTCGATTGATCGATGTCGAATTATGGCGTTATAAATTTACAATCCCAAGTGCTGTGATGTTATTATTTAAGTTTGTGAAGTTAAAGATAATTTTAAGCTCGAGTTTGTAAACAGGTGCTTAGAATTTGTATGCTTCGATAAATTGATTTAAACATTTAACCATTGCACATTCAGAGTGAACATTATTATTTAGTTAAGGTTAGTGCTCTTTGCAAATAATTTTTTTATCGTAAATTAAGTTTTCGTTGCATCGCATGGGCACATGGCTAGTATATTTATAAAGTGCTGTTAACAATTAAAATTGAATGACCTGTTCTCTTCACAATAAGACCTCTTGTCTCACAAATAAAATCTTGGTATGAGTAGCTGTCCAACACTTTTTATACCTCTCTAGCTAATATAAGAGACAGTAATAAAAAGTAAAATATGTTCTAAACAAAGCTAGTAATCATGTCATGCATCCATTATGCTCTCATGCATGCATCATGCTCCCTCTCACATAAATGTCAAACAGGGAAACAGTTGAGCAAGATCTGAACATGAAAATGAGGTCTAGTTCGCCAAATGTTGACAACCATCACATATCACCTACCTGATATTTAAATCCTTCCCATATCCTTGAGACTGAGCAACCCACACCACCCGGAGGTATCACAACACAGTTATAACATCGAAAAACCATGACTAGTTAGAAAGAATTCCGAGATATTTGGAAAGTTCGAGGAAAGAGATTCAGGAGAATCAGAACCAGCTTATGGAAGCCTTGCTTGTCAAATTGGTTCCAGGAACTTCACCACAAACCAGAACCAAAGTCACTTTAGGAGAGTTCATGCAAACTCATCCACCTACCTTTGCCAAAGCCACAGAGCCACTTGCAGCTGACAATTGGCTCTAAGAAATAGAAAAGAAGTTGCATACTGTAGGTTGTTCCGAGGAAGGAAAAAGTGCAGTATGCCACGTATCAATTGTTAGACCCGCTACCAATTTGGTGGACCAACTACTACCATATGCGTGCAGGAGAACAACCTACCTCTTGGACCGAGTTCACCTCCCAGTTTCGTAACACCTATGTACCTTTAGGTGAGATGGGCATCAAGATGAAGGAAGTCTGGGATCCAACTCATAGAGGTAACCCTCATCTTACTATAACCCTTGAAAACCCAGGTGAGCTAGAGGGAGTCCTGATGTATTTAGAAGCAACCAGAAAGAAGGCCAAAGTTGTTGTGCAATCATCTTCCTTCCAGCCAATACCTTTCATGCCACTCATGCCACATAGAAACAGTCCACTTCAACCATGGATTGCTACACCACCTCAGCATCCCGCTCCCAATCCACTAAATCTATTCATTAAGTGCTTCCAATGCGGAGGGCCACACTATATCAACTAGTGTCCAAAGAAATTCCATGGTTGCTACAAATGTGGCTAGGAAGGGCATCGAAAAAAATTTCTTTACTCAGCTACACCAGTGGGACATAATACTCCACCAAAGCCTTCACTTAAATGTTATAAATGTGGAGGCCCTCACTATATTAGCAAGTGCCCACAGTTACCTATTAAGTGTTATCTTTGTAACCAAGAGGGACACAAGAGAAGCAGTTGCCCACTCCTAATAGGTCAGCTAGGACAGGAAACTTTAGGGAGATCATCGCATCGTACACCAACTGCAGAGCACAGTTAAGAAACTTCTAGTGCTATGTCTCTAAAGGATCTACTAGGGAAGCAATGGCCGTAGAGTTAAATGGTATCTCGGCAGAACAAATGAAAGGAGCCACCAACACAGTTGTGGATATGCTTCCATCACCCATCCGTTGGTGTTATTTTACTTGACCCTTGTCGGCGTACTTTACGCCAGGGTACCCTCTCCGCTGGAGACAAGTAAGACCACGTGGCGCCCTGGCGAGTAGGCGGGCGACCAGGCCCCTCTCGTCGGCGCCGCCCACGTGGCGGCTCGGTGAGCGGCGGGCTCGTCGCCCTCACGGACGCCGCCCACGTGGCGGCTCGGCGAAAGCGGGCGACCAGCCTCTCATACTGGCGCCGGCCTCGTGGCGGCTGGCGAAAGCAAGCGGCGATTAGGCCCTTCTCGCGGGCGCCGTTCGTGGCGGCTCGGGCGGCAAAGGCGCGGCCAGTTCTCTTGTTGGGCGGCCGCCCACATGGCGGCTTTGGTGAGCGGCGGCGGCCAGCCCTTCGCCGGGCGCCACCACGTGGCGGCTTGACGAGCAAAGGGTGATCGCCCCCCTCGGGCTGCCCACATGGCGCCCTGGCGAGCAGGCCCCTCTCGCTGGGCGTCGGCCCACGTGGAGGCCTGGTGAGTAGGCAGGCGATCAGGCCCCACTCGCCAGGCCACGCGGGCGACCAAAAGGATGAGAAGGAGGCTTCGCCTTGAAGTCTCCTCCCCCTGACACACTGTGTCAAAGCCATTGATTGCGAAGAGTTCTGCTGTCGACACGATGACGACCCATCCCTCTGACGCCTCACACCTAACCCGTCGCAGGAAAGTCACTTCCCGGGTGGACCGGGTGAAGCCATACAGCGGCACGGAGAATGAGGCTTGAGAGACAGGACTACAATAATAAGTGTAATAAATGAATCGTATATCAGTATGATATCACCTTCTAACCTGCCCGAGCCAGCCTAGTCTATATAAGGGAGCTCTGGTGCATGGAGGAGGGGGAGCGTTTTTTGGTGTGTGAAAAACGAGCAGAAAACCTGAGGGAAGAGCATTGTAACCCGCTCAATACACATCAACAAAGATCTGGTAGGACGTAGGGTTGTTACCCATGCTGGGGGCCCAACTCTAGGTATATCGGTGTGTTCTTTGGTCTGTTAACCCCTGGAATCCCTCGAGGGAGAACCATTAGGGTGTCCAATCGCGAAGACGCTCTCTACCGAACCTTATTATCCGTCCCGATGGATATCCTGGTCGGCGAAATACGCCGACAACCCTGGTGCAACACATGCATTTATTCTAAAGGTCTTGTTGATAAAAATAAACTGGAATGTGTGCCATTGGAAATACTTTTAGGGGTCAATACACCTGTTGGGTTACTTACAGTCACATTCATGAGAAAAGATCAAGTAATAGACATTTAGAGCACATTAATTCTTGCAAATCTGCGTGTCATAAATCTGTGAGAGTTAGATATCACCATTAAAAACAAGTGCCCTCTTCCAAGAACAGATGATCTATTGACCAACTTAGAGGTGCTTGTGTATTCTCCAAAATCGACCTACGATCAGGATACCACCAAATTAAAGTGAGGGCAAAAGATATAGAGAAGACTGCCTTTGTGTCCAGATATGGGCATTATGAGTATATTATGGTTTCATTTGGACTAACTAATGCCCCAGCCGTGTTCATAAATCTGATGAACAATGTGTTTATGAAATATCTGGACCAATTCATCGTGGTATTCATAGATGACATTCTAATTTATTCTAGGAGTGAAGAAGAACACAAAGAACATCTAAGAACCACCCTTCAAATCCTGCGAGAACATCAGTGTATGTCAAATTAAATAAATGGGAATTTTGGTTTAGTCAAGTGTCTTTTCTTGGCATGTCATATCTGAGAAAGGAATAGAAGTAGACCCAAGCAAAAAATTGAAACCATAAAGATATGGAAAAGACCTACCTCTCAAACTGAGATTAGAAGTTTCCTTAGATTAGTTGGGTATTACTGCAAGTTTATAAAAGGTTTCTCCCAGATATATGCTACTCTCACTAAACTCCTATAGAAAGACTGTAAGTATGAATGGACCGATAAGTGTAAGGAGAGCTTCCAAAAGTTGAAACAGTCCTTAACCTCCACTCCAATCTTAGCTCTACCCGAAGAAGGTGTTGAATATGTGATCTATTGTGATTCATCTAAATCAGGTCTAGGATGTGTTCTGATGCAAAATGAGAAGGTAATTGCCTATACTTCTAGGCAATTACGCCCTCATGAAGTCAATTTCCCAACTCGTGATCTGGAATTGGGAACTGTAGTGTTTGCATTAAAGTATGGAGACAATACCTGTATGGAGCCAAGTGCATCCTATGCAGTGATCGATCATAAAAGCCTCAAGTACATCTTCATTAAAAAAGAATTGAATATGAGGCGACGCAGATGGTTAGAGCTCATTAAAGATTATGACCTCTCAATCAGTTAACACCTAGGAAAAGCAAGTGTGATAGCTGATGCATTAAGTAGAAAGGCTCAATGCAATAGTCTAACCATCCAAAACTTTATGCGTGAGCTAATTAAGGAATTGGCTAAAATGGAAATTAGCTTTGGCATATCCTCATCCATAGCCATGTTATTTGCTTTTTCTATCCAATCAACCCTCTTAGAGCAAATCAAAGAAAAACAAACCATAGATAGTTTTATTCTAGGAGAAGTTCAGATGGTCAAGTCTGGTCAGCCCTCTGAGCTCAAATTGGATAAAGAGGGAAGCTTGAGATTGCATAATCGCATTTGTGTTTCTAAGGATACATAGATTAGAACCACATTCTTAAGGAAGCTCATGATACTCTGTATTCTATCCACCCTGAGAGCACTAAGATGTATAAGGATTTAAGAGAGAACTTTTGGTGGAGTGATATGAAGAAAAAGATTGCTGAATATGTAAGTGTGACACCTACCAGAAGGTTAAAACAGAACATCAGTGTCCTGCAGACTTGTTACAACCTCTCCAGATCCCTGAGTGGAAATGGGAGGACGTCTGTATGGACTTTATTACCGGCCTACTTAGAACTCAAACTAAAAAAAAGATGCTATATGGGTCATAGTAGACAGACTCACCAAGTCTGCACACTTTCATGCCATTAATCATAAGTATTCAGCTCATAGGTTGGCTGGGATTCGTATTGAACTGATAGTCACACCTCATGGAGTCCCTAAAACCATAACATCAGATAGAGGTTCAATCTTTACCTCTAGTTTCTAGGGAAGTTTACAAACTGACCTAGAAACCAAGTTGAAATTCAGCATTGCTTATCACCCTCAAATTGATGGACAAACTGAAAGGGTGAATCAAATTTTAGAAGATATGCTAAGAGCCTGTGTGCTGAATTTTAAAGAAAGTTGGGATAAATATCTTATATTGTGGAGTTTACATATAATAATAGCTACCAATCAAGCATTCCAAATGACCCTATACGAAGCTCTATATGGTAGAAGGTGTAGGTTCCAAATTTGTTGGTATGAAGTGGGAGAGAAATCATTAATGGGACCGGAGCTCATTCGTCAAAATGATGAGAAGATTAAAATTATTCAAGAAAGGCTGAGAACTGCTCAAAGTAGGCAAAAGAGCTACGCTGATAAACATAGATGGGAATTAAAATTTCAATCTGGTGAGCATGTATATTTGAAAGTATCCCCAATGAAACGAGTATACCAATTTGGAGTGAAAGGAAAGCTTAGCCTTCGATATGTCAGCCCATTCAAGATTCTGGAACAGAGAGGTTCTTTTGATTATCAATTGGAATTACCTCCTCAGTTATCCAGAATTTATAATGTTTTCCATATTTCTCAGCTAATAGCCTATCCCAAAGATCCTTCTAAAGCTTTATAAGATCTAAACATTCCTCTACAACTTGATTTAACCAATGAAGAACGTCCCATCAAAATTCTAGAGACCGAAGAGCGTCACTTTAGAAGAGCTACTATGAAGGGCATGTTTGGTAGAGTTCTAGATCTCAACTTTACTTGAGATCTAAAACTTGTAGGCTAAAATAAAGTGAATTAACCTTGTATGCTAAAATAAAGTGAATTAAGTTTATATTTTTTATCTAAAATGTAAACAAGATGATCCATGTAAACACTCTTAATGTAGTCACTGCTCTAGCTCTACGGATTTGGTGGAGCTAGGAATACCCAGTTCCACCAGATCCACGAATTTGGTGGAGCTGGAGCCCTACCAAACACACCCGAAGTTTCGCAAGGTTCAAAGGAAAAATCATACAGAAAAGGAAGCTACATGGGAGAAAGAGGAAGAATTGCGAGAATCTTATCCTTACCCGTTTAGGTGAGTCGGATTTCGAGAAAAAACTCATTTAAGGGGGGTAGGATGTGAGGACCCTCCCCCTAATCTCTACCATCATCCATGCATACAAGCATGGCATTAGCATCATGATTAGTTCTAAGTATGCATTAAGATTTCTAATTAAGCCTAAGCATGTAATGAGTACAGCAAGTGCATAAGCATGTATATATATGCTCATACCTGGAAGGAGCAATTGAGGTGGCAGTACATGAGTAAGAGAGTAGAAGTAATGGGGGTAACTCAGTAAAGGAGGTAAATCTGCATGGTAAAATAGTAAGTCAGTAAAAAAGTAAAAGTCCAAGCCTCCTTTTTCAATCAACCAACAGAGATACATCCCCTCTTTCCTATGCACAATACCCAAGGGAGCTCAAAGCCAACCATGTTTCGGTCAAAACAGCAGAAAGAGAGAGGGAAGTGCAGCTCCCCTCGGCTCATTTCTCACTCCAGAACCGAGAAGAACAGCCAACCATTCCATTCATTGAATATCACCATTCTTGCAGCCAACTAGTGCACTGCCCAGCCCTTTGCTTCGGCCAAGAAGTAGCACAAAAGAGCAGCTTAGCCATTGCATTTGGCCAAGCAGCAGGAGAATAGCTTGCTGCAGCTGAAACCCACCAAAAGGTGAATCATTGCCATTGCCATTTCACAAGATCATCACTCTCAGCCGAAAGCAGCCAGTGCAGCCATTTTCTCATTGCCACATAAACCAAAAGCTAACCAATTCCCAACACCCATAGCTGGCAGCTCCAAGGAGCAAGAACAAGCAGTCCAGTGGCTAAGGAGCAAGAAGAGGAGAACCAAGGAGCTAGATCGGCTTCCTCTACTCCTCTACTTCAACCCGGCCTCCACTCCCTCAACTCCAAAACAAGCAAAACTGTAGGACACAAGTAAGTGCTATACTGCCAGAAGGTAGTAGTAGAACAAGATAGCAGTAGAGCAAAAGAAAGGAATGGTCTCAGAAAGTATATTCATCATAGACCGTGGTCTCAAAAGGTTTGAGCCCCGGTAGCTCGCGAGGAGCGTCCTAGCTAGCTAGTATCGCCATCCTCGTCACACAACCTAGAGCCCAAACCCATTTTTATCATAGACCCCTTACCTGTCAATCTTACCTCAAGAAGTAAAGCAACTGGTAGATCCAAGCTCCAGTAAGCAAAACCAAAGAAAAAGCTAAAAAGAAAACCCTGTTCTGAAGAGCTAGGGTTAGCTCTTCACCCATAAATGGGTTCGGCTAGGGAAGCTGAAGGGTAGGGAGAGGGAAAGGAGTGAAGCTGTAGTAGAAGCGGGAGAGAACATCATGCGGTAGAGATCAGGAGGTAGCTGCCTCCAGTTGGCAGTAGGGAGGAGAATCAGGAGCATAAGCCAGAGAGGTGGCGGCCAATGTCCAAGCAGCCAAGAAGTAGTAGTTGCTAGGATGGCTTTCGGCTAGAGCAGCCGAATGGAGAGGAATAGTATCGGTAGTTGTAATGTAGCCGAACCAATGAGAGGAAGCAGAGAGGGAGGTAAAGTTCCAGTCGACCATATAACAGGAAGCCAAGAAGGCTTCGATTAGATAGTATCAAGACCAGCCAAGTGAACTAAAAGCCATATGGCTTGGCTAAAAAGGAGTAGGCAGAAGGCAAGTGAATGACCAAATGAGGAAATAGAAAATAGACCACATACCTGCATACAAGTCATCATGACATCAGTGCATGCATTAGGAGTGTAATGGAAAATTTTAATAGGAAAATTAAGCATGGTATAATCATCAGGAAGCATAAATATTTATTCCCATGTGCATAAAAGAATGTAGACATACCTTGTGATGAAGAGGCAGTGAAGGGATAAAGGAAGAAATGGAAAGTGGGATATGCAGGGGTGGGCAATCGGTTTATTCAGGTTTTTCGGTTTTAACAAAATTCGGTTTTTAGATTTTCAAAACCGAACCGAAACCGAAATAATATGAAAACCGAACCGAATTAACCGAACCGAATTAACCGAACCGAATCGGTTCGATTAATTCGGTTTTCGGTTAAACCGAATTACATTGGCAGATGCTGAGAGCTTAGAGCCGGCTGAGGGCCTAAGGCCTGAGACCCTGACTCCCTGAGTGGCAATTGGCGAACAAGCATTCAGGCACTGGAAAGTGGAAACTAAAGCATATAGTTAACCTATTTGCATACAAGAATTTGTCAAGTGCAGAAATGCAATGAGTTGCATGGTAGCAAGAACACGAATGGCAGACAAGTATCACTTGCAGGTAGAGTCAATAAAGGCATCATGATGCACCAACCTTCCATAAACAATCAGCAAGAATTTGTTTCGAACTCCAACAATAATACACTGAAAGGACCAAAAGACTTGGTTGTTTTTCAAACACGATGAGGTCCTAGCTCAAGCTGTCAAGCTTCCAGAAAGGTTTCTCAATAATCAGACGACAAGTGGGGCGCACTTGATGCGATCATGAGGCACCTAGAAGAGGTCGCCGCTTTGAGTTGCGCTTCTGAAATGGGAGCTGAGGCAGGAGGACGGGAAGATCGATCTGCGCTGGGGCTCTTCTTGCTTCTTGGGGAAGACTGGATCTGCGCCTGGGGAACCTGGATTTGCGCCTGGGGAACTAGGGTTAGGGTTGGCCCTTGGCCGCCCGCTCTTGGCTCTTGCGATTTGCGAATGGAATTGGCGTGATTGGCGACCTGGCGTATGGCGAGTGGCGACTTCCGAACTTCAAGTCCATGACTTTAGAGAAATCGGTTTTTCGGTAAACCGGTTGTTTCGGTTTTTGAAAGAAGAAAACCGAACCGCAAACCAAAAACCGAATAGTTCTAAAATAAAAACCGAATCGAAAACCAAAAACCGAAAAAACCAAAATTTTTAGTTAATTCGGTTCGGTTCGGTTTTTCGGTTTCGGTTTAAAAGTGCCCACCCCTAGGGATATGTACCTGAATTGCATTTCATGAAAAAGCATCAGTAGCCGCATTAAAATCATAAAAGAAATATCAATACCAATATAGTGCATGCATGTCAAAATGAATATCAAGTTCATAAAATAATGATAAAATTGACTAATTGGAAATGTTGGATATTGTAACTCATATTTAATAAAATTGCCATATATTAATTTAGTATAATTTTCAGGACCCGAACAGAACACTCAAATCGACCCAAGCCTATTTTCGAGCGAGGCCGAGCGTTCAAATTCTATTCCAGACAAGCGCATTTCCCTTGATCATATTTCATTAACTGTTTTACTGTTTTTTGAATTACTTTCCATCACTGCATTGAATATTTATATTTGAGAATGAAAAATGTGAATTGGAAGGTGTGGGTTATGTGAATTGGTAAAGGTTAGAAATGAATTGGCGGATGGTTTGATGGGAATGGGTATGGATAATGAATGGATGGATAATATGATGTTTGTATAAGTTTGGCCCATCCAACGAATGGAGCCTGGGGTGTATGTTTAATATGGGTGGGTAGAGGATGCCAATGAGAAGGTGCTCGCCGGGGGGTCCTCTACAATAGGCTAGCATATAATGTTAATAACAATCTAATATTGGGCAATGAGCTATAAATTGGTGTCAACCATAGTGTGTGAAATCGGTCAGAAAAGGTTGTCCTAGGATAGTATTAGTTTCTCCATAATGGGTAAGAATGTTTGTCGTGCTGGGAAATGCTGGTATAACCTAGGTGGACGGTGAGAGAAATTTGGTTGGGGCGGTATATTTGAAGTCTGGTAGGTACTGCTGGCTGGCTTGTTAGAGTACAAACTATACCGGAGGTGGGGTAACCTAAGGAGGTGAGCTCCATACTCAGTGTAGGGTGGAGAACTAATCCTGGAATTGGATAAATGTTCTGGGGCATCTATTGTGGGTGTCACTGTTGGTAAAATGGTACAAACCTGCATAGGGTAAAATCTTGAATTCAAATCAGTCTCTTGGATTGGAGACTACAGAAATCATACTCACTATTAGTAGTGTCTTTTGCAATATAAAACTTGCAACCTTTAAAACTAAAGCTTATTTTGTTATGAAATGTATTTTGGGAGGAGAAGGGTACGTAGGAGGAGTTGGATAAGAATTGGGTTATTTGGAAACTCATTTTCTGTATTCATTATTATTATTGCTTACTGAGTACCTAGTATTTACACTTGCTTAACTCCGCCCTTGTTTAGAAGGTGAGTCCTATAGACAATCCTACGAGGCCAGGGTGGAGGTCTGTGTGCAGGAGCAGATCTTCAGGTGTTAAGGGGTTACAAGATTTATTACAGCTGTATGAGAACCCATGTAAGCTAAGGTATGAATAAAGCCTGCGTGGCTAATGGAATAAAATAAAACTTCCATTTATGTCTATTTTTAATTATTGTTCTGCTGTAATACTCTGTATACGGTGTAGTAACTAATAAAGCATCGGAATGCCGATGTTTTGTTAGTTACTATGCTGTGATCCGTGCAGTTAACTTTAGATGATAGTCGTTACCAGGGGTTAATTATACAGGTCGTCACACTGAGTTCCCCATCTGCGCAGCAAAATCTTGATAGAGCTATCACAGGGGAAAGGTGTTTTGCCGTTAGATGGCAAGCATCGTCATGCAGCAACACATGGGAAGATGGGACAATCAGATATAAGTCTTTGCAGTTCACTTCATTGGTTGGCCGATCTGCATTTGTGTAGTTGTGGTGCTGCACTTGGTAATTTGTCAGACATTTTTCCATCTCAGGAAGCAAAACCAATTTCAACAGGCTGAGAAAATCAATTCTGTGACTATGTATCCACACCAGATTGACTGATCCAATGCTCGTGTACAAAGTTAGGTGGCAACATGCTGTAACATGCAGTCCGAAATCATTCTCCCGACAACCAACATCGTCCATACAGTGAGAAGCTTTGGCTTTTCCAGCTCTGTTGAGTACCTTGCTTTTTTTTTTCAAATCTACGTTTTATTTAAACTTTTTGGTAAAAAAAGCCTCATCTTTAATCGCGGAAAGAGCCGCATACCCATGGTGCGGCAGGTGCTTCCGTGGCTGGAAGGCTCAGCAAGCCCCTACTGAGAAGTACTATTGACTAAGTAATAATAATTAGCGATTTTACTTAATGATTAATTAGTAACTAATTAATGGCTAATTAATTAAATATCTAATTAAACAAATGGCATCAACTAGCAGCATGGATTGTTTCATCATAGACACCTTATGTGGTGCACCAGCGCAGACACGTGTTATCTACCGCTTTTTACACGGTTTAAGAGTGGGCTATTTTTATAAAAACGTTCCGATGACACCTTATATGGTGCACCAATGCGGATACGTATCATCTGCCTTTTTTTAAAAAACTTCGGTGGGAGCAAGATTCCCCCCCCCCCCCCAAAAAAAACACGCAATAGGACTGGAAAAGCCAAATCCCCTGGAACAAAGCGGACATTTCCTCAATGTTAGTCGCCTGCAGCATCGTCCCGGCCACCCAATCCACACTCCCTGGGCTGAAACCACCGCGTCTCCATGATAGAATCACATCTAGAGCTAGGAAAGCGACCTCCATTCCAAGATCTCTAGGGCTATACCCATTGCACCTCCATTCTGTCACCAGGACTACGAGAATTTCTTCTCCATGGTGGCATATCCTAGTACACTTGTTATGCACCATTGATTCCCAGAACTAACCACCCATTGTCGTCAATGCAGCGAGTGTCCTGGTCGGCCGTGTAATGACGATGCGCTGCAGTAGATGACGGCCAAACATAACATGGTTGATGCCACCACCTCTTGCAATTGTAGGTCTTGTGGGTTGCCGTCTGGTGGCATTTTGACGAAGACGACGTGGTCAACATCCACAACTGGAGTCTGCCACAGTCGTGAAGAGATGCCATGCATCTCCCTCTTCACATACCGCTGGTTCACCCACCTCACAAGACACCTGGAAGCCGCTGCACCCGGGTTGTTGTAAGCTGACGATGAACTCCTCTTTGAGGGGTGGCAGCAGCAACAGCAGCTTGCACACTTCCTCCTCACTGCCCACCATGATTCCGTTGTGCTTACCGGATCCTAATGATGGCGGCGCTACCTGTTTGCTGTAGGCTCACGATGACCTCATCCTCATGTGGAGGCAGCAGCGTTGGTGATTCGCCCATGCCATCCTTGGTTCCCAGCACCGGCTTCTTGTCCTGCTTGGGTCCATGCATGATGTGAAGGAATACGAATAGACTACACTAGCGTAAATTAAACAATTTACCACGTAAACTAGGATGCCAAACAAGTGAAAGATTATGGATCATTACCACCAGACGTGTAGTGCAGTGGAAGGAGAGATGAAGTAGCCCGATTCAACATAGTGCGCGTTCTAGACTAGTGGTCGATCGTACTTGAGCAGTCGCCGAACGTCCATGAGTGGTGGTCAAACATGCCCGAACGACTGTTCCAATTGACAAGTCTACACGTTTGGGGAAAGAACGTCGTATGTCGGTGTACTAGCACCAGTGTGCATGACAGGCATGAGCGGTGATGGCTAGGGTTAGGTCGGTGGTACAACAGTTGTACCCTCTTAGCCTCCTTTTATGTGGTCTCTCGGTGGAACCCTACGTTAGGGGCTTAACTAAGGTGGAAAGCTCACTTGGCCCATTAGTGACTGTCACATCGTAAAAACCGTCTAGGAATTTGATTTTGGACAGAAGTTGTATATCACTTGCTTACGACAATAGAAGATGGTTAGATAGAATAATATATGGCCTATTAGCTAAAATTATAAAGAGAGGTGGCCAACCCTTGTCTCCCTCTTGGCTGCTTGGCTTGCTCCTCCTGGACTTTGGTTGGCCTTGGCTTGTGTGTGTGGGGAAAGAAGGAGCTAGAGGTTGGCTCTGGAGATCTTGGAGGGCTTGGCCTAGCTTCTGATGTCCTTGTAGCTAGGCTTGTTCTGAGGCTTTGGCCTTGCTCCTAATGCTTGAGGGTTTTTCGTTGGGTTTCTAGGGCTTTGGCGTGCACATGATGCTTTGTGGCTTGGGTGTTGTGGGGAAGATGGCAATGGACTGGGGTGATTTTGGATGTTGGCCCTCTTTTTACCCATTCCTGCTGGCTTGCTCTTCAGCCAACTGGCTTTGGATGATTTTGGCTTTGTGTGGTTTGCTCTGATTGGGAAGAACTGAGCTGTGGAAGGCTGGTGCTAGCCTTGGGTGGATTTGGGGAAACAAGGGTGTGGGGGGAGTGTTGGACTAGGGATGGGCTTCGGCTAGCTTCCCTTTTTAACCATGGCAATTTCATCTTTTACTATGTGAGGTTCATCTATTGTAGGATATTTTGGCTCAATTTAGAGTATGGCTATGGCTACCCGATGAATACAAGTTTATTTAAGATCGGATGATGAAGCCCTAATTCATGAGAGGTTCCAACTAGCCCCGAATGGTCTGGTATCTCAATGAGTATTCCTTAATCACATTTGAGTCTAACGACAATTAATTTAGCTCTTAAGTTTCCTATTTCTTTGCTTTCTTTGTATTGGTGTTGGCTAATGATTTCAGGGAATTGAAGCTAAAGATCTTCAGAAGATTAGATTGTAGGTTGCTTGTAAAGTTTTGTATTTCCTTTTTTTAATCGATACTTTTGTAAATTATGTTGTATAAGTTTATATGACACTATTTTAGTGAATAGAGATAATAATCATTCTTTGTTGTAGTAGGTATTTGTATAAATTGTGATATATGAATGTATGTATGACCTTTTTGTTACTGAGATGGAAATGAAGCTTAATCTTTATTGAAAGATTTACTTATATGTGCCATTAACTTTGTTAATGACCTCCTTTTCGCTACTAATCTTTTAGGGTTGTTTAATCCAATCCCCCTTAAAAGGGATTTTATCCCTAAAATCTGGCTCTCCTAGATAGATGTGGGTAGGCTTTACGTAAATCATTCTTCTTCTCCCATGTGTCTTTGATACTTCCATTGGTCCTTATAGATACTAATGGATTTCTTCCTGAGTTTGTGGTTTTCAGTGGCTAAGATTTTTGGTTGGATTCTCCCGATGGATAAGATTAGGTTGCAAGAAAATGTCAGGATCTGAAACTAGATAAGAGGGTTCTTGAGGATAGGCTCAAAATTATAATAAATGGAATACATTATGAGTCCATGGTAGAGGTGGAGGTAACTATAGTTGACACGCTAAGGCTCCTCTTTATTTCACAATCAAAGTTGACTCCATTTGTTTCTAGCCAATCTATCTCCAATATTACATCTAGTCCAGATAGAGTTATGACATGAAGATTAGCTAAGAATGGGTTGTTTTGAATATTTATCTTCTGATTCTTCCTGATTGGAATTACCAAATGGGTTCTTTAAGATTTTGTTAATGGCACGCTCTCCAAATGGGTTCTTGATTATGAAGCCTCTAGTCATAGATGTATGGTGGCACCAGAATCAAATACAATGGTACCTAGATGGAGGGATAGGAAGTGTACCGTGACCACGTCGGTGGCTTCCTCTGCTTGTTCTGCCGGAACAACATTTAAGCTGGCCGAACCTATCATTGGTGTTCCCTAATTGGATTCTTTGGAGGATGTGATATTGGGACCTCCTTGATTGTGCCCTGCGGCTAGTATACGACTTCGTGGTTTTTTTGAAGCATTCTGTCTAGACTAACATGCTAGAATTGGACCTTTGCTCCTATTATGTCCCTCTTGGCCATAATGATAGTATTTAGTAGGTTGTTGTGGGCATTTATTGGCATAGTGGGGGCCTCCACATTTGTAGCACTTAAGTACGGGTCTTGGTGGTGGAACATTTGGAAGTGGGTTTCATGCAGCTATTCATGGTCGAGGTGTGGGATTTCTATTTGGCAATGGGGGTCTAAAAGGTCTTGGTTGAATACTCTGTCATTCATAGCTATATAGGGATAGTTGAATATTCTGTCTACCAGAAATTATGGTAACAAGAGTGTACATTGCAAAAGATGTCAGGAACAACACACAAGATTTGTTCCTGTGATTTATTCAGTGATCGCAGGAGCGATTGCATGTCTACATTCGTGTGGTTTGGGAGACATTGATCAAAATGTGTGGTTGGGTAGTTTCTTTAATCGCGGTTTGCTATATTGAAACAGTGGTTAGTGTCATTGGTTCATTAGGTTGCACGGATCACCTGTTATCCTCAATCGCACATCATGAAGATCAAGCACCCTACATCACCACACCTATTTTCGCTGGCATGGCATCAACATGTTCAAGTTTTGTTGATGTGGCCTATACATGTGCATATGCATGTAAGCCTAACGGGTGGGGCCTATTAGTGAGAAATGGAAAGAGACAAAGAGTAGGGAAGGAGGAGCATGGTGTAGAGGCTCTAGACGTGGTGACAATGATGATATTGGATGCATGTGGGCCATAGGGATACACTTGGATGTGGGCCACAGACACAGTGAAACAATGACGATCACTTGCGAGTAGAGGGTGGTGGTGAGGCTTGATCCACGGTGCGATGGCGAGGCACAAAATTGTGACATTCTAAATTTCCAAAAACTGGAGCAAAAGTTATCTGCAATTTTTTTGAATGAATCTAAAGTGTCCTTCTATTTTTCTAGTTTCCTTAGCTTTTTTATTTCGACTAATCGAATGAAAACCATCTTTTACTCTTTTAAGAAGCCCTAAAAATCTTGAAAAATCCTTTTTCTGGAGCCCACCTCCAAGTATCCTCTCAGGCCTCCACGTACTAGCTAGCCATTTCCTTTAGCACCCATGCACATGCTGGAGTCGCCGTTTGTTATAATATCGCTAATCTTTTCAGTTTAAGGAAATTTCAGATGGATCTTGTGGGCAGCAGTAGGTGAGTTTTAGCTCTTGTGAGGGGAGTTCCCACCTATTTTTCTTCCCCCACCTAATCCCCCTAACCCCACATTCATTTTTTCTTTTCCTGGCTCTCCTCCCAGCCGAGTTCTCCCTGGCGCCTCCTCCCCCTTCTTCCTCCACCTGAGCACTCCTTGTTGCTCCTCCCCAGCTGAAGCTCCTCCCTACTGCCTCCTCCTCCCAACCGAAGCCCCTCCCTGCTGCTCCTTCCCCAGCTGAGCTCCTCCTTCCTCTTGTTCCTCCTTGGAAGGTAAGTGGGGGTAATGATTTCTATGGTTTGATACTATTTTTGGAGGAGCCCTGCTAGATTTTGCATTTCTAGGGTTGGGGATTTGGGAATTTTGGGAGGGAAAAGTGGATCTAAAGTGGGAGTAGTTCTGTGATTGACTGAGAAGAGCAAACCCCTATTTTTGAGCTGCGATTTGAGGTTTCTAGAGGCATTTTCTGAGGGGTTGGCTGTAGAAGAAATTGTAGATCGTCATTGTATGATTAATTAGAGCCCAAGAATGTGAACTTTGGTTTAGCTATTTAGGAGTAGTGGTCATTTTTGTGTCTGCTATTCAGAGTTTGAATGTCTGCTGTTCAGAGTTTGCTGCTGCTGGTAGAAGCTTCGGATTTGTATTGTTTAGGTCTATTTAGAGGCATTTGTTGGAGGGTTGGCCGTAGAAGATATTATAGATCATTGTATTATGATTAATTAGAGCCCAAGAATGCAAACTTTGGTTCAACCGTTTAGGAGTTATGGTCATTTTTGTGTATGCTGTTCAGAGTTTATCTACTGTTCAAAGTTTGCTGCTGCTGGTAGAAGTTTCGGATTTGTGTTGTTTAGGGCTATTTAGAGGCATTTTTCTGGAAGGTTGGCCGTAGAAGAAATTGTAGATCATCGTCTCATGTTTAATTAGAGACCAAGAACATAAATTTTGTTTCAGCCATTTAGGAGATATGATCTTTTTTTATGCCTGTTGTCCATAACTTATTCTTGCTAGCAGTAGCCGTGGTTTTGTGTTGTTTAGGGCTAGTTAGGGGCCGAATTAAATTATTCATGTAACTAGAGAAAGTTAGGATATTTCCTGTAGATTCGAAAAATATCTTTGTTTGTTGAATTTGAAGTTGCATGTTAGAAGTTATACTAGATGGAAAGTAGCTGTCCTGTTTTACAGCATGCTGAAATTTGGGGCTATTCTTGTTTTGCTAGAGGGAGTCTTGGGGCCCTGAGCAAGTAGAGATTAGCGATTAAATTTGGGTAGCTTACCTTCAGTTCATTCCTTCCATCGTTTGGGTTTTTGGGTTGGTCATAGGAGCGTGGTTGCATTGTCATTGGCTTATGCGGTGATTGTTTATGTTTGAATGCATGCAATTGTTATTTCAAGTGGGGTATTGTCAGGAGTGGCCTCAACGTCATGCCACTCCGCTCCTCGCGGTTAGAGGCAAGTATATCATGTAGATTAAATTCTAGAAGGATTTTGTGTCTTGCTTTGCTAGTGATCTCAATTATGTTGATAGTTATTAGTATGATTCTGCTTTTGATTATGAGGTTGTTTATGATGATGCAAATGCTAAGTGTATGAATCTAAAGATTATGTCAATGCTTATGGATATGTTACGATGATGAGAATGCAACTTGCAATTCAATTCATTTCATTTGCATTTTTGCATTCATGACAGAAGATGTGTCCCGAGTGGACCTCTATGTCTTACATGTAGTGAGACATGAAAGTTCTACTTTGGTAGGCCCCTCCATGGGTTGAATGGGAATGAGAGGGTACACACCGATGGGTGAGCACCCAGTAATACCGGTATTAACTATGAAATGGGCATTATGAGCATGCATGTTGCATTGCATGATTAAAGAGAAATCCATGTTAAGTTATGATGTTGTTCTCATGTGCAAGGGTCTTACCATGTTATAATTGTTTTAATCTCTTGTTTTGAGTTATTTGCATTATTATGACACACTTTGTTGAGTTTGTATGAACTCACGCTTGTTTTGTGATATTTTTATTTTTAGGTACCTCTAGAGCAGCATTTTGTGAGAGGGCCTTGCATTACTTCATTCACTCATTATCACTTACCCTAGGCTTCTAAGTAGTTAAAAAGGCAATGTATTTTGTTTCATTAGTGATCACTTTAGTTGTTAAGTCCTTGCTTCTGGTCTAACTACTTTGTGTGGAGTATAAGGTTGAATCCTGGTTATATTTTGTTAAGCTCATGTCTCACAATTTAGTTGTAAAGTGGTGGCTCATGCTTTTGGATGATGTGGTTATGGTTGATGTAGTTATGGTATGATGTTGTTACTATGGTTTACTTTATCTCTCGATGTATGCTCTCTTAGTTGTGCAGTGATCATTTCCTATTGCTTGTGATGATATATCTGTTGCTAAATTTGCTCGAAGTGCATAGGGGTCATGCTAAAATTAATTTTTTAGTAATTTGGTAGTTTTGTTGTTTGTTGGTGCTTGTGGTGTAGCATTTGGGGCATAGGGGTGCTGAGGTGCTACATTTGTGCCAAATAGACTGCCACTACTACCCGGACTAAAGCACACACTCAACTGCTTGCACTATAGACCTCACCATTCACCTACTCACGCTGGCACCATCCATGCAAAAATCCGCCGTAGCCTAAATTGAAGGGAGCCACACACCTGCATACCCACCAAATACCATAACTAACCTTTGTTTGACAATTTTGAGCCATGCAAATGCATGCGATAACCATTTTCTCCCTTTTGAGAGTTCCCGATACAAGTTTTCTAGGACCTAATTTTTTACTTTAGTGCTTTATCTATTGTTCCTTGGTTCATTTGCTATTGTTTCACTCAGGTTAGAATGTGGATCTATAAGGATGCCATTGGAACAAAAAATGGATCCAAAAAGGTTTTGACAGTTTGGTCAATCACTTCTAACAAGAAGACAATAGTCAAACCGAGTGTAGCTTGTCAAAGATTGGGTGGATAGATCGATTACACCAAGCAAGTACCTAGACATGTCTACTCAAGAGACGATTTGAACAGGTGGAAAGATCCCGTGAGCTAAATATGAATAAAAATCATCCAATTGACACAAGTCCACACAGTTTGATAGATGAGAATGTCTATTCTAGAAAAAATGTGACAGTTATTCATCTAAGGAGAGGTGAAATAAACCCCAGTTAAATTGCATACATAACAAATAGCACTAAGACTATGGAAATTGAAATCACAGACCGTCGTATTGGGAAATGACACAGGGCAGATTGATTTAAGTGAAGCGCCAATTAATTTGAATAGAGTATACCACAAATTTCGTGGATACCGAGAGATATTCTTGAAACAAGTATATGCTAAAAGTAGATGCCTTATCTCTAAGATTGTTTTTCATATTGAGAATTTGGATGTAGACATAAAGACTATTAATTGCTGAATGCAAAATCGTCTTGATCGGGATAAATGGAATTATGCAATCAAGGCTAAACTAAACTCGCTAAATAAGATGAAGATCTTTGAACAAGTTGTCAAGACTACTTGAAATATCTTTTTTATTGGTCACAAATGGGTGTTTGTGAATGAAAATAATGAAGTAGCGTGGTATGATTAGTAGCACAAGGGTTCATGTAGAGACTTGACATCTATTATGATGAAACTTATTCTCCTGTTATTGTTGGCACTACATTACGTTACTTGATATTTATAGGAGTATACATGAATCTAAATATAAAACTCATAGATGTTGTGGCCGCATATTTGTAGGGTCACTTTATTCGGAAATCTATATGAAGTTTCTTGAGGGACTTAAGATCCCACCTATGAGCGAGAATGACAATCGCAATATGTATAGTGTGAAATTACAAAGATTATTATACAGATTAAAGTAGTCTGGTCGTATCTTGTACAACCATCTGAGTGAATTCCTTTTGATGAAAGGATATCTCATCAATATTATATGTCCCTTTATGTGCCTAAAGAAATCCATGATAGGATTATGTATATAAAGGGACATATATAAAAAAGACTTCTCTCCTCGCCACATCACGCCCCTCTGCCTCTCCTGGCCTGCATTGCGCCCCTCGCCCTCCTCAGCTCCACGGTGTCTACATTGCCCCTTGGCCTCCCCGGCTCCACAGTGTCTACATCGCCCCTCCGCCTCTCTGGCTCTTGTGGTGTGCCCTTAGCTCTGCCTCGCTTGTGATGCCCCCCAGCCTCCCTAGCTCCACGGTGCCTGTGTTGTCCCTTCACCTCCCTGGCTCTTTTTTTGCCATGGTCAGTCACATATTTGATTATTGGTGAATATATTCATTATGATTGCTTAGCTTGCTCTGTTCATAGCTCCTGTTTAGTCAGTTGTTGATATACCTGCTTGGTTGAACTGTTCATAATCTGATTTTGATCATTTATAGTGAATTATTGTTGGTTGTATGCTCAATGATGCTATGGATCTATTGATGAACTAAAATAATTAAAGTAGCAATGTAACCTTGAACTATAGAGTTGCATCTTATTAATGCTAGAAAGTATTGCTTTTATTTCACTGTCTTTGAGCTTAATCATCATATTCAATATCTAGTTTGATACTCATTTGATTATTGCTAAATATACTGATTATAATTGCTTAGCTTACTCTATTCATAGACCCTGTTTAGTTAGTTGTTGATATACCTGCATGGCCAAACTGTTCATAATATGATTTTGATTATTTAAATAGTGAAATTGACTTTAAATACTTTATACCTACTTGGCCGAACTGTGCATAATTTAGGAAGGTAAGAGTTCAAGGTCTTGTTTGCTTAGTTAATTGTCTAGTTCAATTTTGATTATATGATCCTGGTGTAGTGGAGGTAAGAGATTAATCTCTAGTAGCCATACACCTTATGGCGAGGAGGTTGAAGGTCTAGCCTTCAGTAGCTCGACACCTAAGAGCACTCTATTCGACAATTATTCATCATATATTTATTTATGTCCCGGTGACTGCAAATTGAAGAACACATATAAAATGGAACCTATAACAAGATAAATGACATGGAAAAGCCGTTGGATGCTAAATGAAAACTTGAGGTGGATATATAATAATTAAAGGGAAAGTCTGAGTTAATGGAAAAGATTTATAAGATAATACAAAACTAAAAGACATAGATAAAAAATGCAAGATATTGAATATCTTAACTATGTACTCATCATTGAGTGCAGGGCTAATGTAGAGCTGTAAGAAGCAAAAGCTGAACTTATAGAGGTAATATAAAGTTTTCTAGTATTTAATTCGATGTGGTAACCGATAATATGCCAAGATAGCCTATTTGCACAACAAAATGATCACTTTTGTAGGGATTAAGAGATATGACTGAAAGTCAATCAATTATTTATGACTGAAAGTCAATCAATTATTTATTTTGAACGGGCCGAATCCTTCTGCCCGGCCCGCTCCTGTTCATTGCCGGCCCGTCCCTATTCCATTTCCTCAGCCCGTTCATATTTCGCTTCCGGCTCGGTACAGCCTGCTGCGTCGGCCCATTCCTATTCGTCTCCCGACCTAGCCTGCCGTCCCCGCCCAAACCCTAGCTCACACCAATATCCAACGTTCGATCCCAATCTAGCGGCCGCCCCTTGCCCGCGTCGCTGCGTGTTGAAGCCTGTCCGATCGACGCCTCGCAGACAACCCTGATAGCGACATGTCCCTCTGCGTCGCCGCCGCCAGCTCGTGCAACCCTAACCGCCGCCATCTCGACTTCCGCGTTGGGCCCGCCTCCCAAAGCTATAAAAGCCGCCGCCGCACCCCTCCTGAGGTTCACCTCTCCGCGCCACCTAGTTTGCCCTAGTTTTTGCTGTCTGAGACGCCGCCGTTTGCTCCCACGCCCTCGCCGAAGTCCGCTGCCATGCCCGAGACCTTCCGCCGCGTAGATCTCTGTCGTCGGTGAGTCTCCGTCATGATGGGTTGCACCGTCGTGTCGCCTGTATCATCCTCTTTCCGATCCGTGCCGAGTCGTGCCCGATCCGTCGTATCTCCACCGTATGTCATAGCGTCTTCCTCGCCTCCGACGGAAAAGCGTCGCTTCCTCGCCGTTGAATTGCTCCGCAAATCCTGGCCGTCTGATCGAGATCGCGTGCTCCAAATCTTGTCGCGTTGTCGCCGCTTCCTCCTGCTCCGTCACCGTCCGATCTGGCCGTGCCGCCGGATGTGCGACGCGTGGCCGTGCCGTGTCAGCGCCCCACCAGTCGCTACGTCATCACCCAGTGTCTGCCGCATCAGTGCCACCTCAGCCCTAGCTGCCGTGTCAGCCGCCACCTCATCCGGTCTACCGCGTCACCCCATGAGCTCCTCGATGGTCTCGGTTCGCCGTGAACCGAGCCACTGACAGGTGGACCCTATGTGTCAGTCGGTATTCCTTTCTCTTTTTCCTGATTTTCCCAAAATTCCAAAATTCCGGCCAATCAGGATCTGACACGTGTCACCCTCTCTGATTTTTCCTGATTTTCTCTCCCGAGGAACTTCCAGGAGCCCGTTCTCCTTCGTTCAAGCTCCGATTCCAGTGATTCAAATTTCTAAATTCATCTAAATTCATGATCTATCTTTCAGTACCATTATTTTCAATTTTTTAATTTTATTTGAATTTTTTTATTCATTTGCACTCGTTTCATGGGTAGACGATGCAGTCGAATTGCAGGCGAATCAACAGGCAGAGGTTGAACCACAGGTGTCATCGAACGCAAGTCTTCCTTGCACATGTTGATCCCAAAATTTATGAAAACCTTATGTTGTTGTAAATTATGCATGCTTGTTATTTTGCGCAAAGTACTTTAACTGTGGTGTTTAGGTTTAGTTAAATACCAATTTTGTTATGCCCTCATTGACATCATTCATGATGAACCTTTGTCACCCTAGATGATACTAGCTAATTTATCTGGTGATAACCAATAGTGTAGCATGGGACGGTAGAATTGCTTAGTCTAGCTTAATCGTTTCGGTATTATGCCATTATGGAAACCTTTTCAATCATTGTTCAAACTTAATTGTGAGATTGTGGAAATTGGTATTGCTGCTGTTATTTAAATAAATTAAAGTGGAAATGGCTTAGACTGGGGCAGATGGATGTTTGGTGGGTGTTGGATACACGAGACCTTGTAAAGTGAATGCTCCGCCCTAGTCAATTAAGGACTGAAGCATGTGTTACCATGGACCGAGCACTACCGTACAACCACAAGTCTATATGGGTATAACCTGGCTAATTAATTTGTGCATCTCGTTATTGGCTTCACCATTGGGTTAGATGTGGGTGCCGGATGTAGACACTCGCAAGGCGCAAGAGGGGGCTTTTGTACTAGGTGGCTAGAACCCTAACAGCGGTGAAACCTTAGCGGGCGAAGTTAGTAGCGGTGTCCTGCATTGTAAAGGCCTTGTCATGATCTCTCTGCCGACACACCAAAGGAAGTGTGTTAATTGCATGGAACAAGAGTCGATCATGTCTTGTGGATAAAGTTGTACACACCCTGCAGAGTTAAAACTACTTAAGTAGCCGTGCCCACAGTCAAGGGAAGGCAAGGTACACTAGCACATTGTAGATCTTATGGTTTTGTTTTAAATGAAAATGGTGGTTTGGGAATCCGTGAGTGGATGGAACTCTCGGATTATAGTTTGATGGTTGGAGCCAGTCAAGTGGTTGGAATCTGTGTAGTTGTTATATCAAATTCAATTACTATTCTATTACATTTTGTTAAATGATACTTTGTGAAATTACTATTGGTATTTAAAGTTAAATTTTGCTTTACGCCAAATGAACCATATTATAGCTTCAATTGTTCAGCCATGCATATAGTTATCATGCATTATGTTTCCAAGACTTGCAGAGTACATTTTGTGCTCACCCTTGCAACTTCCCAACTTTCCACAGAGGAGTGTGCTGAAGCTGGAGGTGACTACGAGTTCCATGCTTGTGGTTATGATGAAGGCAATCCGAACTACTAGGACGCGTACCCCAGTCGATTGCCTATTGGGCATATGAATTGGCTCATTCTACTGCTGCTATTTTATTTCCGCTGCTTCTTATTGAACTAAAGTCATGAGGCTGTTTATTTGTAATAAGTTGGTCATAGGGCTAAATCTTTCTGCTTAATTAATATTATCTGCTTTGTGATATGATTGTGTTATCATCACTGTTTTCACTGTGTGTGCTAGTTTTTCCTGGACTAGCATGGGTATACACAGAGGGTTCGGATTTGAAAATCCGATCCCGACAGAGGTGGTATCAGAGCCATATCGACTGTAGGTCGCATCCCTAGTTAGAATGGTCTTCTTAGCAAGAAACTTCAAAATTATTTTCTAAATCAAACCAACAAATTTGTATTTAATAGTTTGCCTCTTCTTGTCTTATTCTTAGGTTCTCACTTCTTTCCTTTGCTGAAATATTATTTTGAAATTTTAATTTAATCTTAACTCATGAAATTTCTCAAAAGCCTTAAGTCTTCTGCAAGAATCTCGATCAAGGAAGATGATGATCCATGTTCTCTTCAAGACCAATGGAAGGGTTGCTGGAAGGATCAAGTTGGCAGAAGAGTGCTCGAAAGGATTCCTATGAAGAATAAGTTAATAGTGCCCAATAGTGTTGGAGCATGTCATCCCTTTTTCGCTTAGTAACGTATAGTCTGAGTGTATTTGGATTTTTGTTGCTTGCTTATTGGGTGTGTTGTACATTTGCCCTAGGCATTGTGTTGCAGCCACCTTTCGTTTGGAGTTTTAATTGTTGACTTGCCTTGAAAGGGCTGCCTCTCCAGTCTTCTTATCTTTTGCTCTTTCCCTCTTATCTATTGCTAACCTACTCTTGGCCGTTGCTTCAGATGGAGTTGGTCGTAGAGGTCGTGGTCATGTCCAGGTAGTGCCACAAGATTAGCAGGATGTTTCAGAGCAGCAAGGACAGTCAGAGCAGGAATTGCCGCCGCCACCACCATTCCAACCCCCAATGGCAGATATTCAGCAGATGATGGCAATGTAGCTTCAATTATTGCTGGCCCTCGCTCAGAACATAGCGAACAATTCGCAGCCAGCACCAGCCGCAACACCAGTGATGCAGCCTCAGTCTAAACTTGGGGAGTTCATGAGAACCAGACCGCCTACCTTCTTGGGAGCAGGTGAACCCTTGGAGGCAAATGATTGGCTAAAGGATGTGGAGAAGAAACTCCAGTTGGCTCAGTGTGATGACCGTGAGAAAGTGCTCTATGCAAACCATCAGTTGAAAGGAGTAGCTGCTACTTGGTGGGATAACTTCTGTACTGCCCATCAGAATGCTCAAGCTATTACTTGGGAGAAATTCACTGAAGCCTTCAGAACTGCTCATGTGCCTGCGGGTATTATAGAGATGAAGAAAAGAGAGTTCCGTAAGCTGCAGCAGGGGAACCAGAGTGTTTTTGAATACCTTAATAGGTCACTCAGCTCTAAGGTATGCACCGGAAGATGTGGCAACTGAAAGTGCCAAGATCTGGAGATTCATGGAGGGACTTGACCCTGACATCAAGGTGCAGCTAGTCGCTTTAGATTTTTCAAATTTTCAGCACATGGTGAATAAAGCACTAGTGCAAGAGGATGATCATCGCCAGCAGCAGGAGTCCCGCAAGAGAAGGATGGCATTTTAGGCTCAGCAGGGAGCGAGTGGTTCTCGCCAACGCTTCCAACCTCAGCAGGTCAGCAGGACACCTGTTCAAGGAGCATCCCGTACTCCTAATTCTCGACCTCGCCCAGTTGCTCAAGGACCCCAGCATAATGCCAGTGCTCAGCCGTAGAAAGGGAATTCAAATGCTGCAGGAGTTCAGTGTTTTCACTACCATCAGATGGGACACTATGCCAACAATTGTCCTCAGAAGCGTCAGCCAGTGACCCCAGTGCCATTCAACTTGGGATCAAGTTCTGCGAAAGCTCCGACGTAAGGACAAGGTCGTGGAGTGCCTTAGACCCCAAGAGCTCCGCAATCTTTTGGAAGAGGACGTGTCAACCACGTGATTGCAGAAGAAGCTCAGGAAGCACCAGATGTGGTTTTGGGTAAGTTCCTTGTCAACTCAACACCTGCCACAACATTATTTGATTCTGGAGCATCGCATTCTTTTATATCGAAGAACTTTGTTGAACAATTTGGTTGGGAAACATTTACCCTTAAGAGCCCTATGATAGTTCAATCACCTGGGAAAGAGATGAAAACTAATTCAGTTTGCCCATGTGCAACCATAAAAATCAATGGGGTAGAATTCCTAGCGAATCTCATCATTTTGGATTCAAAATGAATAGATGTCATCCTAGGGATGGATTGGTTGACCAAATATAAAGGTCAAATAGATTGTGCCAGTAAAGCCATTACCCTTACCAATTTAGAAGGCATTCGAGTAGAGTATATGCCTGATGAGTCTTTGAGTGAAAAGTGCACTTTGAATAGATTGGAGGAAACAACTTTGGAAAGTGTGCCCGTGGTAAGAGAATACCCAGATGTATTTCCTGAGGAATTGCCAAGCATGCCGCTTGATCGGGAAGTAGAGTTCATCATAGAACTAGTCCCTGGTATGGCTCCTATTTCCAAGAGATCCTACCGCATGCTAGCCAATGAACTACCTGAGATGAAAAAGTAGATTGAAGAGTTGTAAGAAAAAGGATTCGTTCATCCAAGTTCGTCGCCTTGGGGAGCGCCAATTCTTTCTGTAAAGAAGAAGGATAATAGTTTGCGCTTGTGCGTGGATTATAGAGCCCTGAATGAAGTCACCATCAAGAATAAGTATCCGTTGCCTAGGATTGATGACTTGTTTGATCAGTTAAAAATAGCTTGTATTTTCTCTAAGATTGATCTTCGATTTGGATACCATCAGCTGAAAATAAGGCCGCAAGATATTCCGAAGATAGCTTTTGCTACCCGATATGTATTGTATGAGTTCATAGTTATGTCTTTTGGACTGACCAATGCCCTAGCCTATTTCATGAATCTGATGAATAAAGTGTTCATAGAGTACCTAGACAAGTTTGTGGTGGTATTCATAGATGACATTCTTATCTATTCTAGAGATGAAGATGAACATGAAGGACATTTTAGGATGGTGTTAGAAAAGCTTAGAAATCATCAGTTATATGCCAAGTTCAGCAAGTGTGAGTTTTGGTTAAAAGAAGTTGCTTTCTTAGCGCATATAATTTCTGCTGGAGGTGTCTTAGTGGACCCCGAAAAAGTGAAAGGTGTGTTTGATTGGAGGCAACCTAAGTCAGTGCTTGATATCAGGAGTTTCCTTGGTTTAGCGGGATACTACCGAAGATTCATAGAAGGATTCTTAAAAATTGCAAGACCGCTTACTCAGTTGCTGAAGAAGGAGAAGAAGTTTGAATGGACTAAAGCCTCTGAACAAAGTTTTCAGGAATTAAAGAAAAGATTGACTACAGCCCTAGTGCTTATTTTACCGAATATTTGGAAAGACTTTGAAATTTTCTGTGATGCTTCAAGACAAGGTCTTGGATGTGTCTTGATGCAAGAAGGTAAAGTAGTTGCATACGCCTCACGGCAATTACGACCACATGAGGAAAACTATCCAACCCATGACTTAAAAATGGCTGCAGTTGTGCATGCATTAAAGTTATGGAGGCATTATCTCATTGGGAATCGTTGTGAGATATTCATAAACCATAAGAGTCTGAAGTATATTTTCACCTAAGCAGACCTCAACCTGAGACAAAGAAGATGGTTGGAGTTAATGAAGGATTATGATGTTGGGATACATTACCATCCTGGCAAGGCTAATGTAATTGCTGATGCCTTAAGCCGAAAGAGCTACTGGAATAATTTGATGATTAAAGAAGGACAACCTGCTCTTCACGAGGAGTTTCAGCATTTGATTTTGAAACTAGTGGAGGAAGGTTTTGTTGCTGCTTTAGAGATTCAACCAACCTTAGTAGATCAGATCAAAAAGATGCAAAAATCGGATAAGGAAGCAGCTAAGATCAAGGATAGAATAAAGGAAGGAAATACCCCAGGATTTTCAAAAGATGAAGAAGGAACAGTTTGGCTTGAAAAAAGTATTTATGTACCGAATCAAAAAGAAATCAAGTAGTTGATATTAAAGGAGGCGCATGAGTCAGCGTACTCAATTCACCTAGGCAATACTAAGATGTATCATGATCTTCGAGGTGTGTATTGGTGGCCAAGGATGAGAAAGGAAATTGCAGAGTACATAACTATGTGTGATGTATGCCAGCGAGTTAAGGCTAAACATCAGAGGCCCGCAGGATTGCTGCAACCATTAAAGGTGCCTGAATGGAAGTGGGAAGAAATTGGAAAGAATTTCATTACAGGACTTCTAAGGACCAGATCAGGTTATGACTCTATATGGGTAGTAGTGGATCGACTGACAAAAGTTGCGCGTTTCATTCATGTAAGAACAACCTATCAGGGAGATAAGCTTGCAGAGCTCTATATGTCAAGGATCGTGTGTTTGCATGGTGTGCCCAAGAGGATTGTTTCAGATTGAGGCACACAATTCACATCAAGATTCTGGCAAAAGTTGCAGGAAGCATTGGGTACCAATCTGAATTTTAGCACAACTTATCACCCTCAGACTGATGGACAAACTGAGCGGGTGAATCAGATTCTTGAGGATATGTTAAGGTCTTGTGCGTTGTCCAATGTGACAAGTTGGGATCAAAGTTTACCCTATGCAGAATTCTCATATAACAATAGTTATCAAGCAAGCTTGCAGATGTCGCCGTTTGAAGCCCTATATGGAAGATAGTACAGGACACCTCTCTGTTGGAATGATACAGGAGATCGCCAAGTCTTCGGTCCGAATATTCTGCAAAAGGCTGAAGAACAAGTGAAAATGATTCAAGAAAGGTTAAGAACATCGCAGTCTTGGTAAAAGAGTTATGCAGATAATCGTCGAAGAGAATTGACCTTTGCCCCTGGTGACCATGTGTACCTAAAAGTCTCTCCGCTCAAAGGAATGCGTCGATTTCAAGTTCGTGGAAAGTTAGCACCAAGATTCATTGGACCATTCCTAATCCTAGCCAGGAGTGGAGAAGTGGCTTATCAGTTGGAGCTGCCACCGCAGTTGTCGAATGTGCATAATGTGTTCCATATGTCACAGTTGAGAAAGTGCCTCAGAGTACTAGAAGAATAGATGCAGATTGAGGATGTTGAGCTACAGGAGGATCTTACCTATCCAGAATATTCGATCAATATTTTGGATGAAGCAGAGCGCAGAACAAGAAACAAGATGATCAAATTTTGCAAGGTTCGGTGGAGTAACCATTCAGAGAAAGAAGCAATCTAGGAGCGTGAAGAGGATCTTAGAGCAGAGTACCCCAACCTTTTTCCCTAGCCCGTCCAAATCTCGGGGTTGAGATTTCTTTTAGGGAGGGAGGTTTGTAACATTCCAAAATTTGAAGTTTTTGAGTGCTTGAATTTAAAAGTGAACCAGTTGCATTTTCCTTGAATTAAATAAAGATTAATTTGAATTTTCCAAAAATAAAAGGATTTTATTTAACTAATCTATCCATCAAACAAAAGATTTTCAATTTTTGTTGGGTTCCTTGTGCTTCAAGGAATTTTTCTGTATTTTTGTAGATTTTTCTGAATTTATTTGCTATTTATTTGCTTTTATTCGAATTCCTGGAATTTCTTAAATTCAAAAAATGATTTTATTTCTCATTTCCCTCTTGGGTCCAATCCTTCCACCCGACCCGCTCCTGTTCATTGCCGGCCCGTCCCTATTCCGTTTCCTTAGCCCATTCCTATTTTGCTTCCAGCCCGGTCCAGCCTGCTGCATCGGCCCATTCCTATTCGTCTCTCGGCGCAGCCCGCCGTCCCTGCCCAAACCCTAGCTCGCACCAATATCCACCGTTCGATCCCAATCTAGCGGCCGCCCCTCGCCCGCGTCGCCGCGTGTTGAAGCCCGTCTGATTGACGCCTCGCGGACGACCCTAATAGTGCCACGTCGCTCCGCGCCGCCGCCGCCAGCTCGTGCAACCCTAACCGCCACCATCTCGGCTTCCGCGTCGGGCCTGCCTCCCAAGGCTATAAAAGCCCCCGCCGCACCCCTCCAAAGGTTCACCTCTCTGCGCCGCCCAGTTTGCCCTAGTTTTTGCTGTCCGAGACGCCGCCGTTTGCTCCCACGCCCTCACTGAAGTTCGCCGTCGTGCCTGAGAACTTTTGCCGCATAGATCTTTGCCGTCGGTGACTCTCCGTCGTGATGGGTTGCACCGTCGTGTCGCCCGTATCATCCTCTTTCCGATTTGTGCCGAGTCGAGGTCGATCCATCGCATCTCCGCCATATGCCGTAGCATCTTCCTCGCCTCCGACGGAAAAGCGCCGCCGCATCACCGTCGAATTGCTTCGCAAATCCTGGCCGTCCGATCGAGATCGCGTGCTCCAAATCTTACCGCGTCATCGCCGCTTACTCGCTTCGTCGCCATCCGATCTGGCCGCGCCACGTCAGCGCCGCTCCAGCTGCCGCGTCATCGCCCAGTGTCTGTCGCATCAACACCACCTTAGCCCTAGCCACCGCGTCAGCCGCCACCTCATCCGGTCTGCCGCGTCACCCCATGAGCTCCTCGATGGTCTCGGTTTGCCGTGAACCGAGCCACTGACATGTGGACCCCACGTATCAGTCGGTATTCCTTTCTCTTTTTCTTCATTTTCCTGAAATTCCAAAATTCCAGCCAATCAGGATCTGACACGTGTCACCCTCTCTGATTTTTCCTGATTCTCTCCTAAGGAACTTCTAGGAGCCCGTTCTCCTTCGTTCGAGCTCCGATTCTAGTGATTCAAATTTCTAAATTCATCTAAATTCATGGTCTATCTTCCAGTACCATTCTTTTCAATTTTAAAATTTTATTTTAATTTATTTATTTATTTGTTGTCGTTTCACGTGTAGACGACACAGTCGAATCGCAGGCGAATCAACAGGCAGAGGTTGAACCAGCAGGTGTCATCGAAGGCAAGTCTTCCTTGAACATGTTGATTCCAAATTTTATGAAAACCTTATGTTGTTTTAAATTATGCATGCTTGTTATTTTGCGCAAAGTACTTTAACTGAGGTGTTTAGGTTTAGTTAAATACCAGCTTTGTTATGCCCTCATTGACATCATTCATGGCGAACCTTTGTCACCCTAGAAGATACTAGCTAATTTATCTGGTGATAACCAATAGTGTAGCATGGGATGGTAGAATTGCTTAGTCTAGCTTAATCGTTTCGGTATTATACCATTATGGAAACCTTTTCAATCATTATTCAAAGTTAATTGTGAGATTGTGGCAATTGGTATTGCTGCTATTATTTAAATAAATTAAAGTGGAAATGGCTTAGACCGGGGAGGATGGATGTTTGGTGGGTGCTGGATGCACGAGACCTTGTAAAGTGAATGTTCTGCCCTAGTCAATTAAGGACCGAAGCATGTGTTACCATGGACCGAGCACTACCGTACAACCACAAGTCTATATGGGTACGACCTGGCTAATTAATTTGTGCGTCTCGTTATTGGCTTTGCCATTGGGTTGGATGTGGCTAACGGATGTAGACACTCGCAAGGCGCAAGAGGGGGCTTCTGTACTGGGTGGCTAGAACCCTAACAGCAGTGAAACCTTAGGGGGCGAAGTTAATAGTGGTGTCGTGCACTGTAAAGGCCTTATCATGATCTCTCTGCCGACACACCAAAGAAAGTGTGTTAATTGCATGGCAACAAGAGTCGATCATGTCTTGTGGGTAAAGTTGTACACATTCTGCAGAGTTAAAACTACTTAAGTAGTCGTGCCCACAGTCAAGGTACGCTAGCACATTGTAGATCTTATGGTTTTGTTTTAAATAAAAATGGTGGTTTAGGAATCCGTGAGTGGATGGAACTCTCATATTATGGTTTGTAGTTGGAGCATGTCCGGTGGTTGGAATCTGTGTAGTTGTTATATCAAATTCAGTTACTATTCTTTTACATTTTGTTAAATGATGCTTTGTGAAATTACTATTGGTATTTAAAGTTAAATTCTGCTTTACGCCAAATGAACCATCTTATGCCTTCAATTGTTCAACCATGCATATAGTTATCATGCATTATGTTTTCAAGACTTGCGGAGTACATTTTGTGCTCACCCTTGCAACTTCCCAACTTTCCACAGAGGAGTGTGCTGAAGCTGGAGGTGACTACGAGTTCTATACTTGTGGTTATGATGAAGGCGATCTAGACTACTAGGACGCATACCCCAGTCAATTGCCTATTGGGCATATGGATTGGCTCATTTTACTGCTAATATTTTATTTCCGCTGCTTCTTATTGAACTAAAGCCATGAGGTTGTTTATTTGTAATAAGTTGGCCATAAGGCTAAATCTTTCTGCTTAATTAATATTATCTGCTTCGTGATATGACTGTGTTATCTTCATTGTTTCCACTGTGTGTGCTAGCTTTTCCTGGACTAGCACGGGTATGCATAGAGGGTTTAGATTTGGAAATCCGATCTCGACAGCTCTTGTGCCAAGAAGTATGTGCTTTACATCAGTGGACAATTTTTGTGGTACTCTAGATGCAATTGCTTGGGGGCAAAGAGTTATCTACTAGGACGTTGGGGCTACTTGAGGAGAGTTACGTTAGAGGATCGTGCTACTGATTTCTGCATTGAGTGTGTATCTATAAATTAACACTGTCAATAGTACAATGAATGTGAATATACTGTGAATTTGTTAATCTATGAGTATACTGTGAATGTGAATATAATGTGTATTTGTTAATTGTGCATATATTGTCAATCTGTGATTGTAAATTTGTCAATCTGTGTGTATACTATGAATTTGAGACTAATCTTTATTGGGTTCACATTAAGAACCGATAGAGATCAAGAGGTCGTCTATATCGGTTTTGAGCATGGAACCAATAGAGACTCTGAATTATCTCTATTGGTTCTTATATTAGAATTGATAGAGATAATTGGTCTTTTGGGTTGGTTCTGAAAACAAAACCGACCTAAATGATGCTATATCTCTATCGGACGAAAATTGACCATGATAATCACTTGTCATCACTATCTATGAACTTTGCATCGCCACCAAAATTGACCTAGATGACGAAAAAGAACCGACCCAGATGACCATTTTTGTAGTAGTGAGTGGTACAGATGCACTTTTATACCTCGACAATTTTACCAGGCCTAGCATTGTTCTACAGTGAATTGTTTGGTAAGATATTCATTTGAGCCGACAAAGAGGCATTGGACTGAAATTACACATATTCATAGGTACCTAAATGGTACAATGGATCATGGAATCTTTTACACAAAAAGTCAAGATACCAAAATAACCAGTTACTCCAATGCTGCCTATTTGTCTGATCCTTGTAATGCCATATCTTAGACTGGATGTCTAAAAGAACTTGGTTTTCTTGAAAATTAGTGAAATAGTCATTTGTTGCTATGTTAATTAATCATTCTGAGGTAATTTGCACCATATGAGATGACACGTCAGTACATTTGGCTTAGAAGATTGATTCATTGTGGCCAAGAAAGGTTCCATGTGCATACAATACTAGTCCCATGATCAGTAGCTAGTTTGCACATTTAAAACATTGATAACACATTCATACACATTATATTACATACGATAGCGAAACCTGTTTATACAATAAAGTCTTCCAAGCCAAAATAAACTGCAGCGAATATATATATGATGCGCACGGTGGCCCGATCTTCCGACAGGTAGAGGTAAGTCGATTGGTGGAGACTCGACGTTGACGATCCGGCTTTCGATCAGAATCGATCCGAACCCAGCAATCGCTACACCACGGCTCCGTTGGTTATCAACCTTGCACAAACATGGTTGACCTCGCCAAGAAGGCTTATCCCTGCATGCGAATCGAGAACACAAGCAAGAACGTAGAAGAAGCAATCTGAAATTGCGAATTATATTAAGCACACGAGTTGGGGTTCCACAAACCGATGAACGGCGACACTGTTCAAAGACAGAATTGATCTAAGCAAAACCCAAGTCCTAGATGAGGGTTTGGGTGGTTATTTATACTAGGGGAGCAGGAGGGGGTCGTCCATAGCATTGGAGATCTAATACAACTCAAATTGAAAACACCAAGCCTACTTTGACTAGAGTTTGACTCAGACTGAAAAAGCAATGTTTGGTTTTTGGCAGTTTTCGGACGCATCTGAAGGAATTTTGAGGTGAGGCCGGATCCTTTGGAAAGTAGACTCCGATATCTTTCAAACGTGTACTCATGGGTCTTCAGATCCCTCCGGAATCAAAAGTTATGGAATTTTAAAGTCAGTGCTATTGCTGAGGCCGAATTGGACTCGAACTCGGACTGAAAAAGTATTCTGGATTGTTTTGCGTATTCCCATTGACTCCGAAGTCCAATTGACCTGAAACTGGTTCCATTGGAAAGATTATCTCCTTAGCTTTCAATACATATGTAGATCATTGAAATCGGAGTCCGTTTGTGGCCTGGGCGATGATTTTAGTGAACACTGCTCCTGTTGGCCGAGGTAGTCGACTCCGAGTTGAATTGGGACTCCGACTCCGAGATGAATTGGGACTCCAACTTGACTTGGACGCTCTCCTTGCCTCCCTCCTGGCCCTTGATGGTTCCCAAGGCCTTCATGATCCTCTCCAAAGTTCCTAAGTACAATATAATCAATAATATCATTAGGTAGCATACCATCCTCATAAGTATATACACAGGCACTTAGGAACGAGCTCACATGTTGATTCAATTGCCGTGCTCATGCTCTTGTGATGGGTCCTTGCATCACAACTGGAGGAGTCTCGGGCGTATGCATAGGAGTGATGTCCTCATCAATATATATATATATATATATATATATATATATAAGTCTTGTAGTATGCCTTTACCCAATACACTACAAGCAACTAACAAGGTATAAACCCTAGAAAAACTCGTGATTGTATTCCCTATATTCTACATTAAAATATGCATCGTTTGGGATTTCATTCTCTTCACCTACTGAATCAACAAATTAAGCAAGTTTAAGTACTTGTGTACTTAGCAAGACTTGTAGTGTATCGCAAATATATAATAAATGCAGGCTATGTCAATAGAAAGTCTACTAAGGTTATTTTGCATAAAGTGAAGTTGAATAAGAATATCAAGTAGTAATTTGCAAATGGAATTAGTAAGAGCAAGTTTGACAGATATGTAAATAACAAGTAAACATAACAAAACTGCAATAACTCATAGTCCTCTATGATTGTTAGTATCGAATCATCCTTTCCAAATCCTTGGCATAAAATCTAAAGTAAAGACTTTCCAACAAATATTTTTAATTCAATCCTTTTTGAAAATACCAAAACTTCTAACTAGTGTCAATGCACCAAGTTTCTCATAACCGCGGGAATAGCTTTTCAAAAAGTTTCAAGCTCTGCAGAGGTGTACAGCTTTACCCACAAGACATAACCATTCTATTTTTTACTGCTATTTTCATGCTTCCTTTAGCATCTGGCCAAGAGGTGATGACATAATTGTTACATTATCTAGGCTTAAAATTGCACCATCCCAGTGATGACAAACCCATAATATGGCGGCAGAAGATATTTGTATAATCACTATACGATGTAACATCCCGAAAAATTCAAAAACAAATAAAATAAAATTTTAAATTTTAAAATTACTAAAATAAAAATTTGAGTTTGAAATGTGACCTAATTTTGAATTTTTGCCTTTTCTAAACTTTGATTTAAGGAAAGCTCAATTACTTTATTTAAATTCTTTTGGACTTTGTATTTAAAAGAAAAGCTTCTTCGCTTAAAGGAGTGAATTTTAAAATTTAAAATCAAACATATGCATACATAACCAATTATTAGCAATGAATATCAATATTCATACAAAGATTGTGCACAACATTAACTCAATCAAAATAGATTTCACATTCACACAATTAACAGCTAAATTGAATATTACTATCATCAATCAAATAGGAATCACATTCAGTAAAATACACTCAAGTCATACTACTGATGAAGTTCAAGAGAATTTAGTAACAAATATCATATGTCAAAATATACAAGAGGGTCTATGATCTCAAAGATTCTGTTTAAGCTTTAATCCATATTTCTTACAGCACAGTCACCCAAAATCAATACACATACAGATACCAAATTCCAACTATATATATACTTGCATACGAATATAGTCATGTATATATATAAAATTACATGTATCTATTTATACACACATACACATCTCCACACAACTAATCACAGAGAAATCAAAACACCATCACCCAGGAGCATACATGCAGTCGCTTATATTCTCAGGGTCAACACTAAAACACATATACATCCATACTCAAAATTCAGCAATTATATTCAAGGTTATGTATATGCACACCTTTACACATTTATACACTATTCCAACACAGACAGTCATATCCACATAGGTAAAAATACTAAACCAGGCCAGCCAATAAGCTTTCCACCTCATTCAAATTACCAAGGAATTCATTAATCATATCCACATAGGTAAAAATACTAAACCAGGCTAGCCAATACGCTTACCACCTCATTCAAATTACCAAGGAATTCATTACAGGTTCCATTTGCTTTCACACATCCAAGACACATCTTAAGTACAGAACATATTACAAATGAGCTTTAGCTTTAGCTAATGGTCTAAAAAAAGAAATCAAGATCATGCTGTCGGTTTTGAACCGACCTTCACTCAGGCAGCCAGCTATCTCCATTTTCTTCCTCTGCCCATTCTTTACCCATTCCCTGCCCAACCTCCCAGCTAGCTGCCAGCCATTTCTTTTGCCCATTCCTTCAAGCCAGGTGGAAGGGGCAAGCACTGCATGCTCTCCACGTAGCATCTAATCCACAGTTTACCAAATCCATCCCACAGTTTGAAACTCTGGTCTTAGCTAGCCATGTCGGTTGTGATTGCCATATAAAAAGCAACATGGTTAGCATCATTTGTAACGTACTTTATCTCACCAACCTACAGAAATTACCAGCATACCTTTTCTGTCACCAATCTCTACTCTCTTGGCTCGTTTCGGTTGAAGGCAAGAGCAAACAACAAAGGAAAAGATGCGAAGCAGCTATTTGTCCTTTTCTCCTACCCTTGCTACACTCCATCTTTCCCCTGCAGCAAAAAGGTACTCATCTTTAGTCTGAGTACTTTACTTCTCTCTAGTAGTAAATGAAAGTCAATCTTATTCATTAAAAGCATAATGTCACAAAGAAACTAGAGGATCTGTTAAGGGATTACAGATTAATTCTAAAACTGAATACATCCAGTGTCATTACTGTTTCAATCTACCCAGTGATAGAAATTAGAAATACATACATATCAAGTTAGTAGTCAAGCTAGTCCATTCCAAAGCAATATTCCAATGATCATGGGTTTATCCACTTAGAAGATCACTATGCACAAACAATGAAGAGCATCAGCACACAAGAATTCAGAACAGAGGTATGAACATCATTATGAAATACATAAGGAACATGTTAGGCTATACATACATGAATATCCATCATAGCAACAGTATAAAATTTAATTTCCAAGTCATGCTAATCAATTACAAAAGTCCAATACATGAGACATTCTTAATTGCACATATATTTGATGAAAGGAAACACCAACACATTTATCAATTTGGGATCTTATGCATAACCATGCCATTAACAAACTGAGCTAATACACAATAGCCTGTTCACCATCAAATGGAAGTAAATAATTCTAAGCTCATTTGAATTCATCCATGCCAATACATATATGTCGGCGTGTTTGTGTCGGACAGTATTGGTTCGAGTGTATAACCGAGTTTCGGTAGGGGGGTTTTCATAGTTGCGCCACTCTCTGCTCTCTTCTCTACTCTCTTCGCGTGATGAGTAGGACAGGAAACTCAAGAACGCATGGGAGCACACAAGGAACACACAGGATTTACCCAGGTTCGGGTCCCCAATGCGGGTAACAGCCCTACGTCCTGCCTAAGCTCATGTTGCTCTAGTATTTTGCTTACTCTTCGCTGTGAGCTGATCGACCTCAGTGATCTAATCCTTTGAGTCTCGACCGACCTCCTCCCCCTCGCCTCATGCACACTAGCTCCCTTATATACTCCCAGGAATAGCTAGGGCAGGCAGAGGGAGTAGTTTTACATTAATTACATTGACTGTGTCTAGTCCTGTCGCTACTGTCCCTCGGAGCCTCTTTGTCTACACTGTATCTTGACACCGCCTGTCTTTAGACCACCTGAGAGGAGGGGTTCGGACGCTGCGTGATGAACGCCTGGTACACACGTCACCCCGTCCTGCCTGGGGCGGTGTAGATGGAATGGGAGTTGGTGAAGCTGGCTCAGTCGGAGGGACAGGTCATTATAGCGTCAGGGAGCCACGCCCATTTAATGGCCTTTAGGAGCACTGCAATGGCTCCCCGTGCATTGAATGGCTCCCATGCGCATTTAATGGTTCCCATGCGCATTTAATGGCTATGATACGTTGTGATCCTAGCGATTGCTTCGGGCGGAAGCCTCTCAGCTCCGTCTGCGTGGTCGGTTGGTGATGGGCTGGCTGCTCGTTGGACAGCCATGTGGCCTGGTGTGGGATATGTATGTCCCGGGGCCCACCAAGCAGACCTCCAAGGCCCAGCCAGGCGAACTCGGATCATGTCGACTGGATAAAACTGAAGGTTACTTGGGCCAAGCAAAGCGTGAAGAAGCAGGATAGGCCTTAGTTAAGGAAACCGAGTCGTATTGGGCAGGGGATGATTGTAATCCAAACCGATACGAGCTCAGGATAGAAACCCCTACTTCGTATCCGGGTAGGACTCAATATTGTAACCGCCCTTCTCTATTATATAAAGGGAGGGGACGGGGCATCTCAAACACAGAACATCTCATCAGCTATTAGCTAGCCACATATAATTCCAGAGCACAGGACTAGAGTATTATCTCCACCGCGAGAGCCCGAACCTGTATACATCGTGCGTCTTGTGCTACCATCGAGTTTGGGTCCAGCGCGTAGCCCCCTTTTCATTATTGTCGGTAACAAACGTCGACAGTTGGCGCGCCAGGTAGGGGCTGCGCTAGGATCAATCGCAACAAGTCCGATGGCAATCTTCAGAAGCATGGCCACCTTCGCCCGGCTCGGTATTTAAGCCGGGCTTTGGATTTCATCGCCGACAACTTTGGTCGTCTCTCCGTTTCGGATTCGGATCAGTTCTGATCTGGAACCAATTCTGAGGTTCTCTTAGCCGGCCAACCACTCGGATCAGGACCAGGCGTGGCCATCTGTCCTTGGGCAGTAAGCCAAGGGCCTGATCCTCGTCTCGAGTCAGGACTGGCTAATGACGAGCCCCGAGTGGTCGAATACACAGGAAAACCACTCGGACCTACTGGTCGGTGCGATTCATCCTCCTGCACCTTCAATCCAGAGGGTGAGGTAGGAAATTCCCCGAGCTTTCGCAGCATTTTTGTGATCGAAACGGACCCTCCGTGAAAGGACGCGGCAAATGCTACGGAGGAGAACCATCACCACCAAGAAAACCCTGCGAGACTCCTCCAACACAGAGGCCGTAGCGTGAATGAAGAAATCTTGCAGACGAAGGTAGGGAACCAATCAGTCTTCCATACCCCTCAGCAGAACATCGTCGCCTCCAAGACGCTTCTCGACACCTTGGCACCATTACTCGGGCCAGATAGCCCGGCCGCTCTGATCGTAGCCCAAGTCCAGGCTATGGTTGCGGCGGCAGCAGTTCAGCAGCACCAAGAGGCGCCAAGAGAAAAAGAGCCGTCTCGTACTTCGCCTCGTCGCTTTCGCGAGCGAAAGTAATACTGACCCGCATGCCGCCACAGCGGAGCTTCGACGAGGAGAGGACGCTCGGCACGGCATCGGACGGGACCTTCGTGCAGATTTGAACGCCAGAAAGTGCGATCGTGAAGACGAAGAGCGCCGCAGGCGTATAGATGACTATGAACGCTTTGGTGTTGGCCACGACGACCGAGAAGACCGCCGAAACCTCCGTTACCACGGCGGAGGGGAAAGTGAAGGCCACCGAGCCAGGTCGCCTCACCGACGTTCTCCGCAAAAATGAGGCAATGGCCCTATTGAAGGCATCCGGGCCTTTACTCCTCGCCTCCGCCGAGTGGTTTGGCCCGAAGGATTCAACCCAAAAAGCATCACCAAATTTGACGGAGAAAGAGATCCGGAAGCTTGGCTCCAAGTCTACTCCCTTGCGATCATGGCCGCTGGGGGAAATCACAATGTGATGGCTAATTATCTCCCGGTCATGCTCACCTCTTCGGCTCAAGCATGGCTCACGGGGCTCCCGGCGAATTCCATAGACTCCTGGGAGGAACTCTGCGAGCATTTTATCACCAATTTTCAGGGCACTTACGAGCAGCCTGGAACACAGTGGGACCTATACCAGCTTCGCCAGAAGAAGAACGAGACACTCCGAGAATTCATCCGGCGCTTCATGCAGAAGAAGAATACGATCAGGGACATTTCGGAGGCAGCAGTCATCGCAGCATTCCAGAAGGGCGTCAACGACCCCGACCTGATCAAAAAGATGTCTCGGAAACCGCCATCCACCGTAAGGGAGATGTTCGAGCTGGCGGATCGGTATGCAACGGCCTCAGATGCTTTGACCGAACGACAAGATGATCGCCCGCGTCAGAAGGACAAAAAGGATTACGCTGAGTCATCAAGACAATGTGACAGAAAGAGGAAGCCTGAAGAAATAGTGGCGGCGGCCGAGCAAGACCGACAACGCCCGCCACGGCCCGACAACTATGAAACGGTGATGGAGGCGATATGCCCCTTTCACCCAAATAGTAAACATGCGGCGAAGGATTGCTTCACTTTAAGGAGGTTTGCCAGAGAGTCCAGAAGGCGACCTGCCAAAGGCGAAGCAAAGGAGGAAGAGAAGAAGAAGCAAGATCCCCCTGAAGATGACGATGGAGAATATCAAAAGACGGAACGAGAAATCAATTACATCTACGATGGCCTATGAGTCAAAGCGAAAGCAGAAGCTCACGGAAAGAGACGTCAACGCCATCGTGCCAGCTGTACCTCAGTACCTCAAATGGTCCGAGGTCCCCATAACCTTTAGCCGCTCCGACCATCCAGACCACATCCGTACCGGAAGATTTCGGCGGTATTGGACCCGATGGTTCGCAGCGTCAAGCTCAAGAAGGTCTTTGGTCGATGGGGAAGTGGACTCAATGTACTCTTCTCCAAGACTTTCGATTTAAATGAAGATTCCTCGCTCCGAGTTGAGCGGGGCTCATCTCCCTTCCATGGGGTAATCCGGAACTTCTTCCATTCCACTTGGCCAAATCACCTGCCGGTCACGTTTGGAACCAAGGAGAATTTCGGACGAGTATCTTAACCGGTGGCGACTTCGACAAAGATATCCGCCGTGCAGGAAGGCTGGCTTGGCGGTTCATGGCCGTGCCACATTATACCTACCTCATCCTGAAGATGCCGGGACCAAGGGGTATAATCTCTGTACATGGCGATGTCAAGCGATCGTTCGTATGCGACAAAGAAAGCTGCAAGATGGCTGAAGCTCAGGAGATAGAAGACGACAGAAAGAAGATCCGACAGCGCCACGCGCATCAAGAAGATGAAGGAGAAGTACCGGCCAAAGCGAGCTAAGACAAGTTTGAAGCCTGATGAAGGGACCAAGAAGGTAATCCTCGACCCGTCTAGCTCCAACGAACGGCTTTGATTGCGGCGAGCCTTACCGCCAAATAGGAAGACGCGCTCGTCACCTTCCTCCGGGCCAACCGGGACATCTTCGCGTGGAAACCATCCGACATGCCCGGCGTTCCCAGGGAGGTGATCGAGCACTCTTTAAACGTTGACAAAAAAGCCAAACCCATCAAGCAGCGGCTCCGAAGGTTTGCTCAGGACAGGAAGGAGGCCATCAAGGAGGAAATCATGAAGCTATTAGCAGCGGGCTTTATAAAAGAAGTGTATCATCCTGACTGGCTGGCGAACCCAGTGCTTGTTCGCAAAAAGAATAAAAGCTGGCGCATGTGCGTTGATTATACCGATCTCAACAAGGCTTGCCCGAAAGATCCTTTCGGGTTGCCTCGTATTGACCAAGTGGTAGACTCCACGGCAGGATGCGAACTCCTTAGCTTTCTGGATGCCTACTCAGGATATCACCAGATTAGGCTAAAGGAGGAAGATTGCATCAAAACTTCATTCATCACTCCGTTCGGAGCCTTTTGCTACGTCACAATGCCATTCGGCTTGAAGAACGCTGGCGCAACTTACCAACGCGCAATACAGCGGTGCTTTCATTCCCAGATCGGGCGCAATGTGGAAGCATACGTTGATGATGTTGTCGTCAAATCGCGGGCGAAGGAAGACCTCATATCTGACTTAGCCGAAACCTTTGAAAGCCTAAGGGCCTACAAAATGAAGCTCAACCCTGAAAAATGCGTCTTCGGAGTCCCGTCTGGGAAATTACTCGGATTCATTGTTTCACAGCGAGGCATCGAGGCAAACCCAGAAAAAATCAATACAATCCACGAAGATGAAGCCTCCACCAATCGAAAGATGTACAAAAGCTCACTTGGATGCATGGTGGCACTCGGCAGATTCATCTCCGACCGGGGTCATGGGGATGCCTTTTTCAAACTTCTAAAAAGCAAGGAAATTTTCAATGGACTCTGAAGCCAAAGAAGCTTCGAAGAATTGAAGACGTTCTTGTCATCCCTTTGTCTTTGGTTCCCCAATACGGAAGAACCCTTTTGCTCTACATCGCCGCAACAACTCATGTAGTCGGTGGCAATTGTGGTAGAGCGGAAGGAAGAAGGGCACCTCAGAAAATCAGAGACACTGTCTACTTCCGTCACGAGGTATTGGGAGAGTCCAAGGTACGCTATCCACAAATCTGAAAACTACTATCTGTTGTGTTGCTTGCCTCCCGCAAACTCAAGCACTACTTCCAAGAGCATTCAATCACGGTGGTTACCACTTTTCCGCTCGGGGACATACTTCACAACCGGGAAGCCACTGGGAGGATCGCAAAATGGGCAGTCGAGCTTGGAGCCTTCGAAGTATCCTTCAGGCCACGGACGGCAGTAAAATCTCAAGTACTTGTCGATTTCACCGCCGAATGGATAGAGCTGCAATCACCAACAAATGTTGAAGAGCTGGAATATTGGACAATGTACTTCGACGGATCTCTCATGCTCAGCGGTGCAGGAGCAGGCGTGGTCCTCATCTCTCCAACAGGTGAGCGCCTAAAATACGTCTTGCAGATTCACTTCCCAGCATCAAACAACGCCGAGCAAGTCTGAAGCACTCATCCACGGACTTCGTGATCGCGATATCTCTCAGGTGTCGGCGGCTAACAATTCGGCGACTCCATCTTTGGTGATCAATCAAGTCCAAAAAGATTGGTCGTGCGTCAAAGATATCATGACGGCTTACTGCCAGGAGGTACAGAAGCTTGAAGACAAATTTGACGGGCTGGAGCTCATCCACGTGCTCCGTCGCGACAATGAAGAAGCAGATGAATTGGCAAAATTGGGTTTCACTCGGGCCATCGCACCAGCCGGGGTTTTTGTTGAAGAAATTCACAAACCCTCGATAAAACATGAGCAGAATAAGTCAGAAGAGAAATCCAACGAAGAGGAGGTCTTGGTCATCAGCACAGACTGGACGGCCCCTTTTCTCAATTACCTATTGAAAGACGAACTTCCAGAAGACCGAGCGAAGCGAGCGCATCTCATGGCCTTGCAAGAGTTACGTGGTGGTAGGAGAAGAGTTATTTCGAAAAAGTGCCTTTGGAGTTCTAAGGCGGTGCATATCGGTAGAAGAAGGAAAGCAATTACTCAGGGAAATCCACTCGGGAATTTGTGGGCATCACGCGGCATCAAGCACACTGGTAGGCAAGGCATATCGACAAGGCTTCTTCTGGCCGACTGCTGTATCCGACGCAGAAGACATCATCCGAACTTGTGAAGGCTGCCAGTTCTTTGCTCGCCAAGCACACGTACCAGCTCAGAAGCTGCAAACAATACCGATCACTTGGCCGTTCGCAGTCTGGGGGCTTGACATGGTCGGCCCATTGAAGAAGGCATAAGGAGGCTTCACTCACCTCTTCGTCGCTGTCGATAAATTCACTAAATGGATAGAAGCAAAGCCAGTGGCTACCATCACGGCGCCAAAGCCAAGGAATTCTTCAAGAAATTGTGGTAAGATTCGGCACAAACAGATTATCACGGACAATGGAACCCAATTCGAGGAGAAGAGTTTCAAGATTGGTGTGATAGGCTCGACATCAAAATCGCCGCCTCGGTGGCTCACCCAAAGAGCAATGGTCGGTGGAAAGAGCAAGCGGCATGGTGTTGCAAGGCCTAAAGGCACGAATCTTTGACCGTCTCAAGCCATCGCCACCCGATGGGTGAAAGAAGCTGCCGTCGATACTCGGGCCGAGAACCACCCCAGCCAGATCCACCGGCGATCACCCTTCTTTACGGTCTCACGGCGGAGGCGGTCCTGCCTACTGAAATGACTTTCGGATCGCCTCGGGTTCGGAATTTCAAGGAGGACGAGTCAGAAGAAAGCAGAATAGAGGATATCGACAGGTTGGAAGAGGCAAGAGAAATCGCTGTGGTCGATCGGCGGATACCTTCAGCCTACGCAGTATCACGATCAAACGTCCAAACCGAAGCGTTTTCAAGGGCGATTTAGTTACGATAAAGAGTCGAAGCACGAGCACAAGTTATCTCCAATGTGGGAAGGCCCTACATTGTGGGCGAATGCGTGTCGAGGGCCTCTGAGCTTAAGCGAGAAGATCGGTGCCATCATCAAGAATTCATGGAATATAGAGCGACTCGTCGCTTTTATTCTTGAAAGAAGTTCAACAAGGTGTCGATCTAGTGTAAATTGACTTGCTACTCAATTGTTCCTCAATTAGCGATGAAGTCGGGGCTACACTTAATAGTGTTAGCATGCAAGAACCATAATGAAGAAGATACTTGTGCAAGAGTAACACCATGTATCCGAGTTCTCTATTCAATTGACTTGCTACTCAATTGTTCCACAATTAAGCAGTAAGTCGGGGGCTACACCTAATGGTGTTGCACATGTGCAACCCCGCAGGCAAACCAGCTCCTATCTTTTGGCAATCACGACTAGATCCGAGTACTCCGAACCTTCAGTTATGAAGCCTTAAACGAAAAAAGCCTAGTCGCCTAAAAAGCACATTCGAGGAAAAAACTCACGTTGCTCGGGGGCTACGCTAATCGGACAAGGTGCTCAAGAACACAAAGGAAAAATCACTCGGAAAAGTCGGCCAAGAGCTAAAAGAGGAAAAATCAGAAGACAAGCTGCAGTTAAAATAATATTACAAAAAGGACCATCATTGTCCACGACTTCAGCGTTTTTCACCAAATATGTACACAAGCAAAAGTACTACTACAAAATGAGGCCGCCCTTCTACGCTTCTACGCCCTCCTACGCCCGGCGCACCCGCCCGATGGCTTCAATAAGGGCGTCCCTGGCCTTGATAAGCCTAGGGACGACCTCGATCAAAGCATCGACGGCGATAGTGTCCCGGGCGACGGCCTCCTGCTCCGCCGCTTCCGCCATTGCAAGATCAAACCCCGCCCAGAGCTCGGCATTATCGTCTTCAGGCTCCGCGGGGGCGTCGTCCCCAAAATTGAAGATGAGATTCGCAATCCATGGCGCGATCGGCGGGCCTGGCGACTCGGGAGAGAGAGGCAAGGGAGAGAGATCCTCGGAGGAAGAAGAAGAATCCATGAAGAAGAAGAAAAGAACCTGCGAAAGAAGAATGATCCAGCGTCAGATACAACTTGGCAGGCACAAGAAGATGAAAAAATCAAGAAGACGAACAGGCGAGCACTTCAAAGAAACCCCTGCGGAAGGAAGAGGAACGGACCGGATGAAGATGGTAGTGCGCTGCAAAACGCAAAAAACCAAGGCCAAACTCGTTCTTATACAAGGCAACGCCTGTCCCTGGAAAGAGACTCAACCTCGCTCAAACCGATGCCTGTCATTAAGGAGGGAAGGCGGTCCACCTTTTGGACGTGCCGTTACACGTATCTCGAGGAGGGTCAGGTGTCAAAATGCAGCAGAGGCATATGGACGGCCCAAGATGGCAGACAGCTCAATAGGCCAAAGCTCAACGGACACACTAAGATAAGGATCAAACATTTCATAAAGAAAATTCAGGTCCGGGGATATTTCTTTTAATACTGGAACAAAAGTCTCAGAATCCAAATACGGGGCAAGTTCAGTATAAGCGGAGGATTACACAGACCCAGATCTAAGTTTTTCACCAAAACAAAGAATGTATTCTTAACCGTCCATGAGGGCAAGCGCCGATCATCATCAACAGTCAGGGCAAAACCCTCCCGGACGCTTTTAGCTCCACTCGCGGATCTGAGACTTGGTAATCGCCAACACTTGGTGGCACTCATAATGGCAACATCCTCCAGTCTTGCTGAAATCTTCGTGAGGCTTCCTCTAACCTCTGAATTGTAATGCTGGTGTCATGAGGGACATTGCTGGTACCGGCTTCATCAGGACTCAGGACCCGCAACACCTTCTCCGCGCTCGCTTGGAGGCGATCGGTCCGTGCCTCGGCGCACCGAATCTTTTCGTCAAGTACCTGGTACTGAGCTTGCGAGTTGACTCGGTGCACTGCAATAAACCAGTCGGATGAATTCGAAATTGACAAAGTGATGACGACGAAGACAGAGGACAAGACCAAGAGTGTACCTTCTAATTCTCTTGCTAGCTTGGCTACCTGTTCTTTTGCATCTGCTTCAGCTTTCTTTAGTTCTGTATTTTGGGAAGAATAGGCTTCGAACTTCTCCCGAAAATCTGACAAAAAAAAGGCGGAACCAGGGGCATCGAAGGCGAGGACAAAGCCGACTCAAGCATTTGGGCAAAGGAATTACCGTCAGAAAGGCTGATCAAGTTTAACTTCTCGACCTCGAGGGACTAGATACGACTTCGAAGTCCCTCCAGTTCCTCTCGATTCCTTGCGCGGGTGCGTGTGAGCTCCGCTTCAAACTCGTTACGAACCTGTTCGAGTTCTTCAGCATAGTCTTTCCTCATCTTCATCCTTGGGAATAGTTTTTGAAGAAGATAGTTCCGGTCCTTGGCAAAAGATGACAAGCGCTGGAAATGACAAAGCAACATCAAGCTTCGCGAAGAAAAGAAGACCTTTGAAGAAAAGTACGGCGCAAACAATTCACCTTGCCGAGGCGCGTACACTCACGAGCAGCATCGAAGAACGACGCCCAGTGCTGTCTTTCGATCTCACCATCCAAAAGGACTAAGTCACCTTCGTCATCAGTAAATGCAGCCCGCACCGGAGATCTCGGGCGGGGAGGTGAAGGAATTTCGATGCATGGTGGTGACTGGCAAGGAGAGGTGGAAGGAGCTTCCGGCAGCGAAAAAGCAGCGGCATCAATAGAAGGCGTCATATGGGCAGTCGGCTCGAGAGGAAAAGGCGGCAAGATATCACTCAGGCACTCAGTCTCAGGGGCTGCTGGAGGCATAACATCAGTCGGCGTCTCAGCCCCTGCCACGTCAGCCGGGCTTCCACCAGCAACCATAGAAGGCCTCAAGACCGGTTCCTCATGAAGAATTTCTTCAACAGGATCCCTGCAAGAAATAGCGATCAGGACACGATCCAGAGGGGAGCAAGGAAGGGGAGACAAGGGAATCCAACCTGTTGGACCTTGTTATCCTGCACTTCAAACCCCTCCGGATAGGAGGACTATCACCAGGAACACCAGTCGGGCGTACGAGCGAAGGCATGCTCTCGGTGGCAGTACGGGCCTGAGGCTCGGAAACTTCATGTATCGAAGATGGGCTTGAAGAGGAAGAAGTCGGGGGAGGAGGCTGCATAGCTGCGGTGTCCTTAATCTTTGGGCCACCAGTCGGGCGTACATTGCTTGCCGACTGCTTCCTCTTAGCTTCACGAACAATTGGTTTTTTCCCTTTCCCGACGGGATCATCACCAGGACCACCTGTTTTGCTTCGCTTTGCGGCTGGTACTGCAGAGGACGCACGGTCAGGAAAGGTCCGCTTGTCACTCTTATGGACAGGAAATTCGGGGAGCGGCGCGTCGGAGAAGAAGGCTTCTCGTTCCTGCAAGCCCGAAAAACGAAGAACACATATTCAGATCAAAGTCCTGGTAAGAGCTAAAAAAGATTCAACATAGAGATACCATGGAGACCTCTTACCGAAGGAGCAGGATGTAGTTTTGTAAAAGGCCTCGGGTTTCGAGGAACGACGATCTTCTCATTTAGGGCGAAGAAATCGGCAACACGACTGAAGAACGCCGCAGAAGAAATGTCATCAGAAACCTCCCGCGTCGGGTCATTGCGGCCTTCATACTCATGCCCAGGATGAACTCGGTCCTTGAGGGGCTGGATTCGGCGGGTGCAGAAGTTGGCAACAACGGCCATGCCAGTAAGCCCGTCCCCCTTCAATTCGGCAATCAGTCCCAGGAGATCAGCCACTTGGTTCATTTCGTTGCCTTTGGGAAACGAGGTCCAGTCGGGAGAAGGCTTGGGTGGAGTCCCAGTGAAGGCAGGCAATGGGGGGTCAGGATTGGCGCAATAAAACCACTCTTGGTGCCAACCCTTATTCGAGGTTTTAAAGGGAATGTGAAGATAAGATTTTTCATGCCCTCCTCACCAAAACCCGCACCGCCAACCGTTTTGGGAGAATTCTTCTTTGGGGAAGGGCTTGAGGAGGAAAAGATGGCGAAAAAGATCAAAATGAGGCCGAACACCAAGATAGGTCTCACAGAGATTGACAAAAGCAAAGAATTTGAAGAATGGAGTTAGGGTTAAGATGAGTTAACTCGATTCCATAGAACTCGAGGATACCACGAAGAAAGGGGATGCCTAAGGCCAAGCCCGCCGCACTTAAAAATGATTCAAAGACGACCGCCTCTTGACGAGGAGTAGGGCGTAATTCACTGCATGCGGGGCGAGCGGCAAGCATCATCAAGGTGGAAAAACACCAATGCCGACCAAATCCTCCAAATAGTCCCTCCGCGTCACCAAGTAGCCCAATCTTTGGTCGAGGCGGAAAAGGAGCGATTCTATGGAGAAGGAGGCGACATTCTTGAATAAAGAATCCTCGCGATCGCGCGAAAACTAGGGTAACGAGAAAAGTTAGCCCTAGCAGCGGAGGTCGCGAAGGAGAAGAAGTTGGAGAACAAAGGGGCAAGTAGCAACGGTATAAAGCCACTCTATTTGCTCCGTATTGATAAGGAAGCGGCGCCGATTCTCGCCCCGAGCGGGAAATCGCATCACCCTTCCCAAAACCCTGAAACGCCCTAGGGAGCATTTCAGGGTGGGCTGGCAGGTACGCATGACGTACATAATTGCCGATGGCCCAAAAGAATCAAGTTAACAAGTGGTATGCCCCAAGATGGGCCCAAAAGCCAGAAATCCGTAATGCACGGCATAAATGGGTACCACCCCAGAAACGACATCTTCTTATGGTATGCCTCATGCCAGGCCAAAAGCTGATAGCGTTTACAGAACGAAATCAGGTGCCGTAAAGATGATTTCTGAAACATACAAGAGATCAGTCGGCTTGGTAACCCGGGACAAAGACAGCTCAAAACAAAGAGAATTCGGCGAGTTCTTCGTGACCTCTTTTGCCCAACGACAAGCACTCGGGAAGGCTTAGCAGCTGGAAGGCATTCGATCATGAAGCACTCGGGGGCTACTGTGGGATATGTATGTCCGGGGCCACCAAGACCTCAAAGGCCGGCCAGTGAACTTCGGATCATGTCGACTGGATAAAACGGAAGGTTACTTGGGCCAAGCAAAGCGTGAAGAAGCAGGATAGGCCTTAGTTAAGGAAACCGAGTCGTATTGGGCAGGGGATGATTGTAATCCAAACCGATACGAGCTCAGGATAGAAACCCCTACTTCGTATCCGGGTAGGACTCAATATTGTAACCGCCCTTCTCTATTATATAAAGGGAGGGGACGGGGCATCTCAAACACAGAACATCTCATCAGCTATTAGCTAGCCACATATAATTCCAGAGCACAGGACTAGGGTATTATCTCCACCGCGAGAGCCCGAACCTGTATACATCGTGCGTCTTGTGCTACCATCGAGTTTGGGTCCAGCGCGTAGCCCCCTTTTCATTATTGTCGGTAACAAACGTCGACACCTGGTCACCCGACTGCTCGTCGGGCAGCCACGTGTCCTGGTCTTCAGCAGTCGTGATCTGGTCGCCTGGGCCTGGGACTTGGTCGGCCAGCGGTTGGCCGAGCGACCACGTGTCCTGGTCGCCCGGGGCTGGGACCTGGTCGGCCGCCAAGCCTTTCTTTAGTATGTTGAGTCCTTTGCGTAGGACCTTCTTCTCTTTGTATCTTGCAAGCATGGTCCCACCTGGCAGCGGTGGAGAGAGTACTCCGGTGTAGAATACACTACAAGAGCCCCTGGATCTGCCTCGGAGCGCGCCTTGGGAGATTTCGGAGATATTCTTTAACCAGGGCGCGGTCCTGGACGGGTCCTATTCCTGTACATGCACCGTACGGATTCTCTCTGCAACCGCCGCAACTCTTCAGGTCTTGTCGCCCCGTGCCATTATGATCTTTTCACGAACTGTCGATTCGTGGGGGTGCGACTCCTCGCATCCTAAAGCTGTGCACAGCTTATAAATTGGCATGCTCGCCCCACCACGATCCGCACTCCTGTCGCTTTCGTCTTCTTTGCTTCCTTTGTCTTCTTCGTAGTCACGGCACCAAAACAATACTCTAACAGCAAGGCTCTGTCGCTTCCCCCCTCGGTTATGGATGAGTCAAAGCTGGGGAATGTTCTTTGCTTGGCCCCTGAAGGGGCCCTCCGCCTTAGGGTGGGCACCGTCGCGCCAAAGTGCAACCCAGGGGAGGTGATCACCTTTGTCTGGGTGCTGGCGGCGGGCCTGATGCCACCCTACTCCGAGTTCTTCCTCACTGTCCTCCATTTCTACGAGATCCACCACCATCATCTCAGCCCCAACTCCATCCTCGCCCTTTCCATCATCGCACACCTCTGCGAAATGTTCGTGGGGGTGATGCCAAACTTTCCCCTCTTCCGGTACTTCTATACTCTCCACGGCCTCACCGACGGTGGGGTTGTGGGGAGTTGCCATTTTCGCCTCCGTGATGGCTCGGCCTCCCGCTACATCCCCCTCTAGATAAGGAGCACCTGGAAGATGTGGCGGAACGAGTGGCTGTACATCATTGACGATAGCGGGCTCAATGTCCTAGAGCTGCCGTCCGCGCTGGCAACCGCCATCGACAACTGGGGTACCCCCGTCGAGGAGACGGCGGAACTCTGGTCCATGGTGGCCCACATCGACCAATTGTGGGCCTCCAAACTGACCGGGGCGCTGACCGTTGGGGACTTCGTGACTCGGCGGATCAGTCCCCTGCAGCGACGCGTCAGGCTAGCCTGGCAGTATACCGACGACGACGACGTGACCCGCACGTACCCCGGCCGTAAGTGTTCGTCAATTTTTTTGTCCCACTTTTGTGATCGCCAACGGCTGATTGATGTTTAGTGCTCTTTGCCAAGCGCTGGGAACTTGAGCGACGCCGGGGTCGAGGCCTGGATGATCGGGTTGCTCCCGTAGATGTCGAGCAGCCTGGTCTGCCGGCCGAAGCCTAGCCGCTTTGCCAACTACCATCGGCGGAGCAGCTTGCGATCATCACAAGCTTCCCTTTGATGGACTCCACCGGGAGGGCTGCGATACCCACCCTGGGCTCCCTGACGATCAGTGGGAGTCCGGTTCATGCTGATGACCGGGGCACAAGAAAATGGGCAGCCACCGCCGACGCTTCGGGCCTGGACCCGAAGAGACCCTGTGCCGCGGGCATCTCTTCTGCTCCGAGCCCTTCCATGTCATCAAGCACGGCAAGGGCTGGTCTTTTGCTGGCGTCGTCGCCCCTTCCACCAGGAAGGACGTTGCGGCGCCACCGCCGCCGCTTTTCGCCTTCGGTACCAACACCGGTGCCAGCGGTGGTGCCGGTACCGACGGTGCAAGGCGCTGGGCCTAGGAGTGGGCTAGCGCTTCACACTTCTTCCGTCCGCTTCGGGGGCACTTCTGCCATGTAAGCTTCTCTTCTTTTCTTGGCATATTTTTTCGTTTGCTGGAGCTAACCCTCCTTCATGGTGTCTTCAGAGTGGACCCCCAAGGTGGTACAGGTGGTCGGACGACCACGCCGTCTGCCACCACCGGGGTCACTATCTTGCGATTCTTTATCGCTTGATCATCGGGCGCACCGCTGCTCCATCTGGCGATCGCCTCTGCTCGGCCACTCTGTCTGCTCCCTCCGTGCTCGCCACCCGGCTCGCCGGCCTGGCCGCTGAGTTAGCCACGGTGACCTCCCTTCACGACAAACAGATGGTGTCATTGCAGGAGGAGTTGGCGTTAGCGAAGGCGGAGAAGAAGTTGCTGGTGGCCCGAGCTGAAATTGACGAGGCACGGGCGAAGGGCGCCGAGGAGAAATGTGACACGTTGCGCGTGGAAACGGGCCGCAATCTGCGCAACCTTGTCACCATGCTCTGCCCCGCGTTTAGGCGCATGTCAGCAGCTTGTAGCCATTGGGGGTGACGATGAACGGCCCGCTGGAGGAGTCAGTGGCGCACTACGCTCACAGCGTTACCCTTGTCGCTGAAGCCCTTGCCGGCCTCCCTACCGCCTTGGTGGACCGCTCCGCCCGGGAGGGACGGGAAGTCGCGGTCGCCACAGTGGCCTTCGTCTTGATGTGCTGCGTCGGCCGCGACGACTCCTTCGACCCCCTGGCGACCGTCACCAGGGTGGAGTGTGACCCCACCCAGGCGCCGACGCGGGTGCGCGAGGCGGCGGAGCACGTAGCCGGGCTGATGGAGATGGTGCCTCCACCAGCCGCCGAAGCAGTGGAAGAAGCCGAGGAGGACGCCGACGATATTGAGGTCGGCGACGACTAGTTCGGGTGATGTCCTTCGTCGTCCTCCTTTTCTTTCTTCTGTGTAAGCATGTACATGGGCCTTTCGGCCATTATGAATGAAAATACTTTGCTTTTACCTGTTGCCGGTTTTTACCTGTTGTCTTGCATGTGCTTGCTCGTGATTGGTTTGATCCAATGCTGGGCAACCAGCCCCCGAGCATTTTGCACGGACCCTTTGGGCGACCAGGTGGATCGACATTCAGGAGTCTTTTATCCAATCACATAGAACCGCTCCAAATACGAGCCAAGGTTAAACCATACTTATTTGGAAATAAACAGGCAAACAGGCACACAAAGCCTAAGTCCTGGCCATCGAGTGGGCAGGAAATGCATACTAGGTTGTCATTTTCCTATCACCATTCAGAGCTTAATCTCTTGTACTTTGCTGGGACTAGACCAGGGAACTGTGAGGCTAGGGAGCAGGTCGTGTAGAGGCGGGGCAAATGGTGAGCGAAACTCGGCCACACGTACTTGCTAGGCGCCCGTCCGAGCTCAGTACAGAAGCTGGGAGTCCATGATATTGCCAAGGGATGCTTGCCATCCTTTTGGACCAGACCAGAGAACTGCGGGGCTAGGGAGCAGGTTGCGTATAGGCGGGGCAAATGGTGAGCGAAACTCGGCCACGAAGCACCACAGTGGGCGGAACATGGCTGCAAAGCACCCGGCCACACGTACCTGCTAGGCGCCTGTCCGGGCTCGGCGCAGAAACTGGGGGTTTAAAGGGGTTGACAAGGGGCTATCAGGTTACTAGTACTTATGACAACCAAGTATGGTGCAAACCCTATAGGCCTAAGCAAGTTGAATGGATCAAAAATGACAATCAACTGCATACTGAGTATGTGGGATGCCAGGGATCAGCCAGGGAAGAGTACGACAACCTGCTGGCTGACCCGGGGCAAGGCCACGGAAGACTTACAGCATGTCGGAGATCGCTCGCTGGGTTATCATTTCCCATTGCCATCCGGGGCTTACGCCCTTGCCATCTTTATGAGAACAAGCCAGAGAATTGCGGGGCAGGGGAGTAGGTCGCTAGAGGCAGGGCAAATGGTGAGCGGAACTTGGCCGCGAAGCACCATGGTGGAGGGAGCATAGCCACAACACACCCGGCCACACACACCTGCTAGGCACTTGTCTGGGCCAAGCGCAGGAGCTAGGGGTCCATGTTATGATCAAGGAGCTGCCTTGATATAGGCATGCATGACACCCGTGTAAGGCGAGTTCAGGGGTAGAACTTCTGGAGTAGTTATATGTTCTGGGAGTTTGCTAGCTCCTGTCCGTCTTTCATGGCTAGTCAAACCGCCCTGGACCGTAAGACGGAGACCACCTTGAAGGGGCCTTCCCAGCGGGGGGACAGTTTGTCGCGGCCCGCCTACAACGGAAGTCGGCATAGGACGAGGTCGCCTACCGCCAGTGTTCTCTCACAAACCCAGGTGGTGTGGTAACACTGGAGACTTTGTTGGTACCGAGCAGCACGAAGTGCCGCCCAATCTCGTACTTCCTCCAGGAAGTTGACGTCGTCTTGACGTCGGTCCTCCTAGTCTTCTTCGTTGAAGGCGCCACGCGTGGCGAGCCCAAGGAGAGCTCGGAGGGCAGTACCGCTTCGGCGCCGTAGACCAGGAAGAACGGGGTCTCCCCAGTCGCACAGCTGGGTGTGGTTCGAAGAGACCACAACACCATTGGAAGCTCTTCTGCCCAGTGTGCTCCGCACTTGCGGAGCCTGTCGAACGCCCTGGTCTTGAGACCCCTCAGGATTAGTACGTTGGCGCGCTCAGCTTGTCCGTTGCTTCGTGGATGGGCCACGGAGGCAAAACACACCTTGGTGCCCATCTCTCCGCGGAAGTCCAGGAACACTTCACTGGTGAATTGGGTGCCATTGTCGGTGATGATGCGGTTAGCAACTCCAAAGCGAGTGAAGATTCCACGCATGAACCTGATAGCAGTGGAGGCCGTAATAGCGCGCACTGCTTCGGCTTCGACCCATTTGGTGAACTTGTCGATGGCAACGAACAGGTGGGTGAAACCCCTTGTGGCCCGCGGGAACAGACCCAGGATATCCAGCCCCCAAACCGCGAATGGCCACGAGAGTGGGATGGTTTGCAGAGCTTGGACCGGAAGGTGGGTCTGCTTGGCATGGAATTGGCACACCTCATAAGTCCTTACCAGCTCGCAAGCATCCTGGAGGGCAGTAGGCCAATAGAATCCCTGGCGGTAAGCTTTACCGACCAGTGTTCGACTGGACATATGGCTCCCGCACGTGCCCCCATGGATATCAGAGAACAGCTTGCTGCCTGCTTCCCGAGTGGTGCACTTTAGGAGAATTTTGTTTCTACACTGGCGATATAGGTCCCCACCTATCAGAGTATAGAACTTGGCCTCGCGTGCAATTCTCTCAGCTGAAGCATCATCATCAGGGATCACTTGATCACACAGGAAGGCCAGGATGGGATCCATCCACTGACCCCATCGACCAAGTGTGGTGATCACGTGGTGATCGCCCGGATACTCCGCCTGGCTGGGCGTTTCCACCAATACCGCCTTGGCGGTGTTACCGTTCCGCCTCCCGGAATCGAGGGATATAACATGCGTCGTCGACCCCGCTGGAGTTGGGGGCCAAGATGGGTGCGTTGACTCACCACGCAGGACCGGGGGATATGGCAGCCGCATCATCGGCCCCGCCGGAGTTGGGGGTTACAATGGACGGTTGCGCAAACCTTCTTTCAAAGACTTGGACCGGAATCGACCCGTCATTGGCCTCGCTGGAGACTGGGGTGACAATAGACTGTCGGGAACTATCGTCTCCGCCGAAGACTGGGGAAGTGATAGATGGTCTTGCAAGACTCCTTTCGAAGGGGCGGATTGGAATAATAGCGCCATCGGCCCCGCCAGAGTTGGGGGCTGCGATGGACGGTTGGGCAAACCTTTCTTCGAAGACTCCAACTGGAACAGAAGCCTTTGATGAGGCGAGCTGCGAAAGCGCGTCCGTCAAATGATTGTCACGCCGGGGGATATATATGTACCCCAGCCTGTCGAAGTGGCGCTCCATCCTTCTGACTTCTGCCAAATAGGAGGCCATCATGGGATCAGAGCACTGGAACTCCTTTCGCGCTTAGTTGACAACGAGTAGAGAGTCACCCTTGATATGCAGACGCCGGATGCTGAGCACGGTGGTGGCGTGTAGCCCCGCTAGGAGCCCTTCGTATTCGGTGATGTTGTTGGTCGCCTTGAAGTCCAAGATGATCAGGTACCGAAGGATGTCCTCGGTCGGGGAGACCAGGACAAACCCAGCCCCCGCGCCCTCGAAGAACAGGGTCCACGGGGGCAGCACGGGTGCTTCTTCAGCTTCAAGAGTGGAGGGAGTCCACTCGGCGACAAACTCGGCCAACCTCTGACTTTTGATAGTAGTGCACGGGTGGAACTTGAGGCAGAACTCGCCTAGTTCCACCGACCACTTGGCGACGCGACCTTCGGCTTCTCGGTTGTGGAGTATCTCTCGAAGTGGGTAGGCTGTAACCACCGTGATCTCCCATCCTTGGAAGTAGTGTCGAAGCTTCCGGGATGCCACCAGAACTGCATAGAGCATCTTCTGGGCTTGTGGATATCTGATCTCCGTGTTGGATAGCACTTTGCTGATGTAGTAGGCTGGTCTCTAGACGCCTTCCCTCTCCGCCACCAGCACCACGCTCACTACCACCGGAGTAGCCGCCATATATAGGAGCAGCGGAAGGAGCGACCAGCACCGGGGACGAGGAGAGGTATTTCTTCAGATCTTCGAACGCTTGTTGGGCTCGGGTGTCCATTTGAAGTGGTTAGTATTCTTCAATAGCTTGAACAAGGGGAGACTTTTTTCTCCCAAGCGAGCGATGAATCGCTCGAGGGACGTCAAGCAGCCAGTCAGACACTGGACATGCTTGAGTCTGGTCAGCGGCTTCATGTGTTCGATGGCCGCGATCTTATCGGGATTGGCCTCAATGCCCCGACTGGACACGAGGAATCCCAGCAGCTTCCCAGAGGGTACGCCAAAGACGCACTTCTCGGGATTGAGCTTCAGGTGATTCTTCCTGAGGTTGGCAAAGGTTTCACCCAGATCCTCAATCAGCCCTTCACTCTTCTCAGATTTCTCCACCAGGTCATCGACGTATACCTCTAGGTTCTGTCTGACCTGTGGTCGAAAGGTGGCATGCACGGCACGATGATAAGTAGAACCGGCATTTTTTAACCCAAATGGCATTCGAATGTAGCAATAAACGCCCATAGGAGTTACAAACGTGGTCTTCTCTTCGTCTTCTCTTGCCATGCTGATCTGGTGGTACCCGGAGTACGCATCCAGAAAGCACAGCAGCTCGCACCCCGCCATAGAATCCACGATCAAGTCGTTGTGTGGCTAGGGGTATGGATCCTTCGGGCAGGCCTTGTTATGGTCGGTGAAGTCGACACACATTCGCCACTTCCTGTTGGATTTCTTGATGAGCACGGGGTTGGCAAGCCATTCAAGGTGAATGAGCTCTCTGATGATACCCGCATGCTGCAGCTTCTCCACTTCGTTGCGAATGACCTCTCTGCTCAATCATCTCCCTGGGGACTCTGGTCATGTCGGACGGTTGCCAGGAAAACACGTCTGAGTTAGACCAGAGGAAGGTGACGAGTGTGTATTCTTATTTGGCGCCAAGGTTGGCGCCTAGCTTGATGATCCTTTCGGGCTCGGCCACGCTCAGGGAGACCACCTTAACCTCACCGGACGGGCCGGGCAAGGCACGGGTCCTCACCGGAGGGCCTCCCGAGCAGACAGCGTCAACCTGCCGCGCACAGGTGGCGCCTGCCAGGTCTAAGGCTTGCTTATCACAGCGCAGGGCCTCTGGCTTATCCACCTGGACGCTTATGGGACCTCCAGGTCCTGGCATCTTCACCATCATGTAGGCATAGTGGGTGGCCGCCATGAACCTGACCAACGCGGGTCGGCCAAGCAAGGCATTGTAGGGAAGGTCGAAGTCGGTGACGTCGAAGTCCACCAACTCCGTGCGGTAGTTGTCCATGTTCCCGAAGGTAACAGGAAGGTGGACCTGGCCCAGGGGCATTGAGCCAGCCCCCGGGGTGACTCTGTAGAAGGGGAGCACCGGGCGGAGCTCTCGCTCTAGGATCTGGAGAGCCCAGAACGCCCTGGGGGACAAGAGGTTGATGGAGATCCCCCCGTCGATCAGCACGCGCCCAAGTTGCACGTTCCGAACCGTGGGCAAGACCATGATCGGAAGGTGCCCTAGGCCGGCGGTGCTAGCAGGGTGGTCGGCGCGACTGAAGGTGATTGGCTCCTCCGACCATCTCAGCGGCCTAGCCGCCCCCACACTTGGTACAGCGGCGCAGACTTCCCTCATCTGGAGCTTGTACTTCGTGTTGGAGGCGTGGGTGGGCGATTCGCCGTGGATGCAGGCCACCCTATGCTCCTACTACTGGAAAGGCAGCTGGGCGGAGTCGTCGTGATGAGGAGGGTGGTGTTCCCTAAGCCGCTGCTCCACCTTCTTGTCCACGACCTGGTAATGATCCAAATCATGTACATTAGTATTGTGGATAGGACAGAAGGCCTTACCCCTGTTTTCCTATCGACGGTAGTCCTATCGATCGCGGCGACCGTCCTGCCGATCGCGGCGATCGTCTCGCCTCAGCTTGACGACCCTGTTTCTTTGCTCGGCGGCCAAGACCTGACCGGACTCAGCCGCCAGGCGCTTCTTCTTGTTCGCGGAACTGGGACCTTTCGAGGTCCCGGCCTCGCCTTCGCCACGAGTGCCGTCTGCTCCAGCAGTCCGCCCCTGTGCCTCCGCCGCTCGAGCGCACTTGTGTGCCAAGGCGAACATCTCGAACATGGTGGCGATGTCGCGGGTGGCCATCTTCTCTGACATCTTGTGGTGTCGCACTCCCCTCCAGAAGGCGATGATGATAGACTGGCCAGAGATCTTGGGGATTATGTTGCGGCAGTGGCTGAATCGCCGGATGAACGCGCGCAACAACTCCCCTCTCTTCATCCTCCACACCTGGTTAGGCGTAGGAGCCCTGAAAGTTGGTGACGAACTGGCCACACAACTCCGCCCACGAGTGCACTAACCCCCTTGGGAGGTTCATCAGCTAAGAACGAGCGGAGCCCGCCAAGGCTATCGGGAAATAGTTCGCCATAACCTTCTCAGAGCCGCCGGCAGCCCGCACCACCATGGTGTAGATCTACAGGAACTCTGGGTTGGTGGTGCCGTCGTACTTCTCGATGGTTGCCAGGCGAAACCTTTTCGGCCACGCGACACGGTGCAACCGGTTGGAGAACGCCTGACACCCCACACCGTAGGGAGAACCACGCAACCCCCTAGAACCTCGGCCCGAGGGCTGCGCCGGGGAGCGTGGGGCTTGGCTCCCGCAAGACTCAGAGGAGAAGGTCTCTTCCTCTGCAGAGAAATCGGGGTCACGGGAGGAGTCATCTTCTTCAGGAGCTATCCGCTTGCCGCGGTCCTGCTCCTGTATTTGTGGATGGTGCAACTTGCCGCGCAAGTCATCACCGCGTACTTGTCGTCGTTCCTCCAAATGAACCCTAAGGTCTTCACGGGCACTCCCCTTACACCCGGGGGACACACGAGATGACTCTGGAGCCGTCGCACGACCCCCGGCGAGAGTGGGGCCTGTGTCTTGAATGCCCTTGTCCTTGCTCTGCCCACCCTGATGTGAGCGTTGCTCGCTCGGGTGGCTCGAAGCTTGGGTGCGCTCTGCGTGCAACCTTGACCGCAGGATACCAGAGGTACCTGGCCGTTCTGATGCCTCCATGTGGAGTTGGGCCGCGTCCACGAGGTGTTGCTCTAGTATTCTGCTTACTCTTCGCTGTGAGTTGATCGGCTGAGCGACCTCAGTGATACAATCTCTTGAGTTTCGACTGACCTCAGTGATCTAATCCTTTGAGTCTCGACCGACCTCCTCCCCCTCGCCTCATGCACACTAGCTCACTTATATACTCCTGGGAATAGCTAGGGCAGGCAGAGGGAGTAGTTTTACATTAATTACATTAACTGTGTCTAGTCCTGTTGCTACTGTCCCTCGGAGTCTCTTTGTCTACGCTGTATCTTGACACTTTGCTGTCTTGATTTGCCCAGAGGAGGGGTTCGACGTTGCGTGTTTAATGCAGTACACGTGTCACCCGTCTGCCGGGGCGTGTAGATGGAATGAGAGTTGGTGAAGCTGGCTCAGTCGAAGGGACAGATCATCATAGCGTCAGGGAGCCATGCCCATTTAATGGCCTTCATGAGCACTGCAACGGCTCCCCGCGCATTGAATGGCTCCCATGCGCATTTAATGGCTATGATACGTTGTGATCCTGGCGATTGCTTTTGGCAGAAGCCTCCCAGCTCCGTCTGCGTGGTCAGCTGGTGATGGGCTAGCTTCTCGTTGGACAGCCATGTGGCCTAGTCGCCTGACTGCTCATCGAGCAGCCACGTGTCCTGGTCTTCAGCGGTTGTGATCTGGTCGTCTGGGCCTAGGACTTGGTCAGCCAGCGGTAAACCGAGCGGCCACGTGTCCTGGTCACCCAGACTGGGACCTGGTCGGCCGCCAAGCCTTTCTTCAGTATGTTGAGTCCTTTGCACAGAACCTTTTTCTCTTTGTATCTTGCATGCGCAGTCCCACCTGGCAGCGGTGGAGAGAGTACCTTGGTGTAGAATACACCGACAATATATGATATGTATACCTCTAATGATCATAACGCAGAAGGGACAAGCGATGTCGCAAACAAACTAAAACATCTGGGAATCCAATATACGTACTATTACTACTCGCTAACCTTATTTCCACAATCATGCACATATCCCACTTAACAACATAGAGTCCATTTCTGATAATCAAGCACAAGAACAGAAAAGCTAAAAGCTAAGCACCTCTATATCACATTCGGTTCATACAAGAAGAACAAAGAGAGACGGGCAATGGGGTCAGTCACTTAGCTTGTAGAGGAGACCAAGGCTGTCGGATCTGGTGAGTGGCAGTGGTGCTCAGGCGCATGGTGGCCGCAAGGTCGACGACGATAATGTCCCATACCCGGCTGCAACCGCCTAGGGGAAAACCTAGAAAAAGGAAGAAAAGGGTAAGTAGGGGGAGAGGAAAAGGAGGAGAGTAGGAGGAGGCTTACCTTGGGGACGCTGGATCTAGTGATCCTCCACCAGATCTGGTCGATCTGGGTGGTGAATGGCGGCGGACCTGGGCGGTGCAGAAGAGGAAGAGGAAACCAGGGGGAGGCGCCATGGCGTGGGCGACGCATGCGGGGGATCAACCCTGGCTGGACTGAGCTCATGGGCGTGGGGGAAGCCAGAGCCGGTAGGGGAGTGTGAGCGGCGGCGCCTGGTGGAGAGGGAAGGTGGTGGCACTCGGGCAGAGGGAAGGCGATGAGTGAGAGGAGAAGCAAGGGAGGCAGGCGATCGTGCTCCGCACAGGAAATAGGCGGTGGCACCGGTGGAGGTAGAGGAGACCAGGCGACGGCGCTCGGGCGTGCTGCGCGAGAGAGGAGAGGAATCGAGTGTGGCGGCTAGTGGTGAAAAGGATGAGTGAGGGTCTGAGGGAGAGTGAGTTGTGAGGGTTAGGGTTAATGTTGGGCCGGCCAGTTGGGCCTAAATGATGGCCTAGCTGGTAAAAAATAAAAAACAATATATATATAGTAAATAAATAAAAATAATAAATAGATAAATATATATATAGATGAAATAAAATAAATGTATATAGAGGAAGAAATAATTATCTAAAAATACAAAATAAAATAATGTCTCAACTTGGGCCAAAATAAAGAAGATGGTTTGAGAAAACAGTAGGAGATAAATATTTTATTCCCTAAATTAAATACAGATTACATCAGATGCACATAAGAAGCTATCGAACTTAATTCTATAAACCAAACAATTTTTGCATCTTGAATTTGAAACGAAACACATATAGTCAAGCAACTCTCAACCTAAATCACACCTGTTCTGTGTAATAGATTTCTATTTGATTTTTTCATCTGATTTCTTTTTGTTCTATTTAAAAGTTGTTATATTTCATTGAACTACATGTAGACACTGACGTTCCAGAGTCTGCCACGGTTGACTCTGACTTCACGACTGAAATCAACAAGCAAGGCAAGCACCCCTTTGATCATATTGATCCCAGTATTTAATTTTCATTTGTTTATCAAATTGTTTCATGCATGCACTTATATTTTGTAAATTCGCTATTTTGTGGTATCGGTAGATATACCTATTGTTTCATGGAACTTCCTTGATAAGTATTGACATGTGAACCTTGATAAATCTAGAATTAAGGTTAGACAATATATAATGTCACTTTGGGTATATGGGATTTAATAATCATGCTTAGCCATGCCTTAAAATTGGGATGAACAAATTGGATAAACTGATCATCAGAGATATTGAGACATGATGATGGTTACTGGTATTTTGGTATAAAAACTCAAAACAAAACTATGGTTTTGACGCGGGCAATTACTAGCAATAGCCGGAGGTGCATGGACTTGCACGTAATGTAGGGGGAGATTATCACCCGTGTCGGATTAAGGACCGAACTATGGGTTGTTTTCAAGCCAAGAAATACGTACAACTACAAGTGCTGGTATGGGACGGTCTTAACCTACTAAGGTACTTAGAACTAGCTTTGCACATTGGAAGGCTGGAGTAGTACAAGCTATCCCGTTATGGTTGCTTGAAGGGACATCCACACCGAGGTGATAATGGAACAAACGTTTGCCGATACAACGGTATACGCCATACTATGGGGAGTTCCATCATATTTGTGCTCTAAGTTCTTCTGCCATAGTATGGGTTTGTCGTTACCGAGCTGGTGCAAAGCTAGGGCTAGGTGATGTAACAGTTATGTTATGATCACTCTGAAGCACACCTAAGGAAGTGTGCTAATAGCTTGTACAAAGAGCTAATCATTTCTTGTGGGTAAAGCTGTACACCTCTGTAGAGGGTTAATCTTTTCGAAAATCTGCACCCGCGGTTATGGGCACTTGGTAAAGTTATCTCATAGTTAGAAGTTTTCTTATTTTCAAAAAGGGTTGGTTTCAGCTGTTTGCCTCGTGTTGGCAAAGAATGGTGCTGGCAGGAATTGGATGTCTCGATGCTCACGTCGTGGAGGATTGTAAGTTATTACTTATGCTTTACTTGTTATTTTCATATTAGTCAAACTTGCTTTTACAAATTCCGTTTTTCAAATTACAACTTGATTTACAAATCAAATATTGCTTTATGCAAATTAACTATAGAAGCCTCCTTTGACATAGCCTGAATTACTGCATTTGTAAATACCATCTTAAGTCTTGCTGAGTATAAAAATACTTAACCTTGCTTATTTATTGGTTTTAGGTGTTGAAAGTGAACCTCTAGACAACATATTATTTGACGCTGGTTGCGGGGATTATTTCAGCAAGTTTTTCTAAGGTTTATGCCTTGTCAGTTGCTTGAGGGTTGGATGGGCACACTACAAGACTTTTTCTTTCTTTGCTACAATATACTGAATTGTAAGACTACTTTGTATCAATAGCTTCTGCTTTAATAATATTGTGTATGGTTGTGATTCCAATTGTTATAAATGTGCGTACTAACCGCTGATCATGGGATTAGTACTATATGAACATAGATCATCCTTCTTGGTATTTTGTACCAACAAGGAGGGTCACCACATACAACCAATGGTTAAACACCCCATTTTTGCAATTCTCCCCACAGTATGGCATACATCGTTATATCGGCAGGCATTATTTCCAAAATCTCAGTGAGGGCACCCCTTCAAGCAATCTATCCTAGAAAGGCCATACTACAACCTTCCAATATGAAAAAGTTAAATCTAAGTAACTTAATAGGTTAAGGCCATTCTATACTAGCACTTATGGTTGTACTGATAATTCTTATATTATACAACACGCAGTTCGGTCCTTAATCCAACCCGGGTGAGAAAACTCCCCTATTTACGTGCAAGTCCTATGCACATCAGCTATTGCCAATACTCATCCGCATCAAATCATAGTTTTAATTTCATTTTTACCACAAATAACAAAAACTTTTAATCATATCCAACCTTTTTAAATTGCACAGAACAATATGTTTCTTTATCTATTATTTTGTTGATAAAGCATGGCTAAGCAAGATGATTAAGTAATCGCATATATCCAAGTTGATATTATGTATTGTCTAACCTTATCTTAGGGTTATCGAAGTTGATAATTCAATATTTATTAAGGAAGTTTCATGAGATAAGGTTATAGCTACCAGTACCACAATATAGACAATTTAATGAAAATACACACATGCATAATAGATTGGGCAAAATAACATAAATTAATTGAAATAGTAGGATCAATATGGTTAAAGGGGTGCTTGTCTTGCTCAGTAAATTATTGAACTGACTCGGGGTCGATAGTAGTAGCCTCGGAAACGTCGGTATCTACATGTGATTCGTTGCAAAGCAATAACAATAAAAGGTAAAAAGAAGTCAAATAATAGGAAATTCAAAGATGAATCAAAATAGAAGGTTATGATGCTAAAATATTTTAAGTATTGATTTCTCAATATTTAAATTTGCTTGTTTGTGTTATGAATTCTAAAGTTTGTATTATAAGAAGTTAGGTTCCTAATAAGGATTAAGTGTAAAACATGTCTAAATACAATTATTTCTATAGTATTAGAGGATCTTGACCACTAGATTATTTTAAATCTGGTTTCACATGTTTTATTATTTATTTATGAACATAGATCATATTTGAATATTTTATGTATTAAAAGTGAAATCATTTATGAACGTCAATTAAAACTAAGACAAATATTAAATATCTTTGTATATCTAGAGTGCTTAAGGTTCCAGAATTTTTATATATTTATTTCATAATTTTTGAGATTAAATGTTATAGTTACTATTATTTGAATTTTGAATGAACTAGAAAATAACTTAAATAGGAATTTAATTTAAGCTAATTTCAATATCATTTTTAGAAATTTAATTTTTAAGGTGCCAAAATTTCTTAGAAATTTATTTCACCATTTTAGGAATTAGTGTTTAAAAATTATGAATAGTAACTATACTAGGTGAGATGGTTGGGTAAGCCAACCACTAGCCCCCTACCTAGTGTGCCCCTGTCAGCGTATTCCGCCTAACAGGACCCCGTCAATGAACATGGTTGACTACTCCTAGGATGGAAGGTATGGTTCGGTAGAGGGCGTCTTCGTGGCTGGAAACCCTAATGGTTCTCTGTGATGGATCTCGGGGATCAACAGATCAATAGACATGGCGATGTACCCAGGTTCAGGCCCCCAGCGCGGGAAATAGCCCTACGTCCTGCTAAGTCTTTGTTGAGGAAGTGTGGAGACGATTACAATGGTTCTGCTTTAGTGTGTCTCTCCCAAGCTTTCGTCCTCTATGTCTCTTATCCGCCCCGTGTGTCTCTTCTCCATGCACCGAGGCGCCCTTATATAGGCGGACTGGCCCGGGCAGGTGAGAAGGGGACGCCATACTGATCTACGACTCATTAATTAGACCCATCATTCGAGTCTTATCTCACTGACCCATGACTCATTTATTACGCCCGTTGCTATAGCCTTGTCCTTCAAGCCCCATTTAATGCCGTTGCGTGGCTCCGCCCGGTCCGTCCGGGATATGACACTCCTACGATGGGTTTGGTGAGAGGCGTCAGAGGGATGGGTCATCGTCGTGTCGATAGCAGAATTCTCCACAATTAATGGCCCTGACTCAGCATGTCAGGGGAAGGAGACTTTGAGGCGAAGCCTTCTTCTTATTCCTTTGGTTGCCTCCGTGGCCTGACAAGGGGGGCCCAGACGCCCACCCACTTGCCAGGCCGCCTCTTAAGCCGACGCCCGGCGAGGAGGGCTTGATCGCCCACCTGCCCGCTAGGGCACCACGCGGGCCACTCGCCCGGCGAGCAGGGCGTAATCGCCCACCTGCTCGCCAAGGGGTCACGCGGGCTCCTCGTACGGTGGGCAGGGCGTGATCACCCACTTGCCCGCCAGGGCACCACACAGGCCGCTCGCCCGGCGAGCTGGGCGTAATCGCCCACCTGCTCTCCAGGGGGCCACGCGGGCTCCTCGCCCGGCCGGCAGGGCGTGATCGCCCACCTGCCCCCCAGGGTACCACATGACCCGCTCGCCCGGCGAGCAGGGTGTAACCGCCCACCTACTCGCCAGGGGGCCACGTGAGCTCCTCGCCTGGGCATCACACGGGCCGCTCGCCCAGCGAGCAGGGCGTAACCTCCCACCTGCTCGCCAAGGGGCCACGCGGGCTTCTCGCCTGGCGAGTAGGGCATGATTGCCCACCGCCGCCAGGCATCACGCTGGCCGCTTGCGTGGCGGTGTGCGAATCGCCCACCGCCGCCAGGCCACGCGGGCTCCTCACCTGGCGGGCAGGGCGTGATCGCCCACCTGCCCGCTAGGCCGCCATGTTGGGCCAGGCCGCTTCTTGGGCCCATTATTCCGCGGTGGAGAGGATACCCCAGTGCAAAGTACACCGACAGCAGGGTTCAGTCGGCGAGGCGAGGGAGCTCAAAACTTCTTGGGAGGAGTTGGTTTGACTAGAGAAATATAGACGGTGACTGGGAGAAGATGGTGTTGGGCATTCAGCTGGGTCCAGGTGTAGTGGTACGGGCCAGTGGATCTCTACCAAGTGGGGCTAAGCAGTAAGAAGGCCCACATGGCAGTGAGTTCAGAGGGGAAAGAAGAGAAACTGAGTTTTACCTTCTAGGCAGCAAAAGGTTTTCCATTTTTTCTAGCTTTTAAATTTGTTCATAATTTCTAAAACTTTTTTGTATGGTCTTAAGGAGGTTTTTGAGTTCCCCTAAAAATTTTAGACCATGATCACACTTGTACAATTTTATAAAATTCACTGTTTCAGTTTTGAGTTTTCTAATTTTAATTTTTATGATGGAAAAAATTAGGTTAAATTCATTTGAATTTTTTAGTGTGATCCTATGGGTTTACATATGTTACCACAAAAAATTTATATGCCAATCAAATCTTTATAGTTTTATAAAATTCTAAGAGTTTTATAAAATTCTAATAGTGTTAATGCTGTTTTTAAATTGCTACTATTTTTATTTTTCAAATGCAGTAGGTAAGGTTCAATATTTTTAAAACTTTTTATGTAAGGTTCTTTAGTTCTATAGAAGTTACCATTAAAATTTTAGAGGATGATTATGCTCTTATATTTTTAAATAATTTTGGCAGTGTCTATGGTCATTGTTATTGGTTACTGTTCTTGATTTTATATCAGTATTAAATTCATTCAAACTTCTTTGAGACTTTTTTGGATTGTTATTGAGATGGATTAAGATTTAATTAAAATTTCTCTAGATTTTATCTTTATGTGATCTTAGATTTCAAAGATTCAATAACATAAATTTTTTTTCTTTAAGACTGAAATTCAAGAAAACTGAGGAAAAGATGGAACTTCAAATTAAAATCATAATTTCAATTTTATTTTTCATTTTATCGCTCTTTACATTTTTTGAGCAGTTACAATCATCATATCCAAAAGTCTTGTGGTGTAAAGGGTGATAAAATTCCCACGATATACATACGGATAGTGCAACAAGCATTGAAAAAATGAAGAGCAGCAAGAGATAGGGAATATTGAAATACAAAAGATTTAGATTATTGAAAATCTAACTGATCTATTTACCCATGCCTTACCAACTTCCACGTCTGAGAAACATGTGAGAGGCATCGGAATGAAAAGACTCATTGAGTTGAAATTTCCAAGAGGAGATATTTGAACTTCATGCGTGATCATGTTTGGGATGATATGTTGTGATCTTTTTCCTTTATAATTGAGTTTTGTCACCTTAGGTTCTTCAAATAAAGGTCTTTAATGGGGCAACATATGCAATAGCATGAGACAAGCAAGCTATTTACTTTTTTCTCTTGCCTGTTTTTCCCACTGGTTTTTCTATACAGAGTTTTTAACGAAATATGAGAATGACGTTAGAAAAGTGGCAAGGGGGAGTATTGTGGAATATAATTTTATTCCATATGTGTGTGACCACTTTCCTAAGCGAACTCTTACGAGGTTTCTAATTAGACCTCAGAGTCCTAATAGATTACTTTAGGATCTAGCTTTTTTTCCCAAAAAAAAGTACGCTCCGCTCGTATATATAATTGGGAGTATATGGACATATTGCACATACATAAGAAAATGTCAATAACAAGGAAAGAGTTGTGGATCTATACCTTATGTCTCTGTTCTGATCTCATGTTTATACGATCTTTATTGGTCGACCACGACCATGATACATAACAATTATTACAATTTTAGAGACATAAAAGATTATTTTTCCAAATTTTGGGATCCAAGTGATGCCTCGTTGCAAGCTTAGACCTCAGATGCAAGTTCCTTCTAAATACAAAAAGAACTTCTAAGGGGTTTTTTCAACTTTGCTTTGACTCGTAGCTGCACAAAGATTACTCCGCATCACATGCGTGTAGGCAAATCCTCGAAGTTGTTTAAGACGTCCTAGAACCAACTCTAGGGAAGAGTTGCATGTGCACTGTACGGTTTTTCACAAAAATAAGTCGTTAGTGCCCACCTTCACATGGCAATCACTTGGGACACCAGCGCAGTGAAATATGTTACGTGTATAACGGCCTTGGATAAGGTATATAAAGATATCCTTCTGCTTTGGGTATGCTTCTTTATGCATGCTTAGTTGCTCACAAGCAGCTTGAATTAGCAGTATCGTAGGTATATATGTAAGATATTACGGTGGTCACAATACAGAGTTAATACAATACGATTTTATATGTCCAATTGAGTTATACATTATTGTTCGCCTACCGTTAATTTGGTAGTCTTATCTCTGCTATGGCACCCTAAGCTCACGGTGGTTTGGCACGTTTGAGTTTCCATTCTTATCGGCTACTGCTTCTCTTTTTACCTGTTGTTTTAGATATTATCACAGTCTCTAATATACATATTCGACCATTATTTTTCTAAATAGATGTTTAAAAAATATTAAAAATATACGGTACAAATTTCATGTGACAACTGCAAATACTTTTGTGTATATTAATTTGTAGTGAATTTTTCAAAGGTTGGCTACATGCGTTCAAAAAATCTAGAACAACATGCACAAAAGAATGGAGTATGTGCCATATTTTTTGGGTGTGAACAAGTGGCCAGGGTTAACAAAACCAAAATTTCGAAAATCATTAAAAACAGAAAATTCAAAAAATGGTAAAAATCTAGCGAAAATTGGTAGAAACCGAAGAAGTTTGAATTCCAAATTTTTGAATTCGATGGTCAAATAATGGCCAAGCAAAAAATGAAAATCGAGTGATTTTACCGATATTCGAGCAGTCTTCATCGATTTTTGATCGGATTTCTTGAGTTTTCAATCGGTTTTCAATTTTTGATTTTTGAATGGTTTTTTTTATTTTTGAGCTGTTTTCACCGATTTTTCAAGCGATTTTTTAGAACACCGAAGGAAAATTGAAAAAATAATCCAAAAAATTAAAAATTTAAAAAATCCCAATTAATATATGAAATACCTCAGAAAAATTTAAACAATTTTTGAAATCATTTATTACTTTAAAAATCTAAAACAACAATTAATGAAAAGGAACGAAGACACTGTCAAATTTTTATAAATATTTAAATGATTTATTATATTCTTAACTTTTAATTTAACCATAAATAGTTCCAAATGATCATGTACTAAAATTTTCACAAAATTAGAGTTTATTTATTGCCCACATATAATCAAAAACAAAAAAGCATATATAATGATAGTTGCACTTTTAGAATTTTTAAAAAATACACATATATGATTATCTTCCAAAAATTTTACACCACCATTATAATTAAGCTGTAACATCACACAAAAAGTTTAAGAAATATTAGACTTCATTTTTTGACCCTAGAAAATCAAAATTTGAAGAGCACATATTCTGATAGTATCATTATCTGAATTTTTTAAAAATCTACAAATTAGAAAATCATCTAAAAATTTTATAGCATCATTAGAATTTCCTTAGGACCTCACACAAAAGGTTTCAAAAAATTTTAACACATATTGCTAAATTTTTTCAAATTTTATAAATTTGCATTTGAACTCTACAGTTTACCCAATGGTTTTTATCGCCGAACATGCTCGAAACAGTTGGTTTTTTCGAAAACCGATTGGTTTTCGTTGGTTTTGTTAACCCTGCCAGTGGCATAGGTGTTGTAAGTAGGGATGAAAAAGGAATGAAAATGGTCTTAAATGGTCGTTCTGTTTCCGTTTCCGCATCTTTTATGGGTAACAAAAACAAAATCGAAAACCCCGGAAATGGATACGGAGATGGATAGTGATGGAAATGGGTGCGGAATCCATTTCTAGAGACGGATAGTGATGGAAATGGGTGTGAAATGGGACAAAGCGGATATAGCAATGAAAGTAAAAAATTCCATAAGAACATAATACATGATCATAATATACATGACTGCAAAAATAATGTAAATTATTCCACCTCCAAGGTGGATACAAAAACAATGTTATGTTCACGGTGTCACTAGAAAGTTTTTTCTCAAGTTTGTACTCACTATTTTGTCCTCCAGATCAGACCATCATGTCCTCCGCCATATCATTATCATCGGCATCCTCTTAGTCCTCTAACTATAAATGTGTAACACTCTAAAATTTGTATATTATTGTTCAATGTTCATTTATGATTTTCTAAGATTTATCCTAGATTTTCTGGAGTTTATAAATGCAATTTTGCTACTTTTAGATTTATAGAATTAATTTATTCTTGAAAACGAAACTAAAATTATGCTAGAAATAATTTTCCTAGGTTTAAAATATTCTAGAGTATTTTTGAGAATTTTTTGGAATTTTTGAACTCTATTTGATATTTTTATAAAGCTATTTGTATTTCTAAAATTATTTTAATTAGGAAATAAATGTAAATTCTCCATTCTCCATTTTCGTTTTCGACAAATAATTTCCATTTCCATTTCCGTACCGATATTTTTCATTTCCATTTTCGAAAAAAGACTTATATTTCCATTTTTCTTCCAAACGGTCGGAAAATATGTTTCCGTTTTCATCTCTACTTGTAAGGTTATCCAATCAACCAACAATTGTATCCCCACTATATGCTCAAACAGTGTCGAGTGAAGAGGTCCTAGCAATGCCATTAATTAATTGTGAATAGGGGTGGTAAGAGTGGGTAAAGTGTAGGAAGACAAAAAAGTTCGCAAACTTTTTGTAAAAAGTTGTTTGTATAGGTTAAACCTAAAGCTGAAATGTACAACGAAATGCATATACCTGTCACTTTTTGAAAATAAATATACTTGTCTTCTAATGTATAACATCGACAAGACTATATATGTACACACACAAACTCTCTCGAATATGGCTTGAATTCGTCTATTTGAAATCATGTGCTCAGATGCTATGGTACCCCATTTCGGTTCTCTCTCTCTCTATATATATATATGCATAGACATACATATACATACATATATATGCATATATATACACACATACACATACATATATATACACACATACACATACATATATACACACACATATATATACACACGGTAGCGCTGTTCTACGTGTGTGTACTATGCTGCCTATTCTTCGCACGAGCCGTATCGCTGTGATGCCACCGTATAGCTGTGATGCCACCGTATAGCTATGTGCGCTGTGCATACTATATTGATTGCTAGCAATTCGATAGTAAATCATGAATATATTTTACTACAGAATATCAGATGCAATTACTACCGAATCAGTTACTAGTTAATGCGTTAGTCAACCCAACTAGTTAATGCATCTTGTAGTTTGTACATGAATCTGTTTCTTCTTTATTTTAGTCATATCTTTTTATTGGTAGCTCATATTTGTAAATGGTAAGTTTGCTGACTGGTAAAATAAATTACTATCATTATAATAATAAATTACAACATCTACAACTAGAAATTACTTTGGAAAATATTACACAGATGAGTCATTTGGTAGTAAAAGTCCATGAAAACTATATATATAAATTCTAAAAATTCTCAAAAAAATTACCACATGTAGGGGATTTGAGTTTTTACAGTCGTGTAAAATTTAAATACCAAACTCACTCGCATTTGAAAGATATGAAAAGAACAAATTTACTATTTATACTGATTAACGCTTGTCATATTGTTCAAATCAGATTTATTTTGGTCTTCAAATTTTATAGGTATGTAGAATCTCACTTTCCCTACTTGTAGTAATATTTTCAGAATTTTTGAAAACTTGTACATATGATTTTCATTAATTTTACACTATAATAATGGTTTACACAAGATATATTGCCTTTTATTATCCAAAAAATAATATTTTACTTGCTATTATACAAGATGTTACTAAACCGAAATAAAGTAAACTATCAATACAAGAATTTAGCTCTGTTTGTCGGTCTGTTAGTAAAATATTATATGGACGATCATAAACATTGCTGTAATAGATGATAAAATTAATTGAGAACTGTTCGTAAAAGTTTCAAGCGTTTATTCAATAGTAAAATCCTACATAGATTAGTTATTTAGCAGTACACTATTTTTATCATGTAAAATTCGTGAAAACCATACGTATAAGTTCTAAAAAATTCTCAAAAAATTACCAAACATACGGGATATGAGCTTCTATAACCTAGTCTTCAAATTTTACAAGGATGTAGAATCTTACCTCCTCTACTTATGGTAATTTTTTGAGAATTTTTCAAAACTTATACATATTGTTTTTATATATTTTACACGTTTAGACTAGTTTATAAAGGATATATTAACAACTTGTGTAACAGTAAGTGATATGTTATTTACGGTTAGTAATTTCACCATCGGGACATAGCCAGCCGACTAGTTTTGCCATAACGCATGAAGATGGATGGAGGGAGATTGAGACGTCATGGTAAGAGAAGAGAGTCCCGGGCTGTTCTCATACATGGAAATTCAATTGATTGTTGATTGCTTATGCTCTGCTTCATGTATGCTAAAACAAGCAGAGATTTAAATTAAACCCAGTTGTTTCTGGCCGATTCTAGCATGTAGATTCTCAGGCTGGAAGAACGATTGGTCGTTGCATGGATTAATTAATTTCACCGCCCAATGTTTATAGAAATAGCTTGGCAAAATCAATTAGTTAATTAAATCACTAGAAAGGCGGCAAAGTGCGCGGTGATTCAGTTTGCAGAGTTGCATGTGATGCATGCTGTTTCTGCCGATAGTTTTTTTGCGCACAGCTTCTGATTACTGGCATTAGTAAGAGCATCTCCAACAGTGCCTAAAATCCATTCCCAAAACCTGATTTTAGGCTTGATTGCAAAAAAAAGTACTCCAACAGTTCCTCTTTCTAGCTCCTCAAATTTTGGCACGCCCAAAAACAGCACCCCGACTCCTCATTTTTATGCGCTCTGTCCGCGCTCCCAATCAACATTATTTCGCGCCCAGGATGGCCCACCAGACCAATTCAAAGGTGTTTTTGGGAGAAAATATAGGAACTGTTGGAGAACAAGGTATTTTGTGGACCCAAAATTTTTTGGGAAGGTCCCAATCTAAAAATATTAGGAGTCTAAATATTAGGAACTGTTGGAGATGCTCTAACTAGAAACACATTTACTGGTATTAGTTAATTTACCAAGAGCATAGCACCTAATGTGGTAAAAAAATCACATTAGTAAAAAAATGCTTTCCAAAGGTAGTAAATGGTACTGTCTGAGTTGGTAAAAACATATACGATCAACGATGGTGACGGTTTAAAGAAAACGTGGCTAAAAGAAATCATAAACAAAAGCAAAAAAATAATCGTGGTGTTAAAGGTAAGGTGTCCGGGTCCATCACTAACAACATATAGTGCAACGGAGTCTATAGACGTATAGTCCTACCCTTACAAACATTACACGTATCACTCTGAATGATAGGCCTACTCCTATTTGGCTCTATAAATTAACAGGTGTAGATGAACTTCGGCAGACGATGTGGGACTAAATATCTATCTTTCATGATATACAAGAGGATGGGTGTGATTAAATATAGGGGTGTAAATGGGTCGGGTAATACCCGACCCGTACCCGTACCCGGAGGCAAAATTACCCTAATGGAAAACTATTTTACACTACCCGCCGGGTACGGGTACGGGTACGGGTAGTACCCAGGTAGGTTAGATGCGGGTACGGGTAGGGTACGGGATGGGCAATACCCGGCGGGTACGGGTCGGGTACGGGTACCCGGATAATTTTCACAATTCGGGTACCCGGCGGGTACTACTAATTCCTGAAATTTCGACGAAATTGCACTGACCAAAAAATAGATCAAACGATGTCAAACAATTTTGAAATTTTTTTTGAAGGTTCCTGACACATCATAGATGTTCTCATTAAATTTTCAGGTGATTATAAAATTTGAGGAATTTTTAAAAATTCAAACATTGCTACTATCCTGATAAAACGCTGACTGGCAAGTTTGAACCGAATGAAAATTAGAACAAACGAGGTTATAAAATTTTGAAATTTTTTGTGGATGGTCCTGACATATATATAATATTGTCATAAACTTTTTAGATGATGATCAAATGTTATGAAGTTTTAAAAATTCGAACAGTACTACTGTCCTGTTAAAAGGCTTATCGACAAATTTGAACGAAATGAAAAATTATCCAAACTATGTTATAAAATTTTTAAAATTTTATATAATGATGCTGAAGAAATTATTAATCTCTCATAAAAATTTGAGATCATGATCACACTCAAGAAAATTTATAAAATTCTGACTATACGGCATTATCTATATAATGATACTGAAAAAATTAGTAATCTCTCATAAAAATTTGAGATCATGTATGTTTGTTAGACTATATGGCATTATCTATTGTATTATGTGATGTACTAGTGTGATAGTTGGATTGTTTTCATTGCATATTTTGATTCTAGGTATTTCGTGCACTACCCGATGAAGTACCCGTTGTCTCAGATATATCCGTCCCAAGACACTACCCGAACCCGATTTCTACCCGTCCGTAGAAAATGCTACCCGTTACCCGTACCCTACCCGATTTTTACTACCCGTGCCCGTACCCGTACCCGGAGAAAAAATAATAGGGTAGGGTATGGAATAACCTACTACCCGCCCGAACCCGACCCGTTTACACCCCTAATTAAATAGGCCTTGAGACCATCGGCCTTATTGTTTGTCTACGTCCTAACGTAGGCGTATAGGTGCGGTAACACAAAGGTAGTAAACTTGTATGAGACAGCAAGTAATAAATTTCTTTTTTTATGGTAGTAAAAGTTTATAAATATGATTGCCCAAAATAAGTAATTAATGCATCGCATTATCTAAACCACTAGCAAGTTGCGTTCCTAGTTTGTGCATGAATCTAATTTTTTTGTTTTAACCATAACTTTTCATTGATAGTTCTGATTCATAAAAAGTTTTTACTATTACCTTACTGACGACGAGAGCAACATAATGATATAAATCTTACTAATAAACAATGTGTGTATTAATAGTAAAATCTATCTATACCGATAGTAAAATCTATATTTACAGGTAGTAAAATCATATTCATGCGGTGAGACTTATATCAGTGTGTCGCTCTCATCGTCAGTAAGCTATTTATAAAAACTGTTCATGAATCAGATCTGTCAATAAAATGTTATGATTAAAACAAAAAATATCGATTTATATACAAACCAAGAAACACACTAGTAACGTGTTTCGTTATTTTAACTCGAATAAATCGTTAGTGCCCACGTTCACGTGGCAATCACTCGGGACACCAACGCAGTGAAATATGTTACGTGTATGATGGCCTTGGATATGTTATATAAAGATATCCTTCTCCTTTGGGTATGCTTCTTTATGCATGCTTAGTTGTTCACAAGCTTGAATTAGTAGTATCGTAGGTATGTAAGATATTACGGTGGTCACAATACAGAGTTAATATATACAATACGATTTTATATGTCCAATTGAGTTATACATTATTGTTCGCCTACCGTTTGGTAGTCTGATCTCTGCTATGGCACCCTAAGCTCACGGTGGTTTGGCACGTTTGAGTTCGATTCCTATCGGTTACTGCTTCTATTTTTGCCTGTCATTTTAGATATTATCACAGTCTCTAATATACGTATTCAACCATTATTTTTCTAAATAGATGTTTAAAAAAATTAAAAATATTATTATACGGTAGTATTTTTTATAACAAATCTACCGGTACAAATTTCATGTGACAAATGCAACCACTTTTGTGTATATTTGTAGTGAATTTTTTTATAAGTTGGCTAGATGGCGGTCTAGAACAAAAAGTACAAAATAATGGAGTGTGTGTGCCATTTTTTTGGATTTGAACCGGTGGCATATGGTGTTGTAAGGTTAGCCTAGCAATGTCAAACGACGTGGTCCTAGCAATGGCATTAATTGTGAATAGGGGTGGTAAGAGCTAGGGATGTAATCGGATCGGATACGGTCGGATATTGTTCATCCCGTATCCGTATCCATATTTTTTATCGAATACGAAGTCGGATACGAATGGTGTCGGATGTGAATATGAATACGAATAATACCGGATACTATTACTTACGAATACGAAGCGAATACAGACCGGATTCAATACGAGTACGAATATTTTTAGCCGGATAATACACGAAAATATAGATCATTTATTGCACATGTAACATATTGATTGGTAGATTACTTATGAGTTATGAATAATTATTGACAAAATGTGAAGAAAATAGTACAAGAATTTACTATATATAGTTGCATTGTACATAATTAAGAATTAATAATGAACGCACTTTAGCGCTGTGGTGCACTTGGCGTTTGCACTTTGGCAGTGGCAGTGTGGCACTTGGTAGAATGGTAGTTGGTACTTGGCACTTAGCAGTTGGCACTGGTACTGGTAGACTACCAAGAGTGGTATTGGTACACTGGTACTAGTGTCTTCAGACTCTGGTGATTGGTGCTCTTTGATTGGAGAGTTACAGACTCACAGTCTTAGAGAAGTCTTTAAAGTTTTCGGATAATATCCATATTTTATATCCGGATATTATCCGATTATAAACTCGGATATTCCTGTATCCGTCGGATAATTACTATCCGTATCCGTATCCTTATCCGAGATAACTATCCTTATCCGTATCCGTATCTGGAAAATTCTTTGAATATCCGAAAAACTATTCAAATCACTATCCGAATTGATTCGGTCGGTCGGTCAGTCGGAAAATATCCGTTCCAGTTACACCCCTAGTAAGAGCGGGTAAAGTGTAGGAAGACAGAAAAGTTCGCAAACTTTTTCTAAAAAGTTGTTTGTATAAGTTAAACCTAAAGCTGAAAAGTAGAACAAAATGCATACCTGTCGCTTTTTGAAAATAGATATACTTCTCTTCTAATGTATAACTTCGACAAGACGACTTTTATATATATATATATATATATATATATATATATATATATATAACCTTTTCGTACTCTCGAGTACATCTCACACTTTCAATATATCACTTAAATAAAAAATATTATGCTTTTTTATTACTTTCTGTATACTCCAACAATGATTCTAAGATACTCCAATGTGACATGGTTGAAAAAAAATCGGAGTCCTATATTTTTTTTGCTATATACACTTTCACATATGTGAAAAGAATATATAAAAAAATTATGCTATAAAGGGTGGATTTTGATGAATTTTTTTGTGTAACTCATTTTGGAGTATCTTATAATCAGTATTAGAGTATACTCAAAAAGATAAAGAGGTATAATAATATCATTTAAGTGGTATACTGAAGGTGGGAGTACGTACTCCTAGGAGTATAGAACCATTTTCCTGGGGCACAAGGATCTAAAAAGGTACAATTACCTGAGGCACCATAGGGCGTGGGCAACATATCCAGTGAAAACCTCCTTTATCGCAAAAACTTCATCAAACCTACATATACAAGTTTTGAAAATTCTCAAAAAATTACTATACGTAGGGGAGGTGAGCTTCTATAGTTTTGTAAAAGTTGAAAACCAAACTCAATTGCATTTGGAAGATATGAAAAAGGCAAACTCAGCCTAAATAGTGAATTTTCACTTTTTAGCACTATTTATCTCCCTATTTTTTATATATATTTCAAATGCTATTAAGTTTGGTCTTCAAATTTTACAAAATTGTGGAAGGTCACTTCCCCTACATATGATAATTTCTTGAGAATTTTTCAAAACTTTTACACATGGATTTCACGAAGTTTTTACTATAAGAGGGGTTTTTACTGGGTATATTGCCATATTGCTACAGAAAAACTTATATTAGACATCTTATCATAGATGGTTTTGAAAAACCGTTTGTAATGAGAAACATCATTGACGGTTCCATAGTGAAATCGTCAATGATATCATTACAGATGGTACTCTTCATAAACCGTCAGTGATATACATGAATATCATAGATGGTTTTAGTATAAAACCATCGATTTTTTAAATAATACATTTTTATTTAAATTGCAAAAATATACCTTGATTCAAAAAAATTAAAACATTATACCTCTGTTGCTGTTTGAAATGACGAGAGCTAAATGTCACCGTTTTATCGGACGACAGAGACACTTGTTGCCGTATTGTCGGGCGATAGAGAGCCACGTCGGCGCCACGTAGGCAAAAAAACGGTTATGGCTCCATATCACCAAACCATACGGCGACAGGTCAAAAATCGACCGATGGTTTGGCGACAGAGAGGGCCACATGCCTCTGTCATCAAACCAACTAGCGACATAGACTTTTATATAAACACGACGCGTTTATTGTGCACCCACGAGCTCTTTCATTCGTGCGCACTTAGAGAAAGAGAAGAGAGGAGAGGAAGGGAGAGGAGAGAAATGAAAAGGAGGGAGGGAGAGAAGAGGAAGGGAGAGAAGGGAAGGGGGAGAAGAAAGCCAGATTTCAGGTTTCTAGTAGTTTTGCAGATATTTTTTTTTCTATTTACTTTTTTAGCAATATACCATAGTAGGATAGCAAAAATAATAGATGTAGTTCAATTTAGAGATTACGGATAAATTTAGTATATTTGTAGTAATTTAGTTGGTTTGTACAAATACATTTCCGTAGATAGATATATATTTTTGGATTAATTCCTTATATGCCACTAGAATTTGGGGAAGTCCCTAAATGTGTCACTAACATGTGGGGTCAGGTCCCACATGTTAATGGGACAATGAGTGGCATATAAGGGATGAGGTAAACTTTTAGTATCATATAAGGATTTGCCTCTATATTTTTACTAATGTAGGTAGTTTTACAAATAGATCTAGATATATATATATATATATATATATATATATATATATATATATATATATATATATATATATATATATATATATATATATATATAATGTAATTGTTTTTTACAGATAGTTGTAGATAGATATGTATTTTTATGAGAGTGTAGATTTTTTCCAAATAGATGTAGATAGATATATATTTTTGGGAGTGTAGATGTTTTTACATATAGAATTATATAGATATATATATTTTTACGAATGTAGATAGCTTTTATAGAGAGATCTAGATAGATATATATTTTAGGAATGTAGTTATTTTTACAGCATGATGTAGATAGATATGTATTTTTAGGAGGGTAGTTTTTTCTAGATGTAAGTAGATAGATATATATTTTAGGAGTGTAGATGTTTTTACTAGATAGAAGTATATAGATTTATATTTTTACGAGATGTAGATAGATAGATATTTTTAGCCATGTAGTTGTTTTTTAAAATAGATGTAGATAAATATATATTTCTAGGAGTGTAGATTTTTTATACATAGAAGTAGATAGATATATATTTTTAGGAGTGTAGATGTTTTTTACAGATAGAAGTATATAGATAGTTTTTATGAATGTAAATAATTTTTATAGATAGATATATATTTTTAGGAATGTAGTTGTTTTTACAAATAGATGTAGATAGATATGTATTTTAGGAGTGTAATTTTTTCCGGATAGAAGTTGATAGATATATTTTAGGAGTGTAGATGTTTTTATAGATAGAAGTATATAGATTTATATTTTTATGAATGTAGATAGTTTTTACAGATAGATATATATATTTTTAAAAGTGTAGATATAGACAGATCTATATTTTTTTGAACATATAGATATAGTTATGTTAGGTGTTACAGTATCTTTTTACAAAAAGTAATTAATTCGTGGGTTAATGAATTTGTTCGCAGATATGTCAGAACGAGTTCTATTTAGAATCTATTATGGAGAAGGGGTTGTCATGTATGGTTTAGAGGGTGCAGATCTGAGTTACTTCCAGTATGTGCATAGAAGTTTGAGTAGGGTCGAAGAGCGCATATTTTCTTCTATGTTGAATTGGTTGTATTATTCTTTTCGGATGGAACCAGATCAGTGCTAACTGAAGTTTTTTTTGCCTTTGTAGTATACGAAATGATCCTGTTTATTGGGAGTTAGTTGATGTGAAGGGAACTGCATCGTGGAGGTCATATGTGAGGGAGACCGAGTAATGTGGATGGTATCGGGTGCTTTTAGTGCAAGCATATGATAGGGTTGTTGCCCCACAGCAGCAGTTAGACGCCAATGAGTGTAGTGAGCCTCAAAATGAGTTCAGTTATGGTGATACCGAAATTGGGGAATCTAGCCATGAGCAGTATGTATAGGAATGCAACGAGGACATCATTTACCAGAGTGGTGAACAAGTTGAGGGTGGGGAGGATGATGGAAACATTGGACAAGAAGCACGGGGACAAGTAGACGAAGGTGAGGAAATAATAGCAATGATGGAAGAGGAAGACCGTGAATACACCAGAAGAGAAGTGGAAGACGGCGATGACTCGGATGAGAAAGATGAAGGTACAGAGCCGCTTGTTTCAATAGATTGGAGCACACATCAATTTAATAAGCTGGTTATGAATGAAAACAACAATACACCTTGGCAGTATAGTGACGATAAGGTTAGGCCTAACAGTATATACCCGACAAAACAGGCAGTGTAGGATGCTATGAAAGATTGGGTCTTATCAGTAAGGACTTTCAGGGTTAAGAAGTCCACCCCAACTTGCTACGATGTGGTGTGCGAGATCCATAGGTGCCCTTGGAGAGTGTACGCGTACAAACCCAAATGGGGCACCCACTGGCTATGTTCGAAAGTTGAGCAACATATCTGTATGACTGAGAAAATCTTGATGGCTCATAGGAACCTATCATCTAGGTATGTCACAAATATCATGTACCCAGACATAGTGGAGAACCTCAATTTTGATCCCCGTGCTATTATCCGAGCAATCGAGAACAGATATCAGTATACCATTAGCTAAGAGGAAGGCATGGATGGCGAAGCAGAAGGCCTTAGAAATGAGGTTTAGGAAATTTGAAGACTTCTACCATATCTGCACGTACTGCTCAGTTGCATTCAGGGAAGAAATCCTGGGACTTATTATAATTATCAAGACTATCCGTCAAGCAAGTGGCTGACCATGAGGCATATGAAGAGAGTTTTCTTCGCATTCAAAGCTTGCATTAAGGTTTTCTATCAGTGCCACCATTGTTGTGCGTGGACGGCACATTCTTGACTAGGAAATACAAAGGGTAAATAATGATAGCTGTGAACGTTAATGGAAACAACCAGATTCTGCCTATTGCTTTCGCCTTTGTAGAAAGCGAGAACTACGAGAGTTGGCTATGGTTCCTACGGAACTTGAAGATCGGGGTGGTGAAAACTCGTCAAGATGTGTGCATACTGCATGACAAGCATGCAAGTCTACTTAATGCTATAAAATAGTTGCAAATAGGGGAAGAGGAGCCATTTCCATAGCCTGACTTGCAGAGCTGATGGTGCATGAGGCATTTGGGTGTGAACTTCTATAAGCAATTCAAGAACAAGAAACTGGTGAACAAGTTTAAGAGACTATGTAAGCAGAACTAAGCAAGTAAGTTCCATACTCTGTGGAAGAATCTTGATGAGCTAACAAGAAAATACAAAGAGGAGCAGATGAATGTACAAGGCTAGTAGCAGTGAAACACAGGATCAGGCGAAGCCTCTATTCCCTCTGCCAACAGAAGATGAGGAGATGAATCATCATCGAAGGCAAAGGATAATCAAATGTTTCTCGAACTGGATAAAGCATGAGCCGAAAGAGAAGTGGTCATTGTTACATGACACACATGGTGTGCTAGATACGGTGTCATGACGACTAACTTGTTGGATGTGTACAACTGGGTAATGAGAGGGGTGAGGTGTCTCCTGTTGGTAGGAATTGTTGAGGGTGTGCTGTGGGGCACAACCAAGTACTTTGTGAATAGGTATCAAGCTGCTGAAGTAATAATGAGATATGAGAATCTATTGTACTCTATCATGATCACTAAATACATGGATAAGAAGAGAAAGAAGGCGGTCAAGCATAGAACTATTAAAGTAGGTGCACAAACACTGCGCTTCAAGGTGATATGCACGGATAAAGGATGGCATGGAACCAACCAGAAGGTTATCACTCAAGAGTGCATCATGCAAGCTGACTGTAAATGCTCGTGTAACAAACCCCACCTTTTGCATTGGCTATGTTCTCATGTGATAGTCGCATGTGTGTTATTTGGAATGTGACCTGGTATATATATCTCAATATTTTACAAAGGAAAAAGTGATAGCAACTTGGAGCGAGGAGCTTTATTGTTATGGTGTTGTTGGTTCTTTTACCACAACTCCTAGTGTTAATGAAAGGTTATGGGTTCTTGATTTTGATGCAAGAACATTTAAAGTAGGGTGTCGCAAAACAAGATGTATCAGAAATGACATGGATGAGTCTGAAACTGGTAAGCGCATGAAGAAATGTTCATTATACAAGAAAACAAGACATACATTCAAGAATTGCCAACCACAAAACGAAGAAGATGAAGGCGGAAATGGCAATCCGATGAGGGGGGGGGATTGTCGTCTGCAAGACGTGGTGGATGACATCATCATACTACCGGAGAAGCTATTTGAATTATCATATGCTATATGTCAAATTCATATTTTATTAATGTAATATGTGTTGTATGAACTCTATTTTTTACCTAGTTGTAATCGAGTTGCATGTCATTGTGACTATTGTTGCTTCATAAATTATTGGAATTTATCTTAATATATTGTTATGATGTTTGTATAGTTTTTTTGTATGCATTTGTTTTTATATGCATTTGAAATATAACTTTCATTATTGTAATTTGTAGGAATGGCTCACCAGGATGGAGATGACAACTGGCCATTTGAGTTGCTAGATCTGATTGTTGATAGTCATCACCATGCCCACTACGCCACTTCTTTTCCAGAGGAGAGACAAGATCCTTTGGAGCTTGGCGTACTATGACCGAAGACACCATAGAAGCTCTGGATGCTCGATCCTCATTGGATCCCCAAGTAACATACTATTCTTCATATTTCTAAATATCTTTGTTGTAGTATCATAATTTATATTAATTAATTAGTGTGGTCCTGATATTAATTTTATATTTTTGTTTCATAGGCTTCGACCATTAGGATTGCTGCCACTCGCCCGAATGGCAAAAGCGAAGCATGACAATGTGCAGGGGCGGGACGTGGGTCACTGGTTCCCGTTTGACAGGTCCTTGCTCACCGTTTTGGTGAATCAGTGGAAGCTAGGGACACACACCTTCCATCTACCTATTGGGGAGATGGCCATCACTTTGGAGGATGTCTCGTACCTCCTCGAACTCCTGATTGCTAGTCACCCTGTGGTGCCTCAGGATGTCGACCTGACGTAGCACTAGGAGCTACTTGCTTGGTTCCAGGGTGTGCTCCTAGCTGCTGCATACTAACCCTTCACCAGCACCATGGTCCGACACTGAGGTGGCTTCGACAGTTCGTGGTATGCAACAAACCTTTTAAGCTTAATTGTGCATATACTGGTTGAACTAACAAGAAAGCTTAAATTTATAGGCAGTGCACATCGTCGAGTCTACGGACAAAGTGAGGGTGAGCCGCCGCCTAGAGACGTACTTGTTGTGGCTCTTTGGCTGGTGCATGCTTAAGAGCTTCCATGGGGATAGTGTGGACAGGCACCTCGACCAGTTCACGAGGGCGATTGCGAACACACCCCTTGACGTTGTTCCAAAGTACTCCTAGGGGTCGATTGTGTTGTGCGCCACGTACCGTGCACTCTACGACGATTGTGGATGTATCGCTGACGGCTTAATCTTCACCAGATGTCCATTGCTTGTACAGCTTTGAGCATACAAGAGGTTCTAGATCGGGCGGCCTAACATCGACCTGTAGCCTCTTGTACATGTTAGTGATGATGACGATGGCACGGGTAAGATATTGCAATCATAATTGTGAAACTTTCACTTTAACATTTGTCAGTACTAATGTTAATGTTCTACGTTGATTTTTGGGCACATAGGACGGTACATCTGGGCTACCTACAGTTCGTCGCTGCATTCGACCACCTCATCGATGACCACGTATGTTGGATGCCATACACAGAGGCAAAGGTGCAGCTACGTGTGATAGGTGGGTTGTCCACCTTATGCACACGAGACGCGGCGTACTGGCGTACACGTCGCTTCCTCCTGTTCGACGTCCAGATCGAGGGCTACGCTGTCCATGAGTAATGAGGCAGTTCGGTCTATGACAGGAGTTCCTAGTCCAGGTCAGCCGTGAGGTCCCAACGGCGCCCACACGTAAGTTCCCTGCATCAATGTTCTATAATTATTATTGTGTAATGCTATCTAATAATGCTATATTTATTTCTTATCCGCAGCCAGACTAGGAAGGGCGTGCATGGGGCCACCCCCTGGCACGTACGTATGGCGCCATGGGTCGAGAAGTGGGGAGGAGTCCAAGACGACGTCCATGCTGAGGATGCAGTGTACGACCGGCAGACGTACCACAGCTACCAACAGTGTACACTTCTTGTACCCGTCTACGTTTGGTACATGTCAACCCTGATCCTCCTAGACATGTTCCTAGACTAAGGGACACATATCCCGTCCATATGGACTCAACTCTATACAGTGTGGTACGTTGCGTCCAATCTACGATCTCATTTTCACTCAGTTGGTAAACGTGCTAACTAATTCATAATATATTTTCTAGATTGATGTGCTAGGCCAGTACTACAAGGAGTCAAGGAGCTTCCTTTCTTATTTGATTCGCAAGGTTGACATGACCAGAGAGCAGATGACCTCTTTCTTCGTGAGGTTTAGGGAGAGCTCGAGACATGCCATAGAGATGGCGAGATTCCACCAGCCTCCCAATGTAGCTCACGGCGTGCTGCTTAGTGGAGGTAGGGGTGCTACAGGTACATCTTCCCATGCTACAGCCTCCTGTGCCATCGTCATGCTGCCGTCTATGAGAGGGCAAGCTTCTGGATACGCTGGTCTAGCCGCTCATACCGAAGGTGAGTACTTAATCACACTTTGTATGTTTTGTAATCATTTTTTGAATGCTCTCAACAATTCTTCATTTGTTACAGGCTCATAGACACGGTGGTTCCCGTCTACAGCTTCACCTACACCTGATGACTACGGGGCAGCCTGATGATCTAGCCCACACGGATTACGACCTCAACGATGGTGGTGTGTCGAGATACTTCATTGATGCGGATGAACCTGGACCATCACAGTTGCAGGGAGCACCACCATCGATGCAGCCTTCTCAGCCAGAGTACGTTACACCTCCAACTAGACCACAGAGGGCCCACCGCGTGCCGATGCGTTGACCTACTCGCATGGGCATATTCGTAGGAGGACTGCCCAGCCATGAGGAGCCACTTAGAAATAGGGCTAGGAGTAGTTTCTTATGTTTTGGATTGTTGGAACTTTTTATCTTATGTAATTTGTTAGTCTGTTCCTGATATGTTGTACGACATATGGTTTTTATGATCATGAACTATTATATTTGGTTACAAAATATCCTAGATGGTGCAATAGCTTTTTCAGGATGATTAGACAACTCACGGGTGTGTAGCTCTATCAGGCCGACTAGACAAGTCACATATAGCAGCTTTGTCAGGATGAGTTGTCAAAAAAGAAAGCATCCATTTTCTTTTGCAGTGACAAGTTGCAACACTCTGTCCAATGCTTTAAACTTTTTCAGGCCGATTTGACAACACACTATCATCAGCTTTAGGCCAATTTGATCACACGCTATCATTAATGGATATTATCTTCTTCTAATGGTCAACAGCTGTACTTTTAACTGCACACTGCATAGTCTGAAGTGACCACTCATTGCCTACTTTTAACTCTGAAGTGACCACTTATTGCACAGTATATTTGTTAGCACTGACACCTTGCATGCATAACAGCCTTTTTAGCCCAACTTGACTACACGTTCCGGCGTTTTGCTATCCGTCTACACGATTGAATCTTACCTTCTAAACACTTAGTCCATACAACATCCCTTCGAGACTATAAAAGGCCAAACCGCAGGCACACATACACAGCTCCCATTCATACTTCACCATGGCTGGATCCTCTAGCAAAGCATTCTCGTGGACACCTGATATGAGCAGCGTAACCCTTCATTACACATTGAAGATTACACATAATGGAAAGGATGAACCATTCAAGAAAGAGAACCTAAGTAAAGTGGTGTCCAAATTGCAAGAGTAGTGTCCAACATTATCGAGGTATAATGTAACAACCTCTGGTCTGAACCTTGTGATCTCCGATGACCTCAATGCGCACTTGCCAGGGTGGCATCAAAGGTATTTTAGGGTATACGAACTAGCCGACCACCCTGTTGCAGGTTTCTCTACGAGACTTTATAGGGTATTGCTGCTACCCCGATCAGTATGCAGAGTATATTAAGGTTAGTTATTTTCTATTCTTCACCCTACTAATCTTTTTAGTGTTATCCATAAGTTTACTAATTCGTATGCTCGTCTTGTGTGTTAGTCATTCCCGGAGGATAAAGAGTTGCTGAACAAAGATATCCCAAAATTCGTAGTGATGTATGTACTCTTCGACAAGGGTGTGATACTTGGTTCGCATAGAAGATGTAAAAGAGGATCTAACAGGAGGGGTAGAGGTCTACCCAATACTGTTGCAGCACAGTGTTCAAGAGGACATTCAACCACCACCGAAGGAGTGCTTGCTCCTAACTTTACAAATGACGATGACGATTTCATGTCACTTAGACCTCGATGTTCAAGCACTATCACAATAGGCCGTTCAAGTACTACTACAACAGGCCGTTCAAGTAACAATGCAAGAGGGCGTTCAACCAACATTGAAGGAGTGTTAGCTCCTAACCATACAAATGACGACGATGATGACAATTTCATGCCACCTAGGCCACGAACCTTGCATCTTTGGAGTCCTCCAAATCCTAACGATGATATTACATTAAGCCCTATCAGGTATCCGAACATAGTACCCCATCAGGAACCAATAGATAATTATTATAATTTTTATATTAGCGACCTATTCCGACAACCATGGCCATAAAATATATGGTTTTGTGACTTGGTCCTTCACCAAAGGCAAGTACCTATGTTGTATCCCAGTTTTATGAATTCCTTCGGTATTTTAGGTGTTGTTCACATGCCATGCTATTGTAGTTATTGTACTTATTGCACTTTGTAATATCAATGTTAGGTTTTATTAAAACATTGATTTGTCATCAAATTTGTCGCACACCAAAAGAGAACAAGGAACAATGAAATTTGAATTTTTTGTCAAACAAATTAATTGAAAAATAATTTTATAAAATACTACATGAATTATCACTAATAAATATAAATTTTTCTGAATTTATTGCATCTTGGTTTGAACTCTAAAATTCTATCAACTATCAAAACAATACTAACTTTTAATAATTAATGCTCACAATTTATAGTGAATTTTTAAATGAAATCAGTGCAAAAATGTTCCTCATAAATTTTGTTTCCTCAAAAAAATTTCATGATTTTTAGAATTTATTTGGATTGGGGGCTCTATAGCCCAACTATTTGGTGACAGCTCTTTTTTGCCAAATGAAATAGCGATATATTCCTATCGCCAAATGGATTAGCGACAAAGCCCTATCACCCTTTTATTTGGCGATAGAGAGTCCACATCAGCGCTGACTTAGCTTTTTCTGCGTTTTGCACTCATGTTGCCCAACTATATGGCGACAAAGGTATAATTTTGCAATTTTTTTGAGTCAAGGTATATTTTTGTAATTTGAATAAAAGAAGTATTATTTAAAAAAATTCTAAAACCATCAGTGATAACTTCTGTAGCTATCATAGACTATTTTAAATTAAAACTGTCTATGATATCTACAGATCACCGATAGTTCTAACCACAAACCGTTTAAAATACGAACTGAGACTATATAAACAACCCAAGGTTCCTCGCGCAGACCATAGCATCTAACGCGTTTTGCCTCCCCCATACCCTAGCCCATAGTATCCTCCTCTCCGGTGACCTCCTCCTCAGCAACTTCCCTCTCAGAGACCTCCTTGCCGGCATCCTCCCCCTCCTCCTCTCGAACCGTGCTCCATTTGATTCGGTGATCCCCTGTGACTTTATCCTATGATTTGTATGGATAATTGGTAAAATAGCAAACAAAGTACACAAAAGATCGATCTTTACCTAGGGTATGTATAAATAGTTTAGTTTATCTGTGCATCATAGAGAAAGCAACGCACGATACCGTTTCTACGTACACACCTTTCGAAGTTCAGTTTATTGACATTGAATTTCCTTTTCTTTTACTTGTATATATGCATGTTATAGCTTGAGACATCATCCTCTATGATCGAACAAATAATTATCTTCTTCACGTTGATCAACAGCTCATAAATTAATTTATTAGCTCTCAATAACATCAAGATCAACAGCTCAGAAATTAATTTATTAGCTCTCAATAACATCAAGCTAAGTGTGATGGGATTTTTTAGAGGAAAACAAAACTTTCAGTCATTCAACACGATCATTATATGCATGATTTTGAAGCAGCTAATTAACATGAACACTGAGGTGGCACAAGTTAAGGAGGGCATCATATATTCACACTACTACGATCGCCTCATCGCGATTTCCCCATCATCGCCGGGTAGGTCGAGCCGCGAGGATAATATTATCACCGCCGGTTCCAAATTCAACCGGCGAGGATAATATTATCACCGCTGGTTCAAACTTCAATCGGCGATGATAAGAATAGTTTCAATTTCTCGCAGCAATGGAGGTAATATCATTGCGGTTTAATAGAGAACCGCAAGTGATAAGAAGATATTACTGCCGGTTTATATGTAAAACCGTAGTGATTTATTATTGCCGGTTCTATAGTAAAACCGGCGTTGATAAGACCATTTTCACCGCCGGTTTACTATAGAACCGATAATGATATTATCGTTTCATTATTAGTTCGGCATGAACATAATAAACATTGTAATTTATCTCGCATGTAACATATGAAAGCATAATTAGTTAAAAAACAGAACATATGAAAGCAAATTTGTAATTTGCGGGATATGTATTAATTAAAATAACATTTACAAAGCATAATTTGTTCAAGATTACATATTTAGTCCTAATTATAATAGTCTAATGGCGCGAAGCCCTATATCCAAAACTCGTCGCCGCCGTCATCCTCCTCCTCGTCCGCCGCTGCCGCTTGATGTCTTGGCGGTGCTCGCCCTCCTTCTCATCCGAATCCGATTCGGTGGCGGAGTTGGTCTTGCCCCAACGCCGCAGTTCCTCGCCGCCGTCGGTGTCGTCATTGTCGTCATCGCTGTCGTCGTCCTCCTCCTCCTTTGCCTCCTCTTCCTCCTCCTCCGCCTCCACCTCCTCCTCCTTCTCCTCCTCCTTCTGTAGCGACGGATCAGTGGGGCTCTGACCAACACGTGCACGCTTCTTAGGGGGTGCCATTGTTGCAACAAAAGTGGATTGTGTGGGGGCTGCAACAAGAGTGGATTGTGTGGATTGTGACAAGAGTGGATTGGATGCAACAATACTGGCATTATATAGAGGCAGAATGGGAAGGGCAACAGATTGGCGAGAATGTGAAGCGCAACGGTTGGCGCAGCGGAGGAACGAACAAGCGCGACGGTTGGTGGCGCGGGAGTTGAACGTTAAGTATCACTTGCCGGTTTGTATTACCAACCGCGGTGATAATCGACTATCATTGCCGTTAATACCTATAGCCAAGAAGATATATTACTGCCGTTTAATTTATAGCGGCAGCGATATTTAATTTTACTGCCGGTTCGTATATTCAACCGGCGGTGATATGTATTTTCCGCATAGCAACGCAATTTTCCCGCGTGGTATGACCTTATCACGCCGGTTCGCACGTAACCGCGGTGATAAGGTATTTTCAGCGTAATATGACCTTATCATCGCTGGGTTCTTGGCGAGCCGCGATGATAAGCTATTTATATAGCAATCTTCACCGACCGACGCATTTCCCGGCGAAGCGAAGAGAGGAGCTCTTTGCTCGGTGTATTTTTCTGGAGAGGTCTTGCGAAATTTGGTGTCGATATTTTGTTCATATTTTTCATCGAATCGACATCTTCTCCGACGGAGCAAAACAAAGAGGAGCTGTATTATCTTGGGGAGTTGTCTTTGAAAAATTGTATTAAAATTTTTCGAGGTTCTTGACTTGATGTATGTTATATTTGTCGTAAAATTTTACTTTACTTGAGTGCTATAGATGTTGATAATGGCTGATTATGCGGTGTGAACAGTTTATGTCGGTACTGCTCAAATTAAGATCTAGCTAAATTATTCAATAAATTATAATTCACTGCCGATTTTTAATAGTAAAGGATTGGTAGATGATCAATTATAAATAGTGAGAATTGCTAGTTGAATATTTAAATAATGGGAAATGGTAGATGGATTTTGCAATAATGAAAGTTGGAACATAAATAATTATTTAGAAATATATCCTTATATTCAATTATATGCTTGTTTGTTGTAGATTAATTTAATTTAATAGCTAGCGCTACATAACAAAATGAAATGAAGAAATCTTCTAAATAATTAAAAAATGCTAGATGGATATTTAAATAGTGAAAAAGGTTTGATGTATTATATAGGCAAATTGCTAGATGTATTTGTAAAACTAATCATTTACAATTATATATTGTTATTTGCATAAATTCATATCCATTTTAGTGATGTAGTGGATGTTTAAGTAATAAAATTGCTAGATGGACAATTATGCATAATTGTAATTAATTTAATTAATGAAAATTTGTTATATGGATTTTAATAGTAAAGATTGCTAGATGATCAATTATAAATAGTGAGAATTGCTAGTTGAATATTTAAATAATGGGAAATGGTAGATGGATTTTGCAATAATGAAAGTTGGAACATAAATAATTATTTAGAAATATATCCTTATATTCAATTATATGCTTGTTAATTTGTTGTAGATTAATTTAATTTAATAGCTAGCGCTACATAACAAAATGAAATGAAGAAATCTTCTAAATAATTAAAAATGCTAGATGGATATTTGAATAGTGAAAAAGGTTTGATGTATTATATATGCAAAATTGCTAGATGTATTTGTAAAACTAATCATTTACAATTATATATTGTTATTTGCATAAATTCATATCCATTTTAGTGATGTAGTGGATGTTTAAGTAATAAAAATTGCTAGATGGACAATTATGCATAATTGTAATTAATTTAATTAATGAAAATTTGTTATATGGATTTTTAATAGTAAAGGATTGCTAGATGATCAATTATAAATAGTGAGAATTGCTAGTTGAATATTTAAATAATGGGAAATGGTAGATGGATTTTGCAATAATGAAAGTTGGAACATAAATAATTATTTAGAAATATATCCTTATATTCAATTATATGCTTGTTTGTTGTAGATTAATTTAATTTAATAGCTAGAGCTACATAACAAAATGAAATGAAGAAATCTTCTAAATAATTAAAAATGCTAGATGGATATTTGAATAGTGAAAAAGGTTTGATGTATTATATAGGCAAAATTGCTAGATGTATTTGTAAAACTAATCATTTACAATTATATTGTTATTTGCGCTATGTGCTTATAATGTGTTTATCGTTTTAATTAATTAGCAATGCATGACTACTATAAAGAATAAATTATTTTGATATCGTTTGTTCATATCTTTGAAATGTAGTTTGATATAATTAATCGTAGATGGACCGAAGGTGGATGTATGACACGGACCGTCGTGGTGCGAGTTCTTTAATGGTGTGACTTGTTTTCGAATGCTATTTGCGCACACAAGTCGAGAAACTGGCGGACTATATGTGTTGTCCATGCGTTGATTGCAAAAATGAGAAGATGTTTTGTAACATAGAGTCGATCGTGCACACTTGCTTGAAGGGGTTTCAAGGTGGCTATACTGTTGGAGTGAGCACGGTGAAGATGATATTGTACATGAAGGGCAACACATTGATGAAGATGATATTGTACATGAAGGGCAACACATTGATGGAGATGGCGGAGACAACGATATGGCGGTGGAAGATGCGTTCGTTGATACCCACGAAGATGATCTAGATCAAATCTTTGCGTGATGGGGAGGGGACTTCATGAGTGAAAGGGAGTTTCAAAAGTTCCAACAGTATGGTAGAAGACTCTACAACACCATTGTACCCGGCCGCAAGGAGGAGCCTGAAAGCGCATCTTAGTCTTTGTCACTATCTGCAGCTTGAAGGCAAGCAATGGTTGGTCCGATAAGAGCTTTCTTGGTATTATGTCTCTTGGGGGACTTGCTTCCAGAGGGTAACGTGTTGCCTTCAACTACGTACCAGGCCAAGCAGGTTGTCTGCCCGTTGGGACTGGAAGTACAAAGAATACACGCATGTCCAAACGATTGCATATTGTATCGCAATGAGTTTGCAGACATGGATGCCTGTGTTGTTTGCAAAGCAAAGCGGTATAAGGGCAACGATGCCGATATCGAGAACGAAAATGTCGGGGTGAGGCGTAAGAAGAAGAGGTGTCCCCGTAAGGTGGTGTGGTATTTCCCTATAATCCCCCGTCTGAAGCGATTGTTTGCGAACAAAAGGCATGCCCAATTGCTACGATGGCACGCCGAAGAGTGTAAGAAGGATGGAATGCTCAGACACCCTGCTGATTCTGTGCAATGGAGGAACATCGACAGAAAATATAAGAAGCGCTTTGCATATGATGTGAGGAATATAAGGTTCGGGTTGAGTACAGATGGGATGAATCCTTTTGGCAACATGAGTAGTCGTCCAAAGACTTGGCGGTGACTTTATGCATCTACAACCTTCCTCCTTGGCTTTGCATGAAGCGAAAGTACATTATGATGCCACTATTGATCCAAGGGCCGAGCAACCCGGCAATGATATCGATGTGTACCTCAAACCATTGGTTGAAGATCTTCTAATATTGTGGACCGATGGTGTATAGGTATGGGATGAGTATAAAAGAGAAAACTTTATCCTACGGGCATTATTGTTTGTAACCATTAATGATTATCCTGCTCTTGGCAACCTGTCGGGCGATGACAAAAGGCTTCAACGGATCGTCCGATGGCTCGGATGATACTGACTAGCCGGTGGTGAAGAACGACCAAAAATTGCTTACATGCGGCATCGTAGGTTCCTCCGTAAGGATCACCCATACCGCAATAATAAGAGAGCTTTTGACGGGACAAAGGAGACTGCATTAGCTCCGAAGAATCAGACTGGGAAACAGATATTTGCCGCTGTAAAGGACCTTACAATTATTCACGGAAGGGCGGCGGTACATCTATTCCGATTTCCGGGATAAGGCTCCTTTGTGGAAAAAGAAATCAATATTTTGGATCCTACCTTATTGGCAGCACCTGGAAGTTCGACACGCAATCGACGTCATGCACATAGAGAAGAACGTGTGTGATAGCTTGCTTGGTATCTTACTGGACATACCTGGCAAAACGAAAGATACACTTCAAGCAAGGATGGACCTCGAAGATATGAAATCGAGGAAGGAGCTGCATCACGAAGAAATGGATACAGACAAAAAGTACCTTCCCGCAGCCTGCTACACTTTGAGCAAGAAAGAGAAAATTAGCGTTTGCGAATGCTTGCACGGAATCAAAGTTCCGTCTGGTTACTCTGCTAACATAAAGAGACTAGTCTCAATGAAAGACTTAAAGTTAATTGGTATGAAGTCTCACGATTGCCACGTGATGATGACACAGATGCTTCCAATTGCAATTAGGGGGGTTCTCTGCCAGAGAAAGTCCGAGACCCAATTATCAAGTTGTGTTCATTCTTCAACGCGATTTCACAGAAGGCCATCGATCCATTAATACTAGACAAGCTGCAGGAAGACGTGGTTCACACTCATGCGGGCTTGAGATGTGTTTCCTCCATCTTTTTTGATATTATGGTCCATCTCATTGTTCACATTGTGAAAGAATCTGAATTCTTGGTCCCGTATTTCTACATCGATGTACCCTTCGAGAGATTCATGGGGTTATAAAGAAATATGTTCAGTAACCAAAATCGTAGGAAGGCTGCATTGCCGATGGTCAGGGAACCGAGGAGGTCATTGAGTTCTGCGTCGATTATATGGATCTCAAACCGATTGGTGTGCTCAGATCTCGGCATGAGGGAAGGCTACAGGAAAGGGACACTAGGCGAGAAATCAAGACGCGTACTAGCAATCTGCTGCATTTACACAAGCACATTTCGCGCTTTTGGGACAATCGGTTGTGGTGGCCCCATATGTCGACATGCACAAAACGTGCTATCCAAAACAAACCTGTGGAGGTCGAGAGGTTGGCTCGAGAGAACACGAGAGATAATTTCGGCGATTGGTTGTATAGACACATGATGCGTCGGAGAGCAGACCGCTTTCGGTTGAAATTGTTGGCTCGAGGACCGTCAACTACAATTCGGACATTCCAAGGATCGACATAAATGGTTTTACATTTTATACAAGTCGCAAGATAAAAGAGCACCAATCAAAATAGCGGTATCCGTATAGATGCCTATGACAGCAATGGAAATAGGCAAACCTACTACGGATTCATAGAAGAGATTTGGGAGCTTGACTATGGTCCTTTGAAGGTCCCTCTCTTTCGGTGCCAATGGGTCAGACTTCTCGGCGGTGTGAATATCGACAAGTACGGCATCACTACCGTGGACCTCAAACTCGTCGGATACAGAGAAGAACCATTCGTACTTGCTAATTTTGTGACACAAATCTTCTTTGTAACTGACCCGGCTAACAAGGAGCGCCACGTGGTTATTCAAGGAAAAAGAAGAATTGTCGGAGTTGAGAATGTTGTCGACGAGGAAGAGTACAACCAATTCGATGAGCTTCCCCCTTTTGGAGAGGACGTTGACCTAAGTACCATGGAAGACAGTGACGAAGCTACATACATACGCCGCGATCATAACGAAGGTCGAGTCGTAGCTTAGTTGTAGTAATGAAATGTATGCTTTCTTTTGTATGAACGACATGTTTATTTTCTCATATGTAACAATTAATGTAATATATGCAATAATGGAAATTGAGGTTATGCTTTCTTTTGATCAAATTGAAAGTTTTACTACATTTGGATTTACATCTCATCTTACCCCATCTACATATAAAATTTCATGATCAAATTCGTCCTATATTAAGAGTAATAAAAAAAGACAAATTTTAACAGAATATGGGCAAAGAGCTTATCACTGCCGGTTGTACAATGGACCGGCAGTAGTATTCCACTATCACTGCCGGTTGTAAATGGACCGGCAGTAGTATTCCACTATCACTGCCGGTTGTACAATGGACCGGCAGTAGCATTCCACTATCACTGCCGGTTGTACAATGGACCGGCAGTAGTATTCCACTATCACTGCCGGTTGGTATGACCAACCGGCAGTGATATTCCACCACTATAAATAGAAACGCCGCGTCTTCCTCTCATTTACCTTAGCCCTAGCCCGCGCCTCCTCTCGATTTCTGTTGCCGTCGCCTCGAGCTCCCCGCGCCGCCGCGCCTCGGCCCACCGCCGTCGGTTCGCGTCGAGCTCCCGCCGCCGCCTCGACTTCGGGCCCGTCGCCTCGCTCGCCTCGGACCGCCGCGTCGCCTCGACTCAGGACGGCCCGCGTCTCCTCCCGACCGTCGCCTTCACCTCCCCACCGTCTCCCCGCCGTCGCCTCGACCTCCCCACCGTCTCCGCGCCGTCGCCTTGGTACTGCTCTTGCGATGTGCGAATGTGGTTGTGCAGATGTGAATGTGCAGATGTGAATGTGAATGTGAATGTGAATGTGCATGTGATTGTGAATGTTTCAGATGTGCATGTGCGAGATGCTAAGGGCGATCAATTCATTTGGCTTGGGGACCTAGCATGTGGGTATAGTGTTGATGAGGATTTGGGACTGCAATAGACAATTTGTGACAACTAATCTCAGATTTTCATTGCTGTTTGTTGCTCTGTGATGAACTAGGGTAAAAGTATGACCGAACATTTATCTCTCTGTTTTAGGCCTTGAACTGTAGACTGTTATTTTCTCAATCATATTTTCTGTCAAGACTTGTTATGCTAGCTCGTGTTCGATGCTATTAGAGTCTGTCACCGGTGACACCGTGTCTTCTTGCAGACTTGATTAGTTTGAATCTGAATCGATACTTACTCATTAATTCTGATTAGTTTGATATTTGCTCGATTCGATTAATATATTCTAGTTCTTTTCGCGAACTTTGTTTAATACCGGTGTAATCCGATGAGACTGACAAAAAAATGATAGTTCTAGCTAATAAAGTTGAGTATCTCCTATTAATGCAAATGATAGTTCTAGCTAATAAATTTGAGTATCTCCTATTAATGCAAATGATATTTCTAGCTAATAAATTTGAGGCGCTCACTGTACTTCCATATTTTTCTTATGGCTTTGTTGATATGTTTCACCCCTATTGATAGATATCCTATATTTGGTTGTTGCTTTTGGTTGTTTGGTAACATTTCCTTGAATAAGATGAAGGATGGTTCTATGCTAGATGAGCTTACACAAAACAATTAGATTTACATCCTTGAAAGACCTACTTATGGATTTATAGTACACCATTCCCGAGTGTGCAATGTGCTATTTATCTAGTGTAATATTATGTTGTTAATATGGAGGGATAATGTGGCATTAATGTAAAGGAAACCTTTAATATGTTATCTAATGCTTATAATGGATATAATATGTCTAATCTATTAGTATGTGCATTGGAGAAGCATGTCTGAAGTACCACATTTGCCTTAGCATCATAAAAATCTGGTTCCTTTCTGTCTTGTCAGCACTCAGTTCTTGTTTATGTGTGAAAAAAATTAGTAATTTGCACATGCTCTTTTGAAGGAATTGTTGGTTTAATCCCATGAGTATGTTATTCCATTGTTTTAGTGGTTCGGTTTAAAAGATGTATTGTGATAAAAAACATTTGTATTAATACAATCACAAACACATTTTTTGATGAGAGAAGTGTAATTAATCTAGTGTAATATGATGTCATATAATTGGATATTATTTTTTTGTCAGTCTCATCGGATTACCTTTTGTTGGCCATTATGTGTTCATGGATAGCTACATGCTATGGAAGACTAACGAATTATTACTAAGGTAAGGTTGTCACAAATTAGTCTATTACTCGTTCCTTGTGGCGAGGAGGGCCTTTGGGCAACCCAACATCTGAGAACACTCAAAATAAACAAGTTGAGCTTTATGCTAGTTGCCTTGTGAATTCACATCTGCACATGTGCTGTTTTGATCATTTTGCTCTGTGGTTATTTATATTGCAGCCAAAAGTAAACTTCAATTTGGTGCAGGACTCCATGATCATAGAACATGAAATTTTTCATTGGAAAAGTTGGACACGCAGGACTCCATGATCAATGAAGAAGAGGAGCGGGAGGAAGCCTATAGACAGTGGTACGCGAAAGAAGACAGCAACCAAGTCCCAAGTCCATTTCAAGCGAGCATGTCTCCTCATGGCTTCCCTTCTCGGTGTACCGGACGCTCTCGTGACATCCATGCTTCTTGAACTTGCAGGGGCTTATTTTTTTTAAAATCATTTTAGTGTGGAATATATTCTTAAGAATATATGAATTTTTTCATATTATTTTTTCATTTCGAGATGTATATGTATCATGTGATTTTTTTCTCATGTATAAGTATCATTTTAAAGTTACATGTGCACATTTTGGATTGCTAGGAATGGCCTCGAATCAGGGACAAGTGCCAGAGGGAGTTCGGCCCTCGAATGTAGACGAAGTAGGAGTGGGTAGCCCAAGTGGCTACTTGAACCTACAGGATATTGATATGGAGCAACCTGACGCCACAGCCATGGACCAAACTGACGCCCCTGCTATGGGCCAAGCTGACGCCACTGCCATGGACCAAGCTGACGCGACTAACATGGGCGAGGTAAAGTATTAGTACGTTGTGATTCCCAAAATATTGTAGGGTCATACGACTAATAACAAGATCAATTGTAGGCTCAAGCGTCGGGTGAACAAAGCGTGGCGCAGGTCGTGGCCCGAGCAAGATGCCGAAGGGCGTTCACAACATACTCCAGCTCTCGGAAGTCGGGAACTGCTATACCAAGATCGGCGTTGGCGCCAGTCTGATGCCTGTGGAGTACTTGCTAGGGATAACGTGCCCATCAGCTATAGATCATGGACCGGCTGCGAAGGTGATCAGTGGGTGGTTCCCGATGACCTGAAGGACTCGCTATGGGGCAAGCTACAACACGTATTCCATTTCCCCCAAGGGTCAGAGTTGGTTGCAAAGAAACGTGCACTAAGTATCATGTGCACATGCTGGAAGAATTGGAAGACTCACCTGAATAAGAACTATGTGAAGAAGAATGTCACGCCAAATTTTAACACGTTTCCAAAGATAAGGGAATTTTGGAAGGACTTTGTGGAGTCTGAGAATTTCAAGAAGCCCGATACGGTGAGTCAGAAGAACAAGGCTAACGCGGATAAGAATATGTACCCTCACACACTAGGCACTGGTGGCTACGTGAAGAAAATACCTGCATGGGATAGCCGCGAACAAGAGCTAATCCTCAAGGGCGTTACTCCTGCGACGGCCGAGTTCACTGCACGATCAAAGCACTGGTTGTTTGGGAGGGGGGCTTCTGTCTCAGAAGATGGCAGCTTGAGCCGGGAGCGATAGAGCCCGGAGGTGTCGCAGAAAATATCGATGCTTACGTGGAGTCTTCCCAAGGGCTTTTCAAGCCACAAAGGAGAATGATGAGTGTTGTCGCTGCCTCGGTAACAAGGAGCATCCTGGGCGCACCCGAGGAGTTGGTTTGGTGCCGTGGAAAGAAGGCTTCCCAGCTGACGCATCGTCGTACAAGCGGTCGAAAAGACTAAGAGAAGATGAACTGCAAACGTCAATACAACTTGCTGTGGCAAGAGCGCTAGATGAAGAGAGAGCGAAGCTGGATCAAGTTGTGGAGCAAGCGATGACTGAAGCTCTCACTCACGACCGCCACTCGATGACAGCCCTTGGAACCTCAGTCACGGTATTCTTAAGAGCAGCTGCGCATCCACAACGATTCCGGGAGAGCATCGACTCCATTTTCCAGTGGATGACATCACAGAATCGACACCGTGCAAGCTGCATTTGTCCGCACATGGCATTACCATCAAGGTGGCTGATGGCAGGGCTTGGCCATGCGCCTCCTCGCGGTTCTACACTGCCGCCCAATACCGCTGGGATTCGCCAGGTCGGCGAGTAAACGGTGTAGTCCGACAATATCGCAAAATGGAGGTAGAGATTCTGGCGAGGCGGAAAAACAAACTTGGAGAAAGCGTGCATGGCTTCCTCGCGTGGCGCAAGAGCTTGATTATGTTCGGCTCGGACGATGAGGGCGACAACGGCGACGATGATGATGAGCCGCACTCTCCACACGCAGACACATGCCGCCACGAAAAGTGCAACTCCTCCGCGGCACCGGTTAGGACAAGTCCAACTCCTCCGCCGCACCATCCACAAAAGGACCAACTCCTCCGCCGCACCAGCCAGAAAAGTCCAACTCCTCCACCGCACCATCCGAAAAAGTCCAACTCCTCCTCGGCACTGCCAGAAAAGTCCAACTCCTCGGTAGGCACATAAGAAGAGTCGAACATCGGCACCATCTCGAAGTCCGCATCGTCTTGTACCAAATCTCGGTCATCTGTGAAGGCAAAGACCTCGAAGAAATTACCGGCCGATATGGTGAAGAAGAACGCAAAGAGCAAACAAAGGCCGAGGTAACATCTCACTTCCAAAAGGTGCCATCACCCGAGAAGACTAAAGTCGATGCTAATCGCAGGAGTTTTTCTTGAGTATGGCAAAAGCCAAAGAGACAGGCGGGCTTCAACCTTCGAAATGTCGGACTACGGCGCATCTCCGAAAGCAAAACTTGAAGATGGCTAGTCTTTGGCGTCGATGTCGCAAGCTCAAAAAGATCTTTCATGAACAACGTCGTAATTACTGAGCTAGGTCTAAGCCGGAAGTACATTAAGGGCAACCGATGGCTCCCCAAAAGATTTAGAGAACCTAACAACAAAATTGCGGCGGCGTCCATCGAGATTACATGCAGAGTGCCAAGAGGGTATGTGGGCGATCGGTGAAATACAAAGATTCGGATTTTCACAATGGGGATGGCATGTTCAGTTAGAGTTCTGCGAATTGTATATGTTGTACCGGCGGATGCTCGACGCCATCCTTTGTCGACGTGGACTTTGTAAGTCTCTATTTATATTATTGTATATTCTTCTACCGTTCAATCAGATGTCTAACTTCTTTTTACATATGTAGAATGGAGATACGATTATGTGCAAAAAATAAGGATGAAGATTTAGGATTTCTCGATCCGGGCTTGTTAACGAGACACTCGTCGTGATAACCCAAAGTTTGTTGAAGACTATTTATTTAAGACTTTCTTCAAGCCGAGAAAGAAAACCTCCGTACTTGTACCCTATAACTTTCAATCGTATTACCCTACTTCTAATATTGTTTTACTATTTTTGCGTGACACGGTGTGGGACTAATAGGTCGTGTTAACATATATGTCTAGTTATCACTTGGGTCCTCCTCGTCATCGAGTTAGAAGCTAGCGGGGTTTATGTCTTGGACTCGTTGAGAAAAGAACTTCGTGAGTATGAACATAATTTTGGAAGATGATGAGCAGTAAAACTCGATCGTTATGTTATTGCTCTAGTAATATTTTATTCTATTGTATTTAAGGTTAATTACTATTTAAAATCATTCACAGCGCATTCACACGGTATTGCAAGAAAGGTGGTCCGCATCTTCCCTACAGGACAACTTTCAAAGTAATAACAGACTTTCCATGCATGAGACAGGACCAGGGAAATAGTTTATGTGCATACTACGTATGTACAAATTTACATGCAATTGTCACGAAGACTGTCGGCTATAACGAAGACATGGTATATAATTACACATTCATGCCTACTTTTCTTTCATTTAACATCTATCATCATTAATTAAATTTCTCTTTTCTTCAATAACAGCGCTCCAAGCTGAGAACCAATCAGTTACTGTTGAAAGAAATTTTAGCAATTCAAGAGCATATCGTTGGATTCATTGATGAACATGTCATCGATCCAAAGGGCGAGTTCCACGACGGAAGCTTCGATCTAAAGTGAACGAGATGTACTCACACTACATTTGTGAACACACTATTAATTGTAAAAAGCTAAATATTGTGATGCTTTAATATATTTTAATTATGATCTAACGACACTTCATATACTATATATTTGAAGGCAACATATCATGTGCACACAGGACTTCCCGTGTACACATCGTGCACACCAACTAATAAAAGTCACGAAAACTCTGAAAAAATTTGTAGATGTACTTCATAGATTACTCTACCTATGTATAAAATTGCAGGTTCAAATTCAATACATATGAGGACTTACAAAAACTCTTTTTTGTAAGTCCTCATATGTATTGAATTTGAACTCGCAATTTTATACATAGGTAGAGTAATCTATGAAGTACATCTACAAATTTTTTCGTATTACACGATCACCGCTTGGTTCGTCAGATAAGCCGGCAGAGATATACATATATCACTGCCGGATTCTAGGTTGAACCGGCAGAGATAGTTGAGTATCATTGCCGGATGCTAGTGTAAACCGGCAGAGATAGTCTAATATCACTGCCGGTTGTATAATGAACCGGCAGTGATATCTATTATCACTGCCGGTTGCTCTCACCAAAGTGATAACCCCGAGTATCACTGCCGACCAATGACTGCCGGCGCCCATAACCGGCAGTAATGGCGTGGACGAACCGGCAGTGATGACCTATTCTGTTGTAGTGTCATATGGTACTTCTTAGTTCGTTTCTTCAACGTACAGCTAGCGGGCAATATAGTGTAGCCTAGAAATGGAATTAATTTGGTTTCTAGAAAATACATGTACATATATGTTGCTTCCAAGCTAGCTTCGTTAGTTTATTTTGTGATCATAAACTATGAATAATATTACCATTCAACAACCGCTTGATATTTTGAGGTCATGCATGTTCAATTTCCATTAGTGTAGTTGGGTTTGTAGGGATGTTAGGGTTTCAATATAGTGGTTGGTTTTATGGGTATTCCTGAGAACCCTGATTATATTCTATCTGGAACATGTGAATTTAGCTTATTTCTTGTGAAATTCTTATGCATTAACTATATGGCTCCTAGTTATGTGGCTCATAGCTCTCTATAATTACTCTCTCCAGTTATACAAGAATGTCGCTTTGGACATTGATATGATCCCTAAAACACTATTTTGACTACTAATTTCTATTGTTATATATCTATATATAAAACCTAGTAAAGTTATATAATATAAAAGTTCTTTTCGAGACAAATCTATACATATCAATATTGTTTCACTATGAGCCTCAATTTCATCCTTTGATACATGAGGTCACCATGATTTTTTGATCTCTACCTTGGTCATGCATGTATAGTTTAGTGAATCCTATATTATTATGAGCAGTGTTTCTATACTTTTCATCTTTACCTAGGGCATGCATGCATAGTTCTCACTGCCACTATTTTGAACACTTTGAACATCCCTAGTAGTAAAATCCTTGTGAATTTATTTTCTGCAAAACATTGCAATTCTCATTGCCACTACTTCAATCGGTCCATTATTCTGATATGTGAGAACATCATGTTGTTTTTTATCTAAATTAATTGACAATATTGAAATATGATTTTGGTAAAAATAGACAACATGGAAAAAGCTATTAGAAGCTAAACAAAAACTTGAGGTGGAGATCAAACAACTGTAAGACAAGTCTGAGTTAACTGAAAAGATTTATGAAATGAAACAATAATTGAAAGACATAAATGCCAAATTGCAATATATTGAATCTCTAAACTTGGCACTCATCATTAAGGATCGCAAGACTAATGCAGAGTTGGAAGAAGCTAAAGTTGAGCTTATAGAGTTAATATAAAGGTTTTCAGTATTTAATTCAACGTGGTTACTAATAATATATTAAGACACTCTTTTCACAACAACATCATTTTTGTAGGGATTAAGAAATATGACTGGAGATCAATCAGTTATTGGTGTAAAACAAATTGGAACTGTACTAGAGTTGTGTAACTTTAGAGAGAACCGAAAAGCCTCTATTGCGGAAGTTATGGCACATATGATGCAGACATGAAAAAACCCTAAGGCCTTCGTGTCTTGAACTATGAAATAATATGGTTTCTCAACGTACACTTGTTGATATTTGTGGTATCATGTTTTGTTAATGTATTATCACCTAATATTATTCTTAATATTTACCCATCTTGAATCCAATAACTGGATGGTGTCTTGCTTGTTGGAACCAAATATTTTTACTATACTTCCTTCAGCAGAACATCCATCTATTGAAACATCTACTAAGTTGTTCTCAATGGGAGGTAACAAATTATTACTGGACTTGTTGATAAATAATAATGCTACAGTATGTTTTTGTTTTTGCACTATTGAGGATAACAATTCATGTGTTTGTCATATTAAGGACCTCGAGATGAATCAATGGGACACATGTTCTTTACTGGTGGATGGTCATAGTTTTTGCTGTTTCATTGAATTTTTGAAAGTGACGTTGTGCTCTTAAGGTATATATGAAGGTAGCATAGAGTTCAACAACCACTTTGATTTCGAACACCATGTTGCCTTTATACCTCAAGAGCACAACATTAGCTACAGTTTGAAATGCCGTGAAACGCCAAAAACTGTGACCAGCAACAAGTAAAGAATATGCCTGATTGATTTGTTCGCATACTGATATGTTTTTTTCCTAACTCTTTTGGTAGAACTTTCATGATTAGTATCTATTGTTCGAAATTTTCTTCTCTTTAGATATTTCTGCAACGACATTTACAAAACGCAATTAGTTATAGATTTGCAGCTGAATATCAAAACATTCTAGATGCATCGAGGCAACAGCTTGTCTGATGAGGATGGTCTTAAAATATGAACATCTATAGCATATTCATCACCTTTTCTTATTATAATGTTGATTGATTCTAAGAAAAAAACCCAATTCCATCCACAATGTCATAAAAGTTATCATGTTTTGATTTTTCGCTCTCACTTCATTCTCATCCTTAGATGAGAATACCATAGGCAACATATTTTCACTTTGATCTTGTATAGGAATATGATCATTTTGGTCTTGTTCCTACACAAGATCAGAATGAAAATAGGCTACCTATGATATTTTCATTTGGGGATGATAATGAAGTAGAAAATAAATCAGAGCATGGCAACTTTCAAAACGAAGTGTGGATGGAATTGGATTTTGACTTGAAATCTATCAACATTAGAATAAGAAAGGGGATGAAAGTGCTACAAATATTCATATTTTAAGATCATCCTCATCAGACAATCTGTTACCTTGATGTATTTAGGATGTCTTGATATGCAATTGCAAAATCTATAATTGGTTGTGCCTTGTAAATGTCGTTGTAGAAATATCTACGGAGAATAAAATTTTAAACAACATATATTATATCACAGGCAGTTCTATTTTAAAATCTATTCTAGTTAAAAACCGTCTGTGATTTGTGTTCACAGTCGGTTTGAAAACCATCTATGATATGTATCGTATTATCACTGACATATGCTTACAGATTGTTTAGAAAACCGTCTATGATGACGTTTTTGAATCGTCTATAATAACCTTATCTGTAGTAGTGTGAAAACCACTTTTATCATGTAACTCTATAAAAACCATATATATAGGTTTTCAAAAATTCTCAATAAAATTATCGTCATACGTACAAGGGGTGAGCTTCTACAACGTTGAAAAATTTAAAAACCAAACTCAATTACATTTGAAAAATATAAAAAAGACTGATTGAGCCCTAATAGTGATTTTCACTGTTCATCCCTATACATCTCGCTGCTAGTCAATTTCATATCTTTCAAATGTGTTTGAGTTTGGTTTTTAAATTTTATAGGATTGTAGAAGCTAACCTCCCCTATATGTATGATAATTTTTTGAGAATTTTTAAAAACCTGTATATATGGTTTTTATGGAGTTAATATGATAAGTGTGATTTGCACCTGATATATTCCCATATATGGATATATATTCTAGATTTCTAGTGAAGTAACGCGGAAGTTGTGCTTAGGAAGCAACATAGCCGCCTCCCTTAAAAGAATGTAAAGTAACAAAAAGAAATCAAACTGAGAAATAGTGCGTTTTAACGATGGTCGGTTTGCTTTGTCCTTGCTATTCTAAATTATCTCCAGTTCATGGCGTTCACAAGAGGACAACAAGCAGCCGGCCAGAAAAATTAGTTACTGCACTGACCTTGTCAAAGGGAACAAACAAACTAGACGCTTCGTTTTCGCAACGCTTATGCTCCATTTTTGTTGCTTTCTTTCCAGCAAGAATTAGACCATGGAGGATATTTCCAAGCTCACCAGACTTTTTAATGGCTGCACATGTTTGATAGATTCCTACAATATGCAAACCATGGAGTTAATAGTCTAGTAGTATTAACTGTTAATTTGAAGTTAATAATAACCCACAACAACAATAAGAACCAACCCTTTTGTCCCAAACCCAACCCAGCTGGGGTAGGCTATAAATGAAACCCAATAAAAATCAAAAGAACCGTAGTCCTTATAAGTTGATAATAACCCCTTAAATAAAAGTTAGATAACAAGAAGTCGCAATATCAAGTGTCAACTTCCGGTTGTGTGAAAGATTATCATCCATTCGATCAGATGAATACAGTTCATGGTTGCACCGATCCGACGGCTAGGATCTCAAGTTTGCATTCCCCAATCTTTAGTCCGCCTTGCACCAGACACGACCGATAATCGTAAGCTATTCACAGCTAGCTCCTCTATAAAAGACGGGACCAAGTGACCAAGTGAAGAAGCATTCAGACGAAGAGAGCCAAGAACGAAGAACGAGAAGACATGGAATGGTATTGACTTGGCTCATCTCAGCGACAGCGAAGAACTGCGCGGCGCCGGAGGTGAGCCGAGCCAATATCACTTCGTGTCCTCTTTGTTCTGTACTGCAAACTGTAAGTTCTTGAGACTATTTCATGTTGTTTCTGTTGGAATTGCTTCCTTGGTTTTTACTGGCATGGCGGTGCACTTCTTAAGAAAGTGAGAGAAAGGGAAAAAAGAACTGAAAGAAGTATATACGCTTTCTCGAAATACAATTCTGTGTTTGCTTGGAGCTGTTTACTGGGTTGGTTCTCTTCCAATTTTCCTTTCATGGCACTCATATTTTTGCTGATTCAGTATATGTTGTATAAAAGGGATAACAGATAATTTTGATATATTCTTCTGAGGTTTGCAAGAGAAAAGACAAGCAGGTATGAAACGATTATTTGAACAAAATTCACCGTTTTTAACGAGTAGTCAGATGTGTTGTGCCTTCCTATACCTTTGTAATCTCTTCTTCTCAAAGGACCCAAGCTAGACTGCCATCCTCAGAAGGCAAGCTTTGTCGTCATGGAACCTGCATACGAAATGTCGCAACTGTTCCACAAGACCAGCAATTTGTTGCAAGAAATGTCATGAATCAGTTGTAAGTATAACACAGAGACGAAGAACCTCAGCTTAGACGGGTGATGCATGGTGCAGGCAATTTGAATGAACATACGTTTGTATCCAAGCATTTCCCTAGGCCTGAGTAGGAGCTTGTTATTTCTTGTGCTCACTGCACCACTCAGAGAACTGACAGATTCGATTTCCTTCTTTTTGCTCTGAATATAGCAAATCTGCCTTTTTACAACACTGCACCACATGCAATGGTCGCTGGTAAAAACCACTTAATTCAGATTTTCACAGGTTATTAACAAAAAAGTACCTTCCAGCTTTTCTTTCTGTAGGCATTAAAAATTCTGATTATGACCATATAGTGTAAAACATAGTAAAATTATGAAATAGATTGGTAGAGAAAATAATTTATGCAACAATGGCAAAAAGAAAACAGAAACCAAATTGAATATTTATCCAAGAAAAAACTAGTGCACAACACTCATAAATATTCATAGAAGAAAGGTAGCTCCACGACATTTTTCTAGGAAGGATACACCTTAAAATGTCAGATCGATATATGCCGGACTGGGAAAAAAGAGCATATGGATAAACTGAACAGTGAGACCATGTAAAACAAGAAATTTGAACAACTTGAGCCAATCAAACTGACTCTTGTTTGAAGCTTGCAATTACTTAAGCATGCCCATGTGCCGATGTGCGATAGATGTGCGATATATCCATAAGTTACAACTGCAGTAGATCTGATACAATGAATTAACAGCAATATTGAGATGTCATGCCCTGTCCTGCCAAGATACCTTCTCTTCATAGTCTTGGCTGTTGATTCAGTGGCTTAGTTTACCTAAAACCGATGCAGCACAGCAGATAAACATAAATTGATGTAATGGCCAGACCAAGTATAATTTTATTTTGCCCATTGGCTTACCAAACATGCTTGGTATTGCTTTAATTACTGTTTGGTGTCTAGAATATTCTTGTGATGGGAGTTTGGAATGAGGTCTGCGGTCCAGAGTCTGACTGGCAAATAGATATGGCATTTTTTTGTTTTTTTTAAATAATACATTTTTATATAATTTTACAAAAATAATACCCAAAAAAATTACAAAAATAAACCTTTGTCATCAATTGAAATTGAATTGGCGACATATGTCTGTTTTGTCGTGGATTGAATTGGCCGACAGATTATTTTGTCACGGATTCATTTTGTTGACAAAACTGAGGTTTGTATTGCTAATTCAATGTTAGAACCCTGTAGCCAATTCAATTGATGACAGAAGACCTATTGCTAATTTATTTGGTGACAGATCTTTTGTCGACAATTGAAATGACAACAGAACTTTTGTCGCCAATTGAAATAGTGACAAAAGTATATTTTTTGTAATTTTTTCGGGTATTATTTTTGTAAAATTACTTTAAAATGTATTATTTAAAAAATATTTCAATTGTGTTTCTTTCTTCTCACTGGTTGCTATTATTCTCCATTTTATTGCTAAAGCTGAAGTTGGCAGCTTTCTCTCCCATTGCTTATTATATTAAGGTACTATTCAATTTGCATTACCGGTCTTTAGAGTCTAGCTAGATATTTTTATATCTGAGTATGCAACTATGTGAGACAATGTAAAGTTAAAATCAACTAACATGAGCTTGGAAAATTATCCAAATCGGAATTTTATATGATTATCCACATAATCATCACTACTACTGATCGCCTCATCGCGACCCCCATCATCGCCGGTAGGTGCGAGCGGCGATGATAATATTATCACTGCCGGTTCCAAATTCAATTGGCAGTGATAATATTATCACTGCCGGTTAAAACTTCAATCGGCAGTGATAAGAATAGTATCAATTTCTCGCAGGAATGGAGGTAATATCATTGCCGGTTTGATAAAGAACCGGCAATGATAAGAAGATATTACTGCCGGTTTATATGTAAAACCGGTAGTGATTTATTATTGCCGGTTCTATAGTAAAACCGGTAGTAATAAGACCATTTTCACTGGCGGTTTTACTATAGAACCGGCAGTGATATTACTGTTCCCCATTATTAGTTCGATACAGAACATAAGAAACAATGTAATTTATCTCGCACAGAACATATGAAAGCATAATTAGTTAAAAAATGCAACATATGAAAGCATAATTAGTTAAAAAACAGAACATATGAAAGCAAATTTGTAATTTGCGGGATATGTATTAATTAAAATAACATTACAAAACATAATTTGTCCATCATTACATATTTAGTCCTAATTATAATAGTCTAATGGCGCGAAGCCCTATATCCAAAACTCGTCGTCGTCGTTGTCGTCCTCCTCCTCCTCGTCGCCGGAGCTGTCGCTTGATGTGCGGCGATGCTCGTCCTCCTTCTCATCCGAATCCGATTCGGTCACGGAGTTGGTCTTGCCCCAACGCCGCAGTTCCTCGCCACCGTCGCTGTCGTCGTCCTCCTCCTCCTGTGCCCCCTCTTCCTCCTCCTCCGCCTCCACCTCCTCCTCCTCCTTCTTCTTCTCCTCCTTCTCTAGCGACGGAGTGGGGCTTTGCCCAACACGTGCACGCTTCTTGGGGGGTGCCATTCTTGCAACAAGAGTGGATTGTGTGGGGGTTGCCATTCATGCAACAATAGTGGTATTATATAGCAATAGTTGGCGAGAGAATGTGAAGCGCAACAAGAGTGGATTGTGAATGGGAAGAACAACAGTTGGCGAGAGGAATGTGAAGCGCAACGGTTGGCGCGGCGAGAGAATGGGCAAGCGCGCGAGAGAAAGGGAATGCGCGACGCTACCGGAGGTGGAACGTTGAGTATCACTTGCCGGTTTGTATTACCAACCGCGGTGATAATCGACTATCATCGCGGTTGATACCTATAACCGTAGTGATATATTACTTCCGGTTTAACTTACGGTAAAGGTGATATTTAAAGTTCTTGCCGGTTCGTATATTCAACCGCGGTGATATGTATTTTCCGCATAGCGCAATTTTTGGCGCGTAGTATGAATCTGCCGGTTGCGTAGAACCGGCGGTGATAAATATTTTCGCGTAATATGACCTTATCGCTGCGGTTCTTCGCAGAGCCGGCGATGATAAGCTATTTATATAGCAAGCTTCACCGACCGACTCATTTCCCGGCGAGCGTAAGAGAGGCGCTCTTTGCTCGGTGTATTTTTCTGGAGAGGTCTTTGCCGAAATTTTGTGTCGATATTTTGTTTATATTTTTCATCGAATCGACATCTTCTCCGTACCGAAGCGTAACAAAGAGGAGCTGTATTATCTTGGCGAGTTCTTCTGAAAAATTGTATTAAAATTTTTCGAGGTTACTGACTTGATGTATGTTATATTTTTCATAAAATTTTACTTTACGGAGTGCTATAGACGTTGATAATTGCTGATTGTGCGGTGTGAACAGTTTATGTCGGTACTGCTCAAATTAAGATCTAGCTAAATTATTGAATAAATTATAATTCATATTGTAGTGGATGTTTGAGTAATAAAAATTGCTAGATGGACAATTATGCATAATTGTAATTAATTTATTTAATGAAAATTTGTTATATGGATTTTTAATAGTACAGATTGCTAGATGATCAATTATAAATAGTGAGAATTGCTAGTTGAATATTTAAATAATGGGAAATGGTAGATGGATTTTGCAATAATGAAAGTTGGAACATAAATAATTATTTAGAAATATATCCTTATATTCAATTATATGCTTGTTTGTTGTAGATTAATTTAATTTAATAGGAAGCGCTACATAACAAAATGAAATGAAGAAATCTTCTAAATAATTAAAAATGCTAGATGGATATTTAAATAGTGAAAAAGGTTTGATGTATTATATAGGCAAAATTGCTAGATGTATTTGTAAAACTAATCATTTACAATTATATTTTTATTTGCGATAAATTCATATCCATTTTAGTGATGTAGTGGATGTTTAAGTAATAAAAATTGCTAGATGGACAATTATGCATAATTGTAATTAATTTAATTAATGAAAATTTGTTATATGGATTTTTAATAGTACAGATTGCTAGATGATCAATTATAAATAGTGAGAATTGCTAGTTGAATATTTAAATAATGGGAAATGGTAGATGGATTTTGCAATAATGAAAGTTGGAACATAAATAATTATTTAGAAATATATCCTTATATTCAATTATATGCTTGTTTGTTGTAGATTAATTTAATTTAATAGGTAGCGCTACATAACAAAATAAAATGAAGAAATCTTCTAAATAATTAAAAAATGCTAGATGGATATTTAAATAGTGAAAAAGGTTTGATGTATTATATAGGCAAAATTGCTAGATGTATTTGTAAAACTAATCATTTACAATTATATTGTTATTTGCGATAAATTCATATCCATTTTAGTGATGTAGTGGATGTTTAAGTAAGAAAAATTGCTAGATGGACAATTATGCATAATTGTAATTAATTTAATTAATGAAAATTTGTTATATGGATTTTTAATTGTAAAGATTGCTAGATGATCAATTATAAATAGTGAGAATTGCTAGTTGAATATTTAAATAATGGAAAATGGTAGATGGATTTTGCAATAATGAAAGTTGGAACATAAATAATTATTTAGAAATATATCCTTATATTCAATTATAGGCTTGTTTGTTGTAGACAAATTACAATTATATTGTTATTTGCGTTTATGTGCTTATAATGTATTTATCGTTTTAATTAATTAGCAATGCATGACTCTTGTAAAGAATAAATTATTTTGATATCGTTTGTTCATATCTTTGAAATGTAGTTTGATATAATTAATCGTAGATGGACCGAAGGTGGATGTATGACACGGACCGTCGTGGTGCAGAGTTCTTTAATGGTGTGACTTGTTTTCTTTAATGGTGTGACTTGATGGCGGGGCTTGGCCATGCGCCTCCTATAAGTTCTGTGCCGCCGCCTATCACATGGGATTCGCCAGGTCGAAGTAAACGAGTGTAGTCCGACAATATCGCAAAATGGAGGTAGAGATTCTGGCGAGGACGGAAAAAACAAACTTGGAGAAAACGTGCATGGCTTCTCGCGTGGCGCAAGAGCTTGATTATGTTCGGCTCGGACGATGAGGGCGACAACGACGGCGATGATGATGAGCCGCACTCTCCACACGCAGACACATGCCGCCTACAAAAGTGCAACTCCTCCGCGGCACCGGTTAGGAGAAGTCCAACTCCTCCGCCGGCACCACCAGGAAAAGTCCAACTCCTCCACCGGCACCATCCAGAAAAAGTCCAACTCCTCCTCCGGCACCAGCCAGGAAAAGTCCAACTCCTCCACCGGCACCATCCAGAAAAAGTCCAACTCCTCCTCCGGCACCAGCCAGGAAAAGTCCAACTCCTCGGTAGGCACATAAGAAGAATCGAACATCGGCACCATCTCGGAGTCCACATCGTCTTGTACCAAATCTCGGTCATCTGTGAAGGCAAGACCTCGTAAGAAATTACCGCCGATATGGTGAAGAAGAACGCAAAGAGCAAACGAAGGTCAAGTAACATCTCACTTCAAAAGGTGCCATCACCCGAGAAGACTAAAGTCGATGCTAATGCGCAGGAGTTTTTCTTGAGTATGGCAAAAGCCAAAGAGACAGGCGGGCTTCAACCTTCGAAATGTGGGACTACGGCGCATCTCGAAAGCAAAACTTGAAGATGGCTAGTCTTTGGCGTCGATGTCGCAAGCTCAAAAAGATGTCTTGAACAACGTCGTAATTACGAGCTAGGTCTAAGCTGGAAGTACATTTTGGGGCAACCGCTGGCTCCCCCAAAAGATTTAAAGAACCTAACAACAAAATTGCGGTGCGTCCATCTCAGACACATGCAAGAAGCCAGCAGGGTATGTGGGCGATCCCAGTGAAATACAAAGATTCGGATTTTCACAATGGGGATGGCATGTTCTGGTTAGAGTTCTGCGAATTGTATATGTTGTACCGGCCAGATGCTCTGGACGCGTCACTGGTCAGACTGTGGACTTTGTAAGTCTCTATTTATATTATTGTATATTCTTCTACCGTTCAACTATATGTCTAACTTCTTTTTTACATATGTAGAATGGAGATACAATTATGTGGAAAAAATAAGGATGAAGATTTAGGATTTCTCGATCCGGGGCTTGTCAACGAGACACTCGTCCGTGATAACCCAAAGTTTGTTGAAGACTATTTATTTAAGACTTTCTACAAGTCGAGAAAGAAAACCTCCGTACTTGTACCCTATAACTTTCAAAGACGTATTACCCTACTTCTAATATTGTTTTATTATTTTTGCGTGACACGGTGTGGGACTAATAGGCTATGTTAACATATATGTCTAGTTATCCTTTGGGTCCTCCTCGTCATCGAGTTAGAAGCTAGCGTGGTTTATGTCTTGGACTCGATGAGAAAAGAACTTCGTGAGTATGAACATAATTTTTGGAAGATGATGAGCAGTAAACTTCGATCGTTGCTTATTGCTCTAGTAATATTTTATTCTATTGTATTTAAGGTTAATTACTATTTAAAATCATTCACAGCAAGATTCACACGGTATTGCAAGAAAGGTGGTCCGCATCTTCCCTCTGGACAACTTTCAAAATAATAACAGACTTTCCGTGCATGAGGCAGGACCGGAAATAGTTTATCGCATACTACGTATGTACAAATTTACATGCAATTGTCACGAAGATCGCTTGGATATAACGAAGCCATGGTATATAATTACACATTCATGCCTACTTTTCTTTCATTTAACATCTATCATCATTAATTAAATTTCTCTTTTCTTCAATAACAGCGCTCCAAGCTGAGAACCAATCAGTTACTGTCGAAAGAAATTTTAGCAATTCAAGAGCATATCGCTGGATTCATTGACGAACAGGTCATCGATCCAAAGGGCGAGTTCCACGACAAAAGCCTCGATCCAAAGTGAACGAGATGTACTCACACTACATTTGTGAACAGACTATTGTAAAAAACTAAATATTGTGATGCTTTAATATATTTTAATTATGATGTAACGATGCTTTATATACTATATATTTGAAGGCAACATATCATGTACACACAGGCCTTCCCGTGTATACATCGTGCACACCAACTAATAAAAGTCACGAAAACTCTGAAAAAATTTGTAGATGTACTTCATAGATTACTCTACCTATGTATAAAATTGCAGGTTCAAATTCAATACATATGAGGACTTACAAAAACTCTTTTTTGTAAGTCCTCATATGTATTGAATTTGAACCTGCAATTTTATACATAGGTAGAGTAATCTATGAAGTACATCTACAAATTTTTTCGAATTCGATCCTTCACCGCCGTTCGTCCGAGAACCGCGGTGATATACACAAATCACTGTCGGTTCTTCGTATAAGCCGGCAGAGATATACATATATCACTGCCGGATTCTAGGTTGAACCGGCAGAGATAGTTGAGTATCACTGCCGGATGCTAGTGTAAACCGGCAGAGATAGTCGAATATCACTGCCGGTTGTATAATGAACCGGCAGTGATATCTATTATCACTGCCGGTTCCTGAGCCGACAGTGATAACCCCGAGTATCACTGCCGACCAATCACTGCCGGCACCCATAACCGGCAGTAATAGCGTGGACGAACCGGCAGTGATGACCTATTCTGTAGTAGTGTGTGAAACAATTTTTGATTTTTCATTTGGATATACAAACCTTTGTAGTTGGCATGAAACATATATAAGTTACAAAAGTGATGCAAAGCCTTTCACTAGTGAATAAGAATTACCACTTTTAGATTTACATAGCTATTTTTCAGTTTTTAGTAATATATTCTATTAGATGGATAATAAAATCTGCTACATTTGCCATGCAATACCATGGCGATTAGTCCTGTTAGACAATATATCTTATATTGCCTTCTATAGAGATTGTTGGTATCATGCATTGCCTTATACAGATATTGCCTTATATAGGCTTTTCTTTTGTACCCTCATGTATATGGATGTATTCTAGCCTATTGGCCTTATGATTAACACAAATGCTATTCATAACATGGTATCATAGCAAGATAAGGGTTTTCACCGGTGTTGTACTTACGCCATCCACCACCTTGTCCTTGTTGACCGACAACCATAGCTCTTCCTACAGCTGTTCCCGCTGTCGATCGTCGTTCCCACTTGGTAATTTTGTAATTTCTAGTCACTACTTGCTGCCGTACGGACAACCCCTCATTGCCGGACTGGCTCCTCGTCATAGGCACGATAGCTTTGTGAACAAGACACCGAAACCCCCAAGTTTATGCATAACACTGTGTAGGCCCTTGGAGCATCCCCAATGCCATCCTCCCACTCCACCGGTTCCTTGATGCTTCCTCTTGTTAGAGACAAGGATGAGAGAAGAAAGCTAAGAGGAGAGGAGGGAAGAAGATCGAGTTTGCCCTGGGCAGAGGTCCTCCAGCCACGACGCCAGTTGTAACATCTCAATTTTTCCTTGAAATAGGATTATATAGCTATTTGTGAGTTTTTATCAATTTTAGGAATTTTTGCAACTTTCTAGAATTTATTTGGAATTTATATAATATTTTTTGAATTAGACTTGTTATGAATATTACTTAAATATGTGTAAATTTTAAATAAAATTTTCCCAAAAATAATTTATTTGAGTTCCAAATATTTCAAAATATTTTCTATAATTTTTTTGTAATTTTTCTGCTATTTTTACTGTTTTATTTGTATTATTTTATTTTCTAGAATTATTTTAAATGAGAAAAGTTTGAAAAGTCTTGAATAGTTATCGGGCCAAAACCCTAATGGGTCTAGCCCATTTTCCCATGTCGGCCCTGTCCGGCCCACTCAGCCCAAATGTCTTGAAACCCTAGAATCTCTACAGTCGGTCTTGATCAGACGGTGGAGGGTGATCTCATAAATCCTAGGAGTTTTGTGGCCATTGGATCTTGATGTGCGGCTAACATTGGTTAGGTAGATGGAACCCGAGTGCATTGGTGGCCGTCGGATCCAGGTAGCATGTGTAGTCGAGATTGCTTGGAGTCTGATGCATTGTCGATCGTTCGACCAGGACGCATGGCAAGCGGTCGGTCATCATTTCCAATGTGAACTCGTCCCGACGGCACCCCCGTGTCTGTGTTGGCCGTCGTGTTATGCACGGACGTCAAGGGCCTTATAAGCCTCATTGAGCTCCGTCCTGAGATCACCAGGTCACAAGTTTTGCCCTAGTCCTTGAAGCCTGAGTCGTTTTCATTCGCTTGCGGAAGCTCGCTAGAGATCGTCATGTGTGTCACCGCCGTTTCTCATCAAGAACTCTGTCACCGAGGGATTCGGGGAAGCCAAGCGTAGATCCGAGATCAGTGTGTTCGGGGCTTCCAGATCTGGGTGTCAAAGACGTCGATTTGTAGCTGTTTCACTGAAGGCCTCCTCATCTTCTTCATCTCCAGTAGGATGTCCTCGCTGGACTCCGTCAGCGCGTGCACACACCAGTGGTGCTTGCGTGTTGGCTAGATGAACTATGTAGGCTTGCGTGTCATCCCCGTGTCGCTACGTTGACAGCCAAGTCGATGCAGCCACATGCGCTGCCACGTCAGCGGATCGAGTCCATATGTCTGTCAGTCGGTCATTGTGTGAGTTGAGTTCATGGTAGACTGGCATTGGTCGTGGACATGGCCCATGGACTAGTGGGGCCCACATGTTAGTTTAATAGGGTTTTTTATATTTATTTTAATGTGATGCTAACATCAACATGACATCATAAATTAATTTTTCAGTAGAAAAGTAATTCGGGAAAATATGATTCTTCTATTTTCTGGTTTTTCTTTTAATTTGAATCTTTCATGTGCCCGTTGTTTTTCATATGAGTTTCGATTTAGATAATTCAAGTTTTTAAAAGTTTATAAAATTAAGATATATTTAATGATGAATTTTATTTGATTTTTGAAGTTTGGTATTTAATTATTTGGTGTTTTCTCTAGATTCGAATAAATTTCAAACTGCCTGGATCACTTGAGGGTGAAGTGTTGATTCAAGAATAAGCTCTAGATTAAGATCAAGATCTTTTCCAAGAAAAATTGTTCTTTGATCATGTTGAACCTAATTTTACAAATGTTATATTTTTTAAAAAAATTATTACATGTTATTTTATGCTTAGAACTATTTTCAAATAGTTTGGGATCTAGCTATTCTACCCAATTGAATTATACCTACCTTCTCATTATATGCCATGATTATTTGTCACCCTATGATGGTTCATTGTAAGTTGGTTGCTAATAGATACCAATATGGGTTGGTTAGATCGTGTATAGTGTGCTTAGCCATGCAAACGCGTTATTGATATTATTGTGAAAGTTCAAATCAATTTTTTTGACTAATAGAATATGTAATATATTTTATGAAATGGTGTGTCATGTATTGTCACACAATGATGTTGAGTTATTGATGGCATGTATCGCACGTTAATCAACTGGGGTAGTAAATAATTTAGAATGGGTTATGTGGCAAGGGCTGTGAGCCATGGTGGGCCTATGTGGCATTGAGTTAACATGTATGAGTGAATGTGAGGTGATTTCTATGAGTCAGTTGTTGGAAGTCTTATCTCGATCAATTAAGGAGTTAACCTTGCAATCCATTGAACTAGGTTAACAATGCAACCATATGTCTAGAATGGGATGGACCTAACTAAGTTACCAAGTCTTAGCATTTGATTGCTCTGGAGGATAACAAAATTGAGTGTGAGGTTATTGCGAATTTTTGTGTATAGTGGCCTCACATCTATCCCATGGTTTGTCCCTGCTATTCTCTTGCTCTGAGGGAGGGAAGGAATAGCAAGTTAAGACTTATCGGAAGGGTTGGTGTTATGATGGAGTCTTCAAAAGGTTTTGTTATGATCTTCTAGCCACACATAGATAGGTACATGATATTGCATGATAGTATAGTTTGATCATACTATGTGGGTAAAGTGTATAACCTCTGCAATATGTAATCTATTCGGATAGCCATAGCCATGGTATTAGGCAATGCTCATGAATTTCAGTTAAGGATTAGATTTTATAAAATTAACTTCGGAAGGGAGGTTGTGTGCCATTAGAAATATTAAAAATTGTTTAGGACTGTATGCCAAGTTTACTCTTGAGAAATATCTGAAAGCTATTTATTATTGTTATTTATTTTACTATCATTTTAATCTATTTATTATATTCATTTGTAAATACAGCTTTACTACAAAATAACCATATCACCTTTCATTTGGAACAAGCCTTGCATATAGTTATATTAGACTTGCATTCAGTGCATAACTTGTTGAGTGCTTTATGTACACACCCTTGCCGCAATAAAATCATCAGTTGGGGAGTCCACACCAGCTTTGAAGGAGGAGTACCAAAGGGAGGTGAATGTTTAGGGTGTGATCCTTGTTAGTTGTCTGTGGAAAATTGAATGGTTTCCTTTCACATTTTCTTTCCACTGCAATTTATTATTTATAGTTTAGCCCTGTATGGCATGGTCATGTAAAGTTGACTGTAAGATCAGTCAACAGATTTATATTTAATAAATGAAGTCTTTTATTATATTTTTGCTGTGTATGATTATGATATTCATCTGTGTTGACATTGTATACATTAGTGTGATCCTGGACTAGTGCGAAATACACAGAGGATTCAGATTTGCATATTCATGTCATGATAGAGGTGGTATCAGAACTATATTGACTGTAGGTTTTGCTCCTAAATAGATTGGTTGACTCTTTGGGTTCTTCAAAATCTATTTTCTAAAGAGAAAATTTAACTTGATTAATAATAAGTTTTTAACTTATCTCATTCTTCTATTCTTATCCCTTTTGCCAAAATTTTCTTTCTCTCCCTGCTGGGTTGAGTTGAGGCCTTACCCCCAACCTATCTTTATCATATGAGGATGGTGTAGTCCTATGGGGAGTGTACTAGTGGTTATGTTGCTGAGCTTTGGACGATTTTGTAAGTTTTTGGAGGTTGATAGGCTGATTTACCAAAGTACCAGCTAGATTGTCAATGGCAATGATCTTGGGATGCTTTGCAAGATCATCATCTATGCCAGGGAGGACATCACGGCAAGTCGCCCGATCAAAATCACCATTGGGAGATCAACATTTGACACCGATATCCAAGAGAGCCTCAACCTAGATGGCTTTATGAGTGATGGTGCTAGTTAGTTGAGACTCTGGTTTTTGAGTCTGTCTGATTAAGTGAGGTAGTGTCACCCATGCAAGCATTAGCTTTGTGTGCTTATGTTGAATTGGTTCTTTTATGATGTAGGTTGTTGATCCCAATCTTTCGATGAGAAGGATAACCTTGATTTGTGGAGACGACTCTCACAATCCGACTACCAACCGTACATGACTGATGTGCCAAACAATCGCTGAACCAACGTCGGGATTGTTATCAACCTAGCTAGAAGCACGATCAACCTAAACACGATGACCAATTTCTACAAGCAATCGAAGAGCAAGCAAGAGGAAAGAGCAACCTAAAATTATAAATATAATTGAAGTATTGATGTGGGGTTCTGAAGCACGGCATTGCTGTTGATATAACCAAATAAGAGAATACCAAATAGTTTTACCAAGGAAAACTATAACTAAATAAAACTCACCTCTCCCTAGGGTTGTGACCAACTTATAAAGGATGAGGAGACAATTGGGGTGCGGCTAGAATATGGAAAACTGAAAAGGACTCTTACCGCAACCGAAATGGACTCCTTCCCCTTGGACTCTAACTGAGTACATGGGCCTAGGCCCAAATAAGATGGCGCAACACCATAGCTTTGAACTAAAAATAAATCTAGGTGTTAGAGGTAGTTGTCGAAGCCAAGAGTCATGGGAGTTCGGCCATCCTTCATTGTGGCATCATGGTGGTTTCAATTGAGTGTAGTAGCCATTTGTCGAATATCTAAGCATGGGATATGAGTACGTATCGGAAACACGAAGACTATATCGTATACACTCAAGCAAGCGTTTAGAAGCTCTGGATATCTCGGACCCAACCCTATGAGATAAGGTATAAACGGAGGGGATATCTCCACACTAGGAAGGACTCGATCACTTTCCTGATAAGGGGACTCGAGTACGCCTGGTATCTAGGGAAGTTTGGATATGTTGCGAAGATCGATATGACGATGTACTCCTCATCAGCTATGATCTGGTATCCCAAGCCAACTACTCAACTTGAGGCGGGGCTACCCCAACTATATAAGGCCGGGGGTAGGTATCCTCAAGGAGGACTTTGAAGCCAGGAGAAAAGACTTTTGGACAGAGCCTTTACAAGACGCAGAGCAACCAAGAGTTGACGGACCACACTTCGTTAACCTCCAGCCATAGTTTAGCCATTGTTTAGATCCAATCATGATTGTAACTAGGGCTAGACAACTCGCTCTGTACTTGATACACCAAATACATACATCATCCGCACAGGACATAGGGTATTACTCCATCCAGAAGCCTGAACCTGTATACATTGTGTATCACTGTCTTCATGCTTGACTCTGACATCGAAGGTACCAATGATTATAAGTGCATTGTCGAATTATGACCTTTGACAGTTGGCGCGCCAGGTAGGGGCCTTAAACTATTTTTGCAGATCAAGCATGTCTTCAGTGCATGCTCACATCGGATTCTCTGTCGACAACTCCTGCGATAATGTCATTTCGATCACCGTCATCGACCAAGCACCCGTGGTTGGATCTTGTAGGAATCAGGAACCGAGAGCAAGAACGGAGAAGGGGAAAATTTAATTTGCAGCAGTAGAAGGCCTCAAATACAATGGTCTCATCCTCATTTTGGGGGTGGGATATAGCTCACCCTGTGACGGCCTCCAATGGAAGAACTCCTGAGGAGGAATGAAGCCATCCTTCAACAATTCGGTAAGGCACTTCTCCATTATCACCGATTTTTGCCACACTCTTTGGAGGGCTTTGTCCTCAAAGACCACTTCATTGCTGGGGAAGCGGATGCGGCTATCTCAGGATTCTTTCTCTAGTGACAAGACAACTCTAGCACTAGCTGAAGCGTTGGACGCCATTGGAAGAAGGGGGATGGATTCTTCGAAGGTGGTAGCACTAGGGTTTAAGGAGCACGACGAAGGTTTTGAAAGTAAGACTGGAGGCAAAAAGGGGGGAACAGCTACAGTTTCAGATCTGAGAATTTATAAGCCAAAGCCTTTTCCCCAAGCGAACGGTTCACTCCCCATGGCATGGCACCTCGATTGACGAGAAAAGAGGAATGATGGCACTGCACGAATCTTGACATTACAGACGAGAGCAATAAATGCTCAACTGCCCAACATTTAGATTTTCTAGATTTCCAAACTCTGCTCAGAGTCGAGTCAATAAGTCGACATCGAGTAACTTGTGGCTAACCTAAGGACTCGATACAGGCTGATGGTAGGGAGCTTGACTCGGCAGCATCCCTACTCGATACTTAGCATTTCCCAATCTACTCGAATTGTTCGACCACAAGTTGGCGGAGCATTACTCGACCAAGCCAGAACTTGGTAGTAATCAACCAAGCGCTTGTACGAACCCTCCGCTGAACGGAGTTTGGCGGCTATTGTCGAATATCTAAGTATGGGATATGAGTACGTACCGGAAACATGAAGACTATACTGTATACGCTCAAGCAAGCATTTAAAAGCTCCGAATATCCCGGACCCAACCTGTGGGATATATACATCTCGGGTATCTACAAAGCAGGCCTGTGAGGCCCAGCTGGACAACGCTGAGTCGGGCCAACCGCAGGAAAAAGAAGCTACCAGGGGCGCGCCAAGACGTGCCCAATAAAGAAGCCTTAGAGACGGCAACCGATCCGGATTAGGTAGGCTACAATTGTAATCTAAACCGTTGCCAAAATGGATAGGTGCATGAGATATGATCCCTACTTTGAATCCAACTAGGACTCTCTTTGTAACCGCCCCCCTCTTCTATATAAAGGGAGGGACGGGAGAACATCATGAGACAATCTCATCAGCAAAATAGCTAGCCACATATAATTCCAGAGCACAGGACTAGGGTATTATCTCCTCCGCGAGAGCCCGAACCTGTATACATCCGGTGTCTTGTGTTACCATCGAGTTTGGATCTGGCGCCTAGCCCCTTTTGATTATTGCCGTCAACAAACGTCGACAGTTGGCGCGCTAGGTAGGGGCTGCGCTAAGATCAATCTCAGCAGGCTCGATGGCGATCTTCAACGAAGTTATGGACACATTCGCTCCGGCCCAGGCATTCTGCTTCGGAAGTCTGGATTTCATCGCTGACGATTTTGGTAGGCTCATCCTTTCGGATTCGGATCATATCCAATCTGGAAGTGATTCTACCGCTCGCCCAACCCAAGAACCACTCGGATTGGGATCAGGCATGGCCATCTGTCCCCGGACGGCAAGCCAAAAGTCTGTTCCTCGGTTTGAGCGAAGACTGGCTAAAGGCGAGCCCCGAGTGGTGACAGATGCTAAAAATCCACTCGGATCTAATGGTCAGCCCAACTTGTCTTGCTGTTCTTCTGATTCAGAAAGCAGGGCAGAAGAATCTCATGATTTTCATGGCATCTTCGTGATCGAAGATCTGCGAACTGATTCCCAGCAGCAGAAGGATGCTGCGAATGCCGCAGAGGCAGAGCGTCTTCGTCAAGTAACCCGCACAAAGTCTCTCCAGGCCAGAGGACGCAATGTTAATGAAGATATTTTGCAGATGAAAATGGGGAACCAATCGGTTTTTCATATTCCTCAGCAGAACATCGTTGCATCAAAGACGCTCCTCGACACGTTGGGACCAATGCTTGGTTCCGACAGCCCAGCCGCGCCGATCGTGGCCCAAGTCCAGGCCATGGTGACGGCAGCAGCGATCCAACAACAGCAGGAAGAACCAGGGGAGAAGGAGCACTCTCGTACCCGCATAGTCACTCAGACTGCCAGCAACAAAATAGCCCGTAGTCGGGCCATGCGTGGCCGACTAGAGCTCCGATGAGGGGAAGACGCCCAGCGAAGCATCAGCCGTGACCTCCGGGTAGACCTGAATGCCAGGTGGCGAGATCGGGAGGATGAAGAGCGCTGCAGGCGCAAAGATGAATATGAACGTTTTGGCATCCGCCATGATGACCGAGACGATCGCAGAAGCCATTACCGCCACGACAAAGGAGACAGTGAGGATCGCCGAGCAAGATCACCTTCTCGCCGCTCCCCACGCTGGTGCAGCGATGGACCTATTGAGGGGAGTTGAGCCTTCACTCCCCGGCTTCGCCGAGTGGTTTGGCCTGAGGGTTTCAACCCCAAGGGCATTACCAAGTTCGACGGAGCAAGAGATCCAGAAGCTTGGTTGCAAGTTTATTCCCTTGCAATCATGGTAGCCGGAGGCGATCACAACGTAATGGCCAATTATCTACCGGTCACGCTTACCCCTTCGGCTCAAGCCTGGCTCACTGGACTTCCAGTGAATTCCATAGATTCCTGAGGAGATCTTTGTGAGCAGTTCATCACCAACTTCCAGGGCACTTATGAGCGACCTGGGACTCAATGGGACCTGTATCAGCTTCACCAGAGAAGGAGCGAAACACTCCGGGAGTTTATCCGGTGCTTCATGCTGAAGAAGAATACGATCAGAGATATTTCGGAAGCTGCAGTCATTGCATCATTTCAGAAGGGCGTCAACGACCCAGATCTAATTAAGAAGATGTCCAGGAAGCCGCCGACTGTGGTAAGGGAGATGTTTGAATTGGCAGATCGCTATGCTACAGCCTCGAATGCTTTGGCTGAGCGTCAGGACGACCGCCCGCGGCATAAAAACAAGAAGGATCACGCCGAGTCCTCCAGACACCATGACAGGAAGCGAAAGCCTGAAGAACTAGTGGCAGCGACCGAGCAAGGCCGACATCGCACGCCGCGCACGAATGATTATGTTGCAGTAATGGACGCAACTTGCCCTTTCCATCCCAAGGGGAAACACGCTGCAAAGGATTGCTTCACTTTGAGAAGGTTCGCCAAGGAATCCAGAAAGCGATCGGCTAAGGGCAAAACAAAGGACGAAGAAAAGAAAAGGCGAGATTCCCCTGAAGATGACGAAGGAGAGTACCAGAAGACAGAGCATGAGCTCAACTACATATTTGGGGGCTCGGCTGCCTATGAGTCCAAGCGGAAGCAAAAGCTTACCGCTCGGGACATCAACGCAGTTATGCCGGCAACTCCCCAATACCTCAGATGGTCTGAAGTCTCGATTGCCTTTAACCGCTCGGACCATCCAGATCACATCCGATATCCAGGTAGATATCCTCTTGTTTTGGACCTTGTGATTCGCAGTGTTAAACTCAAGAGGGTGCTGGTTGACGGGGGGAGCGGACTCAACGTCCTCTTCTCCAAAACCTTCGACAACATGAAGATTCCCCGCTCGGAGCTAAAGCGGGGCTCATCATCGTTTCATGGGGTAATCCCTGGAACCTCCTCGGTTCCACTCGGGCAAATCACTCTGCCAGTCATGTTCGGGACCAGAGAAAATTATCGGATGGAATATCTCAACTTTGAGGTGGCTGATTTCGAGACGGCGTATCATGCCATCTTGGGAAGGCCAGGCCTGGCCAGGTTCATGGTCGTGCCCCATTACACTTACCTCGTCTTGAAGTTGCCAGGGCCAAAAGGCATTATCTCCGTCCGCGGCGACGTCAGGCAGTTGTTCGCATGCGATAGAGAGAGTTGCGAGATGGCCGAGATTCAAGAGGCGGTAGCCGACAGGGAGAAGATTCGACTGGCAGCTGCGCGTCACCAAGATGAAGAAGAAGTCCCGGCCAGGAAACAAGCCAAAACAAGCATGAAGCCTGACGAGGGGACCAATAAGGTAATCCTTGACCCATCCAACTCGACTCAGACGGCCTTGATCGGGACAGGTCTCAACCCCAAATAGGAAGACGCACTCGTCACCTTTCTTCGGGCCAACCGGGATATTTTTGCATGGAAACCTTCCGACATGCCCAGTGTCCAAAGGGAGGTGATCGAGCATTCTCTCAATGTGGATGAGAAGGCGAAGCCCATCAAGCAACGACTCCAACGATTTGCTCAAGATCGCCGAGAGGCCATCAGGGAGGAAATCACTAAGCTTTTAGCAGTAGGCTTTATAAAAGAAGTGTATCATCGGACCGCCAAATAACCCATTCTTGTTACAAAAAGAATAAAAGCTGGCGCATGTGCGTTGATTATACCGATCTTAACAAAGCATGCCCGAAAGATCCTTTCAGGCTGCCTCGCATTGACCAGATGGTAGATTCAACGGCAGGCTGCGAACTCCTTAGCTTCCTGGATGCCTACTCAGGATATCACCAGATCAGGCTAAAAGAAGAAGACTGCATCAAAACTTCGTTTATCACCCCGTTTGGGGCATTTTACTACGTCACAATGCCGTTTGGTTTGAAAAACGCTGGTGCAACCTATCAGCGCGTAATATAGCGGTATTTTCACACCCAAATCGGACGCAACATGGAAGCATATGTCGATGATGTCATTGTCAAGTCTCGTGCGAAGAAGGACCTCATATCCGACTTGGCTGAGACATTTGAAAGTTTAAGGGCCTACAAGATGAAGCTTAACCCTGAAAAATGTGTCTTTGGAGCCCCCTTAGGAAAACTGCTCAGATTCATTGTGTCGCAGCGGGGCATCGAAGCAAACCCGGAGAAGATTAATGCAATCTTAAAGATGAAACCTTCGACTAGCCAAAAAGACGTCCAGAAACTCACAGGTTGCATGGTGGCACATGGCAGGTTCATTTCTCACCTAGGATCGCGGGGAATGCCCTTTTTCAAACTTCTGAAGAAGCAGGGCAATTTTCAGTGGACAGCCGAGGCACAACAAGCTTTCGAAGAGCTCAAAGCGTTCTTGTCCTCGCCGCCGGTACTGGTCTCACCAATGCCCGAGGAACCCCTTCTGCTTTACATTGCTGCAATGACTCATGTAGTCGGTACGCAATCGTTAGAAGCGGGAGAAGCGGGACATCTCCGAAGGTTCAATGACGGTTTACTTCATTAGCGAGGTGTTAGGAGAATCCAAGGCACGGTATCCGCAGGTGCAGAAGCTGTTGTATGCCGTATTGCTTAGTTCTTGCAAACTCAAGCATTACTTTCAAGACCATTCAATTTCGGTGGTCACCTCTTTTCCGATTGGGGATATACTTGATAATCAGAAGCCACTGGGAGAATTGCAAAATGGGCGGTCGAGCTTGGAGCTTTTGAAATTTCCTTTAGGCCGCGAACAACAGTAAAATCTCAAGTACTCGCTGACTTCACCGTCGAGTGGCTGGAATTACAGACCCCTACAACTACTGAAGATCTCGAGTATTGGACAATGTATTTCGACGGATCCCTCATGCTCAGCGGCGCGGGGGCTGGTGTGGTACTCATTTCCTAGACGGGTGAACGCTTGAAATACGTGCTTCAGCTCCATTTTCTGGCATCAAACAATGCCGTCGAGTACGAAGCACTCATCCACGGACTTCATATCGCGATCTCCCTCGGTAATTGACGACTGACAATCCGTGGAGACTCCATGTTGGTGATTAACCAAGTGCAGAAAGACTAGTCGTGCATCGGGGACAACATGGATGCATATTGCCAAGAAGTGAGGAAACTCGAGGACAAGTTCGACGGGCTGGAACTCATCCACGTACTCCGTCGTGACAATGAAGCAGCAGACGAGCTTGCAAGGCTAGGCTCCAGTAGGGCAATAGTACCGGCTGGAGTGTTTGTCGAAGGGCTCCACAAACCTTCAATAAGCCAACAACAGGAGCCGAGCAAACCAGAAGAAACAGTGGCTGAAGAAGAAGTCTTAGTCATTAATCCTGACTGGACAGCTTCTTTCCTAAACTATTTGCTAGAGGATGAGGACGGGTGATCCCGATCTTTCGGTGAGATGATGATACGTCGATTTGGGGGTGTTGATGGCACCGAATAAAGGGTTTCCTACCAACAGGTCGGGAGCTTCACAATCGCAATGCCAATCCACACAGATACAAGATCCAAACGATCAATTGTTCTTGCGAGAAATCGAGAACCCGCAAGAACAAAGCATGAAGCAATCTGAATAGATAGTATTGAAATCAAACGAAACAAGTTGAGGTTCTGTTTCTCGGCTCGGGCGGTCTAGTCGACACGCGCAAACACGAGGAGGGACGCACACGGGGTCTACCAAACACAACAAAACCTAAGCGTAAAAGAACGGTGGTGGCCACATATATATAGGTGACCAGGAATGTAGGGCAGCCAAAACAGCGGTGGCCACCAAAACCCTAAGATACATGGGCCATAGGCCCAAAAGGAAGGTGACGCAGCACTTGGAAACTCTGTCCCGTGATATTGTTCTATGATTTCTCATTGCTTCAGGATGAATTTGGAAATGGGACTAGATCCATTGGAAAGCTTATCTTCTAAGCTTTCAAACGGGTGGTCGTACGCTAAAAACGGAGTCCGGGAGTCTAAGTTATGTCCGTTTGAAGTACTGCTGCTCCTGGATGGCCGAACCGGACTCGGAGATGAATTCCCGTTCGATTGTTCTATGATTTCCTGTCTCTTCAGGACAAATTTGGAAGTGGGGCCAGATCCATTGGAAATTTTATCTCCTAAGCTTTCAAACGGGTGGTCGTACGCTGAAAACGGAGTTCGAGAGCCCAAGTTATGTCCGTTTGAAGTACTGCTGCTCCTAGATTGCCGAACCGGACTCGGAGACGAATTCCTGTGAAATTGTTCTGTGATTTCCTGTCGATTCAGAAGGAATTTGGGACTGGGGCAAGATCCATTGGAAAGCTTATCTCCTAAGCTTTCAAACGGGTAGTCGTACGCTGAAAACGGAGTCCAGGAGCCCAAGTTATGTCCGTTTGAAGTACTGCTGCTCCTGGATGGCCGAACTGGAATCGGAGATGAATTGAGCTTGATGTTGGGCCTTCCTTGGCGCGTGGGCTGTCCTTTGTGGATGTTATTGACGTGTTGGTCCAGCAAAGGGTGATGGAAAGGACTTGCTTCCGGATTAAGCCCTCCAAGCGTCGAGAAGCGAAATAGCGGCGAAACAGCAACGGTCGGGGCGAAGTAGCGATCGTAGGGGAAGAAGGACCAGCGGTTGTATCCTTGGTTGGGATGTCCTCATCATCCTCCCCTTCTTGAATTGGAGTCGTCCTCGACTCCTTTTCATTCTCCTGTAAAAGGTTAGTGACAACAGGAGATAAAGAAACAAATGGTTGCAAACTTTTGGTGTTGTCATCATATATCATAGCATTGGCAGCTAACAAAACTACACCTTTTAATTTACGATCAGATTTATCACTTGTTGCTTTAGGTAGATTTAGCTCATTAGCTACACTCTTCTTTTTAGTATCATTACTTTCGTGCTCTCTTTTTGCATGTTGTGCAGCAACCTTACGTAATTCAGTGGGGGTCATTGGTTCTAAAATTATTTTCTTTCCCTTAAACATGAAAGTGTACTGATTGGTCCTACCATGATGTGTAGCATCTATATCAAATATCCATGGTCTACCCAGTAAAAGAGAACAAGCATCCATGGGTACAACATCGCAAACAACATGATCATGATAAGAACCGATAGAAATAGGGACTTGAACGGTTTTTGTTACCTGAACCTTACCATTAGAATTGAGCCCCTCAATCTCGTATGGTTGTTGTAGCGGACTTGTGGCCAAGCCAAGCTTCTCGACCATATCCACGTTAGCAAGGTTGTTGCAACTACCACCATCAATAATAACATGCATTGCTCATTCATTGACTACAAACTTTGTTTGGAAGATGGTATGGCGTTGATTTTGATCATCACGTGTGGGCTGCACATGCAATACTCGTGTGACAACAAGAGCTGGATATTTATCGGATGCTGCAGACGTGATAATCTCTTCTTCTTGCTCTGCAGTGTTAGTGGCAACAAGAGCATATTCATTTTCATCAATGTCACTAGCACTAGTGTACTCACCATTTTCTCTGATTATTAGAGCACGTTGATTAGGGCAGTCTCGCATCACATGCCCCATTCCTTTGCATCGAAAGCATTGTGTTTCAGCGTCCGACCGGTGGAGGTAAGCGAGGAAGCACTCTTGGCGGTGCTTGAAATGTGGTGACTTGTTTACCTCCGAGATGCGTGATGGCGTCGAAGTAGTAGGAACAATGGTGTTGGTACACTTCGGGCATAGAAGATGTTGCCTTGGTGCGGATCTGGACCGACTTGGATGTGGAAGAGCCTCCAAAATTACCTCGCGTTGTCGATCGACGACCACTGCACTTCCCTTTACGCTTTCAAAGCAAGATGGTACAAGCAGTGATAGAATTGTATTCTTTATAATTAAGTATATCCTATATCTCTCGGTTAAGCCCACCCAAGAACCTAGCCATTTTGCATCTTAGCCTCTTCTATCCCACAAATAACATGCCAATTTGCAATTCCTGATAATATTCCTCAACCGTTCTATCACCTTGATTAAAGCGCTGCATTTTATTCAATAAATCACGGGCATAGTATGTAGGAACAAATCTAGCCCTCATAGCACGCTTCAACCCATCCCAAGTTGTAGGAACATCACGGTTGGCTCTACAAAGTTCTTTCCACCAAATAGATGCAAAACCAGAAAATTCACTAGTGGCAGCATGAACCCTTTTACGCTCAGAGAAGTCATAGTAAGAAAATTTTTGATCTACCGCCAACTCCCAATCTAGATAAGCATCAGGATTATAAGCACCATCAAAAGGAAGCATAGTAAATTTCATTTTTGCCATAGAATCATCACGTTCTTCCCTTTGATCATGTTGATTTCTAGCCATACCTTGCCTGTTATTGCGGAGTCGACGATGAGGTCGGTCGTTGTTCACATTTACCCTGTAGTCGTCCTCGGTATCGGCGGCGTAGTTGTTCTCCTCTTGATCCACCCCGTTCAAAGGAGCAGGTGGAGCACCGCGTTGGCCCAAAGCATGACCAGCGACACCATTGTTGGGGCCAGCACCTTGAAGAAGTTGTGCTAGCTGTGCTTGAAGCTCAGTGAGGGGTGCCAATTGCGCTTGAATCGCATCAAGAGTGTCACGAGTTCGCATCTCATGCTGATGGTGCATCCTCTGGAAATGAGTGACCCAACGCCGTTCTTTGGGTGTGAGGGGGTCCTCACGTTCATTTTCACTGCCGACGTTACTCCCATGATTGCTTGGAATACCTGCCATGGTTAGTAGAAACAAAGAAACTCCACACAGATATGTAAGCTCCTATGAACTACTAGGTTTTATGAAGTGGCAAGCCTCACACGCTCAAGCTTCTACCAAGTTCTTACAAGTCCTCGATGTGGCAGCGATTGCAAATTCTGAACACATGTGGTAAGAAGATGGTGGAGTTTGGACAGCAATAATATGTAGCAAAGGAGGAACTAGTACCATTGAACCAAAGTAAGTGAAAAGTCGTTCTGTCGATCAAGATCTTGGTCCTAGGCTGAACCGTGCTAGAGACGCAAGCCTATACACCAACGATGCCATAGAGACGCAATGAGAACGACCACAACACAAAGCAAACAGCTAGGGCTCCTCTCTTTTTCTTTTCCTTTTTTTTTTGATTTTTTTTTGTTTTTGCAGGAGCCTTAAAACTGAATAACAAACTCAAAAGGGGCTCCAAACAACACTCACCACACACACTTTTTTTCAGCCGAGTATGGAAGGAATATGAATCCTTTTTGGTTTATGGCAAGAGCCGGCAGATTGAACACGGATTCCTTTTATATGGCACGGCTTGACTCCTTCTCAGTTTCGGATGAGTTATGAGGGCACACAATTTGGAAGGAGGAAACCGAGTTGGTTGTGGAGAACGTGGGCTACTTGGGTTGATTTTTGCGTGATGGAATTTGGGGCGTCTTTGGTGGGATGCGGATGGCGGGACAAACAAACTCAACTCTAATCTGAACTCTAGCAACCACCAAGAGTCTGATCGATCTACTAAGAGAAAACGACTCAACTCGAATTGACGAAGAAACACGACACTGTGGATTTAAAACGTGAATAGAACTTCGAAACTCTAAGGGCACTAGACTCTAAAACCAGCAAAGACACGATTATGCAACCGATTTATTCAACAAACCAAGAACAAGTAGTAAAAGTTATGGCACAAATTGGCTTGGACAGAGGGACAAATCATATTTTTGTGGGGCAATTTTACGGACTCTAGGTAGAAAACGAAATTGAGGAAAGATCTCACCGAGCAACCTTGAGCTCGATACCACTTGATGAGGACGGGTGATCCCGATCTTTCGGTGAGATGATGATCGTCGATTTGGGGGTGTTGATGGCACGAATCAAGGGTTTCCTACCAACAATCGGGAGCTTCACAATTGCAATGCCAATCAACACAGATACAAGATCCAAGCGATCAATTGTTCCTGCAAGAAATCGAGAACCATAAGAACAAAGCATGAAGCAATCTGAATAGATAGTATTGAAATCAAACGAAACAAGTTGAGGTTCTGTTTCTCGGCTCGGGCGGTCTAGTCGACACGCGGAAACACGAGGAGGGACGCACATGGGGTCTACCAAACACAACAAAACCTAAGCGTAAAAGAATGGTGGTGGCCACATATATATAGGTGGCCAGGAGGTGTAGGATAGCCAAAATAGCGGTGGCCACCAAAACCCTAAGATACATGGGCCATAGGCCCAAAAGGAAGGTGACGCAGCACTTGGAAACTCTGTCTCATGATATTGTTTTGCGATTTTTTTTGCTTCAGGATGAATTTGGAAGTGCGACTAGATCCATTGGAAAGCTTATCTTCTAAGCTTTCAAACGGGTGGTCGTACGCTAAAAACAGAGTCCGGGAGTCCAAGTTATGTCCGTTTGAAGTATTGCTGCTCCTGGATGGCCGAACCGGACTCGGAGACGAATTCCCGTTAGATTGTTCTGTGATTTTCTGTCACTTCAGGACAAATTTGGAAGTGGGGCTAGATCCATTGGAAAGCTTATCTCCTAATCTTTCAAACGGGTGGTCGAACGCTGAAAACGGAGTCCGGGAGCCCAAGTTATGTCCGTTTGAAGTACTGCTGCTCCTGGATTGCCGAACCGGACTCGGAGACGAATTCCCGTGAGATTGTTCTATGATTTCCTGTCAATTCAGAAGGAATTTGGGACTGGGGATAGATCCATTGGAAAGCTTATCTCCTAAGCTTTCAAACGGGTAGTCGTACGCTGAAAACGGACTCTAGGAGCCCAAGTTATGTCCGTTTACAGTACTGTTGCTCCTAGATGGCCGAACTGGAATCAGAGACGAATTGAGCTTGTTGTTGGGCCTTCCTTGGCGCGTGGGCTGTCCTTTGTGGATGTTATTGACGTGTTGGTCCAGCAAAGGTGAATGGAAAGGACTTGCTTCCGGATTAAGCCCTCCAAGCATCGTAGACGAAATAGCGGCCGAAACAACAACGGTCGGGGACGAAGTAGCAGTCGTAGGGGAAGAAGGACCAGCGGTTGTATCCTTGGTTGGGATGTCCTCATCAGACAACTCCTTTCCTGAACTATTTGCTAGAGGATGAGCTCCCCGAAGATCGTGTAGAGGCAGAACGTATTACACGCCGATGCAAGAGCTACGTGGTAGTCGGCGGGGAACTCTTCCGAAAGAGTGCTTCCGGAGTCCTGAGGCGATGCATATCAGAGTAAGAAGAGAAAAACCTCCTCAGAGAAGTCCACTCGGGAGTTTGTGGGCATCATGCCGCATCAAGTACCTTGGTGGCCAAAGCCTATCGTCAAGGTTTCTTCTGGCCGACTGCCGTTTCTGACGCGGAGGACATTGTTCGCACCTGCGAGGGTTGCCAATTCTTCGCTCGTCAAATACACATGCCGGTGCAGGAGCTACAAACCATTCCGATTACCTGGCCATTTGCAGTCTAGGGGCTCGACATGGTCGGCCCTTTGAAGAAGGCTCAAGGTGGTTTCACTCATCTCTTCGTTGCCATTGATAAATTCACTAAGTGGATTGAGGCAAAGCCTGTCGCCACAATCACGGCGGCCAAGGCCAAGGAGTTCTTCTAGGAAATAGTGGTAAGATTTGGCGTACCAAACAGGATTATCACGGATAATGGAACTCAATTCCGCGGAGAGGAATTTCAAGACTGGTGCGATGAACTCGGCATCAAAATTTGCTTCACCTCCGTGGCTCATCCAAAGAGCAATGGACAGGTGGAGCGGGTGAATGGCATGGTGTTACAAGGGCTAAAAGCAAGGATTTTTTATCGTCTCAAGCCATATGCTACACGATGGGTAAAAGAATTGCCCTCGGTGCTCTGGGGGCTGAGAACTACTCCCAGCAGAGCTATCGGGCAGTCACCTTTTTTCCTAGTATACGGCTCAGAAGCAGTCTTACCCACCGAGTTGACATTCGGATCCCCTCGGGTTCGGAACTACAAGGAGACCGAGTCGGAGGAAGACAGGATAGAAGATATCGACCGATTGGACGAGGCCAGGGCAAGCGCTTGATCATCATCAACGGTGCAGGCGAAACCTTCCTTGACGGCTTCGAGTTCCACTCGTGGATATAGGGACTTCACAATGGCCAATACTTGACAGGCGCTTGTGGTCGCTGTTTCCCTTAAGTATGCCACCAACTTCTTGGGTCCCTCCTCCAGCCGTTGGATCGTGGTGTCCGCATCGTATGGAACATCGCTGGGCCCAGCTTCGTCAAGACTCAACATCCGCAGCATTCCCTCGGAGCCCCCCCAGAGTCTGTCAACCCGCACCTCAGTAGACTTGATCTTCTCGTCAAGAGTGCGAAATTGAGCCTGCGAGTTGACTCGGTGCACTGCAAAACCAGTCGGCTAAGCCCGAGGATGCTAAAAGGCACAAAAAAGGAACAAAGAACTAGTCGGGAGTAAACCTTCCAGCTCTTTCTTCATCTTCTCCGTCTCGGTTTTCCCCGAAGATCTGCAGCAGCAAGGGCCGAAGTCAAAAGGGGGAGGGCGAGTTAAGAAGCAAAAGGCTAAAATATGGACCAAGACAGTCGGACAAAGGAGTTACCATCAAGGGAGCACGTCAGGTTCAGTTTCTCCGCCTTGAATGTTGAGACCTGGGCCCGGAGCTTTTCCAGTTCCTCTCGGTTCTCGACTCGGGCACGGTTGAGTTCCTCATGCAGCTCGACACGGACTCACTCGACTTCGGCTTCATAACGCTTCCTCATCTTGGTCTTCGGGAGTATCTCCCGAAGAAGGGCATTACGGTCTTGAGCGCGCTCCGCCAGGCATTGAAAAATGACAAAATGAACAATGAAGTTACGTCAAAGACAAAAAGGAGAGAGCTTTAAAAGCAGCTCGGCATAAGCAACATACATTGCCAAGGCAAAAACAAGTGTAAGCGGCATCACAGAACGATGCCCATTCCTTAGCCTCATCTTCGTCATCATAAGATATCCCGTCGCCATGTTTGTCGAAGAAGGCAACCCGTACAGGAGAATTTTGGCGGGGAGGCTGAGGGAGTTCTTCTGGCGGAGGTGAAAGGCAAGAGGGCTGGGGGAGTTCTTCCAGCAGAGGTGAAGGATCATTGGCAGGCTCAGGAGGCGTAGTTTGGCCAGTCGGTCCAGGAGGAGTCTGCGGCCGGGGGCTGCTCGGGTCTGAGCTAACCTTGGTGTTCGGGGCTGTTGGAGCAGTCGGGAGATCCATTGCCGACTGCTCCGGAGCCACACCTGGGGCGATGTGCTCAGCCTCGGCTGGTACCTTGGTCCCTGGTTCGTCTGAGGCACCTCCAGTAACTATCCCCTAGGGCTCCTGATGGGGCGCGTCTACGGGAACCTCATGGGCAGGCTCTATGAAAAAAGAAACCGTCCGGGCATGACTCGGAAAAATAAGGAAGAGCGAGCAAGAAGACCAACCTGCCGGATCTCATTATCTTAACCCCCGAGCCCTTCCGAGCAGAAGTTCCCCTAGTAGTGGGGCCAGTCTGCGCGCCCAGTGCTGGGGACGACGGGTTTTCGATCAAGCACGAAGACGGAGGCTCGACATCAGCCGAGTGCCGGGCTAGGGGCTCAAAGGCTCCGGGGTCCATGGACTGGCTTGATGACGAGGAAGTCGCTGGAAGAGGGCGTGCGGCTGTCGGGTCCCGAACCTTAGGGCCTCCGGTCGGGCGCACGTTTGCCGCCGACCGCTTCCTCTCTTTTTTGGACTCATAAACGACTGGTTATTTACCCCTCGCCAAGGGGCCCTCGACTTCACTTGCCTTGCTCTTTTTGGCACTTGGAGTCAGGGGCGAGGTGCGAGTCGGGCGTTTTCGCTAGAAGCTCTTGTGCACGGGGAACTCGGGCAATGGCGCATCAGAAAAGAAGGCATCACGGTCCTGCAGGTATAGCCAAGACACATACTCAATCACAGCCAAGCAAGAATCAGAAAGCCAAATCTTGGGGAATAAGAAGGCATCTTACTGGAGGTGGAGGGTTCGACTTCTTGAAGGGCTTTGGGCATCCGTCGTTGGCGATCTGGACGCCCGGGGCAAAGAGGTCGGCCACGCGACTAAGGAGCTCCTTCCTTGGAATCGGATCAGAAACCTCCCTAGTAGGATCGGTCGGTCCTTCATGTTCATATCCTAGATGAACTCGCTCTTTGAGAGGTTGAACTCGGTAGGAGCCAAAGCTCAGAACGATGGCCACTCCGGTGAGACCGTTCTCCTTCAGTTCAGCGATCATCCCCGTAAGGTCTACCACCTGGTCCATCCCATCACCTGAGGGAAGCGATGTCCAATTGATCGAGGGCTTGGGTGGCACTTCGAAAAAAGCAGGCAGGGAAGGCTTAGGGTTGGAACCATAAAACCATTCCTTGTGCCAGCCCTTTTTTGAGGTTTTGAAGGGAATGGCAAAATAGGCTCTTTTCAAGCCGTCCCTCAGTTGGAATCCGGTGCCTCCAACTGCTTTGGGGAATTCTTGCTGGGGAAAGGCTTGAGGAAAAGATGGCGAAAAAGATTGAAATGTGGGCGAATACCAAGAAAAACCTCGCAGAGGTGAACAAAAATGGCAATCTGAAGGATGGAATTGGGATTGAGGTGAGTCAATTCAATTCCATAGAATTCAAGAAGACCTCGAAAAAAGGGACAGGCGGGAAGGCCAAATCCGTGCAAAAAGAAAGATTCGAAGACAACCACCTCTTCAGTGCGAGGCGTGGGGCAAGATTCACCCGCGGAAGGTCGAGCAGAAAGCATCACCAATGGGGTAAAAATGCTGGCGCAGACTAGTTCCTCTAGTCGCTTATCTATCATCACAGAGTTGGCCCAATCTTTGGCCGAAGCAGATGAAGGAGCATCCTTGGGAGGAGAAGAAGACATTTTTTGGGAGGAAGAAACTTGCGATCACGCTGGATTGGGGGGACGAAAGATGCTAACCCTAGCGACGGGATTCGCAGGAGGAACGTCGAAAATAAAGGAGCAAATGAGAACAGTGTGCAGGAAATCATCTCAGATGCACCTAGTCTCATATTTATAGAGAGCGATGCTAGCTTTCGCTTTAAGCGGAAAATGCTTCGTCTTTCACACATCTTGGGGTTGCCCTAGGGCGCGCTTCAAGATGGGCCTGAGGATGTGCGTAGTGAATCACTGTACATAGGCACAATTGGGCCAAAGCTGATTTGGGAAACGGTATGCCCCATGATGGGCCAAAAGCCAATGACCACGTCAGATGGGAGTTGGGTACCTTCCAAATATAAACGTCTTCTTATGATATGCCTCATGACAGGTCGTATGCTGGATACCTTTCGAAACGGGATCAGATATCATAAAGATAGTTTTAAACAGAAATTCCAGAGGTACGCCTCATGATAGGCCAAAAGCTGAGCGCCCTGGTGTACATGTACCACTCGGCTAAAAACCAACCTGAAATGGAAATATTCTCCATACCGAGTTGTGTGCTAGCCCAACAAATCGGGTCGGGAACCACTCGGAATAGCTACACGTGGAGCTCTATTGAGTCCTTCACGGCCTCCTTGCCAACTACGAAGCACTCGGCTGCATAAGAGACCAGTCGGGAAGTCTTGGAAGTAAGAAGGCAATCTGACCGCAAAGCACTCGGGGGCTACTGTGGGATATATACATCCTGTATCTGCAGAGCGAGTTGCGAGGCCAATTTGGACAATCTTGAGTCAGACCAACCGCAGGAAAAAGAAGCTACCAGGGGCGCGCCAAGACGTGCCCAATAAAGAAGCCTTAGAGACGGCAACCGATCCGGATTAGGTAGGCTACGATTGTAATCTAAACTGTTGCCAAAACGGATAGGTGCATGAGATATGATCTCTACTTTGAATCTGACTAGGACTCTCTTTGTAACCACCCTCCTCTACTATATAAAGGGAGGGCGGGAGAACATCATGAGAGAATCTCATCAGCAAAATAGCTAGCCACATATAATTCCAGAGCATAGGACTAAGGTATTATCTCCTCCGTGAGAGCCCAAACCTATATACATCTGGTGTCTTGTGCTACCATCGAGTTTGGATCCGGCGCCTAGCCCCCTTTTGATTATTGTTGACAACAAACGTCGACACAACCCTGCGGGATAAGGTATAAACGGAGGGGATATCTCCAAACTAGGAAGGACTCGATCACTTTCCTGATACAAGGAAAATGATTTGAGTACACCTGGTATCTAAGGAAGTTTGGATATGTTACGAAGATCGACACGATGATGGACTCCTCATCAACTACGATCTGGTATCCTAAGCCGACTACAGCTCAACTTGAGGCGGGGCTGCCCCAACTCTATAAGGCCGGGGGTAGGTATCCTCAAGGGGGGACTTTGGAGCCAAGAAAAAAGACTTTTGGAGAGAGCTTTTAAAAGACGCAGAGTAACCAGGAGCCGACGAACCATACTTCATTAACCTCCAGCCATAGTTTAGCCATTGTTTAGATCCAATCTTCATTGTAACTAGGGCCAGATAACTTGCTCTGTACTCAATGCACCAAATACATATATTATCCGCACAAGACATAGGGAATTACTCCATTCGAGGGCCTAAACCTGTGTACATCGTGTGCCACTGTCTTCGTGCTTGACTTTGATACCGGTACTGGTGATCGTACGTTTATTGTCGAATTCTGACCTTCGACACCATCATCTCGATTGCTGCTCTCATGCCATATTGCCATACAAGGATCTTGATTCCTAATTGGAATAACATCATGTGCATTAGGCAGTATCGTAGATTTCATAGGATATGAGTGCACTCCGAGAAACGAAGTTACTTGATAATTAAGTTAACAAGAACATGCCCTAGTGATTGGTCGTTGTACATCTTGCTAAAGAGCAATAGGTGTGGTGGTTGTATAAGTGCAAGGGATGTACTCATTATCCTCCCCTTTTTAATTGAAGTCATTCTCGACTCAAGCTCATCTTCTTCTTCCATGTACGGACACATCTTTGTGGTTGAATGCAGTGTACGGTTGTAAGCAAATTCTACATGAAGCAAGCAATCTTTCCACATCTTCAAATTTTTCTTTAAAACAGCCCTCAACATTGTAGATAATGTGTGGTTGACAACTTCAGTTTATCTGTTAGTTTGGGGATGACACGTAGCAGAAAATAGCAACATTGTCCCTAATTTAGCCTATAGTGATAGCCAAAAGTGACTCAAAAACTTTGTATCACAATCAAAAACAATTGTATTTGGCACTCCATGTAGGCGAATGATTTCTTTGAAAAATAAATCAACAATATTTGTAGCATCATCGCTCTTATGACAAGGTATAAAATATGCCATCTTAGAAAATCTATCCACGACAACAAAAATACTATCCCTCCTCTTCTTTATTCTAAGCAATCCTAAAACAAAGTCTATAGAAATATCCTCCCAAGATATGCTAGGAACAGGAAGAGGCATATATAAACTATGTGGGTTAAGTCATGACTAAGCTTTTTGACAAGTAGTGTAGTGTGCAACGTAGCACTCGACGTCACGTCTAATCTTTCACAAATAGAACTGCTTAAAAAGTACGTTCTCCATCTCCTTGACACCGAAATGTATGTTCTCCATCTCCTTGACACCGAAATGTCCCATAAGACCTCCTCCATGCGTCTCTTATAACAACAAAAGATGAATAGACCTAGCTGGAATGCATAGTTTGTTACCACAAAACACCAATTCATCATTTATCACAAATTTATTCTAGTTCTTTCCCTCTTTACAATTTAGAAATATTTCTTTAAATTCAGTTTCATGTATATATTGTTCTTTAATAGCCTCTAGTCCAAAGATTTTGAAGTCAAGTTGAGATAGCATAGTATAAAACCTAGACAATGCATCAGCAATACCATTTTCCTTCCCTTTCTTGTGTTTGATAACATAAGGAAAGGATTCAATAAATTCAACTCATTTCACATGCCTACAATTCAGTTTACTTTGACTTCTAATATGTTTGAGAGATTCATGATTAGAATGTATAACAAATTCTTTAGGCTATAAATAATATTGCTATGTTTTCAATGTTTGAACTAGAGCATATAATTCCTTATCATAAGTAGAGTAGTTCAAACTAGGCCTATTCAATTTCTCACTAAAATAAGCAACAGGTTTACCTTCTTATATCAACACACCACCAATTCCAATTCCATTAGCATCACACTCAAGTTCAAAAGTCTTACCGAAATTAGGAAGTTTGAGCAATGGCACTTTTGTAAACTTTTCGTTCAAAATGTTGAAGGATTGTTCTTGTGTAAGGCTCCAACTAAATGAAACACCTTTTTTTGTAAGCTCGTTCATAGGTGTAGCAATGGTACCAAAATCTTTCACAAAGCATCGATAGAATCCAACAAGTCCAAGAAAACTTCGCACTTGCGTTACTATGTTATGAGTCGGCCAACTCTATATAGCTTCGATATTGTCTTGATCAACTTCAATTCCATGTGAAGTAACAACATAACCAAGAAATGATACTAGATTGGTGCAAAAGGTGTACTTCTTAAGATTACCAAATAAACATGCATCTCGTAGAGCATTAAAAACAGCACACAAATGATCAAGATATTCCTACAATGATTTGCTATAGATCAATATATCACCAAAATATACCACCACAAATTTGCCTATGAAATCACACAAAACCTCATTCATTAATTTCATGAATGCATTAGGTGCATTAGTTAAACTGAAAGGATCACTAACCACTTATATAAACTAAACTTAGTTTTAAAAGCTGTCTTCCATTCATCTCCTAATTTCATACGAATTTGGTGATATCCACTACGGAAATCTACTTTAGAGAACACAATAGAGCCACTTAATTCATCAAGCATGTTGTCCAACCTAGGGATAGGATGATGATATTAATGGTAATATTATTAATAACTCTACAATCAACACATATATGCCATGAATCATCTTTCTTATAAACTAAAATAACAGGGACAACATATGGACTAAGGCTTTCACGTACGTACCCTTTGTCAAGCAAATATTGCACTTGACATTAAATCTCCATAGTCTCCTTAGGGGTTTTCCTATATGGCGCATGGTTCGGTAGTAAAGCTCGTAGGATCAAATCTATTTGATGTTTGATTCCCCAAATTAGGGGCAGCCCTGATGGTACTTCACTTGGAAATACGTCAACAAACTCTTACAAAACATTAGCAATATATAGCATGAGGTAAAGAAGGAGGCATATCCTCAAATGAAAATAATGCTTCTTTGCACACTAAAGCATAGTAATTAGAATTACTAGCTTCCATCTCGATAATATCAAATTTTGTAGCAAGTAAAATATAACCTTTCAATTTAATTTCACCTTTACTAGCACTAGACTCTTTCTTCTTATGTTGCACAAGTTCTTTAGGTACAATATGATTTTCACTTTTGCTACTCTCCTTTTCTCTATTAGCTATCTCTAACTCATTTTTAAAATTGCTTCAGGATTCATAGGCAGTAAAGTGATTTTCTGAAAGACCATGTAGAGTTCTATCTATATTTGTGATGAGTTATTAACAGTATTTGAGTATGTGGTGCTCGAGTTTGAGTTTATTTTAAATTCTATTTGGAATTTGAAGTAATTTGAGGTGCCATTAGTGTTGGGTGGCACTATCGTCCTCGTAGTGGCGGTAGTGCTAGCTAGGTGACACTATCGGCTTAGGATGGTGGAAGTGCTGGCCCTGCGGTGCTATCAGCCTGGGAGTGGTGGTAGCTATTTTACAGAGAGGAGTTCTTCTGGGGTTTAGAACAGTGGCACAATTGGCGTGCTAGGAGCAATAGTGTTGGCACAATTGGCGCGGTAGTTATTTTCCAAACAGGTGTCTCTTGGGGTTGTGCACCTAGAGCGGTACTACCAGCCAACTAGGAGCGATAATACCGGGGCTGCGGTACTACCGACCCTGGGTGGTGGTAGTGCCAACTTTCTAGGGAATTGTGGTGCATTTTCTAATGATTATATAATTGTGAATTGCATATATTGTGAACAATGCTATGTGATGGTTTGCTTATCTATGTTGGTTGTAGGACTCTAGGGCTAGTTCATGGTGAGGTGAAGGCAAGACGAGACTAGGCAGGAGAGCCGAGGTCCAAAAAAATGGTCAAAGAATGACAGGAGGTGGTTACAAGTTGGGAAGACAAGAAGCCTGAGCGTGAAGCACTGGTGATGGACATGGTAGGCAATGGCATGGACTGGGACTAGCTTAGGGAGGAGTTGAGGTACAAAATGGTCAAATAAGCTGATGTCACCATGGTGAGGCATCCAAGGAAATGTGGTGCGCCAAGTGACTTGGGTCCATTTGCAAGAGAGGACAGTTCGAGGGAGTCCAAATGCATGAGATGCTTAGCGGCAAGTCATTGGGGCCACGTGGAAAGTGACAAAGCATGGCCAATGCTTCGAGGAGAAAGAAAACTGGTTATTAGGAAAATTGGTAAATTTGTCTAATATCGACGGTTGAGGCTGTTCGGAAAACTGCGACGGTGGCCTAATTGGATTAGGTAACGCTAAAGTGGTTTCGACGAAAATTATGGCTCGTCAAGCGGATTGGCTTTAATGTAATAGTCACTTTGAGAAGCGTGCTTGTGTGAGTGAAAAACTCATTAGGAGTGTTGGGTTTTAGGTTAGCCCATGTAAGAGTGGATTGAATCCACTTGTTTGTCTAGGTCTGGGGTTAGTATTGCCTCCACTATATTAGGAGATGTATTGGGAGGTAAGGCTTTAAGCCTTGAAGCTCTAAGACTATAGATTAGCCCATGTAAGAGTGGATTGAATCCATTTGTTTGTCTAGGTCTGGGGTTAGTATTGCCTCCACTATATTAGGAGATGTATTGGGAGGTAAGGCTTTAAGCCTTGAAGCTCTAAGACTATAGATTAGGGCTTCCACAAGATTTTGTGTTCTTGTATGGTGTGTGTGTGTGTGCTCCTTGGGAGCTTTGCCCTCAGGTAAGAGGCTTTGTAATCCATCTTCATGCTCTGAAATAAAGATCAATTTCGTGCTCAAGATTTGGCTTTTGTTCTTGATCTTCCTCTTTCTTGATTCTTGATCTTTCTTATTAGTTTCTTATTCTCTTTATCTTGTGTTGCCAATAATGAATGACTGATGGATGTATCTCTAGAGATCATCACTCAATCATCTAGGCAAGCTCTCTTATAGTCATCAAGAGATTTGTCAAGAAACCTAGTTTTGACTTGAGAAGGAAGGATTTGATGTATATCTTGATCTTGTGCATTTGAGAGTTGTTTCTTTATTGTTTTTGCTTGCTGTGATATATGTGAGGTCATCTAAAATCATCTTGATCATCAAAACCCCGAGAGATTTGGTTATTTGCCACTTCAAACATGTGGCTTCGTAAATTTGCCACTAGACCCACATTTCATTAACTCAGATGGTACCATATGTCATTGCCTCAAGTGGCATCATAATCAAAGGATCAATCTTTAAAGTGGCAAATAACCAATTTTCTCCAAAACGCCACGAGCGAGCTCAAGGCGAAGTTCTTCCATTTGACTCAGTTTTGGTGCAACCTTCACTAAACTTGAAAAAAGGTCATAATTTTGATGTCAATCCTTATGGTTTAAGGTTAGAATAGGTTATTGACACCCATAGGAAGGCCCACGCCAAGTTTTGCGGGTTTTCGATCAACCGATCAGAAGATACAATGATTTTTTGTTTTTGATGTCGTGTTGATTTTACTGTTTATATGTCTGATTTTACTGTTCATTGTAGTAGTGCCACCCCTAAGGAGCGGTAGTGCCAATTTTCCAACACTATTGGCTTTGATTTGTGGTAATACCGCCCCAGGCTAAATATCTGAATTTGTGTGACTTTTCTACACCTTTTTGACTCTCCAAATCTCTTGGTTGATTCTTCTTGTCCAGTAGGGTTAGAAAAAATTATTTTTGATCATTAATCCCCATCTGATAGTCATTTTTGGTCCTTTATTTTCTTTTCTTTAGATATGAGAGTACATTGATTATTTCTACCATGTTGTAATGTATCTCTCTTATATTGCCATGGTCTACCTAACAATAAAAAACATGCTTGCATAGGTACAACATCGCATTCAGCATAATTATGATATGAACCAATAAAAAAATGTACTCTCACAATGTGAGTTACATTTAGCTTACTATAAGAATTAAACCATTGAATGTAGTAAGGATTGGGGTGCTGATTGGTTGTCAAACCAAGCTTCTTGACCATGTCAATACTTGCAAGATTGTTATAACTCCCTCCATCAATTATCACATGGCATGAATGATTCTTGATGAAAAACTTGGTTTAGAACAAATTGTGGCATTGATTTTGTTTAGCATGTCCATTTGTGCACTAAGCACATGCTTCACAATAATGCTTAAATATTTATCAATAACTTCATCACCAAATTGTTCCTCTCCATGTTCTTGTTCATCACCTGCAGGGTCAGTTGCAAGTATAGCATATTCTTCCTTAATATCAATAGCTGAAGTATACTCACCATTTTCCTTTATGAGGAGAGCTTGCTTGCTAGGGTAGTCCCTCATCATTTGACCATAGTCCTTGCAGCGATGGCACTATATTTCTCATGCTCTTCCCAACAAAGCAACCATGGATGAACTTTGTACAAGGGCTTGTATCATGGTTTTGCTTGTTTCAGGTGCATGTGATGGATTAGTGGAAGTAGTAGGGCGTTGGATTTTGTGGGATGAACTTGGTGTAGAGGCTCAACTAAAAGTGTTGTATGGAACCTTTGATTGCACTAGATTGGAACGACCTATAAAAGGTCCCCCAAAATTTCCTCTTGTCTTGGATTATCGTCCCTGTACTTCTCTTTTAGCTTTACAAGCAAGATGAAACAAGCGAGTGATAAAATTGTACTCTTTATAATCAATTATATCCTGAATCTTATGAATACCCAAAAATATAGCCAAGTTAGCATCTTCAATTTCTTCTAAACCACAATGTAATAATCCAGTTTGCAATTCTTGATAGTAATCTTCTATAGAATTACTACCTTGTCTTAAACATTGCAATTTGTTCAGCAAATCAGGAGAATAATATGAAGGTATAAATCTTTGTCTCATAGCTCTCTTCAAAGCATTCCATGTTCTAGGTATATTCTAAATATTATGAAAATACTCACTCCACCAAATAGATGCAAAATTAGTGAACTCACCAGTAATAGCTCTAACTTTCTTTTCTTTAGGAAAAGCATAGCAAGCAAAATTTTGTTCTAAGCCTAACTCCCATGTGAGATATATATTAGGATCATACTTTACAACAAAAGGAGGTATAGTGAATTTAATTTTACCAAGTGGGTTACCGTGGTCACGTACCTCTTATGGTGGTGGATCTCTTCTCACACCTTGGCGATTGAAACGACGTTGCCGATGATCACGATCATTGTTGAGATTGAATCCTCCATCAGACTCTATATCAGCAACATATTTGTTTCCTTCATCAACAGCTTCTCCTTCTAATTTGTCAGCCCATGAGTGAGCAACAGAAGGGGTACAGTGTTATCATGGTATAACGGTAGTAGCAGGGGTAGCCGGTGGTGGAGCTCTCTCTAGCTGCACTACGCGTGTGGCAAGCGCAGTAAGTTCACCATTGGTACGACCTAGAATCCCCTCAAGTCACTTTGAATGCTAATTCAACATGCATGAAAACTATTGTACGATTCCCTTCATTTGTGGCATGAGAGGCCATCCTCCTCGACATCATCAGAAGAACCTACATTGTTAGTAGAAGACAAGAAACAAATCATAAGTATATATCCCTATCAACTACTATGTGCAAGTGGTTCAAAGTCTCTCTCACAATCATGCTTTTACCAAGTTCTTACCAATTTTTACCAAGCAAACAGGTGGTGACCAGCAACTTGGGTTGGTGTAAAATGATTTTAGAAAGTTGGGTATGATGCGGAAGTATATCATGATGTTGTTGCTAATCTCGGGACCCAAACAGTTAGGAAATGATATTGTTGCGTATCTTTCTCCACTGATTGAGGATTTGGTAAAACTATGGAACGAGGGGGTCGTGGTGTGGGATGCATACAAAAGAGAGCACTTCACCCTATGGGCTATGGTATTTTTGCACCACAAATGATTTTCTGGCCCTTGGTAATTTGGCGGGCTGCAGTATGAAAGGAGCCAAAGCGTGTCTTATTTGTGAAGAGGACACTGACAGCTGTTGGCTGTCGAATTCCAAGAAAAATGTGCATATAGGTCACCGTAGGTTTCTACCTTGAAGTTATCGATACCGTAAGGTGGATAATAAATTTGATGGAAAGAGGGAAGTTTGTTCGGCCCCGCAGCCTATGACTGGAAGGCAAGTTTATTCACATATGGAGGATATCACCGTTCAATATGGAAAGAGTTGTAAATCTGTTCATCTCATAACTATGTGGAAGAAGAGGTCAATATTTTAGGAACTACCATACTAGAAGGAGTTTGATGTACGACACCGTATTAATGTCATGCACGTTGAGAAGAATGTCTGCGTTAATTTGGTTGGCATCCTGCTGAACATACCTAGGAAGACCAAGGATGGTGTGAATGCTCGTCGTGACATGGTATATATGGGAATCAGGCCCAAGCTTATAGTGATAGAGGAGGATGAAAAAGGTCCATACATCCCCGCTGCATGCTACACCCTTTTCAAGAAGGAGAAAGAAGACCTCTGCAAGTGTCTCCAAGGTATTAAAGTTCCATTGGGATACTCCGCAAATATTAAGATGCTCGTGCCTATGGATGATTTGAAGTTGGTTGGGATGAAGTCCTACGACTGCCATGTCTTGATGACCCAAATGCTCCCTGTTGCAATTAGAAATATTCTGTCAGAGAATGTCAGATTCACAATCACGAAGCTATGTTATTTCTTCAATGCGATCTCTTGTAAGATTATCGACCCTGATATGCTGGACAACTTACAGATTGAGGTGGTGCAGACTCTATGTCACCTTGAGATGCATTTTCCCCTATCCTTCTTCAACGTGATGGTCCACCTTGTAGTACACCTTATTAGAGAGATTAAGATATGTGGACCTGCATTCCTACGTTACATGTATCCTTTCGAGAGGTATATGGGTATATTAAAGTCATACGTGAAGAATCAATCGAAGTCTGAGGGTAGTATTGTTGAAGGTTATAGGACTGAAGAGGTTATTGAGTTCTATGTGCACTATCTCAGAAAAAGACAAGCAATTGGTGTTCTATATCTCACCATGAGGGCAGACTTGTTGGCAAAGGAACCGTTGGGTCGAAACTAACGAGGCCACAGTTTGATATGTATTGTAAAGTGCATTTGACAATCTTGCAGCATAGCATAGAAGTTGCAAGGTACGTCAAGCAGTACAAGTTGATATTATGGGAAGAGAATCCACATATAGATGAGATTTCCATCATGCGAGAACACAACAACAGATTTCTCACATAGTTCAGAGAAAAGGCGGAGGTCTCCATTAGTGAGAATGTGAAATGGTTGGCTGATGGGTCTAGATTTGATGTACATACATAGCAGGTGTACGATATTAATGGGTACATATTTTACACTGAAAGTCAGGATGCTAAGAGTACTGTTCAAAATAGTGGTGTCATGGCCCCAAATTTGAATTCGTCTCATGCGGCTAACATTAGCGCCAACCAAGTTTTTGGCCGCATTTGAGATTCCCTGCTAACATCAGAGTCTATCTCAAATTGCCACTTAAGAATTTCTAACTTAACAAAAATTGAATCTTGTGCTGAACATTTTGGGGCTTAGCCATTCTCTATTGCTTACTAGTGGGGTCAAATGAGTTCAACATATAAAAGAAATTGGGAGCAACTAGCACATCATTTTTTTTCTGAGTTTTCTCCTCAAGCCAAGCCTCCCTCCAGCCATTTTTTTCCCAAGCCAGCCGCACCCCATTTTTTTCCTCTCCTCCACAAGCTCATCTCTCCAGCCTTCCCCAACCGAAGCACTCTTCTTCTTTTCTCCAAGCTGCACCTCCTTCCAGCTCTTCCCTGGCCAAGCCTCCCCTTGCTGCTCCCCCAAGCTGCGCCTCCTCCCTGCTCCTCCATTGGTGGCGCCTCCTTCTCCTCCTCAAGCAGCAGCCCCTCCTTCCCCTACACAGCACCTCCCTTCCCCTTCCCCTTCCACTCCCTTGAAGGCAAGACCACTCCCCTAGGATTTGTTGGTTGTTTTCTGGTTTTGGGGGCAGCAATGGTGGAGTTGAGGGCTATGGTGAGTAGAGATTTGGGATTTGGGTGGGGAACAACCAATCTAGGGTTTGGAGCAAAGTCTGAATTTTCGAGTAGATTTCGTAGCTACTGTTTCGTGGTGATTTGAGCACGTTTCGAGCATTTTCTGCTAGGTTGGCTGTAGAAAAAGTTGTGGGTAATGAAATTATTTTTCATCTCCAACTGGAATCACTCAATTTCATTAACCCAGCTGAAAGATATGGCAATTTTAGTGCTTGCTGCTCTGAAAATGCTGAAGATTTCGGGTAGAAAGTTGAGCTGTGAATAAAAATTAGTTAGAGGCCGAATTAGAAATTATTTTTGCCTGTAGAGTTGTAGGAAATTTCATGTAGATTGTAAAAATGTCATTCTCCACTCAATTCCATGAAGTATAACAATTTATATGATGAAATTTGTGCATGCTGTCTGAAACTTTGAAAATTCTGAACATTGAAACCTGCCCTCAGTTCCTAGCCGAACTGGGAGATACCTGGGCAGAATCTAGGTGATTGGCCAAAGCTAATTTGTAGGTCTATGTCTTATGGTCGTGTAGGCTCTGAGTTTGCTCAATTTGGCTAAGTGATCAAAAAGTTATGGTCATTTGTATACATGCTGTCCTGAAACCAGTTTTTCTGAAAATTCAGATTTTGGGGCTGAAGTTCAGAGTTTAGTTGAAAACTTTTAATCTATATTCTGAATGTTGTGATGTATGGTAAAGTTAGATCACCCTCTTGTGGTCTTTTAGTGTCCAAGAAGTCAATTTTTGGATTAGCCAATTAAAAGTTATGTTTGTTTAGAGGAGTGTGTTCGTTGTTTTCAGATTTTGCTTTAGAATAGAAGTGGAGTTTAGCATTTGTGTTTTCAGTTTTAAATTGAGTTGAATGTTTGCACTTTTGGATTTGTCTTGAGGATGCATTTAGTATTTTCATTTCATATGCATTGCATGCATCTCATTTTCTTTTCCATACATTGTGATCGTGTAGAGAACGAATCCACAGTGGTTAACGTGGCGGTGACCGAGGGGGTTACCGGAGGGCCGTGTGTTACTGAGGATCAAGCAGAAGCTCAAGGCAAGCACCTAAGTATTTTCAACCTTATATATAATTGTATTTTGGCTAATAAATTGCTTATTGGATGATTACGTCTTGCATTAGGAATTGAAATGTGGGATAGGGCTAGATCCTAATTGCTACACATACACTCATTGATAATTGTTGAACACCTCCCTTGGAGCTAGCATATGGGTAATTATATTGTGTCCATGCTTAGATTGCTTAGATGTCGGGTATGGGCCAAGTGGTGGATGGTTCCATCACTTGAGAATAATTACTTCACACTATTGGGTTGCAATGGATATGGTTATGTTCTGAAATGTAAAAATTGAGACCAGGCGAGAGGGTTGGATTCATTTGGGTGTGGAGACTCAAATGTTGTAGTCTCGCCCGTGTCGGTTAAGGACCGGTCCGTTGTTTGCCATGTTGATCGAGCACCCCTTGTTGATCGCATGCCCGATATAATGGTACGGTAAGCCACCCTTTCATGGCATACTACTCGATGGGTCATGCCCTCATGCGATTGGACGTGGTTGAGGGCGAGGCCTAGGTCTCTCTCGAGGGCTAAGCGAGGCTTGAGCCGCTCGAGGGAGGTTGCTAGGTGCTCGAGCCGCATGAGGATGGTTCAACGAGTAGATATGGATGGGAGGAGGGTTGACATGAGGTTCCTCGTGGCACATGTCGTGCGATTGATGATCCCCTGCAGGGTGAATAAGCGATTCGAATTGCCGCGCTCTCGGATATGAGCACGCTTGTATCATCCGACACTTCAACGTAGTAATAACTTAAACTTGAAATTAGTTGGTATACTTGATGTTGATACTTATTTCATGAGATTACTTGCTCTCTTTAATGTTTAATTTCAGATTTCACTCTAGTAGTAGGTGCTGTCCATAACGCTATAAAACTTGTAAATTGAGTAGTTGAATTTGAATATGAAACAAAGTTAAGCTTTTATGCACTTGTTACCTTAAGCTTACTCCTTGCTACATCCCAATGCATATGCCTTCAAGTCGGTCATATATGGACCACGGGTAAGTCTTGCGAGTGCCTTCTGTACTCATGCTTCTGCTTTGTGGTTTTCAGGTGAGGACGTCGATGGATGTGAGTTCTGTCCATATTGCTTCTCGGTTTTCGGGCGGGACACCGAATAGAGGCTAAGCTCAACGATGTAAATGCCCGGAAGTGTTCAGGCGGGACACTTCGGGGATGTCATAATTTTGGTTTGATGTGATGGATGTATGTTCATTTTGTTGTATAGCTAGCCTTCTAATCTATGTCGTGGTTATGTTTAATTACTTGACTCGTCTATTGTTGAACCTTGTTGTATGACCTTGCTCATCGCTTGTCTAGTATGTTGCTTCTACTCGTGTTGATCCCGATGCTATATTGTGGTTGTGCTATATTTGGATATGTTAATTGTTCTTACATGCTGCTGAGTGGATGTCCATACTTCTAGGGCGTCATGCCAAATTCGAACTTTTATCTTCTTTGTCTAGTCATGTTTTATATGCTTCTAGTATGCTAGATGTGTTGTTTTAGTTGTGTGGTTGTCTGGTTTGTCTTTGTGCTTGAGTTGGTGTTGTTTGTTGTGCTTCCGCGTTGCGTGTCTGGTAGTAAAGTTTTGGGTTCGTTGCCCCCTTTATGTGAATTGGTTTGATAGGGCAATGGAAACCGGTATCTTGGCGATCTGGGCGAGTTTCGGGTTGCATACTGGGGAATACCGGGATTGTTGTCGAGTTATTCGAATGGAATCGTTGTTGTCCTAATTGGGCTTGGGTGTTAGCATTGTGAGCACCATCGGTGATCCGTTGCTAACCTCCAAATCCGATAAGGGTGACCGGACATTCAAATAACCCGAGGACGGTCTGGGCGGCTCCTCACAAGTGGTGTAAGCATAGATGCTTTGTCCAATGAACATCACTCAAAAGGAGGATCCTCATCAGCAATGAAGTCATACTATAGGATGATCGAAGCAATTTGGGAGCTCGATTACGAAATATATCAAGTTCCATTGTTCCGATGTAAGCGAGTGGGACATCCACATGGAGTGAAGGTTGACAAGAGAGGTTTTACTCTTATGGATCTGAATAGGTTCACCTACAAAGATAACCCATTTATCCTTGCCAATCTGAGGTTGCATGTCGTCCTTTCATGGCAAGTGGCGGATCGTTGGTGTTGAAAATGTTGTAGATGAAGAAGAATTCGACCAATTCGATGAATACCTCCGTTTGTGGATGGGGCTGTGCAACCTACGTCTCCCGTTCGAGGGTGCTTATTTATAAATATGCCGATCAAAATGGCATATTTATAAGCAAGCAGTCTTGAATTGTCCATGTTTTTTGGACAGTTTAAGGATATGTGGTTCGAGCAAGTTTCTGAGCTGTTGTCGAGACCCGAATCTGCAAATCCGGACCCTCTGTGTATTCTGCACTAGTCCAGCATCATGCTAGTGCACACAGTCTCAACATAGATGAAATATCACAATCATACACAACGTAATAATAAAAGTAACTCAATTACAAAATATAAAACTATTGAACGACCTTAAGGTCAACCTTACACATGAGAGGCCTTGATGGTTTTAACTCCAAATAGGTAAACAGTAGCGGAATGAAGAGCGTTGGTGAATCCCATCAATATGCCACAGGCAACTGACAAGGTTCAACTCCTAGATATTCGCCTCCTCGTGGAACTTCTCCTACTTCGAAGTTGTAGTCATCTTCTCATCTGATGATTTGTTGTTTGCAAGGGGGTGAGTACACACCGTACTCAACAAGTCATGCACAGAATGCAGTTCTATTACTACATGCATGGCTTATTCCAAAGGAATGGCTGAATGGTTCTTTTACAATAAAGCAGCATTCATAAATAATCATAGTAGATAGAAAAGCAGTAAAACAAATAATACCCATAATAAATTTCGTAATCATTCTCAAGTAAAGCATTTCTCATCCTTAACCAATTTCCATATCACATTGTCCACATTCCCAACCTCATTTTTATTAAAATCTAACCCTTGACTGTAATCCCCGAGCAATGTTCAATACCGTGAACACGGCTATTCGAATAGTTTGTACACTCTGCAGAGGTTATACACTTTACCCACACGATATAATCAACTCATCACGTCAGGCATGAATTGCCATACAAGAGTATGCGAATGAGCGATCATAACAAAGTCGTTCCGAAACTTCCCTCCTCGCATGCGTACCTCCCGATATAGTTCCACTATCCCTTTTCTCTCACAGAGCAGAAGTACAGGGCCAACATATACCGTTGAAGAGATGTAAGACCGCAATGGTAAACACTACACCCTTGTTCCCACATCCACAGATACAAAACCACCTGAGGTCTCACATGCTAAGACTTTGGAATCATACTCAACTAGGTCTGTCCCATACCAGCCATATGGTTGTATTAATGACTCAGATCAAAGGCTTGCAAGGTTAAGTCCTTAGGGTGACCAAGGCAAAACTATCCCGAATAATTCACCAACAACACTGCCAAATACCAAAGCGACATATCCAATGCCGCTCTTGCCACTTGCCTCAGTCTAAAATATTTTACCACCCCAGTTGATTATTGCGCAATACAATGCCAACAACAACTCAACATCCATGTAGAACCACACTGGTTGCACATATCAACATCATCGTGTGGCAACAAGTCACACCATTTCACAAACACATTTCATAATCCATCGTTCAGTATTAATCTTTTATTTTCAGAAGACATGAGTTGTGTGGCATGGCTAAGCAATTATACACGGTCTAACAAACCCACGTTGGCAAGTAATAACAACCAACTAATAATCAACCATCCTAGGGTGACAAATGAATTATGGCATACAAATAATCATGGCAAGGTGACATTAGCAATTGGATTGAATAACTAATCCCAAATTAATTTAAATCATTTTAATCTTGAACTAGCATGCAATAATTTGAATCAAAGTAAATTTGTAAAACTGAGAGCAATATGATCAAAGCACAACTTGCCTAGCACTTGCTATAAACTGCTCTTTACTCTTTATAATTGATCTTCGGCTTCCTTAACCTTTGGCTCCTTCAATTGAATGCTTCGACTTCCTCGTCCTTCAGCTACTTCGGGTAACTTCTGGACGACACGTCTAACGACAAAGAAGCACAAATACAACAAAACTCAAAAGCAATTCAAATAAACTCCAAATTAATATTAGATCGGTACTGAACGGAAGGGATTGAATTTAGGAACTTAGATTTGATCGAAGATCGGATGAAAGAGAACAGGCTTTCAGAAGATTTATCGAGAAGGTTACGACTGATAATTAGGAAAGAACGGAGTATATTCCAGGGAATATCCTTCGAGATTAATTAACTCGATTGGACAGATATTGACATATGGGCTCTCGATCTATAGATCGGGTCCATAAAGATATGTTAGTTCACGATGGACTAAGCTGATGCTCAAAGTTGACTTTTGTTGACTAAGTAGATACACAATCAAACAAAAGAAAGATAGACTGATAGATTAGATATGGGTACAAGGATATAATATATGGCCAATGGTGTATCAACCAAATCCATGAATGATTTCCCAATCAATGGCTGATTATATTTTCAAAGATAAGACAAGGATAAGTGGGGTCAACATCCACTGTGATTCGATAAGGGGTTCAGTCATGCGTCGAAGAAGGAACTTGACGATGATAAGGCGGCGATGATAAGAATACGGGGCTAAACTCAATATGATAGGGCTAGATCACATCAAGGTGATAGAAAAGATGATGACATCGCACTAGGGCCATTACTTGCATGCACACATGTGATGAGAGCAAAGCATTAACGGCGGGATGTTAACGACGAAACATTAACAGCGGAACGTTAACGATGGAACGTTAACGGCGAAACGTTAACGGCGGAACGTTAACGGCGAAACGTTAACGATGGAACGTTAACAATGAAGGTGAAGCGTTAATAGAACACTTATGAGATTACAAGGTGGCGACCATCGGTACAATGGTAGGGCAGCGACGTCATGATGTGGCTCAAGTTTGATTTGCGATCGCAAGGGTAACATAATCTGGCCGCAACGACAAATTGGACCAAAGGTTAAGTCCGGGTTTGAGCGAAACGATTCAAGGATGGATACACTTGACATGGGGTAGAACGGTAGGGTTGGCTCTGCGATTAAAGGTTACCAAGTATGGCAAACCGAAACACGCACCGATACGAAGGACTAGGCCAAAAAGACGATGGGTAGATTCTAGAACATGGCTTTGACGGCAACCGGGGATCAAATGAACTTCACCGATGGGCAAAACAGGGGATAATGATCTACTAGACATAATGACATGGCCACGACAAACCAAAATGGTTGGCGGCACAAGATGACGTGCGGCGGTGGCAAAAAGGCGACGGTAACGAATATGAAAATTTTCAGAGGATGGAACAACAAAGGGGAAGCAAGTACCACGCAGAACGTGGCGACACGAACTCAACGGTATAGCCGGATTTGGATGCAACCCAACGGACAGATCACAATCTGTCGACGAACGGCTACCGGAGCCAATAGATCAAACGATCATAACTATTAAAATAATAGATGAAACCTAACCAAATTTTAAAGAGATCTATCTGTGATCATTTGGCGCAATATGACGAAATGGATCTGAGTTTTACCTTCTGGATCAATGGAGAACGCGCGACGAAGTTTTCTGCCGTTGGAATGCAGTCTGATCGGGGAAGATTGATTTTTCTGCGCAAATCCTACAGGCAAAACCTTGAGTTAGGATGAGCACCGCGTAGAGGATATCAAGATGAGTCTACAGAAAAAGATTCACGATCAAATTCACAAAAACAATGGAGAAAGGGCGACGACAAGATTTGAGATTGGAACGGCTGAAACTTTAGATTCTGCAGATGAAATTGCACCAAATTTGGAGGGGAGACAGATGGTATCATGGGGCACAAGGTGACATGGTTGGATCTCAGAAAACCTCACCCAGCCATTGAGGAACACGATGCCAAAACCGGCCGACATGGGGGCGGCGCGGTCTGCACGGTGCGCCGGCGAAGGAGCGGTGGCCGGAGCGGGGGCGCGTGCGCACGGGGACGGCGAGGTGGTGGGGAGAGTGGTGGTGTGGTCGGCCGCTCCGGAGGAGGGGAGGACCGGTCGGGGGTGGGGAAAGGGGCGGCGCAGTAGGGCGAAGCCCACACGCACGACGGCGGGGAGGACCGGCCGGGGATGACTGGAGGGCGGCGGCGCACGGCGGCCGGAATGCCCAAAAATGGCATAAATGGCATGGCATCCAAAAACGCCGAAAATATGAAAATTGCCAAAACAAAATGGAGCACCGCGAAGAGTATGGTGATACTAGGCTATGCCTAAAAGGAATTTGATCGGGGATTACCGGTTTGGGAGGAATTGACGATGAACGGAGCCCGATTTACGACGAACGAACGCAAATTCCCTGTGCGATTCTTAACGAAACCAGGATTTTCTTGAGGGGTTATGATCTACACACTAATGCGCACAAGATGACGTGAACGGAGATCGATTTGCCTTACTGGATCAAAAGATAGCCCGGCGATGCCAACGGAGGACGTCCAACGACTGTTTCTTTGATTTTTGGAAGGGCAACTGTTCTGGAAATGGAGGGCAAGGGTGAGCACCATGTTGGGGAGTCTGAGATGCTTCTTTTGGGTGGTCACACACGTTGAGGGAAGGAGAAACGGAAGAGTTATGGCTTAAACAAGAAACGGCAAAGAATTGATTGCTACGACCATTTCACTTGATTTCAGAGGGGGTAATTGCAGGGGAATTGAAGTCCTTGATGACACGGTCATTTTACAATGGACCTCACTTGATTTCTGTCGATGATCGGGATCGCCAACCGCAAGAAGTGAGATGGGGGGTTAGTGAGATACGGGACCCGAGCTGCGCTTTGCTCAAACGGAGGAATGGAGAAAATGCGACGTTGGTCGGAGCAAGATGACAACGAGCGTGAGGCCGGGATTCATGCTGGTTCGAGCCCCTGTGGAGGTAATAGCTCTACTCCAGTCGCCTTGCGGTAGTATTCTTAGCTATTTCTCAGTACAGGGGTGTGTGCACAGCTCAAGTTCAACAATGGCTACGTCTAAGGTCGAGCTATGGCGTGTTGTGTGTTGTTCTCCTTCCCTTGAGAGACTGCGCATCCTTGGTCTTATACCTCCTCTGCACGTAACAGATGGGAGAGATTCCCGGGAAGTGGCCTTTATGCACGTTGAGGGCTGGCAGTAACCGCTCCGGACTTGATGCACGCACCTGCTTCATCCCCACGACCCGCGTTTTGGCAACCGCCGGTCAAATGCACGATCCGAAATCCAAGGGTGGACCACGGCGAACGAGCCGACCCGAGCTCGAGGTCGTCGGGCCGTCTTTCGAGTCAGCAAGGCTCTAGGTCAAGCGTCTCGGCATACGCCTGTGTCGTGGTCGGGCCTCCGAGCATGGGGGTCCGTTATCGTCTTGTTGGCGGTCAAGGGCGCTTGCCCTCGTCAGCTAGCCCCCGAGGCTTAAGGTCGTGGCAGGAACACGGTCCGACCTTGAGCCTCTGCAATCGGGATTAATTTCCGGAACCTTTGAGCTCGAGGTCGAGGTCGGGCGGAAAACGTAACGCCAGGCTGTGATGAGGCGACACCTGGCGCCTCTTGATCTCCGGAACCCCGGTACGGATGCAGACGCTTGGTGGACACCTGCCATGTCTCGAAATCGCAACCCAGGCCTTAATTGCACCTGTCAAATCGTGGCCGGCGCGTCCTTCGAAGCACCGCGGACTAGATTTGGCGACGGTGCGGCCTATAAACTCAAAACTGCAGTGACTGTTGAGGAAACTTCCCAACCAGCGCCCTTTGTCCTCCAAGCCTCCGTGCCCAAACAAAAAACCTCCTCCCCCACCTTCGACCGGAATCGCCGCGATCGCCATGGCCAAGTTAGGGAGGAGCACATTGTCGCCTGCAAGGACGAAGGAACTCGAGACCCTGGGGCTGCTTGATCCATTCACATGGTGGCTGCCGGGCAACGAGACCGAGCCATGCCCCAGGGACGACGAGATCGTTTGCACCGAGCACTACGTCCTCTTCGGCCTGCGGACCCCGGAGAGCGAGTTCCTCTCCGTGGTCCTCACCAGTTGCGAGATCGAGCTCATAAACCTGGTGCCAAACTCCATTTTTACTCTCGCCAGCTTCACCCACTTGTGCGAGGGGTTCCTAGGAATCCTTCCCAACCCCTCGCTCTTCTTTCGGTACTTCAGCCTCTTCCGCTCTGGGAAGGACCCCGTGGTCGGATGCCTCTATTTTCGACAGCGGACAGGGCTCAAGTGGTCCTTCCCCAAGATCCAATCTCGGGACTCCCTCGGGCCATGGTCCGAGCGGTGGTTCTACCTGAAGAAAGGGGAACTCGGAACGCTGTCATACGAGGGAAAGCCCATCGGCGGGAAGAAGGAGACCCCAGAGGCGGACGATCTCGAGGCCAACGAAGAGGCCATCGCAGCCATTCATCTCTGCACCGAGCACGGTCTCACCGGGCAGGCGATCGCTGTCGACTTCCTGCGGAATCGGGTGTCCCCCCTGCGGAAGCGGACGCACCCGTTCTACGAGATCCAGGGGCGCATCGACTCGACCCGCGAGGGTACGTCTGGTAAGCCTCCCTACCTCGTGGTCTTGCTCGAGCCTGCCCCTCGATCTTCTCTGAGGGTCGTTCCCCTTTGCAGCGCCGAAGGAGTCTTGGGTTGCCGCTAGGATGAACGAGATGTTCGGGAAACTGGCGCACAACTACTCCATGGACGACTCCGTCAAGAAGAAGCGTGCTCGCCGAAGGCCGAGGTGAGCCATCCCGACCAATGGCTCGACCTGAGCCACCCTGGGGCCCTTCTTGATCCTTTCATGTATGCAGGACCATCAGGAGCTGTTCGATACGGCCAGGCAGATGCTCCCGCTGCCCGGGGGGGCGGGGCAAGAGCAAAAAAGGGAAGAAGAGGCCTTCCCCGGCCGAAGCGGACCGCCAAGAGGCGAAGAAACCTCATGCCGAGTGGGGTGACCGTGCCATGGTAAGGATCCCGCTGGTCGAGCCCCCGAGCCCGTGCTCGTGTGCCTTGCTGGTTGATGAGTTTTCCTTCTTGCAAAGCCGAGAGCGCAGCCGCCGCTAGGTCTCGAGCCCTCTCGGCCGGGGCCTCGAGCTCGAACCCCGCCACGACAGGCGTCGGAGTCTGGCTCGGACTTCGAGACCCAGTCGCGAGGACACGCAGTTTAAATGCCCGTTGGCCGGGGCAACAAGACCTTTCACGACCCTCGGCGAGGCGAGATATGAGACCTGTAAATCCGGCTTCTTGGACGCACCGCCCCTCTCGCATCTTTTGGCTTAGTGTATGTTTTTGATCGCAGACCTTGAGCACCGAGCTCGAAACTTGCCCGCTTTGTGATGGTCGTTGTCGGTATAGTCCGAGTCCGGGAGGAGGATAATGTCTTCGTCTGGTCCTGCTGCCGAGCTTAGGCCGACGGACCCCTTGAACCGCTAAGCCCGGCCCAGTTAGCGAGTTCTACCAAGGGTCGACGACCTGGACGAGGAGGAAAACCAGCCCTCGACTAGTGAGGATTACAGCACTGGCGAGGCGGGAGCCGCCGCGGCTACCGACCCTCCTGAGGCCGACGCGGGAACGGGCACCCAGGGTGCCACGGTCGCCACCGCAGAGTCGCCCCAGGCTCACCCGACCACGGCCGCAACGGGTGTCCAGGTCGTGACACCACCGGCCACCGAAGATGGCTCTGCTGCAGGGGCGTATTTAGTTGGTCAACAGATAGAGATTAGGAGTCATCGTTGGTACGTATTTAGTTGGTCAACAGATAGACTTTTCTTGAAGATGCTTTGTTCATCCCATACTCTACTATAATATGCTAGAATAATTAAATGATATGAATTATCCATTCATCTGTTGCTTCCAGGATTTATTGTCAAGTTCACATAATAGCTACAAATTGCTTTCTCTCATATCAAATATATGACTATGTCAGATAAAAAACTCAAAATGTGGCAATTAGAGAGCATCGGCTCATCACCAAACAGAGTAGAAGGTGCTCCTGAGAGGCCGAGCCAAGTTCCAAGTGTTGAGTCAAGCCAAGTTCCAAATGTTGAGGGGCAAAGTAAGGTGAGGAAGGCTTGAGGACCCAAAAAAGGGGCCCTAGAAAGAATGCCACAGGTTCTCCACTTTAATGCCACAGGGGTCTGCACGGTTCCTCCCAAGTATAAAGGGTGTGTTGGCACCAAAAACTTGAAGTATGATTTTTTGGCTACAACACACCAGATGAACACCTGATTGAGAGCGTGCCAACCGATTTGACCCTGCAATCGGTAAGGGAAATGTGAAATTTGCACAAAGCTGATTCCTAAGAGTAATCAGCTTAAACCCGATCAGCCACAAGCCAATCGAAATCAAACTAGAAATAGATCTAATTAGCTGATTAAGGTTAACCAGGGGGTAAAGGCAGATACTCTGAAGAAGGCGATACATAACAAAATCAGAGAATCAAACCTAGAGCATAATCAGCGAAGACCAATAATCGGCGATACGCAACTTTATTGATTAAGCAAATTATAAGGAAGACTAAATTACAGAGCTACTCCTAGTCAATAGAAAATAAAGGCAGATGTGATTGATTGATTTGTGTGTTTCTTTCATCAGCCCAGGTTCATCTTTTATACTCATCGGCTGATTCAAATCCTAATACATCATGTAAACAAGTAGAATCTATATCAATCTCTGTTTCCTTAATAACCTCTTTTATGTCCAAATATCTTAAAGTCATGTCCTATCTGCACCCCGTTGACCTCGGATTGCCAATTTTGACTGTATCTGCCAAATTTAGGTGCAAACATATGCCCCTATTTTTGGGAGATAACTTGTTATCTTCGAAAAATCTTAACCATCGACTTGTTCTTCGTCGGCTTAATAGAAAAACTTCACATCAGTAACCACCGCATTAATTGTGCTGTAAAAATCTCAATGTGTTTTAACTGCATGTGTCGCTTCAAAATTCTTCACACCGCTTCAATTTTTTTTACCGTGATATAAATATGTGGCCCCCACTATCTTGCAACAATAGATCGAAAATATGGTCACACTTAGACACATCAAATGCGTACTTGACTTCTAACTTATTCTTGGTCAGCTTAAGCCATGAACAGACTAGGGATTTTTTGGAACCCTTTATCCTTTAGGCTACATTTTCCTCTACTTCATCGTCTTCAGAGGTTTCACTTGAACTATAATCGACCATGTTAACCTTAGCTTTTTCTTTATTATTACCGTTCATTTTAAACTGATCCTTGAACCCCCTATTATCGGGGTATCTATTTTCTTGAGCTGACACACGATGAAGCAAGTGACTTAGATCGGTAAATTCTTGCCCACCAAATTTTTTCCTAATCAGGGGAATCAACCCTTGGAAAGCCAAATCGGACAATTGATTATCAGGTAATGTGACCCTAAAGCACCAATTTTGAACTTCCCTAAATCTCTTAATGTAATCAGTTACCGATTCCCCAAACTTCTGATGGACAGAACTTAGATCTAAAATCCTGAGTTCCAAACTGCCAGAGAAAAAGTATTCATGGAATCGGCTTTCCAAATCATTCCAAAAGTGGACCGAATTTGGGGGCAAGCTGGTGAACCATGTGAAAGCAGGTCCTGATAAAGATAGTTGGAACAGTCTAATTTTTAGCCCGTCGGACTGAGCAGCTTTACTACATTGAGCAATAAAACGTCCGATGTGCTCTAGGGTGGTGACCGAATCATCTCCAGAAAATTTGGCAAAATCAGGAACATTAAAATTATGTGGATATGGCATTCAATCTATATAGTCAGGGTACAGCTCTCTATAGCTGATAACTCCACCCTTCGGCTATAAGCTGAATTGATCTCTTAGCATTGCAGAAATCTAGTCAGCCTAGTTGACATTATTAGCTGACACAGTGCTAGGGTCATGCCAATTATGACAATAACTGGCATCCTACCCCCTGAGTGCAAGCTCGGGGTGCCGATTGGATCGAGTCGATTGATATTGAGGAAACTGGTCATATCCATCGGCTTTCCTAACTGGCAGCTCAAACAATGGGACAAAGGGTTCTGTATAAGTTACTACCCTGGGAGGAACCAGATTCCTAAAAGGGATCAATTTGTGTTGCTGAGAGCATCTATTAGATTCAATCGATTGCAGGGCCGATTTGTGGGAAGACGTGGAACGGAGCCGACGGTGGCAAATTAACCGACACGTTTAGCATTGCGGTATCGATATACGCCTGGTAACGTGTGACTCCGCTAGGACAAGGATTGCTAGATAATAAAACAATAAGCTGAGTCGGCATCAACAATGGGGTTGGATCAGTTATTTTAGCACCATTTACTGTGTTGGAACTTTGCCCTATTGAATAGACAGGATATGTTGGTAGCACTTGTGGTGGATCGAGCAAACTCCTAGATGAAGCCAGCTCTTGAGCAATAGTTTTCACGCTATTGGCTATCATTGGCTTGAGGGTAGCGACCAAAGCCGACGACTGATTAATTAATGCATGATGCATAGATTGCTCGATCATAGCCGATAATTCAGCTTGTGCAGGCATGTACTAACTTACCGGGCCACTTGAGATCCCTACATCGCCGAGAGGATTTAGCGCCGACAAAGCAGTCTTCTGAGTAATCCCGCGTCGGGTTTTTTGGTAGCAATCCAACATCATTTCCTCCAAATTAGCCTTTCGATCTTTAATTTCTTTACGCTGCTTTGGGGTCATATCATCCAATGTGGGAACAATTGTGGCTTTGGTGTTGAGGTCAGCTGGCGGAATCGATTTGCCTATCGAAGACATCTTTTTTCGGTCCCACTAGGCGTGCCAAGAGTGTGTTAGCGCCAAAAACTTGAAGTAGGATTTTTCAGCTATAGCACACTAGATGGAAACCTAGTTTAGAGTGTGCCAATCGATTTGACCCTGCAATCAGTAAGGGAAATGTGAAATTTGCACAAAGCCGATTCCTAAGAGTAATCGACTTAAACCCGATCAGCAACAAGCCAATCGAAATGAAACTAGAAACTGATCTAATTAGCCGATTATGGCTAACCAGGAGGTAAAGGCAGATACTCTGAAGAAGGCGATGCACAACAAAATTAGAGAATTAAACCTAGAGTGTAATCAGCGAAGACCAGTAATCAGCGATGCGCAACTTTATTGATCAAGCAAATTACAAGGAAGACTAAATTACAGAACTCCTAGTCGATAGAAAATAAAGGCAGATATGATTGATTGATTTGTGTGTTTCTTTCGCCGGCCCTGGTTCAACTTTTATACTCATCACCCGATTCGAGTCCTGCTACAACACATAAACAACTAGAATCTGCATCGGCCTCTGTTTCCTTAATAACCTCTTTTATGTCCAAATATCTTCAAGCCATGTCTTGTTCGCACCCTGTTGACCTCGAACTGCTGATTTTGACCGTATCTGCCAAATTTGGGTGCAAACAGGGTGATATCAGGCATTCCTCAGCCAATTGGTGAGGGAGAGAGTGCCCATAACGGTTATCGGTCATTCCTCAGCCAATTGGTGGGGGAGAGAGTGCCTATAATGGTTAAGGATTGGAGAAAGGAAGTCAATGCCGAGCAGAACAGTCAGCTATGAGATGAGGTTAAGGGCAAATTGATTATAGAAGAGGAAGATGAACACAACACGAGGCGTTATGCCTTGAAGAAGATGGGTGTGGTCTTGAGACACCTCAGGTTCCTCATGCACAGTGAGTACGTGCTGAAAGATCATACACCATTCAAGAGGCATCCCGTTCGTGACTCCTGTTGTTTGGGAGGAGTTCACAAGGATGAAGGGTACACCCAAGGCAGAGCAGCTGAGAGAGAGGAACACCGCTATCCATATGCATAACAAGCACACGTACCACCTCGGTATAGGTGGCTCTAAGGGGAAGAACGTAGAGTGGGCACAACTAGCTGAGGAGTGCCCGAACTCCAGGACGGTGTCGGTGTACTTTGCACCGGGGTACCCTCTCCGCCGCAGATCAGTGGGCCCCAAAAGCGGCCTAGCCCATGTGGCGGCCTGGCGAGCAGGAGGGCGATCAAGCCTTGCTCGCCGGGCGGGAAGCCCGCGTGGCCCCCTGGCGAGCAAGCGGGCTATCACACCCTACTCGCCGAGTGAGTGGCCCGCGTCATCCCGTGTGGCCTCGGGCGGCGGCAAAGCGGCGGTCACGCCTGCCGCCAGTGGCGCCCACGCCGCCCCGCATGGCCCCACGGAGAGCGGTGGCGATCAAGCCACCCACGGATGAGCGACCAGCGTGCGTCCCGTGTGGCCCCCTGGCGAGTAAATGGGCGTTCACGCCCTGCTCGCTGGGCGAGCGGCCCACGTAATCCCGTGTGGCCCCCTAGCGAGCAGGCGGGCGATCATGCCTTGCTCGCTAGGCGGTAAGCCCACATGGCAGCCTGGCGGGCAGGTGGGTGATCAAGCCCTGCTCGCCGGGCGCCGGCTAAGGTGGCGGCCTGGCAAGCGGGTGGGCATTCGGGCCCCCCTTGTCAGGCCATGAAGGCAACCAAAGGAATAAGGAGAAGGCTTCGTCTCGAAGCCTCCTTCCCCTGACACCCTGTGTCAGGGCCATTGATTGCGAGGAATTCTGCTATCGACACGACGATGGCCCATCCCTCTGACGCCTCTTACCAAACCCGTCGCAGAAGCGTCATATCCCGGGCGGACCGGGCGAAGCCACGCAGCGACATTAAATGGAGTCCAAAGGACAAAGCTACAGTGATGGGTGTAATAAATGAGTCATGGGTCGGTGTAAGGTTGGAATGATGGGTGTAATTAATGAGTTGTAAATCTGCGTAGCGTCACCTTCTCACCTGCCCGAGCCAACCCCGTCTATATATGGGAGCTCGGGTGCATGGGGGAAGGAAAGCGAGCTCTCCTCGAAAGATCCGAGACCAGAAGAACCAGTGTAATCACCTTCAACAAAGATCTAGCAGGACGTAGGGCTATTACCCGCGCTGGGGGCCTGAACCTGGGTACATCATCGTGTCCATTTGATTTGTTGATCCCTGGAATCCCTCGTGTGAGAGCCATTAGGGTTTCCAATCACGAAGACGCCCTCTACCGAACCATACCCCCCATCCTGGGAGCGGTCAACCTAGTTCATTGACGTGGTCCTGTACAGTGAAATACGCCGACAGGGGTGCACCAAGTAGGGGGCGAACCTATGGCCTTCTGCTTAGGAAACAGAAGACCACTTTCACCTCGCCGGCCGAGCCAGGCTAGGCGTGGGTCTGCGCCTGAGGGGCTCCCGGAAAGGTGGCATCAGCCGGCTTCACACAGGTGGCACCGGCCAGGTCCAGTGCGTGCTTATGGCAATGCAAAGCTTCTAACCTGTCCACCCGGATGACTATGGGGCCACCAGGCCCTGGTATCTTCACCACCATGTATCCATAGTGGGTCACCGCTATGAACTTGGCCAACACCGGTCGGCCAAGTATTGCATTGTACGGGAGGTCAAAATCGGCGACTTCGAAGTCGACCAGCTCTGTACGGTAGTTGCTTTCCTCCCCAAACGATCCTTACCCCCTGCTGCGCGTCGATCTCATCGTCGACTCAACGGCGGGATGTGAGTTGTTGTGCTTTCTGGATGCGAACTTTGGGTACCACCAGATTAGCATGGCGGCGGAAGACGAAGAAAAAACCGCTTTTGTAACCCCCATGGGTGTTTATTGTTATATCAGAATGGCTTTTGGGTTAAAAAATAATGGTTCTACTTATCAACGCGCCATGCATATTACTTTCCGTCCACGGATAGGGCGCAATCTTGAGGTGTACATCGATGACTTGGTTGTGAAAGTTAAAAAGAGCGAAGAACAGATTGAAGACCCGGAGGAAACTTTCGCCAACCTCTGAAAGAATTGCTTAAAGCTCAACCCCGAGAAGTGTGTGTTCGGCGTGCCCTCCGGAAAGCTGTTAGGGTTCCTCGTGTCCAGGCGGGGCATCGAGGCCAATCCTGACAAGATAGCAGCTATTGAACACATGACACCGCCAGTTCGGCTCAAGCAGGTGCAGTGCCTGGCTGGTCGCCTGGCCTCCCTCGGGCTATTCATTGCCCGGTTGGGAGAAAGAAACCTGCCCCTGTTCAAGCTGCTGAAGAAGACAAGCCACTTTGAGTGGACTGAGGAGGCTCAACGAGCGTTTGAAGACTTGAAGCAGTACCTCTCCTCCTCGCCAGTACTGGTCGCCCCCAAGCTCGGCGAACCATTGCTCCTATACATCGCTGCTACCCCAGCAGTGGTGAGTGCGGAACTAGTGGCAGAGAACGAAGGAGTCCAGAAGCCGGTCTACTACGTCAGCAAGGTACTACATGAGGCGGAGACCAGGTACCCACAAGCACAAAAGATGCTGTACGCCGTCCTGGTGGCGTCCAGGAAGCTGCGGCACTACTTCCAGGGGCAAGAAATCACGGTCATCACTGCCTACCCCCTACGAGAGATCCTTCACAACCGGGAAGCAGAAGGCCGCGTCGCCAAGTGGTCGGTGGAGTGGGGAATTTCGCCTCAAGTTTGTACCCTTACCGCCATCAAGAGCCGAAGTCATGGAGTTTGTTGCCGAATGGACTCCCACCACTCCTGAAGCTGAAGAAACCCAAGCGCCTTCCCCCTGGACATTATTCTTCGACGGATCCTTCAGGCTCGAAGGCGCGAGGGATGGGGTTGTCCTAGTCTCCCCGACTGTTGACATCCTCCAGTACGTGGTCACCCTCGACTTCAAGGCCACTAACAATATCGCTAAATATGAGGGCCTGCTGGCAAGGCTGCGCACCGCCTCGGCATTAGGCATCTGGTGCCTCCAGGTCAAAGGTGACTCCCTGCTGGTCATCAATCAAGCGCGGAAGGAATTTCAATGCTCTGACCCTACCATGGCCGCCTACTTGGCGGAGGTCAGGAAGATGGAGTGCCACTTCGAAGGACTGTGATATATCCATATCCCTCAACGCGACAACCATATGGTAGACAGGCTTTCATAACTCGTGTCTTCAAGAACCTCTGTCTCGGTCGAGGTCTTTGAAGAAAGACTATCGTGACCGTCCGTCGCTGCCCCCGCTCAAAGCGGGGATGACGGTGCAGCCGTCGCGGCCTCCGACTCAGGCGGGGAGGCGGTCTGGTATCATGGTCTCGATTCGGGGGGAAGGCAGCGACTGCCTCGATCCCAGTCCGGAAGGAAGGCGGCGGATACTGGTGCGACACTGGGAAAAGCTTGGCCAAGCGGAGTACTCGGGCGATCACCGTGTGATCGCCACTCTTGGCCGGGAATGTCAGTGGATGGATCCTATCCTAGACTTCCTGCGAGACCGAGTGATCCCCGACAATGATGCCTCAGCTGAGAAAATTGCACGCAAGGCCAAGTGCTATGCTCTGTTAGGTGGAGACCAATACCGCCGGAGCAGAAATGGGATTCTACTGAAGTGCATCAGTCGGGAAGAGGGGAGCAGCCTACTCTCCGATATCCATGGAGGCATGTGCGGGAGCCATATGTCCGGCCGGACGCTTGTCGGCAAAGCGTTCCGCCAAGGATTTTATTGGCCTACTACCCTCCAGGATGCTTGCGAGCTGGTGAGGAGATGCGAAGCATGCCAATTCTTCACTAGGCAAATCCACCGACCAGCCCAAGCTCTTTAAACCATCCCACTCTCTTGGCCATTCGCGGTCTGGGGGCTAGATATCCTGGGCCTGTTCCCGTGGGCCACGGGGGGCTTCACCCACTTGTTTGTCGCCATCGACAAATTTACCAAGTGGGTCGAAGCCGAAGCAGTGCGTGCCATTACGGCTTCCGCTGCTATCAAGTTCATCCATGGAATCTTCACTCACTTTGGAGTCGCCAATCATATCATCACCGACAACGGCACTTAGTTCACCAGCGCGGCCTTCCTGGAGTTTTGTGATGAGATGGGCAGCAAAGTATGCTTTGCTTCGGTCGCCCATCCAAGGAGCAATGGCCAAGCTAAGCGTGCCAACGCGCTGGTGTTGAGGGGCTTGAAGACCAGAGCATTCGATCGACTCCATAAGCTGGGGGCACGGTGGACGGAAGAACTCCCGGCTGTATTGTGATCGCTCCAAACCACACCTAGTTGGGCGACTGGAGAGACGCCTTTCTTCCTAGTCTACAGCGCGGAAGCTGTCCTCCCATCCGAGCTATCGCTCGACTCACCGCGCGTCTCGGCGTTCAGCGAGGAAGGGCAAAAAGATCACCGCGGAGAAGAAGTCAACCTTCTGGAGGAGGTGCATGACCGGGCGGCCTTGCGTGCCGCTCGGTAACAGCAAAGTCTCAGGCGGTACCACGCCACCCGGGTCCATGAGAGAACACTAGCAATGGCGACTGGTCTTCTTGCGAATTGACGATTGCAGGCTCCTCAAACTGTCTCCCCGGTGGGAGGGCCCCTTCAAGGTGGTCTCAGTATCTCGACCCAGGGCGGTCCGGTTGGCCACTGAGGATGATCAAGAGCTGGCCAACTCATTTTACGTGGAGTTGTTGTGAAAGTTTTACCCCTGAGAACTGTAAGTACCCGGTAGTTCACTCTGATTAGCTGTGTGGGTGGGTTCTACCCCAGCTGATCGACGACTGTTGGTGGTTAGTAAAGTCGTTTGCCTTGCAGGCTTTTGCTTTATTCTTCTTGCTTGTGCCCTGGTGGATAATATTTCGCGAGGGTGTCATGGGTACCGACGGTTTAGCCGCTCCTTGTTGATATGCGGTAACACCCGGCGTTCGCGTCGTGCGAGGACGGGCGACCAGGAGCGTGAGTGTGGCACGGTGCTCAGACGTGGCTCACACACCTCGGGTTGGCTCCGCGAAGCACCGCTGGCCCAATACCACTCCTGGAAACTTGCTGCCCCGCCGCGCAACCCGCGGGCTGCTTCCGAGTCACAAGGGCCTAAGTTCCAAAGAAAGGGACTATGACGACCCTGCGCAGGGACTCGCATTCTCCAATATATTTTCTCAATGCTTTGCGTAACGCCTACTTGTGTTTTCAGTAGCCATGTGCAATTGCAAATGAAGTGCTGGATTACTGACCTAATTCAAACATTCAAAATGGCCCTATGGCGGCCTGGCGAGTAGGTGGGTGATCACGCCCTACTCGCTGGGCGAGAAGCCCACGCGTGGGCCTGGCGGGTAGGTGGGCGATCAGGCTCTGCCCGCCGGGCGAGCAGGTGGGCGACCACACCCTGCTCGCCAGGTGTTGGCTTCCGTGACCAGTTTGGGGGCTGGTCACCTGGTGGCCTACAACCAAGATAAGTTGCTCGCCTTAGCGTTATCGGCTTATCTTTTGCATCTACACCCTGTTGGGTCGAGTTGTGCGTGGTTGACACTGGCCTTGATAACCTGATGGCTCCTCATTGATAAAAGGAAATGCCCAGCATTTGCGTCGCAGGGACAGGCGACCAGGGGTGCGAGTGTGGCACGGTGCTCAAACGCGGCTCGCACACCTCGGGTTGGCTCCACGAAGCACCGCTGGCTATCACCGTGAGCACCGCTGGCCCAATACCGCTCCTGGAAGCCTGCTACTTTGTCGCGCAATGCTGCGGCCAAGTTCCAAGAGATCACAAGGGTATAAGCTCCAAAAGGGAAGGAGTCAATGACAATCTTGTGCAAAGACCTAAGACTTTGCCTATCTACATCCTACATGTTTTGCGTAACCATTGTTCGCGTTATAGCAGCCGCTTGTAATCACTCAAGAAATACCTAAGTATCAACCTAACCCAAGTGTTCAGGTTCGCATCATGGCCAGGCTGGGGGCTGGATGCCCGATGGTTGAGTTGAACAAACACAATCAGAACGCCAACAAACAAACACGCAGAGGTAAAACCTGAAGATGCTAACTTCATTACAATTGCTGAGATTGTTCTTGCGTACAGAAAAACAGGAACAAAAAGAAACAAAGAAAATGAAGAAAGCAGCCCGGGCCATCAGTTGTCGTTGACGACTTGGATGTGCCCATCGTCCTCTGGCTCCGCTGTCACCGCGTCGAGGTCCGGGACCTCCACCGCCATCATGCTGCCGACGTGCTCCGCGGTCTCGTGCACGCGCGCTTGCGCCTGGGCCTCATCTCCCTCAATGTCGTCTGCGACAATCATTGGGTTGAAGGAGGCATCGCGGCTGGTGCAGCACGCCAGCATGAAGGTCGCGGTGGTCGCGGCAACTTGCCGCCCTTCCTAGACAGAGCAGGCGGCCATGGCGGCTGGTAGGCCGGAGAGCGCCGTGGCAACCCTAGTGATGCAGTGGGCATATTGCATCACTGTGGGCTCGAGCGGCTCACGAAGATCCACTCCCAGCAGCTCCAAGGTCCTCGCCATGCGTCGGTAAGCCGGCCGGAGCAACACACCGAGGTTGTGCAGTGCGCGACGCTGCTCTTCCACCGCCTACCTTTGCGCTGCCTCAGCCTCCTGCGCCCGGGCGAGTAGGGTCGCCCCGGTGGCCCTCTCCTGTGTCAGCAGCACCTCCTTCCTCTCCAACTCCTTGTGCCGCCATCTTTGCGACGCCTAGGCTTGTACCGGGTGGTCCGCCATGAGGAGGGCGTTCGCAGTGTGGCGCCTCACCGAAGTTCGCAAGCAACGACCAGTTCGTGGCACGGGCGATGAGGACAACCGAAGCGGGCTGGCAGAGGTGTCGGCACCGGCGACGTCCATCCTGGCTGCTTCGGGGCTGCCAGGTTGCCCTTGGGCAGAGGTCCCCGCTGTGTCCATTGACACTGCGGATGTCTGCACGGCCGGGGCGCCTTGGCGGGCCGCCCTTGGAGGTAACTTAAAGCTGAAGGAGGTCACCGGAACTGTGAGCCCGCCCGGGCGAGCACTAGCAGCAGTTGGAGTTGGCGCCGGTGGAGGTGGCGCTAATGGAGTCGGCGCCGCTGGAGTTGGCGCCGGTGGAGTCGGTGCTATTGAGGATAGCACCGCAGGAGTCGGTGGCAGCAGAAGTTTGGCCCCCAGTACGGGCCCTCTTGGGGTCCGCGCCCGGGGCGTCCGGAGCAATCGGCCACTTGCATGCGCCCCGATCGTCGGCAAGGGCCTGGTCCCTAATCAATAGGGGACCGCGGGCTGGCAGCATGGCGGGACCGGTGGAGTCCATCGCCGGGAACGACTTGATGATCTAAAGCCGCTCCGCGAACTCCAAATCGTAGAGCGGTCGGGCCCCGGCAGGAAAGTCCAGGCCGCTCGGCACTAGCGAGAGCAGCCAGGATAGCCACCTTGAGATGGCAAGGCCATCCAGATTTCCCTCGCCTAGCGCAAAAAAGAAGACAAAGATATTATTTGATGGTGACCACGAAAAGGAATATACCCATCCATGAGAAGGGTAAAAGAACTTACGGCCTGGGTACATGCACGTCATGTCATCGTCCCCTGTATACTGCCATGTAGGGCAGGCACGACAACGGAGGGGGCTGATCCTCCGAGCCACAAAGTCCCGGACCACCAGCACCCCAATCAGCCCGGCGTCCCGCAACTGGTTGATGTGGGCCGCCATTGCCAGGAGCTCGGTCGTCTCCTCGACGGGTGAACTTCAGCTCTCGTGGACTTCTGCCCGCGCGCAGGGCATCCCGAGGAGGTCAACCCCGTTGTCATCACCGACATAGAGCCAGTCGCTCCGCCATGTCTTCTAGTTGGATCTTGGCTAGAAGGGAATGTAGTGAGGGGCCGACCCGTCGCGGAGATGGAAGTGGTAGCTCCCCACGATCCCGCTGTCAGGGGAGCTACGGCAGATGAAGAAGTAGCGGAAAAGAGGAAGGTTGGGCATCACCCCTACGAACATCTCGCAAAGGTAGGCAAAGATGGAGAGAATGACGATGGAGTTGGGGGAGAGGTGAAGATGATGGATCTCGTAGAAGTGAAGAACGGTGTCATGGCCTCAAATTCGAATTCGGCTCATGCGGCTAACATTAGCACCAACCAAGTTTTTGGCCGCATTTGAGATCCACTGCTAATTTCAAAGTCTATCCCAAATTACCATTTAAGAATTTCCAAACTTAGCAAAATTTAAGAGCTAGAAATTTCAAGTTGCGAGTATGGTTTTCAACAAAGTTTGGAGCCTTGTAACTTGAGAGCTATAAGGATCTAGAATGTGCGGGTTAGCTAATCACAAACAAGAAACTTTTCTCTACCGCATTGTGGAGTTAGAACCAAAATCCAATGCCAAACACTAATTCAAAATGTGGCTCAAAACTGAAACCAAGCACTGAAATTCTGGAGACTTAGCCATTTGCTTGCTTGTGGGGTCAAGTGAGCTCCACATACAAAAGGAATTTGGGGGCAGCCCCAAACCGAAACCACCACTTCGTCTTCCTGGTTTTTCCTCCCCAAGCCAGCCTCCCCAAGCGCCATTCCAGCTTCTCCCCTGGCCGGCCCTCACTCCTGCAGCCTCCCCTGGCCGGCGCCACTCCCTCCAGCACTCCCCAAGCCGGCGCCTCTCCTCCCCCTACTCGGCTCCATCCCTTCCTCTTCCACTTCCTTGAAGGTAAGACTCCCCTAGGGTTTGGTTGGTTGTTCTCTGGTTTTGGGGGCAGTCATGGTGAATTTGGGGGCCTTGAAGAGTGGAGATTTGAGTTTTGGGAGGGAAACAACAACTGTAGGGTTTGGAGCAAAATCCTGATTTTCGAGCAGATTCTGGAGCTTCTGTTTCGGATTGATTTGAGCAAGTTAAGGGCATCTCCTGCTAGGCCGATTGTTGAGAAAGTTGTAGATGATAGAATTATCTTTCATTTCCAACTAAAATCACTCGATTTCATTAATCCAACTGAAAGTTATGATGATTTTAGTGCATGCTGTCCTGGAATGCTGAAGATGTTGAGCTGAAACTTGACCTGCGGTTTGAAATTAGTTAAAGGCCGAATTAGAATTTAATTTTGCCTAAGAAGTTGTAGGTCTACGTCTTTTGGTCGTTTCGAATCTGAGTTTGCTCAATTTGATTAAGCAGTTAGAAAGTTATGGTCATTTGTATCACTGTCTGTCCTGAAATCTGTTTTGCTGAAAATTCAGACTTTGGGGCTGAGGTTTAGAGTATAGTTGAGTACTTTAAATCTTTATTCTTAATGTTTGCACTTTTGGAACTGGCATGTGAGGGGGATGCATTTAGTATTTTCATTTCATATGCATTGCATGCATCTCATTTCACATGCATGGTGATCGTGTAGAGAACGAACACGCGGAGGTTGACGCGGCTGTAACCGAGGGGGGTACCGGAGAGCCGATTGTTACTGAGAATCCGGCAGAAGCTCAAGGCAAGCACCTAAGCATATTCAACCTTATTTATAATTGTATTTTAGTGAATGATTTGCTTATTGGATGGTTAGGTTATGCATTAGGAGTCGAATTGCGGGAATGGTATTAGAACCTAATTGCTGCACATACACTCATTGATAATTGTCGAACACCTCCCTTGGAGCTAGTATATGGGTAATTATATTGTGTCCATGCTTAGTTTGCTTAGATGTCGGGTATGGGCCAAGTGGTGGATGGTTCCATCACTTGAGAATAATTACTTCACACTATTGGGTTGCACTGGATATGGTTATGTTCTGAAATGTAAAATTGAGACCGGGTGAGAGGGTTGGATCATTTGGGTGTGGAGACTCAAATGTTGTAGTCTCGCCTGTGCTGGTTAAAGACCGATCCGTTGTTTGCCATGTTGATCGCATGCCTAATATAATGGTAGGGTAAGCCACCCTTTCATGGCATACTGCTCGATGGGTCATGCCCTCATGCGGTTGGACGTGGTTGAGGGCGAGGCTTAGGCCGACTCTCGAGGGCTAAGCGAGGCTTGAGCCGCTCGAGTGGGTGCTAGGTGCTCAGACCGCATGAGGATGGTTCAACGAGTATGTATGGATGGGAGGAGGGTTGACATGAGGTTCCTTGTGGCACATGTCGTGCGATTGATGATCCCCTGCAGGGTGAATAAGCGATTCGAATTGCCGCGCTCTCAGATATGAGCACGCTTGTATCATCCGACATTTCAATGTAGTAACAACTTAAACTTGAAACTAGTTGGTATACTTGATGTTGATACTTGTTCATGTTATTACTTGCTCTTTTTCATGTAAAATTTTAGATTTTACTCTAGTAGTAGGTGCTGTCCATGAACGCTATAAAAATTGTAAATTGAGTAGTTGAATGTGAATATGAACCAAAGTTAAGCTTTTATGCACTTGTTACCTTAAGCTTACTCCTTGCTACATCCCAATGCATATGCCTTCAAGTCGGTCATATATGGACCACGGGTAAGTCTTGCGAGTACCTTCTGTACTCATGCTTCTGCTTTGTGGTTTTCAGGTGAGGATGTCGACGGATGCGAGTTCTGTCCGTATTGCCTCTCGGTGGTCGGGCGGGGCACCGAATAGGGGCTAAGCTCGACGTTGTAAACACCCGGAAGTGTTCAAGGGCAGGACACTTCCGGAGATGTCATACTTTTGGTTTATTATGGTGGTTGTTCGTTCATTTTGTTGTATAGTTAGCCTTCTAACTGTGTAATGGCTATGCTTGAATACTTGAACTATTTCTGTTGTGGGTTCATGGTTGTGTTGCGATGCTCATCACATGTCTAGTATGTTGCTTCTACTCATGTTGATCCTTGTGCTATATTGTTGTTGTGTTAATTTTGGTTAGTGAATTGCTCTTCTGTCTGCTGAGTGGATGTCCTTACTTCTAGAGGCGTCATGCCAATTTTTTTTTTGAATTTCTGAGTCTAGGCAGGATCTTGCGAATTGTCTGTTTGTGAGTCTTTATCTGTTGTTGTTAGTTCTTGCCTTGTGTGGTTGTCTAGTTTGTCTTTGTGCCTTAGGTTGTAGTTGCTTTGTTGTGCTTCCGCGTTGCATGTCTGGTCGTAAAGTTTTGGGTTCGTTGCCCCCTTTATGCGAATTAAATTGATATGGCAATGGAAACCAGTATGAGGTGCGATCTTGGGCAAGTTTCGAGTCGCATACTGGGGGAACACCGGGATTGTTATCGAGTTATTCGAATGGGATCATTGTTGTCCTAATTGGGCTTGGGTGTTAGTACTGTGAGCACCAACGTTGATCCGTTGCTAGCCTCCAAATCCGATGAGGGCGACCGGGCATTCAAATAACCTGAGGACGGTCGGGGTGGCTCCTCACAAACGGTGAGGAAGAATTCAGAAAATGGTGGCACCAGGCCCGCCAGAAGCCTCCATGCAAAGGCAATGATCTCCCCCGGTTCGCAACTTGGCGCGAGGGTTCCCTGGTGAAGGTGGAGGGAGCCCTCGGGCGCCATCTTGGAAAGCAGATCCACCCTGTCCTTGCCAACAGTGGAAGGGAGAAGAGATTGCACCATTGGAGCAGAAGCAAAGTTTTTTGAACGAGGAAGATGAAAGAGCAAGGTGTGCAAAGATCAGAAAGCGTGAGCTGCTTGTTGGGGGCGCATATATATATAGGCCCCCCACGCAGATGGTTCGCGAGCAGGCAAAAAGACGCGACGTTTCGGGTCCTAAGAAAAATCAGCGGAAGTGGGGAGGACCGAGACGGTTGTGTGCTCAGAAGTAGTGTGTCGGTGTACTTTGCACCGGGGTACCCTCTCCGCCACAGATCAGTGGGCGATCAAGCCCTGCTCGCCGGGCGGGAAGCCCGCATGATCCCCTGGCGAGCGGCCCGCGTCGTCCCGTGTGGCCCCTTGGCGAGCAGGCGGGTAGTCACGCCCTGCTCGTCGGGCGAGCAGCCCGCGTCGTCCCGTGTGGCCCCCTGGCGAGCAGGCGGGCAGTCACGTCCTGCTCGCCGGGCAAGTGGCCCACGTTGTCCCGTGTGGCCCCCTGGCAAGCAGGCGGGTGATCACGCCCTACTCGCCGGGCGAGCGGCTCGCGTAGTCCCGTGTGGCACCCTAGCGAGCAGGTGGGCATTCATGCCCTACTCGCCGGGCGGTAAGCCCACGTGGCGGCCTGGCGGGCAAGTGGGTGATCAAGCCCTGCCCGCTAGGCATCATCTAAGGTAGTGGCCTGGCAAGCGGGTGGGCGGTCGGGCCCCCCTTGTCAGGCCACGAAGGCAACGAAAGGAATAAGGAGAAGGCTTCACCTCGAAGCCTCCTTCCCCTGACACCCTGTGTCAGGGCCATTGATTGCGATGAATTCTGCTATCAACACGACGACGGCCCAACCCTCTGACGCCTCTTACCAAACCCGTCGCTGGACCGTCATATCCCGGGCAGACCGGGCGAAGCCACGCAACGGCATTAAATGGAGTCTGAAGGACAAGGCTATAGTGATGGGTGTTATAAATGAGTCATGGGCCGGTGTAAGGATGGAATGATAGGTGTAATTAATGAGTTGTAAATCAGCGTAGCATCACCTTCTCACCTGCTCGAGCCAACCCCGTCTATATAAGGGAGCTCGGGTGCATGGGGGATGGCAAGCGAGCTCTCCTCGAAAGATCCGAGACCAGAAGAACCAGTGTAATCACCTTCAACAAAGATCTAGCAGGACGTAGGGCTATTACCCGCGATGGGGGCCTAAACCTGGGTACATCGCCGTGTCCATTTGATCTGTTGATCCCTGGAATCCCCCGTGCAAGAGCCATTAGGGTTTCCATTCACGAAGACGCCCACTACCGAACCATACCCCCCATCCTGGGAGCTGTCAACCCTGTTCATTGACGGGGTCCTGTCCGGCGAAATACGCTGACAGACGGCAATGCCTTACTCCCACATATGTGAGGAGAGAGCACGCGACTGGGTGTTAGCGAGGATAAAGAAAACCGCTGACGGGCAGCTTGTAGATGCAAACCCCACTACCGTGCACATCGTCTCCGCCATCGTAAGACATCTAACTTAGTACATTACAATTGACCTAACTTGTATTTCAAATATAATTCGTACTTGATTATTGAAGGAGGAGGTAAGCCAGTGGTAAGAGCAGGGGACCTTTCAGAGCCAAGGGTCAAATGACATCCTGTCATCTGTGATTGGAAAGCCCAACCATAAGGGCCAGATGCTTGCCGCAGGGGTAGGGAATACGAAGAAGTTCTACTTCCAAGATGACTCTACGAGTGCTAGATCAAGATCATGGGAGGCACATGTGGAGCGCCTCAAGGACACGCTCAGGGAGCAGCTGAGGGACGGGAACAAGGAGATGAGGGAGGAGATGATGGCACATGAGGAGGAGATGAGGGAGGAGATGATGACATGTGAGGAGCATTTGAGGGCCCAGATGATGGCAATGATCTCCCAGAGTCAGCTAGATGCCCTCACCTCTCGTAGAGAAGCCTGTGCCTCGACCAGTAGCTGCGGTTCCAAAATTGATAAGATCAATTCCTAGCTAAGGGTAATAATTAATTTTTCCTGACTTAAAGCTACGAGTGTAACTCCCACAATACTTTTCCTCAAGTTTTGCACTTCTTGCTAGCGCCTGCCAAGTGCTAGCTCACCCTGACGGAGGATGAATTTCCCACCAAGACTACACGCGGGGTTGTATTTCCATGCAAGGAGACTGACACTGTGTATGATCAGCCTTTAGGGAAGGGCTACATGAGGGTGCAGGTGAACTACATCCACAAAGACTTCGTATCACATGTGCTAGAGTTTCTCCCAACAAAGATATCACCACTCTCAGGCAGTCACGCATGTCATTCATCAAGTGGCCCACGACAAGTGTCGTACTGGTCAAGGTAAAAATCCCCCGCATCTTCTCTACTATTACAGTAGTACTGCAACAAGTTACATATGCGCGTGCTCCGTAGGTTCCTACCATACCTGCGCCTGCTCTTGCTCCTGCTCCCACCACCGAGATGAGTCCTATACAGAGTGCAGAGCTCGCAAATAAAAGGACTAGCATGATAGACACTGAACCGCAGGAGGCCTCGGAGACTCCTTCCAAGATGGCAAAGCTAACAGAGGCCATAGTGCCCCCTTGAACACATGAAAAGCCCCTTTCCCCGACCTTAAAGACTCCTTCTGTGTAGAAAGGAAAGTCGATAGACAATAAGAAGACCCCGTAGGATTTTAAGGCCTACGTACATGGAAAACCCCTGATTGCATGCAACCTATTGAATGATCTAGGCAAGTTTACTTGCATGCTCCATGGATGGTACATTGATAGGGTCAATGAGGAAGAGCGTCGAGTCGACTTCAATGTGAGGTATAGAAAGGGACATTTCCACCGCAATGAGCATGGGATATTTCCAGTTAGTTTTGAGGATCTGTTCCATGTGTACCAACTGATAGCCACCGATATTTCTACTTTACATTCTTGGACGCTGTGAGTAATGCACCATACAACATGAGCTGATGACTTTCATAAGATTTCACATTATGCTTTCTAACGTTCAACACGAGTTGTAGGGCAATGAAGCAGCGAGCCATGACGAATCAACACCTAGTTGGGTTCATCGACCCTAAGCTTGTGTCTATGACCATGGCTAAGCTTCAACCGGACTTCGTTGCCAGCTACATCAAGGGGGCATTGAATGCTGAGTCAAAGAGGGACTTCATGCTATTCTCATACCACAAGGTGTAAGTAGTACTTTACCCTTCAATTACTTGTATGCGCTTAAACCGTATGCGAACTTATTTCCTTGCACTGCATACCATTTAAGAAGCAACCATTGGGTTCTACTTGTCCTCGTTCCAAGTGAAAATATGGTCTACACTTTTAACTCAATCAAGAAGAGACCGATGGCCAACACGATCAACCCTCCTTTGGAGCAGTAAGTACGTTCTGTAACCTAACACTTTCTGAGTTTAACTACATTCATTTTTTTAATCAATGGTATCTCTCCAATGTATGAAGGAGTTTCTTGGCCTACATTGATGAAGGGACACACGATGACGAAAAGGGCAAGAAGCTAGAGTATAAGCGCTTCAAGGTACAAGTGCCTAACATATATACGATTAATTTTTTTGACATATAATCTTCATGTGTTAAATTCTTTCTCTCTTCACAGTGTCATCAACAGGGCAGTGATGACCTATGTGGCTTTTACGTAATGTAGCACATGCTGATCGTGGTCAGTGGCTCACATCTTTTCCCTAAGGTATATGTACATGCATAATAATACACTTAGCCTTTTACGTACAAATTTTAAAACTTAAATTAGTGCACTAATTTATGTTTTTCAGAAGATCAATATCCCCCAGAGGAGTTTAGACAATAAAGCACTCAACTATATACGAGATCACTTATGCTAGTGGTACTGGTTAGAAGTTATTCCGAAAGACGGAAGGTTTAGAGATCCTGAAGCATCATACTAGTCCATATGTAAACAATATTAATTATATATGTCAATGTGATATATATATGCATATGTACTGATTGTTAATCATGTTTATGTTGTACATTGTTACCGAATGTGATATATGTGTTGTAATTAAAGTGTTTATGTTCTGTGAATATGATATACACATTCTGTGTTCTATACCACGAATGTGATATATATGTGTGTGTGTGTGTGTGTGTGTGTACTATTAATATGTGTTATTTTGGAGAATATGTAAAAATGGCACACCCCTATGAGGGTCATCACAATCGGTTCTTATGTGGAACTGATTGTGATGATATGGTCATCAGAATCGATTCCACATAAGAACCGATTCTGATGGCCCTGTTATCACAATCGGTTTCTCAAAAGAACTGATTGTGATGTGGCTCTATCACAATCGTGCCAAAACCGATTGTGATAGCTCCTTCTCTCACTATCTAAAGACTTTGTATCGTCACTACAACCGACTGTAATGACAAAAAAGAACCGATTCTGTTGTACAATCCTGTAGTAGTGCAAGATTTTGAAGACCTTTGATTTTATAATTTTGTAATTATCATATGTTACAAGTTGGTGTAATTTTATTTATGTTGGAATTCTTAATTAGGGGTTTTCTCGTAAAGAGATGTAATTAACAGAATTTTTATGTAAATATATGAATTCTGGAAGTAATGTATCTGCAATACTTGATGTTTCTTAGTCTCAAATTCAATCAAATTTAAACAATTTGTCTCTAATAATGTTAGAGGTGGATTCATGCCCATTTTCCCGTCATATCTGCTAATGGGACTGAACTATGGCTGGAACATGGGCCCCACTGGTCATTTTTTTAATCTATTAATGGAGAAAGTGATTAGCACATGCAATCCTTTTTAATCCGGCACTTATCCATATATGCAGCACCCCTTTGTGACGTGGGATATGCTACTCATGCCATAACTAGTTAGTTAGAGAAGTGTGGCCACTACTATAGAATGGTACAAAATATTGCTTCACCTGAGTTTGTTCTTAAGTTTTTAGGGAAAATCGATTGTGGTAGATGATTTAGGAGAGGGTTTAATAACAATCACAATTAGTTCTTAGGTTAGAACCAATTGTAATGTAGCACTAGGCACATCACAATCAGTTCTCTTATAAGAACTGACTGTTGTGTGCCATGTAAGAAGCAATTGTGATAATCGGTTCTCATGTAAGAACCGATTGTGATGTGTCTCGCTAGGTTATTTATATCCTCAGGCTGAACCTCTATTGTTGTTCCAAAGGCTGAAAAAACTATTGCCACTCAAAAAAACACCATAGATTCTAGTTGGACGCAATACTTTGGTAAGAAATTTTGAAATCCTCGAGGTTGGGTGTTAAGAGGGTAAAGTTGAAGCCCTAGTTTGAGGAAATTTCCACTTAATTTTCCCTCATTTGTGTTTTCTTCAAAATGTAAGCATTCCTTCAAACCCCTTCAGTTTTGCATTAGGTAATTTTGATATATCGCAAAGAGAGTTTAGGTTGCACTAGAATTGTGTGTATCCTATTAGACTTCACCCTTTATTTGACAAGCACATGTTCATTTAATTATCTTTGTAGTACTCTCATGTTAATTTGAAATGTTGTTGTTGTAATAGATGAATGTTAGATTTTATGTTGTGTAACCTACGTCTCCTGTTTAAGGCTGGTTGTTTATAAATATGCTGAAATAGCATATTTATAAGCAAACTACCTTGAATTATCCACTTTTTTTGGATAGTTTGAGAAAATATGGTTTGGGCAAGTTCCTGGGACGTTGTACAATTCCAGAGAAGGTTTCAGTAGCATCTCCCTAGTGTTCTCCGCATACACACCCTTCTTGACTTGTTGTCAAGACGTGTATTTGGAGAATAGCAGGGAGATGCTATCGATGTAGTACCCCATCTACAGTGAATTTGTGTTTTTTTAGCCTAGAGAAAGAGGGAGTGGGACACATAAGAAATGAGCCTTTGCTGTTTTTCCCCTCCTCTTTTCTTCTCTCAACCCGAACCAGCCCCTCCCACCTTGTGTTCTCCTCCAAAAGCACAACCAGCAGCTCCCCTCCTCAAGGTGGCGCCTCCCCACCTGCAGCAGGTCTCCTCCATGGCGCCTCCCCCTTTGGAGCTCCCTCCTCCTTAGCACCTCCCTCCCCTTGGTGCTGCTCCCCTCTTCCTCCTCCTCCATGGGGGTAAGTAAAGGTGAAGCTTGAGCTTGTTCTTGCTGTGTTCATGGGGATTTTCTAGTTGTTTGAGTGTTCTTGGGTTGCTAGATGTGAAAATTTTGGAGGGAAACTAGCTAATGTTGGAGGGAACCATTTTCTGATTTTTGAGCATATTTCTGCCAGACTTTGTAGCTCAGATTTGGGGTACTTAGAGTGGTCCATTGGATCTTTTGCTGTAGAGTTTATTGTACATTGTATTCTTATGTTTTTTTAGAGTATAAGAACACTAAAATCCATTAAACCATTTAAAAGTTATTCCTTTTTTAGTGTGGACTTTCCAGTTTGAGCTGACAGTGGGGGCTGAAATTTTCAACTGCGATTTTGGGCTAGCTACAGGCTGAATGGGACTTTCCATTTGCCTAGAGAAAGCTAGGAAATTTTGTGTAGATTGAGAAAATATATTCTTTTACTTGATTTGGAGTAGTAGAACTCCAGTTATGTTGCTTGGAAGTCGCTGTCCAGAATGCTGATTTTGCTGAAAGTTCAAAAGTTCAGGCTGAGACTTAGAGTGGGGTTTTAGGGCCTTAGAGCTATCACCTGCATGTGTGGCTATGGGGTAACTGTAGGTTATCCTCTTGTGTTCATTTAGAGTCCAAGAACTTAAATTTTCGTTCAACCATTTGAAAGTTATGCTAGGTTTACCTTATGCTGTTCAAGTTATGATCTAATAGCAGGTTCAGTTTTATTCTGTCATTTAAGCCAAGTTAGAAGCAGATTCAGAATTCCTCTTTGACTAGAAGGATGTGGCAAATTTTGCGTAGATGTTTAAAATATCTTCGTTTGCTTAATTTGAAGTTGTATAGCAATAGTTACGCTATGGCGAAGTGGGCTATCCAAACTAGTTTTGGATGAAAATTCAGAGTTTGGGGCAAATTTGTTTTAGAGAGTAATTGTGTTGTTTGTTGTTATTTGCTGACTCTAGAATTTTTGGAATTGAGTTCGCAATCGTGTTTCCAGGTGGAGTAGCTTCGGGAGTGGCTTCTTCTTCCCGCCACTCCACCCCTCTCGGTAGAAGGCAAGTGTATCATGTAGATTAAATGCTAAAAGGATTTGTGATATGCTTTGTTTGTGATTTTGATTATGTTGTTAATTATGAGTTTGATTATGATGATGCAAATGCTAACTTCATGGATATATGAGTATGTCATATGTGTGTGAATCACATGAGTATGAATGTTAAGTATTGGACATGAGTAATGTTTGTGTTCATGTATTTAAAATTTGGCTATGCGAAATGTTAGAAATGAATGTAGTTGCAATTTAATTGTGTTAGTTGCATTTGTGCATTCATAATGGAAGAGGCGACCCATTCTGATACGGGCCTCTGTGTTCACACGTAGTGAACACGAAAGTCCTACCTCGTAGTCCCATTCATCGAGGTGAATGGGAGAGAGACAGTAAGAGTAGGCACCTTCAACGGGATGGAAGAGACGTGAGGGTGCACACCGACGGGTGTGCACTCGGTAGTACCGGTACGCGCATCAAAGAGAGCATTCATGTCACGTTGCATCATAACGATGATTTTGAGATAAATGGAAATGTGTAGAGTGGGGATCGAGTCGTGGACTCATCCAAAAAGATTTAAAAAGGTAAATGTTGTTGAGATTATTGTTTTATGAATTTGTGCTTTCGGAGAACAAATATCCTCTTACGGTTGATTTATTTGTGTTAATTAGTTTGTGATGCACTTTGTTGAGTCTTGGACTCACGCTTGTTTGTTTAATATTTTTAGGTACTCTAAGGACAGCTCGTCGGGTCGGGAAATAGCGTCACGTCACTCACTTTCATGCCATATTCAAATAGTAGATTGGAGGAATGTTACACTTGATAACTAGTTGAATTCATTGTGTAATAGTGTTGTAGTTAAGTTTAATTGATGGTTGTTGATCTTATGCTTAGATGTATGTGTTTCTGTTGGTAGTTCCTCTTATGGTGCATCATATTTGTCCTTTTTGATAATTGCATAGTTGATTATGTGTAGTTGGTTATGATGGTAATTGGTCGCCCTCATCGGATTTGGAGACTAGCAACGGATCACCGATGGTGCTCACAGTGCTAACACCCAAGCCCAATTAGGACAACAACGATCCCATTCGAATAACTCGACAACAATCCCGGTATTCCCCCGGTATGCGACCCGAAGCTCGCCCAGGATCGCCCCGCATACCGGTTTCCATTGCCATATCAATTCAATTCGCATAAAGGGGGCAACGAACCCAAAACTTCACGACCAGACACGCAACGCGGAAGCACAAAAACAACACCAACTCAAGCACAAAGACAAACTAGACAACCACACAACTAAAACAACACATCTAGCATACTAGAAGCATATAAAACATGACTAGACAGCAATATAAAAGTTCAAAATTTCGGCATGACGCCTCTAGAAGTACGGACATCCACTCAGCAGACAGAAGAACAATTAACATATCCAAATATAGCACAACCACAATATAGCATCAGGATCAACACGAGTAGAAGCAACATACTAGACAAGCGATGAGCAAGGTCATACAACAAGGTTCAACAATAGAAGTAGTCAAGTAATTAAACATAACCATGACATAGATTAGAAGGCTAGCTATACCACAAAATGAACATACATCCATCACATCAAACCAAAAATTATGACATCCCCGGAAGTGTCCTGCCCCTGAACACTTCCGGGCATTTACATCGTTGAGCTTAGCCTCTATTCGGTGTCCCGCCCGAACACCGAGAAGCAATATGGACAGAACTCACATCCATCGACGTCCTCACCTGAAAACCACAAAGCAGAAGCATGAGTACAGAAGGCACTCGCAAGACTTACCCGTGGTCCATATATGACCGAATCGAAGGCATATGCATTGGGATGTAGCAAGGAGTAAGCTTAAGGTAACAAGTGCATAAAAGCTTAACTTTGTTTCATATTCACATTCAACTACTCAATTTACAAGTTTTATAGCGTTATGGACAGCACCTACTACTAGAGTGAAATCTGAAATTAAACATTAAAGAGAGCAAGTAATCTCATGAAATAAGTATCAACATCAAGTATACCAACTAATTTCAAGTTTAAGTTATTACTACGTTGAAGTGTCGGATGATACAAGCGTGCTCATATCCGAGAGCGCGGCAATTCGAATCGCTTATTCACCTGCAGGGATCATCAATCGCACGACATGTGCCACAAGGAACCTCATGTCAACCCTCCTCCCATCCATATCTACTCGTTGAAGCATCCTCATGCGGCCGAGCACCTAGCAACCTACCTCGGCGGCTCAAGCCTCGCTTAGCCCTCAAGAGTAGACCTAGGCCTCGCCCTCAACCACGTCCAATCGCATGAGGGCATGACCCATCGAGTAGTATGCCATGAAAGGGTGGCTTACCGTACCATTATATCGGGCATCACGATCAACAAAGTGTGCTCGATCAACATGGCAAACAACGGATCGGTCCTTAACCAACACAGTGAGACTACGACATTTGAGTCTCCATACCCAAATGATCCAACCCTCTCGCCCGGTCTCAATTTTACATTTCAAACATAACCATTTCCATTTTCAACCCAATAGTGTGAAATAATTAAACTCAAGTGATGGAACCTTCCACCACTTGGCCCATACCCGACATCTAAGCAAACTAAGTATGGACACAATATAAATACCCATGTACTAGTTCCAAGGAAGGTATTCAACAATTATCAATGGGTGAAAGTGCAGCAATTAGGTTCTAGTCCTATCCCACATTTCAATTCCTAATGCAAGACGTAATCATCCAATAAGCAAATTATTCGCTAAAATACAATCGTATAAGGTTAAACATGCTTAGGTGCTTGCCTTGAGCTTCGCTGGATTTTCAAGTAATGGTTGGCTCTCCGGTAACCCCTCGGTCACCGCCGTTAACCATCAAGGGTTCGTTTCTCTACGATCACAATGTATGGAAAAGAAAATGAGATGCATGCAATGCATATGAGATGAAATACTAAATGCATCCTCATGACCAATCCAAAAGTGCAAGCATTCATTTCAATTTAAGAACAAAAACTACAATGCTACTCTCTATTTCTATTCTATAGCACAAATCTGAAAATAACAAGCACATTCCTCTAAACAAGTATAACTTTTATTCGGCTAACCCAAAAATGACTTCTTGGACTCGAAAAGACCACAAGAGGGTGATCTAACATTACCATGCATCATAACATTCAGAATATAAATTTAAAATTTGCAATTAAACTCTGAACTTTAGTCCCAAAGTCTGAAATTTTCAGCACAAACTGATTTCAGAGCAGCGTTGATATAAATGGCCATAACTTTTGAACCGTTTGATCAAATTGAGAAAACTTATACTCGAACGACCACAAGACATAGGCCTACAACCTGGATTTGGCCAATCACCAAGATTCTGCTCAGAGAATTCCCAGTTCGGCCAGGAACAGAGAACAGTTTCAGAGTTTCAGAAATTTCAGTGTTTCAGAACAGCATGCACAAATTTCATCATATAAATGGCTATACTTAATGGAATTGAGTAAAGGATGACATTTGTATAATCTACATGAAATTTCCTAAAACTTCACGGGCAAAATTAATTTCTAATTCGGCCTCTAACTAATTCTTATTCACAGCTCAAGTTTCTACCCGAAATCTTCAGCATTTTCAGAGCAGCAAGCACTAAAATTGCCATAACTTTCAGCTGGGTTAATGAAATTGAGTGATTCCAGTTGAAGATGAAAGATAATTTCATTACCCACAACTTTCTCTACAGACAACCTAGCAGGAGATGCTCGGAATTTGCTCAAATCAACCCGAAACAGTAGCTGTGAAATCTACTCAAAAATTCAGAACATTGCCCCAAACCCTAGAATGGTTATTCCCCATCAAAAACTCAAATCTCTACACTCCAAAGCCCACAAATCTACCCATGCAGCCCCCAAAACCAGAAAACACCAAACCCTAACCCTAGGGAGAGCCTCACCTTAAGAGTTCACAAGGGGAACCAAGGGAAGAAGGAAGGGAGTAGCTGCTGCTTGGGGATTTGCTGGAGGGAGATGGAGGCGCCACCAGGAGGAGTGCTGCTGGAGGCGCCAGGAGGAGGCTGGAGGTGCTACTTGTGTTGGCTTTGGTTGGGAAGAAATGAGAATGAGGGGAGGGGCTGTTCGGTTTTTGGGGAGGAAGGAAAACAGGATCTGCCGAGAATGGGGAGCTTGTGCTGCTGGCTTGGGAAAGAAAAAAAAGGGCTAGAGAGGGGGTTTTCGGTTGGGGAAAAAGCAGGAAGAGAAAAAAAAATTGTGTGACCTAGTTCTTTTGCTGCTCACTTGATCCATTAGTAAGCAATGGCTAAACCCCCAAAATTTTTAGCACATGGATTCAATTTTGAAGCTATGTTTTAAATTAGCAATTGACGAAAATCGTAGTTGCACACTGATATTTCTAGCTCTTAAACTCTGCTAAGTTTGGAAATTCTTCTAAGTAGCAGCTTAGGATATTCGTCGAAGTCGGGAGTTGATTTCGAATTTGGGGCCATGACAAATCCTCCCCCCTTAAGGGAATCTCGCCCCGAGATTCGAATATGAGGAAATAGATGGATAGAATAGAATCTATATGGACAATGCAGCCACATACAAATGATATGGCTTTGATTGCGAAAAGATTGGATGGCAACACTTACATAGCATGGAAGAACTCGGGATACTCGACTTTTAAACGATCTTCCCGTTCCCATGTGGCTTCATCTTCTGTGTGATTGCTCCACTGAATTTTATAGAATTTGATAGTCTTCCTACGAGTCTTGCGTTCAGCTTCATCCAAAACTCGAATGGGATACTCTTGGTAGGACAGATCGGGCAGAACCTCAAGTTCATCCACTTCGAGATGTTCAAAGGGAACACGGAGGCACTTCTTCAATTGCGATATGTGGAAGACATCGTGGACCATCGCTAGAGCGGGAGGAAGCTCCAATTGATACGACACTTGACCACGTCTTGCAAGGATCCGGAAAGGTCCTATATATCGAGGTGCCAATTTTCCCTTAACCCCGAAACGATGGGTGCCCCGGAGGGGAGATACCTTCAGATAGACATAGTCGCCAATGTTGAAAGAGAGAGGTCTTCTACGACGATTAGCATAGCTCTTTTGTCGTGATTGTGCTATCCTCAAGTTTTTCTTGTATGATCTTTACCTTCTCTTCTGCCGTCATGACCAGTTCAGGTCCAAAGAATGGACGTTCCCCACTCTCGAACCAGTTCAGGGGTGTCCGACAGCTATGACCATAGAGTGCTTCGAAAGGAGACATTTTGATGCTGCCCGGATGAATTGTGAGCAAGGAGTTGTGGGCCTTATCGAGAATCTTTTCTTCTCAACTCTTGGTCTTTAGGGACGACTAGACGCTTGCCGAACCATAAAGTTCCACAATCATCAAGATGGAAACAAGTAGCTTGGCCGGAATTCAACTTGTCACGTATTCGGGCAATACCCATGCACCAGCAAGCTGATCAAAGCGGATGTCAATTCGAGGAAGAGGGTACTTGTTCTTTATGGTGATTGCGTTCAAAGGATGATAATCAACACATAGGCGAAGAGAATCGTCCTTCTTGGTCACGTAGAGAGCCGGGCAGCCCCAAGATGAGGAGCTCGGACGAATGAATCCCTTGTCCATCAGTTCCTTCAGTTGATTCTTCAATTCGGCCAATTCATCGGGCGGCATTCGATACGGCTGCTTGGAAACTGGAGCAGCCCCGGGCTGAAGTTCAACTACGAACTCAATATCCCGATCGGGCGGCATCCCGCAATTCATTGGGAACACATCCGGTATTCGAAACCACAGAATGGACTCTAACTCCTCATGGAAGGGATAGGTTCTTAGACTTGGCTAAAATTTGAATTTAAACATGATCTAGACAACAATACAAGACAAGGAATTCTACAAGTCTAACATACATAAAAGCATAAATCATGATGCAAGATGGACATGGCAAGACATATGCATGCATGGTATGAAATGCACGGTTCCAACGTAATCGTTTCTCCCACGCTCACCATTCAACCCGCACAACTTACTTATATACATAGGGCGGGTAATATAGCACTAATTGCTACCTAGGATGTTAAATAAATCCTATTCAATCACCTAAGTGGTCGTCAAGTTTACGGTTCGTCTTTATGCACCTTGCGCTGATACCAGCTTGTGAGGAGCCGTCCAGACCGTCCTCGGGTTATTTGAATGCCCGGTCGCCCTCATCGGATTTGGAGACTAGCAACGGATCACCGATGGTGCTCACAGTGCTAACACCCAAGCCCAATTAGGACAAAAACGATCCCATTCGAATAACTCGACAACAATCCCGGTATTCCCCCGGTATGCGACCCGAAGCTCACCCAGGATCGCCCCGCATACCGGTTTCCATTACCATATCAATTCAATTCGCATAAAGGGGGCAACGAACCCAAAACTTCACGACCAGACACGCAACGCGGAAGCACAAAAACAACACCAACTCAAGCACAAAGACAAACTAGACAACCACACAACTAAAACAACACATCTAGCATACTAGAAGCATATAAAACATGACTAGACAGCAATATAAAAGTTCAAAATTTCGGCATGACGCCTCTAGAAGTACGGACATCTACTCAGCAGACAGAAGAACAATTAACATATCCAAATATAGCACAACCACAATATAGCATCAGGATCAACACGAGTAGAAGCAACATACTAGACAAGCGATGAGCAAGGTCATACAACAAGGTTCAACAATAGAAGTAGTCAAGTAATTAAACATAACCATGACATAGATTAGAAGGCTAGCTATACCACAAAATGAACATACATCCATCACATCAAACCAAAAATTATGACATCCCGGAAGTGTCCCTTTGAACACTTCCGGCATTTACATCGTTGAGCTTAGCCTCTATTCGGTGTCCTTGACACCGAGAAGCAATATGGACAGAACTCACATCCATCGACGTCCTCACCGAAAACCACAAAGCGAAGCATGAGTCTGAAGGCACTGCAAAGACTTACCCGTGGTCCATATATGACCGACTCGAAGGCATATGCATTGGGATGTAGCAAGGAGTAAGCTTAAGGTAACAAGTGCATAAAAGCTTAACTTTGTTTCATATTCACATTCAACTACTCAATTTACAAGTTTTATAGCGTTATGGACAGCACCTACTACTAGAGTGAAATCTGAAATTAAACATTAAAGAGAGCAAGTAATCTCATGAAATAAGTATCAACATCAAGTATACCAACTAATTTCAAGTTTAAGTTATTACTACGTTGAAGTGTCGGATGATACAAGCGTGCTCATATCCGAGAGCGCGGCAATTCGAATCGCTTATTCACCCTGCAGGGGATCATCAATCGCACGACATGTGCCACAAGGAACCTCATGTCAACCCTCCTCCCATCCATATCTACTCGTTGAAGCATCCTCATGCGGCCCGAGCACCTAGCAACCTACCTCGAGCGGCTCAAGCCTCGCTTAGCCCTCAAGAGTAGACCTAGGCCTCGCCCTCAACCACGTCCAATCGCATGAGGGCATGACCCATCGAGTAGTATGCCATGAAAGGGTGGCTTACCGTACCATTATATCGGGCATGCGATCAACAAAGTGTGCTCGATCAACATGGCAAACAACGGATCGGTCCTTAACCAACACAGGCGAGACTACGACATTTGAGTCTCCATACCCAAATGATCCAACCCTCTCGCCCGGTCTCAATTTTACATTTCAAACATAACCATTTCCATTTACAACCCAATAGTGTGAAATAATTAAACTCAAGTGATGGAACCTTCCACCACTTGGCCCATACCCGACATCTAAGCAAACTAAGCATGGACACAATATAAATACCCATGTACTAGTTCCAAGGAAGGTATTCAACAATTATCAATGGGTGAAAGTGCAGCAATTAGGTTCTAGTCCTATCCCACATTTCAATTCCTAATGCAAGACGTAATCATCCAATAAGCAAATTATTCGCTAAAATACAATCGTATAAGGTTAAACATGCTTAGGTGCTTGCCTTGAGCTTCTGCTGGATTTTCAGTAATGGTTGGCTCTCCGGTAACCCCCTCGGTCACCGCCGCGTTAACCATCAAGGGTTAGTTCTCTACGATCACAATGTATGGAAAAGAAAATGAGATGCATGCAATGCATATGAGATGAAATACTAAATGCATCCTCATGACCAATCCAAAAGTGCAAGCATTCATTTCAATTTAAGAACAAAAACTACAATGCTACTCTCTATTTCTATTCTATAGCACAAATCTGAAAATAACAAGCACATTCCTCTAAACAAGTATAACTTTTATTCGGCTAACCCAAAAATGACTTCTTGGACTCGAAAAGACCACAAGAGGGTGATCTAACATTACCATGCATCATAACATTCAGAATATAAATTTAAAATTTGCAATTAAACTCTGAACTTTAGTCCCAAAGTCTGAAATTTTCAGCACAAACTGATTTCAGAGCAGCGTTGATATAAATGGCCATAACTTTTGAACCGTTTGATCAAATTGAGAAAACTTATACTCGAAACGACCACAAGACATAGGCCTACAACCTGGATTTGGCCAATCACCAAGATTCTGCTCAGAGAATTCCCAGTTCGGCCAGGAACAGAGAACAGTTTCAGAGTTTCAGAAATTTCAGTGTTTCAGAACAGCATGCACAAATTTCATCATATAAATGGCTATACTTAATGGAATTGAGTAAAGGATGACATTTGTATAATCTACATGAAATTTCCTAAAACTTCACGGGCAAAATTAATTTCTAATTCGGCCTCTAACTAATTCTTATTCACAGCTCAAGTTTCTACCCAAAATCTTCAGCATTTTCAGAGCAGCAAGCACTAAAATTGCCATAACTTTCAGCTGGGTTAATGAAATTGAGTGATTCTAGTTGAAGATGAAAGATAATTTCATTACCCACAACTTTCTCTACAGCCAACCTAGCAGGAGATGCTCGGAATTTGCTCAAATCATCCCGAAACAGTAGCTGTGAAATCTACTCAAAAATTCAGAACATTGCCCCAAACCCTAGAATGGTTATTCCCCATCAAAAACTCAAATCTCTACACTCCAAAGCCCACAAATCTACCCATGCAGCCCCCAAAACCAGAAAACACCAAACCCTAACCCTAGGGAGAGCCTCACCTTAAGAGCTCACAAGGGGAACCAAGGGAAGAAGGAAGGGAGTAGCTGCTGCTTGGGGATTTGCTGGAGGGAGATGAAGGCGCCACCAGGGAGGAGTGCTGCTAGAGGAGGCGCCAGGGAGGAGGCTGGAGGTGCTGCTTGTGTTGGCTTTGGTTGGGGAAGAAATGAGAATGAGGGGGAGGGGCTGTTCGGTTTTTTTGGGGAGGAAGGAAAACAGGATCTGCTGAGAATGGGGAGCTTGTCTTCTGGCTTGGGAAAGAAAAAAAAGGGCTAGAGAGGGGGTTTTCGGTTGGGGAAAAAGCAGGAAGAGAAAAAAAATTGTGTGACCTGGTTCTTTTGCTGCTCACTTGATCCATTAGTAAGCAATGGCTAAACCCCCAAAATTTTTAGCACATGGATTCAATTTTGATGCTATGTTTTAGATTAGAAATTGACGAAAATCGTAGTTGCACACTGATATTTCTAGCTCTTAAACTCTGCTAAGTTTGGAAATTCTTCTAAGTAGCAGCTTAGGATATTCGTCGAAGTCGGGAGTTGATTTCGAATTTGGGGCCATGACAAAATCCTTACAAAGATTTCTCTTCTAATCACTCTCTTTTACAAATAGGGACATGATCTTGTGTAAGGTAGAGTCATTACTCTAGACTTCCTCGGTAGCATTTTTGTTCAAACACCTCTTCTTCAATCGATTCTTTGGTAGACTGCCCTTGCAACTTCACCGCTCACTCTTAGTGTTATGTACTTGACTAAGGTGACTTTCGAAATAGTTGCAGCTATAGGAAATGCTCGACCTTTCTATGAGCATTGCTTAATTAGATGGCCTTCCTCATGATGATAATAGCACAAATGTTTGTATCGTTGTGCCATGTTGGGTGCAATTACATGTGCATTGTTGCTCTCTTTATGCGTCATGGTTTGTCATTTCTTAGGGCATTTCCTGGCCCAAATGACCTTTCTCACCACACAAGAAACATGTTCGTGATGACCACTTAATGCTTTCCTGATGAAGGCTGACAAAATTAGAGTGCTGCTTCTTTAACTACTAAAGTGACATAGCTCGTGTAGCTGGCATTCCACATCTTTTTGCTAGAGCTCGAATGGTAGTGGCTCGGGAATTTGTAAAATCATGCTCTATTTAATGGTGAATTTTATTTAATTTTTAGAGTTGATTTTGCTCTCTGTTTTTCTTATTTATTGCTTTCTCTCTCGTTGTGCATAGACGTTGAGTTGCCCAGTGAGTCCGTTGTCGAGGAACCAGCACTTGACCAAGTTTCAGAGCAGGATCCAAAGCCCTTTGAAGGCAAGTCATGCTTTGATCATGATGAACCTATGCTTTAATTATTGTGTTGTTTCAATGTATTCCATAGTATCTCAATTATCAAATGTTTTCCATATGTTGGGAGTAGCTAATCGTCCACTTGAATTACATTCACCTTGCCAGGTTGTATGCCATATCTCATTTGTCACCCTAGAATGGTTCAATGTTAATTGGTAGTTATAATTACCAATGTGGGTAGTTAGAATGCTAGTAGTATGATTAGCCATGCAACGAGTCATTATTTTATGTGCAAATGATTAATCTTACTTAATGACTATGGAACATGTGTTTTAACCTGTGTGTCGGGTGTTGTCACACAATGTTAGTGTTGTTGATGGCACGTGGTGCATGGTAAATCAATTAGGGTGGTAAAATGATTTAGATGAGGCAAGTGACATGTATTTGTGGTGGGCCAATGAGGCACGTGGGCTATCGCATTTGCTTTTCTTGATAATTGTGGTTTATGAACATGATGATTTTTGGTTAGTCTTGCCTTGGTCAATTAAGAACTTAACCTTGCAAGAATTTGAACTGAGCCATTCATACAACCACAAGTCTGGAATGGGGCAGACCTAGCTGATTAATTTGTTGAGTCTAAACTTCGGTACTATTGTGGTGGTATGAGGCCCGGGTAAATATAATCAGTCGTCGCACTGGTTGGCTCACATGGTGCAAGAAGGGGGCCCTGGATGTGGTAACCAGTCCCACCAGTGTTGAAATCTTAGCGGATAGTACTGGGTTTAGATAGGCATTAGAAAGGCTTTGTTATGATCACTCGCCTTTATGGTGTTTGATTGTATCTTATGGGTAAAGTGTATACCCTCTGCAGAGTGTAAAACCTATTCGAATAGCCGTGCTCGCGGTATTGAGCATTGCTCGGTGATTATAGTCAAGGGTTAGATTTTATCAAAACAAATATGGGAATGGGATGATGAACTGAGGAAATAGGTTGTGAATTGGTTATTGGAAACAAATACAAAAGTTATTATTGTATTATTCATTTTACTGTCTTTCAATCTATTTATGCTATTATTTTACAAATGATGTTTATGCAAAGTAACCTTGTAGCCTATCCTTTGTACTAAGCCATGCATATAGTATATAGACTTGCATTATGTGCACGGCTTGTTGAATGCATTATGTACTCACCCCTTGCAACAAAACATCATCAGTTGAAGAAGAAGCAACGTCTGCTTTCGAGGAGTTTCACGAGGAGGCAAATAACTAGGGTGTGAATCTTGTCAGTTGCCTGTGGCAATTGAAGGGTTTCTATGCTTTTGCTATTTCTGTTATTGTTTACTTTTATTTCAGTCTTAGCCCTACGTGGCGTATTCATGTAAGGTGGACCATAAGGTCATTTAACAGTTATATTGAACTTGATGAAGTCTTTTATTATATTATTATCGTTAAGTATGATTGTGATATTCATCTTGTTGAGCCTGTGTGCACTAGTGTGATCCTAGACTAGTACGGAATACACAAAGGGTCCGAATTTACATATTCGGGTCTCGACAGAGGTGGTATCAGAGCCATACTAACTGTAGGTCAAACCCTAGCTGGATTGTTGCCTTAGGAGTGTCCAAAACTATTTTCTAAAGGCAAAAGTTAACTTCAAAGATTAAAAGGATCTTGACTTATCCCTTCTTTCTTGCTCTCCATCTTTGTTGAACTTTTCTATCTTTCCTTTGTTTTTGAGTTGAGGTTTTTATGAGAGCCACTTTTCTGCAGGTTGAAATGGATTGCCTCTATGGTGAGCGCAAGGGTGGATTTGCTGCTGAACTCTGGACGTTGCTGTAGCTGTTAGGAGGCTTTGATCGCCCAATCTACCGTAGTACCAACTGGGTTGTGAATGGGAAGAAGAGAGGAACAATTTGCAAGCTCACAGTATATGCCTGGGAGAATACCATCGGGAGCCGCCCAATTCACATCTCCGCAAGAAGGTCGTCTTTTGAAGTTGGGATCCAAGAGACTGCCCGCCTTGCTCTTCACTGCTTTGCCCGTGACTACGCTCTAGAGCTAGAGTCCACCGCATTCAAGTATCATCCAAATGGGAGCACCGTCACCGAGGACAGAGTCAAGGAGGAGGAGAATGCCACCATCGTCCACTTGGCGTGTCTCGCCTCAGCCCATGAGACGCTTACGAAGAACACCAACCAGGAGCTTTCTAAGGCATATGAGGCTTTGGAAAAGGATGAGAGGGATCTTCAGGAGTCCAAAAGGATGGCTGCTGAGAGGATCGCTGAGTTGGAGGAGGCTCTCTACCTCAGGGAAGAGGCAGCTGAGCTGGAGGAGTATGAGGAGGACCCGGAGGAGCTTGAGCTGGAGCCAGAGAGTCGAGGATCTGTGTCATCCAATGAGACTCCTGGCCATCGAAACAAGTTTGCCCCGAAGTCGAGTCACCCGCCGCTGTGTCAGTCAGGAGGTCCGCATCTAGGATGGGTTAGTGATTAGGTGGAGTTTGAGTCTAGTAGTAGTTGTGACTCGAGTTGTGAGTCATACGAGTCTAAGTTAGTGTGTCTTACAATTAGTCGATTAGAATTGCTTGTTAGGTTCCTTGAAAGTCCTTATGTTGTTTTGAGTGTGCGGTATACACTGCATTGCCCTTAGGCACTTGTGAGCAGTCATATCAAGTATTGAATAAAGTTAATAAAATTTGGAGTTTGAATTAAGAACCTTTTTCCCCGACTAAGTACTTATATTACTTGTATATGGTATTTTTCCCTCTTTTCTCTAAACCTTAGAGTGATCAACAAATGGTTCAGACTCATGGAAACAATGGAGCCCAAGGAAGTGAAAGCTGTCAGAATGAGATCTGAAATGAATCGCCAATTCCTCAGGCAGCGCCCCCAGTTGATATGAGCATTTTTGGAGCTTTTCTTGCTGCACAAACCCAGCTTATGCAGACTATGATGCAGCAGATGCAACACTTTGCTAATCAAGCAGAGGCCAACAATCCCAGTCAAGCTACTGGCAATGGGAACCGTCTATTCTCGAAGCTGTCTGACTTTATGAGGACCCGTCCGCCAACATTTTTTGGGAATGCCACCCGATTGAAGGACCATCGAGAGGACATTGCATATTACTTAGTGTGAAGGGAATGAGAAGGTGCTTTATGCTTCTCATCAGCTTGAGGGTACAGCTGCTGAATGGTGGGAGAATTACTGCGCATCGCAGGAGAACCCACAAGAGATCACTTGGAAGGAATTTTCTACTGCTTTCCGCTAGTACCATGTTCCTAAAGGTGTCATGGACTTGAAGAAAGAAGAGTTTAGAGCTATCAAGCAAGGGAGCTAGTCTGTGGCAGAATATTTGAACCGGTTCACTCAACTTGCTCGCTACGCACCTGAGGATGTAGCGATGGATAAAGCAAAACAATCTCGTTCCATGAAGGGACTAAATTCTGGATTGCATGTTGGGTTAATTACTCATACCTTTCCTAATTTTCAAGAGCTGGTGAATAAAGCCCTTATTCTGGAGGATAAGCGCAAGGAGTTGGATGACAACTGCAAGCGTAGAATGGCACAGTAGGGAGCTCACCAAGGGCAACAGAAGATGAGGATTGCATCGAAGCAGTTTGTTAGGTTTCAGCCCAAGGCAGTCTTCAAAATGCCTACGCCTGCACCCCGCCCTAGTGGGCAGAATTTTCACACAACTATTCAGACCAATAATGTACCAGGAGGAGGTCAGTAGTCGATAGTGAGGTGTTGTTTCAGCTGCAATGAGCCCGAACATTTCGCCAACAACTGTCCGAAAAGAGGAGGTGTCACACCCTTTCGTTTTAGCCTTGGATCGACGCCAGCCAAGACGCCTGCACCAGGAGGGAGCCGTGGATCTGTTCAGTCTGGAGCTACCACTCAAGCCACTGTGAGAGGTTGTGTTAATCATATCACGACTGATGAGGCCTAGGGAGCATCGGACATCATACTGGGTAAGTTTCTGGTTAACTTAGTACCTACTACAGTTTTGTTTGATTCTAGAGCTTCGCATTCTTTTGTTTCTCGAGATTTTGTTGTTGGGCATGGTTAGAGGTTAAGAACCTTAAGTGCATGCTTTTGGTCCAATCCCTTGGATCAGAGTTGTGATCTAACCTAGGATGCATGGGAGTAAGGATGCTTATGAATGGAATAGAGTTCCTAGTGAACCTTATTATCTTGGATTCTCAGACCCTAGATGTTATTCTTGGGATGGACTGGCTGTCTAAGTACAAGGTCGTGCTAGATTGTGGTAGAAGAGTAGTGTCAATTAAAAGTCCGAAGGGTGAAAGAGTAGAAATTCAAGCAACTGTAGTCCATAATGGACAAATGATGGTTAATAGTGTTAAAGCAGTCAGCATTGAGGAAGTATCAGTTGTAAACGAATATCTAGATGTTTTTCCTGAAGAGTTACCGGGAATGCCACCTGATTGAGATATTGAGTTTGTGATTGAATTGGTGCCTGATACAGCTCCAATAGCCAAGAGACCGTATCAGATGCCTACAGATGAGTTTGGTAGAAATGAAGAAGCAGCTTGAGGAGTTGCTAGAAAAAGGTTTCATGAGACCAAGTTTGTCGCCATGGGGAGCACCTGTTTTGTTTGTTCGGAAAAAGGATGGAAACATAAGAATGTGCATGGATTATCAAGCTTTAAATGAGGTGACCATAAAGAACAAGTATCCGTTACCTAGGATAGATGACCTGTTTGATCAGTTAAGATGAGCTGAAATTTTCTCCAAAATAGATCTTCGATCGAGATATCATCAGTTGAAGATTAGAGCAGAGGACATACCTAAGACAACATTTTCGACCAGATATGGTTATTATGAATTCACAGTGATGTCATTTGGATTGACCAATGCTCCTACATATTTTATGAACTTAATGAATAAAGTTTTCATGAAATATCTAGATAAGTTTGTTGTTGTTTTCATAGATGACATTCTTGTCTACTCCAAGACAAAAGAAGATCATGCAGAGCATTTGAGGCTAGTTTTAGATAAGCTTCGAGCACAGCAATTGTATGCTAAGTTTAAGTGTGACTTTTGGAAGAAGAAAGTGGAATTCCTTGGTCATGTAATGACTACCAAATGTGTTGCAGTTGACCTTAGTAAAGTCAAGGTAGTGTTGCATTGGGAACAGCCGAAGTCGGTGACTCAGATTCGGAGTTTTCTTGGAATGGCAGGATATTACCATCGATTCATTGAGGGTTTCTCATCAATTGCTAGGCCCCTTACGTAATTGTTGAAGAAAGAGAAGAAGTTTGCATGGACGCCAGATTGTGAGAAGAGTTTTCAAGAATTGAAGAAAAGGTTAATATCTGCACCAGTGTTAGTATTGCTAGATATTCGGAATAGCTTTGATATTTATTGTGATGCCTCACGTCAAGGACTTGGATGTGTGCTGATGCAAAATGGTAAAGTGGTCGCATATGCATCCAGGCAGTTGAGGCCACATGAAGAGAATTACCCGACGCATAATTTGGAGTTAGCAGCAGTAGTGCATGCCTTAAAGTTATGGCATCACTATCTTATTGAAAATCGTTGTGAAATATACACGGATCATAAGAGTTTAAAGTATATTTTCAGTCAGTCAGATATGAATATGAGGCAGAGGAGGTGGTTAGAGTTAATTAAAGATTATAATCTGGGAATTCATTACCATCCTGGAAGGGCTAATGTAGTAGCCGATGCGTTAAGTAGGAAGAGTCATAGTGTTAATATAATGATTCAAGGAAGTCAGCTTGAGTTATGCAAGGAATTTCAAAAATTGAGATTGGAGGTAGTGCCAAAGGGATTTCTAGCTGCCTTGAGGATCAAATCAGAGAAGGGCAGAAGGATGATGCCAAAATAAAGAGGATTAAGTCTAAGCTAGACGAAGGTAAAGCCAAGCATTTCGTTGTAGATACACAAGGAACCTTATGGATGGGAGGTCGAATCTACGTGCCGCATAAGAAGGAATTAAAGCAGTTGATTCTTGAAGAAGGACATGATTCAAAGTACTCTATTCATCCAGGAAGTGCAAAGATGTACCAGGATCTAAAAATGAGATTTTAGTGGCCGAACATGAAGCGTGAAGTTGCTGAGCATGTTGCCTTGTGTGACATATGCCAGAGAGCGAAAGCAATGCATCAAAGGCCAGCAGGTTTGTTGCAACCTTTAAAGGTACCTGAATGGAAATGGGAGGAAATTGGTATGTATTTTATCACAGGTTTACCTGGGACATAGAGTGGGTATGATTCCATATGGGTCATAATTGGTCGTTTGACTAAAGTAGCACATTTTATACTAGTGAAGACTACCTACTTAGGAGATCGCTTGGCAGAGTTGTACATGTCAAGTATTGTGTATTTGCATGGTGTACCAAAGAAAATAGTATCAGATAGAGGTACTCAATTTACCTCGAGATTTTAGAATAAGTTGCATGAAGCAATGGGAACTTGTCTGAATTTTAGTACGGCATATCATCCTTAGACAGATTGTCAGACCAAGGGAGTCAATCAAATTTTGGAGGATATGCTAAGAGCTTGTACCTTAGCCTATGCTGCTACATAGGATAAATGTTTGTCGTATTTCAAGTTCAGCTACAACAATAGTTACTAGGCCAGTTTGCAAATGTCGCCATTTGAAGCTATCGACATTTGGAAAACAGGTTCTCCATCGAGCTTACTTGTTGATTGATGGATCAACCAAAGCCCCTTTTCTGTGAAGGGTTTGTGTCCAAAGAATGCTATTAGGATGCAATGCTCAAAAGGACAATGGATAAGGAATTTTTATACTGGTTCGGGCCTCTCTTGATGGAGATAACAACCCTACATCCAGTGATTTCACTATTGCTTGAATTCTTACAGAAAGACTTGTGTGCTATGCTCCTTCATGTCGCGTGTGTTTATGTTGATCTATCGGTTGGGTTTTTATAGACAATCGAAATAACTACAGCTGAATAATGCTCCATTACTGCATTAATCGGGGCTGTAACCGTATCCTTGATTCTCTCCACGTCGCGTCATGGACATAATGGACTCAGATCGTTGCGTAATAGTCTTAAACCGTAGCGTAATTATCGACACACTGTCTTTATGGGTCGAGCACGATCTTTTGATCATGCTCGGGATTTTCCCTCAACTCTGACCGACCACTGCGCACTCCCGAGTAAGCATGCTCAGGGATTTATGTCACATGCTCGGGAACGAGCTTGGGCATGGTCGGGGCGGACCCACTAACCGGACTATCTGAGGGTACTCCTTGGGGACACCATCCAAGGGCATGTATGGTCGGCCGAAACTAGCTGTCAGGGTATAATAGCCCTTATGGAAATTATCCAATCCCCGACAGCTAGCCCCGAGGCTCAAGTAGAAAACTACTTGGCGGGGCCTTCCCCTTGAGCCTATAGACCCAAAGGAGGGATTGGAAACTTGCAGTGAAGCACTCTGCAGCATCCGAGAAATGTCCGCTCGTGGACAACCATGATAGGTGAGAACCGAGCTGCAAACTCGGCCTCCGACCAAGGGGAGCTCAGGCAAAAGAGCATCAAAGGTCGCAGCAGTTCCTTCCTTGTGAAGCCTTGTGAGAGAAATTTGGATAGTTTCTCGGGAACCGTGCCTTTATTGGACAGTTTCAAAGATTACGCCGCCGCGCGACGGTTTATGAACAGGTGGGAGCTATTTTTGGTCTCCGAACGGTCGTGTCTGTTCGACTTCTCTGCCTATATATATGGGCGGGGAACAGTGATGAGAAACCCTTCATCGACATCTCGCAATCAAGCCCTCAGAATCTCCTAAGTCCCGAACTTTTCCACCCTTGCATTTTCTTTCTTGATCCATTCCATGGTGAAGTTCGGAGCAAGCAAAATCAGCAAAGAAAGGCTGCAAGTGCTCGAGGATCTTGGCTACCTTGACGTGGGCTCTTGGCGAGTTCCTGATGGTGAGGGAGCCTCAGTGCCACACAACGACGAGATCGTCTCCTACGACCTCTACACCGTCAATGGGCTGAGGATGCTTGAGAGCGATTTCCTTGAATCTGTGCTCGCCCAATGTGAGTGCGAGATTTCTAATCTTAACCCTAATTCCATCCTTGTTCTGGTCATCTTCTTGCATCTTTGCGAGGGATACGTGGGCACCCTGCCCACGGCGAGCCTTTTCTTTCATTTCTATTCCTTGTTCTGCACCTGTGGGACTTCTTTCGCCAGCTGCATCTACTTCTGCCTTCAGTCCAACCGACCATACGAGTACCCAGTCTTCACGCTCAAGGACTCGGTGTCGGGCTGGGCGAATTTTTTGTTTTACTTGAAGAAGGCGAAGGGAAGCTCTCTCCGCTACACCGGAGCGCCGACTCCAAACGGTGAGACTCTGCGCCCACCTGTGCAAGCCAATGAGGAGCGGACGCCGATGACGATCAGTGAGTTTACCAATATGGGGCTCACTGGTCGCAACATTGCTTGGGATTATCTCAAGAACTGGGTGTCTCCTCTGAGGAGGAGGGAACACCCTTTCTTCGAAATCTCTGGGTGGCAAGACCTCACCCAGGAAGCTGACTTTGGTAAGCCTACGGAACTGCGTAGGTAATTCTGCTCCTCATGCGCAATTTTGCTCATGCTAACATTTATGCTTGGCTGGATGCAGCCCTGAGCTGGGCCTGGGTGGAGAAGCGAGTTGCCGAGATGTTCGGCACTCTAAAGGGCAAGGAGCTTGAGCACGGGCGTCAAGTTCCAAAGAACGTGCTCGAGCGAGGCGACGAGGTAAGTAACTTTGCGATCTATGCTCAAGGAAAAACATCCCAAGTATCTCTGACATTTTCATTGCCTTTGACAGGAGAAGGTTGCTCTTGAGGCAGCAGTGGCCGAACTTAAGCCATTATCACGTGACCAAGGAGGACCCATTCCTACCACCAAGACCAAGAAGGTGAGGGGCAAGCGACAAGCCCCACTGCCACCACCGTCTACCCGGCTCTTAAAGAGCCGGACAACTTCGAACAAGAGCCCTCCTCGGTGACATTTGGAGTTCGTTGATAAAATGGAGGTAAGGGATTTAAAGAAATGGCTCAAAAGAATATACCGAGCAACATTCGGATTGGATGGCTCGCTTGCACCAGCTTGCGGAGTGGGCGAGGCAAGCTAAGGTGGCGGAAGACTATGTGTGCGAAGAGATGGAGGGGAAGATCACGAACCTCAAGACCAAGCTGGTGCTGGCAACCTCGGGTTCTCCGGCATAGCCAAGGCATCCGAGGAAAACTTTGGAAGCGGTTGACATGGACGAGGTCAACCCTTTGATGGTGAGGGCCAGCCGCGCCCAGACTTCTACGAACATAATCCCTGCGGCTGCAACCAAGACCGCCAAGGATGATGACGAGGAGCTCAACAAAGGTAATTCCGCTTCTCCATTTTTCCCCTTTCTTTTTTTTTTGCTTTGCTTCGTTCATCCGAGATAACCCCACTCTATTGACGTGGGTGTGATAGCTCACAAGGGCATTTTTGATTTTGGGGCAATGGCTAATGAAATCCTCGACCATGTAATAGAGAGAGAGTTTGCCCTCACTGCTGACCTTATGGTGACGGAAGACATCACGGCTAAGGTGATAGCATCTAGGCCCCCTAATTCTTTTGTCATGTTTAATTATATAGCTTTGGTGTTGATGACTAAGTCAATAATCTCTGAGCTATGAAGAACAGTGGTTGGAGCATCAAAGAAGCCTACTGAAAGGAGAAGATTAAGGCTCTTTCTTAGTAGTTTTTGGCTTGGGAGATGATTCAAGCCAAGTAGCTAGGATGATTTTAGTTTGGCCGTACTAAAAGGGGGACTATGCACAACTTAGAATATTTGTTCATAAGGCTTAGACTAAATTAGACTGCTTGGAGTTAAAATTTCTTAATCATTCTTTGCCTTGAACCAATCCTTCTCCTCATACAAAGTCTAAGTGTGTCCCGGACTAAACCTCATTTGCTCATCTCTTAAGTTCGGCACAACTTTAGTCCAAAACTCTATTCTCGCCGGACCATTCCTAATTTAGTTCGGCACCAAAGCATACTTAGTCAAAATCCTTACTGACCCCATCCCATTCACGACGGACCAAAATTCCTTAACAAAAATCTCAGTCTTGTGCAAGCCATTTTTGCCGGACCATTTATTTCTTAAGTTCATGGTGAAAGAATCCTTTGTTCTAATGCAAACCGAGCGCACACCATTTTCGCCAGACCAAATTCCGCTAACACAAAATTCAGTCCGGCACAAAAGCTCTCCTCTCGGTTAAACCCATGTGTTACTTCAAAAAATCCGTTGTCGTAAACTTCTTTGAAATCCCTATACCACAGATCAAATTATTCGGTCTGACGCGCATGTCAAATTCACATTTCTTCGCCAGACCAAAACAACCAATTATCCTATGTACGACGGACCAAAATTTTCAGTCCGGCATAAATATTCTGAATCAGTCTGGAGTACACAGGACCGGTATCGCTAGATTATTTTGCTAAGTCTGTTGCAAACATATAATCCTGATTTTTGACTGTCTGACACGTTTCAACGGCTACTGTGGTAGGTATAACGGCTATATTCATCCCAAATGCCTATATAAGCATTTCCTAAGCCATCTACCAGAAGATCCTTTGATCTCCTTGACATTTTAGCATCCTTAGAGCTTTCATTCTACCAAGGAGACTGTGCTTCACCTTTAAACCCTAATTCTTAACACTTTCTAAGTGTTTTAGCTCCAAGATAAGTCTGGTAGTGTTGTGCCAAGTGAATCAAGAGACAGGGTTGGTGCATAGTCTATTACTCTTGGATCTTAGTGGTCCTAGACGGCTTGGAGGCAGTGAAGGTGTGACCTGTCCAAAAGAGCTTGTGGAAGGCTACCTTGATTGTGAGAGGTTTGAAACTCACCTCACCGGAGTGGTGAAAGACTTACCCGAGTGGAGACCAAAGCTACCGCGACTAGCTTTGGAGGAGCTATACTTCGAGAGAAGTGCTCTAACATGGAGTAGGAGAGTGGCTCCGAACTACGGGATAAAATTCTTGTGTCTCCTGTGATTATTCTTGTTTTTCTGTTACCTTTTTGCTGTTATTATTGTCTTGTGATAATTTTTCTACCATCTTGGATTAGTTAGCTCCTTTCTTAATCAAGATAACCTTTCTTTAATTAGGTCTAAAATTTGAAAAGTTGCCTATTCACCCACCCTCTAGGCCAACTTGATCCTTCAAGTGGTATTAGAGCATAGGTTTACCTTGTTAAGCTTAATCAGCTTTGGTAAATGGCCGAGGGTAATGGATCCGCAACTGTTAGTGTAGGTAGAGTACCAGTTTTTGATGGTACAAATTATCCTTACTGAAAAATTAGAATGAGATGCTATTTAGAGGCTGTCGGGTATGATGTGTGGAGGGTCACAGAGAAGCCTTTGCCTCCATGCATCATGGCCGAAGGGCAAACGGTATATGGTGATCCCACCCTTGGTGAAATCCAAAATATGCAATTTGATGCTCAGGCTAGAAATGCTTTATTTTCTTGTCTTAGTATAGAAGTATTTGATAGAGTAAGTAATCTCACTTTTGCTTATGACATTTGGACAACCTTTCAAGAAATTCATGAGGGAACTTCTTATGTAAAAGAAGAAAAATATTTTGTTGTTAGAGAAAATTTTGATCAATTTAAAATGCTCCCTCATGAGAATGCTAATGATATGCTCTCTAGACTTAACCCTATTGTTAATAAACTTAAAGGCCTAGGGACTAAAATCTCTGATGTTGACATATGCAGGAAAATGATACAAGTGTTGCCAAGAGCATACCACAGTCTGATCACTTACTTATCAAATAGTGTTGATCTCAAGAGACTAACTCCCATCGAGCTTTTGGGCAAGATTTCAGCTCATGAGCTCACCTTGGCCGACGATGATGCTCCAAAGAAGAAATCAATCGCTCTCAAAGCCTAGGAGAAAGTGCAAGACTCCTCAGATGATGAAGATGGTGAGGAGTCAAGTGATGATGAAGATGAGGATGTAAAGAAGTTGGCCTTACTCATAAGAAAAGCCAACAAAATCATGAGGAGGGTTAACACCAAAGACAAAGGAAGGTCCATTTCTTACTACTCAAAGAAAAATCCTTTCTCTAACTTTATTTGCTTTGAGTGTAATGAAAAGGGCCATATAGTTGCTCGATGCCCTAACAAGAGTAAGAAGAAGAGCAAGAATAAGGGCAAAGATGATGAAGAAGAGAAGAAGGCCCATGACAAGTACAAGAAGAAGTACTTCAAGAAGGGCTACTCTAAGAGATACTCAAAGAAAGGAAAAGGAGAAGCACATATTGGGGAGTGGATCACTGATGAAGAAAGCCCAAGCGAAGAATCCTCCTCGGATGAAGAAGACACAAGAACAAAAGGGCTAGCTGGGCTTGCTTTGGATGAGTCGACTCCATCTCCACCTTCATTTCCTTTGTGCCTCTTGGCAAGAAATGATGAGGATAAGCTAGGTAAATGACTCTCCCTCTTATGATGAGCTAGTGGAGATAATAGAAGAGCTTAATAATGCTTTACATAGTAAAACAAATTCAGTAAAAGCTCTAAAGAAAACTATTACTAGCTTAAGTAATGAACAAAAGTTGCTTCAAAACAAGTATGATGAGTTTGCTAATGATCATGAAAAATTTGTGCAAACTCATAATGATTTAGTTGCTAAACATGCTTTACTAGTTGAGAGTCATGAAAATTTGCTAAATAGACATTGTGAGTTAGAAATTGAAAATGAAATACTGGCTAGCAAATCCAAAGTTACTTCTTCATGTGATATGTCAATTTCGTGTGATTTGCTTACTGATTCAAATGTTGTTTCTAGCTCATTCATTTCCTGTAGCTCGTCTAGTACTTGTGATGAAAACTACAAAAATGCATCTTGTGCTAGGAAGCTCATGGTTGAAACTGAAGTACTAAAATCTAAAGTAGCAAAATTTGATAAAGGGTTAGAGAAGTGATTTCTTGGCAGTGCCACTCTTGACAAAATTCCAGTTGAACAGAGAGTCAACTTGGGAAAAAGGGTTTGGGGTTTAAGCCCAAAGTTTTACCAAAGAAATTTGGATGGACTAAAGCTGAAAAGACTTTTGTTAAGAAAGGCACTCAATGCTATTATTGTCATAAGTCAAATAATGCATCTAAAAATTGTTATCTTGCTAATGCCTCTCATGCTAAAGTAGAAAGAAGATGCATGGTAGATGCACATTATATGCTGCCCCTAAAAAATTCATCTTAGTGCAGTTAAAAGAATATTTAGATATCTAAAATTTACCCCTTGCATTGGTTTTTGGTACCCTAAAAGTACATCATTTGTGCTTCTTAGCTATTCCGGTTCCAACTATGCTAGTTGAAAAATTGATTGTAAAATCACCTCAGGGGGTTGTCATTTGTTAGGAAGATCTTTAGTTTCTTGGTGTTCTAAAAAGCAGAACTCAGTAGCACTTTCCACTACTGAAACCGAATGTGGCTACAGGCAGTTGTTGTGCACAAATTCTAATTATCAAGCAAACATTCTTGGATTATAGCATTAAGTTTAATAATGTCGTGCTCCGAATTTGCAAATCCGGACACACTGTGTAATCTGCACTAGTCCAGGATCGCGCTAGTGCACACAGACTTTACAGGGTTAAAGTACCACATCATACACAGCGAAATAATACTTAAATACATCAAACATGTATATAATCAAGTTGTTCGACCTTATGGTCACCTTACAGTAGTTTGCCACACAGGGCTTACATTATTCAGAGTAAACAGAAAATAACAGCGGAAAGTAAATTTCGTAGTGATTCATTCATCGCCACAGACGCATACATGAGGCTTGCTCCTAGCTATCGGCTCTTGACGAACTCCTCCTCATATCTTTGGCGTAGTCTCTTCTTACAGTAAATTTTATCCGCAAGGGTGAGTACACACGTACTCAACAAGTCATGCATGTAATGCGATGCTATTACTACATGCATGGCTTGTTACAAAGGAATGGCTCTATTGGTTGTATTGCTTTTTGCATCAATGTTTTAAACTACTATTTATTTAGATTGAAAGCATCAAAGCCATATAACCTTTATATGTCTCAAGTTGTTTTTCCACATTGTTTTGGACACACAGTCCCAAATCCACATTCATCATTTACTTTGGCACACAGCCTTCCACCCCATTTTATTTTCAAAACACTACCCCTTGACTGTAATCCCCGTGCATTATCCAGTACCGTGGACTCGGCTATTCGAACAGTTTTAACACTCTGCAGAGGTTGTACACTTTACCCACAAGATACAGTCGCACACCACAAAGGCGATTGTCCGTAACAAAGCTTTTCAGAGACTTCTATCTCAGCCTAAGAACCTCTCCGTGTTGCCTTCACTATCACTTCCCTCACTCAGAGCCGAAGTATAGGACCGACAAACACCGTTGGACGGGTACCAAGCCATAGCACAGGCACGCTCCGCCATACAGTTACCCCCGTGTAATTGCCACCCCGAGGTATCCAAGGTAAGACATCAGAATCCTACTCAACTAGGTCTTCCCATTCAGACATGTGGTTGTACGAGAGACTCAGGTCAAAGGCTTGCAAGGTAAGGTCCTTAACTGACCAGGGCAAGACATCCTTCTCTCATATTTTGGCACACAGCCCTCACAACACTCAACCCACCCCAGTTGCCACGAAGGCCCACCTGGCACAAAGCCTCGGTCCACTTGCCCCAGTCTAAATCAAATCCACCCCAAGTTATTAACAGTGCAACACATGCCCGTAATCGTCCTTCATGTAGAACCACACAGGTCTCTACATTCCAATGTCAATACCAACATCATTCCACCTTTTAACAAAATGCATTCACTATTCTTTAGTCAATGTTGCTTTTGTAATCCAAACATAATTGTTCACGTTATAAGCATGGCTAAGCAATTATTCACGGTCTAGCCTCCCGTGTTGGCACAATATTATCAACCAACTAATATTACCAAACCTAGGTTATCAAAGGAATCAATGCATATGAATGATAATAACAAGGTGTTGATAACAATTAGGTTGATTAGCTAATTCACCCAAAATATTTAAATCCATTTTTAGTTGAATTAGCATGCATAATTTGAAACAAAATACATTTCAAAACTTAGGAGCAACATGGTCAAAGCACAACTTGCCTTCAAAAAGTTGCTGATCCTGACTTGAAGCTTGATCTTGCTCTAAGAATTCCCCCTCGTAAGTCTCCGGCAAATCAACGTCTACCCAAATCATATGTTCACACAATAAATATATTTTCCAGAGAGCAAACTCAACTCTAAAAATTTGACAAAATTCACCAACAAATGATCTTGATTTTACAAATTTTTAGAAATTGAAATCACTCAAATCGGAGTTAAAACGCAAAAGTTATAATCATTTGAAGTTTGAAAATAAATTTAAAAGAATGAACCGAGTTTCTTTATTTATTTTTATACGAAAAATCCAAAAATTATGACGTCAGCAAGACTAATGATGACGTCAGCACCGAAAACATTTTCGGTCGAATTATTTTTCTAAGAAAATCGGAATTATGACGTCAGCATGACGTCCATCGCCGAACGTCGAGATTCATCGTACAAAGACCGACAAGTGGGCCCCACTGATGACGTCATCTTTTGACACGTGGCGTGATCTGGTTATGATACGTGTCAACGAATTATCAATCCACGGCTTGATCTAATATCAACCGTCCGATTAAAAATAGACGGCTGAGGTCACTACGACGCTTCGGCTCGGTTTACTCCGGAGGCGACACGTGGCATTACCTCGGCCCTCGGATCATGATCGGACGGCCGAAATCAATTCGGGCGACGTCAACAAAGCGGCGATGGCGCTGGCTCCTCGACTCTCACATACACGCGTCGACCGCGATCTGGCGACGCGCGCGATTTTGACGTTCATTTCAAAATCAGCGGCCCAGTTAAATCAAAATCCATGGTAGCGGCTCTCCGGCGCGACATCGTGGGGCATCCGCACCGCTCATCCAAAATCCAGCGGTCCAGATCTAATCAATCCCACATTAATAACACAGATCTAATGGCTATGGTTATCTAGTCTACGTGACTACACAGGAATCATTCGATCAAGATCTAACAGTGGATAGTTGAAGATGAAGATTACTGTACCATGGCTACGTGGCTAGATCTAGGCCGCATATCTAAGATCCAACGATTGCCAACTGAAAAAACTCGGGCACACGTGAGCAATCCCTTCCTCGGGCACGTGGCTCTATCCTAGCCATTCAATTCTAGATCTACGGCTAACATCTATTGCGACGCTATACTGGTCTCTACCAAAGGGAGACACGTGGACTCACCAGGACAGTGCGATGTAGATCCAACGGCCGACGTTGCTCGCAAGCTCGGCGAAGGCGCGACGGCGTTCGAAGACCGGAGTTGAAGAAGACGACGGCTCCGATGACGCTCCGGGGCTTCTCCGGTGACACGAACTTACTCTCCAGATGCGGCTTGACACAAGGATCACTCCGGTGGCCTTGAAGACGGCGGAGGGTGACCAGCGGGGGTACAAACACGGCAGAACAGCTTCGGAACTACTTCGAGGGCATGCGTGCTCTACGGTGGTTCTCGAAAAATGTGAAAGGGCTCAAAAGGTGCGGGAAGACGTGCTTTATACACTGCGCCAGTTAATGAAGCAGCGGAGTGATCATGGTGGCGGTTTAAATCGCGAGTACTTTCGGCGATGGGTCAATTGGCGCTTCCTTCCCAGTGATTTAAACGACGTCGACCCATATCCGACCATCCACGCGGCGAAGATCCGACGTCCGAGGCGACGTAACGGTGCGGGTAAATCTCAGCCGTAGGATGAAGATCCAATGGTTGACAATCGGCGGCTTTAGGGTTTCCGGCCGAGCGGCTGTGCGACACGCACAGTAACGGGCCGGGCCCATCACTGTTCATTGGATTTTCCACTGATTTCCGAATAAAATTATTTCCTGATATTCATTTAAATTATTTGAGGCACTTAAAATATCAGAAAAATTCTAGAAAAATTCTAGAAAATACTTTACAACATTTTAAACTCAAATAAAATATTTTCATTTATATTTTGTGAAACTTTTCATTATTAAATAAATTTCCAAAGAAAAATTAATTTCCAAAAATTCAAATTAAATCCAAATAAATTCCAGAAATTCTCAAAAATTCAAAATAAATTATAAAATTCAAAATATCCAAATTTTGGGATGTTACAAACCTCCCTCCCTTAACAGAATCTCGTCCGCGAGATTCAAGGCTGACTAGAGAAGAGGTTGGGAAACTCCTTCAATTCCTCCTCGCGCTCCCAAGTTGCTTCACCTTCCGAGTGATTACTCCATTGGACTCTGCAAAAGCGGGTTGACTTGTTCCTGGTTTCACGATCCATGGTGTCCAAAATCTTCACTTGGTGTTCCTTGTAAGTTAAATCCTCTTGCAGTTCAATAGTTTTGATAGGTGCTTGTTCCTCCGGTACTCGCAGGCATTTCTTCAATTGCGATACATGGAATACATCATGTACCCCTGCCAGAGATTGCGGTAGTTCCAACTGGTAGGCGACTTCACCTTTGCGGCTCAAGATCTTGAATGGTCCCACGTACCTTGGGGCAAGTTTTCTTTTTTCATGAAACCTTTTCACTCCTTTGAGTGGTGTGACCTTGAGATAGACATAATCCTTTGGCTCAAAGCTCAAATCACGTTGTCGGTTATCTGCGTAACTCTTTTGCCTGGATTGTGCAGTCTTCAACTTTTCTCGAATCAGAGCAATCTTCTCCTCTGCATCTAAAAGTACGTCCGGTCCAAAAACATGACGTTCTCCCGTCTCATTCCAATTTAATGGTGTTCGACATGAACGACCATATAAAGCTTCAAACGGAGACATTTTCAAACTAGCTTGATAGCTATTATTGTAGCTAAACTCTGCGTACGGCAAGCATTTATCCCACGATGTGGTGTATGACAAAGCACAAGCTCTTAGCATATCTTCAAGTATCTGGTTAACCCTTTCGGTCTGACCATCTGTTTGCGGATGGTATGCCGTACTGAAATTCAGACGGGTGCCCATTGCTGTATGCAACTTATCCCAAAATCTTGAGGTAAATTGAGTACCTCTATCCGATACTATCTTCTTAGGCACACCGTGCAAACAAACAATTCTTGCCATGTACAACTCTGCTAACTTATCTCCTGAATAAGGTGGAATCATATCCACCTTGAGTCCTTGGTAAACCGGTGATAAAATCCATCCCGATTTCCTCCCACTTCCATTCCGGTATCTTCAACGGTTGTAACAGTCCGGCTGGTCGCTGATGCATTGCTTTGACTCTCTGACATACGTCACACAATGCTACATGCTCGGCTACCTCTTTCTTCATATTCGACCACCAAAATCTTTCTTTTAAATCCTGATACATCTTAGCACTTCCTGGATGAATCGAGTACTTGGAATCATGTGCTTCTTCTAGTATCAACTGCTTCAATTCGGGTTTATGGGGTACACAGATTCTATTCTTCATCCACAAGGTACCCTGCTCATCTATTCTAAAGTCCTTGGCTAAGTCTTTATCCATCTTGGATTTGATTCTATTAATCTTCTCATCATCCTGCTGACCTTCCCTGATCTGCTCTTCTAAGGTCGGCTTAACCTCCAAGGTAGCTAGGAATCCTTCCGGTACGACTTCCAATCTTAGCTTCTGAAGCTCTTTACATAAGTCAGACTGATCTTCTGCTATCATCAAATTCAAGCTATAGCTTTTCCGACTCAAAGCATCTGCCACCACATTTGCTTTTCCTGGATGGTAGTGAATTCCGATGTTATAATCCTTGATTAACTCTAACCATCTTCTCTGCCTCATGTTAAGATCCGATTGAGTGAATATATACTTTAAACTTTTGTGGTCACTATATATTTCACATCGGTTTCCGATGAGATAGTGACGCCATATCTTAAGAGCGTGCACTACAGCAGCTAACTCCTGGTCATGAGTTGGGTAATTTTGCTCATGTGGCCTTAGCTGCCTTGATGCATAAGCTACTACTTTACCATTCTGCATCAGCACACATCCTAGTCCCTAGCGCGAAGCATTACAATATATGTCAAAATTGTCCTTAGAATTCGGCAACACCAGTACAGGTGCCGAAGTTAAACGCTTCTTCAGCTCTTGTAAACTCTTTTCGCACTCAGGCGTCCACATAAACTTTTTCTCTTTCTGACAAGGGCTGGGCGTCCCTTGCCACTACAACACGGATATGGATTTTGGGGCACTTAGTTTTATATGGCACTTGATCTAAATGCCACTAAATAAAGAATTCACGGCATTTATTTGGATTTAGGGGCATTTAATTGCCTGGCACATAATATTTGTCGGGTAATACTTTTCTTGTAGCAAATTATGTGTCGGCTTATCTTTTTACAACGGGGACATTTATAAATGCCGGACTAGACTCTAACCCGACACATGTTTTTTGCCGGCTCATGAGTAAAGGAAGGCACATGATAAACGTCGGGATAGGTAAAACACGGCATTTAATATGTGCCGCAGATCCAATTTGCCAGGAAAGACGAAATTTTAGGCGCGCGGGAGAGGTTGGTGGGCGCGCACTCGCCCTAGCTAGTCTTGTTCCTCATCCCCACCTATATGCAGATCGAGCCACCCTCCCTAGTCCCCCTCATCCTCTCTGCTCACGCACCGGCCGCTGCCGCACGCCTCCACCGCTCTCCCATCCCCACCTCCCCACTGCCCACCGCCGCCTCCCGTCGCTTGCCGCCGCCTACCCTCCCCCCTCCGCTGGTGCCCTCGATCCCCACCTTCCCACCGCCTTGCCGCCTGCCATCCCCTCCTCTCGCCGTCCTCCCCATTGCCTGTCAGCCATCCCTCTCATCCTTCGCCCGCCTCCCCTCCCTCTCGCTCGGTCAGGTCAGCCCTCGCCCCTCTTAGCTCTCACAGTCTCACCCTCTGTCTCTCGGACTCTCAGTTCCCCAATCGCGCCGCCCTAGCCCCCAAGCTCAAGCTAATCTGCTACCGTCCCCGGTCCGGCGTCTCTCCCCAAAGATCGTCTCCCCAGCCCACGACCGACCTCGTGTCTTTCTCCGGTCATGGCGTCTCCCTCAACCCGAAGTTTAGATCCTCCCGACGGCGTCTCCTCCGAGCCATACGTCTCCCCAAGTCGCCCGGCGTCTCCTCACTCTAGTCTCCCCCGACTCCCCGGCCAGATCTGACTACCTCCGTCGATTCAATCGATCTCACAAAAGGCACTTTCGAGGTAAGCAATGGCATATAGATGAATACATGATGCTCAACTTATTTTCCCTTCTTTGCACGCATCAAGCTTCCTTGCCCGGCCAGCGCACGGTCAACGGGCCCCCCGAACTCGGGAGGCCTCGACCACGACCTGGGCGTATGCCGAGACGCTCGACCTAGAGCGCGCTGGACCCTAGCACGGCCCCGCACGACCTCGAGGTCGGGTCGGCTCTCGTTCGAAGCTGTAGTCCACCCTTGGATTACGGATCGTGCATTTGACCGGCGGTTGCCAAAACGCGGGTCGTGGGGATGAAACAGGTGCACGCATCAAGTCCGGGGTGGTTACTGCCAGCCCTCAATGTGCATGAAGGCCACTTCCCGGGAATCTCTCCCATCCGTTGCGGGCAGAGGAGGAATAAGACCAAGGATGCGCAGTCTCTCAAGGGACACGAGGACAACACGCCATAGCTCGAGCTTATACATAGCCATCGTCAAACTTGAGCTGTAACACACCCCTGTACTCAGAAATAGTTAAGAATACTGCCGCAAGGCGATTGGATTAGAGCTATTACCTTCATAGGGGCTCGAACCAGTATAAACCTCTGTCTCACGCTCTTTGTCATCTTGCTCCGACCATCGTCGCGTCCACTCCATTCCTCCGTTTGAGCGAAGCGCAGCTCGGGTCCCATATCACACTGACCCCCCATCTCATTTCTTGCGGTTGACGACCCCGATCGTCGACACTTTCTTTAGCAATTGCGTGAGAGGTCTCGCAATTGAGGAAAATCCTTCAATGAACCGGCGGTAATACCCCGCCATACCAAGAAAACTTTTGATCTGAGTAACTGACTTTGGTTGTTCCCAATGTAACACTGCCTCTACATTCTTAGGATCGACAGCTACTCCTTCAGCTGTCATTATATGACCCAGAAACTCTACCTTCTTTTTCCAGAAGTCACATTTACTGAATTTCGCATATAACTGGTTTTCCCTTAACTTTTCCAAGACCATCCTTAAATGTCCAGCATGCTCTTCCTTCGACTTGGAATAAACCAAAATGTCATCAATGAACACGATGACAAACTTATCCAAATATTCCATGAACACTTTATTCATCATATTCATAAAATATCCCGGGGCATTGCTCAATGCAAAGGACATGACTGTGAATTCATAATGTCCATACCTTGACGAGAAAGCTATCTTTGGTATGTCCTCAGTCCGAATCTTTAATTGATGGTATCTAGATCGAAGATCTATCTTAGAGAAGACTCCTGCTCCTCTTAACTGATCAAAAAGATCGTCTATCCTGGGCAAAGGATATTTGTTCTTTATCGTCACATCATTAAGTGCACGATAATCTATACACATTCTAAAGCTTCCGTCTTTCTTCTTTACAAACAATACCGGGGCTCCCCACGGTGATGAGCTAGGTCTTATAAATCCCTTCTCCAATAATTCTTCAATTTGCTTCTTCGTTTCTACCAACTCCTCTGTAGACATCCTATAAGGTCTCTTGGCTATTGGAGCTGTTCCAGGTACTAACTCAATTACGAATTCTATATCTCTGTCTGGTGGCATTCCAGGTAAATCCTCGGGAAACACATCCGAGTACTCGTTAACTACAGAAACATCTTCCATATTAACAGTCTTTACACTATTGATTATTAGTTGACCATCCCAAGCAGCAAGTGCTTGAATCTCTACCTTTCGACCATCTAGGCTCTCAATGGTTACAACTCTCTGTCCACAATCGAGCACTGCCTTGTGCTTGGATAACTAATCCATTCCCATAATAACATCTATGGTCTGGGTATCCAGTATAATTAGGTTCGCTAGGAACTCTATTCCAATTATTAATAATTTCACCCCGGAGCATCCTACTTTAGTTTGGAGTTTTGATCCAGGGGTTTGGACTATAAGTGTATTCTTAAGGTTGACCATATCCAAATCATTTTCCATAATAAAAACCCATGAAATGAATGAATGTGAAGCTCCAGAATCAAATAGAATTGTAGTGGGTATTGAGTTAACTAAAAACTTACCCAGTACAACGTTCGTTGCATTCTGAACTTCATCTGTCGTGATGTGGTTAACCCTTCCTCGCACAACAGATTGGGGTGCAGCTCCCGCTTGAACAGGTGCTCTACTTCCTCCTTGGACTAGTGTTCTTGCAGGCGTACTACCCAAGTTAAAGCGAACAGGGGTAACTCCTCCCTTCTTGGGACAAGCATTGGCAAAATGCCCCATCTCATTGCAATTGTAGCAACGTCTTCCTGCCATTGATGGGTTTCCTGCAGCTAGACTGATGGCTCCTGCAGGTGTTTGTGGATTCTCGACCAGAGGTCGCCAGACAGTAAATGGTGTTCTCGCCGCTTCCTACCGAACTCGTAAACTATCGGGACCGAATTCAAATCCGAAACCCTCGTGTTTTCAAGACTAGTCCCGTGATCAAGAGCTAGTGCCCACAGCTAACAAAGATGAATATCACAATCATACACAACGTAATAATAAATAAAGTATTCATCTATTAATATAACATGTTGAACAACCTTAAAGTCAACATACAATTGTGAAGCCTAAATGGCTTCAACTCAGAGTAAAACGAACAACAGCGAAACGAAGAACGTCGGTGAATCCCATCAAAATACCACAGGCATTTGACAAGGTTCAACTCCTAGATATTCGCCTTCTTGCAGAACTTCTCCTTCTTCGAAGACAAAGACTTCTCCTCAACTGGTGATGTTTTGTTAAAGCAAGGGTGAGTACACAACCGTACTCAACAAGTCGTGCACAGAATGCAAGTCTAAATAACTATATGCACGGCTTATTCCAATTGAATGGTGAATTGGCTATTTTTCATAAAACAAAGATTTACAAATGAATATCATGAATAGATTGAAAAGCAGTAAAACAAATAATATCCATAATAAATTTCGTAATCATTCTCAAGTAAAATATTTCTCATCCTTAACCAATTTCCATATCACATTGTTCACATTCCCAACCTCATTTTATTTTCAAAACTCTACCCCTTGACTGTAATCCCCGAGCAATGTCCAAGATCATGGACTCGGCTATTCAAATAGTTTTACACTCTGCAGAGGTTGTACACTTTACCCACAAGATACAATCAACTCATCACGTCACCGTGAATCGCCATACAAGAGTATGCGAATGAGCGATCATAACAAAGTCTTTGAAACTTCTATCTCAACCTAGGAACCTCTCGGGTTGCCTTCACTATCACTTCCTCGCTTAGAGCCAAGTATAGGACCGATTTAACACCGTTGGATAGGGTACCAAGCCGCAAAGACAGTACGCTCCCCATACAAATCACCCCCGGATGATCGCCACCCGAGGTATCAAAGGTGAGATATCGAATCCTACTAAACTAGGTCTTCCCATTCGGACATGTGGTTATACGAGTGACTCAGTCAAAGGCCAAGGTGAAGTCCTTAATCGACCGAGGCAAGACATCCTTCTCTCAAAATTGGCGCCTGACCCTCACAACACTCAACCCACCCAAATGCCACGATGGCCCACCCGCATAAAGCCACTTACCACTTGCCCCAGCCTAAATCCTTTATCACCCCAGCTTGATTATTGCGCAACACAATGCCAACAACAACTCAACATCCATGTAGAACCACGCCGTTCCACATATCAACATCATCGTGTGGCAATACATCACACCATTTCACAAACACATTTCATAATCCATTCATCAGTATTATTCTTTTATTTTCAAAAGACATGAGTTGTGAGGCATGGCTAAGCAATTATACACGATCTAACCAACCCACGTTGGCAAGTAATAACAACCAACTAATAATCAACCATCTTAGGGTGACAAATGAATTATGGCATACAATTAATCATGGCAAGGTGATATTAGCAATTGGATTGTATAACTAATCCCAAATTAATTTAAATCATTTTAATTCTTGTACTAGCATGCAATAATTTGAATCAAAGTAAATTTGTAAAACTGGGAGCAATATGATCAAAGCACGACTTGCCTGGCACTTGCTATAAACTGCTTTTTACTCTTTATCTTCAATCCTTGATCCTCGATCTTCAATCTCCGCTTGCTTGCCTCTCAGCTCCTTCGAGTGACTTCCGGCAACGCGTCTAACGATAAACAAACACAAATACAACAAAACTCAAAAGGCAAATCAAGTAAACTCCAAATTAAGAACGAATAGCATTGGGCACAACGGCTTAGATGAAATTAGGAACTTGAATGGATTAGGTCGATGATTAGACAAAGAGAACGGGCTTTCTAAAATACAATCAAGAGAAAGATTAATAATCGAAAGAAGGAATAATATTCAAGAATATTATCTTGGTTGATCGCCGATGACATATGGACTCTCGATCTATAGATCGGGTCCACGAGAATGATTTGGTTCACGGCGAACTAAACTCTCGAGCACGGTGTTGACTTTTGTTGACTGATGGAATAGATAGAGCTGATGTGAGAGAGAGATTAGGGTTTGATACGAGAGGGTGACATATGGGCCAATGGTCTATTGACCAAGTCCACGAACAGGTTTCTAGAAGATTAAGGTTTACGGAGAGAAGGCATCGACACAAGGGTCTAAATGCGATCGGGCTAGGATTTGGTCTGGGTTCAGTCATACTACGATGAAGAGACTTGACGATGATAAGGCGACAATGATATGAAGACGAGGCTAAACACATATGTGATGGGGGCAAAGCGTTAACGACAGGACGTTAACGACGAAACGTTAACAACAGAACGTTAACGATGAAACGTTAACGGCGAAATGTTAATAGCAGAACGTTAACGATGAAACGTTAACGGCGAGACGTTAACGGCGGAACGTTAACGGCGAAGGCGAAACGATGACGGGACACATATGAAATAACAAGGTGGCGACCATCGGCTGATAGATAGGGTAGCGAGGTCACGACATGGCAACTACATGGCAAATTTGTGCTGGCCGAATGGGTACTGCCGAGGCAGTTGACACGCAAAACGGAGCAATGATTTAATAACCGAGATACAAATAAATAAAATAAAATAAACTGAAACTAAAAATTATAATAAAAATACTGTCAGATAGAGGATGAATTTAGAAATTTGAATCACTCGATTCTGAGTTTGGATGAAGGAGAACGGATCAAACGAAGTTTGACTAGAAAGAAAATCCCGAAAATAAGAAATTGCACTTTGTAGCATCGCTCTGACTTCGCTTTTCCGATGTCTGCTTCACGAGAGCCATTAGAAGCTTTTCACACCATCATTACCAGAGCTTGGGGACATGGCGGCGCATGGGAAGCGACAAAATGGAACGAGGATGACGATGCGGTACCGAGGCAAGCAACGGCTCGGTGAACGGTGGCTCGAGCGGTGCGACGCGGTGCTAGGGCGACGGCGCTTGCCCTCGCATGCAGGCGCGCCGAGGAGTGGTGGCCGTGCGGGGGCACGTGGCGCACGGGATGGCGAGGTGACGGGAGACCGATAGGGTGGTCGGCGGAGGTGGGAGGCGCGAGGCGGCGCGATGGCGACATGGCGGTGGCTTGACGGCTGCGGCGGCGGCGCGCTCCGACAGCGAAGGGCGCGAAGGGGTGGGATGGGGCGGCAAGGTGAGGATGCCCATGGACGGACGGCCGTGGCGAGGATTTACGACCGACGTGACCAAAAACGGTCCCTATGGCATGGCGGCCAAAAACATGATAAAACGCCGATTTTCTCAAAACTAACGAGAGCACGGCGTGGAGCAAGATCATACTAGGCTACATCTAAAAGGAATTAGATTGGGGATTACCGGTTTGGGAGGAATCGACGACGAACGGAACTCAACTTGGCGACGAACGAACGCAAGTTCCTGGAGCAATTCTTGACGAAACCTGGATTTTCTTGAGGGGTTATGATCTACACACTAATGCGCACAAGATGACGTGAACGGAATTCGATTTGCCTTACCGGATCAAAAGATGACACGGCGATGTCAACGGAGGACGTCCGGCGATCGTTTCTTTGATTTTTGGGAGGGCAATCGTTCTGGAAATGGAGGGAAAGTGTGAGCATCGTGTTGGGGAGACTGAAACGCACGTTTTGGGTGGTCACACGCGTTGAGAGGATGAGAAACGGAAAAGTTATGGCCTAAACAAGAAACGGCAAAGAAGTGCTTGCAGTTTACTTTTCACTTGATTTCAGAGGGGAAAACTGTAGGAGAATTGAAGTCCTTGATGACACGGTCGTTTTGCAACTGACCTCACTCAATTTCGTTGAGAATTGCAAAAGTTATGAGCATTTGAAGTTTGGGCTGCAAATGGGGCTGAATATGAATAGTGCGCACGGCGGGAGGTTATAGATGAACAGTGCTGGACACGTGTCGCTTTCTCATTGGTTGGAAGAAATGAAGAGACAAAAGCGCGAGAAATAAAATAGTAAAAATGATCTAAAAATCTTAGAAACATTCCTAAAAATACTAGAGATTATTTGAAACCCAATAAAATTAGTTTCACTGAATTTGGATGAGTTTTCGAATTTAGAAAATTCTGGGACGAATATACTAGATTTAACGAAAGACCACGAGAGATAAAATACCAGAGAGATTCTATAAATCTTAGAAAAATTCTCAAAATCATTATAGAATATTTGGAACCTAATTCTATGAATTTTTATATTTTTGGAGTATTTTGGAACTCGGGTAAAATTTCGAATATGGACCGAAATTGAAATTTTGACTTTATGAAACGGTAAAGGATTGAACTCTAATTTCAGAAGGATATGGATGCCAGGTTAATTAGAACACCGAGGGAAATCGAAATTTTGAATTCAAATGGGATTTCAATGGAAAGGCTTGAATTGGAATTTGGTTCTAGAATTGCCCGAACCATTAATAATTCGAATTAAAAATCCAAATAGAAATCCAATTAACATCCAAATGTTTAAATTAATAATTTTAATTAATTTTTTAGCAAATCTCAAATTTGGGAAATTCCCTGAGATACAAAGGACACTGTACAAACTAAATTTTAAATCACTTAATGTACACAGAAGGCACATTAAATTGTTTTAGATTTAGAAAATTATAAATTAAGCTTCTATAATCAAATAAGATTGGTGTAACATTTTCGGAAAGCTAATTTAAATATAAATTTTTGAAAACCCAAATTTTGGGATGTTACATAAACGGTTGAGATACCATCCTTGGTCTTTGCTGACCCTGGCATCCTCCTTGCTGTGCCAAACGACACTTGCGGTTGTCATCTAGCTCTTTGCGCTTATCTTCCAGAATGAGCGCCTTGTTGACAGGCTCTTGAAAATCCGGGAACGTGTGGGTGATCAATCCCACTTGGAGTCCAGAATTTAGTCCCTTCATGAATCGGGGCTGTCTAGCCTTATCAGTAGCTACGTCCTCCGGAGCATAGCGTGCAAGCTGCGTGAATTTTTTTAAGTAATCGGCCACTGACTGGCCTCCCTGCTTCAAGGACCTGAACTCTTCTTTCTTGAGTTCCATCATACCCTCCGGCACATGGTACTGGCGGAAGGCTATAGTAAACTCATCCCATGTAATCTCCTGAGGATGCTCATGGGAAGCACAATAATCCTCCCACCACTCTGCAGCAGTGCCTTCCAGCTGATGAGAGGCATACAAAACTCTCTCGTTGCCTACACACTGAGATATGTGCAGCTTTCTCTCAATCGTCCTAAGCCAATCATCCGCTTCAATGGGGTTGACGTTCCCATAGAAGGTTGGGGGTCTAGTCCTCATAAAGTCTGATAATCTTAATTGATGTCCATGGTGCATAGGTTGGTTGTTGTTGTTGGCTGCGGCCTGGTTCTGCAACTGTTGCATTTGATGCATCATGGTCTGCATCAACTGGGTCTGCGCAGTCAAGAAAGCCCCTAAGTTGTTCATGTCAACATGTGGTGCAGGTTGAGGATTTGGTGCATTATCTTGGTTCCCACCCTGCTGAGATCCGATACCTCTAGCTCCACGGCTTCCACAAGTGTTCACCATCTGAAGAACAAAGGATTTAGGGAAAAGAGGAAATAGAGTTGACAAGTATGCAAGAATCTTATGCGGGGAGAAGATTTGACTCAAACAGAATCACACGATTTTATTTAATATAGTAGGGATATGGCCGCTCACAAGTGCCTACAGGCATTGCGGCTCATACACATTAAGCAAACATAGTGGTTGTTCATCACAACCAACCATAACATGACATAGAGTTCATAAAGTTCAATCAACCAACCGTTCTAAGGACGGACTCAAATAAACTTGACTCAACACATGAGTCGACTCTGGAAAGAACTAAAACACTCAGTCGTCGAGCCATCTAGGCTGCAGTCCTCCAGGCGGGTACTGCGGCGGGTGTGGTGGCATAGGGGCAAACTGATTCTGGTGCCCCACTGCCGGCGGAACAAAAGAGCCTACCGACTCTGCTGGCTCTGGGGCTGCCTGCTCGGGTGCTGGTGGCTCTGGCGCCACCTGCACTGGTGCCTCCTGAACTGGTGCCTCCTGCACCGGCGCCTCCTGCTCAGGCTCGGGCTCCTCGGGATTAGGGTCGTGCAGCTCTAGCTCTAGCTCTGGCTCAGGTCCCTCCAGGATCGCCTCCAACTTGTGCACCCTCCTGATGTAGATACTCAGGCCCTCAGTAGCCTCCCGCAGCTGGGCCCTGACAACCGCGATCTCATCACGAGCCCTCTGCAGCTCCTGGACTGCCTCGTCCAAGGTCTCCTCCTGGGCGATGACGTATCTCACCAAGTGGGTGATCGTAGCGTCATCCTCCTCGATCGGGTCCCGGTCGAAGTGGTTGTCCCTGCGCGGATGGTGACGGAAGACGGTGCCCTCCAGCTCGGCGGAGTAGGTGTGGGAGATCTGCTGCATCGCTAGGCGTGCGGTCTCCTGGATGCCGACCTCAAACGTAGACCTCCTGCAGCTGACGTGGACAGGACAACTCGCTCTCCCCCTGTCTCGTGCGTAGACGGTGACCTTCACGTCCCAAGCGACGTCCATCCCCGCCCGAACCACAGAAGTACCTCGGTAAATCGGCCTCACGAAGCCCTCAAGAAACTGCAGCAAATACCACAGCTCAGCAGTGAAGCCTCCAGTGCGCTCACCAAAGGTGTGGATCCTCCTCATCTGCCAAAACACACCTCGTTAGCACTAGATTTTTAAAATCATAAAGTAATAACAGAAAATTGCATCATAGGTTGCGAAGTAAGAATAAAAAAATTAGTCAAGATTTCATTCATAATCTTGTACAATTTTAATCTTTAGAAAATAACCTTATCTTAATCGGCCAGTCTACCTAGGGTTAAGTCCTACAGTCAGTATGCTCTGATACCACCTCTGTCGTGCTCCGAATTTGCAAATCCGGACAAACTGTGTAATCTGCACTAGTCCAGATCGCTAGTGCACACAGACTTCTGAGGTTAAAGTACCACATCATACACAAGTGGAATAATACTTAAGTACATCAAACATGTATATAATCAAGTTGTTCGACCTTATGGTCACCTTACAAAGATTTGCCACGCAGGCTTACATTATTGAGTAAATGTAAAATAACAAATGAAAGTAAATTTCAGAGTGATTCATCCATCGCCACGCACGCATACGACAGAGGCTTGCTCCCTAGCTATCTGGCTCTTTGACGAACTCCTCCTCATATGCTGGCGTAGTCTCTTCTTCTGGTAAATTTTGTCCGCAAGGGTGAGTACACACCGTACTCAACAAGTCATGCAGAGAATGCAGTGCTATTACTACATGCATGGTTTGTTACAAAGGAATGGCTCTACTGGTTGTATTGCTTTTTGCATCAATGTTTTAAACTACTATTTATTTAGATTGAAAGCATCAAAGCCATATAACCTTTATATGTCTCAAGTTGTTTTTCCACATTGTTTTGGACACACAGTCCCAAATCCACATTCATCATTTACTTTGGCACACAACCTTCTACCCCATTTTATTTTCAAAACACTACCCCTTGACTGTAATCCCCGTGCATTATCTAGTACCGTGGACTCGGCTATTCGAACAGTTTTAACACTCTGCAGAGGTTGTACACTTTACCCACAAGATACAGTCGCACACCACAAAGGCGATTGTCCGTAACAAAGCTTTTCAGAGACTTCTATCTCAAATTAAGAACCTCTCCGTGTTGCCTTCACTATCACTTCCCTCACTCAGAGTCAAGTATAGGACCGATTTAACACCGTTGAATGAGTACCAAGTCAGTAGCACGAGCACGCTCCGCCATCTGATTACCCCCGTGTAATTGCCACCCTGAGGTATCCAAGGTAAGACATCAGAATCCTACTCAACTAGGTCTTCCCATTCAAACATGTGGTTGTACGAGAGACTCAGGTCAAAGGCTTGCAAGGTAAGGTCCTTAACTGACTAGGGCAAGACATCCTTCTCTCATATTTTGGCACACAGCCCTCACAACACTCAACCCACCCCAGTTGCCACGAAGGCCCACCTGGCACAAAGCCTCGGTCCACTTGCCCCAGTCTAAATCAAATCCACCCCAAGTTATTAACAGTGCAACACATGCCCGTAATCGTCCTTCATGTAGAACCACACAGGTCTCTACATTCCAGTGTCAATACCAATATCATTCCACCTTTTAACAAAATGCATTCACTATTCTTTAGTCAATGTTGCTTTTGTAATCCAAACATAATTGTTCACGTTATAAGCATGGCTAAGCAACTATTCACGGTCTAGCCTCCCGTGTTGGCACAATATTATCAACCAACTAATATTACCAAACCTAGGTTATCAAAGGAATCATGGCATATGAATGATAATAACAAGGTGTTGATAACAATTAGGTTGATTAGCTAATTCACCCAAAATATTTAAATCCATTTTTAGTTGAATTAGCATGCATAATTTGAAACAAAATACATTTCAAAACTTAGGAGCAACATGGTCAAAGCACAACTTGCCTTCAAAAAGTTGCTGATCTTGACTTGAAGCTTGATCTTGCTCTAAGAATTCCCCCTCGTAAGTCTCCAGCAAATCAACGTCTAGGCAAATCATATGTTCACACAATAAATATATTTTCCAGAGAGCAAACTCAACTCTAAAAATTCCACAAAATTCACCAATAAATAGATCTTCATTTTACAAATTTTTAGAAATTGAAATCACTCAAATCGGAGTTAAAACTCAAAAGTTATAATCATTTGAAGTTTGAAAATAAATTTAAAAGAATGATCCGAATTTCTTTATTTATTTTTATACGAAAAATCCGGAAATTATGATGTCAGCAAGACTAATAATGACGTCAGCACCGAAAACATTTTCGACCGAATTATTTTTCTAAGAAAATCGGAATTATGACGTCGATGACGTCACTCTCGACGCCATCTCCGTACCGCATCAAAGATCGACAAGTGGGCGACCGATAGCGTCATCTTTTGACACGTGGCATGATCAGGTTATGACACGTGTCAACGAATTATCAATCCACGGCTCGATCTAATATCAATCGTCCAATTAAAAATAGACCGCTGAGATCACTACGACGCTTCGGCTCGGTTTACAACGGAGCCAACACGTGGCATTACCTCGGCCCTCGGATCACGATCGGACGGCAGAAATCAATTCGGGTGACGTCAACGAAGCGGCAACGGCGGCTGCTCCTCGACTCTCAGCGTACCGACGTCGATCGCAGGGCGGCCCGCGCGATTTCGAACGTTCATTTCAAAATCAATGGCCCAGATTAAATCAAAATCATGGCGTGATAGCGGCGACGCGGCTACTCCAAATACATGACACGTGGGTGCATCCGCACCGCTCATCCAAAATCCAGCGGTCCAGATCTAATCAATCCCACGCTAATAACATAGATCTAACGGGTATGGTTATCTAGTCTACGTGGCTACACAGGAATCATTCGATCAAGATCTAACGGTGGATAATTGAAGATGAAGATTACTGTACCATGGCTACGTGGCTAGATCTAGGCCGCATATCTAAGATCCAACGGCTGCCAACTGATAAAACTCGGGCACACGTGGGCAATCCCTTCCTCGGGCACGTGGCGCTATCCTAGCCATTCAAGTCTAGATCTACGGCTAAGAACTATTGCGACGCTATACTGGTCTCTACCAAAGGGAGACACGTGGACTCACCAGGACAGTGCGATGTAGACCCAACAGCCGACATTGCTCGCAAGCTCGGCGAAGGCGTGGCGGTGTTCGAAGACCGGAGTTGAAGAAGACAACGGCTCCGATGACGCTTCGGGGCTTCTCCGGCGACACGAACTGACTCTCCAGATGCGGTTTGACACAAGGATCACTCCGGTGGCCTTGAAGACAGCGGAGGGTGACCGGCGATGGCGCAAACACGGCGGAACAGCTTCGGAACTACGGCGAGGGCATGCGTGCTCTACGGTGGTTCTCGAAAAACGTGAAAGGGCTCAAAAGGTGCGAGAAGACGTGCTTTATACACTGCGCCAGTTAATGAAGCGGCGGAGTGATCATGGCAGCGGTTTCGTCGTGCGGAGTACTCGGCAGTAACGGCTGGTGGCGGTGCTTCCCTTCCCCGTATACGAAACGACGTGGACGCATATCCGACCGTCCACGTGGCGAAGATCCGACGGCCGAGGCGACGAAACGGTGCGGGTAAATCTCAGCCGTAGGATGAAGATCCAACGGTTGACAATCGGCGCCGGGGTTTCGGCGAGCGGCGGCGACACGACAATGTCGGCCGGGCCCATCACTGTTCATTGGATTTTCCACTGATTTCCGAATAAAATTAATTCCCGATATTCATTTAAATTATTTGAGGCACTTAAAATATCAGAAAAATTCTAGAAAAAATTCTAGAAAATACTTTACAACATTTTAAACTCAAATAAAATATTTTTGTTTATATTTTGTTGAAACTTTTCATTATTAAATTAATTTCCAAAGAAAAATTAATTTCCAGAAATTCAAATTAAATCCAAATAAATTCTGGAAATTCTCAGAAATTCCAAATAAATTATAAAATTCAAAATATCCAAATTTTGGGATGTTACAAATAATGTGCCTTTGTTATGTGATAATGAAAGTGTAGTGAAAAAAGCAAACAATTCGGTCCAACACTCTAGAACTAAGCATATTGAAATCCAACATCACTTTATTCGTGATCATGTTGCTAAGGGTGACATTATGCTTAGTTATGTAAGAACTGAGGTTCAATTGACTGATATTTTCACTAAACCACTAGATGAGGCTAGATTTTCAATTTGAGAAATGAATTAAACATTATTGCCTATTCAAATGTTGCTTGATAATGTCACATTAAGGGGGAGCCAAGTTTGCCTGATATGCATTCCTTGATACTAGGGGTGTAAACGGGTCGGGTTCGGGCGGGTAGTAGGTTATCCCATACCCTACCCTATTATTTTTTCTCCGGGTACGGGTATGGGCACGGGTAGTAAAAATCGGGTAGGGTACGGTAACGGTAGCATTTTCTCGGACGGGTAGAAATCGGGTTCGTAGGTAGTGTGACGGGTATAATACGAGATAACGGTACTTCATCTAGTAGTGCACTAAATACCTAGAATCAAAATATGCAATGAAAACAATCCAACTATCACACTAGTACATCACATAATACAATAGATAATGCCATATAGTCTAACAAACATACATGATCTCAAATTTTTATGAGAGATTACTAATTTTTTCAGTATCATTATATAGATAATGCCGTATAGTCAGAATTTTATAAATTTTCTTGAGTGTGATCATGATCTCAAATTTTTATGAGAGATTAATAATTTCTTCAGCATCATTATATAAAATTTTAAAAATTTTATAACATAGTTTGGATAATTTTTCATTTCATTCAAATTTGTCGATAAGCCTTTTAACAGGACAGTAGTACTGTTCGAATTTTTAAAACTTCATAACATTTGATCATCATCTAAAAAGTTTATGACAATATTATATATATGTCAGGACCATCCACAAAAATTTCAAAATTTTATAACCTCGTTTGTTCTAATTTTCATTCGGTTCAAACTTGCCACCAACGCTTTTATCAGGATAGTAGCAATGTTTGAATTTTTAAAAATTCCTCAAATTTTATAATCACCTGAAAATTTAATGAGAACATCTATGACGTGTCAGGAACCTTCAAAAAAAATTTCAAAATTGTTTGACATCGTTTGATCTATTTTTTGGTCAGTGCAATTTCGTCGAAATTTCAGGAATTAGTAGTACCCGCCGGGTACCCGAATTGTGAAAATTATCCGGGTACCCGTACCCGACCCGTACCCGCCGGTATTGCCCATCCGTACCCTACCCGTACCGCATCTAACCTACCGGGTACTACCTGTACCGCATCCGCACCCGGCGGGTAGTGTAAAATAGTTTTCCATTAGGGTAATTTTGCCTCCGGGTACGGGTACGGGTCGGGTATTACCCGACCCATTTACACCCCTACTTGATACCCACTATGTGAACAAATTAATTTCAAGAAGTATTAGCACTTGAGTCTGTCTTTTGAGCCAGAGTTGCACATACTCATTCTCATTTGGAATTATGGCTCACACATTTCCAAAGGCTTCAAAATCCATCTGAGTTTTGTGTGTTTATTGGTTGATTTAAGTCTATCTAGAGATTTATCAGGATCCATCTTCAGTGTTTCAGTTGGTTATTTCAAGTGGATCTTTGAAAATCTCAAAGAATCTAGCTAAGATCCCTAATTTCCAAAAATAAAGAATTTCACATGTACTGCGGACTAAACTCAAAAGAAAGAAAATCGAGAGTTACTCATTTGCGACGAACCATCTCAGCAGCAAGAGATTAATGACCATGGACTAAAAATATTTGGTCCGGGACAGAAGAAATTTTGTCTCTGATTTTATTCAGAACAAAACTCTTTAACGACGGACCAAATGAAATTTAGTCCATAGAAAAATAATCTGTCAAAAAAAATGTTCAGTCCGGAGCAAACGATGAACTCTCAGTTCTGTCTCATAAATTAGTCTAGCACTCTCATGTGTAAGTTCTTTGTCAGACTCTTATCTAAATTCAAATCAGTTTGATCACTTTTAGAAAAAAATTTCTCATCTCAGTTCAAAATCTTATCTTGTGCTTTAGGTCTCATCTAATGCTATCTTTTCCTTGATTTTGGGACCCAGGCTCTCTCCACTAAAATCTATTCTTACCCGAAGGGTCCCACCACCACCATACCTGGATGCCTGTCTCCTTCAACCACCCTGAATTAAAGGCGCCAGTTACCAAGACCTCTTTACTCATTCACTGCAGTAACTTCCTCCTTCAGCCAAGAATTCCCCATTCTAATCCCTTGCGCAAGCTCTCAAGGCCAGAAATCCTTCTCCCATTACATTGAAGCAATCCCAAATCAGATTTTGGCAGCGGTGTTCCTCTGGACTTTTTGCGTAAGAAATTTCTCAAAGGCTCAGTAAGTTAACCCCGGACCTTTCTCTCTTTTGTTTCTTGTAAAAACCTAGACATAAAACTTAGACCATTGTTTCTTTTCTGTTTAGGTCTGGTCAGTTGTGCTTGAAAATGGTCTTACTGAGTCAGATTGAACAAGTGTTGGGGTTGTGCCAAAATGAGGTCTAAGAATCCAGACAAGAGGGGGTTGATTGAGAAATTTGTGGAAAAGGTGAAAGGAAAGAAACATAAAACATCTAGCTCTTCCCCTGGGATCTCTTTGCCTAGGCAACCTTAGGGTCCAGTGTTAATACAAGATACACACACTGCCGGTAGAATCAATAGAAAAGTAGTCACATCTCACCCTCAGAAAGGCAAAGGGAAAGGGAATTAGATAGTTCAGTCAGAATCATTTTCATCTGAGGACAGTGAGTATGAACCTGGTAGAGTGTCCTCTTCAGAAAATATTGAATTAGATGATGAAGTGGATATATTGAGCTGGGAAAGGCTTGCTGCCCTTAGAGGGAAGAAGTTGAGAATTGTGAGGCTTGTAAATGAAAAGGTTTGGTTCCCAGCCTCCAGACCACCTTTGGGTGAAGACTTCATAACAACGCTTCAAAGAAACATATTCATTGGATACAAGAATAGGAAACATAGAAATGGTAATCCACTGTCAGCTTTATCAAATCACCAATATGTGGATTGGGACTAAGTTAATTCTCTTACTGGTTCCACAAAATTGTATGATTGTGTAAACTCAACTCCTAGACTAGTCTATATGATGTCAAATAGAACCATTCCTTAAGGTATAAATAGAACCCTAGAGTTCTATGCTTCCCTTCTAGTGAACAAGCAAAGGAGGTTCATAATGTTCACTATTGATGAAAAAATCAGAAAGGTGAGATCACCTCAATTTGAAACTGCTATTGGTGCATCAAGCCCCTTGCTAAATAGGACAAGAATCCATGAAAGAATGTTCCCTGTATAGAGATGGAAACAAATTGGGGATATACCAGATCTGCAAGTGTCTGCTCACATTTATACAGATATCACAGAGGCAAACTTCAGTCCCAACAAGGTTCAGTGTTTGTCAGAGGAAGCAAAAGTCCTTTAGCTGCTCTTAAGGCACACTATCTTTCCCAAGTCTGTTTACAAAAAAGGTGTGACTCCTAATCTGGCCTGGTTGCTACACTTGATATTGTCAAGACAGCCCATAGACTTTGTAGACTACATCTTTGGGGAGATGGAAGAAGCCATCTATAGGAAGATGGGAAGTCCCTTATCTTTTGCACAGCAAATCACTCAGATGTTGCTGGCACAAGATATAATTTCTCAAGAAGAGCTGAATAGGGACTTCAAGTGTTTTCCCAAGAAATACACAATGCATCAATCTACTGGGCAAGCACTCAGAGTGTCTAGATTTCTTCACTCTTTGCAACAAAATGAGCCTCATGAAGAAGAAGAACTAGCACAACCAAATCTAGAAGAGGAAAAGGAACCAAGTGTTGAACTTATATGAGATTATAGAACTGAAGAAGAAAATGAGCCAAGTGCCCATAATGAGCTTGATGATGAAAGTAACAATGTTGGTAGAAGTTTTACAACTGCAGGAAGTGGAAGCTACAGTCATCATTCTTATCATTCACAAAGTCATGATGGAAGCTTTGTAGCACCAAGGAGTGCAAGCTACAGCCACATTTCTCCTCACTCTCAGAGTCATGGCTGTTACCACAGTGCAAGCAAATCTAGGAAAAGCAAAGAGCCTAGTGCTCAGAGTGGTGTCAAAAGTAAGTCTTCAAGTCATGCTCAGTCTGCTTATTCTCCAAGGCCATATACTCAAATTCCAAACATACCAGCTTATCCTATGTTGGAGCCTTCAGATTCTAGAGCCTTCTGTCAGCAAGCGCAAGATGAACCAACAGAAGTCTATGAAGGCTGTTCTTGGAGTCCCAAAGAGCCATCTTATGAGGAAGATACAACCACTCAGATTATATCAAGTCCTCATGTCGAACAACAAACTGAAGAACAACAAATTCATCATCTCCAAGAGTTGGCTGTAGTTGTCAGATTCATGGAGAGTCAAGGTATAAGACAAGGTGCACATGATAATGAGGCTGGAGGTTTAGGTCAAGGTATAAGACAAGGTGCACCTCAAGAACATAACTATGGGGCAGGAGGGTCAAGAATGCCTCAAGGTTTCGATCAAACCTTTTACCTCCACCTCCACCTCCTGAAGCTCATCCTCAACATGCTCAATATGATACTTTTCCTGGATGGGAAAATATCTTTGATACACAGCCTGCATGGTTCTCATCTTATGAGCAACAATACTATACTGATCAGAGAGGTTTTCAAGCCAAGAATAAAGAGGAACAAAGACTTGCAGCTCAAAGGCATGAAGAGCACATGAGAGCAATGCAGTAGTACCATGACCAAATCCAATAACAGATGAGAAAAAATATGAAAGCAGGTCAAATTTAGAAATGAAACTTACACAAGGTTTGACCACATTAGAAGAAACCAATGGGACTTGAGAAATTGGGTTGACCAACTTGGCACCAACTAAAATATGCTAAAAGATAGATTGTATGATATGAACCTAAAAATGGACCAGAATCAGAAAAGCCTCTACAATCAAGCTGATGTTGCATTCAAGCGAAGTCATAGTACTCTTGATTGGATTGGTGAACATTTGGAAGAGCACTTTGACTACACTGAACATGCTCTTAAGGAACTTGGAGATTGTCAAAACACTTTCGGAGGACACACTATTGATGGTTTATACGAGATCACTGAATCTACAAATATCATCAATGACTCCTTAAACAAGATGCAACAAGATCTTCACTTCTTATCTCTTCAGTTTGGTGACCCAGAATATCCAAGCTGGCATGATCAAGTGATGGCCTCAGTGCCCAGCTCCCAGCATGATGCAAAGGATGAAAACACTACAACAGGAACACCCCTTTAACAACGGATACATAGCAACACATGATTTTATGCGTTGCAAGTAAGAAGGTGGTAACGCTTGCAAACCGTTGCAAGCATCATCCGTAGAGCTAAGCAACCACTGACAACTTTTATCAAGTGTTGCAAGAATCATCCGTAGATCCCTTTATTTTTTTGCTAGATCTGTAGACTTTTTTTTCAACCGGCATGAACCCTTTCTTTCCTGGCAACGTTTATCAAGTGTTTCAAGAATCATTCGTAGATCTCTTTATTTTTTTGCTAGATCTGTAGACTTTTTTTTTCAACCGGCATGAACCCCTTGTTTCCCGTGTGCAGCAAAATTATTGCGATAGAAAGGAGCTCGAACCCATGACCTATTGCTGAATGGCGCAACGCGCTAACCAACCAGGCTGTGAACCGTTTACGTTTAGGATGTTAAGGGCTTCTCCAATAGCTTCCCCATCGGCTTCTCTACCCGTGGAAATGAGAAACGCAACGTGAAATTTCTCCTCCAACAGCTTCCCCATCCCGCTCGGCGCTGTCTCGGAGGGCAACACCGGTGCCCAGCCCATGAGACCCCGCAGGAGGCCAAATCCCCGGCGAATCGAACCTGAGCCGAGCCGACCGGTCGTCGCGTTGCTCGAGACTCACTCATCCGCCTGGCGTCTGCTGCAACAACACGCGGCGGAGGCGTTCGCAGAGGCTGTGGCGGAGGGCGAGGAGGGGACGAGGCTCTCCATCGCCGACTTCTTCGCGAGCGCCTGTGCGATTCCAGCCTCCGCCACCTCGCCGGCAGCTGGCTCCCCCGTCCGCCCCGCCGTCTCTCGCTCACAAACCTTCTCATCAAGCACGCCTGCCCTCTAAGCTTAAGGAGCTCTTCTCTGACTGGTCCTCCCTCCTCCACTGGCCGGGCGTGGAGCGGAGATCCGTCGAGCACTTGGATTGTTGGTAGGAAACCCTAGTCTCCTGCATTGCTCATTTCGTTCTAGGTCCTTTCTTCACAAAGCAGATTTAAAGAGTCCTTCGCCTCTAGAAGAAAAGAAATCAAGATTCTCCGCCTCTAGAAGATCTTCACAAGAGATCTAAAGAGTCCTCTTCTCGAGTTGATTTACGATCAAAAGATCAAGTCGCCATGATACTTCCAAAGAAGTATAAGCCTAGAACCGTTTGTGTTCCACTGCGTCAATACGGAATTGTTCTTATCAAGTAGAGGGTTGGTTGAGCCAATTTAGTAAGATATTAATACAAACAGCGAAATGTAAGTATGGCGTTTAGGTTTACCACGATAATGGTCGATTGCTCCATTTACATACCTTGCATTTGTGAAGTTTACAATGAGCTTTAACATCTTTTAGATTACCAATAGTATGCATCTTGTTGGGATTGTGTTAAATTGGTTCTGGTAACATCTGCTTCCATCACACCTGTGATTTGGGCTTATTGTTGCCCTATTGGTCGAAAATATTTGGTATGTAAAGTTCCACAATTGTTCTTTTGTTTCATATGGCACACAAATGTTGTCAAGAGTGGAGGATAGTGGTATGACCTATTGGTTGCTTTAAATTGAGCTTGCTATCGAATTAAGCATATTCTATTTATACATATGTTGAGTATACATATGTTGAGTTTATCCCTGATAGAGTGCATCACGCACACCATGGCTTGATCACCAAATCATATTACCACAAAGCTTGATATGATGCTTTCCTTCCTATTGTTGTTATGGGATGATGGCCTTGAAATTATCATCTTGTCATTGCTTTTCAGGCGTTATGCAAACAGCCAATTGTTGAACTTGAGGTTGCAGACGCAGAAGAAGAGTCAAGATAACTGAACTGTGTCTTGCAAAGATGTTCTTGTCGATGCTACTTCTCCCCTACTTCAACAGAAGGTCCTACTAGCCAATTGGATAAAGCGGTGTATTGAAACAATTCTATCTGTTGATAGGTTCTTTTGTACAAAAATGTCTGCTCTTTACTCCACATGATTGAGAATTATTTGGTATTTATCCTATATCTCAGTATGTTAGCCACAAGTACTCACGAGCTTGCATTTTGCTATTGTTCTATTTATTCAATGCTACCAATTCTAGAATTTCTATTTTCCCATTCCCATGCCCAATTGAATTTATTGTTGAGTGAGTCGTTTCATCGGCATTTTTTTCTTTGCATGGCAAAAGCTCTTTTTATGTTATGCATTTTTATAATTTCACCGGACATGGTTGCACCTCGATAGGTTGGTATATCTGATTTTCAAAAACAAAATATCACCGTAAAAATTAGTATTTGCAATTTTTCTCTCGATTCTAAAGAGAGATCCACTCGTAGAATCGATTGCATCTGATAAGTTGGTACATCCGATTTGTGAACATAAAAGAGGACAAGAAGAAATCTACCCTTGGAATTATTACATGCAAGGACTTTGCTTATCGTTGTTCTCTGCTTGTTAATATTAACCTAACTAAATTCTCTCTTGACGAATAAAAACTATAGTCGATATGAGGATAGAAAATTACTATCATCGAAACAAGAATAAATTAATGCAAAAATTATATTGACGATAGTTGTGTTGAAACAAGAAAAAATTGTTCATCTCTCAAGTATAAACTAATGAGCTAACGTTGCTGAATCAACATATGCTTGCAAGGCAATTTTGATAGTTGAACTGTACTGCAGCTTTCTTTCTATGTACTGAAACATAATCAACCATTTATCCTTGTTTCATGCACTTTGCTCGTGCTATTGTGGAAGTGTAGCATTCTGTAGGAATCTTGTATATCCGCACCATTTGTGGTTATTCTGCTTTTGTATCATTTGAATGTCCAAAAGATCATCTCACGGATTATAGGAGCACATCTTGGAGGTCTCTCCCATTCTGCTAATAAAGCTCCTGAAATTACAGTAGCTCCAACCAAACTTGCCCTCCCATCACAACCCATGTGCTAGACGTAGCACGTGGATCACCAAAGATCTGGAATCGAAGTTCGCTGGAGGTGTGGAAGGATGCTTCAAGTCCTCCGTCATTCAACAACAAAGATTTCAATGGATGGGCAATCAGAGGCACTTCGTTTACAAACAACGATGGACGCAACGGCAACCGATGGATATCGTTGACAATGTCGCCCCGGTTTCTACCGCATAAGTTTCAACACCGCCAAATGCACGCATCGTCGGGGTTCTTCCCTTATGTTTGCATCATATTTCAGATTAGATAGAACCGATTTAATCGAGCATTTTCATGTTCCTATGTTGCATTCTCCTTTTTCGCTCACCACTTACCGTGGCGCCTAACTTGTTGATTTGCCTCTCGTGAGAGGAAATGTTGGAATGTAAGTTTGTAATGGTCGAAGGGTTGAGTCTATTTACTTTACACAGCGTGACGAAACTCGAATAAATTTGTTCCATGTAATGAACGTGCGGCAGTATCTGGTAATTTAAGCTAGTATTTGTTATCGAATTGAGCTAAAAATTTCACGGAGAACTCTCATTTGCACTGCTAACACGCCACAGAATTTCACCGCAGGAATACATTATGTGGCGCTTACGAAATATAATGGAAGTCAGCATATTCTATTTCGCTTTCAACGTGCGGCACTATCTGACAATTCAAGCTAGCATTTGCTATCGAATTGAGCTAAAAATTTCACGGGGAACTCTCATTTGCACTGTTAACATGCCACAGAATTTCGCTGCAGGAATTCATTATGTGGAGCATACGAAATATAATGGAAGTCAGCATATTCTATTTCGCTTTCATCTTCCAGCACTATCTGGCAATTCAATCATGCATTTACTATTGAAATAAGCTAAAATTTTCACGGAAGACTCTCATTTGCACTAATAACATGCCACATAAATTCGCCACTGAAATTTCGTCTGTGGCACATAGGAAATATAATGGAAGTCAGCATATTCTCTTTCGCTTTCAACGTGCGGCAGTATCTGGCAATTCAAGCTAGCATTTGCTATCGAATTAAGCTAAAAATTTCACGGAGAACTCTCATTTGCACTGCTAACATGCCATAGAATTTTGCTGCAGGAATTCATTATGTGGTGCAAACGAAATATAATGGAAGTCAGCATATTCTCTTTCGCTTTCAACGTGCGGCACTATCTGGCAATTCAAGCTAGCATTTTCTATCAAATTGAGCTAAAAATTTCACGGGGAACTCTCATTTGCACTGCTAACATTGCACAGAATTTCGCCGCAGGAATTCATTATGTGGAGCATACGAAATATAATGGAAATCAGCATATTCTATTTCACTTTCATCTTCCAGCACTATCTGGCAATTCAATCATGCATTTACTATTGAAATAAGCTAAAATTTTCACGGAGGACTCTCATTTGCACTAATAACATGCCACATAAATTCGCCACTGAAATTTCGTCTGTGGCACATAGGAAATATAATGGTAGTCAGCATATTCTCTTTCGCTTTCAACATGCGGCAGTATCTGGCAATTCAAGCTAGCATTTGCTATCGAATTGAGCTAAAAATTTCACAGAGAACTCTCATTTTCACTGCTAACATGCCACAGAATTTCGCCACAGGAATTCATTATGTGGTGCATACGAAATATAATGGAAGTCAGCATATTCTCTTTCGCTTTCAACGTGCGGCACTATCTGGCAATTCAAGCTAGCATTTGCTATCGAATTGAGCTAAAAATTTTACAGAGAACTCTCATTTGCACTACTAACATGCCACAGAATTTTGCCACAGGAATTCATTATGTGGCGCATACGAAATATAATGGAAGTCAGCATATTCTCTTTCGCTTTCATCTTCCAGCACTATCAGGCAATTCAAGCTAGCATTTGCTATCGAATTGAGCTAAAAATTTCACGGAGAACTCTCATTTGCACTGCTAACATGCCACAGAATTTCACCGCAGGAATTCATTATGTGGCGTATACGAAAAATAATGGAAGTCAGCATATTCTATTTCGCTTTCAACGTGCGGCACTATCTTGCAATTCAAGCTAGCATTTGCTATCGAATTGAGCTAAAAATTTCATGAAGAACTCTCATTTGCACTGCTAACATGCCACAGAATTTCACCGCAGGAATTCATTCTGTGGCGCATATGAAATTCAATGGAAGTCGGCATATTATATTAAGCTTTCATCTTGCGGCACTATCTGGCAATTCAAGCATGCATTTACTGTTGAAATAAGCTAAAATTTTCACGGAGGACTCTCATTTGCACTAATAGCATGCCACATAAATTCGCCGCAGGAATTCCACCTGTGGCACATAGGAAAAATAATGGAAGTCAGCATATTCTATTTCGCTTTCATCTTGTGGCACAATCTGGCAATTCAAGCTAGCATTTGCTATCAAATTGAGCTAAAAATTTCATGGAGAACTCTCGTTTGCACTACTAACATGCCACAGAAATTCGCCGCTGGAATTCCGTCTGTGACGCATAGGAAAAATAATGGAAGTCAGCATATTCTATTTCGCTTTCATCTTGCGGTACTATCTGGCAATTCAAGCTAGCATTGCTATCGAATTGAGCTAAAAATTCACAGAGGACTCTCATTTGCACCGGTAACTTGCCATATAAATTCGCCGTAGGAATTCCGTCTGTGGCACATAGGAAAAATAATGGAAGTCAGTATATTCTATTAAGCTTTCATCTTGCGGCACTTTCTGGCAATTCAAGTATGCATTTACTGTTGAAATAAGCAAAAATTTTCACGGAGGACTCTCATTTGCACTAATAACATGCCACACAAATTCGCCGCAGGAATTCCGCTTGTGGCATATAGAAAAAACAATGGAAGTCAGCATATTCTATTTCGCTTTCATCGTGTGGCACTATCTAACAATTCAAGCTAGCATTTGCTATCGAATTTACAAATCAAATTTATTTGAATGACAAATCTTCACTTTTTTGGATCAAATTTACAAATCAAATTTATTTGAATTACATAATGCATTTTCTGAATACAGTTACTAACACAAAGTAAATTCTTAAAATTGTTTTTAATGGGCGCGGCATATGACTCCCATTGATTGAGTTTCCCTCTTTTTTTTCTCTATCCTATTATGTTTTCCCTCTAATTTTTTACCGCAATACCTAAATTTTCGCTGCGGACCCCACTGTGCAGAGACACCAATCCTCCACCTAAACAAGACGTGAGCTACCGGCCTCCCCAGTCCCATTCGTCGCCGAACCACCCATCTCCTTATTCCCTTTTTCTTCGCAGTTGTCGGCGGCCACCGGAGGCACTCGCTGTTCGCACAGCTTAAGGAGGACGACGGCGGCCCTTCATCCGTGAGTGCCTTGAGCTGCGTCGAGGCCGGTGGCTGGCACCCTAGGAGGACCCCGGCGGTGGCGGCTCGCACCCTAGGAGGACCACGGCGGCGGCGGCTCTTCAATCGCGAGCGCCCTGAGGTGGATAGAGGCCGCCGCCCCCATAAACTCCCCACGCGCCCGCCTCCTATATATAAGCAGACGCCAGGCATCTCGCCCCGCCATTGCTTTCCATCTCACCATCTGACCTAATCCCGTGAGGGGAATGGCGGCCGTGGACATGGAGGTCGAGGCCCTCCTGGAGGCCTGCGCGGCGTCCGGCGACGCCGCGTACGGCGCAGCCAAGGTCAGTGCTCGAGCGCCGAGGCCCCGCCTCGCGGCGCCGCCGCCGCCGCCTCCTGGCGCCGTCTGACGCCGCTTCTGACTCGCTGCCGAGAGGAATGCTTCCGCACCTTCCACTTCCGAGATCCACGACGCCGCCCTCGACCCCCACCACCAAGGTCCCTGTCTTATCCTTTCCGCAACCACGCGATTTGCCGAGCCGTGCTTGCTGATTTTCTAACACTTTCCGGTTTTGTGCAATGAATCGCTTGAAGCGTCCGTTATTAGGTGTCCTCGCAGGATATATTTGTGGAAAGATTTGATTCCAAAGGTTCTTTCCTGTGGAACAATTTTCCTCGATTGCTAAATAATTTAGACATCCTGCTTGGCTTCTATATATATATATACATAAAAAGGGAATGCCTTTCTTGATCTCATCGACATATTATGGTGCATTGTTTACTTGATAATGTTATCTTTTATACATGAACTTTGTCATGTTCAAGCATCTATTATTTGGTTTTCATAAATTCACAAATTTATCAACCGCTTCTAGGAATCCAACAAAGAAAGAAGGTTACAATGATGGAGATACCTAGCATTTTCATTCCCGAGGATTAGTCCTTCACTTTCTATGAGGGCCTCAATCGGCATCCGATTCAATTTTCGTGGACAAGACAGCTTCTTGAGAGGGATGTGGCAATGGTTGGATATCCATTGCACTTGCGTAAAAGTGGTCCCCTTTGAAGGTTGGCATCTCTTGTCCTCTAGACATTTTGTTTTATTGTTGTTGTTGCGTATGGGAGCCGCAGACTTAGACATTTACTTAGGTTACAAGATATAATACTTTTGGACTTTTGGTAATCAACCGTCGCTCTAACTTGCTCGGTACATATGAGAATGAGAGAACAACATCCATTGAGCATATTGCTTCCAAATTTTGAGCAAGACACTAATCTAATGCGACATAATTGTTCCTACCGCCCCAACAATATGTGTCCTTTGAGAAGGGGAGGGATAACATGTACCTTAGTAGTTTGATCTGCACATATCGCTGAATCAAATTGGTTTGCACTCACCAAATTATCTTAGTAGGTCAAGATTTATTTTTGTCGTAATCCAAGCCGAGCATTGTTCCTTTCTTTGAAGGTCTATGGTCCGGATATAAACCCAAGAGCTGCCAAGATTGCATGGATAAACCTTTACTTGAATGCACTAGACGATTTATGGACTCCCAATCTATGATGGGGAGGGAAAACATTGCTTGATAGAGTTGAATTCTATGAGTCGATCTTCTTTCTTCATTGTAGAGACAACAAGATAGAACTTGACCGCATTGTTGGATGCATACCATAGGTGCAATGAGTTACCAATTTACCATTTTTGTGAAAGAAACTTATAGTAGATCGAATCGTGGAAAATGCTTACTCTCAAAATCGCTTTTGATTCTTAACCCAAATCCAGAGGCAATGTAAAAGATTATAACAGTAAAATTCAAGTGAGGAGTTCTTGTATTCCTTGAGTAATTATCGTGCTCTGCAGTATGTTGTAAGACATATTCTATGTGTTAATCACTTAATGAAAATTGATTGATACTTAAGCCATTCCATTTACCTAATACTAATGGTGATTTGTCTATAAGAAATTTCTCTAGTCAGGGGTAGAGGATCATGATTCATGAGTGTGAAATGTATCTTCTTTATAAATAATGTAACGCCTATTGACAAATTTGGTCCCACCACCATCCTGCTTGACTACGATGGTTAGGAATGACAAATTGCCGGTCTATATTGATAGGGCAAGCAGATAAAATGATGGATACTAGGATTTCTTATTTGGGCAAGAATCCATATATCAAATTCCTCACATCAACTTCCACGTGTTGCATAACTTTGTTATGTTAAGGACAAATGTGATTAGTACATTAAACTTGCCTATAACAATGATTTCGCATATGGAAGTATTATCAACGATATTCAAATGCTTATCTGTTGAAGCACAAAAGTTTTGATCAGTTGCTAATCATTTGATAATCTTAAAGCTATGATGTTACACGTAATGTTAAGTTAATATTTCTTACAATGGCTGATTGTACTACTCCCTTTTCCTTCTGCTCATTTGTTATGTTTATGAACTTAGTACATACCTTCTCGCATCCGTGGTTTTGTTGAGGACCAATTTGGTCTTGGGTTGATTGCTCGGGCGCTTGAAGAAGGATAGTCATCATAAAGCCTATGGGCATTATGATATTCAACATGGGAGGTCGACCAGGCAAGGTGTCTGTGAACGCCTATTTCAACGCCAGGATTTCGTGATCACAAAGCTCGCAAACAAAGATTATGCAGTAGTGATGCTGTGATGCACTGATGTTGATTAATCAGAAGTATATTTTTCATGCCAAGATTGTGTCCTCGGTTCCGATTGACTTGCCCCTAATATTTTCTTTCCATTTTGTTTTCGCTTTGGGACCAAGAAGATGACTAATTGAGGATGTGAGGGCTTCCATTGAAATTAGTGCTTTGCTTCTCATTTTCTTTGGATCAAGATCTGTCATGACTTTGATTTAAGAGGATTCCTTTGTATATATCTTGCTATCATAGCAAAAATGTTTGAACACAGATTATGTGATGAATTAATTTGTGGATGCTACTCTATAATGTGAATATTTGTTTTAATATAGACCGATTTGTGCTTATTTCCTATGTGTGTGCCTTGGATGATCTCGAAAAGTTTCAAATGCGCATTGCACATCTGTACATATTTATTTGGCTCCAAATAAATATTAATTATTATTTTTTCCAATGGTTAATTTCTTGTAACGCATATAAGCGCTACCACAATTCAAATCTAAATGTTGCAACAAGCTTTAGAGGTAAGTCGCCCATGGCGGCACAAACACATGTAAGCGTTCAGTAGTCCATAAATATTCGCTGCAATTTAGCAACAGCTTATTAGTAGGGTTTTCCAACGATATATAAGCGTTGCAATAGCCCCTAGCAACGGCGAAGATAGGCAACGATAATTATGCGTTGGTATAGACCCTAGCAACGCTTATATGGACTTTTAACAACGCATATATGTATTGCTAAAGGGGGGGTCATTTTGTAGTGAAAAGATAAAGAAAATGAAGAAGCCAGAATTGTCTCCCCTCCTCGCAAAAGTTTAGTGTTCAGTCAGCTCAAGAGGATCTTCTCCAGGCGCAAGTGACCCTTTTTGCTAATTGATGCCAAAGGGGGAGAATCTTAGTAGAGTTAGTTCTCTTTGGGCTACTATATGTAAAAGGGAGTGTTGGGGAACCTTTAGTTGAATCAAAAGTATATATGTAGTTGATACTGTGTGTTTCTGGATGTGAACTTTAAGTGCTCAAATGATATTATCATTCTGTTCTAATACTATGTTTACTATGTTATTTCTTAGATGACCTAATTTGGTGTTGTTTTTGTTAAAACTCTGAAAATAACACTTTGATATAATTCAGTTTTATGCTCTGATGTATTCAATCTTAGTTTTTATGCTTTGATAATTTTTCTCTAAGTGATAATGATCAGCTTTGATGATCTGGTATACTGTTAGCTTTGATATGTTCTATCTTCCACACATTTAGGGGGAGCATAAAAAACTGCTCATATTCTGTCAAGCTAACTCTATTTTGCAGAATATTTGAAATATTATTGACTTAAAAAGGTACGTTGTCATCAATCACCAAAAAAGGGGAGATTGATAGCATCTAGGCCCCCTAATTCTTTTGTCATGTTTAATTATATAGTTTTGGTGTTGATGACTAAGTCAATAATCTTTGAGCTATGAAGAACAGTGGTTGGAGCGTCAAAGAAGCCTACTGAAATGAGAAGATTAAGGCTCTTTGTTGCTAGTTTTTGGCTTGGGAGATGATTCAACCCAAGTAGCTAGGATGATTTTAGTTTGGCCGTACTAAAAGGGGGACTACGCACAACTTAGAATATTGGTTCATAAGGCTTAGACTAAATTAGACTGCTTGGAGTTAAAATTTCTTAGTCATTCTTTGCCTTGAACCAATCCTTCTCATACAAAGTCTAAGTGTGTCCCAGACTAAACCTCATTTGCTCATCTCTTAAGTCCATCTCAACTTTAGTCCAAAACTCTATTCTCGCTGGACCATTCCTAATTTAGTCCAGTGCCAAAGCATACTTAGTCAAAATCCTTATCGAGCCCATCCCACCCACAATGGACCAAAATTCCTTAACAAAAATCTCAGTTTGGTGCAAGCCATTTTCGCCGGACCATTTATTTCCTAAATCCATGGTGAAAGAATCCTTTGTTCTAATGCAAACCGAGCGCACACCATTTTTGCCAGACCAAATTCCGCTAACACAAAATTCAGTCCAGCGCAAAAGCTCTCCTCTCGGTTAAACCCTTGTGTTACTTCAAAAAGTCCATTGTCGTAAACTTCTTTGAAATCCATCTACGGCAGACCAAATTATTCGGTCTAGCGCGCATGTCAAATTCACATTTCTTCGCCATACCAAAACATCCAATTATCCTATGTACGGTGGACCAAATTTTTCAGTCCGGCATAAATATTCTGAATCGGTCTGGAGTACACAGGAGCAGTATCGCTAGATTATTTTCCTAAGTCCGTTGCAAACATATAATACTAATTTTTTACAGTCTAACACGTTCCAAAGGCTATTGTGGCAGGTATAATGGCTATATTCATCCCAAATGCCTATTATAAGCATTTCCTGAGCCATCTACTAGAAGATCCTTTGATCTCCTTGATATTTTAGCATCCTTAGAGCTTTCATTCCAACAAGGAGACCATGCTTCACCTTTGAATCCTAATTCTTAACACTTTCTAAGTGTTTTAGCTCCAAGATAAGTCTGGTAGTGTTGTGCCGAGTGAATCAAGAGATAGGGCTGGCGCATAGTCTATTACTCTTAGATCTTAGAGGTCCTAGACGGCTTAGAGGTAGTGAAGGTGTGACCTGTCCAAAGGAGCTTGTGGAAGGCCACCTTGATTGTGAGAGGTTTCGAACTCACCTCACTGGAATGGTGAAAGAGTTACCCGAGTGGAGACCAAAGCTACTGTGACTAGTTTTGGAGGAGCTATACTTCGAGAGAAGTGCTCTAACGTGAAGTAGGAGAGTGGCTCCGAACCACGGGATAATATTCTTGTGTCTCTTGTGATTATTCTTGTTTCTGTTTTACCTTTCCGCTGTTATTGTTGTCTTGTGCTAATTTTTCTACCATCTTGGATTAGTTAGCTCCTTTCTTAATCAAGATAACCTTTCTTTAATTAAGTCTGAAATTTGAAAAGTTGCATATTCATGCCCCCCCTCTAGGCCAACTTGATCCTTCATGAGGCCTACCACGACCAACAAGCCGTGGAGCTTCGAGCCCTCGAGGGACCAACTCTCCAAGAAGGCCAACTTCCCCGGGAGGAGTATGTGGCGCCCCCAAGCACATCAGATGCTCGGGATCATGGAGAAGACCCCATGCCACCGAGCGAAGCGCTTGCCCGGGAAGAAGGCACAAAGCCCCCAAGCGATCTACCTGCTCGGGAAGAAGATAAGGAGCCCCCGAGCGAAGAGCATGCTCGGGAGGAAGATAAGGAGCCCCCGAGTGAAGAGCATGCTCGGGAGGAGGGTGAAAACTCCCCGCCAGAGGTGGCCGCAGAAGAACTCACGGACCTTCGGTCAGAGGATGTCTCCAAGACCTTCGAGGAAAACTTGGACGAACGCCTACGCACTGGGTAAGGGCACTTGCCTTTTTTTTCTTTTAGAAAGTCTTCTTCTTTGGTAGCGACCAAAAACTAAGACCTTCTTGCTCGCAGGTGCTTTAGGCAACCATGGTGGACTTCTATTCGGCGATTGTTCTTCCTGAAGTCGTGGCCAAGCACACCGCCGAGCAAGATGCTAAGATAGTGGAACTCGAGCAAGCGCTGGCCGAGCTTAAAGCTTCGAACCAGGAGAGACAGTGCCAAGCCAAAGATTTTGCTACAAAAAATAAAGAGCAAATTTTTGAGCTCGAGCTAAAGCTAGAGCAAGAGCGGCAACGCTCTGAAGCCTTGGAGTAGAAGGTGGATGAGCTGAGCAGATCTACTCAAGAGGCCACTGAGCTGGTTAACCAGGGCAAGGAGGAGGCAAAGCGACTCCGCCAAGAAGCCCGCGAAGGACGCGAAGCTTGACAGCGGGTCCTCGATCTCGAAGCCGAGCTCGATGAGGCGAAGGAAGAACTTTCGACACTCAGAGAGGCGAAGCTCGACATCAAATAACTCCTTTGTAAAACACTCTATGTAGACTTCTTGATATTTGAATGAGTAAAGGAATGATTTTTGGAAATTGCCTTACGTCTTTCGTGAATTATCTCCCAATGAATGCCTGCACAAATAGACAAAACAAAGCGGGTAGAACGAAAAAGATAGCGAACAAAGATAGTAAAGAATGAAAAATGAGCGCGTGTTTTTAGAAAAACACGGTAGTTCATCCCTAGTAAGCCCCTGCTGTGAATGAAGTTCGTGCGCTTGAATTGCGAGCACGAGCTCGTTCACAGGAGAGTTAGAAAATATTGCGCATACTTTTCCCTTAATGATCCAACGCCATAACTCCAAGTTGTGAGCATGGGTTAGGTCGGAAGAAAGAAATTCATGCACGGCCTTAACTTCCCGAACGTCTCAATCCATGCCCCTAGATTGCGAGCATAGCCTTGATGAGGAAGAACGCGCGGTTGCCTGACAAAGTGTGCGATGACCGAGCACGTGTGGATCGAACTAAGACTCTGGACCGTCCAAGAGGGTGTCTGTATGCGATTATGAACTTGCAACGAAGAACTACTGTGGAAAATAATTGGCTTATGTAGACTGAGACCTTTGGTGGCGAGCTTAGTGATCCAGTGTTGGTCGTGGCACTTTGAGCGTTCTTACGCACGCTAGCCGAACCTTAAGATAATGCGATTGAAGCGAATGTTCTTGCCCGCACGGGCTCATCCCGTCATCAAGACCGCGAGGAGGAGAGTGTGCCCTTTTGCGAGACCGAGTCGGCTTACCAACGGGCAAGGACTTCAAAGACATTCACAAAATCTTGGAAAGAATGGAAATCACGGGGGTGAAAGAACCGAATTTTTATAAAAAAGATCGCCAATTTTGCACACAGCATGCAATAATGAAAATAGATAAATAACTTACACAACTGATCGATGTTCCAAGTGCTGGTGAGCTCACGACCATCCTCCATCGCTAGGCGAACACCCCCGGGTGTGTTGCTGAGACGACCGTGTAAGGACCTTCCCATCTGGTGGATAGCTTGTTAGCCTTCGACATGTGCTGAACTCGACGTAGGATGAGGTCGCCAACTTGCAGGGCCCTTGGTCGGACTGATTTGGTGCGTGCCTACGAAGAGCCTGTAGGTAAACCGCGGATCGAAGCAAAGCCCGTTCGCGTGTTTCCTCACCGAGGTCTAGGTCTAGGAGACGCTCAAGCTCCTGGTCGATGCTATCGACCAAGTGCACTCTTAGAGAACCCAGCACAATTTTGGCGGGCAAAATGGCCTCTGCACCATAGACACACTGGAAAGGGGTTTCACCCGTAGCTCAGCTTGCTATAGTGCGAACTGACCAAAGGACAGAAGGAAGCTCGTCCACCTATGATTAACCATTCTTATTGAGGTTTATGAAAATCCTCTTTTTGATCCCTTGGATTATTTGTCCATTTGCTCGCTCGGTCGCTCCATTGCTCTGCGGATGCGCTACAGAGGTGAAGTAGACCTTCGTCCTGATGTCTTCGCAATAGGCTTGGAACAATTCATTGGTGAACTAAGTGCCATTTTCCGTGATGAGGTGGTTGGGAATGCCGAAATGCGTCATCATGTTATTGTGGAAAAACTTCCTGGCTGCTTGAGCTGAAATGGTTGACACGGGTTCGTCTTCAATCCACTTAGTGAAAGTGTCAATAGCCACGAGCAAGTATTTGTAGCCCTTCTGACCTCGGAGGAATGGTCTGAGTATATCGACTCCCCAGGTCGAGAATGGCCATGATAAAGGAATGGTTTGAAGCACGTATGCCGACTGATGGACCTTGCGAGCATGAAACTGGCATACCTTGCAAGTTGTCACGATCGAGCGAGCATCGGCTAAGGCTGTCGGCCAATAGTAACCCAATCGAAATGCCTTACTCACAAGCGTTCTGAAAGACAAGTGAGTTTTGCACACTCCTTCATGGATATCTCTAAGAAGGTATTTACCCTCTTCTTGAGATATGCACATGGAGAGGACTCCTAGTGCTCCTTTGTGGTATAAGGCGCCCTCGATCAACTTGTAAGGAGAGGATCGCCTTATAAGCCGGGAACACTCGGCTTCTTCCTCTAGCAGTGTTCCATGTGCAAGATATTGAATGGATGGCATCATCCAATTTGTACCATGCTCGAGAAGAGAGACGTTACCACACGTCTCTGATGCCTTCTCTACAGAGGGAATGGAGGGCTTGTATAAGTGCTCCACAAGCACTCCTGCCGAAGCGGCAATTTGGGAAGAACCGACCTTTGAAAGATGGTCAGCCAGGGAATTGCCCTTCCTGGGGATGTAGAGTACTTCAAAATTCCTAAGGTACTTCTCCATCTTCCTCACTTCAACCAGGTAAAGCGCCATTGAGTTATCCGAACATTGATACTCCTTGTTGACCTGGTTGACGACCAATTGTGAATCGCCTTTTACAGTTAATCACTGGACTCTGAGCGCTTTGCATGCTCGTAGCCCTGTCAAGAGGCCTTCATACTCTGTCGCGTTATTGGTCATGGCAAAGTGTAATTAAATGGCATACTGGAGTTGCTCTCCCTGAGGGGATACTAGCACGACCCCAGCCCCCGAGCACTCATAGGCACGAGACCCATCGAAGTACATGGTCCAACCACCTTCTTCAGATCTATCGAGCTCCGTAGCGAGTGGTGCTGGATTCGTCCATTCTGCTACAAAGTCTGCCAAGATCTGGGACATGATCGCTGTACGAGCTGAGAACTGGATCTCAAACTCGGCTCCATGGCTCACTTTGCTATCCGACCATCGGCGTCTTGATTTCTTAGGATCTCCCTAAGTGGAAAGTTGGTCAGGACCATGATCTTATAGGCTTGAAAATAGTGTCACAACTTTCTAAAGGCCATGAACAGCGAGTACAAAAGCTTCTGGACATCGGGGTAACGCTCCTTTGGTCCGTGCAAGATTTCGCTAACATAGTAGATTGGTCGCTGCACTCCATCCCTTTCCACCGTTAAGACTGTAGTTATGGCCTGCGGGGTTGCCGCCAGATATAACAGCAAGGTTTCCCCCGACCTTGGTGTGGTTAGGATAGGTGGTCTGGATAGGTACTGCTTTAGCTCTTCAAAAGAGCGGTTTGCTTCTTCTGTCCATGTGAAACCATCATGCTTATGGAGCACCTTGAAGAAAGGCAACCCACGCTCGCCTAACCGGTAAATGAAGTGACTTAGAGCCGCCATGTGTCCAGTCAAGGTTTGGACCTCCTTTAGACAGCTAGGTGATCACATTCTTTCTTTTTCGGGTTTGCCCTGATACCCTATGGACCGACCATGTAGCCAAGCACCTTGCCCGCCTTTACACCGAAGACACACTTTTCTGGATTAAGCTTTATTCGATACCTGTTAAGGTTACAAAAGGTTTTCTCAAGGTTGGATACATGACTTGAGGCGAGCTTACTTTTGACCACTATGTCGTCTACATAGACCTCCAGATTTCGACCTATCTGATCTGGGAAAGTCTTCTGCATGAGACGCTAGAAGGTCGCCCCAGCATTTCTAAGATAGAAAGACATGGTTGTGCAGCAGAACGTGTCGAACAGGGTAATGAAGGAAGTCTTCTCTTCATCTTCAGGTGATATGCTAATCTGGTGGTAGCCCGAGTAGGTGTCCAAAAAGCTCATCACCTAGGACTCCGTTGTTGCGTCGATCAACTGGTCTATACGCGGCAGCGAGAAATTATCCTTGGGACATGCATCATTCAAGCCCGTCTGGTCGACACACATGTGCCACTTGCCCCCCTTCTTCTTGACGATGACCAGATTCGCCAGCCATTCTGAATGCTCGACTTCTCGGACGAAGCCGGCCTTGAGGAGCTTATCTAGTTCATCCCGGATAATTGCTTGTTTTTCTTGGGAAAAGCACCTGAGCTTCTGCCGCACAGGTTTCTTATCAGACCGAACAGCTAGCCTGTGCTTGATTACTTCCCTTGGGACTTCGGGCATGTCAGATGGTTCCCAAGGGAACGCATCCACATTCCTCCGGAGAAAGTGATGAGCTCGAGTTCCTATTTAGGATCTAAATAAGATCCCAAATGCACGACCTTGGACGGGTCCGCGCTGCTCAACATAACCGCCTTGGTTTCTCCTCCCGGCTGGAGAGCAACTTTCGGCTGGGAATTCTTCGGCTTTTGGTTGGGACCACGCTGAGGCAATTGCCCGACCATGTCAAGTGACTTCTCATCACAATTCAAGGCTGCCTTTTGACTTCCCCTTACGGTAATTATACCGCCCGGACCGGGAACCTTCAAGCATTGATAAGCATGATGCGTAGTGGCCATAAACTTAGCGAGAGCCGACCTACCGAGGATGGCATTGTAGGTTGACTCAAAGTCGACCACCTCAAAAGTGATCATCTCTGTTCGGAAGTTGCTCGAACTTCCGAATGTGACGGGCAAAACGATCTGGCCAAGGGGTTTGGCCGAGGTGCCCAGAACGATCCCAAAGAAGGGGACCGCTATGCTCTTGATCTTGGATCGATGAACTTGCATCTTGTCCAGGACTTTAGTGGATATGAGGTCCAAAGAACTTCTGCCATCGATAAGGACTCGCCCCACCGTAGTATTGCTGATGGTTGGGTTTACGACCAAAGGGAGCTTCTGAGGCTTGGTCATTCCAAGAGGACAATCATCCTTGGAGAAAGTGATGGGCAGCTCGGACTACTTGAGCTGCTGCACGGGGCGCTTAACTTGAGCAACATGGTGCACCTTCCGTGCTTCCTCCTTCAGATCCCTATGAGATTTATAGGCAGAGGAGCCCCCGAATATTACCACAATATGATTGTGGGGCACCTGAAACTCCATATCCTCGTCGTCATCGTCAGCAGGTTGCTTGCCCTTACTGCTCTCACCCTTCTCTGGGAGCGTGGGCATAGGATCCTTGCCATTGTAGAACTTTTCCAGGCGGAATGCCTAGGTCCAACAATTGTGAAGGTCGTGCCCATATGCCCGATGGAGTGGGAAAAATGATCGTTCGGCGGAATACCTTGGCTACTGTGATCTTAAACGTTGTGGGCTTGGTCGTCACGGCGTTGGGGTGGTCGACCCCTGCCCTTCCGCACTGCTGTGACTGCGGAGCTCATGGCGGATGATGCTCGATAGCTTCCACCATGCTCGGCATAGACGATCTCTTTCTTCTTCTTCTTTATTTTCTTCTCCACAAAGCCTGGATTCTTCTTGCTCATGGAGCCTTCCAAGCCTAGCTGAGGCGGCAACTTGCACTCGTCCAGCATCTTCTTCCACTAGACTGCCTCACAGCATTTGCATATCAATCGGCCATGCGGAATAGCTCACTGGCCATCAGGTCTAGATGGATTTCTAGATCCTATGTGAAGCGTATATCCTGGATGCCAAACTTGAAAGCGCAAACAACAGCTTCATCTGAAACATTCGGAATAGAATTCTTTACCTTGATGAATCTTTGGACAAAATGTCGCAGAGACTCCCCTTCAGTCTAGATTAAGTGCTCGAGATCACACTGAGTTGCCTCTAAGAGCGGATCGACCCCTCCTTTTGATTGAAGAGCCATGTCCAGGCGGCTCCATCCAAAACTGTGGGCAGAAAGTTGGACATAACTTCCTCATCACCTCCAGCTGCCAGGATCACAGTAGAGTAAATCGAGAGGAACTCATCCGGATTCTGAGTCCTGTTGAATGTCTCAATGTGACCGGGCTTGAATTTGCTCAGCCACGAGACATGCGAAGGGACACTAAGAAAGCTCAGCACCCAAAAGCTAGGCTACCGCCACAGTCCCTTTGGCCATGGCGATCACAGCGATCATTGCTACAGTGGCTTCCGACACGTAGACCAAGGCGAGAGAATACCTCTCGATGTCGGCGCGGCAGGGATCGATCACAGGTCGAATATTCGGTATGCCCGTAATTGGAACGAGCATATCTTTGACCCCGCGAGGTCACTCAGGAATCGCTTCGAGTGTCCTCGCGATACCGATCATGCTTCCTATGGCCTTCCCGAGTAGGGCTCTGGGAGTCACCTTGACGGGAGCGAACAGGAGAGTCACCGTGACTATCGGTGGGGTTTTTATATACGATAGAAATAACTACAGCTGAATAATGCTCCATTAATGCATTAACCGGGGCTGTAACCGTATCCTTGATTCTTGTCACGTCGCATCGTGGACATAATGGATTCATATCATGGCGTAATGGTCTTAAACCGTAGCATAATTATCACCACGTCGTCTTTGTGGGTTGAGCACGATCTTTTGATCACGCTCGGTATTTTCCCTCAACTCTGACCGACCGCTGCGCACTCCCGAGCAAGCATGCTCGGGAATTTATGTCACATGCTCGGGGAACGAGCTTGGGCATGGTCGGGGCGGACCCACTAACTGGACTATCTGAGGGTACTCCTTGGGGACACCATCCAAGGGCATGTATGGTCGGTCGAAACTAGCTATCAGTGCATAATAGTTCTTATGGAAATTATCCAATCCCCGACAGAAGCCTTGTATGGTCGCTCTTGTCGCACCCCGCTGAATTGGAATGAGACTGGGGAAAGATTGATTTTCAGATCAGATATTTTAAAGGAAGTTGAAGAACAAATCGCCATGATCAGAGAACGGTTGAAGACTGCTCAATCAAGGCAAAAGAGCTATGCTGATAATCATCACCGAGAGTTAAGCTTTGAGCCTGAAGACTTCGTGTATCTCAGAGTAACCCCGCTCAAGGGAGTGAAAAGGTTTCATGCCAAAGGAAAGCTTGCGCCAAGATATGTTTGTCCGTTCAAAATCTTGAGTCGCAGGGGAGAGGTTGCATACCAGTTGGAATTGACGCAGTTTTGGCAGGAGTGCATGATGTATTCCATGTTTCTCAATTGAAGAAGTGTCTTCGAGTGCCCACAGAATAGATGCCATTGGAGTCAATTGATTTGCAGGAGGATCTAACCTACAAGGAGCAATCAATCAAGATTCTGGATGTAGCTGATCATAGAACCCGGAATAAGTCGGTGCGTTTCTGCAGAGTGCAGTGGAGCAATCATTCAGAGAGCGAGGCCACGTGAGAGTGAGAAGAGGATCTGAGGCTAGAATTTCCAAACTTATTCCTTCGTCAACCTTGAATCTCGGGGTTGAGATTCTGTTAAGGGGGGAGGTTTGTAACACCCCAAATTTTGCTTTTCCTAGATTTATTGTGCCTTTTCCCTTTTATTTGAATTTTTTATATTTTCTTGAATTCTTTTTGTATTTATTAAATAGGCCATTTGTTGTCTTTTATTTATTCTATATTTCTATGCAAAGTATTATTGATCTTTTGCTGAAAGTATTTTATTTGGGTTCTAAATGTCTCAAGGTATTTTCTAGAATTTTTTTGGATTTTCTTGCTATTTATTTTGGCTTTATTTATTTTTCTGATTTGTTTGTAATCGAAAATGAATTAAAATTTGCTAAATAGTGTTTGGGCTGAAACCTAAACCGGTCTAGCCCAATTTCCTGCGCTAGCTAGCCCATTCAGCCCATCTGCTGAAAACACTAGGATTGCCATCGTTGGATCTTAATCCAACGGTTGTCCTCGTGCCGCGTCGCTGCATGCTCATGTGTCGTTGATCCATCACTGCGTATACGCTCCTGATGCAACCACGTCACCTCGTCCAAGTCCTCCGCGGCGCCGTTTTCCCTGCGAACATCGGAGTTCATTTCCGCCCGTTGCACAGCTCCCTAGACCCCTATTTATTGCACCGCCATTGCCATCGTACTCAGCTCGCGCTGCATCTCTTGGCCACCGCACGCACACCGAGACACCCTCGCTTGCCCGCAGTTGCTCGCCGTAGCTCCCGAGCCTTCCGCCCCTCGTTTCATCGCCGTCGGTCCCTTTCTGCCGTTGCCGAGGTCGCCGGAGCGTCGCTCGCGTTGGTCAAGCCATCTCGTGTCATCAGAGGAGCCCTAGAATGCCGTTGCGCATGTCGTCTTCCTCATCTCTGGTGAGCTCGCGCCACCACACCATCGCTGTCGAGTCGAGCTTCATCCGCCATTGGATCTCCAGTCGACGCTCCCAATCACTCCACGTCGCCGCATCCATAGTAAACACCTCTGTCATCCCTCACCAATAGATTTCAAATGTACGGTAGAGATTGCATCGCGTATGTTTGTATTAGCTTAGATCTCAGCCATTAGATCTTAATCTTAGGGTTTGAATTGCGCCGCATTGCTTAGCCATTGCCACCGTCAAATGCGCACCGATCGGTCCAGATCGTGCCACGTGTTGCGCCGCCGCTTCGCCTGCCGTCGCCATTAGATCCAAATTCATCGGCCGAGATGGTACCACGTGTTGAGAGCCAGGGAAAACTCGTCACAACTTTGCATCGAGTAGTGCTAGCCATTCGATCTGCCGTGGAGGGTTATGATGTTGCTACATGTCTTCATCATGTACTGCCGTGCTAGTAGTTGCTCGCCGTCTGATTCGGATCGAATGTCTCAGATCGCTCCGCATGTCGTGCTGTTTCAGCCGTCGGATCTTGAGTGTGTGGATCAGGTCGTGCCACACCCGCATCCAATCGCATGCCGCTGCATGTCTAGCAGTGTCCGAAGCACCGTGGACCACGTCCACCATGCGCTTGAGCCATGCCGTGAACTAGGTCTATGCGCCGTGACGCGTGTCGAGCCATGGTGCTACCACGTGTCATGCTGACATCATAATTAATTTCCAGTACAAAAATAATTTGGCCAAAAATCAAATTCTGTGCTGACGTCATCAATGGTTATGCTGACGTCATAAATATGAATTTCCCGTGTAGAAACAATTCGGATAATTCGTATTTTCTGATTTTTAAGGTTTTTCCATCTATTTTAAATTTTGAAAGGCTATATCTTTTGCATAGTATCTCAATTATCAAATGTTTTCCATTTGTTGGGAGTAGCTAATCGTCCACTTGAATTACATTCACCTTGCCATGTTTATGCCATATCTCATTTGTCACTCTAGAATGGTTCAATGTTAATTGGTAGCTATAATTGCCAATGTGGGTAGTTAGAATGCAAGTAGTATGCTTAGCTAACAACGAGTCATTATTTTATATGCAAATGATTAATCTTGCTTAATGACTACGGACATGTGTTTTAACCTATGTGTCGGGTGTTGTCACAAAATGTTGGTGTTGTTGATGGCACATGGTGCATGGTAAATCAACTAGGGTAGTAAAATGATTTAGACTAAGGCAAGTGGCATGTATTTATGGTGGACCAATGAGGCACGTGAGTGGTTGCATTTACTTTTCATGATAATTGTGGTTTATGGACATGATGATTTTTGTTTAGTCTTGCCTTGGTCAATTAAGGACTTAACCTTACAAGAATTTGAACTGAGTCATTCATACAACACAAGTCTAGAATGGGATAGACATAACTGATTAATTTGTTGGGTCTAAACTTCGGTACAATTGTGGTGGTGTGAGGCTCGGGTAGTGGTAATTAGTCCTTGCACAGGTTCGCTCAGATGGCGCAAGAGAGGGGTCCTGGATGTGGTAACCAGTCCCATCAGTGTTGAAACCTTAGCGGATAGTACTGGGTTTATATAGGCATTTGAAAGGCTTTGTTATGATCACTCGTCTTTGTGGTGTTTAATTGTATCTTGTGGGTAAAGTGTATAACTTCTGCAGAGTGTAAAACCTATTCGAATAGCCGTGATCGCAGTATTGAGCATTGCTCGGTGATTACAGTCAAGGGTTAGATTTTATCAAAACAAGTGTGGGAATGGGATGATGAACTGAGGAAATAGGTTGTGAATTGGTTATTGGAAACAAATACAAAAGTTATTATTGTATTATTCGTTTTATTGTCTTTCAATCTATTTATGATATTCTTTCATAAATGTTATTTATGCAAAGTAACCTTGTAGCCTATCCTTTGTATTAAGCCATGTATATAGTATATAGACTTGCATTATGTGCATGGCTTGTTAAGTGTATTATGTACTCACTCCTTGCAACAAAACATCATCAGTTGAAGAAGAAGCAACGCCTGCTTTCGAGGAGGAGTTTCATGAGGAGGCGAATAACTAGGGTGCGAACCTTGCCAGTTGCCTGTGGCAATTGAAGGGTTTCTACGCTTTTGTTATTTCCACTGCTGTTTACTTTTATTTCAGTCTTAGCCCTACGTGGCGTATTTATGTAAGGTGGACCATAAGGTCGTTTAACAGTTATATTGAACTTGATGAAGTCTTTTATTATATTATTATTGTTGAGTATGATTGTGATATTCATCTCGTTGAGCCTGTGTGCACTAGCGTGATCCTGGACTAGTACGGAATACACAGAGGGTCCAAATTTGCATATTCAGGTCCCGACAAAGGTCTATAAGTCTGTGGTGTCCTTGATGGTTGTCACCTTCATCTCTCAAACCCGAAGATCAAGTGCTATCAAGAAATATCGAGCGTTCTTCAAGTCAGGGTATATGCAACCAACTGCACAGAGATTACTCAAAATCCTTGTAAAGTGGCCAAAGCACTCATCAAGGGTCTCACTAGGTGCTATTCAAATTTGTTATACTCATGCTTGTCTCACCATCTTGATTTGGGTAGTGCCCTCATGGTAAGCATTGAGGGTCACCCAAATCTGGCGAGCGGATTGAAGGTGAGAGATCCTGTAGTACTCACTGTTACTAAGGCCCTGTATGAGAATGTTCCTTGCTTTAGCATTCGCCTCAACGTTAGCCATATTGCCGGCCATGACGTTCTCATTAGCAAGAACCTCATACAAGAGCTTCACCTTCTGCCAAATCAGGAAGCCCTGTGCAGTCATATATGACTCCATTCTCGACTTCCAAAAAGGAAAATCAACTCCAGAAAAGATAGGAGGCTTGGTGGAATATTTATCCATCACCATGACTCTAGAGACCGATCAAGATCTATAGAAAAGCAAAACTGGGCTCTGATACCAATTGAAGGATTGAGATGGCTATCAGAGGGTGGTGAATGATACTAATAAAAATTTTCCCAATCAAAATAATCCAAATAAGCCCTCAACCAAAACAATCAAAGGAAGCAAATGAGATGGAGGGAGTTTCTTGCAAGGCCGGTATGACCGGGGTGAGCCTGGTAGCACTAGAGTCCAGTATAACTGCATGAAGGTTGGTATGACCAGGATCAATAACAGATGAAGAATCAGCATGAACTCCAAAAGCAAATTTTGATGAATCTTTTGATTGGCTAGACAAAAACTCATGAAACTTGGAAGATGTCTTTCTAAGGATGTCAGTAACTTATTCCAACCTTCAATCACTAGGATTGATGTTAAAGTTTCAACCTTTTTCATTTTGAAAGAAGAACACACTAAGTTTGAGCAAAACTTAAGAACTCAATCTTGGACTTGCTCGTGGGGTTTTGATGATCAAGATAATCTTGGATAACCTCCCACACGTCACAACAAGCAAGAACACAAGTCAAAACCCCACAAACGCGATCTAGAAGAATGATTCACTCATGAACACAAGATCGGTTACTTGCAAGAAAAACACATGGATTGCGTAGATGATTGAGGTATAATATGGAGAAGATTCATACATCAATCAATGTCCTTAGCACAAGAAGCAAAAGCATGTAGGAAGAGAGACAAGTCCAAATTGCATAAAGGTAAATTGTGAGAAAGTAAATTGCAGAATTTAAGTGCAGAAAATTAAATGCTGAATTTAAGATATAATGTAAATGCGTAAAGTAAATTCAAGCATATGGAAAAGTATTTTGGATTTTTGGAAGAGAGGTTTACAAAGCCTCACAACAAGGTGGGCAAACCTCAAAACCTTAAAGAGATGGAAGGCTATCCCTACCCCTCTATTTATACTACTCTTGAGTAATCCTTCACGCTTGGATGAGTTTCTTCTACCCTAAGGATCAGATCAAGGGCTAGGAATGATTCCCACACACAGTCATACATGGGCTAACCTAAAACCCAACAAGCATACTAGGTTTTTTGTGTGGTTTACAAAGCACCCTAACTAGACCCGCTATCCTATCAACTAGACCGCGATCCGATGGCCCTCCTTGATCCAAGTAGTGTTTAGCTAGCATCTCATCCACTCCTTGTCTTCTAGGCTTGCCACGACTTTGTCTTCGATTATTTTTTGGTGATCCTCAACCGTCTAGACCTCTGGCGCACCTCGCATAGTCCCTATTATCCACCACCTCACCATGATCAAGCTCTAACATCCTACAACCATCAAAAATAAGGAAACACATCACATAGTAATGTCTAAAAAGATATGCAATGAATTTCATAAAAAAATTACAATTTAAAAATTCATCCTCACTCATAAGGGCTGGTGCTACCGGCCCTAGGCTAGTAGAATCGCCCTACAGCCAAACTAGAAAAGACACTCTAGAATTTTCACACCAACTAGAGGCCCGATGCTATCGCCTGTGGCCGATGCTACCACACCCAGGCCGATAGCACCGCTAGTTGGTGCTACCGCTTCCAGGTCGGTAGTACCGCCCTATAGCAAAACCAGAAAAGATGCTTTCTAGAACTTTTACACCGGCCAGAGGCCCGATGCTACCGCCATGGCCGGTGCTACCGCACCCAAGCCGGTAGCACCGCCCTTGCTAGGCAGCACTCCCAAATGCTTCACATTTCAAATTAAACTTCAAATCTCCCTCAAACTCGAACACTACAAGGTTAAACAATGTCAATAACTCATCATAAACATGTGTAGACCTTCACATGGTTGTTCACAAATAATCATGGCATGTAAATGACAAGGTAGGTTATACTCCAATTGGGTTGAATAAGTATGTCCCAAACTATTTTTTTCATAGAAAAATAGTAGGAGAGGTTCCCACTGTGAAACTTTAAGGAGAAATGTAAAAGGACTACAAACATTTTGGCAAGGCCAAGAGAAAGAAACAAGAATAGGAACTGAAAAAAGAGACCTACCGCCTAACCCCTCAGTCTGATGAGTTGGGAAAAATTGCAGAGAGTTAAGATAGTTATTGAACTAAGAATAATAGGGAGCTTTTATCCTCACCAGGTGTGACATGGCCTCTTCAATAAAACTGGCTTTTCAAACTAGAATTGATTCATTAATTTGATTGAAGATTCTATTGTTGCATTGCTTCCAGATGTGCCAAGAGCCCAAGATGAAAATCTCAACGAAAAGAGGTTGAGTAGAATACCATTTAGCTTCTTGAATCATCTGAATGATGTCCAATGAAAGATCCCAAGTAACATTCAAAGTGCTCCAACACTCTTTGCGAAAGTAGTTGTACATGTAAAATATCATGTATAATGTAAATCAATATAGCAATTTTGTAAAACTTTGTTCAACATGATCAAAGCACAACTAGTCGTAGAAAAACTCATGTTCCTACTTTGGACCTTGTTCTTGAATCAATGGTTCACCCTCATATACTCCAAGCACTTCAATGTCCACACGTATGAGAAAAAACACCAAATAAATACCAAATAGAGAACATACAAACTCTAAAAATAAAATAAAATTCACTATTAAATATATATATCAATTTTACAAATTTTTTGAAATTTGTATCGCCTCAATCGGAGCTCGATGAGGGAGAACAAGCTCTCGAAAGTTTGAAAAAAAAAGAAAAATAGAAAAGTAATAAATCTAGAATTTCCCAAATTATTTTTACAAATTTATTGCATCATCTAACGTCAGCACCTAATTGGACCAACACACGCTAACACATAGCACCAGTCTATGTACTTGGTCCATGAACCTCGCTGGTCCACCATGGACCCACTGCACTATGCCATGCATCGGCTGACGCCAACATTGTCATCACCCGATGATGCCAGTAACACGTGTGACACGATGGGGCGGCAACATGCAGCAAACTGTAGTGATGACACCTAGAGCAGACATCCGACCGTCCACGTCAGATCGAACGGCTGTGGCTATGTGAATGACAGTGACAACAGTACGAACATGCGATGAAATGGCAGGGCATCTACGTGATCACAGCCATTCACGATGGATCAGATGATCATGACTGAATACGAAGGTAGTGACGGTGTGGTGGCGAGTTCTCACCAGAGTTCAAGAATATGAAGACATGGCCAATGGTGCTTCAGTGATAATCTGACTTTGGGTCTCCACAGATCTGGTAGAGCATCTCACAACAAACCCCACTATACCCTCAGCTCCAGCAAAGATGACTTGACAATGGCGGGATCTGACAAAAATCGACAGCGGCGCTAACTTCAACTTCGATGAGCTCCTGCGACATGATAGTGGTGACTTGATCTCCAAAATCTAGGGCAAAAGTTGCGGAGCGAACTGGCGAACCTTAGATGGGGTAGCATGCCTTAAATAGCTACCTTAGTGTCTGTTCGTGTCTAAGCCAAGAAGATGAGGCGTCACAACGGCAGAAACCATCTCTGTCTCAGCTGCAAACTCATGGAGACTAAACGCCTTAGCTGTCCATCCATCATCATAAGTGGACATGATTGCATTGACATGGCTCAATCTACTCTAGCCACGAGATCGAATGGTCAGATCTCCTCAAAGTTCCAAACCGATATGGTCAATCACATCCATTCACTCCAGATCTGATGGCCAGTGTGAACTAGGGTTTTCATAACCCTTATCCAACCGTCATCGTCCGATGTTGATCCAATGGTCCTAATGTCAAGGGTTTCATGGCAATAGCCATAGTAGTCCATGTAGAAGATCGGGCCAACCCCAACGGGTTTTGACTCAATCACTGTTCAAGGGTGTTTCCCGTATTTTCTAATTAAATTAATTCCTAAAAATAGTATAAGCTAAACTAAATAGTAAAAATATCAAAAAATTCTAAAAAACCTAAAAAAAATTTGATACATTTGGAACTCAGATAAAATATTTTTGACAAAATTTTATTTAAACTTTCCAAACTTTGAAATACTTTTCAAATTGAACACATTTCAAAAATAATAAATAAATCCAAATAAATTTCAAAAAATTCTAATAAATTCAGATAATTTAGAAAAGGCACAAATAACATATTAAAATATTGAAAGCCAAAAATTGAGATGTTACAATTAGACTAGAAGTGGGCATCGGGCCAGGTTTTTTGGGCTAGTCCATGGCATGGAGGGCACTACTCCTCAAGATCCAGCCCAACACAAAGGCGAATGGGTTGTGCTAGCACAACATAGTTGCCTCAACCAAGTTGGGCCCAAGAATTAGGCACGGTAGGTGGCATGGGCCAACACACTAATTTGGGTTGTGCTCATGCAGGCACATCCGGCACGATGGTATGGCGGACATGTCAAGGGCCCACAGTAGGGCATGGTGGCCCGTGGTAGGGGAGTGGGAGAGAGGAGGTGGTGGAGGGGTACCTGCTGCCGCACCATGGCCCACGTCGAGCTGGAGGTGGAAAGGGCCGAGGGTAGACAGGGAACGGGAGGTGATTAGGCGAAGAGGGCGAGGGAGGGTGTGAAGGGGGCAAAGGGGGGACGCTGGCCATGTGAGGTGGAGCGGGCCGAGGGCGATGCCGGTCATCGGGGGCAGTGGGGTGGTGGAGGCCAGAGGCCGCAGGGGTGGGGGAGGAGTACGAGCCGGGAGGAGGGTAGCAGAGAGGTGGAGGGGGCAAGGGAGGTGGCCATGGTGGACGGTGGGGGGCTGAAAGATCAAGTTGGCCTAGAGGAGGGGTGAATAGGCAACTTTTAAAATTTCAGGTTGAGGTAATATAATTTATCACTAGTTAAAATCAACCCCAAAAGCTTTACTACTGAAAATCCAAGAGATCAAGAAGAAAACACAGATAACTCAAAACCAGCAAGAACTAATCACAAAAGATCAACAGCAAGAAATAAATTGAGAGACACAAGGATTTATCCCGTGGTTTAGAGCCAAGCTCCTACTCCACGTTAGAGCACTTCACATGAAGTATTGCTCCTCCAAAGCTAGTTGCAGTAGCCTTGGTCTCCACTAGGGTGACTCTTTCACCACGCCGGTGAGGAGAGTCCCAACCTCTCACAACCAGTGGTGGCCCTCCACAATCACTTTTGGATAGGTCGCACCAACACCTTCTCCAAGCTGTCTAGGAACACTTAGTTCCAAGAGTAATAGACTATCCACAAGCCCTGTTGTCAATGTACTTTGTACCGGGGTACCCTCTTCGCCGTAAAAGTAGCAGGCCCAAGAGGTGGCCTTGCCCAGTCGGGCAAGTAGCCCACGCGCCTCGGCGAAAGCAACAAGCGGTCACGCCGCCGCCAGTGAGCGCCCACGTGGCACCCTAGCGGGCGTCGGGCGACCACGCCGCCCGCCAAGCGAAAGCCCACGCTGCCTCGGCGAGTAGCTCGGCGGTCACGCCTACTCACGGGCGAAGCGTTAACGTGGCACCGGGCGGCACTGGTGGTCATGCCTCGCCACGGGCGAAGCGCCCACGTGGCACCATGGCGAGCGGCCGGGCGACCACGCCCTGCCCACCGGGCGAGAAGCTAAGGTGGCCTGGCAAGTCGGTGGGTGTTCAGGCCCCCCTTGTCAGGGCACGGAGGCAACCAAAAGAATGAGGGAAAGGCTTCGCCTCGAAGTTTCCCTCCCCTGGCACCTCGTGTTAGGGTCATTAATTGTGAAGAATTCAGCCTTTGACACGACGATAGCTCCTTCCTCTGACGCCTCTTACCAACCCGTCGCAGGAGCGTCCTGTCCCAGGCAGACCGGGCGAGGCCTCTCACAGACATTAAATGAGGTCCGAAGGACAAGGCCATGGAGGCGTGCTTAATAAATGAGTCGTGGGTCGACGTGGAGGCTGGAGTGATGGATGTAATTAATGTGTTGTACATAAGTATAGCACCATCTTCTCTCCTGCCCCAGGGTGGCCCGTCTATATAAGGGTGCCCTGGTGCATGAAGAAGGAGGCCGATCGGCTAGAGCAGAAAGCATAGAGAAGCAGACACTGAAGAACACCCTTGTAAACGCTTCCCCATTTTCTCAGCAAAGAACCAGCAGGACGTAGGGCTATTACCCACACCGGGGGCCTGAACCTGGGTAAACCGTCGTGTCCACCATCTTGCTGATACCCGGAATCCATCGACGAGATACATTAGGGTTTTCAGCCACGAAGATGCCCTCTACCGAACCAAATTTTCCATCTAGGGAGTAGACACCCCGTTAGCGGAATCTTGTCAGGCGAAATAGGCCGATAGGGGTGCGCCAGGTAGGGGAGGATGGTACAACCGTCGATGCCCCTGCTCCACGTCGGGAGGACGGTCCTTCCGTCATTGCCCCCGCTCCACGCGGGGAGGACGGCCCAGCCGTTGTTGCCCCTGCTCTACGCGGGGAGGACGGCGGTGCCGCCGATGCGGCACCTGGGGAAAAGCCCGGCCCAACTGAGTACCCAGGCGATCACCGTGTGATCGCCACTCTTGGCCGGGAAGGCCAGTGGATGTATCCCATCCTAGCCTTCCTGCGAGACCGAGAGGTCCCCGACGATGACGCTTCTGCTGAAAGGATAGCACGAAAGGCTAGGTGCTACACCCTGGTGGATGGGGACCTATACCGCCGAAGCAGAAATGGAATTCTTCTAAAGTGCATCACTCGAAAGGAGGGGAGCGCCCTGCTCTCTGATATCCATACAGGCATGTGCGGGAGCCATATGTCTGGCCGGACGCTTGTCGGCAAAGCGTTTCGCCAAGGGTTTTATTGGCCTGCTGCCCTCCAGGATGCTTGCGAGCTGGTGAAGAGGTGCGAAGCATGCCAATTCTTTGCTAGGCAAATTCAGTGACCAGCCCAAGCTCTGCAAACCATTCCGCTCTCTTGGTCGTTCGCGGTCTGGGGGCTGGATATCCTGGGCCCGTTCCCGCGGGGCCACAGGGGGCTTCAACCACCTATTCATCGCCATCGACAAATCAAGTGGGTCGAGGCCGAAGCAGTGCATGCCATCACGGCTTCCGCTGCCATCAAGTTCATCCACGGGATCTTCACCCGCTTTGGAGTCGCCAATCATATCATCACCGACAACGGCACTCAATTCACCAGCGTGGCTTTCTTGGAGTTCTGCGAAGAGATGGGTACCAAGGTGTGCTTTTTGCTTCGGTGGCCCATCCCAAGAGCAATGGCCAAGCTGAGCACGCCAACGCGCTGTTATTGAGAGGCTTGAAGACCAGAGCATTTGATCGGCTCCATAAGTGGGGGGCACGGTGGACGAAAGAGCTCTTAGCTGTGTTGTTGTCGCACTGAACTACACTTAGTCGGGCGACCGGTGAAATGCCCTTCTTCCTGGTCTACGGCGCCGAAGCTGTCCTCCCATCTGAGCTATCATTCGGATCGCCGCGTGTCTCACCGTTCAGCGAGGAAGGACAAGAAGACCACCATGGGGAAGACGTCAACCTTCTGGAGGAGGTGCGCGACTGGGTAGCCTTGCGCGCTGCCCGATACCAGCAAAGCCTCAGGCGGTACCATGCCGCCCGGGACTCCGAGAAAACACTAGCAGTTGGCGACCTAGTTTTGCGTAGAGTCCAGACGCATGCTGGGCTCCACAAACTGTCTCCCCGATGGGAGGACCCCTTTATGGTGGTCTCAGTATCTCGACCCGGGGCGGTCCGGTTGGCTACTGAGGATGATCAAGAGTTGGCCAACTCCTTCAGTGTGGAGTTGTTGCAAAAGTTTTACCCCTAAAAAGCTGTAAGTTCCCGGTGGTGCGCCTTGATTGGCTGTGTGGGTGAACTTTCCCCCGGCTGGTCGGTGACTGCTGGTTATTAGTAAAGTTGTTTACTTTAAGAGCTTTTACTTTATTCCCTTTGCTTGTCCCCTGGCGGGAAAGCTTGCGCGGAAATATCATGTGTCCTGATGGCTTGGCCACTCTTTGCTGATCCGTGGTGACACCTGGCCTTCGCGTCGTGCCCGGACGGGTGACCAAGAGCGTGAACCTGGCACGGTGGCTCAAACGCGGTCCACACACCTCGGTTCAGCTCAATGAAGCACCAACGGCTGTCTCCGCGAGCACCGCATAAGCCCAATATCCCTCCTGCGAACCTGCTCCCATATCACGCAGGGCCGTGGGCTAATTCTGAATCACAGGAGCCTAAGTTTCCAAGCAAAGGACCACGACATACCCACACAGGGCCTTACGTCCCCTAATATGTTTTCTGCATGTTTTGTGCAATGCCTACTTGTGCTTTCAGTGGCTATGCGCGATCGCAGATGAAATGCTAATGTGCTCAGAACTCAGCAATGAGGTAACCCTGCGGTACTGGGTGAGCAAAGGCGACCACGCCTTGCCCGCCTAGCGAGCAGCCCACGTGGCCCCCAAGCAAACGGGCAAACGATCAAGCACTGCTCACCTAGCGATAAGCCCACGTGAAGGTTTGGTGGGCAGTCAGGCAACCACGCTCTGCCCGCCGGGTGAGCAGGTGGGTGACCGCGCCCTGCTCACCAAAGTATTGGCCTTCGAAACCGGTCAAGGAGCTGGTCGCCCAATGGCCTATGGCAAAGATAAGTTGTTTGCTTTAATAGTACCAACTTATTTTTCACACTTGTGCCCTAATGGGTTGAAGTATGCGTGATTATCACTGGCCCTTATAACCTAATGGCTCCTCGCTGATAAACGGAAATACCCAACGTTTGTACCGCAAGGACATGTGACTAGGAGTGCGAGTGTGGCACGGTGACTCAAACACGGCCCGTACACCCGGGTTAACTCCATGTAGTCCCGCTGGTGTCTCATGAGCACCGCAAGCCCAAGATCGCCTCAGAAGCTCACCTCCTTGTTGCACAATGCTGCGGTAAAATTCCAAGAGATCATAGGAAAATAAGTTCCAAAAGGACAAGAGTCAGTGATACCCTTGCACAGCAATTTAAGATTTTGCTTGTCTGTGCTCTCCATCCACTGCATGATCCCTGTTTGCATTATTGCAATCACTCACATAATGCCTAAATATCGACCCAACCTGAGTGTTTAGGTTTGCGTCATGACGAGGCTGGGGGCTGATCGCCCAAAAATTGAGTTAAAGCAAGCATACCCAAAATGCGAACAGATGAACATGCCCAGGTGAAACCAAAATATGCCAACTTCATTTACAATTGCCAATATTGTTCTGGCATACGATAAGCAGGAACGAAAAGAAACAAACACAAAAAAAGGGCGGCCCGGGCCGTTAGTCGCCGTTGACGACTTTGATGCCCCCATCATCATCCTCGGCCTCTGGCTCTCCTACCGCCACGCCAAGGTCCGGAGCTTCCGCCGCCATCATGTTGACGACGCGCTCTGTGGCCTCCTGCACGCGTGCTTGTGCCGGAGCCTCGTCTCCCTCAATGCCGTATGCGATGGTCATTAGGTTGAAGGCAGCGTCGCAGTTGGCGTAGCGCGCGAGCACGAAGGTTGCGGAGACTCTGGCGACTTGTTGCCCTTCCTGGATGGAGCGGGCAGTCATGGCGGCCGGTAGACCCGAGAGCGCATCAGCAACCCGGGTGGTGCAGTGGGTGTACTGCATCGCCGTGGGCTCCAACGGCTTGCGAAGATCTACCCCAAGCAGCGCCAAGACCCGCGCCATGCGCCGGTATGATGATCGGAGCATGGTCGCGATGTTATGTAGCGTTCGCGCCATCTCCTCCATCGCCTCCTCTGCGCGCTGCCTCTCCTGCGCCGGCAAGTGAACTTGCCCGGTGGCTCTCTCTGGGCCACTGCGCCAGCCCTCTTCTCCAGCCTCACAGCGTCTCCACTTGCCGCGCTAAGCGGACTTCGCTACCGGTGGTCGCCGTGAGGAAGGCGCTGGCGGCAGTGAGCGCTCCGCCAAGCTCGGCGGCAAGCAGCGCAGTCGTCACGGTGGACGGCGGGGGCGACGAGCGGAGGAGCGGAGCACCGCCCCAAAGAATATCAAGCCCAGCAGCCTCGGAGCTAGCAGGCTGCTCTTGGGCAGAAGTATCCGCTGCACCTGTCGGCGCCGCGGACGTCTACGCGGGCGAAGCGCTTCGGCGATCCACCCTCGGAGGCGATTTGAAGCTAAAGGATGTGGTCGCCACTGCGAGCCCGCTCGGGCGGATTCCAATGGCAGTTGGGCTCGACGCCATTGGAGTTGGCGCCGGTGGAATTGACGCCGATGAAGGCGGCGCCGCAGGAGTTGGAGTCGGCGTCGATGCAGCCGGCTCCAAGGGAGGGGCGGCAGGCATTGCCGCCCCGGAAGAAGACGTCGCCGCTTCAAACGCGCTCGATGGGTCGCGAATGTAGCGGCGGTGGGAGTTAAGCACCCGGTGCAGACCCTCTTGGGGTCCGCGCCAGGAGCGTCCAAAGCAACAGGCCGTTTGCCTGCGCTCCGATTGGCGGCCCGGGGCTGGTCCCTGATTGTCAAGGGGCCACGGGCCGGCACCACGGCGGGACCAGTGGAGTCCATCGCTGGGAAGGATTGTATGATATGGAGGCGCTCCGCGGACTCCAGATCACAAAGCGGCCGAGCGTCGGTCGAAAATTCCAAGCCGCTCGGCACCGACGAAATCAACACGGATAACCACCGGGAAAGGGTAGCACCGCTCAGGTTTCCCTCACCTGGCGCCAGAAGAAGACAGAAGCATTAGATGACAAAGACCACAGAGAAAAACATGCATTCCAGAAGAAGGGTAAGAAGACTTACTCCCTGGGTACGTGTGCGTCATGTTGTCGTCCCCTGTATATTGCCATGCAGGGCAGGCACGACGATGTAGGGGGGTGATCCTCCAGGCCACGAAGTCCCGGACCACCAGCGCCCCAATCAAGCCGGCGCCCTACAGCCGAGCGATGCGAGCCACCATTGCTAGGAGCTCCGCCGCTCTCGACGGTGAGTTTAGCTTCATGACTACCGCCCAAGCAGGCACTCCAAGAAGGTCGACCCCGCTGTCGTCGCCGACATAAAGCCAGTCGCCCCGCCAGTTCTTCCAGTTGGAGCGGAGCTGGAAGGGAATGTAGTAGGAGGCCTACCCATCGCGGACCCGGAAGTGGCAGCTCCCGGTGACTCCCCCGCTGTCGGAGGTGATGCGACAGGTGAAAAAGTAGCGAAAGAGGGGGAGATTGGTCATTACCCCCACGAACATCTCGTAGAAGTAAGCGAAGGTGGAGAGGAAGACGATGGAGTTAGGGGAGAGATGAAGATGGTGAATCTCGTAAAAGTGAAGGACGGTGAGGAAGAACTCAGAGAATGGCAGCACCAAGCCCGCCATAAGCCCCCAGGCGTAGACAATAATCTCCCCTGGCTCACAGTTTGGCCCGGCGGTCCCCTGGCGAGGATGAAGGGAACCCCCGGGTGCCATCCCAGTGGCGAAGTCCATCTGGCATTAGCCAGAAGGAAAATGTGAAGGAAGCAGAAGGTGTGAACAGTTGCGTGGGGGTATGCACATATATAGACCCCCCACGAAGACGGTTCGCGATCAGGTCAAAAGCACGGCGTTTCGGGTCCCAAGAAAAATCGGCGGAGGTGGAGCAAACCGAAGCGGTTGCGTGCGCAAAGGTGGTGGGCCCATCTAGGAGCGCACTAGCATTAAATAAGGTCTGAAAAGCAACTGACGCGCGCTCTGGGACGGCCCCGGGGGCTACTATCGGTGAACTTTGCACCGGGATACCCTCTTCGCACTAAAAGTAGCAGGCCCAAGAGGTGGCCTGGCCCAGTCGGGCGAGAAGCCCATGCGGCCCCATGGCGAGCAGCCTGGCGGTCACGCCCTGCTCACCGGGTGAGTGGCCCACGTGGCACCTTGGTGGGCGGCCGAGCGACCCCGCCCTGCCCGCCGGGCGAGAAGCCCACACGGCCTGGCGAAAGCGGCTTGGCGGTCACGCCGCCTTTCGGGCGAAGCGCCCATGTGGCACCTTAGCGGGGCGGCGACCACGCCACGCCTGCCAAAGAGAAGCCCACACGGCCTCGGGCGAGCAACTGGCGGTCACACCTCGCCGGGCGGGCGGCCCACGTGGCACCCTGGCGAGCGGCCGGGTGACCACGCCCTGCCCACCGGGCGAGAAGCTGAGGCGTCCTAGCAAGTGGGCGGGTGTTCAGGCCCCTCTTGTCAGGCCACGGAGGCAACCAAAAGAATGAAGGAAAGGCTTCGCCTCGAAGTTTCCCTCCCCTGGCACCTCATGTCAGGGTCATTAATTGTGAAGAATTCAGCCTTTGACACGACGACAGCTCCTTCCTCTAATGCCCCTTACCAACCCGTCGCAGGAGCGTCCTATCCCGGGCGGACCGGGCGAGGCCTCTCACAGACATTAAATGAGGTCCGAATGACAAAGCCACGGAGGCGTGCTTAATAAATGAGTTGTGGGTCAACGTGGAGGCTGGAGTGATGGATGTAATTAATGTGTTGTAGATAAGTATAGCGCCATCTTCTCTCCTACACCAGGGTGGCCCGTCTATATAAGGGCGCCCTGGTGCATGAAGAAGGAGGCCGATCGGCTAGAGCAGAAAGCATAGACAAGCAGACACTGAAGAACACCCTTGTAAATGCTTCCCCATTTTCTCAACAAAGAACCAGCAGGACGTAGGGCTATTACCCACACCGGGGGCCTGAACCTGGGTAAACCGTCGTGTCCACTAGCTTGCTGATGCCCGGAATCCATCGACGAGAGAAATTTGGGTTTCCAGCCACGAAGATGCCCTCTACCGAACCAAATTTTCCGTCTAGGGAGTAGACACCCCGTTAGCGGAATCTTGTCAGGCGAAATACGCCGACACCTGTCTCTTGGTTCACTAGCATAACACTTAACTAGACTAAACTTGAAGCAAAATACTTAGAAAGTGTAGAGTTTGAGTTTAAGTTTGAAGCACAGTCTCCTTGATGGAATGAAAGCTCTAAGGAGCTAAAAGATCAAGGAGATGAAAAATCATACAAAGAAATACTCTGGCAGTGCAAATATAGCCATTTGAATAGTAGCTAGCCGTTACACCTACCACAGTCGCCGTTGGACGTGTCAGACTGTCAAAAATAGGCTAATACAACTGCTATGGACTTAGCTTGATTAAGCTTCAAAATCAGTTCTTTGTACTCCAGACTAATATTGTAGAAAAGAGTTAGCGCCAGACCCGATTTTGTTTCAGCAGAAGTAGGTCCGGTGTAAAAGATGTACGCTTAGTTAAACTCTTGTACAAAAGACTTTTAACGATGAACTAAAAAGGGTATGGTCCGGCGAAGACAAAGCATGCACCGAACTAACTTTTCTGAGCAGATAAGGTTGGTCCGACGTGAATAGAATGCACTCAGTTAAATGTTTGACTGAGCAGATTTTAGCGCTGGACATAAAAAGAATGGTCCGACGTAGAATTTGGTTTGTGCCAGACAAGAATTCAGAGGAATCAAGGATGGTCCAGTGAGAATTGGAATTTGATTGAGATTGCGCCGGACTTAATATAGGAGCAATGATTTTGAGTCCGACGCAACACATACTATCTGTTTGGGTGAAAGATTGATTTAGCGAGGAAAATATGTTGGTAAGACGTTGACTCCAAGTAGTCTAATTAATCTTAGCCTATGAACCAAAGCTTGAAATTGTGCATAATCCCCCTTTATAGTACAGCCAAACTAAAACTAACCTAGCTACTTGGCTTGAAGCATCTCCCAAGCCAAAACTGGTAACAAGGGTCCTTAATCTTGACCTTTTTGGTTGATGCCTTCTTGGATACCCAAACAGCAAACTTCTTTCTTAGTGGTCATTGACTTAGTCATCAACACCAAATCCATATAATCATATATAATGAAAAATTATGGGGCCTAGATGCTATCAATCTCCCCCTTTTTGGTGATTGATGACAACATACCTTCTCTTAGTCAATAACAACTTAATTTTTCTGCAAAACAGAGTTAACTTGACACAATATGTGTAATATTTACAGAATGTACAACAATAACTCTATGCTCCCCCAAAATATGTGCAAGAGAGTAAACACGATAGAAGCATCAAGAGCACATATAAGATACAAGTTTAGATTTGTCTGAAAAAGGAGCATAATTAACTTTGAGCAAATAAGATCACAGAGCATAAAGATCAATTGAAATTTCATTAGACAAATAGCACATCCAGTAGCACACAATAGCATACAGGACATATGTTTAGACTTAAGCTCCCCCAACCAACTCCCCTTTATAACTAAATAGCCCAGAGGACTAGCTACATAAATTCTCCCCCTTTGGCATCAATTGCTAAAAAAGGTCACTACTTGCACTTGGAGAAAGTCCTCTTGAGCCGACTGAAAGATGAGCTTTTTCTTGGAGGAGAGACAATTTGCACTTCATCAGACTCTGCTTGAATTTGCAGACTAGGCACTGAGGCCATAGTTTGATCATGCCATCTCGGATAATCTGGATCTCTAGGCTAAAGAGTGCATTTGTGGAAGTCATCTTGCAGCTTGCTTAGAGACTCATTGATTCCTTATAATTCTTCTTTAGCTTGTTTTTGGAAATCATGTTGACACTGGTGTATTTTCATATCTGCTTTGTGTTAGTAGTCAAAATGATCTCCCAAATTAAGTACCATCCAATCAAGAGATTATTGACATTCTACAAATATGTCATCAACATTGTGAGAAAAGCGATCAAGTTCTTCATTTGTCTGATTTAGCTTCATGTTGATGTCATAAAGTCTGTCTTTGAGAGTGGCTTGATTTGTCTTGACTTTCCCAATCCAGTTCTTTAGATCCCATTGATTACTTTTGATCATGTCAAACCTTGTGAATGTCTCATTTCTAAACTTGGTTTGTTCCTCATATTATTTTCTAGCCATTTCTTGAGCTTGCTCATGATATTGTTGCATGGCTCTCATCTGTTGTTCATACCTCAGAGCTACTAGGTTCTGTTCTTTTGCATATCTATAGCTTGGAAGCCTCTCTGATCAACATAGTATTGTTGCTCATAAGATTGAAACCAAGGTGGCTCGGTGTCAAATAAATTTTGCCAACCTGGAAATGTGTCTTGATGAGCATGGTCAGGATGAGCTTCAGATGGTAGAGGAGGATAAAGGTGAAGCAGGCTTTGAGGTACACCTGATCCCCCAACCTCATTATCATGAGCTCCAGGCCTGATTCCTTGAGCTTCCATGAATCTAGCAGTTGCAGCTAGCTCTTAAAGTCTATGAATTTCTTAATCTTCTGCATGAGAGTGAGCATATGAGCTTGAAATGACTTGGGTAGCTGCATCTTCTTCATAAGAAAGTTCTTTGGGATACAAAGGGCTGTTTCCAATTACCTCAATTGGTTCATCATGTTGAGAAGGAGTTCTGAATGCAGTCTGTTCCAAAATGGGAGAGGTAGGAAAGTTTGGAATGGGAGACTGATACCCATGACTTTGACTGAGTTGGATGGGACTTATGGGTGCAACATAGCTTGATGCAGCCCATCCCTTTCATCATTGCCCTCATGAGCATTTGGCTCATTTATCTTTTCAGAACCATCTTCAAAATGTGGAACATCCTGAACTGGAGAATGAAATGATTGATGTCTATAGCTGTGACTTTGAGTAGGACTTCTTGGAGCTACAAAGCTTCCAGCAGGACTATCTCTTTCATCATCATACTCACTATGATCACTTGGGTCATTTCTCTTTTCAGATCCTTCTTCAAATTCAGACTCTAAAGGATTTATTGGCTCTTGCACTTGTTCCATATTTGGTTGATCTTGCTGTAGTGAATGAAAAAACGTTGACACTCTAAGTGCTTCTCCAGTCACCTTTTGCATTGTATATTTCTTGGAAAATCACTTAAAATCCCTATTCAGCTCTTCTTGAGTGATGATTCCTTGAGCTAGGAACATTGTGTAATTTGATGAGCAAGTGGTAAGGGACTTGCTATTTTTCTGTATATAGCTTCTTCCATTTCACCAAAGATGTAGTCTACTAGGTCAATGGGCTACCTAGAAAGAATCAAATAAGGCAGCCATGCCAAGTTAGCAGTCACACCTTCTTTATAGCCAGTCTTGGGAAATATGGCATGTCTTAGTAGCATCAATAGGACTTTGGCTTCAGCAGAGAGACAATGCACCCTATTAGGGTAGAAATTAGCTTCAGTGATGTCTCTGTAAATGTGGGCTGATAACCGTAAATTAGGCATATCACCCACTTGTCTCCATCTCTGCTTTGGAAACATCTTCTCATGAATTCTAGTTCAGTTGAATAATGGACTTGAGGCACCGATGACAGCTTCAAAGTGCGGTGACCTTACTTTTCTAATTTTTCCATCTATTGTGAACATGATATAGTGCCTCTGTTTGTTCACTAAGAGAGAGGCATAAAACTCTAAGGTTCTGTTCACACTCCGTGGAATTGTTTTGTTTGACATCATGCTTGCTAAGCTAGGAGTTGAATTTATGCAATAATATAGTCTACTTGAACCAACCATTGAATTCACTTGGTTCCAATCCACATACTGATGGTTAGACAGAGCTGACAAAGGTTTTCCATTTCTGTACCTCTTACTCTTATATCCAATGAATATATTCTTTTGCCGATGGAAGTTACAGCAATAAAAGATGAGAGAGAACAAAAGGTTGTCTTGAGAACAAGTGCCTTTAAGACTGGGTAGTTGGTAAAGAAAAGGCACCTTTATTTTGGTGGTGGGACCCATTAAGTGGAACTGATTTGGATAGTTAAACTTATGTCCCGAAATCAAAGTCAAGATAGCAAAAGATAAGTCCTAAGGATTTAGATAATATTTTGAACACCTTTTGAATTGAGATGAGCAATTTTCAAAAAAGAGTTCAAATCTATTTGAATTCAGGTAAGAGACTTATATAGAGAGATACATGAGTACGCCGGACCGATTTGAATGGAATGAAGAGTTTTCCATTTGCGTCGGACTAAAATATATCCCCAGAATTATTTTGTGATGGACTGAGTCATAGTTGGTCCGTCCCCTAAGAGTTTTACCCCGGACATGATTCATGATAAAATCTCTTCTGCGCCGGACTGAAAGTTCTCAGTCCGTTGTAAAACAATTTCTGGATTTCTTTACCCTGGACTTAACTCATCAGCAGAGTGCTTTTAACGCTGGACCTACTTAGCTTGGTTTGTTGCAAAGTGCTTTGTTGCTGAGTTGGTCTACCATAGATGGCCAACTCACTATTTTTCACATTTGGACTTACATCCGTCGTAAATGTGTAGCTCTTTGCTTTTGAAATTGAGAAGCATAGCTAGATACTTATAGATTTTCAAAGATCCACTTAGAAAAAAATATAAACCGGAAGATGGATCCTGAATAATCTTAGATATGAGAATTCAATCAGCAAATCCAAAAACAAAGATGGAGTTTGAATCTTTTGGGATTGTGTGAGCCTTATTTCCAAATGAGTGTGAATGTAGGCAGTTTAAGCTCAAAGGTTAGGACTCAGGTGTTGAAACGAAATACTTAGTTATTTTGCAGCAAAATTTTGAAAGAATTTAGATTTTGACCAATTTGCTATAGTTTGGATGAGATAAGATGGAAGCATAGAAAGGAGAGGCTTTTAGCAACATTTTAGCCATTTTAGTTGTAGAATCTCCCTTTCTACTTAGAAAAATAGTTCTATCCTATTTCAGCACTTAGCATTGATTTGTTCATATAGTGGGTGGCAAGAAATGCATAGTAACTAAGCTTGGCTCCCCCTAAATGTGACATTATCAAAAATCAAGCAACATTTGTAAAAGCAATAATGTTTAATTCATTTCTTAATTTAGAAAATCTGGCCTCATAAAGGGGTTCAGTGAAAATATCAGCCAATTGATCCTCAATTCTTACATAACTAAGCATAATGTCACCCTTAGCAACATGATCATGAATAAAATGATGTCGGATTTCAATATACTTAGTCCAGGAGTATTGGATCGAATTTTTTGCTATTTTCACTGCACTTTCATTATCACACAGAAGATGCACATTTTCAAACTTAATGTCGTAATCTAAAAATGTTTGCTTTATAAATAAAATTTGAGCACAACAACTGCCGGCAACCACATATTCGGCCTCAGTAGTGGGAAGTGCTACAAAATTTTTCTTTTTAGAATACCAAGCAAATGGGAACCCCTAAGGTACTCTTACGATCAATTTTGCAACCGGCATAATTAGAATCCGAGTAGCCAGGAAGCTCAAATGGAGCACTTTTTGGGTACCATAAACCAATGCAAAGAGTGTGCTTTAGATATCTAAAAATTCTTTTTACGGCACTAAGATGCACTTCTTTAGGAGCAGCTTGAAATCTAGCACACATGCAAACACTAAACATGATATCGGGCCTAGATGCTGTCAAATATAGAAGAGACCCTATCATGGACTTATAGAGCTTTTGGTCAACAGACTTACCTCCCACATCTTGATTAAGATGTGTATTTGTTGCCATAGGTGTCTTGATTGGTTTGCATTCTTTCATATTGAATCTCTTAAGGAGGTCCTTGGTGTACTTTTCTTTTGAAATAAAGGTTCTTTCTTTCAATTGCTTGACTTGAAATCCAAGAAAGAATAAAAGCTCTCTTATCATTGACATTTGAAACTCCTTTGCCATCATGTCACTAAATTCCTTTCAAAAGGAGAGATTAGTGCATTCAAAGATAATATCATCTACATAAATTTGGCAAATCATCAATGAGAATCCTGGATGAGAAGGAAATGAGAATCCCGGTGTCTGATGAAAAGAGTTTTGTCTACTATACCCATTTTGAAACCATGATTGAGAAGATAGGACTTAAGCCTCGCATACCAAGCCCTAGGGGCCTGCTTAAGTCCATACAAGGCTTTGGAAAGCTTGCAGACATGGTTTGGATATTTGGGGTTCTCAAATCCTGGAGGTTGCTTGACAAAAACCTCTTCCTCGATGAAGCCATTGAGGAACGCACTCTTGAGATCCATTTGATAGAGCTTGAAACCGTGGGATGCAGAGAATGCAAGCAGGACCCTAATTGCTTCTAATCTAGCTACAGGGGCAAAGGTCTCCTCAAAGTCAAAACCCTCAATTTGAGTGAAGCCCTGTGCAACTAGCCTAGCCTTGTTGCGAATCACAACCCTATCCTCACTCTACTTGTTTTTTAACACCCACTTGGTCCCAATGATATTATGACCAGACAAGGGCTCTACAAGTTGCCAAACTTTGTTCATCTCAAAGTTTTCCAGTTCCACATGCATAGCATTAATCCATGATTCATCGGATAATGCATGAGTAACATCATTTGGCTCAAAAGTAGCAACAAAGGCAGAGTGAAGGTAGAAAGAAGATAAGCTTGATTTTGAGTGCGTAACACGCTCAAATAGATCACCAATGATCTGCTCAGGTGGATGAGAACGTTGAATGTGTCGGGGAGGACAAGGATTAGAGGTGGCCTCCACCTCTTGAGCAGAGGCAGAAACAGAGCTATTTGCATAGGAGTAGTCGGATAGCAAAGGCTGGTCTTCCTAAGGTGCAGAGATGGAAACAGGAGGCACCTCAGGTGTAGAGGGGACTGGATCAGGTGAAACACAAATATCTTCATCATCCTCTACAAAGATGGTCTCGGAAGGATAAGAAGAGCCTGAAATATCAGGTCTAGCTCCTAGGCTAGCCTCATCAAAGGTCACGTCATAGGTCTCTATGATCCTATTCGCATCACAACTCTAGACCCTATAGCTACGAGAAGAAGTTGAGTAACCCAGAAAAATACCATCACAAGAACGAGACTCAAACTTATCTAGGTTACCAGACTTTAAGATAAAGCACTTGCAACCAAAAATGCGAAAATGAGAAACACTGGGCTTTCACCCATATCTCAACTCATAAGAAGTGCGATGCAAATGTGCTCTCAAGAAAACGCGATTGGAAACATGACAAGCAGTAGCTATAGCCTCAGCCCAAAACTTTCTAGGTGTACTGTACACATCTAGCATCGTCCTGGACATCTCAACCAGGGTCCTGTTCTTCCTTTCCACTACGCTATTTTGTTGAGGGACGTATGGAGAGGAGAACTGATGCTCTAACCCAAACTCCACACAGAATCTCTCAAAGTAGGAGTTCATGAACTCTGTGCCATTATCACTGCGTATAGCTCGTAATGCACCTGGGAGCTCAATAGACAACCTACTAACAAATTCCCTGAAGTGAGAAAAAGTCTCATCCTTCGAGACCATGAAAAATACCTAAGAACACCTCAAAAAATCATCAACAATGAGAAGGACATACCACTTCCCTCCTGTTGACTGCACTCTAGCTGGACCAACAGTGTCCATATATAAAAACTGTCCTAGTGCATCAGTCATCACTACGGTGACTGGAGGATGAGAAGCAGTAACCATTTTTCCATGTCGGCAGGGAGAGCAAACTAAGATTTTGACCATCTTGAGTTTGGGCAAACCACGAATAAGATCGCGGCTACTAATCCTGGTCAAATGATCAAAGCCAATGTGACCAAGTCTCCTATGCCAGAAGGAGAGATTACGAGACTCAGAAGCAATCAAACACCGAAGAGAGTCTCCAGAAGAAACAGAAAAATCAGCACGAAAGACTCTCCCAAATCTAGAAATCCCGCAAACTAACTCTTGTGATGAATCAAGGATTCTACAAGCATTACTCTTAAAGCTTACCTCGAAAGAGTCATCGATAAGCTGAGAAACAAAAAGCAAATTATATTGAAGCTTACTCACTAAGGCCACGTCCTTAAGAATAAAATTTTCATTAATGCAGATGGTACCTTTAGCAATGACTCTACCTGAAGAAGCATCCCCAAAAGTGATCAACTCATCACCGAGGGCTCAGACTAGGGAAGAGAACCAACGAGAACAACCGGTGTTAACAATCTAAACATCTCCCTTCCCCATCCGACGAACCTGATCAAGCCAAAAGAGAGAGAGAAGACTCAATACTGGGATAAAGTGAGGACCTGGGTACCCAATACTGAATCATATGACGTCTCAAAGTACCAGCCACAGAAAGAGAAGACTAGACTCTAGTATCTCTCTGACGCTTAACTCTCACAAGATCAGAAAAAGCAACTCTAGTAGAAGATGTAGGAGCTATGACTAGTTTGGCCCGCCGTGGTGCAAAGGCTGGACCATCCCAATGAGGCTACCTAAATCTCTTACCTAAAAACACCTTACACCGCTGATATCTACCTCGATGGGAAAAACGAGGAATATCAAAAGGACGGCGGACAGACTGACCACGAGCAGCTCCAGGACTAAAACTCGACTAAACAGCATGAAAACCGAGTCATGGACGCTACCTACAAACAGGAGACTCTCTAACATGTCTGGAAGCAGTGTGTGCCTTAGGAGCACTCAAAATCTGGGAATGACCCTGAATACCCCTAAGAGTAGCAACACGCTCATGGCTCGTGATCTTGGCACGTCTAAAACAGAAATCTACTAGGTGACCATCCTTCTTACAGAAGGTGCATGAATACTTCGCCTTGCTAGAGGCAGAAGTGACAGGAGAAGCATCCTTCTGCTCAAAAGTCCCATGGACAAACCCAGCAGACCTAAACACAGTGGTACTCACCCTGGGAGCAACCACAATCTCTCCACTCTTGGATCCACGCATAATCGTAGGAGAATGAGTCCTAGCGTGCTCCAAGTAGTCAAATCCTAGACCCTGATTAAACCTGCTAATTTTTTATTGGTTTAGAATAAGGTTTAGCTTTTTCTTACCTCCTACAAACTTCTCGAGAGTGCTCATGAGATACTCACACTCCCGCAAGAGAGAGGCACATAAAGAACAGGGGTGAGAGGAAGAAGAAGAATAAGAAAGAGAAGAAGAAACACCAGCATGTGTATTTTTCTCCCTCAGCACAGCTGCCTCAATATTGAGGGCCTCACAAGAAACGCAAGGAGCTTCTCTAATCCTATAGGCTTGGTCTTCTAACTTCTTCCTAAGATCAACCTAGATTTTATCCAAGTCCCCCTCAATCACAGAACAATGCAAGCAATTCTTAAGTGACTTATCTAGTAATTCCTTATCAAGTTTAGCACACTTGACATTTAAAGCTTCATTGTCAAGTTTTTGTTGCTTACAGCCCTCACATGAGCTGACAGGGTCCTTAGAAGCATGCATTTCAAGTTCATCGTTTCTAGAAGAAAGCTTCCTAAGGTGAACGCTCATGGCATCTATTTCAGCAAGTAATTTAGGGAAATTATCACATGAAAGAGTAGCATGAGCATGAATAATACTAGCATCTAGAGAGGAAGCATCATCAGTCCGAGTGCTAGCATTCTTCGACCTAAGACTTTCTAGTTCAATTTCCACACTATCATGTAAAGTCCTTAGGTTCTCAAGCTCCACAAGCAAAGCATCACACAAAAGCAATCATCAGTGACTCGGGAGGGAGAAGATCTAAGAGAAGCTAACTCCCGAGTAAGGATACCTACTTCCTTCTCAAGCTCCATACACCTAGCTCTAGCTCTAGCTCTAGCATGAAATTTTCCTAATTTGCAAAAAGCCTCATTGAGCTGGTCAAAGGAAGGTACCTCGTCTGAGTCGCTGATGCCGTTGGTGTCTGCCATGAAGCACATGCCAGAGAAGTCGTCGCCGCCTTTCTTCTCTTGCGGATCATCCTCACCTTCGTCGCTCCGTGTTGGAGAGATTGATGTCGTCGAGGGCGGCGAGGACGCGGTGGAAGAGTTTCTTGTTCTTCGAGAAGTTGTCGTACTTCTTCTCGTGCGCCGGCTCGAGAACTGGAGGCTTCTTGTTGCGATTCTTGTCAGTGTAGTCGTTCTTGCTGGAACCGCTGGAGTCGTTCTTGCCTGTCTCCAGTTTTGGACAGTTTGCTCGAATGTGGTTGGGGCCACCACATTCGAAACAAGTGATCACACCTCCTCTTTTTCTCTCTCTCACCCTCTTGTAGGCGTGAGAAAATTTGTGAGCTAAAAAGGCAAGCTCAGTTTCTGGAGACATGTCCAGACGGTCATTGCTCAGCTCACAAAGGGCCGAGAGAGAAAAGATAGCAGAAGAATCGAAGGAAGAGGAACAAATGGGAACAATAACCAAGGCCATCAACTGAGATTTCGTCTTGCGAGAGACGACGTCGATCTCATGAGTCTTGAGGCGGGAATAAAGCCCGTTAAGAGTCAAGGTCAACAAGTCGGTTGTGTCCTTGATGGTGGTTACCTTCATTTTCCAAATGCGTAGATCAAGTGCGGTCAAGAAGTGTCGAGTATTATCCTAGTCAGGGTATGTACAACCAACTGCCCAGAGATCGCTCAAGATTTTTGTAAATCGACCGAAACACTCATCAAGACTCTCACCAGCGCGTTGTTCAAACTTGTTGTACTCACACTTGTGTTGATCCTGCCTCACGGTTTTGATTTGGGTAGTACCCTCATGGTAAGCATCGAGGGTCACCCAAATCTCATGAGCAGATCGCAGGTGAGAGATCCTGCCATACTCACTGCGGCTAAGTCCCTGTATGAGGATGTTTCTTTCCTTAGCATTTGCCTCCACGTCACCCATATTTCCGACAGACGTGTTCATCTACAGAACAACATACGGAGCTTCACCTTCGCCAAATCAGAAGACACAGGCAAGGATGTATGATTCCATCCTCGACTTCCAAAAAGGAAAATCAATGCCATGGAAAATGGGAGGCTTGGTGGAATACTTGTGCATTGTTATGGCTCTTGAGACCGGTCAAGATCTATGAAAAGAGCAGAACCGGCTCTGATACCAATTGAAGGATCGGAATGACGAATAGAGGGGGGTGAATGGTCGCAATAAAAACTTTCCCACACACAGTATTCCAAAAGACTAACACAAAAGATCACCAAAAAGGGTTGAGGTTCTTGTTTAGAAAAGCTGGTAGTACCCCTCTGGAGTAGGTGAGAGTACTGCACTCAAAAGCTCCTCAAGAACGCATGTACTCAATCCAGAACAAGAATCAAGGAAACTTTTGATCGGTAGAACAAAACTTCAAGAAACTTGGTAGATGAAATCTTGGGACAATGAGAAACTTGAATCTCAAACCGATCTCCAAGATTGATCTCAAAAACTTGACCTTTCTGCCTGAGAAGAAGAATTACTTCAAGAATGGTAGAAAGAATAGGGAATTTGGTTAAGACTTGCTTTTGAGAGCTAGTAAAATTGAAGGATCTTGGAAACTTATCACAGCAAGCTAAAAGTGCAACAAAATGAAATACAAGATCAACAACTCAAGAACGCAAAAGACGCAAGAAGGAAAGAATGCAGAAGGAGAAGAATCAACTTGCCTGAAGTAAATTTACGTAACTTAAATTGCAGAAACTAACTTGCATAATGTAAATGACAAAAGGTAAAATGCATGTATCGAGATCTTTGATATGTAATTTGTATTCCTGGAAGGGAGGTTGCACAGCCACACACACAAAAGTGGGCAAAGCTCAACAGAGCGCTCAAACCTCTAAAATCGTTCTGGGATCCCTCCTTCAACTCTCCCCGAAGGCAACCCCTCCACACAAATTTATATAACTTTCGGGCCACCTACAACCCTTAGATGCAGCCCTCAACCCTAGAGACCCATCCAAGGGCTAGGAAGAGCCCACTCACACAGCCTACAAGGGGAAACCCTAAACCCGCTAACACAGGATTTTTCTGGCACAGCTCTCAAAGCATACTACTAGACCCGCTATTCCTATCAACTAGACCGTACACCGACAGTCCTCATTGATCCTTGCAGCATCTAGCTAGTATATGCTCCTTTCCTTTCCTTCTGGGCTTGCCCGAACTCCGTCTCTGGTCATCTTCCGGTGATCTCTCGACCGTTCTGGACCTTCGATGCACCTCGCCTAGTCCCGGTCATCTTGCGCCTCACCATGACCCAACACCGTCGTCCTGCAACCATCAAAGACAAGGAAACCTTTCACATAGCAATGCCCACAAATATAGTTGCTGATTATCTCAAAATAGACAGACTTAATCTAGCCACAACCAGTCGGTAAATCCATATACTCTAACCCACTCGGTTAACCAGTCGGCTATACCTGCTGAGTCCTTAACAATCCCTTGATCGCAATAGAGTACTCAACTCAGAAGGAAATCAGTCAAAAGACTAAACACATGCAGCAAAGACTGGATGCAGTCGGCACTCGGCTTTCACCAAAGAAAGAAAACCAGTCAAAAAGCTAGGTTCACTTAGCAAAGACTAGAACCACTCGGAATTCAGTACTCAGCAAAGAAACCAGTCGAGAAGCTAGTGGAACTCAGTAAAGACTGGCAGCAGTCGGCATTTAGCAAAGAAAACCAGTCGAGAAGCTTGAAGCACTCAGCAAAGAAACACGACTTGGTTGAGAACTTATCAAAAAGCTCCAGAACAAATTTAACTCGGATCAACCTTTCAATCTAGTCAGCTACTCATCAGATCAATCTCTAATCTAGTCAATTACTCATCACACAAAGGTATAGACCTCCACATGGTCTTTCAGTCAAGCTCCAAACTTTATTTCTCTTGAAGTTATTGAACTCTTCTTCCATGGCTATGATCTAGGGCCCCCTTCGTTTCAGCTTAAATACAGCTTCTGCTTAAAATAAAAGCGGATTATGCGCCGAACAGTAGGATTCTAGACAGCTTCTCTAAGAATCGAAATCTGATTTGTAAACGTAATCGGTCGCCATCCACCGATTCTGCGACTCGACTCAGATTCTGAAGTTCGCCTCCCATGAGTCGTCGTAGGCACAAGGGCTTCCACCATCATCCCTAGGCCCCTCCACCACCATCATCCGCTTATCCGTTACCGACACTGATCAACAATCAACACAGACAATCAGAATTGCCGAACAACCAGATTCTCCAGTCAGCAGATTCTTTAGACAGTCGCTTCTCCAAACAGCTAACTACAATCCAGAATCTGCATAATCAGAAGCTGTCCCGAAGGGGGCCCTAGTCCGCATCTTCTAGAGCTTCTTTCACTATTTTGGGTTCAACACAAGAAACAAACGAGTAATGTTCACAAAAGGAAGTTTGTCTAGAGCTAGTTTGAATACCCTTACTAAATTCACCAATGATTTGGTCCGCTGGGTGATCCTTGGCAATTGTATGATGGCTCTTTATGAATGTTGGTCCTTCTTGATCCTTTTCTTCCTCTTCTTCTTGTGTTCCATTATGTGGTTCCATGGATGGTGTAGGTGGCTCATCTTTGTTTTTTTTGGGCTTGATGTCTCCAACCTCCATCTTCCTTATTGCTTGCACCAAGGCATCATTATCTACATCATCTAGATTCTCATGCTCACCTTGTGAGACATTAGATTCATCGAATTTAACATCATAGGTTTCTTCTACTAAGCCAATTGAACTATTAAAAACTCTATAAGCCTTAGACTTAGAAGAATAACCTAACATAAAACCAACATCACATCTCTTTTGAAATTTACCCAAATGTGTTCTCCTTTTGTAGATGTACACCTTACATCCGAACACACAGAAGTAGGAGATATTTGGTCGTCTTCTCACCAGCAACTCATATGGAGTCTTCTTAAGTAGATGATGGAGATAAAGACGATTGATGGCATGGCACACGGTGTTGATGGCTTCGGCCTTGAAATCATCCTGAGTGTCATACTCATCTAGCATAGTCCTTGCCATTTCGATGAGTGTCATATTCTTCCTTTCAACCACACCATTTTGTTGAGGGATGTAAGTGGCTGAAAGTTCATGCTTTATGCCTAACTCATCACAATACTCAATAATGTTAGTATTAACAAACTCGGATCCATTGTCACTTCTTTTTTTTATGGGACAATCAAATTCATTTTGGGCCCTTTTTGCAAAAGTTTTGAAAATTTTTCCAACTTCAATTTTGTTTGGTAAAAAAAATACCTAAGTAAAACAAGAGAAATCATCTACTATTACAAGACAATAGGAGTTACCACCTATACTAGCATATGTAGTGTGTCCAAGCACATCCATATGCAAGAGTTCTAGTGGCCTAGTGTGGACATGATGCTTTTGATAGGATGAGAGTTGGCTACTTGCTTGCCGTCTTGATAAGCACTACAAAGTTTATCCTTATCAAACTTAATATCTTTCAATCCCACCACTAACTTATTTTTGAAAAGCCTTTTAAGATTAGACATACCTATATGCCCAAGACGCCTATGCCAAAGCCAACCAAGTGAGACTTTAGCTAACAGGCAAGTCGAGATATATGTGGAGTTAGAGTTAAAATCAATGAGATAGAGATTTTGAAATCTAAAATATTTGAAAATAAGCTTTTCATTTTTGTCAAAAACAGTTACCCCATCATTAGAAAAGACATAATGGAATCCAAGATCACATAGTTGAGCAACCGAAAGTAGATTGAAATTTAAAGAATCTACAAGGAGAATATTATCAATTGAATGATCATTGGAGATAGCAATCTTACCAATGCCCTTTACCTTTCGCTTGCTATTATCTCCAAAAGTGATCTTGTGGCTAGGATCATTTTCTCCTTCAATTGAGGTGAACATCCTTGAGGTCTCGGTCATGTGTTGAGTGCAACTGCTGTCAATTACCCAATACAGGCCTCCACTTTTGTAGTTCACCTAAACAATGAGATTCATTTCTTGATTTTAGGTACCCAAATGTTTTTGGGTCCTTTGATGTTAGTTTCAACAATTTTAGGGCCAAATGGGTTTGTAAGCAAAGATCTGGGCAGCCAAATGGCTTTGAGTTTCTTATCAAGGTTAGAGGGGTAAATATATTTCACATTCATTTTACCCCTAAAATCCTTAAAGAGCATATAATGAGTATCTACCATGCAGCCCGTTTTTACTCTAGCATGCGGGGCACTAGCAAGAGTACAATCTTTAGCAGCATAGTTTGATCTATGACAATAGCAACATTGAGTGCTCTTCTTGATAAAATTCAATTTGGATTCTGTCTGACCTTCTTCTTGGCCAAATCCATAGGCTTATAGCTTAAACCTTTCTTGCCCAAGATGTCATTTTATTCCACTAGGATTTTGTCAAGAGTGGCACTACTAAGAAAGCATTTTTCTAAGCCTTTATCAAATTTAGCTACTTTGGATTTCAGTTCTTTTTTTCCTATCGAGAGCTCCCTAGCATACAAGGCATTTTTGTAATTTTCATCACAAATGCTAGATCACTACTACAAAACATATCTTCTGTAACATATTTCTGTAACACATTGAACAATGTGTTACAAGGAGATATTGCAGTAACATATAATTTGTGTTACAAAGGCATGTTGTAACACATACTTATCGAGATGTGAAAAATGTTACAGGGAACTACAATAGCAACACATAATATATGTTACAGAGGAATATTGTAACACATGCTTGTAAAGTGTGAATAATAATACTGTAGTAACACATATAGAGACAGATTGTAACACATGACTTAATTGCAATAAATTAAAATATATATATATAAACCAACAATCTCTCTCTATTCGTAACCAAATTTATTTGACACTATGCTATGCATCACATCTTAAAAAAACATATATTTGTCTCGAATAGAATGACATATGAATTTGTTATATATTTTAAACTATCCATTCGGATATACGTCCGGATCTGTCTTGGCTAGTTGGCCTCGATCGGTACCGATCAATTAATTAGCTTGCGTACGTCTCCTTGATCCCTGCGTCTCCTCCCTAGGGCTAAAAACGTGACGGATATTTCCCGCCCGATCCGGAGCTGGATCCGGTCTGATCCGGATCTGGGAAGTAAATCGGATATCGGATCGGATCTGGATATGGATCCAGATCCAGATAGTTAAAAATAGATATCGGATCAGATTTGGAGAGTATAATATCCAAAAAAATATGGATTGAGAATCGGATATCGAGTATTCGGGTATTCGGATATATCCGGTTTTTACAAGTCGGTCAGTCCCAGTCAGCTATGCCCGAGCGACCTCCTGGTCATTCCCCTTCCCCAACCCCGAGTCCCCGATCGAGTCCCCAAGACCGAAACCGATGAAGCTGCCAGATCTGGTTCACTCTTCACTCTTCACTCTTCAGATCTCCTCCGACGACGCTCCCGTCCGGCCGTCCCAGCCCGTGCCACGTTCTCCGGCCGACACTCCCATCCGGCCGTCCCCACCCGGCGACCACGGATGGACACCCTCCGCAAACCTCCTGAGGAGCCGCATGGCGGGCGGTGGTGGCCGCCCGCCGAGGGGAAGAAGCGCCAGATCGCCGAGCACCAGCTTTGGGAGATCGGTGGCCGACCGATGGAGCGGTTCGCTCCGTTGCGCCCGACGACTCGCCTTCTCCTACGGTGGCTCCTCGATGGCTCCTTCGCCACGGTCAAGCCCGAGCCCTACCGCCCCGAATTCCAGACGATGGTTCTTGCTTTGGTTTCTCGAGTCGGCCGGTGACGCCGAGCGAGGAGGCGTCCGGGATCGAGGCAGCGCTCCCCCAATGACCTGGTCGGCGCTTCCCCTCCCCCGGGACCCAGCGCCAAGGTTTCAGATACGTGAAGCTAACTTGAGCTGTAGAATGAAATGTACAGATAAAAATTACTAGTCCTTAGTTGTACGCTCTCTCGGGTTGGTCGATTAGGCGCTCTGGATTGGATTGCTGGGGTGATTTGCCCAGGAATTTTTGTGGGAATTGTGTAGTTCTAGCCCGGTTTGAGGCGCCTTTTGTTTTTGATTTGGGCGTGGCTAGGTGTTTTCTAGCAGTGAAATTCGGTAATTTTACGAGGCATGGACGAATTATGATGAATTTTGGATCAGGATGGATTGCATCTGTGTAGTTTTAGGAGTAATCTCTTGTGCGATTCCTGCCCTTTGATAGATGAATATGTTCAATATGTATTGCTTAGTGTTTTTGCTTCTGTTTGCTGAATAAGCTTGTGCATGGATTTGTGTTCCTTCTGGCAGAGATTGGTTCAAAGATCGGCCTAGGCAAGATCTCGACTTGTGAAGAGCTGAGTATTGGGAAGATCAAGTTCAAGGCATTTGATTTAGGAGGACATCAGATTGCTTGCCGTGTGTGGAAGGATTACAACACCAAGGTCTCACTTCCTCTTTTGTTACTATTTTATATATATATGAGTTAGTCGATGTATGATTTTATCTGCTTAATGTTTTCTTCTCCTGCAGGTGTGATATCTGATTATCGATAGATCATCACGACAAAGATACAGAAAAGTCATGTTCAGCAGCCAAACTTGTCTTCTAGTGGAATTGGTGATCAAATAATTTATGTCCGCTCTCTCAAAAGAAGAATAAATTCGATCACCGATGTTGTAGTGACAAAATGGTACAGATTCTTACTTTGCTTAACTATTTTCTTCATGAAAAGGAGCATATTCTTAGCGAGAATTTCCATATTGTAAGTCTTGTCATATATTTGTCAAGGGCAGGTAAATTAGGTTCAATCTGAACTGAACTTGTCGTTTCTCGCCTAAAAGTCTAAAAAACCTACACTACTTACTCAAACTTTGCTTGGAATATAGTCGAGCTATATTTCTATCGACAGGCCATCGTAAATGTTTCTCAGAATTCTCGCCAAACACCATTGGGAAAATGAAAAGGTACCAGAAGCTAGTAGTAACTAATAACACTGGTGGATATTTTCATTTTCAAATTGGGGTGAAGCTAAATGTGGTATACGGGCTTTTTTTTGTGCCATTTGGTTGAAGTTGTCGTGCTTTGGTCCATTATATAGACCAATCACATGTCGATTCTTTGACCAATCATTTCGCAAATGGGGCGGAATTGATTTCAAGATGGACCGCACAACCAACTCACTCGATGTGTTCTCACCCCTAGCGTCCTATCGATTTTGTTGTATGGTTGATGAAGTTTGATTAGCAAAGTGATTGGATAAACGAGGATCTTTTTCAATGCCTTTTTTTGTGAAATTGGTCTTCGCTTTTCAAGAAGAGGTGAAGTTGACTTTAGTTGTTCGGGTTTTACAAGATTATCTACAAAGCACTTTAGTAGTTTAGTTTCGTAAGAGTGTTACTATTACAGCTCGTAAGAGATCACCCAGCGATAAAACTTTAAGAAGTAGTAACATGGAAAACAACTATGTAGAGCTATTACAAATATCAGAAGCATCATATCATTAGTACATATTTTTATAATAAACTTAACCAAGGGTATCCTCATACATATCCTTATTGCAAGTGTTCTGCAATGTCAAGCTACAAGTTGAGGTTGTTTTCTTCCTGTTACCAAAATTGGAACACATATTAGCCATTTATAGGAATTTAAACTAATATTTTTCACTGATAGAGCACACAAAAGACCAGAAACACTTGCACAAGTGCTACATATCAATAGGTATTGCTTCGATAGCATTTTCTCAAACAAGTTGCGCTTCCAAATGTTTTATCTCCTTGTTTTTGAAGTATCTCAAGCTAGTCGTTATCCTCCTTACGCTTAATTATATTCCATATCTGAAAAAAGAGAGTTAAAGGCAAAGAATAAGATTGTTTTATATAGTTGATAAAATCATCCATGAGAAGGTATAAGATCAAATTGAACACTACAGGGCAATGTTATTAACCAAAAATAATTCAAGAATAAGGTTTGAGATGGCATAAATGAAATTTTCTTGTATTTTTGCAAGAAAAATGCACATACCTTGAAGTAACCAAATTAGTCATGGAAGTATTTCCTTCACTAAGCTTCATTGTTGAAAGCATTATTATCAAGATCCACCGTTGTTCCTCAACATCCTGCTCGACCAGTGTTTATTATTCTTTGCATTGGTGAACATCTCCCCAAGGTGTGAAACATGGAATGGCTCGATTTCTATGTCGTTTGTCCATTCCTCATCGCCTGTGTCATATATATCCCTAGGTTTCATCTTCATTACAATAGACCACCTCAGGTTAGTTGGATCTTCCACATAAAACACTTGGTCACTTGGTTAGGAAAAATAAATGGCTCATGCTCAATTTTTGATCCCGAGTGTATCAAATGAGAGAAGTTCACAAGTGTGTAGCCATATTTGTCTGCTTTTAATTCCTTTTCCGAAATAACTTCAATCCATTCACATTTAAAAAGACAAACTGAAAATTTTCCAGAGTAGTTCAGCTCAATAATATCGATCACTCTCCCATAGTAAGTCACATCACCTAAAACCGGACTTGCATCGCTTGCTCTAGCATAACTAGATGTTTTTGCTGTTAGCACTACTCCACTGCTTTTGTGTCACTCTATCCAAACGCTTAGGCCTAAAACGAAAGCCTCGGGTGTTGAAAGCACGATATCTTTTTGTCGCTTCAACCGGTCCACGAGCTAGCCATCTAATATCTTCTTTAACACTTTGGATGCCATTTTCCTCTCCAAATGCATTATCTCAGATAGTTAGAATTAATTTAGTTGGTGACTTGAGTAGTACATGTGAAGGATGCAAAATATGGAACTTACATGAACTCTAAACCATTCATGGAACTTCTCGTTTTGCTTGCGCCAATGATTTTTGGGTTGACATGGCGTCGGGGATATGTTCTAGTGATCTCATCAAGATGCACTCTGCAAAGTAATTTATAATAAATTGTCATGTCAATAAAAGGATAACTAAAATTGTCTCTCGAGCTTGAGATATTACCTTAGGTACGCATTAACATCTCGAATAATTAAACAAAGACATATCTATGTGTTTGTACTTTAGCCAAACCCCTTATAACATAATTACTGGCTTGCCAAGTGGTTTTCCAATATGAGGAAAAAGAGTTTGTACTTGTTCAACATCGATATCCATCGACTCATCGTTATCATCGCCATTCCTTGAAGGCCGATTATGCTTGGTCTCAAAACCTTCAAGATATCTTGAACAAAATGTCATGCACTCATCGCCAAGTATGCTTCAAATGATAGATCCTCAGATGAGCTTTGTTATGCACATATGACTTCAACACACACAGTACCTAAAAAATCAAAAGGAAAAAATTGTTAAACAAATCTACAAGTGCAATAGATGGGAAAATGCAACTCTATCTTTTTAAGATAAACATACCTTTCCACAAAGTACATTGACCGGTAAGACACAGACCACCTATTTTTGCCTCGGTTGCTAAATGAATAACCAAATGCACCATAACAAGAAAAATCCAAAGGAAATATCATCTCCATATGACATAATGTGATTCTAATTACCGCTCCAACTTCTCAAGCTCATCTACGAGAGGACTTTTGCACTCAATTCTCTAAAATATCCACATAGATCAAATAAGACAGATGTAACATTATCTGGAAGCACACCTCAAAGCAACAGCAAAAGTTGTTGCATTAGAATATGGCGCTCATGACTTTTAAGGCCTGAAATTCTCCCTTGAGCAACATTTACACATCTCAAATGTTTCGAATAGCCATCTGGAACCTTGATATCATGAAGAACTTTACTGTAATTGTTGCTTCTCTCTTTTAGACATGGTATAGGAAGCAGGAGGCAAGTAATACTTATTATTTGCTCTTTTACGTGGATGCAACTCGATCTGATATTCATTTCTTGCAGGTCTTGTCGTGCTTGTAAATTGTCCTTTGACTTGCCCTCTAATCCTAATAGTGTCCCATATATATTATCACAAACATTCTTCTCAATATGCATAACATCAAGATTGTGACGGAGTAAATTGAAGTCCCAATAAGGCAAAGAAAAGAGCCACTAACACACTTCCAGGTTTTTGACTTTTCAAAATTATCAATTGCTTTTATCTTTTGTAGAATTGAATTCTCAGAATAAGCAATAGGCTCGATCTATGTTCTTCGTTCCATCAAAGAATTATCATCATATCGAAACTCATGATTTGGAGGTAGAAATCGATTTATGTCCCATGAAACAATACTTGTGTCCATGTGTCAACCGCTTAGAGCATGTTTCTTCCCGACATTTCACACAAGCATACTCACCATTTACGCTATATCCTGCAAAGATCCCAATCCTGGGTAGTCACTCACATGAGACAATACAACAAAGACGAAGTTGAAACATCTCATCTCGAGATGCATCATATGTAGGTGTTCCAACCTCAAATAACTCAATTAGTTCTTCATAAACAGGATCCATAAATACATGGAAATACTTTCCCGGGTAAGATGGACCAGGAATTATTAGAGTTAGCATGAGAGAATAAGCTTTCATGCATAACCACGGAGGAAGATTGTAGGGAACCAAGACGACAGGCCAACAACTATAAGTCGAACTCATCATTCCAAATGGATTGAACCCATCACTAGCAAGTCCGAATCTAATGTTCCGAGAATCTGATGCGAAATTATGTGGCATGTTAGTAGTACAAATGAGAGTCCTCTGTGAAATTTTTAGCTCAATTTGATAGCAAATGCTAGCTTGAATTACCAGATAGTGCCGCACGTTGAAAGCGAAATAGAATATGTTGACTTCCATTATTTTTCCTACGCGCCACAGAATGAATTCCAATGGCAAAATTACGTGGCATGTTAGCAGTGCAAATGAGAGTTCTTGGTGAAATTTTTAGCTCAATTCGATAGCAAATGCTAGCTTGAATTGCCAGATAGTGCCGCACGTTGAAAGCGAAATAGAATAGGTTCACTTCTATTATTTTTCCTATGCGCTACAGAATGAATTCCAGCGGCGAAATTCTGTGACATGTTAGCAGTGCAAATGAGAGTTCTTCGTGAAATTTTTAGTTCAATTTGATAGCAAATGCTAGCTTGAATTGCCAGATAGTGCCGCACGTTGAAAGCGAAATAGAATATGCTGACTTTCATTATTTTTCCAACGCGCCACAGAATGAATTCCAGCGGCGAAATTCTGTGGCATTTTAGCAGTGCAAATGAGAGTTCTCCGTGAAATTTTTAGCTCAATTCGATAGCAAATGCTAGCTTAAATTGCTAGATAGTGCCATACGTTGAAAACAAAATAGTATATGCTGACTTCTATTATTTTTCCTATGCGCTATGATCAATGCTAGCAAATAAATTGCGGACATGTTAACAAAGGCAACCTAGCGCTGCACGAAAATAAATTCACTCGTTATTTCCCGCACAAATCACCCTCCAAAATATTTTCTAGCATCGTTATTTCCCGCACAAATCACCCTCCACGTCCCCACAACCAAACCGGCCATTCTCATCGTCACAATATTACGCATGCATCTCCTTTCACGGCATGGCATGAATCTTCAACTCCACAACTAGCCAGCTCCTACGCATGCATCTCCTGTAAGTTTTGCCGCATACTCGAGGTGTCTCGCCGCCGCGCACCGTCGATCGCCGGAGTCGACGCCTCCTGCCGCATTCCACTACAGAGTCGAGGTGTCTCGCCGCCGCACACAGTCGCCGGCCAGTCGGCAGAGCAAGATTGCCTTGCCGTGCCATCCTTTAAGAGGCAGTCCTAGTTGTCATGAATTGCAGAATGGAGCTCATGCCATGGCGCCATGGATCGATGCATGTAACTTTCATTTAATCAAATCCTTAAAGGAAAAGTTTAAAGTAGTAAGTAGGAGTACATATTAATGTGCTAGCCTTTTCTTAATTAGAGCTAGCACTTCTTTAAATTTATAAGTAATAACAGCAAAGGATTGGCCTACCAACTTTTAATCCAACAAAGGAAGGCGTTCATTTGTCCTCACGGCGATTCCTCGTCGACGGCCAAGGACATGACAGATAGTGTATATCTACCTAGCCACAATGGTAAAGAACCAAGATAGTGGCATGAGTCCTAACTCTGAATTTGGCAACAGCCTTTATTGCTATCTTTTCCAATGGACCCAATCATTGTTGTTGAGCTTTGGTTTTAGCCTTGTGATCCTATGTCACTTTTCTAGTAGGTTTGCTTTAAAATTTGACCTTGATTTCTCATGTATTAAGGAATATACAATAATTTATCTAATACTGAGTAGATGGGTCATCGGTGTTGAGTGCGCTTCTTTGTCGTGTCATATGCATATGAACAATTTTAATTTGATGACCAGATCACGGATCCTTATTTTTGTTAAATTTCTTTTAGAAAATATACTAAGTTTACCTCTAAGGATTGGTGTCTCAAATGTCATTTTATAGAGTAAACTCTGCAATGTTGGTCGGCAAGTGAGCCTTACCTTTGAAGCGTTGATTCCTAGGTGTTCTCTTTTTGTTCAACTGCTCTAATCGAAAGTAACTGCTTTCCTTCGCTCTCAAATATCACCGCATGCTGAAAAATGCAGCCTCTGGACTTGTCATGACAATCATTATGAATGGCGAATAAAAATTAGTAAACTATGTGATAGCTCGAATAGTGACTGAACTTTACATAAACAAATTGTTTGCAAGTTGCCTAAACTACTTTACTTTACAAGGTAATTATGGTCCTATTGGTGTTAGTCATCACACCAAGAGAAATAAACTAGTGTGAACTGAATTTGGAGTTTTTGATCGCTACAAGAAAACAGAAACTTTATGTCTTACAAATTCAACAAAGAAGGCTCGTCTACATTAGAAACATGTAAAGTTTTGTTTCCCGCTTATATTATTCGATCGAATTGTTTCATCCTTTGGTGCAAGGTATTCAGATTTCTTTCCTTGTTTAGGTACCAATAGATTCTTGTGGAAACCAAGATACATGAACAATTGCTGCGCTTTGGGCTTTCAAAAGTTGGGAGACTAGGGGTGGCCTATCCTTTCTTGTTACACTTTTTTTTCTTTTCTTTTGATTCCTCTTCTCCTATAATCGAACCCATAATCGTATTCAGCTCTAGAAACTTTGTGATTAAATAACTTCGTGAAATGCTTTTCAATGGAATATATCCCAAAGATATCTTAATTGTAATTATTTTTGTATACAGTCAAGTACTTTGCTTGTTTGCTTGCAGAGGCCACCCATCTCTCCATGGATGGCAATGTGGGCACTCAAGGTCTGATCCCAACACCACCTTCAAAGTTCTAAGAATTGTTCCTTATCACAAATAATTTATTGCTGATCATTCATCTTTTAGTCTCGTCACATAGTTTGGTTCAACCTCAAGGCCTCGTGAAAATAGAAACAAAATCTGCGATCGGTCTCGCTTAGGTCCATTTCTAATTGCGCTCAATGTTTAATTAAGGCATGAAAGCAAAGGAAGACTATTCTTCAGAAATAAATAAATAAAGACGAAATGTTTTGATGGAGATATCATGAAACACACGCTGATTAGTACCTTAACCATTTAGTTTGTTCATTACGTAATTTTTGTCTCTAGCATCATTGCGAAGAAACACGCATGAGCTGATTTGTCGGGTCCGTGGGCTAAATTCTCCTTTTTTGTTTCAAGGCTCCGTGCTATTATCAAAGAGACGGTTACTTAATGCACTCATATTCGCACTAATAGACGTGTGTGTGGCTTATGTTTACCCTCAATTTATATTAATATTCTTTGCAAAAATTTGTTTCAGGTTTGCGTGGAGAATGGGTAGAAAGAAACGATTGAATATAGTCCAATGTGGTGCTCAATATGTCGATGGAGAGCACAAGAGCAATGAGCATTCTCATACCACCAATCGAGCCCGTGCTTGAATCACAAGCATTGGAAGATGATGGGATCCAAGTTGAGCAACAAGATGATGACCTTCTCAATATGACAGTACAACTATAATTAGATAAAACTATGACTAGCTATAAGAATTGAATGAATATATGGTGATCTTAGGGTTAATGAGTAATTCTCTAACTAATTTTACAGTGATGATGTTGAAGTGAAGAAGCGTGGGGGACCGCTTTACCACATGTTTGGAACCTTCCACCGGGAAACGATAGTGGTAAAATGCAACAAACTTGGTCAACCCATTGGGATAGAAGGTGGAGTGTTAAGTCAATTTCTAGGGACACTAGCAAGAAATGGAGGTTATTGTCCATTAGACATAGAGGACCTGAGAAAGCTCAAAGAGAATGGTGGAGACTTAACAATACTTCAATGTGTAGAGGTTTGTAGAATATGATAAGATATTATAAATACTCTACTCGATTATGGTTGCTTCTACTTTATGTACAATGGCAACATAGATTTTACTTTCCTTTATTTTTTATTTTAGACAAAGTTCCTGCACCCTCGGACATGTGACAAATGGATATTGAAGACAACTAGAAGAGATTGGAGGCGATACAAGGCAACATTGAAGAAAAAACTTTTTAATCCGAAGAAGAAAAGATCCTTTTTGTATAGGTTGTGCCCAGATGATGTTGATGAAGATCAATGGGTTGCACTTGTCAATTATTGGAAGTCAAAAAAGGAAAGGTAATAAAAGCACAAACAATATTTCTACTATTGCTTCATTTAAATTTGTATAGTCATGCCAATGTTAAATAATACATCGATGGTGTGATTTAATTAATTAGTAGTACATTGCTTTAATAATAGGCCCTTAGTGAGAAGAACAAACAAAGTCATGCTATGTTGAAGAATCCCCATTCAGCAGGGACAAGAGTTATGCCCGCTAATGAGGACTTGGTGAGTCATTTTGTTTTGTACTTCGCTAAATATTCTTATTCATGTTTATCTTTATGTTGTTGTACCCTCTGTTGTTTTTAGAGACAAGATGATCTGAAAAGAAGCAATGATAGAGCAACAGCTGCTTACTTAGCAACTCATAAAAGAAAAAGGGTAAAGATAAACATGAGCAAGTGGTATATGCTATATACACAATTCTTTCCCAGATATCAAGTTATTATTTCCTATACCATATAGAGTACCCATGCATTATTCATTTCTAGGCTGCATTGGAAAACCTCATTGATGAACAACCAATGTTGGCACAAAATGACCAAGGAAGGGTTGCATGGAAAGGTGATGCATTGCATCAAGTTTTGGGCAAAGAAAAACCTGGGCAAGTGCATGGCATGGGATTGCTTCCTATGCCTAAAAAAGTCTATGGCCATACACCACATCAGCTTAAGAATATAAATATTACTACAATAGAAGGCTCATCATCCGAGGAAGGGATGCATGTTGTGGAAGAAGTAGAAGAGTTGAGAGAACAAGTGAAGAAACAAGGTCTACTTATTCAAGAATTGCTAAACAAGCAGGCAAGCCATGGGAACAAGGAACCAGTAGTGGTAATTATGATTTTATTTTTCACTAGTAGTGATAATTATGATTTTTTACTTTCATACGAAATTTCACTCATACTTGATATACTTTTTGTAGTTGAATTCCCAAACAACTAATCTTGACAATGTTCAACAACAAGCGGTGCATTCTAAAAGAAAGGTATTTGTCAAAATTTTAATCCAATCTTGGCTCTCTTCAATTTCACTTGAGCATTATCTAAATATGCAGAGAGTTCAGTCAGGTGCACCGATCTAGAAGACTCATTGAGTGGGCAAAGAGATACATTAATGGTAATTGCCAAATTATTACATTTTTCGCTTTCTACAGTCATACTCATACATAATAATTATTGTTTTTCCATTGGACTATAGAATAAAGAAAGATACATGGGCCAACAGATCATACATGAGGATAACCATCTATTATTTTCTAGTAAAAAGGTAAGGACATTGCTATTACTCATTTTATAAAGACACTACAAATAGTTAATTTATATGGTTGTACGATGGAATAGTTGCCATGCCAAGAAGGATCATCATCACCACCATGCATTGCTCCTGATTTGCCACAAGAAGAGGTAATTCTTATGCGTTAAGAAATCCGCTAATTAGCTAGTGTTAAATCCATGTGACTGATCTCTCAATCCCCTTCTCCTGGACTAGATGTGGTGCCCACTATCCATGAGTTTCTACATCTACACATGCATGCAAAACCCCTTTATGGTTCTGGAATGATACATGTATAGTTTTGTGGGTGATGTAATACTGAAGTGTTTTTCCATGATGATTAAACTTGCTTGCTTCAGTGTTTTAAATTTACCTATGTAGTGACATACATGGGAGTGTTTTATGTGCATTGGCATAGCCAATATCATGGCATGATTTTGATGTCTAGAAAATGGGATTAATCTCACCCACATATGTATTTGCTGAATCTTTGAGTCCATCTGTGAAGACATGCTTATGTACAGTTTCCTTAGGTGGGTATAATCTTCGATCGAGGATGTGTGATGTGATTTTAGGAATGTTCGCTACTGATTCTACTTTATACTCATTCTGTTGCTAGTGTTGCTTATGTACAGTGATGCTAGTGTTGTGTATTCATTCTGTTGAGCTATTTAGCAGCACTTGTGTACCTAGGATTTTATTGATCACATTTACTAGAATACTACTAGACATCTCCACTTATTGCTTGGTTGTGCTGAGATCAATGCATTGCTAGCTTGTAATCCATAACTAATTGAGCTTTGAAGATAATATATTCCGATGATCACACCAAAATGAATGTCTTCAATTTTGACAAACATTTGTTCTAATTTGTTGTGTATTGCCTTACTAATCGTTTTCTCATTTTTAGTTTCATATGCAAAGAACAAATTCTATTGAAGGTAGAAAAATGATGTTAGCATGTAAGATTATCTATCCCATATATTTGTTTATAGAGAAAACGCAATGTGAATTTTAGGCACAAAATTGCTAGTTTGTTACAAATTGTATCTTATCTCTTCATAGATGAATAAGAAGCGACAAAATTTACAAGAGACTACAAACAAGACACAACAACAAGGCACTCAAAAGAAGACTCCACAACACAAGTCTTCAAAGCAGATGCAACCATCTCTAATGAAGGTACAAAAACATCACAAAAATTATTGGATTCTAATTGATACAGCTAATTCATGTTTTTAATTTACTCATTTCACTATATTAATGCTAATATAGGCCGGTACCGTGGTAATTCTCAAGACTGCGACATATCCAAATAAAGAATGTGTGGCATATGCTACTCTTTTGAGTAGTGATCCACATGCAATAGTTGATGATGTTGAGATAGGTAACCAATTTATGAAAGTGGTTATCAATTATCCTGCTATGAAAAAGAGGAGTTAGTAAGGCCAATCAAGCGCAGAAGACAATTGGCGATGCCCATGTGGAAGCAAAACCAATTGCTTGGCCTTCCTTTTGTGTATGTTATTTGTTTCTTGCTTCAATTGTAATGAAGTGCATATATCAAATTTTGTAATTGCAATCATAAATGTTAACGCTTTCTTTTGTGCAGGTTGAAAAAATCAATGGCTGAAATTCAAACATTTGGTTGCTTACTACATGAAGGGATCTAGAAGCAAAGAATTTCATGAAGATTAGACAACATTAAATATATTTTAGATTCTTTTTATTTAGACCGATGTATTTCAGAATCTTAGACTAAAGACTTGTCTCCTCTAGAAATCAAATCATTATGTATTCTATCGAATGGTGTGATGTACTTGATATTTTATTTGTTTGATGCAATGCAATATGTTATATATGATTGTTGCATTTATGGTCATTTGTGTTTTGTATTAATGTACAGTGTGTTATATATATATATGCTTATCAAAAGATATTCTATTAATCAATTTTAATTTGTACATCACAAAAAATAAGAAAATAATAAAGATATTTAAATTTATTTTAGGAGCTCAACATTGTGTTGTTGCTGCTCAAAAGTGTGTTACTAAGTTCAATTATTGTATCTAAAAATGTGTTACTAGGGTCTATGGAAACACATGCTACTATGTTGCTTTAGCAAAAATATGGTGTTACTAGGGTCTATGGCAACACGAGCTACTATGTTGCTCTTGCTAAAAAAGGTGTTACTGTAGTCTATAGCAACACATTTGATGCATGTTGCTGTAGCATGGTTGCAACATCTGTTTTTATATACAAGAACACTTGTTACATGTTACAATAGACCCTTCTATAGCAACATAGGCTATAGTAACACTAAACAAATATGTTGCAATAGGACTCAGTAACACTTTTTTTGAGCTACAGTAGCACATATGCGTGTTACTATAGGCCTATCCTAACGTAGTGGATGAACTAGATGTAATAGATGAGTTAGAAACATAAACTTCATCACTAAGCAAATCACAAGCAATAGATACATTACATAAAGAAGCAGCCTTAGATTTGCTAGCAAGCATTTCATTATCTATTTCAAGCTCATAATATCTACTTAGCAAATCATCATGATTTTTCATAAGTAAAGCATGATTAGCAACCAAATCATCATGAGTATGCATAAGTTTTTCATGATCACCAACAAGCTCATTGTAGTTAGCCTCTAGTTTATCATACTTGTCTTGCAGCAATTTATATTTATCATTTAAGCTAGTAATAGTTTTCTTTAAGCTTTATCTGAATTAGCTTTAGCATGCAAAGCACTATTAAGCTCTTCAATTATATCCACTAGCTCATCATATGAAGGAGAGTTATTTACCTTGTCCTCATCATGTTTTTCCATAACACAAAGGGCAAGAGAAGGCAGAGGTGGTGTAGACTCATCAAGTGCCAGTCCAGCTAGCCCTTTGAAGGATCAGTATGGCGAACAGAGGTGGGGTGAATGGTCGCAATCAAATTTTTCCACACACAGTATTCCAAAAGACTAACACAAAAGATCGCTCAAAAGGGTGGAGGTTCTTGAGAAGAAAAGCTGGTAGTACCATACAGGAGTAGGTGAGAGTAGCAGACCCAAAAGTTCCTCACCAACAGATACCTTAACCCAGAACAAGAATCATAAGAACTTTTGATCAGCTAAATAAAACTCGCAGAAATTTGGTAGATGAGATCTTGGTTCACCGAGAAACTTGATTCCCGAATCGATCACTGAGATTGATCTCAAATATTCGATCTTTCTGTCTGAGAAGAATGAACACTTTAAGAAAAGCAGAAAGAACAGGGAATTCGGTGTAAGACTTGCTCCTGATTTAGAAAATGAAAAGATCTGGGAAGTTTAAACACAGCAAGCTAGAAGCGCACAAAAATGAAATACAAGATCAAACAACTCAAGAACGCAAAAGTCGCAAGTGAGAAAGAATGCAAATGGAGGAATCAACTTGCGTGAAGTAATTTTGTGTAACTTAAATTGCAGAAAGTAACTTGCATAAAGTAAATGACAGAAGGAATAATGCAAGTATTGAAATTTGTGATACATATCTTGTATTCCTGAAAGGGAGGTTACAAAGCCACACACACAAAAGTGGGCAAAGCTCAACAGAGCACTCAAAAACCTCTAAAACCCTTCTGGGATCCCTTCACCTCATCCCCAGTTGAGGGAGGCACCCCTCCATATTTATACAACTCTCGGGCCACCTACTACCCTTAGATGCAGCTCTCAACCCTAGAGTCTCATCCAAGAGCTAGGAAGAGCCCACTCACACAGCCTGCAAGGGGAAACTCTAAACCTGCTAACACAAGGTTTTTCTTGCACAGCTCTCAAAGCATACTATTAGACCCGCTATTCCTATCAACTAGACTGTACACCACTACAAGAAACAGTGAAAAATTCGTGGGCAAAAAAAACCCATGTATTTATTTAAATTCGTCGGATTATAAAAAACCCATGTACTTAATTAAATTCGTGGGCCAAAAAAACACCCACGAATTTATGTATTTAAATTCATCGGTTTATAAAAATACCCACGTATTTATTTAAATTCGTCGGCAAAAAAAAACACATGAATTTATATACGAATTTAATTAACCCCGCGGGCGTCTCTCTCTCTCTCTTCTCGCTCCTCTCACCCCGCCGCCCCCGCTACTCACGACCCACCGCCCGCCCGTGCCGCCGCCCTCCCGACCCCCGCCATTGCCGCCGCGCCACCCCGCCTCCCGGACCCCCACGATGCCCCCATCCCCCCCCCCCCCCATCCCTAACCGACGTTGGAGAAGGTTTTTAGGTTTTTCTCCTTATTCTTCTTCTCTGGAAGCCTGCTTTGAATTTGTGAGCAAAATGTGATAGTTTTATAGCAAAATGTGATAGTTTTATAGCATAATCTGAAATGTGAGCTCCATTTGTTCTAGCACAATCTGAAATCTCAACTAAATCTGAAACTGTAGTGTATGCAAAGGAAACTAAATCTGAAACTGTAGTTTATGCAAAGGAAACTAAATCTGAATCTGAACCAATTCTGAAAATATAAATCTGAAACTGAGCTATACATGAAACTAAAACTGAAACTTAGCAACATCTGACAGTTATAGCAAAATCTGAAATGTGAACTCCATTTGTTATAGCAAAATCTTATAACTTAACTAAATATGAAAGGCAAGAATATGCAAAGAAAAATTCTGAAACTATAAATCTGAAACTGAGCTATGCATGAAAATAAAGCTGAAACTTAGCAAAATGTGATTGTTTTATAGGAAAATCTGAAACGTGAGCTCCATTTGTTCTAGCACAATCTTATAACTTAACTAAATCTGAAAGGCAAGAATATGCAAAAGAAACTACATCTGAAACGGAACTAATTCTGAAACTATAAATCTGAAACTGAGCTATGCATGAAAATAAAGCTGAAACTTAGCAAAATGTGATAGTTTTATTGCAAAATCTGAAATGTGAGCTCCATTTGTTCTAGCACAATCTTATAACTTAACTAAATCTGAAAGGCAAGAATATGCAAAAGAAACTACATCCAAGCGGAACTAATTCAAACTATAAATCAAACCGAGCTATGCATGAAAATAAAGTCAAACTTAGCAAAATCCGAGAGTTATAGCAAAATCTCAAACTTGACTATTTGTAAAACCTAGAGTATTTGTTCAAGACAGGTTCATCTCAAATTAGAGCTTAAGAGTTTACATGCAAGAGTTATAGCTAAACTAAAACCCTAAATCTGAAACCATACGGTGATGACCAATTAAACATGCATTACTACCATTAGCACTAGCGATTCGTTTTTTCATATAACTCCGGATTGTAATTTAGATACTACCATGTAAAATCTGAAGCTAAGAAATTATAGCAAATCTGAAACTAAACTAAATCTGAAAACCCTAAACCATGAAAATGACAATTTCTTAGCAGGTGCATAGCAGGTTCATCTGAAATTAGTGTAGTCAGATCATAGTTCATAGCAGGTTCATCTGAAAACCCTGCACGACAATGGTTCATAGCTGGAGAGACATCGTCGTTCCCTTCCGCCCGCTTTTCGCATCGCGACGGGAAAACGGTCCGGACGGGAACTCGTTGGAGATAGTCTAACAATCTCCATTTATTTTACAATTCAAATATGGGCATAAAATTCATTTAGTCTCAATGTGAAATGATTAATTCATTTGAAGTTATTTCATCTCATTTTATATTCACTGCATATGGTATATATATTTTTATTCTCTCGTTGTCGTTGTATATAACGTTAGAGTTTAGGGTTTGCGTCGAACAGTAGAGAGCCTAGGCATCACCCGTTCGGGAACGGCGCATCTCACATTTGCTTGTGAGGTGCGCGGTTCCAGAATTGTCCAGCGTATTTTGGACAGCCCAAGAATGTTGGTTGTTGCATGGGGCCTGTGACGTGCGAGTGATCCGAACGTGATTTCGGCCGTATAACCCTGTTGTTCTTCGATGCACCAGCATCAGGTGTGCGTTTGGAGAACAACGAGGTTATGCTGCCGAAATTTCGTTCGGTTCGTAGCGCACGTCACATGTCGCATGCAACGGCCTCCATTCTTAGGTGGGTTTAGAACACATCTTTCCTAACAGGGTTGTCTTTGTCACCTAAGCCACGGTCGTACGTTGACAGCGTTTCATTTGTTTAGCTTTGAGAATGGGTGACAATCGAAGGGCGATGTATGACGGATGGAGGAGTGATGGGGGGCACTCAAGGGAATGGGGGTAGATCACGGATGCTTTCTTGAAGCAAGCATTCGCTGGAGGAGCTGAATATGTGTATTGCCTGTGTACCCTCTGCAACAATAATAGCTACTACAGCAAGGATATAGTGCAGTATCACATTTGCAAAAACGGGTTCATGCCTAACTATTTGGTGTGGCACCGTCATGGAGAGGCCGCAGGCGAGCCATTGAATCGGACCATGGGGAGGATCACGACCGGATGGAAGAGATCTTTGGATGATCTTGGTAGGGATTGAATTTAACTCGGGGAGGGGTCACGGTAGGAGGAGGTTAAGGAATTCTATAGGCTACTTGGCGCCTCGGATGAGAAGTCGCATGACTTGACCAATGTGACATCTGCAGCGGTTACACGGCTTATGTCGATGAAGTCGAAGTTCAACTTTTGAACAAATGCTTCAACGCTTTGCTTGAACTTATGAATGATGTCCTTCCGCCTAACCACAAGATGCCAAAGGATTTGTACCAATCGAAAAAGTTGATGGCGGCCTCGGGATGAATTACGGAAGATTGATGTGTGCAAGAATAATTGCATCTTTGTTCGGAAGGATCATGACAAGGATACTCATTGTATGCATTGCGGTAAGTGTAGATTCGTTGAGGTGGTAGATGAGGAAGGGGTATCTACAAAGGTCGCGACTAAATAGCTTCGGTACATGCCGATCATGGATAGGCTTAAACAGCTTTACATGTCAAAAGAAACAGCGAAACATATGCGGTGGCACAAAGAAGGTAAACGTGAGGACCAAGACCCGGATATGATGGTGCATTCGTCTGATGGCGAGGCATGGCAGGCATTGGACCGATTTGATCCTGCATTTGCAAGCGACCCTAGGAGTGTCCGTCTTGGTTTGTCCACTAACGGTTTCACACCTTTCAGTACAAGCGCTAGCCCCTACTCTTGTTGGCCGGTCTTCATCATGCCATACAATCTTCCACCTGAGATTTGCTTGAAAGAGGGGTTCATATTCCTTACTCTTGTCATTCCAGGTCCTAAGCATCCAGGGAAGGATCTCAATGTGTTCATGCGGCCCTTAATTGACTAGCTGAAAAAGTTGTGGTGAGGGGAAAAGGCATACGACAGCGTTGCTGGTAGAGAATTTACCTTACGAGCCGCATACCTGTGGTCGGTCCATGATTTGTTCGCATATGGCATTTGGGTCGGCTGGTGTGTTCATGGTCGCCTGTGTTGTCCAATTTGTATGGCTGACTCTGATGCATTCAGGCTCATGCACGGTAAAAAGATCACATTCTTCGATTGCCATCGACTGTGGCTTTCAGCGAGGCACCCTTTTAGGAACGATGCCAAAGCATTTCGAAAAGGAAAGAAAGTTAAAAAAAGGGCCGCCGAAGCAACTCACAGGAGAGGAGATAGCTGAATGGCATAGTCAGCTTGTACGATCTACGGAAGTGGGTTTCACTGGCTATGGAAAGGAGCACAACTGGACTCATATTTCTTTTCTTTGGGTGCTGCCTTACGCAAAATCTTTAATTTTGCCGCATAACATAGATTTGATGCACCAAGAGCGCAATGTGGCAGAAAGCATCATAAGCATGGTGTTTGATGTAACCGACAAAACAAAGGATAACGTGAGTGCTAGGAAAGACATGGGTGATCATTGTGCTAGGCCGTGGCTCGAGGTTAAAGTTGGTTTAAATGGAAATGAGAGCCATCACGAGCTCCATCTTGTGTGAAGCCGAAGACCGTAAACAGATTTTGAGGTGGTTGAAAACTCTAAAGTTTCTCGATCGCTATGCATCTAACATAAAGCAGTCAGTGAATGTCAAGACCGTAAGCTAAATGGGCTAAAGAGTCATGATTACTATATTATCATGGAAAGACTTGTTACGGTAATGTTTCGTGGCTATTTTGATAATGAGTTGTGGAGGATGTTAGCCGAGCTCGCCATTACTTCTATAGCGAGATATGCACTAAGGAAATCTCAAGACGTTGATGCGAAGTTAGAGAAGGAATTCCGTTGCTTGTATGCAAGTTGGAAAAACTTTCCCACCGGTTTTATGAATGTGATGCAACATCTGCTGGTGCATCTGCCTTGGGAAGCGACGGTTGGAGGTCTGCTTGCAGATTCAGATGGATGTATAGTCGAAAGGGAGTTGAAAAAGCTTAGAGCTACAAAGTCGCAACAAGGCAAGGGTAGAGGGTGTATCGCGAGAGGCTTATGCAAGTAAAGAGATCACAAACTTCTCAACAAAGTATTTCGCACTCAAGCACAACGTGAATGCCCCTACGAATCGGTACCGTGCCGCGGAAGAAGAACCGTTGTGCAAACTTAAGCTTTTTCAATGCAAGGGTCAACCTGTTGGGTCGTACACTGCACACCATGTTGAGTATGAGGAGTGGAACCTGGCCATGCTTTACATGTTCACTAACATGGTAGAAGTTGAAAAATATTTTGAGTAAGTGACTTTCTGAATTATATTTTCAACATTTCAATGTAGTGTCCTTTTTAACCCGGGAATAAATGATGCAGAGTGTTTGACGAAGAAAATTGGAAGTCAACTCGACAACCCACAACTAAGCAATTGGATAACCTACGTCGTGATGGGTTGAAAGGCGGCCCAAGCTTCATGCAATGGTTCCATCAGCATGTAATTTGACTATTTATTTATTTTTTAAATGAATTGTTGTAGTAACTTAATATTAGACTAACAGTGATGCATATTGCTATATAGTATATGCGTGATGCCTCCGTCCCTGAGGATCTCCGACAGCTCTCACATGGTGATTGACGGCAAGGAGCTATAGTCGCTATGATGTGAACGGGTTTCGTTTTCGAACAGCGAAATTAGAAGCTAGCCGTCCACCTGCGGCCACTTCAAATAGCGGAGTAGTCACAACGTCATCCGATTCCAGCGGAGATATATTAGACTACTACGGTGTTGTACAAAACATAATTGAGTATACCTTTGGGGGTGCCAAAGAACTGAAGGTTGTGTTTTTTTATTGCCATTGGTTCGATCCACACAACGGCACATGTGTTGATGACTTTGGGATGGTGGAGGTGAAACACAGTTCGTGGCTTCAGGGCCACATCAATAACATTATGCTTGCACATCAGGTTGAGCAGGTGTACTACCTGAGCTATCTTCACCGTAGCTTGAAGGCTTGGTGGGTTGTATTTAAAGTTAACCCCGAAGTATATCCTCCTGGGGATGTTTCGTATGTGGAAAGCAACGTAGAAGATGATGTGGGTGATGTATATCAAGAAGAAGCTATGGGGGATTCTTTCCTTGTCTCCGACGGGGCAGGACTCGATCAATTACCTACCGATGCCACAGACGTAATAACAGATGAACCAGGCCCTTCATGAAAGCGCCCTCAAAAGTCAATAAGGATTGCATGTCTTCAAGCACGTCTCAATGAAATACGAGTCGTAGAAGCAGATTCTGACGTCGACGACTTTTGATATGTATATTTTGTAAGATTATTGTTGCCTCGTTCATTTGTACAAGTTATTGTTGTCTCCTTCATTTTTTACAAGTTATTGTTGTCTCATTCATTTTTGCAAGTTATTGAAAATCATTTGTAAACCTGTATACTAACTCTTGTCAAATTTGAACAGATAAGTATGTTCAGGCATCAGGTTGACAAGCTTAAAGGCAAGTTCAGCGGGTCGTCCTCCAGAAGGTCGAGGAGCAGGAGTTCTGATGCTCAGGACTCGACGGCCGGCAGCGCCATATTCTTTGAGGCTGCTTGATTAGACAGCGGCGAAGCGGCTCTAGAGGTGCTTCGATGAGCAGGCATGAGAATAGGCGCGGGAGCAGCCACAGGAGGACAAGGGGCAGGTAGGGGTTGAGGACGAGGGGCAGGTGGGATGTGAGGATGAGGACATGGGTGAGGCAGACGACGAGGAGATCGTTGGGGGTGGTGGGACGACAGAATCTGATCTGACGCCGAGGCCGAGGCGAATCTGATGAGTTAGCGGCGATAGAGAGCCGATTGAAGAGGGCGGGTCTTCTTCGGTACCATCGGTATATCGTAGTATTTGATTATCATTTAATGTCCATATTTACATTGTAATGTCTATGAACTAATGATTTGCATTTTAGGTTTAAATAAAACCGTCTCGGTTCGTCAAGAGATGCAACCCGCCGATAGGAGGTTGATAGAGCTACACGGGAGCAGTAATGATTATATCTTTCATGTCTTTTCTTTTAGCATGAGCTAAGTGACAACTTATTGTTTTGATGCATCTTTGTCTTGTATTTTGTTGTAGGCACTGGAAAGAGCCGGGTTGGACTGGGACGGGCCACATTACAAAGGTTAAAGCCATGGTGGGAGCCCTTGGCCGCTACTACTACCCTGGCATGGTTGAGTCAGACGGGGATAGATTCATGACCACTGGAAGCACTGGCGTTGAAGGAGAATGTGGAAGGAGGCGAAGACAACCAAACATGTCGTAGCGATGTGGGCTGGCTTTTGGGTGAGTTTATTATGTATTTACTCTATTTGAGTATTGCTTTAAATGTAAATACAATTTGACAATGTGTGATTATATGCAGGAGAGGTTCCAGCTTAAGAACGAAGACGATTACAACGCTTTGAAGAAGGCCAAAAGCGTCTTCAACAGGGCGGCACAAAAGGTTGTCGGAGATTCGTTCAGCAATGCACGAATTCAAGTTGTCATCAATTTTTACAAGAGGGTGAAGAAGGTGAACATGAGAAGAGGACCAGAGGTGAGGAGGATACACCTAACAGAACAAGAGTATCTCCAGAGCTCGGTCGATTGGATAATGAAGGACATGGAGGCTTGGAGGTGGATGTGCCGGTATTGGGCGTCGGAGGATTTTCAAGAAAAATCTAATAGAAATCGAGGGAACAGAAGAAGTAGATTGGGGAAGCACAAGTACGGCACAGACGGACACATTGGCCTAGAGCAACGCATGGTAAGTATCGGTATTATAATTGTTAGTGAATTTGTCACTATGTTTCTAACTTTGCACCGTAGGAGGTCGAAGTGGGAGTACTCCACTTTTGTGGAAGTTACATCCGAGGGCACCAAGGCGAGGATCCACAGAACCCGGATGTTTTGTGCAACGACGGGGCTAGTGAGAGGATGGTAAGTATAAATGACACAATATGTTTTATGCAAATTTACATCTGGGAGCACCAATATCTTTGTTTTGCGGCGTCATATCTGAGAACAAATGACACAACGTCATGGGCCGGAGTTTGATTGGAGGGCCGCACCGGTCGATGTGGAAGCGTTGTACCACGCTGGAGGGGGCCTAAAGCATGGGAGGTTCATTAATAAAATTGATTTTAATTGTTTTTGCTCTATGAAAAAAAAATGTTGCATGGTCACATTTCAGTATATATCGTTCATAGGTGGGCCATGGGGGACGGAGTTGTGGACTGCGATCGTCTTCCACGAGACTCGGTTTCCTCACAGGGGAGTGCTCGCTCGTTGAGGTCCGCACGAGAAGCACAAGCGCAGGAGGAGGCTCGTGAAGCGCGAGAGGAGGCTCGTCAAGCGTGAGAAGAGTCTCATCAAGCACGAGAGGAAGCTCGCAGAAGCCAAGAAGACTCAGAATGCATGAAAATGTATCTGCAGGTACAATCTCAACTTTGAACAAATCGCTCAATTGTACATTTGTTATTAAAAGCTAACAAACAATCTATATGCAGCAACTATCACAATCTCTTGGACCTATCGTGTCAGTGTTTCGCCCTCCTATTATGCCCCAGGTAAAGATACTTGAGTTCATTACTCTCTAATTCACTTAGCTCGTAAAATCACATTTCTCACAAACTTGACTATTATGTCATAGGGCTCCCAGCCACCTCCTTTCTACATGTTTTCTCCGCACATGCACCACCACCACAAGGAGAAGCATCATAGGGTGCTCGGCCTCCCGGCGTCCTTCATAAACCCTCTTTGGGATCTGGGCACCACCCCTAGGAGATGCACCTCGGGTTATATGAAATTCTCATGCATTCTTTATTTTTAAAAACTCTATTCAGATACTTTATATCACAAACTATGATCCATAGAGCTCCCAAATTCTCCTCGTCCTTTCTACATGTTCACTCCACAGATCGACCACCTTCAGAGGAGAGGCACTCTGAGTAAAGACGGATCGGTTCAATTCGTTATTCAAAATTTGAGCGAATGATTTATATGTGGCATAATGTACTGCTTATGCCTTCTGGGGCTCCCGACCTCTAAACCCATTCTACATGTACCCACCACCTATGCTAGGCCAAGGAATGCCTATGTACTTCAACTCGTGGGCCCTGCAGCCACCTCAGACGACACCACAGGTATGGATGTCAAAAACATTCTAAGATTGCGAAACGAGCTAAGTTTGTCAATTGTGAGTCAAACCAAGTCAAATTGAGCAAATTGAGATACCTTCACAAAACTTAGTCAATTATATCACATTTAGGCAAATAAAGGTTAATTCTGTCAAAGTTGAGCCAGACTTAGTCAACTTGAGATCTCATTGAGTACGCATCATTTACTTGAGTACTACATGACTGAACTTGTCTGCTTATATTGCTTTGCCTTTGGTTATCTATATGAACTTGTCTACATGACTGAGTTTGTTTTTGTTCATGTCGCATACGGAGATGTAATTAGTAGAGGCAAATCTTATGGTATAATCGAGTGGTTTTGCAAATACGGTGTTTCCTTAGAGCACTTGATATCCGAACTCCAAAGAAACCTGCCCTGTTACTGGGTGTCTAGTGTTGTTCTCAGAATTAACAATGATACATTGCCATGTGTTTGGCTCTTGTTCTCAGAATTAGCAATGATACATTGCCATGTGTTTGGCTATGCAATATTTCACTCTATCTTGCTAATGAATTTTTGTGACTGTCGGACAGTTTGATATATGCATGATTGTAGCTTCTAAATGGAGTATTTGCTTGTTTAGTCTTGAAGCAGATTGGAGTTTGATCTAAAATAGATAGCGATGAATTTCGATGGTAATTTTGTTATTATTGGTTTCACAAATTTGATAGGGGTGTTAAAAGCATTTGATTTTGAAGCTTCTGTTAATGATGTTCTTATTTGGATTAGGCGGAGCTATGGTACTTTTTTTATGATTGCTAGATCATAGGTTTTCATACCGATGATTTGTCCTTTGCTTATAATGTGCTTGAGTGTATTGTTTACGATGCCTTTTATTCTCGTAGGAGAACCGTATATGGTTATGATATTATGTACGTACTCTTATAGCATGTTCAATGGTGAGCTGTCTATAAGAGTATCTATATACGATATGTTACTTCTAACACAATCTAAGTTAGTCTTGAACTTGCAGGTTTCTGGGTCACGCCCTCTAGCATGTACTAATGACGACATAATAGAAGACATCTTCAACAGCGCCGGCGATGGTTGTAGCGCCCACAACTCCAACAACCCCGAGGCATGAATTCCATTGTGAGCTCGATTGGTGTATTACTGTTGGACTTTATGACTTGGTCGTCGGATTTGGATTGTGATGGATAGATTGTGATCGACTTATTGTGATGGACTTATTGTGATGGAATGTGTATTGTATCTATTGTGGTTGTAATGTGTTGTACGTCATTGCGTAGTTTACAAATTGCCGTTGGATGTGTGATTAATTATCTAAGGATCTGCTAGAATGTCTCCTTCTGGTTTGAGAGATTGATATATATATATATTATAACTGCAAATATTTTTTTGTCTGCTGAGTGGATGTCCTATTTACAAGAGAGGTCATGCCTAAATTTTGTACATTTCGGTGACTTAGTTTAGACTCTTGCAAATAGTTTCAGATTTAGTTTAGTACTTAGATTGTGCTATAAGAAATTGTCGTTTCAGAATTAGTTTAGTTTCAGAATTAGTTAAGTTTACTTCATTTGGTATGACAACTGAAGTTAACATTTCAGATTGAGGCTATTAACAGATTTTGCTAAGTTTTACATTTAAATAAGTTTTCAGATTTTGCTATAACAAATTGTCATTTTCAGCTTTTTAGTTCAATTTCAGATCTTAAGAATGAAGTTTTCACATTTCCATGTGAACTGTTGCATGTAATTTCAGATTAACTCGGTAATGAACCAAATACTCAAGTCTTAGCTGTAATTTCAGATTTACAAGCGAAGTTTTCAAGTGTTATCTCTAATGTCGATGAACACGCTAATGACCAAATACTCAAGTGTCGATTTAGCTCTAATTTCAGATTTCAGCTTTTTGTTAAGTTTTCAAGTCTTATCTGTAATTGCAGATGAACACAGTAATTAGCAAATACTCAAGTACTTACAAATACTCAAGTCTCGAGATTCACCTCTAAACTCTTGAGATCTAACTTTTACTACAATTTTCAGTTTTTGCTTTACATTGTAGTCGCCACTTAAAGAGCATCTTGTTTGTTTCATTCTTTTATTTGACTAGAGTTCGGGCATGGGAGCTCACCGAGCTAAATATTTATCCACCACATTCTTTGGTTTAACCACATTTTATTATACAAGCTGCAATCGCAAGAACTAATACCAATAGTTTTACGTAATTTACTCTATTAATAAAGGAGAGCATTCACTTCTTGACCTTAGTTTGCCGGTGTTTTGTTTAGAAAATCTAGCTTTGAATGTTAGTGGTTCCTATAGTCCCAAACAACATAGCAGTTTTAGTCTGGACCAACAGTTTGCAACGCGAAAAAGAAATATAAATTAAGGGCAATAAAAGTTTTCGTTCTCAGATTTAGTTCACTTTCAGATTTACTTAAGTTTTCAGATTTTGCTAGAACATTGTAGTTAACATTTCAAAATGTGCTATAACAGATTTTGCTAAGTCTCAGATTTGCTTAAGTATTCGGATTTTGGTATTAGCATCTGTACTGCTCCCCTTATCATAGAAAAAACCTTCCACTGAATGTCTGAACATGAAAGTCATTTGTGCACCGAGGAATAGAACAGCCTGCACTGCTAAGTTGCACATTTAGTTAAGTTTCACATGGAAGCATTCACACGTGTTCCTAGCAGCATTGACAAAAATCCATTAGCTCTACGCCACTTAGACAAACCGCAATCGGTTGTACCTATCCAATTCTTCCGGTGTCAGCCTTTGTTAGAGTTATGTTCCCATATTATTTATCATGTAATCATTAGTATCATGGGCTGTTCGTTGATAGATGGTATCATGGGACCTGCGACCAAATGGATACTTATTATCATCTAGTTGCTTATTTATTCCGAGCCTATTTATCATCTAGTTGCTTATGCAATATGAATTCTAGGTGCAACTCTGAGTTTTGAAGTGTAATAAGTAGTTCTCAGTTGTAATAAGGTCAGTTATAACCATATTGATATGGATATATGTATTGAGTGTGATATATATATATTTGTGTATAAATGTCTGATAAATTCGTGAGCCATTAAAAACCCACGAATTTATCTGGGCGCTCCAGATAAATTCATGGGTTTCTTGAGCCCACGAATTTAACAATTAAATTCGTGGGTTTCCCTCGTGCACGAATTTAACTCAGGTTCCTAGTTAAATTCGTGGGCTTGGCAGCAACCCATGAATTTAACTTAAATTCATGGGTACCCATGAATTTAATTGATTAATTTCTTCGAGTTAAATTCGTGAACAAAATTCGATGGTTTGCGCATGAATTTAACTTAAATTTGTGGGTTTTGGCCTAAATTCGTGGGTTTCTAGCCCACGAATTTTTCCCTGTTTCTTGTAGTGCACCAACAGTCCTCATTGATCCTTGCAGCATCTAGCTAGTATCTGCTCCTTTCCATGCCTTCTTGGCTTGCCCGAACTCCGTCTCCGGTCATCTTTTGGTGATCTCCCAACCGTTCTGAACCTCCGACGCACCTCGCCTAGTCCCGGTCAACTTCCGCCTCACCATGACCCAACACCGTCGTCCTGCAACCATCAAAGACAAGGAAACCTTTCACATAGCAATGCCCACAATCATATTTGCTGACTATCTCAAAATAGTCAAACAACACTTAACCAAAACCAGTCGGCAAACCCATACACCCAAGCCCACTCGACTGAAATGCTTGGCTAGCCACAAGGCTAATTCACCCAGCTAACCACCTGGTTAACCATTCGGCTAACCATCTGCTGAGTCCTTAACAACTTCTTGATCACAGTAAGGTGCTCAACTCAGAAGGAAACCTGTCGAGAAGCTAAATACCATGCAGCAAGGACTGGAAGCACTCGGCACTCGGCCTTCACCAAAGGAAGAAAAACCAGTCAAAAAGCTAGACACACTTAGTAAAGACAGGAACCACTCGAAACACAATACTTAGCAAGGAGGCCAGTCGAAAAGCTAGAAGAACTCAGCAAAAGCTGGTAGCACTCGGCACTTAGTGCTCAGATCAGCCAAGAAAAAAAGTCAGTCGAGAAGCAAGAAGCACTCAGCAAAGAAACACGACTTGGTTGAAGCAATCAGCAAAGAGACACGACTTGGTTGAGAACTTATCAAAATGCTCCAAGACAAATTCAACTCAGATCAACCTTTCAATCTAGTTCGCTACTCATCGGATCAACCTTTAATCTAGTCAATTACTCATCACACAAAGGTATAGACCTCCACATGGTCTTTCACCCTTTGGATCTGGTATCTTCATCATCCGAGGAGGATTTTTCACTTGAGCTTTCTTCGTTGGTGATCCATTCACCAATATGAGCCTCCCCTGAAATTTTGCCCAAGAGCTCGGTGGGTGTAAGCCTCTTGAGATCACCACTATTGGACAAGTAAGTGATCAAGCTGTGATAAGCTCGTGGCAGCACCCTTATCATTTTCCTGTACACTTCAACATCAAATATTTTAATTCCTAGGCCCTTTAATTCATTAACAATGGGATTGAGCCTAGAAAACATATCATTAGTATTCTCATGAGGGAGCATCTTAAATTGATCAAATTTTTCTCTAACTATAAAATACTTTTCCTCCTTCATATCGGAGGTACCCTCATGAATTTCTTGCAAAGTGGTCCAAATATCATAAGTAGTAGCTAGATTGCTTACTCTATCAAAAACTTCTATACTAAGACAAGAGAATATATCATTTCTAGCTTGAGCATCATATTGCATCATATTGCAAATTTTGGATCTCACCAGGAGTGGGATATCTAGAAACAGATTGCCCTTTGGGTATGATATGTGGAGACAAAGGTCTCTCTGTGACCCTCCACACATCATAACCTATGGCCTCTAAATAACATCTCATCTGAACTTTCCAATAAGCATAATTCGTACCGTCAAAAACAGGTACTCTACCTGCACTAATAGTAGCTGACCCATTTCCCTTGGCCATTACCAAAGCTGATTAAGCTTTTTAAGGTAAACCTTACTCTGATACCACTTGAAAGATCGAGTTGGCCTAGGGACGTGAATAGGCAACTTTTAAATTTCAGGTTTAAGTAACAGAATTTATTACTAGTTAAAATCAACCCCAAAAGCTTGACTACTGAAAATCCAAGAGATCAAGAAGGAAACACATATAACTCAAAACCAGCAAAAACTAATCACAAAAGATCAGCAGCAAGAAATAAATTGAGAGACACAAGGATTTATCACGTGGTTCAGAGCCAAGCTCCCACTCCACGTTAGAGCACTTCACATGAAGTATTGCTCCTCTAAAACTAGTCGCAGTAGCCTTGGTCTCTACTAGAGTGACTCTTTCACCACTCTAGTGAGGTGAGTAGGGATGGCAACGGGTCCGAGTACCTCTGGGTCCAGCCTCCGTGGACCCGGACCCGAGACCCGAAATTTGGACCCGGACCCGGACCCGAAATCAATCACGGGTCCAAACTCGGACCCGGACCCGATGGGTACCCGGACCCGAACCGTGATTGATCTGCAGTACATGGTAACTTGAGTCATCACTTAACCGAGTATTAAAAAACTGCTCTGCAGTACATGGTAAAGTCCCCTGAAATGTGATACAATTAAGGATTAGTTGTCAGTTGTCTTACAAACTACAAAAGCATGATGCGGAGATACATCAACCATTATTACATTGAATACAGAGACTAGAACTTCTTCTTTGACAAAGGTTGTAATTGCCTGTTAAATCAAACAATCTTCGAACATTTATCTCCTTGCTACTTTTTCTTGAGCTCTGTGCACGTAGTGCAGATTGAGCACGTTCCTACAAAATCCAAATATAAATCAAACTATCAATGCTGTCAAAAGATGCCATTCGGGTCCGGGTATGGGTACCCACGGGTCCAAAATGAGACCCGGACCCGGACCCAAAATAATATACCCGTGGGTCCAAATTTGGACCCGGACCCATCGGGTCGGGTACCCGCGGGTACCCGGACCCACGGGTATTTTTGCCATCCTTAGAGGTGAGTCCCAACCTCTCACAATTAGTGGTGGCCTTCCACAATCACTTTTGGACAGGTTGCACCAACACCTTCTCCAAGTCGTCTAGGAACACTTAGTTTCAAGAGTAATAGACTATCCACAAGCCCTGTCTCTTGTTCACTAGCACAACACTTAACTAGACTAAGCTTGGAGCAAAACACTTAGAAAGTATTAGGCCTGGGCATTCGGTTTTTTCGGTTCGGTTTATTCGGTTTTTTAAAAATTCAGTTTTCTAGATCTCAGAACGAATCGAATAAATAATCGAAACCGAACCGAATTAACTGAATTAATTCGGTTCGGTTTTTTCGGTTATTCGGTTCACCGAATTTCCAACGCAGCAATGTCTGGTTACTTTGCGAACTCTTCAGTCTTCAAGAACAATTTGCATAAACAACCAAATGACATCTATACTTGTATTTCTGGTTAAGGCATGCACACCATGAACATACCGTACCCAATCTGAATAGATTAAAAGATACAACTACCAATCAATCAAAAAATCAAATGAGCACTACCAAATCACCCCAAAAGAGCATGTTTGATGTTTATACTTGACCACAGCAGCTCCTACGACCTCAATAACACATCCCTTCTTCTTGAAATTTGTATCATTACCAATGTGAGTAACGTGAGTTCATGTCCACCACAGTATAAACGGCCAGAAGTACTGCTCAAACGAGTCAAACACAGAAGAAATTCAAGAAATGCATATACAAAAGATATAGAAGAAATGAATACAGAGTCGAGGCGGCGTTAGGGTCCTTGGGGAGGCGTCCGCTGCGCCGAGGGAGGAAGCGAGGGTCTGGAGGAGATGTCGGGTGGTGGCAAGGCCGAGGAGGCGGCGGCGGCTGGCAACGGCTGGCCATGAGGAGGAGACGTCGCGGCGACAGCCGCTACGCCGAGGGAGGAGGCGAGGGAGGAAGCATTGAGGCGGTGACCGCGGGCGAGGGAGGAAGCATTGAGGCGGTGACCGCGGCGCCGAGGGAGCCAGAGAGGAGGTGTCGGCCTGTCGGGACTCGCGGTGGAGGATGATCTGCCGATTTGGATTTGGGGATCGAAGGAATGGGGAATTGGGGATCGAAGGAATTGGGGAATTGGGTTCGTCGGGCTCGATCGACTGAGGGAAGACAGAAGACCTCGGTACTTCACTCGCCGCTTGGGCTTTATGGGCCGCATCGAGTGACTCGAGTGGGCGCAGGTAATCGGTATTTCGGGGTGTTCGGTTTCTACGATCCAAGAACCGAACCGAAAACCGAAAACCGAACCATAGCAAAATAAAAACCGAACCGAAAATCGAAAACCGAAAAAACCGAAAAATTCGGTTAAATCGGTTCGGTTCGGTTTTTCGGTTTCGGTTTAAAAATGCCCACCCCTAGAAAGTATAGAGTTTGAGTTTAAGATTGAAGCACGATCTCCTTGATGAACTGAAAGCTCTAAGGTGCTAAAAGATCAAGTAGATGAAAAATCATATAAAGGAATACTCTAGCAGTGCTTATATAGCCATTTGAACAATAGCTAGCCATTACACCTACCAAAATAGCCGTTGGACGTGTCAGACTGTCAAAAACAAGCTAACATAACTGCTACAGACTTCGCTTGATTAAGCTTCAAAATCAGTTCTTTGTACTTCGGACTAATATTGTAGAAAAGAGTATTTGCGCCGGACTAAATTAGCATAGTCCGTCGTACATAGGTTTTGAGAGAAATTAGGTCCAACGAAAAGATGTAAACTTGATCATGAGCATCGGACTGAAAATATTTGGTCCGCCATAAAAGGGATTCAAAGGAGTTTATACTGGTGGACTTGTTGGAAAAACAAGAGATGTCTAACCGAGAGAAATACATATGCGCCGGACCAAGATGAAGGGTGGTCCGCCGTAAACTTGAGTTAGCGCTGGACCTGATTTTGTTTCAGCGGAAGTAGGTCTGGCGTAAAAGACGTACGCTCAGTTAAACTCTTGTACAAAAGATTTTTAACGACGGACTAAAAAGGGTATGGTCTGGCGAAGATAAAGCTTGCACTGGACCAACTTTTCTGAGCAGACAAGGTTGGTCCGTCGTGAATGGAATGCGCTCAATTAAATGTTTGATTAAGCAAATTTTAGCGCTGAGCTTAAAAAGAATGGTCCGACGTAAACTTTGGCTTGCGCCGGACAAGAATTCAGAGGAATCAAGGATGGTTCGACAAGAATAGGAATTTGACTGAGATTGCGCTGGACTTAATATAGGAGCAATGATTTTGAGTCCGACACAACACATACTATCTGTTTGGGTGAAAGATTGATTTAGCGGGGAAAATGTGTTGGTAAGATCTTGACTCCAAGTAGTGTAATTAATTTTAGCCTATAAACCAAAGCTTGAAATTGTGCATAATCCCCCTTTATAGTACGGTCAAACTAAAACTAACCTAGCTACTTGGCTTGAAGCATCTCCCAAGCCAAAACTAGTAACAAGGGTCCTTAATCTTAACCTTTATGATTAATGCCTTCTTCGATACCCAAACAACAAACTTCTTGCTTAGTGGTCATTGACTTAGTCATCAACACCAAAACTATATAATCATATATAATGAAAAATTAGGGGGCCTAGATGCTATCAGGGGTGAGGAGGCGGCACAGGGGGGAGGAGGTAGCCATGGGGGAGAGAGCCGGGGAGGAGGTGAAGAAAAGGAGAGAGTCGGGGAGAGTGCTGAAGAAAAAGAGAAAAGAAAGGAAGAAAGGAAAGAAAAGGAGAATGGGAAAAGAAAAAAAAGTAGGAAAGAAATAATACAAAGAAAGGAAAGGAAATGAAAAAAGGGGATGAAAAGAAGAAAAAGGAAAGAAAAAAAGATAAAATAAAAGGGCGTAAAAGAAAAGAAAAAGAGGAAAAAGAAAAGAGAGAGAAGATCGGAGAAAAGAGGCGGAGCTGAATTTCTAACATCAAATCTATTTTTCATACGTATGCAGGGAGTAGAGAGGTGAAAAGCGAGAGAGATTGAGAGAGTGGGCGAGCAAGAGAGATTGATAGAGAGAGCGAGAGACTGATCGGACGAGAGAGAGACTAAGAGATTGAGAAATACAATGACTGAGAGAGAGAGAGCGCCAGCCACGGAGGGAGAGAGAGGCGGGAGAGCTGACCATGGGACAAAGAAATTATAGTAGACTGATGATATCTACAATGATATAGTACGATTTACACACGTGATACGACAGACTGCATAGCTCAACACTCAAGGACCAACACGAGCGCCACTTTGCTCACAAACCAAAGGGAGAAACTAGCGCTCGGACGTTCGATTTCTGTTCATCCCATCGGACGCCTCTTGCAACATTTTTTCTACGTTTGCAACATTTTCTGTTAACGCGTGAAACATTTTTTTTTCAACTCTTGCAACATCCGTTTACTGTAGTGAATTTAACTGTTTATCAAAGAAAAATATTGCACACGTTATAATAAAATGTTACATGTAAAAAAAATAATGTTTCAGTGCGTTCGAAAATTTTGGACATCCGAATATAAGTCATTCTGCAAACCAAAAGAACAGACCTCCCATCAAAACCGAACACGAAACGGAAACCCACGCCCAACCTCCCGGTCCGTCGAGCCTCCCCACCACCGCGAGTTACCACCCACCCTGCCCCCCCGCGCCGCAAGATCCGACGGTCCAGCCGCAGCCGCAGCGTTCCGTCCTCATCGTCGTCGCCAGGTCGGGATGGGGCGGAGAGGGGCGCCCTACTACGTGGAGGCGGCGCCGCCGGTTGACATGAACAAGAACACGGAGTGGTTCATGTACCCCGGGGTCTGGACCACCTACATCCTGCTCCTCTTCTTCGCCTGGCTCCTCGTCCTCTCCGTCTCCGGCTGCTCCCCCGGCGCCGCCTGGACCGTCGTCAGCCTCGCCCACTTCGCCGTACGTGCTCGCTTCCTTCGCGTGTTCTATCTGCTTCCTTCTTCAGTTCCCTTCTTTCTCAAGTTGGCTTGCTTGCATCCGTCGAATCAAGTGCCTGCGGGTTTGGTTGGGTTGGTTCTTCACTCTTGAATCCATTAATTAGCCCCTCCTGTTTTGAGATGCTCAATCTGGGAGTTAGTTCTGGCTCAAGGACCATTTGATTCGAGCGAGTATTGCTATCTGCGCATACGTGCTTAGTGAAAGTAGTTTTGTGGATGTACTGTTCTTGGGATCGTTTATGATATATAATGCTCGAACTGTGTGGAATATGCGTGGGGGTTTTGAGTGAGGTGGCAGATACAATTTAATCTGGCCTATGTCCACTGATTCTATGCATGGCTGAACTTGAAATGATGTTTGTCATAGGTTTGCCGAAAGATTAACTATTTCTAACGTAGAGTTGTTCTATTGTTTTATATCAAGCATATCCATGCTTAATGTTTGTGAAATGCCTTTGCAAAAGTCAAAACAGCATATGCCTCCATGGCCAAAAGACCATTTCTCAGTTTATGTAGGGTCTGTTCTATTAGACTTTTTCAGAAGTCCACCTATGTCTCAGTCAAAAACAACTAGTTGATGGACTTTTGTTAGATTTCTAGATAGAATATGCTCACATCATTGCTCTAAGAAAAGTTTCACATCGTTAAGTCAATGGTTAAGTAATGCGCTTTAATTTATGTGTGGCCTTGCACATATATTGATGGCCTTAACCATGCCCTTTGTGGATGCCTTAACCACGCCATTAATTCATGGGCTGACTGTTCTTATAGACGGGTGACGCAGCAAATGCCTTGCTCGGTTGGAGATGTGTTTGAAAAAAATTGTCTGTTTCACAAAGCAGAGTAATTTTTGGCCATTGACAAGTTGATAGGAAACATTTCATGTTTTAGATGCTGCTCTCTATATTTTCCTTCGTCCCGTACTAACATAAACACATGAGTCATGTATTGGTAGGCAGCCTTGAGTAAAGCATCTAGGATTTCTATTATTCCAAATTAAGCTAATCTTTAGAAAGGTTTTTTTTGTTCTATTTTTCAGATCACTTACCACTTCTTCCATTGGAAGAAAGGAACTCCATTTGCTGCTGATGACCAAGGCTTGTACAACAGATTAACTTGGTGGGAGCAAATTGACAACGGGCAGCAGCTTACACGTAATAGGAAGTTCTTGACTGTGGTACCTGTGGTGCTGTAAGTTTCATCTCACCATAGTGGACTTCATTACAGAATTACCTTAGAGATGTAGAACAGTACAAGTGAACCTAGCATTTTATGATGGTCAGTTATTTTGCATAGAAGCATTCTTCATTGTGAAAGAATTTATTTGCCTTGCATGGGACTACTTATTCCATTTTGGATTGTGCATGCTTATGTGCTTCTCGTCTAAACAGAAAGGTTGACTCATCACAGACCTATAATAAAGTTGTATGTTAGGGTTACACTCCCTTTCTGTGCTGCTATTCTGTTAGTTCTGAAATTAGTTAAACAAGGACTGTCATCATGATCAAGCATCTCATGACAAGGAGTAAAGTGGATAGTATCTTTTTGGTGAAGTCCCTTTCTTGTCCTTTGTTCAGGTGGTGCCTTTTGTGAGATCATGTGGAATTGTGGATCCTATCCTACTACTAGTCTGCTACCTAATTCCTATGCTTTACTTTGGTTGATTGCATATGTTTGCATTTCCTTATGATGCTTAGCTTGAATCTCAGGTCAGCATAGGAGAATTTTTGTGCACTGCTGAAAATCTTGACTTAGCATGTTGAGTGGCGTATTCTAAAATGTGCCTGTTGCAGGTATCTGATTGCATCACACTTGACCGACTACAAGCAGCCAATGCTTTTCTTCAACACTGTTGCGGTTCTTGTGCTAGTTGTAGCAAAACTGCCGAACATGCACAAGGTCCGCATATTCGGAATCAATGCAGATATCTGAGGGCCACCACTCAAGAAAGATATGGATGCTGGGCTCAAACTTTGGCAACAGCGACGCAGTGTCGTCTGTAATCTTTGTATAGGTTGAGAAAGACTGTAAATGTTACTCTAGCATACAGGGTTTGCCTATAGACTGCAGCATATTTGTTGTTTCCTGTTTAGAGAAGTCTTGAAATGGGCACCGTTAACTTAAATAAACATGTCAGTATGTGGATAGAGGAGTGTTTAGCAAATGATGTTTGTTGTTTGGTAAATGGATAACTAGAAACTATTGGAAGATCTTTCTTATCTTATGTAATTACCCCATTTGGGCAACATATTTTTGCAAAACCAGACTTCAAATTATGATGGGGGAATTCTACATGATATTTGGAACAATTGACTAAGAATTTCTAAGATGATACGAATTGCTTCCGAAAGAACGAAGGGCCATGTCACTTGATTAGCAACTCCTCGTCGGCCACGCTACAGATCTCCTGTCGAGAAAAGAAGACACATGCCCTAGTAAGTAAAACTTCATTAGCTTCTCATTGCCCCTTGGTGCGCTACCTAGCTTGGTTGTGTTGTGCCATTGCTGTGAATTGTTCGGCAGAAGCAAAATCGCAATGATACCTTCTGAGTTTGCCTAATTGCCTGACTTGCCAGCAAAAATCAACGAGGCACATCAGCAGCTGACTTGAAATCTACAGAGACATACACTATAATATGATCTTAAGTAACACAGGATAAAGACCATAGTTAGGATTATACAAAATTTCCCGAGAAATTAGACACTCAAGACACTCCTTTATTCATTCAGGCTTACAACCTAAAATGAACAGTTTCTGTAACAATTTCCTATCTTTTGATCTTGATATGCAAAACAACAGGAACACATGTTGAAACAGTTCCGAATAAATGCACCGAAGAAACATTGGCGATTTACAACAGGTGACTATCGAATAATGATGAAGGGCAAACCAACAAAACGAAAGGTCTGCCTCATCGTGGGTGATTAAAAGCTCGAGATCAGATGGTGGTCAAGGTTCATTTCTCTCAACAGGGATGTGATGGAAAGGGAATCCTTGTAGCTTGACACCTTTCCATGATAGTATCGCACTGCTCAGTCACTAATGTTGCAGACAGTCAAAAACTTCTGGACTGCATTGTGGTACTGAGTTCCCTGTGGATGTGCAAGATGGCTGTAATCGTTGGATACAAAGAAATGGAGAAATAAAAGAATGCACTCTACAAGGGATACAGCAACAGAAGACCAAGTACCTCCCAGTAGAGTTGTTTACAATCAGTGCACTTCCAAAACTCCAGATTTCGGTTGAAGAGGCATGAGGGAATGACCTGAAAACCTTTCGAAGCTTCAATAGCCTCCTCTAGTGTGAGCGGTTTCTGAATGAAACTTCCATTGCACTTTGTACATCTCGACATAAGTTGGTCCTCGGAGATCTTTAACTGAAAAGTATCAATCACCTGCAACAAGCAAGTTAACAAACCAACCAGCTAGCCTCAGAATCTCCTTCCTTTGGCAGTGTGCAAATAGAAGCACTAGGAAACGAGTATATTTGCCTTCACAAAGATTTCTAAGTATACTTCTCCCCCTCAAAAGGTCATGGATTCATCTTTACCTAGTTTTTTTATAGTAATATTTTAAAGTACAAGCATTCATTGACTTGAAATAGTTGAGAATACAACAACATAGTGTGAATTTGAAGAAATAAAACCACAACCAGTTTCAGAAACTAGATGTGGTGTGAATGTGTGATACCCTTGTAAGTGGTCAAGGAAATACTTGCTAGCCAAGGAGAGCTAATGTGGCTCACCTCCAAAAGCAAGAGAAATCCTCGCCTACTCTTGCCCAAAAGCAAGGTAGGCAAGGGTTCTTGGCTTTGATGGGTTCAATCAAGTTTCTGTTGAAAGGTATCTCTCCAGTAATTTGGCTGATATTGGACCAGATACTGTCAGACCAACAAACAAGAGTAAAGTTGATTTTCCTTTGTTTTGCTGATGATATTATGATGTAAAAAAGAAACATAATTAATGACATAAAGCATTTTAATGTAACTCTTCAAAGTTCATCCTTAGAAAGAGAGGCCTTAAAAAGGATGAAAGTAGATAACGCATTAGGGCTTGATAACATTCCTATCAAGGTGTGGAAATGCCTTGGAGGCGTGGTGATCGTTTGGCTAACTAAACTATTTAATAGCATTTTTAGGTCGAATAAGATGTCTGACAAGCGACAGAGAAGCACAATAGTGCCAATTTTTAAGAAAAAGAAGACATTCAAATTATACTAATTACAGAGGAATTAAACTCATGAACCAAACAATGAAGCTTTGGGAGATAGTGATTGAGCATCGTTTAAGAGTGGTTAGTGTGACAAAAAACCAATTTGGTTTTATGCCTAGGAGGATGACCACAAAAGCGATCTTCTTGACACAACAGTTGATGGAAATATATAAGGAGCAAAAGAAAGTTCTACACATAGTGTTTATCAACTTTGAAAAAGCTTGACAGTGTGACGACAAAGGTTATGTGATGGGCACTTGAAAAGGAAAAAGTCCCAACAAAATAGTTACCTTAACCAAGGATACATACGACGATGTTGTGACTAATGTCAAAGCACGTGACAGCTATACCATTGACTTTCCTATTAAGATAGGACTACATAGCATTGAACCCCTATATTTCTGCCCGAGTGATAAATGAAACTACGCGGGAAATACATGGATAGATTCCTTGGTGTATGCTTTTTGCCGATGATGTGGTGCTAATTGATGAGAGTAAAGTAGATGATGATAGAAAACTGGAGTTGTGAAGGAAGACTTTAGAATCGAAGGGCTTTAGACTTAGTCCTAAAACGGAGTATATGAGGTGTGTTTTCAGTAGTGCTATAGCAGATGATAGAGATGTTAGTCTAGACGGCACATTAGTGCCAAGGAAGGAAACTTTTCAATATTTGGGATTGATACTACAGGGTAACAGCGAGGTTGATGAAAATGTGAACCATATGATACAAGTGGGGTGGGTGAGATGGAGCCAAACATCTTGTGTCCTATATGATAGGAAACTCTCTCAAAAGTTAAAGGGTAAGTTCTATAGAACGCGATCGGACCTACGATGTTATACGAAGCAGAATGTTGAGCAACAAAAAGATAACATATTCAAAAAATGAGCGTAGCGGAGATATATGCAGTGGATCTGTGGTCATACAAGATGGGGTCAAATCCGCAATGATGACATATGTGATAAGGTCAGGGTAGCACCAATTTGAAAAAAGCTTGTCTAACATCGTTTTAGATGGTTTTGACATCTCAAACGTAGGCCTCGTGAGGCACTGGTGCGAAAAAACAGAGTTGTAACACTCTGGTCCAAATTCGCTTAGTTCTCAGCCCACCCATAGTGGACCCGCACACACATAGCACCCTACTTACATTTTCGTCCTCGCTTCATGTAAAATGGTTAACCTGGAGGCACTATGTTTAGACCCAATAGGCATTATATACTACTACAACTCACTTTATGCAAGCATTGTGGGATTAATCCCACCATCACTCCACATGAGCAACATGGGCCTCCACATTAACGGGCCGGGTATTACGTTCACCCCTCTTAAGGGTTGACACCCTTGGAAGCATACCGTATATACGACAGATACCAGAACTACCCCTCGGTATACGTCCATGCATCAAGTGCCAGTACATATACCATGTTGTGTGGCCACTCCAGGCTCACACGCATCACGCGCCATAGGCCCCCGCGCTAGCCCCACACACTCTCGTGCAGCTAAGGTTGATATTTTGATACCTCTGAACCATGGTTATCACGGCGTCGCCTAGGCGTCCCGACGGCCGGGGGAGGCCGCCAGGACCCGTCGCCTCACCTGGAGCTCTTCAGACGACCGACTGGTTGGCCCAGGCGTCGCGGCGGATGACTAGGCATCGCTGTTGAGGCGGCCGGGCGGGCGCCGAGCCAACATGACACCAGTTAAAGGAGGAAAGGACCAATGAGAGCACCTTCGCCGTCGCCTCCGTCGTTCGTAGCCCGTGGCGGCCTCGCTGCCCTCTAGATCCCATCATCTCCAGCCGTCACCTCCCCCTCTAGCCCGCCGTGACCCGTCGCCTCTAGATCTGGTAAGCCAGCCGCGATCCATCGCCTCTAGATCTTGTAGCGGCGGACGAGGAGGAGCGTGAGGAAACGACGCGGAGGGAAGGCGTCGCTTCGGTGGGAGGGCGGCGCTCGAGAAAGAGGCGGGCGCTTAGGCGAGTGGGAGCGGCGCTCGGTGGGAGGAGCGGCGCTCGGCGGCAATGAATGGAGCAAAGGTCTTTCGGTTCGACAGGAGGAATAGGATTAGGGTTAGGAAGGCCATCTTGGCTGGGCCGGCCAGTTGGGCTGGGAAATGGGCCAAAGCTGGACCGGCCAGGTGGGCTGGGAAATGGGCCAAGGAGGATTTTAGACTTCAGAGAGATAGAAAAAAAGGAATATACTTGGTGATATACTGATATTAATGAAGCATTTTTTGTCGCCTAATCCTCGCCTAGGCGCTTAGGCGTCCAGGCGCCCCGGAGGCGACTTGCCTTGCCGGGGCGCCGTGATAACCATGCTCTGAACACCCTAGCCCAAATCCGCTCAATGTCAAACCCAACTATGAGGCGTATCCTTGTACATATAACCTATGGTTAACCGTAGGTGCTATGTTTGGACCCAACAAACATTATATACTACTACAACTCATTTTATACAAGCAATGGCGGGCTAATACGACCATCACTCTACATTGGACACATGGGCCTTCACAATAAGGATATTATAGAGGTAGATCGAGATTAACGTGGGAAGAAGTAGTTAAAAGAGACTTAAGTGATTGGAATGTATCCAAAAAGTTGGCGTTGAATAGGAGTGCATGAAAGTTGGTGATCTATGTACTGAAACCATAACCTAAGATCAAAGGTTTAGGGATTTTATTGACTTTGATTGAGTTTCATTCCTAGACTACACCAACTTGTTTGGGACAAAAGGCTCAGTTTTGTTGTTGTTGAAAGTTCATGCAGATCGATTAAATTGAAGGAAAAGATTAAAATATGTGCATACCTCAGCCAGTTGATCATGTTTGAGCAGGCTTTTCACTCTGTATACCTGGTTACTAACCAAATACTGATATTTCAAGAGCTTGACATCTCGAGTAAGTAATATTCTTCCTTCCTTATAGGTTTGATTTAATAGTTCCCTACAGGTGAGTAAAACAAGTGGCAAAAAGCATAAAATCTGTTAATGAAAGCCTTTCCTCTCAATAGAAACTACATTAAGGATGTTCCAAATATTCTTGCAGAAAGTATAGAGAAGACCTTGGTTCAGGTTTCCTTGAAGATGGAATGGCAGCATCTATCCCAACACATCTCAAGTGCTTAGCTAGACCCTCAATCTGTTTAAAATATCTACACATCAAATCTAGCAGCCTTTGCAAACAGGGAACAGAAATTGACTAATTTGCATGGTGATGTCGTCACACTTCAAGTTCATCTTATGCAGTGGTACTTCAATTGTTAAAAGAAATGGGATTAGGAATACTGTTACCATCACATCACACAAAAACTTTGGGCATCCATCCCCACCAATGGAAGGGTCCCATGGAGGGGAACCCTGCCATTCAGTACTGCAATCCAACTTCTCTTTGCATATGGCATTGCTACGAAGCTTTGGTTTTTCTTTTTTTCTTGAGGAGCGTGGTTTTTTATCTGATTCTGTCAACAAAATCTTCTCACTGTACTTCATCACAATGGATGTCCAATAACCATCAGTGCAAATGGCATATCCAGATGACAAGCATTCTGTCGCCCTTGGTATGTAATGCTCATTTGAAATTAGTTCCGTTGTACGTAAACATTCTTCTGCAATAGTAACTGATAATTACAAAAAGACTACCCAAAACATGCATAAGTGGTTAAGTCACTTTTAGTAGTTAAAGATAAGCCCTTAAACATAGTAATTGGTAATCACAAAAAGACTACCCAAAACATGCATGAGTGGTTAAGTCACTCAGTGGCGTTAAGCATGAGAATAATCACCTTCAGTTCTGATCTTTTGTTGGAAAAGATCAAATACGTCTAGCAAGTAGTAGGCATCCGATGCAGCATATTGTATTTGCCCTTCGCTCAAGGGGCGGCATGACCAATCACTACATTGGAGTTCCTATAGAACAAAAAAAGCAAGGAAACAATTAGGTAATCCCTTGAAATATCAACACAAATGCCACCACTGTGAGCAACATTTTGGTAGAAAGCGCAGTGAAGATACAAAGGAGACGTAACAGATGAATTTGTTCATTGATAAGGCAAAAGTTATATTCAGTAGTCCATTACTAATGCAGTACTGCAAGGGCTGGGCAGAAAGACCAAGAAGCTCAAACTTGGGTACATATTGGGCAAACAACAGGTCCAGCTACAAGCTCACAATTGATTTACAAGCTGATCTTGAGTTGAGGTGAGCTGAGCTAGAATACTCACATTAACATGTATATTACACTCAAACGCAATGCATATATATCTGTCTATTCAAGCAACCATGTATATTACACTCAAACGCAATGCATATATATCTGTCTATTCAAGCAACCTGGTGGTGCTAGCTCTGCTTCATATAGACCATTGAGAATCTATATCAGCAAAATCAAACCTGCCAGCCAAGCTTGCATATAAAATGAACCAAGCTTGAGCCAAGCCATTAAAACAAATGAGCGGAACCTTTGGATCAAACTGGCTGAACCTTGGCTTTTCTCTGGCAGTTCACCAGGTATGTGATAATTTACTGAACACTATGACCCTTATGAAAAACATGAGAAAGGCTACCAATAAACTCAAGTGGGCAAAAAGTTTTAACCATATACCCGCTTATTTGAGTTAAAGAATAGTCCTTTTAATAAAAATAATAATAAGCTTTCTCTAGGCTATCCTACATTCCTGCTAGCTTAGAATCAACTCAATCTGCACATTCTATAAAGTGAAATGCTTGCAAATGAATTGGTTTAGACGATAACTAAAACTCGGTAGCTAATGTATTCATGTCCGACAAATTAAAATTCCCAAATTGAAGGTGAAGACATTTCATTTGGACTAACCTTTGATAAAGAGACATTCAGCAGTTCCTCACAAATGGTTGCCAAACTCTTGGTTTCCTTTGGGAGCCTCTTATGCCTGTCATGACCCTTCAGGTAGTAATAAATGTTGGTGACATCCAAGAAAGGCTCCACCTTGCAAAGATGAAGGACGGCAAAAATGTTACTCACAAAATTCGAAATGCTTAATCCCTTTTCCCAATTCCATGAGTGAGTGATCTTGTAGGTTTTAGAAAGCGCTTAGGCAAAGTGCGCAAAGCTTAAGGTTATTCCCAATTTCCCATCCATGAATGCCAAGTACATAGTTCCCCTAACTAAACCCACCTCCAATTGACAGCAATGTTGCCTAAAATATAGAATTTGAGGCGTCCAATAATAGCAATTTGATCGAAAGGCACTTACCCTACCGAATCCGGCCTCGCCGCCGAGGGCAGCGGCGAAGGTGGCAGACAGGTAGACGAGGTCCTGCTTGAACCGGAAACCCAGCTTGAGCACCTCGGGCCGCTCGAACAGCTCCTGCAGCGGCGCCCACAGGTCGGCAAGCGGCACGGCGAGGAGGTCGACGATGAACACCTCGCCGCCCCCACCACCGTCGCGGCGGCAGGCCACCTGGAGGAGCGTTACCGTGGGGAACGTCGGCGGAGTCGGAGGCGCCTGCGCAGGCGAGGGGTCGTCGCCGGGGCCGGCAGGGCCGCGGCGGCGCGGCTTCCACTCAGCGTCGAGCGCGACGACGCGGGCGGCGGCCAGGGAGCAAGTGAGGAGGGCAAGCTCCGGCGAGGATCCGCCGCCAGTGACGAGGTGCACGGCGAAAGGCGATGGCTGTGCCGGCGCGAGGTCGGGGTCCATCGGTGGCGTGGCGGGCGGGGACGGGGGCGGGCGCGCGTATATATACGTGGGATTGGCAGCGGTATACCGTATACGGCGATGGCTGCGTTTCTTACTTGTACGGCTGCACTAGCCCACGGAAGCTTTTTTCTTCATGTTTGGGAAAAAAGAGATTTACATTTTGACAAGTTTGCACTTCATAGATTCTGGAAGATGATCTCTCTCTCTCTGTGTGTGTATATATATATATATATATATATATATATATATATATATATATATATATATATATTACTATACATTTGAAATAAATATATATACGAACTTAAAATACTCCTTTATCACTTTGGATACACTTATATACTAATTATAAGATATTTCAATATAAATCATATGGAAAAATTGTAAAGGAGTATATAGTTTTAGCATATTTTACAAATACTTTTATATATGGACAAAAAAGGAGTATACCAAAAAATATACATACCATATCTGAAAAATATAAATATTACCTAGCTAGTCTTACATATTCGTATACTAACGTTCATACCCTTCATTGCGGGAGATACTCCCAACGTTATAAGATACAACATATAGAGTAATTACTCCTAGGAGTAAAAAAGAGGCTTCATATATATATATATATATATATATATATATATATATATATATATATATATATATATATATATGTATGTATGTATGTATGTATGTATATGTATATCGATGTAATCAGATTTTTGGTGCAATCACCGTACAATCCAACTAAGAAAAGTTTCAACAAATTCTGAAAAAAATCATGGATGTACATCTCATCTTACCCCATCTACATATAAAATTTCATGATCAAATTCGTCCTATGTTAAGAGTAATAAAAAAGACAAATTTCTGACAAACTTGAATAGTTCAAATGCACCCCAAATTTGTCTTTTTGTAACTTCTAGCATAGGACGAATTTGATCATGAAATTTTATATGTAGATGGAGTAAGATGAGATGTACATCCATGATTTTTTTCAGAATTTTTGAAACTTTTCTTAGTTGGATTGCATATTGCACCAAAAGCCTATATATATATATATATATATATATATATATATATTGTAGTATAAAAAAATATTTATTATAGGCAATAACTCATGTAATAGTATTTTATGCTATATATATAGACATTTCTTCATGAAGAGACAACTGTACTCTCTCTCATCCTTCTCTCTCTTTTATGTTAGTAAAAATCTTATGTAGCAAAGTACATAAATAACTGACATCATACTATTGTACATATCCTGACTCGAAAACTTTAAGCTATAAAAATCTCGACTATTTCCATGTATTGCTCTCAACACCCCATCTATGTCGTGTCATCACCAAATAGCTCACATCCTGGTAAGTGACCCATGACTATTTGCAGTGCTTCTATGCATTATCTCCGTTACAAATTGCATAACCTTGGAAGTAAGAGAAGGGTAAACTTTCATTCATGCTTTAATATCTACTAGAGTGGAAGCGCGGCGGCACGCCGCGCTAGTTACCATGCTGTTTAAATAAGATACTAGCCATGTGCCCATGCGATGCAACGGAAACTCAATTTGTGATAAAAAAATTTATTTGCAAAAAGCATTAATCTTATCTGAATAATAGTGTTCACTCTGAATGTGCAATGGTTAAATATTTAAATCAATTCATCGAAGCATACAAATTTCAAGCACCTGTTTACAAACTCGAGTCTAAAATTATCTGTAATTTCATAAACTTAAATAATAACATCACAACATTTGGGATTGTAAATTTGTAACGCTATAATTCAAGATCGATCGAAAGAGGCATCACCTGCTACTCCATGAGCACAAAGACATTGAAGAAGTAGGCGTCATCTGTATGTGGTTGCTATCATCAGCGACGTGCGTGGCTCGTACGCCTCGCTCCAACCATACCATAGCCCCACCCCATCAACCAGCTCCACCGCCTCCTCGCCTTCCCCAGCGAGCGCCTCCCTCAACCTATTGACATCATCTACCGTGCGCGAGCTCTAGCAGTACCGCCATCCTATCTCGCCGCCCACCACTGGCAACCTGCCCCTGCGCCGCATCGACGAGATCAGGAAGGTTGCTCATTACCTCCGCTCAACGGATAAACTTAACACATCTGTAGAAAAGGCAAGAAGCGGTGGGATTATATATAGATTCAGCAACCGATGAGATATCTATGGAATTTAAATTAAGAAATCGTCAAATAAGGAAGACAACAAAAGGGAAAGAGGGGAGAAGAGACCCAACTCCATGAATCGGAGCTCTGCTTCCTTTGGAAAGGAATCAATCAATCCAATCCGAAAAGCACAAGAGCAATCACTGCCGATTCGAATGCAGATCAATAGGAGAAAGGAAAGCAATAAATGAGTTATGCATATTTATTTACCTCCTACGACAGAATGATCCAATCCAATCTACCGGGTGGCCACTACTCGCTTCCCACTCAGCCACGCGGGTGCGCACATGTGTTGGGGTGAGGGTGGAGAATGGACGTACCACCACCAACTCCTAATTAGAATTAGTAGATTATTGAAAAATATGAGTAGTCAGTAATAATAAGTTTTGCAAAATTGTAGTTATATACCTAATTATGTACAAACAATTATTCTTATAAAGTCAAGCAATACCATATGTCAAATACACTAGCATTGCCAATACGAAGACGTTCATGTGGTACGTACTTAAGGTTGGCTGATCAAGGACTCAGGCATGTTAGTTAGGGCCTGTTTGGGACAGCTCCAGCTCCACCAAAATCTGTGGAGTTGGTGGAGCAGGGTATTTCTAGCTCCAGAAATTTATGGAGCTGGAGCTGTAGGTACATTAAGAGTGTTTAGGTAGATCATCTTGTTTACATTTTAGACTAAAAATATAAACTTAATTCACTTTATTTTAGCCTATAAGTTTCAGCTCTGAACTAGAGTTAGGAGCTGAAGCTTTCCCAAACAAGGCCTTAATAGAATGGCACACCATTTGTATAACTAAATGGGCTATGTTAGTAAAGAAAAATTCAACATCAGTTTATAGAGATGTCGTGTGACTGGAGGATCAAACTCCATTAGAAGATCAACATTTGCTATTAGAACTAGAAAGTAAGAAGACGTGTATTCCATTAGAACTAAAAACCTCAACATTTGCTATTTCAGCCAGACATAAAAAGCTAAATTGTAAGGAACAAACTTTTATTGAACTAGAAATGGAACATTGAAAAATTAGCATCTTGCTATATACATGTATGTTACTGAAATGTGTTTTCGGAACTCTCCCTGCCTGCATACCTTCCTCTCTCTTTCTTTTTTATCATTTTCTCTTAATAAGTTAAGGACATTTTTTCTATCTTTGTATTCTATTTGTTACGTTTTTGCTCTTCCATTTAAGGTGACACATGGGTACTATACAAGCAGTAATCATAAATATAGCGCCTAGAAAAATAGAATGATCCTAATTGGGTAAATGCAATGCATGAAGAACTAAACAACTTTGCTCGAAATGACATATAGACATTAGTTGAAAGACCCAAGGATCACAATGTCATCGGCACAAAATGGGTATTTTGAAACAAGTAAGATGAAAATGGCATTGTGGTAAGAAATAAGGTTAGATTAGTGGTGCAATACTTCACTCAAATCGAAGAATTAGATTTTGGTGAAACTTTTGCACCCGTAGCTAAACTTGAGGCCATTCGAATCTTGCTAGTCTTTGCATCATGTTTTGACATTAAGTTGTTTCAAATGGATGTTCTTAAATAGACAAATATCCGAGTTGATATTTGTAGAACCACTACAACAGGAACACCCCTTTAACAACGGATACATAGCAACACATGATGTTATGCGTTGCAAGCAACAGGGTGGCAACGCTTGCAAAGCGTTGCAAGCATCATCCGTAGGGTTAAACAACGGATACATAGCAACACATGATGTTATGCGTTGCAAGCAACAGGGTGGCAACGCTTGCAAAGCGTTGCAAGCATCATCCGTAGGGTTAAACAACCAGTGGCAACATTTGTCAACTGTTGCAAGAATCATCTGTAGATCGCTTTGTTTTTTTGGCCGGATCCGTATTAGACCCTTTTGTTACCGCCGATGTGAACCTTTGTTTTTTTTATTGTGTGTAGGCTTTCTGTGTGGTGTAGGCTTGCAGTCAACCGTGTCCATGTGCAGCAAAATATTTGCTATAGAAAAGTAGAAGCTGGGGGTCGGCTCGAACCCAAGACCTGAGCTGATCATCGCACCGCGCTAACCAACCAAGCTGTGAATCATTTCAGATTAGGAATTTAATATTGCCTAATTATTGGATCTACGAACATGTCCTCACGTCCCAACGGAAAGTGAGAGCCTTAGGTTTATTCTTCCCCTGACCGATTGACGTCCCCCAAAGCCAGAAATCCCCAATCGAAATCGATCGCCTCCTCCCTCCTGCGGTCGGTGGTCCCGCCGCCCTTCGCCTGACCGGCGACGGCGACGCCCCAAATCCTGTCGCCTCCCGCCCGCCCGCCCGACGGTCGACGCCCCCCAAATCCGTTCTCACTTCTCACGCCGTCATGCCCGGCTCCTCGGCGCATCACCGCCGCTCCCTCGGGTAGCGCGCGCCGCCTCTTCCCAGGCGCAGCTCCTCCTCGAGCCCTCGCCGACTCTTGCCAGTCCCCGCCACCTCGGCTCCCTCGAGGCCCCCGCCGCCGCCTTCTCAGGTCCCCGCCGCCGCCGCCTCAGGGCCCTGCCGCCGCAGGTGAAATTTCTCGTACTCCGGTGATCTGCATTTAACTTGTTATATCTTAGTAAAATTAACTGCAAGTTCGATTAAGAAAGTATTGATTCAATTTACAGATTACCTATAAGTTGATAATAGAAAACATATCAATGTAACATTTTTCAAAAGGCATGCTAGGAATTCTGGATTTCAATTGAGTTATGATTATTGTGTTACCCCCACGAGACTCCAATGGGAAACCGAACATTTCTTACATTTGTGAAAGTTACAGCCAGTGTTATGGAAAAACAGGTTTAGGGTATGATTAGAAACCATTGTTAGTCTGGTGGGGCATTAGGTGATGTTTCTAGTTTTAGTAGTGGCAAGCCTGATATATCAGGTTTCTCCAAGGTACTGGTGATATTTCTCATATCTTATTTCATTTTTGTGCAAGCTGGTCTTTAATTGGCTTGATTGTATTGAAGGTGATGCGGTCATGATATTATTTTTATACATGTTGATATATGAACCCCCCCTATTTGCCTAGTTAGATGGTTAAGTGTAATATACGAAAAAAATTTGAGAAAACTTGTTATGGTCTTATGGATCAGAGATAATGATTTCCCCTTGACACTGTTAAAAACTCAAAATGAGCCCAGTTGGAAAGATAAATTAGCTGATTCTTGAGTATGGTTGTTATACATTTTGTCAAGAGGATTACTTTTAATCTTGAATGGTCACATTATATTCCTCTAAACTTCATACCTACATGGTACTTGGTTGGTAATGTAATTAGTCAACAGAAGAACTTTCAGTTCCCCCAAAGTTTTGATAGTTCCTCTGAGGAATTTGTCATATTATGAAAAACAAATCAAATTTTCCTAGAGCTATATAACACACACTCTTCTCTCAAAATTACATGCATACTTCACAAAGCTGTATGGGGATGAGACATTGTCACATTTAGCCATATAGATCTTGCATCCCATACAATTCTTTGTAGTGCACTCCTTGAAATCTGTGAGCCCTTTCCTTTCCAATTTCAGGCTAGATTTTTCCTAATTCAAGATGCCCACCGTGGCAAGATCATCTTGACAAACTTTTTGACTGTATGCATCTGGAAAGCTAAAGGTATGCTTTGTAGTAATGTGTGTTTGCTGCTTGGTACTTTGAGTGACGGTAGTGAAAATGGCAGTAACCAGAAAATTAAGAGGCAGAAATCTCACCAAGTTAAGCAAAGAGAAGAATTTTTGGAGGGGATAAGTAGACTTCCGAGGAAATGTTAGGGATGCTGTCTCGTTAGCTAGGAGTGCACCTCCAGGACCACATCCGTTGTGTTCAATATGTCAGCACAAGGCACCTGTTTTTGGAAAACCTCCTCGGTGGTTTAGTTACGCTGAACTCGAACTTGCTGTAAGAAAATTAGCTATCTTGCCATGTAAGTATGCTATTCTAACATCCTCCGTCAATCTCAACTGGCGAAGCAAGATTGAGATTGTGCATACATCTTGTAAATAGCTGTGTAGACAATGGCTTGGTGAAGATATCAGCAACCTGGTCCTTGGAAGATATGAACTTGATTTGAAGAAGTTTTTGAGCTACCCGTTCCCGAACAAAATTGAAGAAGTTTTTGAGCTACCCGTTCCCGAACAAAATGAAAATCAACCTCGATATGTTTTGTTCGAGCATGAAAAACTGGGTTTGCTGATAGATATGTCGCCCCTAAATTGTCGCACCAGAGGACAGGCGGTCGCTCTTGGAAGACACCAAGTTCATGAAGAACAGACTGTACCCAAATGAGTTCAGCGGTAGCATTTGCCAGTGACTTATATTCAGACTCCGTGCTGGATCGTGAGACTGTGGCTTGCTTACGAGAACTCCATGCAATCAGGTTTGCACCAAGAAAGATAGCATAGCCCCCGGTGGATCGCCGATCGTCAAGATTGCCCGCCCAGTCAGCATCCGAGAAAGCTGAAAGTAATGTGGGTGAAGAAGCACGTAATTGAAGTCCATGAGACATGGTATGACGAATATACCGAAGAATGCGCTTAACAGCGATCCAATGAGACATGCGAGGTGCATGAAGAAATTGACACACTTTGTTGATGGCAAAAGAAATATCTGGCCGTGTGATAGTAAGGTATTGAAGGCCTCCGACAATACTGCGATACACTGTAGCATCTGATGGACCCAGAGAAGTACCATCTGCCATAGAGAGCTTATCGATGAGTCGACATTGGAGTATGAGCAGCTTGCTTTTGTCCATTTTGCACGGTGAGGAGTTCTGCAAATATACTGTTGACCGAGAACAAGACCTTGTGGTGATGATGCACTTCAATGCCAAGGAAGAAATGAAGTTTGCCGAGGTCTTTGACAGCAAAGACAGTCCCCAACTGCTTGAACAATGTGATCAGCTGCTTGTGTGGATGAACTCACAATGATAATATCATCTACGTAGACCAGAAGAAAGATGATAACATCTTTGCGGTTACAGATAAAGAGTGATGTATCTGCTTTTGATGCCACAAACCCCAATTTGTGTAGAGTGGTGCTGAGGCGAGAATGCCAAGCTCTAGGCGCCTGCTTTAACCCATATAAAGCTTTGTTCAGTTGACAAATATAAGATGGCCGTTGCACATCTTCAAATCCTGGAGGTTGACGCAAGAACACCTCCTCCTCCAAGTAGCCATGCAAGAAAGCATTTTGAATGTCCAGTTGACGAAGATGCCAATTATTGGTGACAGCCAATGAAAGAAGTATACGAATAGTGGTGGGTTTGACAACCGGACTGAAAGTGTCTTCATAATCATGGCCATACCTTTGCTTGAACCCTTTAGCAACTAATCGAGCCTTGTATCGCTCAATGGAACCATCTGCCTTCTTTTTAGTTTTAAAAATCCATTTGCAGTCAATTATATTGATGTCGGGACGAGGAGGAACAAGTCGCCATGTCTGATTGTGAATAAGAGCATTGTACTCAGCATGCATGGCATCACGCCACTGAGGAATTTGTAGAGCTTCCACATGGTTCACTGGCTCAGTTACAGGACTTTTGGCAGCAATATAAGTGATGGTACCATCAGTTCGGTGTTTTGGCTTGCGTATATTGTCCTTGAGCCGAGTTCGCATATGATGGCCATTATGCTGAGGTAGTGATTCAGTCTGTATTGCCATCTGGTTTATATCTGCACTGAGGGGCGATGCCATCTCTGAAAAATTCTCCGGTTCAAGATTTTCAGCAGGAGGCAGAGCATCATCAGGAGGAACGTCGAGGCTGCGAGAGTAGTAATATTCTCAAGTTGAGTATCCTTGTCAGAACCTGCACCATGGTTAGATACAAGCATAGGTGTATATGTCGAATCTGCAAGTTGGTCACAGGAAACAACAGAAGGAACCAAGGAAGAATCGGGTATGTGTGAGTTGTGAGAAAGATTTGCAAGCGGGAAGTTGTTCTCATCGAAAATCACATCTCGTGATATGTATACCCGACCGAAGGAACATGCGAGCATTTGTAACCCTTATGAAGAGGGCTATAGCCAAGAAACACACATTTTTTGGCGAAAATCAAGTTTGTGTGTGTTGTATGGACGAAGATGTGGCCAACATGCACAACCAAAGACTTTGAGAAAAGTATAATCTGGTTTCTTCCCTAAGAGGCGTTCTAGGGGTGTTTGCATGTTGAGAACCCGACTAGGAACACGGTTGATGAGAAAACAGTCAGTTGTGAAGGCATCATTCCAAAAGCGAAGAGGAAATGTATCGTGGCGAGAAGGGTAAGTCCAGTTTCTACAATATGGCGATGTTTACGTTCAGCCGAACCATTTTGTTGGTGAGTATGTGGACATGAGACGCGATGACCAATGCCTATTTTCTGGAAGAAGGAATGCAATTTCTGGTACTCTCCACCCCAATCCGTGTGTATGTATAGAATTTTTCGATTGAGAAGTCGTTCAACATGCTATTGAAACTGAGTGAAAACTTGAAATACATCGGATTTATGTTTAAGCAAATAGATCGAAGTGAAGCGACTGTAGGAATCAATAAAACTTACATAAAACCGATGTCCACCAACTGAGGTTTGAGTAGGACCCCAAACATCAGAAAATATTAGCTCAAGAGGAGCTTTAACTACATTATTTGAAGAGGAAAAAGGAAGTTGATGACTTTTGCCTTGCTGGCAGGCATCACAGACTCGATTATTTTTAACTGACTCAAAAGGAAGTTCACTATGACTCAGAATGTGCTGAACAATGGGTAATGCTGGGTGACCTAGGCGACAGTGCCAGTTTGCTTGTGAAGCTTTAACACTGCTGAACACTTCTTTCCGGAATGGAGATTCAATGGAGTAGAGGCCATCGCGACATCGACCGCTAAGGAGTGTTGCCTTCGAATCCCGATCCTTGACAAACAAATGATCAGGGTGAAACTCAACAAAGACATTGTTATCACTAGTAAGCCTTCTAATCGACAAAAGGTTACGAGTAACAGAAGGAACATGAAGGATATTTTTGAGATGAAGTGATTTCGGATGAGATGTATGAATGGTGGAATGACCAACATGCAAAATTCGCATACCTGACCCATTTGCAGCATGTACTTGATCCTTGCCATGATACTGATCCTTCATGGTGAGTTTGTCCAGTTCGTTGGTGAGATGGTCAGTGGCACCTGTATCAGCATACCAGGCAGTATCGATGGGATAGGAAGGCGTCACTCCATTCCGATGTGCAGCAGCAGCCACACGAGTATCGTTCCCAACACCAGGAAAATCACGGTTAAATCGCTTGAAGCAGCGGGATGCAACATGTCCTACCTTGTCACATAGCTGGCAGACTGGACGATTTGCCCCAACGTTAGAACCACCATTGACAGTTGCACCTGTGTTGGTGTAGCCACCTCCGCCGGACTTATTGTTGGTGTAGTTAGTCCGAGGCTTGTACTGCTGCTGATGAGGTTGATTGTCTTTGCGGTAGGACTGCTTGCTGTTTGACTTGTTCCGATAGGTTGCTGCGTTCACAGAGTGATCAGCATGAATCTCGGTCTCTCGATTCTCCATGCGTTGCTCCTGGGTCAGCATGTGTGCGTATAAATCACGCACAGAAATAACATCATTGCGGATGGTAACCGACGAGACTAGAGAGTCATAGTCGGAATCAAGACCCGCAAGAAGATACGAGATGAACTCGTGATGCTGGAGAGGCTGGCCGATAGACATCAAGGTATCGGCGAGCGATTTCATCTTGTTGAAGTAGGCTGTGACTGACATATCACGTTTCTTGGCGTTGGCAAGCTGGACGCGGATCTGCATTGATCGCGCCGTAGATGCTGAAGAGAACATGCTTTCCAGCGCAATCCAGGCTTCTCGAGAGGTAGCCATGAAAAGAACTTGGCCAAGAACACTCTCTGACATGGACGGCGTGATAGCGTATAAGATTGCACGATCTTGTTGCATCCATGCTAGATAGGCAGGATTTGGAGTCTGTGTTGCGCCAGACTCCGTGGTGGTGGTGATGTATTCCGATGGACACTGGTTTGTGCCATCGACATAGCCAAGGAGACGAAAACTTCTTAGAAGTGGAACAACTTGAGCACGCCACAGAAGGTAATTCTCGGACGTGAGCTTGATAAAGGATGAGTTGCCCAAACATGAATGGCGAGGAAGTAGATGAGGAAGCGCCGATGCTCATCGAAGTATTTGGTGGCAAGGTAGAATTCAGGACAGCAGAGATGGTGCTATTGTTGGCTGCAGAGGTGGTCATGGCGTGGCTTGGATCAGACACGCTCTGATACCATGTAAGAAAATGTGTATAGATGAGTTTGAGGTTTTGAATCCCGTACTCAATTGAGTCCGGCCCTTCCTCTGTTTTATATTACTGATCATGGGATCAATTACAAATCAATTACAATCCGTGAATCACGGCATGTGCATACATATGGAAACCAAATTAGTTAGTATCAGAGAGAATATATACTAACTATACTTAGCTATCTTGCCATGTAAGTATGCTATTCTAACACTTGCAACTGGTGGTTTCTCCCAAGCAAATTTCTTGGTGAAGGTGGATTTGGATCTGCTCATCGAGGTGTCCTTTTGATGGCGTGCAATTCTTGTCAAGCAACATAAGCTTGCTAGCTCCTGTGGTGATGTTGAATTTTGCTCGAGGTGGAAGTTTTGAGTTGTGCGCAACACCGAATGTTGTAATGCTGATTGGTTTTTGTGTTGAGGAAAGGAGGCGTTCTTTGGTTTATGAGTACATCCGCAATGGATCCTTGGATTCACATCTTTATGGTAAGAAAAGATCATTTTCTCTCTTGCATTTTTGGTTTATCTATCGAACACAAGAAGTCTGTTAAGGCACTTATGTCGCAACCACACTATTGCACTTAGTTACATGCTAGTAAAATTTTGTAATCTTGACTTGCCTCTTGCTCTTGTCCAAAGGAACAAAAGTTAGTGATGTTGCCATAAAATTTTCATTGTTAAGCTATTCTTGAAATATCTTTCGTGTCGCAGAATAGAGAAACATTGGAATGGGTCGCTAGACAAAAGATTGCGATTGGTGCCGCCGAGGGTTGCGGTACCTACATGAGGAATGTAGAGTTGGTCAGATAATCCATCGTGACATGAGACCAAACAACATCCTTGTAACACATGATTTTGAACCACTGGTACGGTTTACATTTGCGTATCGGAATGTAAAAATAAGTATTGTCGTTTTATTTACTGCATTAAACATCTTTCTAGATATCATGCTAAGTTTATGTGCCTGATGCAATGATGAAGCCATACTTCATATTAATTTGAGGTGGCCTATCTTGCCACATCACTTTTCCGGATGATTATAGGGTCATATATAGTGAAAATTGGTTAGAATTTCAACACTATTCGTTTAACTTCCCCATATTATCTGGCTAGCATCTGATGTATGCCGACCTTTATCAATTATTCATCTTATATTATGCATGTCATTGACTTATGAAACGCCATGATAGGGTTGTAAGTTTCTTAATAATGGTCCGACAGTTGGAGATTTTGGTCCAGCGATGGCAACCTCGATGGAGACATGGGTGTTGAAACTAGAGTCATCGGCACATTTGGGTACATATTGAGATTTGCAATTTTATTTTCTAGTCATAGGCGTTTTGAGCACCGATAGAGACATTTACGACTCCTTGCGCTTATCGGCACCGTAATATGCAAAGTGGACAAATAACAGAAGGCCGATGTCTACGCTTTTGGGGTTGTGTTAGTGGAACTTGTCACTTTGGGTGCAACAGCGCAAGGTCATTGACATTAACCCACCTAAGGGCCAGCAATTTTTAATCGAATGGGTGAGTTTTTGTCCTTGTGAACTTCGGATGCTTAATACTAGTGTTAATGATAAATGGTCCGAGGAACTCCATTTTGACATATTCTAGCATGGTCTGTGGTCATAGTTTTGGCTACGGTTAATTAGAGGCATTCTCTTTGACAGATAAACTTAGGCTTGAAGGTTTGTAATTAGCTTCATAAATTGTATTTGCTCGATGGCGGACCGAGAAGTAATTATAGGTAGGGCAAACTTGAAGTATATACACATCTGGATATAAATTTGTTGGGCTATGCCCTACCTATGGGCCAAATTTGTTGGGATATATAGTATATACACATCTGGATATAAGAGGCTTTGTAAATTGTAGGTGGGGCAGCAGCCAACTTTGCCATATCTTATTAGGTCCGCCTGCATCTTTGTGTCAAAATTGTGTGCACGAAGTGTAAGAAGTGCTCTACTCGATTTGTCCGCTTATTTTGAAGTAACTCAAAGGTTTGAATTATAACAGCACGCCCTTTCTTGGAGGGGTATGCAATTGATGAACTCATAGACCCACGCTTGGGGAACACTACTGCAGAAATGAGGTCTATTGTATGTTGCATGCAACAAGCTCATGCATACGACACGATCCTCATTCAAGGCCTCGCATGTCTCATGTTAGTTATTTTTGGGCTCAATCTGCAAGTATGTTTCCTAATATCCATTGGTAAACCGGATTATGTGAATGTTTACCCTTATCTTTCTACTAGGTTCTGCGCATACTCGAGGGTGACATGGTTGTCGATTCTAGCTCTGCTTGGCCCCAAGTAGCGATTCGGGAGCGAGAGTCGCTAACGCCAAATGATCAACAAAGATTATCAGACTACAAGCAGCCCAAATCGACAAGATCCGCAGGGTAGTTGAAGGAAAACACTCTTATGACGCTTTGAGGGCTGCTCGGGACCGAGATAAGCGAGCATCTCTCATGATATTAACGCTCTTTTCCAAAATGTTTGCGACGCTGAGCTATTCAATCATGTATTATTCCCTTGCCTTTTCTCCCAATCTTTTTTTTTCTTATTTCTCCCCTACTTTCTACATAAACTTCCGAGGAAATGTTAGGGATGCTGTCTCGTTAGCTAGGAGTGCCCTCCAGGACCACCTCCGTTGTGTTCAATATGTCAGCACAAGGCACCTGTTTTTGCACTCCTGGAGGTGCTCTTTGCAAATAAATTTTTTTGTCGCAAATTAAGTTTTCGTTGCAACGCACGATTTTTTCCGATCTTCATAAGATTTATTCCTCCTTAACATTGCATCATATTAAAGTATTCAATTTCATTTGTAGATTGAGAAGATAAATAGTTGAAAAAAATCAGTGACATATTGGACTGAGATGGAGAATGGAGGCCTGCCACACGTTGGATCGAGATGAAGAATGACGACTTGGTGGCATTCCAAGATGGCTCCGGTGTTTATATATATTTTTTCATTACAATCTTTGTTCTGAACAAAATTATGACATCACTTATGAGGATGTTACTTACTGTAATGCAACAATTTATTTATAATACACAACAATGTTTGCTTATTTGCCATGTGTGGGTCCATAATGGTGTTCAAATTTCCAATTCCATTGCATATGCGTTGTAACTATAATTAGCGCCAAATTATATTATTTAATAATATTTTTCATCGCTTGGTTTATTCCTTGCAATGCATATATAAGTGTTGCAATAGACCCTAGCAACGGCAGCATAGGCAACACATAATAATGCGTTGGTATAGACCCTAGCAACGCATATACGGATTTTTAGCAACGCATATATACGTTGCAAAAAGGGGTGTCCTTTTGTAGTGAACAACCTCCTAGTTTTGATAATCCTAAACACCCAAATCATGTTTATAAACTCTCTAAGGCGCTATATGGTCTCAAACAAACTCCTAGAGTATAGTATGAGCGACTTAGAGATTTTCTAATTTCAAAAGGTTTCAAAATTAGGAAGGTTGATACTACACTCTTTACTAAAATAATTGATAGAGAATTCTTTGTGTGTTAAATTTATGTTAATGATATTATATTTGGTTATACTAACGAAGACTTTTGTAAAGAATTTGGTGATATGATGTCTAAAGAGTTGGAAATGTCCATAAATGGAGAATTGAATTTCTTCCTTGGACTTCAAATGAAGCAACTCAAGAATGGGACATTCGTGAGCCAAACCAAATACATAAAGAATCTTCTCAAGTGGTTTGGTATGGAAGACGCGAAGCCTATCAAGACTCCAATGGTATCCAATGGGCATCTCGACATAAATGAGAGAAGTAAACTGGTAGACTTAAAGCTTTATCGTTCTATGATTGGTAGTTTACTTTATCTTTCTACATCTAGACCCGATATCATGTTTAGTGTTTGCATGTATGCACATTTTCTAACTTCTCCTAAAGAGTGCCATTTAGTGGCCATTAAGAGAATTCTAAGATATTTAAAGCATTCCTTAAATGTAGGGTTATGGTATCCCAAAAGTGCTAAATTTGATCTTGTTGGATATTCGGATTCGGATTATACGGGTTGCAAGGTGGATAGAAAGAGCACCTTCGAGAATTGCCAATTATTAGGTAGATCCCTAGTTTCATGGTTTTCCAAAAATCAAAATTTTGTAGTCCTATCCACCGCTGAAGCTGAATATATCTCTGCCGGTAGTTGTTATGCTCAATTATTGTAGATGAGGCAAACCTTAATGTATTATGGAATAAATTTCAAAAATATGCCTCTTTTATGTGACAATGAAAGTGTTGTCAAAATAGGCAACAACTTGGTCCAACACTCAAGAACCAAACATATAGATATCTACCATCATTTCTTATGAGATTATGTGAGCAAAGGTGATACTGTGATTAGTCACATTAGAACCGAAAATCAATTAGTAAATATCATCACCAAGCCCTTAGATGAAGCAAGGTTTTGCAAATTGAGGAATAAATTAAATGTCATAGACATCTCTAATGTTACTTGATTGCATGCACGATGATTGAATTCTACTGGATAATGTTTGTTTGTTCGAATTTCTTGATGAGTAACACATTTAGGGGGAGTGTTATACCTTTTCCTTGTATATCACATCTCTAGTAATGTGAAAATATCAAACAAGTGCAAATACGTCTTTAAAAGAAATTCTCTAGATCATATTAGATTAACATATTTGAAAAAAATATCTTAATTTCTTAGAAAATGTCATTTCGTAAAATCCTTCATTTAAAAATATAAGTAAATCTAAACCTCATCTTTGATTCAATCTACTTTATCTAATCTTCTCTATATTGAAAACTATACCAAATACTTTAAACTGAGTCTTAATGTTCACAAAATTTCTTCAAAGTTAAAATTTGGTCTATATTAATCTACTAAAATGCACATTATGAGAAATTGCCTTAGAGCTAGACTCTCATCATATCTAGACTCACAAAAGATATTTCCAACTCATATATTGCAAAAGTCATCTTTTGACAAATGATTATTTCCAAAATTTCCTCTTTTTCTCAAAAGAAGACTACATTAATAAAAATTACTTTTGAAAATTCATTCTTCTTGATTGAATTATTGAGTTGAAGTGCTCAAATAAAGTATTCATCAAAAACATGAATAAAGGAGCAACATTAACTAAATTTGGCTTTTTATTAGCTTTTCAACTCATAAAATTTGGTGCTCACAAGGTCGAGCGGTAGCCGAAGAAATGATATGACTAGTCCATTCCAAATATACCACCATGTCGAAGCAGAGCAATTAATGTTAGATTTTTGGGGCAACCACTCAATGTTTTTCTCCCCAACCCTACCTGTGCTCTCTCTTCTATTCCTCTCTTTCTCTTCTCTCTCTCCTCTCAAGAACACTTTTTCTTCTCCAAATCTCCAAGAAGAAATTCTTTGATCGGAGTTTCTCCTTTCAAATCCTTCGCTCTCATCTTGATCTTCTAATTCAAGGTATCAATTCCCCTCTATTCTTCTCAAAATTCCTTGTAATCTCATGCCCTAGGTCTCATTCTTGAACTTTTAGAGTTTGATGTATAATGTTGCAAAATCATGCAAAATAAATTGAAATATTTGCGAGTAATGAGTAGATTATTAACTTAAGGTCTATATATGCCATTCAAAGGATTGATCTACTCAAGACTCAAGATTTTATAAATTTGGGAAAAAGGGCGCCGTGCGGCCGGTCATACCGACCCCTTGGCAATGGCACCGCCCATGTCCGATGCTACCGGCCCCAGGGCGGTATGACCGGGGTTCCTAGCCCAGAATTATATTTTTGCATGTTCTTTCCACAATTGCATTATAATCCACCTCTAGGGCATTTAAACCTTGTTTCTCACTTCATAATCCCTTGTTGTACCAGTCACCTTGCCAAGGACTAAGAACCTTCCTCCTCACGGCGACGGGGTTATTCGCAAGTCAACTTGAGGAAGGGGTGTTCCGTTGTCTCATGAGAGTGACAGTGAAGACTCTCAAACTCAAGCTGCAAGGGACAAGGAGATTCAGATGAAAATTCAAGAAGAACTTGATGGGAGTTCTCAAGGAAGAAAAGGAAAGAATGTAGTTTCAAAATCAAGTGAGGAAGATGATAGTATGGATGTGGATTTTGAGTAAGGGAATGACAGTGGGAGTGAAGGGTCTAAAGACGAAGATGAAAATTTTGATGACTTCCAGCCCACTATGGATCTGAGGAAGATAAAGGGGAAGAAATATTTCTCGCTTCATTAGGCAAATCAATATATGCTCCCTCGCAGTGCTACTTTGGTTAAGTTCAGGATCATTTTCCAACAGAAAGTCTATCATGAGATTTACCTGAACAAAGAATTTGCAGATCATAAGTGGGTGAGTTTGGAACATATTAGGAAAATTCCTCTGTTTGTTGGAGTGCCTGAGCTCTTCCATGGTGCTGATCTGGCAGCATTCGTAAGCATGAAGTGTGACTACAATGATGATAAGATTCGATAATTCTATGCTACCCTTCATGTTTTTGACTCCTTTGTGAGATCACTTGAATGACGGATATAACAGTATACACAGCTTCCAAGGTGGGAATTGAGTAAGCTTGGGGTGTTTATCACAGTGGTTAGCCCAAGATTCAGAGTGACTCCACTCTCCCTCTTCCAGAGCAGTACAACTTCTATGATCCAACAGCCCGTGTCAAGAGACCCGGTAAGATTACTCATCTCCTCCCCACATATAGCCTCATCAATAGGATTGTGTGAGTTACCGTTCATCCCAAGAACAATAATTTCGATGAGATTAGAGGCTATGCATGGAATATTATGAGTAAAATCATAAAGAAAGAAAAGTTTGATGTGGTGGATTTTATTCTTGGTGAAATGCACTCCTCTGTTGGTGATCGAGGTAAAAGGATCTACTTTGCCCCTTATATCATGATGATTATCAAAAGGATGATGGGGTATTGTGGTGGTTTTAGTAGTGCCCACAAGCCATATAAGCCACAAGAGGCAGGTCCTCAGGTTCAGAGGGGTCAGTCCTCCCAGCAACAGCCTCCACAGTAGGATGTTGGGGAAGAGGAAACTCAGGCTCATCCAACACAGCTTCATTCAAGTTTGGCACATGAGAATTTTGATATGCTACATAGTGCCATGATGAGCAGCTTTGCGAGTCTTAGGACCGACATGATGAGCAATTTTGCTTGAGTCAAGCTCCTGTCTCCTTTCACCACTTCGGAGCTCATCATACTCCACCTCCTTCGTCACCACCTTCGTCTTGAGCTTGCGTGGTAGTTCCCTTTTTGGTTCTTGATGCCAAAGGGGGAGAAGTATGGATGAAGATTAGGAGTTCCTTAGGAGGATTAGCTTAAGTTATTACTTTATATTTTGGTTGTAAACTAATGAACCTTGTTACTATCTTTTGGTTGTTGTTTGTGGTTGAACTATTGTCTTATGGCACTTTTATGATTGCTTTTGGATGATTATAAATATCTTAGATGTTTAATAGTTAAATATGGTATCATGCCATTATCATGTTCATTTTATGCTTGATGTATTCATTGCTAATATATTGTTGTTCTCCTCGGTTTCAATATTTAAGGGGAAACTCCGTCAAAATTCTCAAAAATATCAGATGTGCAAATGACAACTTTTCATCCATATGCACATATTTAGGGGGGTTTTCAATTAAATATTGATGTTTTAATGATATTTTGTGCCTAACACTCTTTTCATTCCTAAAATCAAAATATTGTTAAAACAAAGTTTTTGAGTATACAACTTGTTCTTCCTAGTTGCCAACACAAAATTTAAAATTAATTTAATTCTCACATGAGGATTGTCATCAATTACCAAAAAGGGGGAGATTGAAAGCATCTAGGCCCCTAATTCATTTTGGTTTTGGTAATTAATAACAATTACGGTTAAGGGACTAATGTTTTCAATTTGAGTATTTTTGAGAATAGGTTAGTGATCCCAATCTCAGCAGTTATGGAAGCATAAAAATGATGAATAGAAAATCAACGCGTCGAGACAAGACAGCTAAGGTATAAAATTTATGGACCTTTTCATAGCTTTTGCCGATCTCGGAGTTTGGAGAAAAAGATCAAATTGCTAGAATAGACGTCATACTATTAAGACGGCGTTCGATGTCGATAAAAGTGTTGAGGCTCAATTCATATGCAATTAGACACTTCCATGGAAATGCATTCAAAAGAGAATTTAAAATATATAAAGTCATGCTTTTGGGTTGTGTGGGGCCAGTATGATCAAGCCCACTCTGGTCATATCGGCTGTCGGTATGACTGGGCCCATGGCTGGTCTGTTTTTCACAGTATGGGTGCTTTTGCTTCGAGAAGAAGCGATATGATGAGGACCCTCCCATCATACTGAAGCAGCGATATGACCTGCCCCTCCAAATATATCGCCATGTGACCAACGGTCACTGACAATGCATTAAATTGTAACATCCCAAAATTTTGGCTTTTTATTTAATTAATAGTGTTTTACTGCAATTTGTGCCTTTTGTGAATTTTCTGGATTTATTGGATTTTTCTGAGATTTATTTGAATTATTTTCAAATTAAGTATATTGCTTTTTGTCAAAAACTAATTATAAATAGATAAGTTTAAAATAAAGTTTTACTAAAAATATTTTATTTGAGTCCGAAATGTCTCAAAGTATTTTTGAGATTTTTCTCGGATTTTTATTGGTTTTTTTGTTGCCTTAAATAAATAAAATTATTTTTCCTAATTATTTTAAATCAAAATCCCCAGAAAATCGGTATTAACAATAACGGGCCGAGCCCATTATCGTGGAGCGCAAACGGCCGCCAGGCGCCCAACCGACGGCCTGCTCGACCACCCCTAGAAGCATCTGCGTAGACCGTCGGATCGCCATCCAACGGGCTTCATCAAGCCACACGCATCATGAAACCCTAGCGTCCCCGTGCCATCGGATCCGCATAGTGCGGTCAAGATTCGCCGGGCAAACCAAACCCTAACCCTTATCCGCCGTCGATCCGCTCAGTGGTTAGGATCGTCTTGCGTCGAGTCTCCGTGAGCCGCTCGATCAAGATCCCGCGGTCATCCGTTGTCGTCTCGGATTCAAACCGAGTTCGCGGGATTTCGCGCCACGTGTCCGCTGAGAATCCCGAGCCAGACGCGCATTCGAGGGGTATGGCGACCGGCGCCTCCCAAGGATCACCAGAAGTCGCCGCCCACTTCGCCTGCAGTCGTGTCGCCAGAGGAGCATCGAAGGAGTCGTGAGAGCTCGCCGGAGTCCGCAAGCTTTGCCGTGGAGTTTTTGCCGTCGTTGGTGATTCTTCCGCCGTTCTGAGGCCAGAGCCGAGCACGTTGCGTCGAGACGAACCCGTTCCGCCACTTCTTCATCGCCGGTGAACGCCGGAACGCCGACGGGGTAGTCATCGTCCTCATCTCCGGTACATCAACGCCGCCACATCGCCATCACCGTGCCCGAGCAACGCCAGCCGTCGGATCGTCGCTGGACCGCCAGGATCGCGCCACGTCGCTTCGGGAGCAGTGAAGGTCTCGGGTAATCGTTGACCGTAGGATCTCCTGTGGACGCTTCGGATCGTGCCGCGTCGCCTCGGTGAGTAGTAAACAGCTCGGGTAAGTCTTGACCGTCCGATCGTAGATGTGTGCTGTAGATTAGGCCACGTAGCGATCTGATTAGTGGCCGTTAGATCAGTTCTGGACGGTAGAGATTTCACCACGTGTTAGCACCGTAGCAGTCCGAGCCAGGGCTGACGTCAGCTGACGCAATAATCAGATTTTCTTTTATAAAAATAATTCGGAATATTATTTATTTTCCAATTTTATGAATTTTCAGGAATTTGAATATTCCGAGAGCTCGTTCTCCCTCATACGAACTCCGATTGAGGTGATTCAAATTTCTAAAAATTTGTAAAATTGAGATCTATCTAATGGTGGTTTTTGTTTGATTTCTAGAGTTCATTTTGCTCTCTGTTTTGGTGTTTATTTGCTATTTCTTTTCGATTCGCGTAGACGTTGAGTTGTGTGATGCTTCGGAGGAGTTAGCACTTCAAGATCAATTTCCAGAGCAGGACCAAGAGCTTAACCAAGGCAAGTTGTGCTTTGTTCATGTTGCACCCATGTTTGCAAAATTGCTATTTTGTTTTTACCTTATTGCATATTATTTCATGTGTATAAATGATTTCAACTTAGTTTGGGACTTAGATACCATACCCTTTGAATTATACCCTACCTTGTCGATTGAATGCCATGATACACTTGTCACCTTAGGTTGGATTACTATAGTTGGTTAAATATGAAATCAACATGGGATGGTTAGAACGGAATAGAATTGCTTAGCCATGCCACGTCATCACATGTATATGAATCATTGATTATTAATCTTGACTAATGGAATATCGAACAATGATATTAACTTGTGTGTCATGTGTGGTCACACAAAGAGATTGAGTTGTTGTGGCGGAAATGTCACGCAACGATGTGGATTTGTGGATAGCACGTGGTCCTTGGTAATCAACCGGGTTGGTAATCATTTTAGATTGAAGCAAGTGGTAGGGGCAAGTGTGCCAGGGTGGGCCCAATGAGCAGGGGGTATGTGCAAGTCTTGCTTTGATCAATCCTAAGGACTTAACCTTGCGAGCCTTTGACCTGAGTCAATCATGCAACCACATGTCTGTTATGGGGCAGCCTAGCCGACTAATTTGCAATGTCTTAGCTTGAGTACTATCGTGGTGGTATGAGTCCGGGTGTACGGAGGAAACTCACATGGCACAAGAGGGGGCAAGAGGGGGCCCTATTGTGGTGGTGTAACTGTAAGGACCCGAATTTACCAATTCGAATCCACTGTGTTTTAACGCGCGCACTATTCCCAGGATCAACGCTAGTGCACACAGTTTAACATTGGTAAGCATCATATCATACACAACGATAAGAATAATAAGACTTCATTATTTAATATAACTAGTGTATGATCTTATGATCACTTACATTATTCAGCCACATGGGCTAGACTGAAAGTAACTTGAACAAATGTAGCAGAAAGATAGCAAAAGACATAGATGTCCCATCAGCACACCACAGGCGATTGACAAGGATTGGCCTAGTGACCCGCGTCCACCTGAAAGTCCTCCGGCGATGATATCTCCACTGTTGTTGGTTTGTTTAAGCAAGGGTGAGTACACCAACACGTACTCAACAAGTTGTGCATAGAATGCAATTCTATCATAGCTATATGCAGGCTTATTCCAAAGGAAGGCTAAGTGGTTCATTTGCAGTAAAGTAGCATTTAAGAACACATATACTTCATAGATTGAAAAGACAGTAAAACAAATAATAACAAGTAAATAGATTCAGTGATTTCCAAGTAAAACCCAAGTTTCCATCCTAAGTCAAGTTTCCTTTATCCACATGGCATCCTGCCATCCCATCCAGTTGTTCATTTTAATTAACTACCCCTTGACTGTAATTCCCGAGCTTTGCTCAATACCGTGAGCACGGCTATCCGAATAGTTTGTACACTCTGTAGAGGTTACGCACTTTACCCACATGATACAACCATGCACCACACAGGCGAATGATTATAACAAAGCCTTTACAATGCATCCTCTTAACCCAGTGCCAGGGCCCCCCTCTTGCGCCATGTGAGTTTCTCCGTACACCCGGACTCACACCACCACGATAGCACTCAAGTTAAGCATTTGCAAATTAGTCACTAGGGCGCCCCATAACAGAATATGTGGTTGCATGATTGACTCAGTCAAAGGCTCGCAAGGTTAAGTCCTTAGGATTGATTAAAGCAAGACTTACACATACCCTCGGCTCCTCTGAGCCCACCCCGCACACTTGCCCTTCCACTTGCTTCAATCATAAAGTGATTACCACCCGGTTGGTTACTAAGCACCACGTGCTACTCACAAATCAACATCGTTCGTGACCTCCCGCCACGACAACTCAATCTCTTTGTGTGACCACACATGACGACAAATTAACATCATTGTTCCATATTCCATTAGTCAAGATTAATAATCAACGCTTCATGTACATGTGATGATGTGGCATGGCTAGGCAATTCTATTCCGCTTCTAACCATCCATGTTGATTTCAAGATAACCAACTATAGTGAACCAACCTAAGGTGACAAGTGGATTATGGCATACAAATAACAAGGTAGGGTGTAATTCAAAGGGTACATTAACTAATCCCAAAGTTAAGTTAAAATCATTTGTACACATAAAATATCATGCAATAAAGTATATCAAAATAGCAATTTTTCAAACATGGGTGCAACATGATCAAAGCACAACTTGCCTTCCTTAAGCTCCTGGTCTTGGTCTAAGGATTGTTCCTGAGTTGAAAATTCCTCCTCCGAAGCCTCGCACAATTCAACGTCTACGCGAATCGAGAAGAAATAGCAAATAAACACCAAAAACAAAGAACAAATGAACTTAAAAATTCAATTAAAAATCACCATTGGATAGATCTCAATTTTACAAATTTTTAGGAATTTGAATCACCTCAATCGGAGTTCGTATGCAAAAGTTATAGCCTTTAGAAGTTTGAAAATAAATTAAATTGAATTTCTAGATTTAACCGAATTATTTTTATAAAGGAAAATACGAATTTCCCGCCCCGGCTGTACGGACGATACGTGGTGAAATCTGGACCGCCTAAATCCAATCTAACGGCTATCAATTAATCCATGACGTGGCTGAATATCAACCATCCGATCTAAATCGGACGATCGATATTATATCGAGTGGTTCACTGTGCACTTAAATGACGTGGCTTGCTATGGACCACACGATCCAAATCCGACGGTAGAAACCTTACCCGTGCGCTTCCCTATTCAATCCGCAACGTGGCTCACCCTCGGCGCTCCGATGAAGATCCGACGGCTAGAAACCTTCGAATCCGGCGATGGCTGGCGGCGGTGCGGTCTTCCCGGAGTTGAAGAAGATGACCAGGTTGACGGCGTTTCGACGCTTTCTGGCGAGGAAGAATTAGCGAAACGGTTGCAGCGCAAGTCGACGAATCCGAATCTGGCTCCAACACGGCGGAAGAGTATCCCTAGCGACGGCTATGACGCGGCGAAGGCCCTCGGCACTCCGGCGAGCTCGCGCGAACTTCACGGCGGTTCTTCAGCGACGACACTCGGCTAAAGGATGCGGCGACTCACAGAGAACCTCGGGAGACATGCCCCGCCCTTAAATACCCCACGACGGCGCGATAAACTCGGAAATTGCAACAGCGGCGGTGTCCGGATCGGTTACGGCGGCGGTGCGGGAGTTCGATTCAGAGACGACAGCCCTCAATCGCCCGATCAGTAATCAACGGTGAAGATGCGGTAGGGTTTCCTAATTTGATTCAATTAATAGAGACCAAACTATCTAGATCCAACAACCCAAGGCGTTAGGGTTTTCTTAAATGACGTGGCGTGATAATGGCCCTTGGATTCCGATCCAACAGTCTACGTTGATCTTCCCGATTTCATCGACCGTCCGCGACAAAGATGGGCCGAGGTCTTCATCGCTCACGTGATTTTTCCGTTTTTCGATTTAAAATAATCAAGGAAATTCATTTGATTTATTTCGGACAGTAAAATACTTCTAAAAATTCTGAGAAAAATCTCAAAAATACTTTGAGACATTCTGGACTTAAATAAAATATTTTTGGCAAAACTTTATTTTAAACTTTTCTTTTATAATTATTTCTTAACAAAAGGAATATATTTAATTTGAAATAATTCCAATAAATCTCAGAAAATCCAAATAAATCCAGAAAAATCACAAAAATCATAAATTGCAATAAAATAATATTAAATAAATAAAATGACAAAAATTGGGGTGTTACAAACCTCCCCTAATGTAATCTCGACCCTTTAGATTCGTATGACTAGAGAATAGGTTTGGAAATTTCGCTTGAGATCTTCTTCACACTCCTGTGTTGCTTCATTTTCCGAATGATTACTCCATTGAATTCTGCAAAAGCGAGTGGACTTATTTCTGGTTCTACGCTCCATTACGTCCAGAATCTTAATCGGCTGTTCTTTATAAGTCAAGTCTTCTTGCAATTCGATAGCTTCTAACGGCGTTTGTTCTGCTGGCACTCTGAGACATTTCTTAAGTTGCGACACATGGAACACATCATGGACTCCTGCTAATGACTGAGGCAACTCCAACTGATATGCAACCTCTCCTCGGCGGCTCAAAATCCGAAATGGCCCAACATATCTAGGTGCAAGTTTTCCTTTGATGTTGAACCTTTTTACACCTTTCAGGGGAGTGACTTTAAGATATACGAAATCGTTGGGTTCGAAACTCAATTCTTGACGACGATTGTCAGCATAACTCTTCTGCCTTGACTGTGCTGTTCTCAATCTTTCCCTGATCATGGCAACTTGTTCTTCAGCCTCTCTGAGCATCTCAGGCCCAAATACTGAACGCTCCCCCATTTCATTCCAGTTTAACGGGGTACGACAAGCACGACCATATAAGGCTTCAAATGGTGACATTTGCAAACTAGCCTAGTAACTATTATTATAACCAGTGTTCAAAAATTCGGTACTTGGCGGCGATATTGCGGCCGATATTGCGGTTGGCTGCTATAAACGCAATGAATTCAGCCCTTGGCGGCCTGTTTGGCGGCTAGGCCGAAATTGCGGTCCTTGGCGGGTCTTGGCGGTCTTTGACGGTACTTGGCGGCTGGCACAAAACTATGAGAGAGACCATTTTAATCTATTATTTACATGACCTGATGACTATGATTGAAAGATTCACGTCGTCGCCCTCAAAATAAGGTACACTAAGTCACTAACATAGTACTTACTACTTAGTTTATTACTTGATTAATTGAGTAGTATTTGTTCAAGTATTTTAGTTTAATATTCTACTTTAATATTTGATGTCTTGCAATTTGCAAATAACTAGAAAAGAAAACTAAAATTTTTATTCATAATAAAATCAATAATATATATGAATTATATTAATTTCGGCGTACGAGGGCCAAAATGCCGAGACTCGCAATTGCGCCAAGAATACGACCTTGGCGCTATGTGCCTAATCAAGAACGAATCTGCGGCGAACTCTTGAACACCGATTATAATCGAACTCGGCATATGGCAAACATTTATCCCAAGATGTATCAGACGATATCGCATAAGCTCTCAAAGATATCTTCTAAAATCTGATTAACTCTTTTGTCGACCATCATCTGCATGGATGGTAAGCGGTACTGAAATTTAGACGAGTTCCCATTGCTTCATGCAGTTTATCCCAAAATCTTGAGGTGAATTGGGTACCTCGATCCGATACAATTTTCTTAGGCACACCATGTAAACATACTATTCTTGACATGTATAATTCCGCCAATTGATCTCCTGAATAAGTTGTCTTCACTGGAATGAAGTGAGCAACTTTGGTCAACCGATCAATGATGACCCATATGGAATCATAACCTCGTTGAGTTTTGGGCAACCCAGTGATAAAATCCATACCAATCTCCTCCCATTTCCACTCTGGAATCTTTAATGGCTGTAATAGTCCTGCGGGCTTTTGATGCATCGCTTTTACTCTCTGGCATACATCACATAATGCAACATGCTCTGCCACTTCACGCTTCATACTTGGCCACCAAAATTTCTTCTTGAGGTCCTGGTACATCTTGGCACTTCCAGGATGAATAGAATACTTAGAATCGTGTGCTTCCTCAAGAATCAATTGCTTAAGCTCCTTCTCATTTGGCACACAAATCCGATCTTTAAACCACAAAGTTCCTTGTTCATCCATGGTGAAATCTTCTGCTAATCCCTCTTCTTTCTTAGACTTAATTCTGCTAATCTTCTCATCTTTATTTTGCCTTTCTCTGATTTGATCCTCAAGGGTTGGTTTTTGTCGTGCCCCGAATTTTCACGGATTCGGACACTCTGTGTATTCTGTACTAGTCCAGGATCACGCTAGTACACACAGGATAAACAGGTTGAAGTACCACAATCATACACATGGAATTAAGTAAATAAAGTACTTCAAGCATTAATAATAACGAGTTACATGGCCTTATGGCCACCTTACAAGATTACACGCAGGGCGATAAATATCAAGTAAACAGGTTTATCGGCGGAAGCAAAAGTAAAGCAATGAACTCTTCATGACCACAAAGCATCTTGAGTGCGGCTCAACCCTTAATCCTCCCGGCCTTCGATTTAACTCTTCATTCCAAGTCGCACGGCTTCTTCTTCTTCGAGGTTTTTGTCGATGCAAGGGTGAGTATACAACATACTCAACAAGTCATGCACAATGCGACTATTACTATATGCAAGGCTTATTCCAAGGAAAGGCTTAATTGGTTATTTTGCATAAAGCAAAGATTTCTTTTGATAGGTAATCCTATTAGATTAAAAGCAATAAGATCAATAATATTTAATAATTAATTTCTCAATTCTTTTCCAAGAGTTTGGCACACACCCTAATTTCATTCACACACCTTTTTGGCACACACCACCCATTCCACATTTTCATTTTGAAAATCTAACCCTTGATCAGAATCACCGAGCAATGTCCATCATCATGACACGGCTATTCAATAGATTCACACACACACTCTGCAGAGGTCAGTACACTTTACCCACGAGGATACATCGCTCACCACACGACGATTGATTGCAACAAAGCCTTTGGAGACTAACATTTGACCGATGAACCTCTCCATTACCTCCTTCTAACACTTCCCTCACTCGAGTCAAGTTTAGACAGGCAAGTACTGCTGAATGGGTACCAAGCGCAAAGACAGTACGCTTCCCCTGATTGCACTGTGTGCACTGTCACCCGAGGTTTCAAAGGAAAGAGGTCAAAACCTACTTAACTAGGTCCGTCCCATTCCTGACAAGTGGTTGTACACGAACTCGCCTCAAAGGCTCGCAAGGTTAAGTCCTTAATCGTCCCGGCAAGACATCCATTTTATACCACTCGCACACAACCTTCTTAATCATTCATACAGCCCATTGCCACACAGCCCACTGCACGAAGCCTTCTTGCCACTTGCCCTGCTCAAATCATTTTCCCACCCCACTTTATACTTAAGCAACACATGCCATTTTCCACATCATTTCATGAATAGCACCACACAGGTCACTATCCCAGCTCCAATTCATGACATCATCGCATTTTCCAAAATCGCTTCCATAATTGTTTAGTCAATATTCATTTGATATTTGAAAGTCATTCCACGCATACAAGCAAATAAGCCTAATCACGGTCTAGCCTCCCGTGTTGGCATCATATTAGCATCCAACATATTTAAGCATCTTAGGGTGGACAAGGTTTCAGGCATATAAACATTATAATCAAGGTGGCATAACAAGTTTGGCTTTTAACTACCATTTCCCAATTTAATCAATAGTGGTTGTACTTAACATAGCATGCAATATGGAAATCAAAATATACTTTTAAAACTAGGCGAAATGATCAAAGAATGACTTGCCTTTGAAGAGGAGTTGGTTCTGGTCGAGGTTCTGCGACGGCCTTCAAACTCTCCTCGATTTAATTAAGCAACTCCTGAGTCTACTCTTGACAAGCAAACACACAATAAATATATAATACAGATAGCAAACAATTCACTAAAATTAAATAAAATCACCAATAAATAGTTCACATTTTTACAAATTTTTGGGCACTGGAATCACTCAAATCCGAGTTAAAATGCGAAAGTTATAGCGTTTTCAATTTTGCTGAAATTCATAAAAGAATAAACCGAATTTTTTCTCTATTTTCCACCGATTTTCCGGCTGATTTTCCCTCCGCTTGACACGTGTCGGCACCAGAGCGAACCACGTCGCCCACGGCCACTGACAGATGGGCCCGGATAACGTCACGCTGACGTCAGCACAGCCGGCGGTCCTCCCACTGACAAGTGGACCCGCGAACAGTGCTCGACCCCACATGTCAGCGACTGACACGCGTCGCGGAACCATCAAGCCACGCGTACCATCTACTTTCGACCGTCGGATTCGAACCTAACGGCGCAAGGGCTAACCGAGCGGTTTACTATTTACGGGACTACGTGGCGTTACCTTAGGCGTCCGATGGAGATCCGACGGCTGTGGGAGCTCGCGAAGAGTCGAAGAAGATGCGGCGGCGCTGGCTGCCGGACTTGAAGAAGATGACGCGGTCCACGGCGTTTCCGAGCCTCTCGGTCGGAAGAAGTAACCACTGCAGCGGGCGCGACTCAAGGAACTTCGGGGCCGCCTCAAAGCGGGGGGACGGCGAGCACGGCGGAAGATGCACGAAACCGAGGCGAGGGGATTGCCAACTACGGCGAGCTATGCGGGAAGCTAGGGTGCACGAGCTAACGACCGAACGGAACAAGTGAGCGGGTGAAGAGACCATTTTAATGAGCTAGCGCCGGTCGCCGAGGTGCCTCAGAGGCACAGAAATCCCGACAAATCGCGGCGACCAACAGGAGACGGCGGTGCGGCCAGTCGCGCACAGTCCCGAGATCGATCGGTCACATCGACCGTCCGATCGCGATCCAACGGTGCGGAGCGGGTGCACGTTAGGGTTTTCTCCGCGCAAGCCCAAGGTTGGGCCCAACATCGTAGCTAAAATTTCAAACTTTTTCGAATAAAAATAAATGCCGAAATTCAAAGTAATTATTTGGGGCACTAAAAATACCCGAAAAATTCTAGAAAATATTTCAGAGCATTTTGAGCTAAAATAAAATATTAGCTTTAATTTTTGATAATTACATTTTCTGGTATTTAATTACTCAAAGAAAAATGATATAAATAAAATCCAATTAAATCCAATAAATCCCAGAAAAATTAGATAAGTTCCATTAAATGCAATTAAATGCAATTAAAGGTTGATTAATTCATAAAAATTCAAATAACTCCAAAATTTAAAATCTGGCCAAAATTCGGGACGTTACAGTTTTACTTCTAAAGCAGTTACAAATCCTTGCGGCACAACTTCTAATCTCAACTTTTGAAATTCTTCGCACAACTCCTACCGATCACGGCTACTCACGATTTACACTATGGCTTTTACGACTCAGGGCATCGGCTACCACATTAGCCTTTCCACGATGATAATGGATTCCGACATTATAATCCTTAATCAATTCTAGCCATCTTCTTTGTCTCATGTTAAGATCTGACTGGGTGAATATGTACTTCAAGCTCTTATGGTCCGTATATATCTCACATCTATTGCTAATGAGATAATGACGCCATATCTTTAAAGCATGCACTACGGCAGCTAATTCCAGATCATGCGTCGGGTAATTTCCTTCATGCGGCCTCAACTGCCTTGACGCGTAGGCTACAACTTTGCCATTCTGCATTAAGACACAACCAAGTCCCTGCCTTGATGCATCACAGTAGATGTCAAAACTGCATTGCACATCTGACAATACTAACACAGGTGCAGATGTTAATCGCTTCTTTAACTCCTCAAAACTCTCCTCGCATTCTGGCGTCCATGAAAACTTCTTCTCCTTTTTCAACAATTGCGTAAGGGGTCTCGCAATCGTCAAGAATCCTTCTATGAACTGACGGTAATATCCCGCCATTCCCAGAAAACTACGGATTTGAGTAACTGTCTTCGGCGGCTCCCAATTCATTACAGCTTCCACCTTACTTGGGTCCACGACACTCCCTTAGCTGTCATGACATGACCAAGGAATTCTACTTTTTTCCTTCCAAAAGTCACACTTACTGAATTTGGCATATAACTGTTGTTCTCGTAACTTCTCCAATACCAACCTCAAATGTTCTGCGTGCTCTTCTTCTGTCTTAGAGTACACGAAGATTTCGTCTATAAAGACAACCACAAATTTATCCAAGTACTCCATGAATACCTTATTCATCATGTTCATGACTCAAGCTAGGTCAATAGCTAATACGCACCGATCATAGTAACTTGGGCCATAACTAGGTAGTAACTTTAAAATTTTATTCGGAGCACTGCCTTATTTATCCCATTATTACAAAAATTGGACCCGTGGGTCGTACAGTAGCGGGGACATTAACTGGCAACTAATCTTTAGACGAAGCATTGACCGGAAAAAAAACGCGACTCTAAACATCTGGCTAATCCTCTTCTTCACCGCCTTCACCACAGATGTCGAACGGTGGGTTGCAGGCTCTTGGATAGCTGTCTTCGCTCTCCTGATCTTGGTTAGTGATGAGAGAATCATCCTCTTGCGGATCAACGATGATGTCGACGTCGGACACTTCCAACACAACGTCCGTAGCGTTCTGGACCTCATCTGTTGTGATGTGATTGATCCTTCCGCGCGTTGTCGTCTGAGGTGACGCGCCCGACTGCACTGGTACTCGGTTTCCTCCTGTCACTGGGGCTTTAGCTGGAGTACTACCCAGATTGAAGTGAACTAGGTAACATTTCCCTTCTTCGGACACTTGTTAGCTAAATGTCCTGGTTCATTGCAAGAGAAACATTTCTTGGTAGCAGACTGCTGACTTCCCACTGGTGCATTACCTCCTGATGCTGGTGTTTGAAAATTTTGGCTAGTAGGGCGAGATGATGGAGTTGATGTCTTGTTGGTCCACTGAGGTTGAATCCTGACAAACTGTTGCGGTGTCATTCTTAACCTAAGATGATTAGGCCGTCCTGCTTGACTAGCCATTTTGCGCTTATGATCTTCACCCAATTCCTTACGCTTATCCTCAAAGATCAAATCTTTATTAACTAACTTCTGAAAATCGGGGAAGTTATGGGTAATCAATCCCACCTGTAATCCAGAAGTTAAACCTTTCAAGAAACGGGACTGTCTAGCCTTATCTGTCGCCACATCCTCCGGTGCATAACACACCAATTGAGTAAACTTATTCAAGTATTCTGCCACTGACTGGCCTCCTTGTTTCAGAGCCCTGAATTCCTCCTTCTTGAGGTCCATCATTCCTTCAGGTACGTGATACTGACGGAAAGCAGCTGAAAACTCTTCCCAAGTAATTTCCTGTGGGGCTTCATGTGCTGCGCAATAGTTCACCCACCATTCCGCGGCAGTTCCTTCTAGTTGATGTGAAGCATACAACACCTTAACGTCTATTACATTTGGGTATGACTATTCTATCGACGCGACTCAATACTTGAGTCTCAATTTAAACTAAGACCTTCACTCCTCGAGCCACCCTCCACGGGAACTTCCTGATGGGTATATCAAGGGTGAGTCGGTGCCGCACGAATCGATCCCGTGTCCTGGCTCGGTGACGCTTCCGGCTCCTCGAACTCAGACTTCATCTCTTCGGATGATGTTGATGTAGCGCGGCCTCGCTCCTGTAATGCCTCCTCGAGCTCCATTATCCTCTCCTCGTAAGCTACTCGGGTCTCGTGCAGTTCCTTCTCCGCGACTCTGAGCGCTTCATAGATCGTCCTTAATTATGTGTCAGTTTCGCTGACATGAGCCTCTTGAGCAGCTGCAAATCGTGCTAAGTGTACTGTAGTAGCATCCTCCTTTCGTTTGACGTATGAACGCCAAGCATCTCGAACCATGGGGTGAAGTCGAAACACCGTGTCGTCTAGCTCGTGGTAGTAGTCGTAGCAGATCCTCCGTAGAGCAAGTCGCGATGCCTCCTGGATACCAATCTCCCAAGTGGCCCTTCTCACTGTGATGCTGATAGGTTGGCTTGCTTTCTCTCCGTTTCTGGCGTAGATCAGAAACTTGCACACCATTCCTCTTGTGGCTCCGTTGACGATCCAACTTCGGCCTTGATACGTTGGTTTGGCGAAACCTCCCAAAACTTGGAGCACCTTCCAGAGCTCTGTTGCGTAGCCACCCTCGCACTCTACGTATGATTGTGTCCTTCTCATCTATTTAAAAGAGAAATAGATAAGTCTTCAAATGGCCACTCTGAAAAATTGAGGTAGATTTTCAGCATAGGTAAGGAGGGGAGAATAAGATGAGTTGAGAGTGTTGTCTTAATCAATTTGTGGTTTTTCTTTTAGAAAATAGTTTTGGACTCCCTAAGATGCCACTATGCTCACTAGGGCCAAGACCTACAGTCAGTATGCTCTGATACCACCTTTGTAAGGACCCGAATTTACCAATTCGAATCCACTGTGTTTTACCGCACTATTCCCAGGATCAACGCTAGTGCACACAGTTTAACATTGGTAAGCATCATATCATACACAACGATAAGAATAATAAGACTTCATTTATTTAATATAACTAGTGTACGATCTTATGATCACTTACATTATTTAGCCACATGAGCTAGACTGAAAGTAACTTGAACAAATGCAGCGGAAAGATAGCAAAAGACGTAGATGTCCCATCAGCACACCATAGGCGACTGACAAGGATTGGCCTAGTGACCCGCGTCCTCCTGAAAGTTCTCCGGCGATGATATCTCCACTGTTGTTGGTTTGTTTAAGCAAGGGTGAGTACACCAACACGTACTCAACAAGTTGTGCATAGAATGCAATTCTATCATAGCTATATGCAGGCTTATTCCAAAGGAAGGCTAAGTGGTTCATTTGCAGTAAAGTAGCATTTAAGAACACATATACTTCATAGATTGAAAAGACAGTAAAACAAATAATAACAAGTAAATAGATTCATGATTTCCAAGTAAAACCCAAGTTTCCATCCTAAGTCAAGTTTTTTATCCACATGGCATCCCCGCCATCCCATCCATTGTTCATTTTAATTAACTACCCTTGATCAGTAATTCGAGCTTTGCTCAATACCGTGAGCACGGCTATCCTAATAGTTTGTACACTCTGTAGAGGTTACGACTTTACCCACATGATACAACCATGCACCACACATGTAATGATTATAACAAAGCCTTTACAATGCATCCTCTTAACCCAAGCTACCACGAGGTTTCAACATCAAGGGTTACACCACCACAATAGGGCCCCCCTCTTACGCCATGTGAGTTTCTCCGTACACCCGGGCTCACACCACCACGATAGCACTCAAGTTAAGCATTTGCAAATTAGTCACCTAGGTCGCCCCATAATGAGATATGTGGTTGCATGATTGACTCAGGTCAAAGGCTCGCATGGTTAAGTCCTTAGGATTGATTAAAGCAAGACTTACACATACCCTCAGCTCCTCTGAGCCCACCTTGGCACACTTGCCCCTTCCACTTGCTTCAATCATAAAGTGATCACCACCCGGTTGGTTACCAAGCACCACGTGCTACTCACAAATCAACATCGTTGCGTGACCTCCCCGCCACGACAACTCAATCTCTTTGTGTGACCACACATGACACACAAATTAACATCATTGTTCCATATTCCATTAGTCAAGATTAATAATCAACGTTTCATGTACATGTGATGACGTGGCATGGCTAAGCAATTCTATTCTGTTCTAACCATCCATGTTGATTTCAGTATTAACCAACTATAGTGAACCAACCTAAGGTGACAAGTGGATTATGGCATACAAATAACAAGGTAGGGTGTAATTCAAAGGGTACATTAACTAATCCCAAAGTTAAGTTAAAATCATTTGTACACATAAAATATCATGCAATAAAGTAAATCAAAATAGCAATTTTGAAAACATGGGTGCAACATGATCAAAGCACAACTTGCCTTGCTTAAGCTCCTGGACTTGGTCTAAGGATTGTTCCTGAGTTGAAAATTCCTCCTCCGAAGCCTCGCACAATTCAACGTCTACGCGAATCGAGAAGAAATAGCAAATAAACACCAAAAACAAAGAACAAATGAACTCAAAAATTCAATTAAAAATCACCATTGGATATATCTCAATTTTACAAATTTTTAGGAATTTGAATCACCTCAATCGGAGTTCGTATGCAAAAGTTATAGCCTTTAGAAGTTTGAAAATAAATTAAATTGAATTTCTAGATTTAACCGAATTATTTTTATAAATGAAAATACGAATTTCCCGCCCCGGCTGCATGGACGATACGTGGCGAAATCTGGACCACCTAAATCCAATCTAACGGCTATCAATTAACCCATGACGTGGCTGAATATCAACCATCCGATCTAATCGGACGATCGATATTATATCGAGTGGTTCACTGTGCACTTAAATGACGTGGCTTGCTATAGACCACACGATCCAAATCCGACGGTAGAAACCTTACCCGTGCGCTTCCCTGTTCAATCCGCAACGTGGCTCACCCTCGGCACTCCGATGAAGATCCGACGGCTGGAAACCTTCGAATCCGGCGATGGCTGGCGGCGATGCGGTCTTCCCGGAGTTGAAGAAGATGACCAGCTTGACGGCGTTTCGGCGCTTTTCGGCGAGGAAGAATTAGCGAAACGGTTGCGGCGCAAGTCGACGAATCCGAATCTGGCTCCAACACGGTGGAAGAGTATCCCTAGTGACGGCTATGTTGCGGCGAAGGCCCTTGGCTCTCCGGCGAGCTCGCACGAATTTCCCGGCGGTTCTTCAGTGACGGCACTCGGCTAAAGGATGCGGCGACTCACGGAGAACCTCGGGAGACATGCCCGGCCCTTAAATACCCCACAGCGGCGCGATAAACTCGGAAATTGCAACGGCGGCGGTGTCCAGATCGGTTACGGCGGCGGCGTGGGAGTTCGATTCGGAGACGACAGCCCTCAACCGCCCGATCGGTAATCAACGGTGAAGATGCGGTAGGGTTTCCTAATTTGATTCAATTAATAGAGACCACACGATCTAGATCCAACGGCCCAAGGCGTAGGGTTTTCTTAAATGACGTGGCGTGATAATGGCCCTTGGATTCCGATCCAACAAAATTTCACGCTGATCCTCCCGATTTCATCGACCGGTCCGCCAAAGATGGGCGCGGCATATCGCTCACAGATTTTTCCGGTTTTTCGATTTAAAATAATCAAGGAAATTCATTTGATTTATTTCGGGCAGTAAAATACTTTTAAAAATTCTGAGAAAAATCTCAAAAATACTTTGAGACATTCTGGACTTAAATAAAATATTTTTGGCAAAACTTTATTTTAAACTTTTCTTTTTATAATTATTTCTTAACAAAAAGGAATATATTTAATTTGAAATAATTCCAATAAATATCAAAAAATCCAAATAAATCCAGAAAAATCACAAAAATCATAAATTGCAATAAAATAATATTAAATAAATAAAATGTCAAAAATTGGGATGTTATAGTAACCCATCAGTGTTGAAACCTCAGCGGGTAGTACTGGGTTAAGATGGTGTATTGTAAAGGCTTTGTTATGATCATTCGCCTGTGTGGTGCATGGTTGTATCGTGTGGGTAAAGTGCATAACCTTTGCAGAGTGTACAATCTATTCGGATCGTCGTGCTCACGGTATTGAGCAATGCTCGGGGATTACAGTCAAGGGTTAGACTTTTGCAAAATAAAACTTGGGATGGGTGGCAGGTTGCCACAAGGTTATGGAAACTTGACTTAGGATGAAAACTTGGTTTACTTGAGAATCATTGAATCTACTTATTGTTATTATTTGTTTGCTCTCTTTTTAATCTATGTAATGTATGTGTTTATAAATGCTGCTTTACTGCAAATAAACCCCTAGCCATTCTTTGGAATACACCTTGCATATAGCTATGGTAGAAATGCATTCTGTGCACAACTTGTTGAGTGTTTTTGTACTCACCCTTGCCATCAACAACAAATCAACAGTGGAGGATTCAACGCCCTTGTTGGAGACGGACTTCCAGGTGGATACAAGTCACTAGGCCAAGCCTCGTCAATCGCCTGTGGTGTATTGATGAGACACTACGTCTTTTGCTATCTTCCGCTGCATTTGCTTTAGTTTATTTCAGTCTAGCCTCAAGGTGGTGCCAGACCCGAATTCGCAATCCGGAAACCCTCTATGTTTTCAAAGACTAGTCCTGTGATCGAGAGATAGTGCCCACAGCTAACAAAGATGAATATCACAATCATACACAATGGATTAATAAATAAAGAATTCATCTTTTAATATAACATGTTGAACAACCTTAAGGTCAACTTACAATTGTGAAGCCTAGATAGCTTCAACTCGAGTAAAACGAGCAAAGAATGAACGAAGAACGTCGGTGAATCCCATCAAAATACCACGGGCATTTGACAAGGTTCAACTCCTAGATATTCGCTTTCTGCGTAATCCTCCCTTTTTCAAAGACAGAGACTTCTCCCCAACTGGTGATGTTTTGTTAAAGCAAGGGTGAGTACACAAACGCATTTCAACAAGTCATGCATGTAATGCGCTTCTATTACTACATGCATGGCTTATTCCAAAGGAATGGTGAATGGTTCTTTTGCAATAAAGCGGCATTCACAAATAATCATAAATACATAGAAAAGCAGTAAAACAATTACTACCCATAATAAATTTTGTAATCATTCTCAAGTAAAATATTTCTCATCCTTAACCAATTTCCATATCACATTGTCTACATTCCCAACCTCATTTTATTTTCAAAACTCTACCCCTTGACTGTAATCCCCGAGCATTGTCCAATACCGCGGACTCGGCTATTCGAATAGTTTTTACACTCTGCAGAGGTTATACACTTTACCCACAAGATATAATCAACTCACCACGTCAGCCGTGAATCGCCATACAAGAGTATGCGAATGAGCGATCATAACAAAGCCTTTCAGAAACTTCTATCTCAAATTAGGAACCTCTCCAAGTTGCCTTTCACTATCACTTCCCACACCGAGCCAAGTATAGGACCGACAAACACCGTTGATCGGTACCAAGTCATGAGATAGGCACGCCCCCATACAAATACCCCGGATGATCGCCACCCGAGGTATCAAAGGTGAGATATCAGGATCCTACTAAACTAGGTCTTCCCATTCAGACTTGGGGTTGTACGAGTGACTCAGGTCAAAGGCTTGCAAGGTGAAGTCCTTAACTGACCAGGGCAAGACATCCTTCTCTCAAAATACAACCTCAACCCACCCAAATGCCACGATGGCCCACCTGGCATAAAGCCACTTGCCACTTGCCCCAGTCTAAATCCTTTATCACCCCAGTTGATTATTGCGCAACACAATGCCAACAACAACTCAACATCCATGTAGAACCACACTGGTTCCACATATCAACATCATCTTGTGGCAACACGTCACACCATTTCACAAACACATTTCAGTAATCAATTAATCAAGATATCCTTTTATTTTCAAAAGACATGAGTTGCGTGGCATGGCTAAGCAATTATACACGATCTAACTAACCCACGTTGGCAAGTATTAACAACCAACTATTAATCAACCATCTTAGGGTGACAAATGAATTATGGCATACAAATAATCATGGCAAGGTAATATTAGCAATTGGGTTGAATATCTAATCCCAAATTAATTTAAATCATTTTAATCTTGAACTAGCATGCAATAATTTGAATCAAAGTAAATTTGTAAAACTGGGAGCAATATGATCAAAGCACGACTTGCCTGGCCCTTGCAATTTATATTATTCTTTACTCTTTATCTTCGATCCTTGATCCTCGATCTTCAATCTCCGTTTGCTTGATCCTCAGCTCCTTCGAGTGACTTCCGGTAACACGTCTAACGATAAACAAACACAAATACAACAAAACTCAAAAGGCAAATCAAGTAAACTCCAAATTAAGAACGAATAGCATTGGGCACAATGGTTTAGATGAGATTAGGAACTTGAATGGATTAGGTCGATGATTAGACAAAAGAGAACGGCTTTCAGAAAATACACCGAAGAGAAAGATTAATAACCGGGAAAGAAGGAATAGTATTCCGAAGAATATTTCCTTTGAAGTTGCTACCTTGATTAGACAGACAATGACATATGGCTCTCGATCCATAGACCGGGTCCACGAAGATTTGTTAGTTCACGATGAACTAAGCTGATGCAAAAGTTGACTTTTGTTGACTAAGTAGATACACAATCACTATTACGTAATCCACACATCACTATCATCAGATCGTGGTCGGTTCTAAGTTTTTCAAAAAACGATTGTGATAAGTAACTTCGAGGGTGTTAGTAATAATCACTATCGGTTCGAGATTATAAGTGATTGTGATGTAGCCCGACACATCCGAATCGGTTCTCTACTAAAAGTGATAGTGATGTGCACGGTCATCACTATCGGTTCTTTTCATATAAGTGATAGTGATATGCACGTGATCATCACTATCACTTCTATGAAAAGAACCGATAGTGATGACCGTGCACATCACTATCACTTTTTAGTAAATAACCGATTCTGATGTGCACATGGTTATCACTATCGGTTCTTTTTATAGAAGCGATAGTGATGACCGTGCACATCACTATCGCTTGTTGAAAAGAACCGATTCTGATGTGCTCGTGCTTGTCAGCAAGTAATGGCCATGCACATCACTATCGCTTCAAAAGAACCGATTCTCGATGTGCCTCGCTAGGTTATTTATACCACTCAGACCGAACTCTTCTCTGTTGTTCCAGAGGAGATTTCTCCGCCACCACCCGAAAATAGCTCATATTGTGTGGTTGGAAGCAATACTTGAGTAAGAAAATTTGAAGTCCTCATGGGTGGGTATTAAGAGGGCAAAATTGAAACCCTATCTTGAGGAGATTCCCTGCTTTTTGCTTCTGCTTTTGAGGAGATTCCATCGAATTGTGTATGTGCTTTCAGATTTCACACTCTTTATTTGACAAGCACATATCTATTTAATTTTGTAGTGCGATCTCCTGCTTATATGGAATTATTATTGCTATCATGTGGTAATCAAGTTATTAGAGTTTAGGCGGCGAATCCACGCCTCCTGCTCGAGGGTGCTTATTTATAAATATGCTGAACTAAAGGGCATATTTATAAGCGAGCGATCTCGAATTGTCCACGTTTTTGGGCAGTTCGAGATATATGGTTCGAGCAAGTTCTGAAGTGTGTTGTACAACTTGAGTAGATTTCAGTAGCGTTTTCCGGTGTTCTCCTGATACACACCCCTCTTGACCTGTTGTCGAGACGTATCCGGAGAACAATGGGAGATGTCAGCTAAATTTTCTCCGAGTTGTACAACGGCTTAGAACTTGCTCAACCATATATCCTCGAATGGGATTAGGACCTAACCTATTTAGAGATTAGGAGTCATCGTTGGTACCCTTGTTTTGTTTCGTTGTAGTAGAAAGATTTGCAAGCTACTGCACTAGCTATATAATTAGATTATTTGATATCATTGTTCATGTTAAAAATTTATGTCTCTTATGTAGGAATTGGAAGCTTTAAACCAGGGAAGAAGCTAGCTAGGTATCGATCAGAGTACATTTATATATCTTGGAACCCGCCCACTATTTTGCAAAGGTAATATTAATTGAAATGATGTCTCAATATTTAAAATAGCTATAGCTAGTTGTCGCCCATTTTTCCTTAATTTATTGTGCGAAATTTAATTGCAGATGGACCGTGAGGAATGGATGTATCGTAAAAGTCGTGTGAGTGCTGAATTTCAGAGGGTGTTAAGGAGTTCAAAAAATTGCGTACATCTACATGGTGAGGAGGGTGTAAACTTCATATATTGTCCTTGCATTGATTGCACGAATCTGAGGAGATTTAACAACTCATCTCAAATTGAGGACCACCGATTCGACGTGGCTTCGTGAGGAATTACACATGTTGGATCCATCACGGGAAGGCAGTAGTACCTTCCGACATGCAACGAAGATACGGTGGAACCGGATGACGAAGTTGCACCGATATGTTTGAGGAGGATAATTTGGAGCAAATGTTGCGGGATGTGGAGGGTAATTACACGGAAAGAGAGTTTGAAAAGTTTAAAAGCTTGATAGAAGATTTATGCCAAACCGCTGTTCACAAAGTTGCAAAGCGGAATACACCAAAGTTGGGTTCGGTCCTTGCATTGTTCGAATCAAGGCAAAACACCGCTGGACGATACAAGTTTCAATGCACTACTAGTTCTTCTATCGGATCTCGCTTCCTGAGGGAAACGAGTTGCCAACAAGCATTTATGAAGCGAAGAAGCTACTATGTCCCATGGGAATGGAAATAGAAAGGATACATGCATGTCCTAATGATTGCATCTTGTACCGTAACGCACATCGAGCTACACGCTTGTCCGGCTTGCGGTGTGCCCGGTACAAACAAAAGGAGAAGCGTAATGACAAGAAGCGTAAGAGCCGGGCAACGACGGTGAAGAGGTCACTAAAGGTGCACCACCAAGGTATTGTGGTACTTGCCCATTATTCCCGTCTGAGCGGTTGTTTGCAAATCCGAGAGAGGCAAAATTGTTATGCTGGCATTACGAGTCTCGAAGGAGGATGGCAAGCCGAGACACCTGGCCGATTCGGCTCAATGGAGAAACATCGATTGGAAACATGAGGAGTTTGGTGCGAAATGAGGAACATAAGATTTGAGTTGAGTACCGACGAATGAATCCGCTTGGTAACATGAGCACTAAATCCAAAGACTGCCGCTTCATAGGTATCTACAACCTCCCTCCTTGGTCGTGGCATGAAGCGGAAGTATATCATGATGTCATTACTAATCTCGGGACCCAAACAACCGAAATGATATTGATGTGTACCTTGCACCATTGATCGAGGATTTGGTAAAATTGTGGAATGAGGGGGTCGCCGTGTGGGATGCTAACAAAAGATAGCATTTCACCCTACGGGCTATGGTATTTTGCACCATAAATGATTTCCGGCCCTTGGTAATTTGGCGATTACAAGATTTAAAGGAGCCAAAGTGTGTCCTATTTGTGAAGAGGAGATCGAGTCTATGGTCGCCAATTCCAAGAAAACTGTGTATATGGGTCACCGTAGGTTTCTACCTCAAGTCATCGATACCGTAAGATGGATGACAAATTTGATGGGAAGAGGGAAGTCCGCTCGCACCGCACCTATGAGTGGAAGCCAAGTATATTCACGTAGAGGATATTGATGTTCAAGACGGAAAGTGTCAGAATCTGCTCGCCCTAGGACCATTTGGAAGAAGAGGTCAATATTTTGGGACTTACTGATCGAAGGAGTTAGATGTCCCAGATTGTATTGATGTCATGCATGTTGAGAAGAATGTCTGCGACAACTTGGTTGGCATCCCGCTTGAACATACCGGAAGACCAAAGATGGTGTCAATGCTCGTCGCGACATGGCCTACATGGGAATCAAAGCCCAGACTTGCAAAGATAGAGGAGGATGGAAAAGGTCCATACATCCTCGCTGCATGCTACACCTGCCCAAGAAGGAGAAAGAAGATCTCTGCAAATGTCTCCAAAGTATTAAAGTTCCATATGGCTACTCCGCTAACATTAGGAAGCTTGTGTCTATGGATGATTTGAAGTTGTTGGGCATGAAGTCCCATGATCGCCATGTCTTGATGACCTAAATGCTCCCGGGCCAGCAATCCAAATATTCTCCTAGAGGATGTCAGTTGGCAATCACAAAGTTGTGTTATTTCTTCAATGCGATCTCTGCGCAGTTATTGACCCCGATGTACTAGACAACTTACAGAGTGAGGTGGTGCAGACTCCGTGTCACCTTGAGATGCATTTCCCACCGTCGTTCTTTGACGTAATGGTCCACCTTGTTGTTCACCTTGTCAGAGATTAAGATATGTGGACCCGCTTTGCTACGTTACATGTATCCGTTCGAGAGGTACATGGGTATATTAAAGTCGTATGTGAGGAATCGGTCGAAGCCTGAGGGTAGTATTGTTGAAGGTTATGGGACTGAAGAGGTTATTGAGTTTTGCGTGGACTACCTAGGTAAAAGACAAGCAATCGGTGTTCCTGTATCTCGTCATGAGGGTAGACTTGCTGGTAAAGGAACCGTTGGTCCAAACTAATGAGTCCGAGGTTTGATATGTATTGCAAGGCGATTTCACGCCTTTAAGAATAGCGCAGGTTCATCCATACATCGAAAGCAAAGATAAGTTGATATTACGGAAGAGAATCCACAAATGGATGAGTTTCCATCGCACAAGAACACAATGATCGATTCTCACATGGTTCAAAGAAAAAGCGGAGGTCTCCTTTAGTGAGAATGTAAAATGGTTGGTCGACGGACCAAGATTTAATGTACGCATACATGGCAGGGTACGATATTAATGGTTACACCTTTTACACCGAGAGTCAAGATGCCAAGAGTACCGCCCAAAACAAGTGGTGTGAGATAAATGTGTCGACGATCGGGATCACAACCGCAAGAAAAGAGGTAGGGTCGAGAGTTTATGGGACCCGAGCTGCTTTTTTCGAACGAAGCGAAGAAATCGATCGCGTGTTGGTGAGCAAGGCGCACAACGAGCACGAGACGAGAGTTTTATACCGTTCGAGCCCCTCGTGAAGGTAATAGTTTACTCCACCACCTTGCAGCGTGATTCTTCCTATTTGGGTGTACAGGGCAATGTTTACAACTCAAGATAGTAATGGTGATCCCTAGCTCGAGTGCTGCGTGCCTTTGTGTTATCTTCGTGTCCTGGAGCTCATGCGCGCCTTGGTCTTTATACTTCCTTTGCACGCAACGCCCGAGCAATCCTCGAAAGGGGCCTTCGTGCACCTTGAGGGTCGGCAAAGAATCGCCTCAACTTGCCGCAAGACTCGAGTCATCCCCACGACCCGCCTCCGCAACCGTCGGTCAAATGCGATCGATCCAAATCCTAGGGCGGACCAGGGCTTGAGCGAGACCCCGCCGAGCTCGAGGTCGAGAGGTGCCGAGCTCGGCGCCAAGGCCGAGATCGAGCGCCTAGTGCGCACACCAGTCGCAATCGGGGCCTTCCGAGCATGGGGATCCGCTGACCGCACTCCGCCGGCCAAGGAGTACCCACCCTCGCCTAGCCCCGAGGCTCTAGGTCGAGGGAACCTCGGACGCACCTCGAGCCTTATTCTTGAGACGAAAAAACCTTCATAGGTCTTGATTCCTTGGTCGAGGCTCAAGTGAGACCACAAGGCAAGTCTCTTGGCCTCGACACCGGCGACCTTCGGACTTCTCGATGTTGGTACGGATGTGAACGGTTGGTGGGCACCGGCGCGCCTCGACTCCGCACCCCAAGCCTTAATCACACCGCTGTCGTAGTTGGCACGCTTTTTAAGGCGTCAGGATCGATTTTACCGTGTTGCGTTCATAATCCCAAATACCACATCTTCAAAGAAGAAAAGCTCGCCCTTGAGTCCTTCGCTTTCCAAGTCCTTCGCCCGAGCAAGGTCCTCCTCTCCTCGCACCAAACCGCATAATCGCCATGACCAAGTTAGGAAGGAGCACTCTGTCGACTCGAGGATGAGAGAGCTCGAGTCCTCGGGCTCGCTGGACCCGCTTGTAGGCGGTACTACCGCAACGAGACCGAGCCACGCCCCAAGGACGACGAGATCGTCTGCACCGAGCACTATGTCCTCTTTGGCTTGCGGACCCCGGAGAGTGAGTTCGTCGCGAAGGTCCTCTCCAGCTGCGACATCGAGCTCATCAATCTGGTGCCAAACTCCGCTTCTTCTCCTCACCATCTTTTCCCATCTATGCGAGGGTTCCCGGGATTCTCCCGACCCCTCGCTTCTTCTTTCGAGATTTCCGCCTCTTCCGCTCCGGAAGGACCTCGTGGTCGGCCGCTTCTACTTCCGCAATGGGTTGGGCTCTGGCGGGCCTTCCTAAGTTCCACCACGATTCCCTCGCCGCGGAACGAGCGCTAGTTCTACTCAAGAGGGGCGAGGCCGACGCCGGGTGTACTGAAGGACCCCATCGCCAACCGCAAGAAGGAGACTCGAGTCTGACGACCTCGAGGTCGACGAGGAGGCCATCGCCTCATCCATATCTACGCCACGCCGGTCTTAACGGTAGGCGATCGCCAACGATTTTCTCATGAACCGCGTGTCCCTCTCAAAGTGAGGGAGCACCCTTCTTCGAGATCCGTGGGTCCGATGATGCTACCCGCGAGGGCACGCCTAGTAAGTCTTCTTGTCTCAAGGTCCGCTTGCACACACCCTCCGATCCTCTCTTGATAAACCGCTGTCTTTGCAAAGGTCGAAAGAATCTCGGGTCTCCGCCAGATGGTCGAGATGTTCGAAGCCGGGCGCCGAGTACGCTATCGCAACCCCGCTCCAAGAATGTACTCCGCCGAAAGGATGAGGTAGGTCACCCAACCAAGCGCCGAAGTCTTATACCCACGAGCCCTTCCCCGAGCCTCGCCGCACGCAGCCCATCAGAGTTACCGACACGGCCAGAGGATGCTCCACGCTCGGGCGAGGGGCAAGAAAGGGAAGAAGCGACTCCACCGGCCGGACCAAGTTTAACGGAGGCGAAGAAGCACCACGCCGAGTGGGGGACCGTGCCATGGTAAGGGCCCTTCCGGTCGAGCCCCGAGCTTGTGTTTTCGCGCTTTGCCGCTTTGATGAGTTTCCTTCGTAGCAAGAGAGCCTTGCCGCCGCCAGTCTTCGAGTACACCCTCAGAGCCTCGAGCCCGAGCCCTCACCGCGCGGTGATGCGGAGCTGCTCGACCCCGAGACCTCGGTCGCGAGGACGCCAAGAATGTGATGCCCTCAACATCGGGCAAGAAGACCTTCGACGACCTTCGACGAGGAGGAGATCAGACCTGTAAGCCTCGCATCCTGGTCTGCGCCGCCTTTTCGTGATCTTTTCCGCTTAGTGTATGCTTTTGATCGCAGACTCGAGCACCGAGCTCGAACTTGCCCGCTTTGGACGATGGTCATTGTCCAAGGCGAGTCCGAATCCGAGGAGGAGAACACCTTCGAGCCGGTACCACGCCACGATCGTCGGGACACGATTTTTCGGCCAGCCCTTGGTCTGGTGAGTTCTACCAAGGGCTCGGCGACTCGTCCGAAGAAAACGAGCCCGCGGGTCACGGATCACGACACGGGCGAGGCCCACGCACAGAGGTCGCCGACGGGCTTCCCGGCCCCGTGAGGGAGGATACTTAGGCCTTGAGGCCATGATTGAAGTGGCCTCAAGACCCCACCACCCCGATCCCCGGGCGCCGAGGTCATGACCACGGTCACGGGCGATCGGGCCGAGAAGCTCCACAGCACCTCCCCACCGCGACAGCCGAAGGCCGAGGCCGCGCACCCCAGCCACGGAGGTCGGGAATGCCGAGGCGGATCCGCCGCCATCCCTTGGCGCCGGAGACGAAGCGGACCCCGATCAGGAGATCGGGATGGCTCGCCGCTTGTCTCTCCGCCGGGCTGCCTTAACCCACCGGAGGAGGCAGCTGATAGCTGTTGCCTCGGGCGGGACTCAGAGTCCCGCCCAAGCGCGCCATCGGTGGTCGTGGTCGATCCCGACACCGCATGGCGGTCGACGAGGAGGAGGAGATCCTCGCGATCGATTGACGATCGTGAGGACTTCACTCACAAGACGCCTGGAGGGGCGACTCAACGGTGAGGGTCTTCCCGCCGACTTCGTAGCTCACAGCTTGACCTCCTTGTCCCTCTCATTTTTGGGCCACCCTTTCGTCAGGAAGGTGATCGACCATGCCTCTCGAGGGCTACAAGGCCTCCGAGAGTATGCCGTCAGGCCGAGGGGCCCCCGACGCAGTGGAGGCGTGGGAGGCCGAGCGTGATCGCTCATCCGCACTATTGAGGTCGAAAGCGAGGAGCTCGAGCGAAGGCCCAAGAGCTCGATGATCTACGCCGACGATGAGGGCGCAGGAGATAGTCCACGAGGAAGAGCTCGAGCGACCAGGTCTCCGAACGCGACTTGCTTTTAAGGCCTTGGAGCAGAGCGCACGCTCAGCCATGGCGCCGAGGCCGAGCGGCCAAGATCGGCTCGAGAAGGCTTCCGCAGAGGCGCCGACTCCCGAGCTCAAGGCCAAGATACTCCACCGAGGAGGAACTTGGGAGCGTCAACAAGACACTTGAAACCGAACAGGCCAAGGTCAAGGACCTGGAGAGGGCCGCTGCGGAGTAGGCACATTCTAGGACGAGGGCGTCCCCCGAGCCCGAGGCCAAAATCCTTGAGCTTGAGGGGAAGCTCGAACGTGCCACCAAGGCGCTCGAGGTCGAACGCGCCAAAGTCGAGGCGCTGGAGAAGGCTCCCGTAAGGTCGCCCCTTGGGCCCGGGACTAAGGTCCCCGGGCTCGAAGAAAAGCTCGAGCGCTTAAAGCAAATAAGAGTGCCTGCCCACCAAGACGAACGACGCCGAGCCGTGGATGCTTCCCAGCAAGCCCTCCAGCTCCAGGGTGAGATCGCAACCCTGAAGGCAAGAGTGGCCCAGCTCGAGCAGGAAAAGCTTACCCGCGAGATGGCCGACCTGTAAAGAAACATCAGAGAGCAAGGAATGTACTAACAAAAGTGGTTTGTTTTTGGTGTACAAAGAAACCTCGCCCCTGTTGTAAATCCGTAGCTTGGGAATACTTGAAGTCTTCCTTGCTTTGCTTACTAGTCGCTCCTGTGATTTCTAGGTCGTGGCGCCGATAGGGTAGTTTTACCCACTTCCGTTGGGTCCGAGGTCGAGCGACGCGTGCTCTGCACAAGACTTAAACATGGACGAGAGGCCACGACCGCAAAGTGGAGGAACACCAAAGGTAGAAGGGCACGGCGACATCGTTAGTGCTCGAACGGTCCTTGCAACCATGCATATCGCCGACGGCTAAAGCGGTGAGGTTCTCAACCGAGCCCGAGCACGTGGAAGAGCTAGATTGCGAAGAGGTTCGCTTACGCTTAGCTCGTTCATTGGCGGTGAACGCCAAACTCAAGCGCCGCTAGACCAGAGCGAACGTGTTTGCGCACGAAGGTCGTGTTCGAAAAAAACAAACGAGGAACCGCTAAAAAGAAATAGCAAGAATATCAAGGAAGCAGATATAAAAGTGAAAGACCAAATTTTATTGAAATGTGAGGCATAGGGTTTACACATAAAACTTCCGGTCGATCTATATTCCACGAGCTAGAGAGCTCTTGCGCTTCGGCATCGCTAGCCAGAAGCCCGCGCGATCTGCTGAAACAACTCTATAGGGCCCTCCCATCGGGATAACTTGTTGGTGCCGGACGAGCTCAATCCGCCTCGGGGCTAAGTCCCCAACAAGGAGCTTCCTAGGTCGCATCGACCGAGACGCATGTCACGAAGAGTTTGCGTGTAGTGTTGATCGTAGCGAAAGGCACGGCATCTTACTTCTTCGCGAGGGTGAGGTCGAGAGACCGTTCAGGCCGAAGTCGACTTGGTCGACTGCCGACTCGGCAGAGCCCAGTGACCTCGGGAGGCGGATGGCTTCTGCATCAACACGAGCCGAAGGGTGGACCCCGTGGCTCGGCTTGTTGTGGTAATGAATAGACCATAGGACGGTGGGGAGTTCGCCCACCTGTGCCTTGCCAGACGGTCGAGCTCATCTCGCGACTCGCTTTGACGCCTTGGACGATTTGTTCGCTGGCGCGTTCCACGCTCCGCTGTTCTGGGGTGAGCCACCGCCGGCAGATTTTAATGCCGAAGTTCTCGCAAAACTCCCGAACAACTCACCGTAAACCGAAAACCGTTGTCGCGATAATTTTGCATGGAACCCCGCACTGTGACCACGAACAAACGGAAGAAATGAATCGCCGCCGAAAGCGCTTATGGTCGAGACCGTTCAAATTCTATCCACTTGGTGAAGGTGTCGATAGCGACGAACGTAAACTTCTTCCCCGGCCGCTTGAGGAAAAGGACCGAGGATGTCCAAATTTCGTGTCGAGAAGGGTCACGCGAGCGAATGGTCCGGAGCGCGAGGGTCTGGTTGATGCGACTTCGGCGTGGAATTGGCGTGCTCGGCAAAGCGGACGATATCACGAGCATCCCGGCGCCGAGGGCCAATAGTACCCCATGCGTAAGGCCTTCCGACCATTGTCCTGTACAAAGAGTGCGCCCACGAGGCCCGAGTGAATGTCATGCAAGAGGTACTTACCTCCTCCGTGGAGATGCACCGCGTCGGGATGCCTAAACATTGCGCTCAGAAGCTCTCCCTCGACAAGCGTGTCTGAAGACTTGCTCGGCGCTGATCCGCTCCTTCGGCATGGTCGGGTGGCGAGTCACCCCGGGCAAGGAAATTGTGGATGGCCTCGGCCCAGGAGGGGGTACCTTCGACCATGGCGAGCGCGACTTCTTGGTCGGAGATTGTCGGGGCCGCCAGCGTCTCGTGATGACGCTGGTGGGATTTCATCGTCGGAGGAGCCGAGCTTGGAGAGGTAGTCCGCTACCGGAGTTGTCCTTCGGGATGTGCTTGAGCTCCGTGTTCTGGAACCACTTCTCCATCTTGCGTGCCTCGGCGAGGTACTTTGCCATCGAAGTCTCCCCGAGCACCGGTAGTCCTTGTTGAACCGGTTGACGACGAGCCGAGTCGCCCTTCACGCACCAGACGGCGACGCCCAAGGCCTTGCAAGCTCAGTGAAGCCGCCAAGAGGGCTTCAGACTCGCCACATTGTTGGTCGCCGAGAAGCCAAAACGAATTACGCACCTCAATTTGTCGCCGCTGGGTGAGGATATGATCCCAAATTTCGAGCGCTTGAAGGACCTCGAGCCGTCGAAGAACATGACCCAGGGCTTTTCCTCGTCGACCTGAAGCTCGGGAGCGGGCTGCGACGTCTGCTCGACCACGAAGTCAGCGAGCACTTGCGACCATGGCCCACTTGGCGATTCGCCCGCCGCCCTCCGGGTTCCTCAGGATGTCTCCGAGTGGGAAGTTGCTCGGGACGATCACGGAATGCGCCTGGAAATAGTGCCGGAGCTTGCGCGAAGCCATGAGGAGAGCATATAACAGCTTCTGTACCTGCGGGTAGCGCTCCTTCGGGCCGTGCAAGACCTCGCTGACATAATAAATGGGGTCTTCTTGAAACCCTATTCTCGCCACCAGACGGCACTAACAAAGATGGGGGTGGCCGCGAGATATAGCAGTAACTTCTCACTAGGTTGTGGCGTTGTAAGGAGGGGTGGGGACGACAGGTATGCCTTCAGGTCGTCGAAGGATCGCGGGCCTCTGAGTCCACTGGCCCCCGTGCTTGCGCAAGGTTTGGAAGAATGGGAGTCCGCGCTCTCCGAGCCTCGAGATGAACCTGCTGAGGGCGGCCATGCGGCCAGTGAGGCTTTGCACCTGCTTGATCGAGGTCGGGGGTGCCATCTTCTCGATCGCCTCGATTTTTCTCGGGTTTGGACCAACCCCGAGCCCCGATCATATAGCCGAAGCACCTTCTGGGACGCCGCTACCAACATGCACTTCTCGGGGTTGAGCTTGATCTTGTGCTTGTTCAGGTTGGCGAAGGTCTCTTGAGATCCCGAACGTGGTCGCCCTCGGCGGGCTTTTGACGATGATGTCGCCCACGAGACCTCAAGGTTCCGCCGACCGGGGCTCGAAAATCTTGGTCATCACCGCTGAAAGGTGGCCCTCGCATTGCACTGCACCAAATGACATGGTCGATAGCAATAAGTGCCGAACGGCGTGATGAAGGAAGTCTTGCTCTCGTCGTCGACCGCCAGCTTGATCTGGTGGTATCCCGAGTAAGCATCCAAGAAGCTAAGCATCTTGGCATTCGCGGTGGAGTCCACGATCTGGTCGATGCGCGGAAGCGGGAAGTTGTCCTTCGGGCAAGCCGAGTTCAACCCCGTATGGTCGACGCACATTCTCCACTTTCCTCCCTTCTTCTGCACGATGACCGGGTTGGCCAGCCACTCGGAGTAGTTAATCTCACGAATGAAGCCGGCCTTCAAGAGCTTGTCAAGGTTCTCCTTGATGACTGCGACCTTCTCCGGGGAGAAGCGTCGCAGCTTCTGGCGTACAGGTCGAGAGCCGGATCCCACCTGCAATTTGTGCTCGATCACCTCCCTCGGGACGCCAGGCATGTCCGCGGGCTCCCAAGCAAATATGCCTTTGTTGGCGCGAAGGAAAGTGACGAGCTCGAGTTCCTATTTGGAACTCACTCGCCGAGACGGACGCACTGGTCGGATCACTCTCGTCGAGCGCACGCCTTCGCTTCCCCACTAGATCGATTGCCGCTCGGGCGGCGTTCTTCGTCGTCGCCTCCGGACCACGCTGGGGCAGCATGCCGGCGAGAGCCAAGGCCTTGGTCTCGCAGCCATGCGCCGCTTGTAGGTCGCCTCGCACGGTGATGACACCGTTGGGACCAGGCAGTTTCATGCACCGATGGCCATAATGGTTGGCCGCCATGAACTTGACCAAGGCTGGCCGTCCGAGGATGGCGTTGTACGGGAGGTCACCCTCGATCACCTCGAAGGTGATTAGCTCGGTGCAAAAGTTGTCAGAGCCGCCGAAGGTGACGGGCAAGACAACCTGCCCCAAGGGGGTGGTCGAGCTCCCGGGGACTATCCCGAAGAATGGTATGGTGATGCTCTTGACCTTCGATCGGGGAATCGCATCCGGCCGAGCGCCCCGCCGCAGACAAGTTAAGAGAGCCGCCGCCATCGACCATGACGCGACCGCATCATGTATTGCCGATGGTCGGGTCACGACCAAGGCGGTCTTTAGGTCTCGAGCCATACCTGGGAGAGCATCCTCTGGAGAGAAGGAGAAGGCGACTGTGTCATCAGAATCACTTTTCTTAAAAAACCGATTCTGATGAGGGGGTCATCGTAATCACTTCCTTAAAGAACCGATTCGATGACATTTTATCACGACGGTCAAAACCGATTCTGATAGCTCCACCTCATCACTATCTAAGGACATCGTATCGCCACTAGAACCGATTCTAATGCTAAAAAAGAACCGATTCTGATGTACCGTTCTGTAGTAGTGAATCAAACAAAAGAAAGATAAGCTGATAGATTAGATATGGCACAAGGATATGACACATGGTCAATGGTCTAGCGACCAAGTCCACGAATGAATTCTGGGTTAATGGTAGATTAGATTTTCAGGGATAAGACAAGGACGGATGGAATCGACATTCACTGCGATCCGATCTGGGGTTCAGTCATACATCAACGAAGAGACTTGATGATAACAGGACGATAACGATATGTAGTAAGACATAGCACAAATATCTTACTACGGTGGACACAACAAGGGAAACCGCAATACCGGCTGCGCAGCTCAAAATGAACTCAGTTCATCGAACCGGTCTTAAGTTAGGTTTTGGTCTGGCTTTGCAGATGATAGAAACATAAAGCCAGATTCACAAGGAATGGGGTTAGGTCACGATAGGACGATAAAAAGGATAATGACATCGTGCTACGCTCTTACTTGAATGCACACATGCGATGATAGCGAAGCGAGAGCAAAGCGTTAACGGCGCAACGTTAACGCATTTAAACGTTATCAATGTAACGTTAACGGCGAAACGTTAGCGGCGAACGTTAACGGCGGCGTTATCAGCGAACGTTAACGATTTTAACGTTAACGGCGGCGCGATGACGGGACACATATGAAGTAACAAGGTGGCGACCATCAACCTTGGCGACCATCGGCTGATAGATAGGGCAGCGAGGTCACGACATGGCAACTACATGGCAAATTTGTGCTGGCCGAATGGGTACTGCCGAGGCAGTAGACACGCAAAACGGAGCAATGATTTAATAGCCGAGATACAAATGAATAAAATAAAATAAACAGAAATTAAAAATTATAATAAAAATACTGGCAGATAGAGGATGAATTTAGATGAATTTAAAAATTTGAATCACTCGATTCCGAGTTCGGATGGAGGAGAACGGATCAAACGAAATTTGACTAGAAAGAAAATCCCGAAAATAAGAAATTGCACTGTAGCATCGCTACAAAGCTTCGCTTTTCCGATGTCTGTTTCACATAGAGCCATTAGAAGCTTTTACACCATCATTACCGGAGCTTGGGGACATGGCGGCGCATGGGAAGCGACAAAATGGAACGAGGATGACGATGCGGTGCATCGAGCCAAGCAACGGCTCGGCGAACGGTGGCTCGAGCGGTCACACGCGGTGCTAGGGCGACGGCGGCTTGCTTCGCACGCAGGCGCGCCGAAGGAGTGGCCGGAGTGGGGGCACGGGCGCACGGGACGGCGAGGTGACGGGAGACCGATGGGGTGGTCGGCCGAGGTGGAGGCGCGAGGAGGTGGCGTGATGGCGACATGGCGGTGGCTCGGACGGCACACGGCGGCGGCGCTCCGCAGCGAGGAAGGGCGGCCAAGGGGTGGGATGGGGGCGGAAAGGTGAGGGGATGCCCATGGACGTGACGGTCGGCGGCGGGGATGACCGGAGCGGCGGCGAGGACGACGGCCGACGCGACCAAAAATGGTCTGAATGGCATGGCAGCCAAAAACACGATAAAACGCCGATTTTCTCAAAACTAACGAGAGCACAGCGTGGAGCAAGATCATACTAGGCTACATCTAAAAGGAATTTGATTGGGGATTACCGGTTTGGGAGGAATCGACGACGAACGGAACCCGACTTGACGACGAACAAACGCAAATTCCCGGAGCAATTCTTGATGAAACCTGGATTTTCATGAGGGGTTATGATCTACACACAAATGCACATAAGATGACTCGAACAGAAGTCGATTTGCCTTACCGGATCAAAAGATGACACGACGATGTCAACGGAGGACGTCCGGCGATCGTTTCTTCGATTTTCGGAAGGGAAACTATTCTAGAAATGAAGGGCAAAGGTGGCATAGGATGGAGGACGTCGAGACGAAACTTTTGAGTACTCGCACACGTTGAGGGAAGGAAAAACGGAAAAGTTATGGCTAAAACAAGAAACGGCAAAGAAGAGCATACAGCGTCCGTTTTACTTGATTTCGGAGGGGGAAACTGTAGGAGAATTGAAGCCCTTAACTAGACCGTCGATTTGCAACTGACCTCACTCAATTTCGTTGAGAATTGCAAAAGTTATGTGCATTTGAAGTTTGGGCTGCAAATGGGGCTGGAACGTAAACAGTGCGCATGGCTGAAGGTTGAAGATGAACAGTAAAGGCCACGTGTCGCTTTCTCATTAGTTGGAAGAAATGGAGGGACAAAAGCGCGATGAATAAAATAGCAAAATTGATCTAAAAATCTTGGAAACCTTCCTAAAAATACTAGATATTATTTGGAAGCCAAAAAAATTAGTTTCACTGAATTTTGATAAGATTTGGAATTTAGACAATTCCGGGACTGATATACTGGATTTAACGAAAGACCGCGAGAGTTAAAATACCGGAGAGATTCTATAAATCTTGGAAAAATTCCCAAAATTATTTTGGAATATTTTAAACCTAATTCTATGAATTTTGAGATTTTTGGAGTATTTTGGAACTCGGGTGAGATTTCGAATAAGGACCGAAATTGAAATTTTGACTTTACGGACGGTAAAGGATTGAACTTTTGTTTCGGAAGGATATAGATGCTGGTTTAATTAGAACACCGAGGGAAATCCAAAATTTGAATTTAAATGGAATTTGAAAGGAAAAGTTTGAATTGGAATTTGGATATAGAATCGCCCGAACAATTAATAATTCAAATTAAAAATCCAATAAAAATCTAATTAACATCCAAATGTTTAAATTAAAAATTTTAATTAATTTTTAGCAAATCTCAAATTTGGAAAATTCCCTGAGATACAAACAACACTGTAAAAACTAAATTTTAAATTACTGGATGTACACAGAAGGCACATTAAATTGTTTTAGATTTAGAAAATTCTAAATTAAGCTTCTTTAATCAAATAAGATTGATGTAAAATTTTTGAGAAGCTAATTTAAATATAAATTTTTGAAAACTCAAATTTTGGGATGTTACAGTGGCTTAATAATGTAAGTGATCATAAGATCATACACTAGTTATATTAATAATTGGAGTTTTACTATTCTTATCGTTGTGTATGATGTGATACTTACCGATGTTAAGCTGTGTGCACTAGCGTTGATCCTAGGACTAGTGTGGCAAAACACAGTGGATTCAAATTGGTGAATTCGGGTCCTTACATAAATTCACTGTATCGACCGTTGGCCACTAAGGGGGGGTTATACCGGCCCAAGGGCGGTATGACTGGCCTCTTAGGAGGATTTTGGCTAACTTTTGACCAACGGCTAGAATTGGTTGGTGGGGGTTATAGATACCCCCACCTGCATTTTAGAGCCTGTTAGTGTATTCTACACTGGGGTACTCTCTCCACCGCTGTTAGCTGGGGCCGCGTGCGCAAGACATGGAAAGAAGAAGGTCCTATGCAAAGAATTCAACCTGTTGAAGAGAGGCTTGGCAAAGCATCAGACGCTGGGCCACCTAGCGAAAGGGCGGGCAACTGTGTCCGACCGGCGACAGTCACGGCCCTTGACGACCAGGACACGTGGCCACTCGGAGAGCAGTCGGGCGACTAGGCCACGTGGTCGTCTGATGAGCAGGCGGGCCCATTGTCAGTCATCCATGAACATAGGACTGGGAGGCTTCCACCCGAAGCCTTCGCCAGGATCGTGACGTATCATAGTCATTAAATGTGCATGGAAGCCATTAAATGCGCATAGAGCCATTACAATGCGCTTGGGAGCCATTAAATAGGCGTGGCTCCCTGACGCTATGATGACATGTCCCTCCAACTGAACCAGCTCCACCAACTCCCGTTCCATCTGCACCGCCCAGGGCAAGTCGGGGAGACGCGTGTACCAGGCGTTCGTCATGTAGCGTCCGAAGCCCTCCCCTCGGGCAATCCGAAGACAAGCGGTGTCCAGCAACGACGTAGACAAAGAGGCTCAGAAGGATAATAGCGATAGGACTCGACACAATCAATGTAATTAATGTAAAACCACTCCCTTCACTTGCCTTAGCCAGTCCCATGAGTATATAAGGGAGCTAGTGTGCATGGGGTGGGAGGGAGGTCGATCAGTTCACAACAGAGAAGAGATCCAAAGCTCGAATGATCGAAAGATCGGGCGAACTAAGAACAAATGGTATACTAGAGCAACACGAGATTGAACAGGACGTAAGGCTGTTACCCGCATTAGGGGCCCGAACCTGGGTAAATCCCTATGTGTTCTTGAGTTTCCTGTCTTACTCATCATGAAAGGAGAGTCGAGAGTGACGCAGCTGCGAAGCTCCCCTCTATTGAACTCGGTTATACACTCGAACCAATACTGTCTGGCACAAACCCGCTGACAGAGCCTATCTTGAACCTCATACTTTGAGAGAGATGGAAGCAAAAATTGAGTGGTGCATTTATTGTTGAGCCTTTAGACACTCAATTTGACCTCGAGAAAGTGTCAAGGCTTATTACTCTTGGAGGTTGCCGCCTCCTAGACGGCTTAGAAGTGATCGTGTGCGGTGAGCTTCTCAACAAAGGTTGTGAGAAACCCCAGCAAGTTGTGAAGGTCGAAGTTCACCTACTCGGAGTGGGGAAGAACTGCCATAGTGATTGAGGAAGGCTCAAGCGGGTGGAGCTGGTTTGAAGTTGTTCAAGTCACCTCAATATGGATTAGGAGAGACCACCAAGTCTCCAAGACCACGGGATAAAAATTCTTATCTCTCATTTTCTTGTGACTTGCATTTATTATTATTGTGCTCAATTCTTATTTCTAGTAATTTGAGTATATTATTTGAAATTAGAATCCTTTATTGCTATACTAAACTTGCTAGAGTCCTTGTGATCACTAGAAATCATAATTGTAGATTGTCATTATTGCAACTCTAGCTTAGTGATTTAAATTGATTGTATTAGAGTTGAAAAATTTAGAAATCTCCTATTCACCCCTCTCTAGTCGGTCATCTTTGATCCTACACACGGTTTGGAATAGAGTTTTGGCTTGGACAAGGGTACGATGACCCTAACCTATCACTTGTCAGTGGCTCACGTGGTTCGACAGGCTAGGCCTTGGCCACTCGGCCTTTGGTCGAAAGGACTAGGCTATAGCATGAACACTTTTTCGGGATACTTTATACTTGGAAATATTCCCAAAATATTTTTGTAAAATGCTTTAGAGATAATTGAACCCAATAAAAATAATTTTGACAATTGTTCACTTGAACATTAATTATATTAAATAACTTTTTAATTTGGGAAATTCCATATTAATCTTTAATTAGGAATAAAAGATATGAAAATTTTTGGAAGGGCTAAAATACTTTTAAAAAATCGAAGGTGTAAAAATTGGAATGTTACACCTGGCACCCCTAGATCGACCCCTACCCAATGTTGATGATGTCCACCATGACACCTCCTCAGTACGACGTGTGGGAAACGGACTACATGCACGACATCTAACCTGTGAGCCCATCCACCACAACACCTCTCATGGAACTAGTGCCCTGCTCATGGACTATTCCCTCCTTGGTCCCTCCTCCATATTTGGCTGCATTATGTAGTTCTAGTTCCATCCCCTTCTCTCTCTCTCTTTTTAGACCCATTCTTATTCCCACATTGTGCATGCTCTTAGTCGCACTCTGTTATGTTGTGGGGACAATGCATGTTGATCGTGAGTAAAAGCTGTACAACCTTTGTAAAGAATAAAACTATTTGGATAGCCAAGCCCTCATTTTGGGCATGCTAATAAATGCCTTTCATGGATTAGATTTTGATTTTTAAAATTTTTTCTAAAAATGATTTATGACATGGATGGATGTAAATATGCAATTCATATGGAGAAATTGGGTAGGAAAATTATGTCAAGTTAGTGGTAAGAGGATTATCCTTGACTAGCTTATTATTCATTATTTAAAATTGATTTTTCATTTATTTGTACTAAATTACAGTGTCACATCTACTTATGGTATTTAAATGTTAATTATTTCTTTATGCTAGAATAACCCTATTATGCCTGCCTTCCATGCAATAACACTTGCATTTCTGTGTACCATGTTGAGTACTCTATGTACTCACTGTTTCTTCGTACACTGTTGTTCAGAGAAAGAAGATTACGGCGTTGAAGATTTTGATCACTTGTCTATAGCCCTAGTTGATTTACTGTGGAAGATCTGTTGAGCCTACTACTACATGTTTTCTGCTACAATTTATTAATGCTTGGTCTACGGGCTGTTGATGTACATGTTTATGGTTGATATTCATCTTTGTTACAACTGTACACTATAGCTAATCCTGGAGTAGTGTAGAATAAGTAGAGAATCCATAGTTTTTATTCTCGCGTTCCATACCGTATAAGTGGTTTAACAAGTAGTAGGGATGAAGCAAATAAGATAACAATAGTGTTATAAAAGTTATTGTCTTATACATTTTATGGTCGGGTTTTGCTGGCATATTTCTGCATGTTCCTAGATGACTGCTCACTGGCCACAAAATATTAACCCCTTTCTAAACTTGTGTTTAAAGGTCATGACAAAGCACTGTGGGAAACCATCCAAAGCACATGTTATGATCCAAAACAAGTCTAGATTAGCGCCATATCAAAGATATTCACTCTTTACCCTGCATGTGAAATTAATAAGTAAACATTTAGTCTCACCAATGTGTGGGAGGAGGCTGAGTAAACATTTAATCGCACTACTATGTGGGGGAAGTGCTCCTCTATCCTAAGGAGCTTCAAGGTCAATAATGGGCATATAGCCATGAGACAAAACATATGGCACGAGCCACGTGGACCCAAAGGTATAAGCCTCAAGTCCTGTTAGGAAGACAAGTGTGCAAAGTGACTAGGTAGAAGGCGTGGTGCACATCACAGATAAGGAGGGGACCAGCTCCTATTATATCCAGCTTTTATCACTTCACAGATGGTATGACGTGACCCGCAAAAGCAACTTTTCTTTCCGTTGAAAGTCAAGGTGCGAAGGAAGTTACATATGTACCCCAATTTAGGCATTTAATTTATAGGGATAGAAAGGGGAAATATACCTCTTCTCTCCATAATAAATAGTTCTCTCAAGGTAGGATGTGAGGCAAGCCCCATCCCTGTTCTAATAACAATTTTCTTCTTTGCTCCCCTTCATACCTCTACTCCGCTAATCTATAAAATCCCTTGTTCTAGAATTTGGTTCATTCTCTCTTGATCCTAGAGGGATCCAACTCGGCCAAAGACCCCTGAGGGTCTTGAACATATTCTTGGATCTAGCCCTCGTTGCTACGGCATCTTCAACAGCCTCACTCAAAACTAGTGTGATCTTCCTCCAATCTACTCCTCGATTGATTTGGTAAAAGCCCGTTTCTCTATCCCATTCTCTTATTAGCAAAATTAGCAAGTTACTAAGGGTAATAAGGATGATTATTGTAGATGGTAAAAATGATCCTAATAAAACTACATTTCATATGACAGGTCCAACCATAGTTTGTAGATTGGTATATCTCCTTCCATTCCTTTATTCTAAATACATGACCTTGATTTGACCCAGATTCACTGTGAAATTTGGAAGGAAAGGTGGGGTACTAGTTTGCAATGCTTTACTGTGACCCAAATGTACCAAGATCCAAGTAATTATGGCCTTAACAAAATTTCCAAAAAAAACAAAGAAGCTTTTTAAAAATTATAAAAAATTGGAATCATTTATTGAACAATCATAGAGGATTTTGATTAATATAGTCTAGGGCAAGGTTTTTTTAGAATCTCGATTCAAGTCTAAAAGTCTTGTGATCCTATGACCCTCGGTTTACTAAACAATTCGATCCTAGGTAGGATTTTTAATTTGGTAGAATCTTAGTAATCTTACGATTCTAGAAAATTTTGGTATGACCATGATCGCTATTTACACCTACCCGATTCTACCAATCCTAGTAATCTATATATCTATGAACAACTAGTGATATTAAGGTACATCCTTTCTTCAGATGTCAAGAAAATCCCACAAAAACCCTTACATCATAAAAAAAAGAAAAATTCCTAGAAATTATCTCATTTATTGAGAGAAAAATAGAAGACCTACACTGCTTATTTTGGTGGGGCTAAATTATAAGAGTGCAGATTTATCATATATAGATATTACAATTTTTATAGATGTATAATTGTTATATATGTCTAACAAATAACATTATATTTTTTTCAAAGCCATTAGAGTTATATAACAAATACAATATGTAACAATATCTAGTTGCACAATTGCATGAGTAGTTCCGCTAGTTAATTATACATAACTAGGCATGGTAGCGTGCGACTGCACGCCGTGTTGTGTGGGCGTGGGGAAAAAATCGACGAAACGATGCAAACGTGATTTTCAACATACTTCTCACACCGGAAAACAGCAGAAACCGAGTTACGGGGGGAAAAAATAAAGAGTTAGAGTTGTAGAAATATCTCCTTGGATGAATTATTTGGAAAATATCGGAGACCGAGGTGGAAAAACGAGGTGGGAAAATAGTCTAGAGGGAAAAGGGCGAAAAATTATTAGTGACGACAACTTTGTTTGAGTTGCACACATATTTCTGGTGACGAAAACATTTTTTCCGGGCAAAACGGAGAAAGGATCTAGACGTGATGACAACTGGGAAATATCGGAGACCGAGGTGGAAAAACGAGGTGGGAAAATAATCTAGAGGGAAAAGGGTGAAAAATTATTAGTGACGATAATTTTTTTTGAGTTGCACACATATTTATGGTGACGAAAACATTTTTTCCGGGCAAAACGGAGAAAGGACCTAGACGTGATGACAACCTTCTTAGAGATGCACATATATTTCTGGTAACGAAAACATTTTTTCTGTGAAAAACGGAGAAAGGACTTAGACGTAAGGAGCGAGGACCTATTTGTTACGTTTTTGGACCTATCCGCTATCTTAAAAAATTAGAAAAGGGCATGTCTGCGATTTGAATTTAACGGGGGTTTTTTCCGTAAAGTACCGCGCGAGGGACCCGAACGCGAAAAAAAATAAAAATCTTCCCCTCACAAAAAATCGCGAAGGACCTATTCGTAATTTCGAGGGACCTATCCGTAATTTGGAGAAACGGAGGGGCTTTTTCGCGAAATTGTGTAGGCTGACACGTGGGCGCGCTCGTTGGCCGGCTAGCCCAGGCGACATTAAGTGTGTTATATTACTTGCATATGTCCTTTCAATTGAAAAGTTTCACCTTTTATCTATTCATACATGCTATTATTTGTGTAGACAAGTATATATTATTCATTTGCACTATAATTTTGAAGTAAAGGCTTCTAAAGTACAATTCAAAAAATGTATCTTTGTTGAGAAATATGGTATAATTGAAATAATATATCTTTTGTAAAATCAGGCAGGATCTTCGATTCTAGGATTCGATCCTATAATGTAATTCTATCAGAGCATCTCTGATTTGATTCAATATCCCAATCCTGGCAACCTTGACCTTGGGTATTGTTTTTGGTCTAATGACAAATAACCAATCCATTAAATGTGTATTTTTACCATTGTAATGGTGCCCTAATAGTTCTTTAGTTCGTTGGTCCTCATTGTCGATGTTCTAGTTCGAACTTTTCCATCAGTTAGGGTGACTGTGTTGGGTCTTGGGGTCATTTTTTTTTTAA